>JARTUT010001317.1:0-1286685 GCA_030674115.1 Micraspis discolor | reverse complement strand
GACACGAAATTTATACATTGGCATGTGTATAATTTCTAAGGCCATTCCGTATTCATGAACCATAGCAATAAATCCTCTACAATCTTTATTAATAACGCCCAGGCTTGCGACAACCATCGCCTGCAAGTTGCTCGGGTAAGATTTGAATAACGATTAACCAGCTTTTTTGTCTTTTTACTTGATAACTCATGCGAAGAGTCTATAAAAATGGATGGGTAAAAATAAATCGGTTGGAGGATGAGGTTGGGATCGTAGGTTATTTTGGATCTTAATTGAGATGTGACTGGCATTCTTTAATATCGTATTAATTAAGGAATTCAATATTTAAAGATTGCACAGAGTGGGCCAAGATATTTTTTCTTGGCGAGTGCCTTCAGCAATTTACCGCACGCATTCCAATTTTTCAATGGTCAGATTCCAAATGATGCGGAAAAATCACCCCGCTAATGCTTATCCGCAGTATAGAGTTCAATACTGTGGCTTGAGCATTCGTGTGTATTTACGAGCATACGGCGCGCAGTTAATAAGCTGGTATAGTGCACATAAACAACAACTTACGCAGCATAATTAAAAATTACAACTAGGCAATAAATTGTAAGCCGATATGTCTACAATGGACAAGGCAAAGACAGAATTTTTACATCCAAAGGAATGTACTGAATCAAGTAATTAAACAATTTTATCACTATCAGGGTTGAGCTTTATTCAATTTGTAGTTGAGTTGTGAAGATAATCTCAGAATGCGGCCTTTATCGGATACTATACAGGGTGCCTCAAGTTCGAGTGCCTATTAGACGTTTCTGGAGAACTAGACATATTTGAAATCTGAAAAAAGGGATTGTGATATTGTTCGAAGTTCTCTAGAGAGCTAAAATATTTTCGAAGCCCAAAGACTTCCCGTTATACAGGGTGTGAAAATAAATTCGACGAAAAAATTTCCTGGTATGATGATTTCCATTCCTGATATGAACGAGTATTCAATAGTGAATACATTTCTGTTAAAACCATTGTATAAAATCGAATAGTTTTCAAAATATCCAAAAAACTGGAAAAAGTCAAATATGTTCAGTCAGTAATATGTTCTTTATTCTTATTTTAAATATCCTGAGCGTAAACTGTTTTTACAAAATCGAAGAGAAAGGATGTGAAAAGGTCATGCATCTTTCGGATGTCGAAATTATCATTACAGGGTGTTTCAAATTTTGTGTTGAAAATTGTTATCTTAAATTGGCCATAACTTCTGTTTTTCAAATTAGAACCCTATTTTTTATAATTTTGTTGGATTCTGCGGTCAAAAATAATGATAGTTTTCTCACATGATTATGCTCCTAAATTCAATAATTTCTGAGTTATTTGAGGTTTTCTGGATTTATGTAGTACGTAGAGTCAAATTCATAAGGATATTCTGTGAGCATAGAAGATAAATCATACCATTTATAATTCACAAGTGTCAGATAGGTCTTATTGTTAGTCGTTATGAAATTTTGATTTCACAAAATGAATCGTTGCTATTCTAATAATGAGATTTTGGATTTATTTCTTATATTGTATTTTTTCAATTGTATACACGCAATACACATTCAAATGGACTTAATGATATTGTTTATTTCAAACGGTGGATGACACAAAATGTTGAGTATCCAATAAGAAGTATCCCCATTGTTTTTTACAATTTGTGAAAAGATGTTTCAAACTTTCCAAATTTTGGAATTGCTTTCTTACACATCCAAAACTTTGAAAGTTTCTAAGATATTTTCTAAAGATCTTCTCCGTCATGGAAGGTAAATGGGGATACTTTTCGTTAAAGGCTTGGCAGGTTCTACGAATAATTCTGTCACATTCACCATGTATATAAAATAGATCCAGAATTTCGTAATTAGAATAACGGTTCATTTTGTTAAATCGAGAAATGAAGATAACGAATAACAATAACACCTGAAACTTGTGAATTATTAACAGATAATTTTCTTCTATGGGTACAGAGTGTTCCAATGGTTTCGAAAGAATCAATCAATTTAACTCTACGTACACCATATATCCAGAAAATCTCAAATAACTCAGAAATTATTGAATTTAGGAGCATAATCATGTGAGAAAACTATCATTATTTTTGACCGCAGAATCCAACAAAATTCTTAAAATATAGGGTTTTAATTCGAAAAACAGAAGTTATGGTCAATTTAAGATCACAATTTTCAACACAAAATTTGAAACACCCTGTGATGATATTATATTTTTGAAATCCACATCCTTCCTCGATGTTGTAAAAACGGTTTACGCTCAGGATATTTAAAATAAGAATACTGACTGAAAATATTTGACTTTTTTTCCAGTTTTTTTTGGATATTTTGAAAACTACTCGATTTAATACAATGGTTTTAACAGAACTTTTTGTGCTACCCTGTACCACTCTTTTTGGACTAGAAAAAGCGATTTCCCCGCCTTTTCTAGTTGAAAAAGGTATACCTCAATTAAGCCGCTAGGACCAACGGTTACCAAGAAAAACGCATTAAAAGCTAATGATTCATACCAATTTCCATAGTGAATTTTCAAATTTTTCACAAATTTCTTTCGATAATTTTATTTTTTTTTCACATCACAAACTGTTTTGAATTAAATATCAATAATTTTTAAACTTGGCAGTGTTATTTAAAAAAATCCCTTTTTCAAACCTCTATAATAGCTTACAAAAATCGATTCCCCTGTCTTTTCTAGTCAAAAGAGGTATACGTGATTCAAGTCGCTAGGACCAACAGTTTCCGAGAAAAACGCATTTAAACTTTATGATTCATACCAATTTTCATAGCAAATTTTCAAATTTTTCGAAAATTTCATTTGACGATTTTATTTTGCATCTTTTTTTCACAATACACACTGTTTTGAATAATATATTGATAGATTTTTAACTTGGCAGTGTTATTTAATAAAAATTAATTTTGCAAGCCGTATAATAGCTTACAAAAATCGATTCCTCTGACATTTCTACTTAAAAAAGTTATACCTCATTCAAGTCGCTAGGACCAACGGTTTTCGAGAAAAACGCATTTAAATCTGATTCATACCAATTTTCTTTTCAAATTTTTCGAAAATTTCATTTGACGATTTTATTTTTCAAAACTGACATGTTCTAATGATTGATTGTTTCACATTCAACAATTGTTGCGGCGTAATCACATTTGATGCATTTCGAATTCTTAAGAGTAATTCTTCCCGGGTGTTAACTGGCGTAGCATACAATTGATTTTTTATTGTCCCCCAACCAAAAAAATCAACAGGATTCAAATCAGGGGAACGAGGTGGTAATTCTACAGGACCACCTCTCCCAATCCATCTGTTTCCATAAGATGCATTTAGCCAATTTCTGACTGGCCGAGAATAACGGACTGGAGACTCATCCAACTGGAAAAATACATCATCCCTAATATTTAGTGGCAGATTTTCAACAAATCTGAGGTGCTTCTCACTAAAAAAATTAAAAAATTTTTCACCATTTACAATAATGGGTAGGTCCAAAGGACTAAAAATATATCAAAAAATAATTCCCATCCACATTGTTTAATTTGAATTCATTTTGAAAATTTCTAGGGCGAAATACATGCGGATTATCTATAGCCCACTCATGCAAATTGTGAAAATCAACTAACTATTCCTTTTCGAGTAGAAGTGGACTCATTAGTCCAAATTACTTTTCTAAAAAATCTGGCTATTGTTCATTTCTTGCAATAATAAATCTGCTAAATTGCTCCCTTCTCATTTCGTCACCAGTTCGGAATATCCTGTTTCCTGCAATATTGAGTTGTTGGGATACTTTACGAATACTGAGTTTTTTATTTTCTTCTAAGGTCTGTGTTACTGCAACTGATTAGTCTGTTTGAGTTTTGTTGATTTCATTAAGTTCAATTCCGAATTGCTTACTCGATTTAATATTGGTTCACTGTATATATGTTCATTTTCATTTTCTGCGTAACACGTAACA
Source organism: Micraspis discolor (assembly GCA_030674115.1). Lineage (NCBI taxonomy): Eukaryota > Metazoa > Arthropoda > Insecta > Coleoptera > Coccinellidae > Micraspis > Micraspis discolor. The sequence goes on along the minus strand of JARTUT010001317.1, from coordinate 1,282,709 downwards.
TATGTTGGAGCATGTGACCTATGTCGAGCAACGAGTACTGAGATGGCATTCATTTGATGAAGCACAGAAACAGTTTTCTCTAAAATATACAAGTTTCTCGACAAATCGAAAATTTCGAGCTTTAGTGATAAGTGACTATTTTCGCCCGTTAGTGTCAGAACAAGTTCATTCAGCCGTACTGTGAAACCAGGTAGGCAGAAGTCAATACTCCAGCATTCGTTTTTCTTTCTTGTCATTTTTTCATACTTCAGAATTTTCTTTCGTTTTCTTTTACTCTTTCAAAGACCCTTGCCGTGCCACTCTGTATCTCGGACGAAGCATTTACGGACCCAGGTTCATAGGAACTTTTTTGCTCAAAATAATGTGATCTATCACCCATTTCACTGTGTTGGAAACAAATCGGAACGCCCTGTATAATACGACAAGGATATTTGATAATACGCTTTTGTGGGCCTTTTAAAACCGCGATTATATTTATTTCGCTGATTAATTTTAACAGAGAATAAAATAATATCAATCTCATGAGCAAAAAAAAAAAAAAAATTATCACCACGTTTGTGTTCATAAAATGGAAAAATGTTGGAAAACATAATGATTATACAAGAGAATTTTATAGAGAATGAATGAAGATAGGTTTATACCCGTTTCTCCACTGAATCCCCCCCTCAGATTCTCCCACAGACATCAATGCGTTAATTCATGACGTGTTAAGAATACTTTATTCACCCACCTTCCCTAAAAACCGATCTTTCCTGTAACAACAAATCACCGCAGGGTATTCGACTGGTACAACGCTGTTGGATCACCACATCCAAGAACCGTAGGTGTTTGAAGAAGGTTACACGCTGAGCCAACGTAGACGACATGGTTCTTCCGTTTTTGAAATGTCTAGAACGTAAGAAAGTCCAGAATGGGACTAGGGGCGCGTTTGTTGATAAGTCATTCGGATGCAAATGGTGTGAATGAAGGCGATAAAGAAACATCACAGCCCCAGTTTGTACTATTCGCTAAGTTCACGACGGAAATAGTTGAGACTTTCTAGGTGCTTTTAGGGTTTCGTACTGTCTGTGTATTCTTTTCAACACTTAGATAAAGAGTTTTTCTCATTATTATGGGAGTAAGGCTGAGATTTCAACTTCCTCACAAGTCATTATCCTAGATGCAATCATCTAGGTTTGAGAAAATGGATAAATATTTCAATTCTCGAATGGCTGCATTCTCTTGTGTATATTCTGCGACATTATGATTTTCATAAAGATAAGATAATCCCAATTCTCTCAAAATATTCTAGATTTCCGGATCTGATATGGCTAATACCAGTTCGTTATGAACAAACTTACTTTTTAATTTTTAAGCTAACTTCCATATAACCTGAATACGGGTTGATTAACATGTCGACACACTGACAGAGAGGAAAGAATTACGATGAATATGATTATCCATGTGAATAGATGGGCAAAACCGCATAACAATTTCTTAACGGCAATGCGTACACCGGTCATTTTTCGAGGAAAAGGTATCATCACAAGCTACCACTTATAACAGTTAAGTGTCATAAAACTGAAAACTATATATATCAGAATGAAAATGGACAAAATTTTCATCATCAACCTTTGGATTTGTTTGTTTAAAGAACAAAATTGCAGTGATCAACATGGATTATACATGTTTTACTTAATTCATTCATGAAATCGTTTCCAACAAATAGACGTTCAATATGTTTATAATTGTTTATCGCAATATTTTTGACCAGTGGAAACTATGATATGAAAACTGACTACAGTTATTTATTATCAATTGCTTGGAATTGTTTTTTTGTACATCAATTGTTCAAATAATCACAAAGATTATTAGACTCTCAGAAATGATAATTCTGATTAATTTATGTAATATTTTGTCATAAAACAGTATGCAAACATTTTTACCTTTTATATTTCGGGATTGGACAATCCAAATGTTGCAATCTGCCAACTGAAAGCTCTTTAGTAAAGCTTGACATTTTTGAGCGTATACGCTATTTGTATTGTTTGCAGTAACTTAAAAGATTCATCTTGGCCAAAAAATGGAATCAAATCCTGAATATTTTCGTTCGACGTGGATTAACTCAACAACAGTGTATCGATGAACGTAATTCAATTTTTGGCGATGAAACTCCATCATGACCAGTATTTATCATTGGTATGGCGAATTCAACCGAGGTCGTAGTTCCCCTAAAGAAGAATTTCTTGTTCTGTTGTTGTTTCAAAAACCATTGATGCTGTGCCCTAACTGCTATTGCAAGATAGTCATGTGACTTATAGTGAGATTGAGACAACCTTATGCATTAGTGGAATCAGCTTTCTTTCAATATTGCACGAGCATTTGATGTCAAAAATATTTTTTGGCGTTGGTTCCCACACAATTTGTCAATCCCTAAAGAAAAGGCTCGTGTCGATTGGTCAATAGAAATGCTCCAAAAATACAATCACGGTGCTTCGAAGAAAGTAGTCGGCTGTTTTTTCGGAATAACTAAACATGTCGCGATCGTACCACTAGAACAACGCAGAACAGTCAATTCTGACTTCCTTTTACTCCCGTACGTAATAAATTAAATGAGTGTTTCAACAATTGGTTCAAACGCATGCAAAAGTGTATAGATCTTAATGAAGAATATTTTGAAACACAATAAAGCGATTTTTGATGATAAATATTTGTTTTTGTTTTTTAATCCCGAAATACATAAGGCAACCCTTGTATATATATATATAGTTGTTTTCATGATTTTTCTGCTTCGAAAAGAACATATATATTATAATATATTATTCCCTTATGAAGAATTGCATAAACAATGGAAAATTTCCTCTGTTCAACTATTTAAGGGAGTAAATTATTATTGTTGAAACCCAAAAACTTTGCAACTAATTATTCAATGATTCTATGATATGAAACGATTTACAACAAATTGAAATCGAAACAAGAGAAATTTGTTTTTAAAATAATAATAATCTCTGAACAACGATATATCAAAAGAATCATTTTTCGTTTCAAAACAATTTTATGAACAAATTACACAAGTATTGTAAGAAATCAACTGTTTTATCAACATTTCTCAGATTGTAGATCTGCATTAGTCAAAAACCATTCATAAACTTATTTGAAATTGCAGGATATATGTTTTTGATATTAATAATTCTTTATCAGCACTCTATTTTCACTTTTTCTGAGTAGTCCTTTTCAAGTAACTGTCGACTTGCACTGTCAAGTTATGGAGTTTATCAAAAAAATTTATCACCTATTACTACTGGTAAATTATGACTCAAGGCTAGAGTCTCCAATGCGATATTGGTTTGTCTAAAATTGCCCGGTTAGAATTTTGAAAATCCTAAGGATTAAGTCGGTGGTTAGTTCTAGATGAAACATTCATAGAATTTCGATCAAGAGTTCAGCAACAATTTTGAATATGAGAGAGCGAACGAAGCATGAGGCGGAATATGAAAAGAAAACAATGTCTTATTATGAAATCACACAGATATTCTGGGGGAAATTATTTTGAAATTTAACACCGCTAATAATTGCTACAGTAATTTTTTTTTATTCCAAAAATTAAGCTCCTGAATTTTCATGTGTCTTTCTTTGGGTAACTCACATCAAGCGCAGCTTCAATATAAATAATTGAAATGACAAGTCTTGAAGTTCACTGAAATATCATGAACTGTAAAGTAAATATAAACTCACCATAATCCAATCAAGCTTTCAGGCGGAATATTTCAGGATAAACTTCACCTCACTGATCACATCACTGAAACCTGAAACAAGGAAAATAATGAAAATCTTTCCATTTCGTTGGCAATAATAGAATGGCTACGAGCTACATGGGCTGAAAAGTCCTGAGCCCAACAAATAATAAGTCATTAAATTCTATGTAGATGATACGTTACTGCTAGTACCATATGATAAGGTACAATTTATATTAGATACTTTTAACTATTATCATCACAGGATACAATTCACGTTGGAAATAGAAAAAGATAACAGCTTGCCCTTTTTAGATTTACTAATAATTAGAGATAACTATCGAATTATAGTACACAAAACCAATAAGCACCAATAGATACACTACCAAAGTATCCAACAGAAAATTAATATAATGAGCAACTTAATGAAAAGATCCTTAAAACTAAGCAACAAAAAATTCCATAGAAAGAACATGAGTAAAGTCAGGGAAATTCTAAAACAAAAAAACACTTTCCTTCATATTTGATAAATAGAGTAATAACAAAACACACCTCCAATGTTATTGACCAGGTAGTTAGTACACCTTCCAACACATCGGTTACCTCCTTCTTTAAGTTTCCATTCCTGCCCGGCCTTTCACACAGAATAAGTGGAATACACTACAAAAAAGTTGTTCACTAATTTAAAATCTAGAACACCCAATGATTTAGAGTCTGGAGTGGTATATAAGATACCTTGCACTAACTGTAATAAGTGTTACATTGGCCAAACAACACAATATTTAAGAGATAGAATAAAACAACATAAGAACGACAGTGAGAATGTAGCGAATTTCGAAAACAGCATCAACTCTACACCAGTTCAACACTGGACATAAATTTGATTTTGGATGTGTTCAGATTTAGGAGAGGGAAGAAATTAGGTATAGACGAAATGTCAGCGAAATGATTCATATTGAAAAAAATAACACTGTAAATCACAGAACAGATATAAGAAATCTCAGTATAATTTATAATAATATATTAAGAAAATAAGATTACTGGCTATGTTATGTTAGACTAAGTCCATGTAGGTAGGGAGTTAAGATTAGATGTCATAACCATGTTTGTTAATGTCATCTTTGCGTAAACCTATATATGAAAGAAAGCCAATGTGCTTGCCTACTCTTAGACGAAATACTTTTATGTATAATAGATTTTACTCTTACTTTTATAATCTGACGAAATTGCTTCTGCAGTAACTAGGTAACATATTTTATAGAGTTTTCACCATATGTTTTATCCTGATATATTTTCAGCCCTGAGGAAGAAACAATTTGTTTCGAAACGTTGGCGTTTGTTACAAATCGAACAATTTAAGAATATACGAGCTTCCAAGAATCCCGATAAATTTCATTTACTATCCTTTTACAATGGATGATAACCACACAATATATAATATTAAATGGTATCTGTTAAATAAAGAAAAAGAAGAGTTATTTCCTGTTCGTTTATACCTTAGATCCAAACTGATATACTTTTCTTGGCTACATATCCGAAATGGGAAAGAGGAATACGAGTATGGTACAAAAACATGACTGTAGGAAAAAATTAAATAACAAAATTGACATCAACATTAGCACAAAAAATCTCAAAATAACAAATCATCCCTATAGATTATAGGCCATTTGGTCATTGGCCAAAAAAGGAGTTAATAAACAAGAGTTAATTACGGACATTCAAGAGTACCCTCCTGAAAAACAATATTCACAGCGTGATGCAGGATATCATTTAAAATCTTAAAGAGGGCAATCACGAATTTGTCGCCAATCAACATCCTCACAGAGAAGAACTAGAAGGGGGTATTAAATCGAACCTGGGGGCACAGGGCGAGACGACCCTCTATCCTGCGCGAAACTTGGAAATTACGTCTGCGTTTAATCCGGATATATGACATCTCTGCCATGTTATCAAATTTGGTCGAGTTCATTATCGCAATTTAACAAATTGCGCTGGAGTTAATTGGATTACGCCGAAGTAGTCCAAAGTTTGCGATTGTGGCGTCTCTCGAGTACGGGATGTTATGCCGAATCCGGCATTTTAATGCTGTGGCCAACCCTGAACTAAATTTCGGATGATCAGATTGTTAGAAAAACAATAACTGATTTTAAGTAATATGTTTTTTTACAGTAACTTGAAAGATTCACCTAACCCAAAAAATGGAATTAAATGTCAATATTTTCGTGCGATTATTTTTTACAACTTTCGACTTGGATTAACTTGAAAACATTGCATCTATGAACTAAATTCAACTAAGTTCACTCCAAGACAAAGTTCGACGCCAACTGATATTACAAGACCGTTATGTGACCAATCGTGAGATTGGGGCAACCTTAGGTATTAGTGGAACCAGCATACATTCAATATTGCATAAACATTTGACTGTCAAAACAATTTAATCGCGTTGGACTCCACGCAATTAATCAATCGCTCAAAAAAAGGCTCGTGTCGATTGGTCGAGAGAAATGCTTCAAAAATACGATCGCGGTGTTTCGAAGCACGTCTATGACATCGTGGCAGGTGATGAATCGTGGATTTACGCGTATGAGCCCGAAAGTAAACAGTAGTCGACTGTTTGGAGGTTTCAAGATGAGCAAAATCCAACAAAAGTTGCTAGCGTATGAAGCACTTCCAAGCAAATGTTCGCCAGATTTTTAGGAAAAATTGGACACTGAGTGGTCCACACCATTTGTTTGCCAGTTGTCTACCAAGAAATCAGGAAAACCAACCGCAGAACACCACAACAATGCGAGCTCTTACACATCGGCTAAAACAACTGCATTTATAAGCACTCAAAACATCGATTAGATAAGTCATCCGCCGTATAGTCCTCACTTGGCACCGAATGACTTTTTCATTCCCGTACGTAAAAATTAAAATGAGAGTTCAACGTTTTTCAACACCTGAAGAAGTGGTTGATGCGTTCAGAATGCATAATAGGGATTATTTTGAACAACAATAAAGCGATTTTCGATGTTTAATATTTGTTTTTGGTCTCTGATCCCGAAATATAACAGGCAACCCTCGTACATTTCACCATAATTTCATGCTAGAAAAACAACACGATCGGAATCCATCATCATTATTTCCTCCGCAGTTAGAAATTAAAACCAACAACACCCATAGGAACTCCCCTAGCCCATCCACCCCCCTCAGCATCCGAAATAAACATAATCGGACGGAAACGGAAGTCGAAGAAGTAGTTTCCAATGGCCGCCATACCGGACGCGGAAAATGTTATTTATGTTTTCGTTGCTGTTCCGGTCGTCTGTCGCGGGTCGAGGGTGTTTTTTTTTATGAAGGGGATGATACTCGAATAGTACATTTAGTGTGTGATTCAATTTTCAACATTTTCTTTGTTATAGGCCATTAGTTGAGAATTGATTCATTCGAACTGGTCTATTCAAATTACGAGTACATAATAAGATGGGTACAATAGGTGCATGCGCACTGGTATTCAACTACAACATCCCCCTTTATATTTATTTAAGTTTGCAACATATCTTTCAGCTTCTTCTATGTCCTGTTCTGTTATCTCAATCAATTTCACATTCTCTCAAATCTATACAGTGCGCGTCATTAAATTTCTCAGAAGAAAAATATTTGGCAATAACCCTTGAAACAGGTCAATTTTTGTTTCACTTACACCAAATTTTTATGGATTTTCCAGGATTTTTGTTGAACCCTATAGCATCTCCATCAATCCTCTGAATTTTTGAATAGGGAAAGTTACAGCTAATTTCATATATTTTTGATGATTATTCAGATGAAAACAAGATACCTCTGTTTCGTTGGGATTGGGGCATAATCGCTACTCTATAAAATAATTCTTTAAAATCTCCAAATCAGATGATAATATGTTTTCAGTGTATGGAAATCCGAAGGGTGGTAAGCAATAGCAATGTCATCAGCATAACGAAATTTCTGAGATGATGTCATCGACAAATCACTGAGATAGGAATTTAAAAGTGAAGGAGCTAGAACTGATCCATGTGGAAGACTGTTTTTCAATGTTTTAAAATTGCTACTTTTATTGCCAACAAAAACATGAAACCTTCTATCAGATAACATATTTTCTAATAATCTCACCATTTTCCCACACTTCAGATGGGCAAAGAGTTTGACAATAAAAATAAAGATGAATAAATTATTTGAATGTTAAAAATCTATAGTCAGGAATGAGCAATGCCCATGATCAATATCATTTGCTGCCTGAACTCAAAAATTTCCTCTCTATTTATCTTCTAGTTTCTTCTCGACAAAAACACACATAAAACACGCACAATCAGGGTCTACTGCACATCTTATCATGATCAGAAATCATCCCTTAACTTCCTCACAAACAATCCGCCCTAGCCCCAATGGAAAATGGCATCTCCCTTGTTTTCATTTCTATCAAAAAAAACCTCAATCTTTTTTTTCTGTCTGAAGCCGTCGTCATCCTCATAGCTCCCGGGATTTCTGAATGAACCCGCAGGAAATGCTGGATATTCCACATAATGGAAGTCCTAATGGAGTGCAGGTCTCCATATAAACACACGACCACGTTCCGGGTGAGATTTTTTTTAAAGATCTCTACGTCTACCCGCAGAGCTGATATTCTATCATAACGGCTATCTCGGTTCCATTTGCCTTTCTAATCACCCCGTCCTCACGTTAAATAAAACATAAACAAATATTTATTCAGCAGCCCTATGTTTAGGTAAGGGAGCACCCTTATGAATGACGTCTTAAATTGTCGTTCTTCGTTTGATTTCGATTTGAAAAGGCTCTGAATTGTGAAACCCTCGATTATGTAGGGTTCTATGTAACCATTCATTTTCTTGTGAAATTAATTATATCAAATGAGATAAATAAAGTATCTTGTTAACTGTGATGGGAGTGGAAATTTAATGGATTTATAGAGTTTCTAGAACACTTCAGAGAGAAAAAACTCTGGAAAATAGATTTAGTTTTCATTTTTGTTCGGCAATTTCTGATATACGATTTACTGTTGAAGTTTCAGAGGCAGAAATGAATATACAAATATTATTTCTTCCATAGTACCAATATTTCCTTTGCATATTGTCTATTGCAGTTCAAGTTATACTCGCAAAATATTTATGTGATTCTTACATAGAATGTCAGCATAGTTTTTTTCGCCAAATGGGTTTTGATTAATTTCATAAACTTATGTCATCTTCATAACTGAAACAACATTAATATTTCAGAAGAACTCCCGAACCTCTGTGTTGCCACCATAAGCGAATATTTTATTCAGAAGCCTCCTCAGCGGACACCTTATTTATGATACAGAAAGTCTGAACTGGTTCGCCAATCTCGATAAGTTCTCTTTAGGCAAAAACTAGATGATACTCGACTTGCAAAACTGCCGCATGTTTTATTTATGAAGAGCTACGTGCGCTAGAAGGTACAACATACCTACCTGCTTTGAAAACGTGAAATGTTGCCTATATGCGGCGTCTTTTCCTTTACTTTTTTTATTCAGTCTATTCATAGAACTACAATGTTGAATTACTGAATCAATTGTTTTCTTATTGAGTATGATCTGTTTCAACTTCCTTCTAGTTCGATGTGTACAAATAGTTTCTTCTCTGAATTTTATTTATCAAAATTTATAAAAGTTGTTTCCATTATCATAAGGTACATTTTGACGAGGAGGAATGATGAACTTTGTAGTCAGTCTCGATTAAATGTAGATATCAGGAAATTCTTTTCTATATGTATATAAGATTTATGAATTTTCGTTTCAACTGTAGAAGTAAAATCTTTCTTCAATTTTTTTGATGAATCTGAAACTTCATCAATTTTCTTCTAATAAGTTTCAATATCTATTATGCTTTGGCTGCTTGAAGTATATTTATGTAAATATCTGATTAATGATCTTTCAGAGCTCTCTGTCCTGCTTTGTTTGAAAAAAATAGAGTTTTTGTTGTGTTTTCTTTATGAGGTTCTGATTAACTACCTATATTCTTCAGTTTCCTCACTTTTTTGAATTTTTAGTGCCTTTTCAATTAATCAATCATTCCATTAAAGTGAATTCACTTAAACCCACATAAACGATAAAGAATTGGAGCTTATTTAGTGTTTATTTTAATGTTTTATACCTACAAATCCAGATACTTCTTATTAAAAGCCCCCAGATATTGTAGTCACGTCAAATTCTTAATATTCTTCGTCTCAGCACATGGCATTCCAACAAATCAACGCGCGAAAAATACTTCCATAGCCAATAGACTGTCGCCAGTTCAATTATCTGCATCTGACAGAAATAAATACATTAATTCTGAACAATTAAACAACAATTGCGAACGTTAGAGTGTCAGCAGCACAGTCATTGGACCCAGAAGTATAAGAAATATGAAGATATTTCCAAAACGAGCACATCAATTCAGTTTCCGCCGAGGCGGAAAGCTACGATAAGAATTCCAATTGGAAATTTGTAGATTACGAGTATCGAGAAATATCCTTTCGAAACGTAACTCTTCTAGGTTCTCAATTCCATGCGCCGAATTGCTTTCAGTTCTCAGAACGAAAAAATTGGTTGAACTCCTGTTTTGTTTTTGAAATCATTGGGTGATGTGAAATATCGCGTGCATTTCTATGACTACCGATGTATCAACTTCTCTTGACTAATCAAATAATCAATTTATTAGCCATATGGAAGTGTACATTCATCTAGGAAGGACAATACAAATTGTTTTCTCAAATTATCAAAATAATCTAAATGAATCCGATTTTGTAAAAGCTTTTCAATAAATGGGACACATTATTCAGATCAACAGTTTTCCTCTATACTCTATCCTATAAGGTCTTCTAGTTAATGAATCAGCAATTCGTAAAACCATTATAGCCAGTAACGAAACACATCCTAGCAGTTTCTGCTTGTTTGAAAATTTTAGAAGAATATATTATTCCACATTTAACTTCATGAAATGCACCGTTTACAAAATATTCGATGTTAAATTATTTGAAATTTGAAAAAATATCAAGAAAAATTCTCTTCCCTATGAAAAGAAGAAATCTCTGATCTGAAATAATTCCAAGTTGCCATAGCTCTTTTATTTTCAAAATGAAGAATTTTGCTATTTGATGATGAAAAAAAGTTTCACCTTGCCTATAGATCAATGAAAATTAAGAAAACATACTTTCTTTACAATGGTGAATTTGACGATCTTCCGTTTTTCATTCGAAAGCTTAATGCTCACATTGTGTATTTGAACCGTTGTTTAGAAACTTTAACTTCTTGAACTTCCAATAGATCGTTGCGTTGGTTTTAAACTTATTCAAAATCATTTCATAATTTGACTGAAGAACTGATAACTCGATGTGCCATTAGATATGTCAAAATTGAATTATAAGAATCGATTCTCAAAATGAATGGATACGTACTAGTTTCATTATTCGAACTGTTATAATTCAATACTGAATATTTTATCTCAAATCCTTATGAATATATTATCTATTTCAAATGACAAACCAGCTAATAATAACAATTTATACATAATAATAATATATATATATATATTCTTTGAACTTTTGGCTTAATAATGATATATTATATATGTTTAAAAATCGTAATTGAACTTGGATGAAGTTCTCTTCATTTAAAAAAAGTTTTAATCTAAAAGTTGATAATTCAGCAGTCCTGAATAATTACCCTCTTTTGAGTAGGCAGTCAATCGAAAAATACCTCTGCTAACGAGAATATAAAAACTATAGTATTTCTACTATCGAAATCGAATCACTCTGTACATATTTGATTCCAACTGATCCACCCTACTCTGAGGAAAAAATTCTGAAATTCATTCATGACAGCTTCATTTTGCTGCAGTCGCTGAAAGACGCCCACACATCAAATTCCTCTCCGTTTCATCTACCAACCCCTCATTTCTGAATGGTTGTCTCGACGTCGTTTATTTATCTTCCGAGATAGTTGAAGTATAATTCGAGAATTATGTAGTTTGACTTTACGCTCCATAGACTTCTATGTTCGGAAGAATGCTGGCGACGACGTCGCCGATGCGACGTCGGCAGAGGCCCCTTTGTTCATCCCCGCCACACGACAGTGGCGCAGATAATCGTACTTTTTTTTTTCCATATATTATTATTGTTGTTCTTTCTGTTCTTAATCGACTCAAAACGATAGATTTCGTTCGTACGAAACATGGGTCGATAAATATCTCAATTTACGAAATAACATTCCTCGCTTCATTTCCGATTGAATTCTTTTACTTTTTCGGAAAACACTTTGTTCAATTTTCCAGTCTTTTATATTCTATTACCATAGGAAAGATTAACTTTTTTTCGGTTGATTTTAACAGAAAGGAATTTGAATTTCGAGCAAAACTGAAGGAAAATTATAAGTAATTAATCTCGGAGAAGTATTAAGAACAACGCGCAAAAACTACTGTTTTCACGTCAGAGCTTTTCATCTTTATGAACTTCTAATCAAAATACAAATCGGTGAGTATCAGGGTCCCTCCAATCAAGTCGCTTTGGATCATTGACACCCACCCCTACATATCTCGACAACGTCAAACGGAACCTCGATGGTTGGTCGTTGCTAAACAACGAGAATGACTCTTCCGATAGTCTTAAATTATCTGCAGAAAGTACAATGGTGGATGATAAATCGATCATCCAAATGATAATTTGCGGAAGTGACTAAATGCATTTTTCTATTGGTGCTGTATGAGATATGTTTACTTATGCCTTTCCCACCCCGGTTTTATGATGCGAATCTGAGTTTAATCATCTGAGTGGTTACATTCAATAGATTCATTTAGAAATTGGTTTCAGTTGTCGTTACTGCAAGGGTGTCCAAGATTTATACGTTAGAAATTGAGGATAACTAAAAGTCGAATGCATTGAAATTATTCATTTTTAATTTAGCAAAATGGCAAAAGTCGTGATAAACATTCGATGAATTAATTAAAATGAATATTTATTACAATTATTCACTTCATTACCATAATTTAGAAACACGTTTTGTTTCCTCGTTGTTTATTACATCTTCTAACTATATAGATATTTAATTTCTTCAAACAATGTTTCTGTCACTGTTGAAAATCATGAAGGCTGGATGGTCAAACTTGAGTATGCCCGTAGATCCATATACTCTTGATCATCCAAAGGAGATGAGCTAAGGTTGCATCTGAAATTTGGTTTCATCTTTAACTCCTAAAATATCAATCAGATCGTTTTATAACTTGGAAGATGTATGAATTAGGTTTCGACAGGTAGGCTTGCAAATTTTCGCAAATATCGATACGCTAGAAAATTTCTGAAAATTTTCCACAACATTTTTTTCAATACTGTATACTTCATGACGATTATTTTTTCATTTACTAGAGAGAAAAGAGTAATTTCCGTCAAAAATTTCATTTCTCTATGCTTTCACAGATACGTTATCGATTGACATAGTCGGACTTATAAATCAGTGTCATTTAGGGGATCATTCAACACTATACTACATCGTCCAATGAAATCGCTCAATTTTTGAAAACGGACCAATAGAAACAAACTGTATCTGAAAACACTCAATCTCACAGTGTTTTCACTTTTAGAAATTTGATTTTATCAAATGCCTAATTTGCATAGGAATATTAATACGTCCGGATAGCTTTAGCCGTTGGTGGAAGTAGCGGTCGTCATGGTTACGATAAACAAGCAGTTGTTAGCGAAAACTTCAACAGCACATTTGGCAGTTCTGTCAGTTTATTTTCGTATTTTACCATAAAGTAGATAAAAATGAAACGTTTTGGGAATTGTAATATTACTTCAATTGAGGAAAGTGTGAAGAAAAGTGTGCCGCTTAATACAGTGAAGTGAAGATCCTACATTTGGAAACAATTTGAAGAATTCTGTGCTGCCCGGAAATACCTTGTAAATGAAAAAACAAGTTTGTCAGAGCTCAATACTATTATGCTAGACTGGGCTTTCAATATGAAGAAAAGAGATGGATCAGATTACAAGGAAAGTGTCGTAAAAACCTGCCGAACAGCTGCAGGAAAAATTCTATTCCGAATGGGGAGTTGGGTTCAATCCATTCACAGACGTGGCTTTTAAAACGGCGCGGGATGCACGAAATAACAAGAGGCGTATTTTGCAAGTAGACCCTGAGAAAAGAAAAGTTAGTGCCAAGGCGCTGTCTTTGGAGCAACACAAAAAGATGGTCAACTTAAGTTAAGAAGATAATCCAGACGATTTGAACAGAAAATTTTATTTTATTGCTGCATTGGAGCTTGCTTGGCGCGGAGGAGAGGGTTTATCATGCCCAATTTCGCATTTCCAATTCGAAATTGAAAACGATAGTAATCCCACGGGACGAATTGCCTACAATCCGATATTTTCTAAAACAAGACGAGGTGGTGCCCAAAAATGTGCGGAAACGAAATGGCTGACTCCCAATATTGATGAAAATATTTGCCCGGTGAGGTTATATAAGCTACTTGTATCCAAAAGAACTGCAAACATAACAACTGAAAGACTATTCCTTACTCCACATAAGAATTGGAAATATGGTTCATGGTTCAAAAACTCCCCAGTCGGTCCCAATACGATAGCTGAATGGACAAAAGAATCGGCAGAACTCATTGGCATCAACACAACTAAGTCGAAGATAACCAACCACTCGCATCGAGCTACTGCTGTTAGCCAATTAGCCAAAGCAGGGATTGGCGAGGAACAGCTGATAAAGATAACAGGCCATTCTTCTGCAGCGTCAGTGAAACCGAATTTCCAACTGGACCAACAACATCACAAAAAAATAATCACAGCCATAAGGAATGAAGAAACAACATCAAGAAACAACATCAGTATCTACTTCATCATTCGAAAATAATGCTCGTAATGTGTATAATATCTATTGTTACTATCAATAATTATTATTTTGAGAATAAAGATGAATAATTTGTTGTTATGCTTCTATCTGGTTATTTTTCATAAAAACTATTTTTTATTTCGTTTGATTTATATTGTTGAATGATCTTTCCAAATACCACACGAAATTTGTTTTGAGAACACTCTTCGAATTTTTTTAGAACACTCTGTCGTTTTTTGTTTCGTGACTTTTGAACGCATTTCACTCAACAAAGTGATCCTCAAATATTTTAAGGATAACTTTGTTTCGTGAAATCGTGAGATGGAACTCAGTTTCAAGTGCAAGATGTGAATGTAGATATACAGAAGAAACAATACCTCATCTCTTCAATAATTGTTTCTGTACAGGGTGTCCCCTAACTCAACGTCAAGCGGTTACTGGGCGATATGCTAGGTTATACTAGTTCTAGCAAAAATTTAAAAAATTCTATGTCATGTGGTTAAGTGGTAATAGGTGTATTTTTGTAGTCACAAAATTTCCAATTTTGCAGTGATTTTTTTAAACGTAATACTAACCATGCTATTGATTACAGTCACAAGTCCATGGTTAGGTACAATTGTTTTATTTTATATTTTTTTTTATTTTTGCTAGAACTGATATAACCTAGCATATCACCCAGTAACCGCTTGATGTTGAGTTACGGGAGTTTGAAGGCCAATAGTTCGAAGTAACTTGAAGAAGTCTTCAAATCACAGTAAAATTTGATCTAGTTTTCGAAGTTCTCTCAATTGAGTTAATAGCTTAAATAATGATTCTACATGTATTTAATTTTCCGAATAAATAGATTACTTTATACCATCTTATACGAGGGGGACATCCCCTTTCAGCAAAAAAGAAATCAATAAGCACTAAACGAATTATGTCAAAGACCCCTAGCCAACCACTCAAGTAGATTTCGGCACAATCAACACCCACATTAACATCAAACACCCCAAATCATCCTGACCTGTCTAGGCAAGACATACTTCCCCTGCATAATCAAACTTTAATTGGCGAAATGGCGCTGCTGACCATTCGATATGGGCTGCCGGCTTAACGCTGTCGCGATAAATCTGAATTCACCGCCTCCTAAAGCCCGCTTTCCGCGATGTCCGACTATTCATGACTCCTCTATGGCTCTCCGGCTACTGCGATAATTAGAAGATAGTGGATGCGGATTACGTGTTCATTAGTATAGTGGATATTTATGTGGAATTTGGCCGGATTGGGGTGTTGACGTGGTCGTTAAGCCCCTCGCACACCACCATTTCTAATTCTGGAACGTACGAGATGGTATGAATAGTCCTTGAAACTCTTACAGAGTGAATGGTATTTATAGGCCGACTGTGGGGATTTATCTGTCTACCATTTGGTGTTGAAAGGTGTAGATGCTTGAGGATTGTTTTCTTTCGTGTGAAAAAACTCAGAATCTTTCATTGGTGGTTGATATGGGATTGTTTATTTTCGTTGCGGAAGATACGGAGGAATAATTTGTGGAATTGATCTGATGCAGGGGTGTTTCTGTTATTTTTAATTTTCAGTTATCGTACCTATATTATTTTTTCAGGTAACAAATTTTGGAACAGCTGTTATTAAACGCTCTTGTCAAACATTTAGCGAAATTTTTAATCTCTCAGTAATCATATGTCCAAAATGTTCATTTATCAGATATCACAATAATACTAATCGAATGGAAGTATTTACCCTGTATGATTTCTGATAAAATACAGTAATTGATTTTCAGGGTTTAATATTATTTAAAATATAATAAAACTTGGCGACGTTTCGGGCAATGCCCTATTTCTAGCCTGTAAAAAACATTATACACAATGTAAAAAGTATTATAAAGTCCTGAAACATTTTGTTGGATAGAGATCTAATTCATTTTATTACCTCCTAAATAATTTATTTTAAGTTATTTCCCAACTTATTTGTTGGATGTCATTGGGGTTATGATTTTAATTGATTCTAGAGTTGTCACGTCAATTATGATTTCTTCTTCTTGTTTGTTTTCCTTGGTCGGTTTATTTCAGACTGTTCAAAAGAGTTGAGTAGATGTTGTAAAGGTATCTAATGTCTGGTCTGTCATTAATGGATTTTTCATTTTGTTTTATGTGGATCATTTCGAGAAATTCTCTAGATTTCTTATTTGTTTCTCGGTCTAACACTACAGTTTCGTCATAATTGAATATATGTCCATTCTCAGTTTTGTGTTTTCTATTATTTCAGATCGATAAGGTACGTATGGTAATGGTACGAATGTGATTGGTTCTTTTATTTTATTTGCTGAATTTGTGTTATACAGTGTGGAACAGCCAATGGAATAAATTCGATAACGAATAAATGAGAGCGTGTTTGGAAAAACGCTTGGACACAGCGATTTGTATTTTTAACTGAGCATTAAAAAAAAAAAATTATATAGGGTGCGTCATGTGACAGTGGCCAATACCCACTTTCTTATTTGAAATGCAAGCCCCTGTATATTATTAATATTTTTTTTTGGATTCTTCAGAGAATTCTAGACATAAATCATGTACAATGTCCTATACCTATCTTCAACTGTTTCGGAAATATTAAGTGTTTTCAGATTTATTACAAAAATTAACTAAGACTACTTTATGTGGGGATATGTCAAAACTAAACCCCTCAACTTAGATGCCTTAAAAAGACGAATCACGCTTGCGATTAAATCAGTTACACCTGAGATGTTGAGTAATGTTAGAAGACATTTCTATACCAGATTAGCATGTTCCCAAGTCGTTCGCGGCGAGCATTTCGAACATTCACTACATTGACATGAATATTTTCTTGTTTTTTTTTTAATTATTAAGAAATAATCAGTATTAATTATTAGGTTTTTAGTGTAATGTAGCGAATTTGTGAAATAAAATAATTTTCTTTTTTTAATGTTAATTTTTGTAATAAATCTGAAAACACTTAATATTTCCGAAACAGTTGAAAATAGGTATAGGACATTGTACATGATTTATGTCTAGAATTCTCTGAAGAATCCAAGAAATTAATAATATACAGGGGCTTGCATTTAAAATAAGAAAGTGGGTATTGGCCACTGTCACATGACGCACCCTATATAATTTTTTTTTAAATGCTCAGTTAAAAATACAAATCGCCGTGTCCAAGCGTTTTTCCAAACACGTTCTCATTTATTCGTTATCGAATTTATTCCATTTGGCTGTTCCACACTGTATAATTTGTGTGTGCATTGTTTTATTATCTTCTTTATTTGTGGTAGAGGATAGTAGTTATTCATTAAAAGTGAGTTAATGTCCTGTATGATGGTGTGTCTGTATACAGGTGAATTTAGTTTTAGTATTAAAACGAGAAATATTCTTTGTACAACCTGCCAAATTCTGTTTATGGTGTGAACAAGAACGGATTTATCATTTGAATGAATAAATTTTGCTAGCGTATTTTCAAACAAAAGAGGAATGAGGAATTCAACCTTATGGAGATTATATTCGACGTTAAGAACCGAATTGGGCTAGAAGAGCAATAATGACATGAAGAAGTAACAATTTTATTGTCTTTTTTAAAATGATATTAGTTTTTAGTAAAGAAATAATTGCTCGATTTTCGAAAGAACCCTCCGCTGAGTAACATTTAAAGAAAAATGTAGCATTGATCGTTGGGCTTGCAGAAGCTTGCCGAAAAGGCGAATCTATTTCTCTCATATTAAGAATGACAGATTTCATATCAAATAATTGAAAGGGAGCTGTGAAATGCAAGCAGTAGGTAGAAACACATTTGGAAATTTATCGAAAATTATCGGCCAGTTTTTTAAGTAGCCAAATCCTTCTTTGAATACTGTTTTTGGTCATCGACTACTCTGCTTGCGGATTCTGGAGCTGATTTGCTCAGATTCAAACAGCATGGAGGATGGAAGTCGGTTGCTGAAGGTTAGGCCTAGAATTCACCAATTAATATACTAAAGATTATGATAAAAAACTATATATATCCAAATTATTTATACACAAGAAAATTCTTTGTTCTCTGCAATCAATAACACCAATTGTTCAAACTGTGTAATTAAGTATTTAAAAATAATTTTTCCATTTATGTTTCGAAGTTGACTAAATAATAAATCAAATGATCTTCATAATATGTCGTGCATATTTTTAATATAATAATAAGAGTCTTACAATGATTCTGTATTTTTTCGAAATCAATGGCAAAGGTTGTTTCATCACAAGTTGCGAAATATTTTACTTTTCGTAACTAGTTACAGAAACAAGGACGTTTTTCAAAATGTAGATGAGTTTTTTGAAGTTTCATTTGATTTGACGAAATTGAAAAAAAAAACATTTATATGAGGTGCAGTAGCTTTTGTAGGTTAGTCTTAACCGGAGTCTGAAATAAGGCGATACAGGAACAACTGGAGTTAGATAATGTAAAAGAATCAACGGAGAACTAACTCGATTTATCAATAACAATGCTAATAGTTTTTCTTCAAATCCATTTTGATCACAAGCCTCTTTTACGAACGAAAATAACCATATCCAATTAAACTTCATATCAGGTAAAACGGTATGAAATGAGCGTTTTTTTGTGAAAAACATTTCATTCAAAGTATTGCCCATTGCTCTCTACACATTCTAACCACATTTCTGGCAATTTGTGGATACGACGTCAATAAAATTGTTCGTCTTTTGAAGCAAACCAACCAAACACTCGACCTCCTCGTAGGAATCAAAGTGAGTATCCCACCGATTAAATCAAATGGTAGTCGAAAGGAGCCGAGTCTGGTGAATACGGCGGGTGGGGTAGCTGCTCCCAGCCAAATGTTTTGATTGTGTCCTGAACCGGTTTTGCTTTGTGTGCAGGTGCATTATCATGGAGCAAAATTACCTTGCCGTGTCTCGATCAATGGTCGTTTCTCGATCAATGTATGCTTCAAATTGATCATTTGTTGTCGGTAGCGATCAGTATTAACGGTTTCACCTTGAATTTAGGAGCTCGTGGTACACTTTTCTGGTAACACCAAACACACAGCATTGTCTTCTTGATGAATCGATCTGAATAAATCAATTTTTCATAGCCAGTAACGATCCGATGCAAAACCAATTTTCTTTCGTCACTTTGAAGAAAAAATTTTGTTTTTCTGTTTTCCATCTTTCTTTCATTCAATTGATGTGGCACCCATTTTCCACACTTTTAGATTATTCTCATAGCTTTTAAACGGTCATAAATTGTTTGTTGTGCAAAATTCAACATTTCTGCCAATTGCTTTTCATTCAATGTGTCATCTCCATCCAATATCATTTGCAATTCAGCGTCTTCAAACTTTTTTGGTAGTCTTCCACGTTTTCATTTCTCACATCAAACTCATTTTTTGTGAACCGTTGAAACCATGTTGCATGTTGCTACTGACAGAGCATGATCACCGTATGTCTCGACAAGCATTCGATGCGACTCTGCAGTACTATTCTTCATATGAAAACAAAAATTAATGCTTTCCGCAAATCATCACTTGCTGGTATAAAATTCGACATTGTTAAATACGGTGTAAAAATATGATGTTGTCTGTTCAATGACTTGATATATACTTAATATGTTTCACGGATGTCATAGCAAACAAACAAAAAAAAATAAAGTCTCCCTATCGAGACATTTGTATATTGACGATCACTTCATACCGGTATACCTATTATATTAAGACAATTGATATATAAATATTGATCTATGAAATTCGAAACAGATAGATTATAGCAATTCGTCAAAAGCGATTCAGACATGTAGAATTTTATTAATTTGGTTTGAAAAGGAAAAATGAAACATCATGAAAATGGAATATCCATTCTTAACTTCATCACAATAAAATATCCGGTCTTCTAGTGGGTTAACTTTACGGAAAAAAAATTGCAGAATTTGAAAGATATCAATAACCTTCATGAATATTTGTTGAGTTCCGACGAATATCTCATGAGTAATTAAGTTTCTTAAAATTTCTTAGCCTTACGATTTCCGATATCTCCTTTTTTTTTAGGTTCTTACTTTTTAAATCGATCAGATGGATGTTCTAGTAGTAATTGAGAAAACCAATTTCAAATACACATAACTGAACTATTAGAGGAATTTGGCCCAATAAACATCTTAACCGAGATAGTTGGTCAGTTATCCTATTCTGAAAATATGAAAATTCTAGCTCTTCTCCCCCGGAAGATAGCGACCCCGGCCAGCCGAACATACTCAAGTTTGATCACGGATTCCTCATCACGATTCGAATCAAATGGATTGGCGCTATTTTGGGTTCTGTTCGGGAGAACAAGAGCACCAAAAATAACTGGCGGCTTGCTGGAATGTCATAAAAAATTAATTTAAGTTTATTTATCTAGAGTCGACCAATGTGTCCCTCGAAGTAAATAGTCGAATTAAAATCGACGAAAAAAATTTTAATGAACTTAAAATAAAAACGGGAAGGGTATCCACAATATCACAGAATCTAGTCATCAATCAACCAAGTATAAAGTCGAAAAATATTGAAGTTGTAAACTCAAAATGAAATACATTTCCAAAACTAGATTTAAATTTCTCGGCAAATTTGAGAAAGAGTTTTTCAGTTTTGAAATTCGTTCTGGAAATTTATTTTTTCCGCGAAACTTGTGGATTGCCAAAACCTCGATGCAGTTTAGTGTATACAGAAGAGAATATATGAAGATAAATGATGGTTTTTATAAGTGTAATTCATCCAAAATTTTAAAAAAATGGGATATCTTTATCGTCAAATCAAAGACATTTATAACAAACAAAATTGAAATTGGAATCTAAATCCACATTGGCCTAAATCCATTCCATAAATCCACTTCTCCACAATTTCTGCAGAATTTACCTGCATTCCGCACCCTAACGACCCAGCCATTAATTCAATGCAGGGTTGACGATTCTGGTGGGACAAGGTCACCAATGAGAGGGGTAGGTAGCAGAGATGAACAGAAAATGATATTGAAGAACCATATTCATTTCACCGTCCAATCTGAGGAATTTTAAGAGTGGTCGGACCACATTCCTATTTTAATAAACTGAAGGATTGGATATTATTTTATACTTGAATTTTCGTATCGATTATCTTCATGGTGCTTCTCTCTATCGTTCCCTGCTGAAATCAATAAAGACTCGTTCAGGTGAGATTGAACAGAGTGCTTTCTGAAAGAGCGCTGGTGCCATCTCGTAGGATATCTGTAAACCCTTTCTCGCTTCATTATGAGAATCTTTTCCTCTATATGAGCATCAAATATCTATTTTTAGGCTACAGTTTTACTAGATGTGAATACAAACAGTTCTGAATAATCTTTCTCGAAATTGAAACTATGCATTGGTGATCAGTTTATTTACTTTAGATGCCTCAATTACTTAGGAAAGTAGTTTAATTATTATTCTGAATGGATTTTTCGAAAAACGTTTTTGTCAGAACTCGCATCTAGTGTTAAAATATCCTTTGGATGCGGTGAAAGCACAATGTAGATCATAACCTTTTATCATAAATCATAATATATTATTGATAAAATATTCATTAGATACTTCTTAAATATTGAAATTAAATACATATAATAAAAAAAAGACAGAAATCATTCTCCATTCGACCAGAAACTACCCCAAAAAGAAATCAATATACCGCTATGAGGTGAGCGTCAAGATACAAACGTCTCGATAGAGAACATTTGTTGTGAATGAGACTTTATTTTTTTTTTGTTTGTTTGCTATGACATCTGTGAAACATATTTAGTATACATCAAGTCATTGAACAGACAACATCATATTTTTTCATTTTGTTAAAAATATCGAATTTCGTACCTATAAGTAATGATTTGCGGAAAGCATTCATTTTTTGTTTTCATTTGAAGAAAAGTGCTGCAGAGTCGCATCGAATGCTTGTCGAGGTATATGGTGATCATGCTCTATCAGAAGCAACATGCTTCAACATGGTTTCAACGGTTCAGAAAAAATGATTTTGATATGAGAAATGAAGAACCTGGAAGACCTCCAAAACAGTTTGAAGACGCCAAATTGCAAACGATACTAGATGAAGATGACACTGGCAGAAATGTTGATGAATGTTGTATAAAAAACGATTTCTGAACATTTAAAAGCTATAAGAAAGCTGCAAAAATGTGGAAAATGGGTTCCACATGAATTGAATGGGGGACAGATGGAAAACCGAAAAAACACTTGTGAAATTCTGCTTCAACGACCCGGAAGATAATCGGTTTGGCATCGGATCGTTACTGGCGATGAAAAATTGATTATTTTAAGAATCCTAAACAGAAAAAATCATGGGTTAATACGGGACAACATAACATAACATTTTATTCAATCCTTTTCGACATTTTTACATGTATAGGACAAGTCAATAGAAAAATGGAAAAAAAATTACAAGTGAAAATAAAAAAAAAGAAAGAACAATTGAAATCTGCAGTAAATACTAACCAAAACCTTTAAATACTTTGAATAACTGTTTCAATCTAGAATTGAACACAGAAAGTGGTAGTGGGCAGATGATCAAGCACCTTTCTGAAAATGTGGAGAGGACCTCATACATGGAAGTTCTGTGTGCAGGAATAGATAGGGTGGTTACATTTCTGTATTATAACCGTGTCCACCAGACAAATTGGGCAATGAATTGATATTTTCTCTTGCATATATTAAGCATCTGTATATATATAATGATGGCACAGTCATGATCTGTTTCTCAACAAAAACACCTCGACATGACGTACGTGAGCTCAACCCGAACATCAGGCGCACTACCCTCTTTGAACAAATTAAAATCTGTCCACATTTACTGAATTTCCCCAAAGCAAAATGTCACATTAAAAGTGTGCATGAAAGAGTCCGAAATACACGGCGATCGATGACTCCATAGGCAGACATTCCTTACTCTGCTCAAAGCATAATTGGCCTTGTTAAATTTAGTACTCAAATATTTATTTATTTATTTATTTCGACATCATATTACAATAATATATATCGGATAAACAGGAAATGCCCCATTTTACAATATAAAAACTCATTGAAATTAACAAAATTTAAGCCTAAATCAAAACAATTGAAGAAACAAAAACAAAATTATAATTTACCTCTCAACATTGAAAGCGGGCACTCATACAAACCCAAGATAACCATCCTCACGCATTTCTGCAAATCTTTTTCACACTGAACTTGAATCTGAGGAAACTCACGGAAAAGAAATCCAAGTTTGCACCTAAGCTATTAGAAATTGCTAAACATCTCCCGGATAGATGTTCGATGCATAATTCATCCTGTGAGTCACAGGACGAAAGAGTGGAGTACTACGAGTGATTCTTCCAGGTACATTAAATGGTATTAACGACAATAAATCCGGACAATCAACCACAGAATTCAGAATCCTATATAAATAGTAGAAATCAGTTGCGCGACGCCTGCTTGACAGTCTCTCAAAGCCAAACATATCCATAATGATAGGGTAGCACCCGTCCACCGGAATGTACGATTTGTATGCCAGAAAACCTATGAACCTCCGCTGAATTCCTTCAATGCGACCCACATCACAGGCATAATAAGGGAACCAAATCACTACTCCATATTCCAGTATGGAACGAAGAAAAGCGCAGTACAGTTTATATATGGTGCAAGGACCAAAATCGTAAGAGTTTCGCATAATGAACCCCAACATGCGGCCGGCTTTCGAGCAGTTATTCTCGATGTGCTGTTTGAAGTTCAAACGATGGTCCAGTGCCACACCAAGATCGTCAACCACGTCAACTTTTTTTCAGGACGGAGCCCCAAGGTGGTAAGCATACTCAATGTAGTTGTCTGAACGGAAAAAGGAGATTATCCTACATTTACTTATATTCAAAGACAAGCAATTCACCTCCGACCAGTCAAAGAACGAACTAACCTGATCCTGAAACCTTTTGGCATCCTCCACGTTTTTACAACTGAAAACAGTTTCATGTCATCAGCATTTAATAAAAGCTTGAAGAGAAAGAGATACATCGTTTATAAATAAATTGAAAAGGAGTGGACCAATGTGGGAACCCCGGAAGTAACATCTATGCTTCTAGAAGAAAAACCCTTATACTTAACCGACTGAGTACACCCACACAGAAAACTTCAGAGCCGTGATAACATTGATGGAGCAATCCCATAAGCCTCAAGCTTAGTCAGCAATAAATTGAAATTGACCCTATCGAAGGCTTTTGAGAAATCCGTGTATACTGCGTCCACTTGATGATTGGATTCAAAAGCATCAACTATATCATTCATCAAAGAAGCAAATTTGATACAGTCGAGCGACCACCTCGGAAGCCGTGCTGGCGCTCAATCGGCAATGGTCTCACTTTCCAAGAGAGGAAGGAGCAGGTCATGCTATCAAACAGCTTCGCAACAGTAGGCTGAATAGCAACACCCCTGTAGTTCTCTACGTCACTGGCAGATCCACTCATAAAAATAGGAATTATGAATCTTCTCTTCCACATTGAAGGAAACTGGCCAGTGTCCAATGATAAATTGAATAAGTTGACTATGGGGATGGTCAGCGTACTTATGCATTTTTTAAGGATGAAGGAAGGAATGCCATCTGGTCCAGTAGACATGCTTGATTTGCTCTTATCAATAATCTCATAAACTTCACGAGAGGAAAATCTGCAACGACCTACGTCCACTGTGTGATCGAAAACAAACTTAGGGGAGACAACCACCTCTTTACTATAAACATCGGAAAAAAAGTCCGCAAAAAAATTAACAATCCTATTACCATCAGATGAGGTGGTCCCCCGAAATTTCATTGTATCTGGTAAACCCTGATCACTTTTTTTGAGTCTATAAATCTCCAAAAACGCCGAGGATCTGCCTGCACATTACTCTCAATGCCACAAATATAGTTTTTATACAATTGGGTACTTAACTCCTTACATCTCCGGCGAATTTGACCGAACACCAAATAATCTGACTCCAATCTGAGGCGCATGTATCTTTTGTGAACTCTCTTCTTCATACTAATCAGCCCGACTAGCTCCCTGTTAAACCAAGTCGGATATTTAGATGGAAACAGTACTTTTAACGGTACAAAACGATTAAGACCCTCATATAAAACTCCATAAAACAATGATACCGCATCCTCAATGTTGTGGTCCCTCAAGGAAAAATCACGAGAGGCTAAAAATTGATTTAACCCTATATAGTTGCCCCTATTAAAGTCAACTCGACCGCAAAGAAGACGCCCTAGATTTATGATGAGGTATCTCAAACTGCATTGCATTATAATGTCTACTGTTGATGAGTCATTTGAAAAAAACTAAGTCTAAGTATTTGTTCCTTCTATTAACAATTTTAGATAATTGAGATAAATTAGCAACATTAAATGAGTCCTGTAAACTTTTGTATTTAGCTCCACACTTGAAAGAATCCCCCTCCATGCAGCACCAGGCAAATTGTAGTCTCCACAGATATAGAGATTCGAATCAGGAAACCTCACCGATATGTCCTCCAACGCAAATCCATGTTCTTCATATGACGACACTGGACCATCCTGCGGCAGGTAAACCGCACCCACAATAAGATCAGAGGCACCTGACACCAACACAAACAGATGTTCAACACTATCAACCCCATGGTCGATGACTTTAGCACTCAGTGAACTATTCACAAAAATAGCGACTCCCCACCTCGTGTTTTCGTACTAGATAACAAACTATTGAACATGATCACACCATCTCAATTGTGAGTCCACCATTAAGCCAATAGCAAATGACGTATCATCCGCATAAATTGTGATCCATTCGGCACTCACATGTTCAGGCATGTCATTGATGAAAATTAAAAATAATAAGGGACCCAATACAGAACCCTGTGGAACACCCAATAGGACTCTGAATTTATCAGAAATACATTCAGCCAGTTTGAAACATAATAATTTGTCAGATAAAAAAATAAAAATAGATCCACTGAAGGAAAACTCCCGGGAAACCCAAACTGAACAATTTTTTTTTATTATGAATTCGAAGTTCAAACAATCGAACGCACGCGAAAGATCGAAGAAGAGGCCGCACACCCAGCGACCACAATCCAAACACCTATACACATGTTCAAAGAAAGACACTGCCGCAGTTCGAAAACCATGCTGACCACAATTCAATAATCCGAACTTGCTCAAGAAGTCCACCATTCGATCAAAAACTATTCTTTCAATTATCTTTGAAAAACGCTTAGCAAACAAATTGGTCTATAATTACTGATAAGAGTAGGATCATCTCCCTTGAATACTTGAATTACTACAGACAATTTTAGACAAGATGGAAATACACCGTTGAAAATTGAAAGGTTTATAAGGTACACTAGATGTTCAGTGATCAGCAGAGCAAATGATTTCAGTATTTTAGCTGAAACTGAATCAACACCAGCACTCTTATTTTTCAAGCGTTTGATCGCCTGGAGAACCTCTATATGAGTCACCGGACAGAAAAAAAAGGTGTTACTATTAATTATAGTAGATGTACATATATTTGAGAATGAGTTCCCATAATTTTGTTGAACACATCTTGAACCCATAGTAGAAAAATATTCACCAAACGCAGTGACAACTCTACTGGTATCGTAGCAAAAAGATCCATCTATTAGCAAGTAGGAAGGAAATTTAGCACCAGCTTTTCTCCCGGTCACCTCATTCACAATATTCCAAACAGTTTTGCTCATGTTAATGGAACGACAAAGAATATTTTTATTATGTTCAAGTTTGGTGTTGGCCAAATGTAGTCTGTATTTTTTTTCTTCTGTTTATATAATTCTAATAAATAATTCGATTTACCATCAACTTGCCTTGGAGCTGCTACCCCTGCCGCCGTATTCACCATACTTGGCTCCTTCCGAATACTATTTGTTTTCATCGATGGGACACGAATTGGCTGAGCAACACTTTGATTCCTACGAGGAGGTCGGAAATTGAGTGTCAAGATGAACAATTTTATTGGCGTGGTATCCAAAAATTGCCAGAAAGATGATCAAAATGTATAGAAAACAACTGCCAATACTTTGAATGAAATGTTTTTTACTTTTCCTTTACCAATTAGTGTTTTAATTTCACAAAAAACGTCACCAACAAACGATTATTTTCAACTCCAAACCCTTATTGGGGAAGATCCGGGAGCTGGTACAGAAACAATGCAGTTGGTATAAACAAAATTTCATCCTGGACGAAAAATCTAACATATGAAGGCCTCGACACCAAAAAAAAATTAAAAATAATTATCTTCGGGCCACCGCCGTATCCAAACTGGCCTAGAGCGTGGTATCAGACCAAAATTCCATGACAATAAAAAATCGATACCAAGCTATGTACAAATAGATCCAGATCACCACAAAAATATAATGGAACAACTGTGAGAATATGAAAAGGAACCACTCCAACAGTATATGAAGCAAGCAGCACCAGCAGCGACCAAACGGAACGACATCAACATCAGCAGATCAAAATCAAAATGTGATTAACTTACTTACCAAAATTGTAATATTCATTATACAATCTTTAAAAATAATATTGTAATGAATAATTGTACTCAATTTCCTGTCATGATGTCGATATTGAATATTTTTAATGTTTATTTGTTTGTTTTATTTGACTTCTTGCTATCCAATATGTAACATATTTTTCATTCATGAAATATTCTCCCCAAATACCATTCGTGCTTTAAAATTTTTCGGAAAATTTTCAAGCACCCTTGATATTATCCCCGAATAACCAAATAATCATATAAATTAAATCCTTGGTTTGGACTATTAATCAGAATCCTTGATTGAAATTGAAGGAGAAAAAACAAATTTCTATCAAAATGCTTCAAAGTTGAGTTCACAGATAAATATAGAAAAAATGTCCAAATAACAAGTGGGAAATTTCTAATAATGGTGGGTTTCCGCCATTCGTTGTTGAGGGATCAAATTTGCGTATATATTATTTAAGGAAGTTACTGTTATGCAGTGTGTTAGTAGTAAATCTGTGCTAACGTTCCTACGTGTTTCTTCCCAAGACAGCATAAAGCTAGGGGAAAAGCGTCATTTGTAGAATACTCTTGATGCGTTATATCAGAATTTCAGGACCGTCTCACCCTAACGACACTTCAGAGATTTGTTAAAATTTTTTGTGTATACTTTGGACTTCTGAAACATTTATTTATTATTTATAAGTATCACGATACAGGACATTATGATGATGCTTTCACTGGAATATGAATTCAAATAACAAAAGTATTGATATTCCAAATGTAAGTTTAAAACTAAGTATATAGTCTGAACACTAATATCAGAATCAGGAAGCTAGAAAACCAACACTGACTTCCTATAAACAACAATTTCATTCAATTCCTGAAAATATCAATGGAGTGGGCAAATAGATCAATATCCACTAGATTTAAAACACTATTACATATTTAACAAAAAAAAAACCCTACGATGTATTTTGAATCGACTTGAACAGGTGGAAATTTCCTAAATTACAAATACAAAAAAAGTTTATACCACATCTCAGTATCTCAGTCGATTCACACTTAAACTATGGTATTATTGGTTGGAGAGAATGAACCTTGCCTACATGCCCTTAAAGTCTCTCAAAAGCGATTTCTTAGAATGATTACTACTCAGCAGACCTGCAAGACACTTGGGTGATTTGTTATATGCTGAGACTCAGATATTGAACATGAGACAACTATTTGTGGTTTGCATTGGATGCCAACTGCACAAGACTGACTTAGTCACTCCAAACCATCCATATAGGACGAGAAAAAGGCACCAACATAGCGTACCGCTTGCTTTTAAGTCCATTGGACAGAGAAGCTGCCGCCATCTAGCTCCAAGATTATTCGATTGTTGAATCGTCTGCCGAAGGAGAATACAGAGGAGGCCCCTCTTAGAAGATTCAGAAGGAGCTGAACATCGTTTGTAGGGGAAAATGGAAGATCGTCAACACGTGATTTCTGCGACAGTTGAAAAGATGATGAATTACTTTTGAACATATTGTTTGTTGCAGATTGAGTTGTTAATTGTATGTTTTCTGACTGGTCAATACTGAAATTTATAGAGAACACATTTCATTGTTTTGAGAAGGGTAAGTGCTCCACCTCCTTATTTTTGACTGTGTGATCACAGTGTTCTGCTTGGTAAATTGAGGGCTTATGGATGCTCTGGGAGCAGTTGTGAGCTTATCTGCTCTTCCTTGACGAACAGATTCTAACATTTTTTCAATGATAATACTTGGTCAAGTCCAAAGAGAGTTGATTGCGGTGTGCCCCAGGGTTCTATTCTTGGATCTCTATTATTTTTTATTTTTATTAACGATTTTTCATTGTTTATGGGAAACTATTTAATAATTCTATTTGCTGATGACACAACTGTTTCTCTGGCATCTGATTCTATGGCTGCCTTTCTTGAGCGAGTTGTGGCTGCTCAGTCGAAGGCTCTCGACTGGTTTATCTCCAACAGGTGATAAATGAGCAGAGAACCATCAGGCTAATTTTTTCTTCGAGAGAAATTGATTCTCCTGACTTATATGGTTATAAGAGGTATCTGGGCCTTTCTCCTAATATTCTTAGACTAGCTTACTTCGCTTTAATACAATCTCTTCTCGGGTATGGAATTCTTGCCTGGAGAGATTCTTCTTCACGTGATAGAATATTTAGTCTCCCCAGAAGAGAGCCGTCAGAGTCGTCTCTGGCCTTAATTATCGGGCTGATTGCACACTCACGGTTGTTCTGGGTGGTTTCTCACCCTCCCCTGTTTGTATATCCTGGAAGCCTAAAATTTTGCGCCTTACAATATTGGCCCATTTGCGTTGAATGCAGATTTTCATGATTGCCTAACCTACGAGTGGCAGGCATCTACACAGCAGTGACTTCTGTTGTCTCACTAGAACGCAAAATGGGCCATTTTGTATGTCAAAGAAGTTTTATAACAAACTTCCACCCACCGTGAGGGCCTTCCATCCAAAGGTTTTCAAAAATACCGTAAATGCGCTGTCATTGAAGTGTGCCTTATATAATAAAAGTACAAGATACGAGTCTTTAGTTCAATTGATATTTGCTTTTCATGCAATTCAAGCAATCTGTACAGTAGTAGTGAGACGCCTACAAGAAATGGAATAAATCTATTGATGCCGAAATATGCATGGCTGTTATCGAAAACCTTCTACAAGAGATCATTTCAATTGATATTGTCGTTTGAATATTACAGGTGAAAATGCAATTTTTTATGAAATTTCAACACCCTATATCTTTTGAACGGTGAAAATTTGGAAAAATGTTTCTTTTGACGTTAACAATCTATGGTTTAAATTAACGCAGAAAAGAATCTTTACTCTTCAAAACAAAAATTCATTGCATATAACAGTTTGCTAATTATCGAAAGAGAATCGTGTGTATTACGCCACCCCTGTGCAATCATTCCGTTTTCTTCTAGCGTACGGGAAACAAGTTCTATCTGTCTGTACATAGCGGCGTTAAGGTAATACAGATGATGGTTATTTGCTCTCCGATACGACTTCTAAGACCTTCAGCCCTTCGTCGGGCCGTTATTGCGGAAGTTTGGTCTTTTTAAGGAACCCTTACCTGCTATTTTTATCGCACGTTTGTTATTTTACTTACCTTGAGACGTCGAAGGGTAAAAAAGTCGGGATTAGATAGAAGAACATTCAAGGAAGGATCTATTATTGTTAGGGAATGTAAATTGACGTCGGGTTATTGTAGTTCGTTTGTTACTAGTTTTTTTTTCTTGATGAAAAGAGGTAATTGCTTTCTGTTTTTTAGTGGAGGTCGTTTGATTGTTTTCTTATGGGGTGTGAAATTGGCAGAGAATAGGTATCGGTGATGATAGTAGGTACTTTGTGAGGTCGAATTGAACAAAGATGCTTTTTAAGTTCCATTCATGACGAATTTTTGTTAATCATCAGTATAACAGTAATGTAAAAGTAGTTTACTATTTATTCTTTATATTTATTGATTATTATGTATTCTTTTCATTTATTGATTAATCTTCTAATCCAATATATGAAGTATACATATATTAGTGAGTCTACACATGTATTTCGTTATTTTTTTATTTAATTTATCAAGTTTACAAACTACTTTCAAAAGTTATTACTAAATGTGTTGTACATGAAGACTAAGAGAAAGTATTGAACATTGATGCATTCATAGATATGATCAGCCAGTTAGGTCGTTTTGCCAGATCCTTTTCAACCATCGTGAGTTGATGGATCTTCTGTCAATAAGTTGATCATTTGGTCGATCCTTGTAGCTTCTGATGAAATTTTCTATTTATAAACTGACATATGGGACTGTTAAATCCCATGGATGGCATAGATGGAGACATTGCAATGGTCATTAACCAATGGAAGTAGTATTTCAGATTGAAGTCTTTGGTTGATTTGAATATTCGATGCTTTAGTGCAACCCCAGAATTGGATGCCATACGTCATATTGGTTTGATGATTGCCTTTTAAATGGGCAATTTATTTAAACACTACCAGTGTTAGATATACCAGAACACGAGAATATCATCATAGTATTACTTGAATCTGATGAAAACTCCAAACCAGCTTCCAAAGAACTACAACACCTGGATAACCTTGAGGAATGATATCAAAAATGACAAAATTGCTGAATCTGTTCAATGTTCAAGTAACATTCACTTATAGATGAAATACATGTGCTTCTGTCAAAATATTCCAAAAAATCAGACTAAAGTATCTCGGCCTACATTAAAACCTGTGCCTCAACTGAAAACAACTCATTAATTTTAAGAATAAGGAAATATATACAGCCTTGGCCAAAAGTATTGAGCACCCATGTCACCTTTCAGTTTTTTCAACAGGGTCAAACCGAAATAAAATGAAATAATTCCTGTATGTTTATATCATTATTTATTAATACATAATGAATATTTTGTGGGTCCACCTTTTGCATTAATTACGGCAGAAATTCTTTTTATCATAGAGTTCACTAGTTTTCTACAGTCTTCAGCCGTCATCGCGTTCCACTCCAGACGCAAGCAGCGTTTTAGCTCTTCTTTGTTGTTAATAGTGTGGTGCCGGACTTTGCGCTTTAATAAACCCCATAAATGCTCTATTGGGTTTAGGTCCGGAGACTGGGCAGGCCAGTCCAGAAGTTCAATGCAATTTTCTCGAAACCATGTCATCGAGCGAGCAGACTTGTGGCACGGCGCGTTATCCTGCTGGAATTTAACGCCATCCATATTTGTGTCTCCAAAAAGAGTGTTGAATGAATGCAACAACGCAGATTCTAGTACATTTATGTACTTTTCCGAGTTCATGCGACCCTCACACACGAACAATTCGCCAACTCCAGAATCAGTCATGCAGCCCCAAACCATTATGCTGCCGCCACCGTGTTTTACAGTTGGTACTACACACTCTGGTTTAAATTCTTCACCTACCACAAAGATCACACCAGGTGTTCCAAAAATCTGCAACAACGAGAAA
Source organism: Micraspis discolor (assembly GCA_030674115.1). Classification (NCBI taxonomy): domain Eukaryota; kingdom Metazoa; phylum Arthropoda; class Insecta; order Coleoptera; family Coccinellidae; genus Micraspis; species Micraspis discolor. The sequence continues at coordinate 1,249,615 of JARTUT010001317.1, read as the reverse complement.
AATATTGAGCCCGAGAAAAATATTAAATTAAAATAAAGAGGCATTTTTTCAAACTGTTTATGAAATATTATAAGGACATTAAATTAACTAACTTACCTCAAAGTTTGATTCATCTGACCACACGACATTTGATCAATCTTCTGCAGTCCAACTTCGGTGTTTTAAAGCCCATTCATATCGAGCTTTCTTGTTGTCATCCGAGAGCCATGGCTTCTTTCTGGCTTTACACCCTCTCAAACCAGCTTCCTGAAGTCGTCTGCGAATTGTGCAAGCAGAAATTGATGGTGTAATTTCTACTGACTATTTAGCAGCAAGCTCGGAAGTAGATTTTTTCCTATATTTTAACGACTCTCTCAATAACTGACGATCTTGACGACCTGTAGTGATGCGTTTGCGCCCGGTTCTAGGCCTATTCCGATGAGATCCGGTAGCAGAAAATCGCTCAATAGCATATTGCACAGATCGGCGCGAACATTTCACAGTTTTGGAAATCTCTACTTGTGATTTCCTTGCTCATCACAGAACCTGTATCTGCATACGTTTTTAACGAAAGTTCGTTTCTTTTGGCATATTATAACGATATCACTCCAATCTTCCGCAAACAATCACCAAAAGCAAACTAACCGACTGGATATGTCCACAACGAAGGGCAGTAGCGGACTGATAAATACAAGACAAAATGTGCAAAAATAGCAAACTTTATGGCACCCCAGGTGTTTTATTGCTTTTTGCGGCACATGTAATTATTTTTAATCCTTTTAGATGCCGACAAAAGAATCCTTAAACAATAGCTTTGTTTTTACTTTTGGCCAAGGCGGTATATTGGCTTCCGATAAGCAACCAACTTTAATGTTACCAGAGAGAAATTTCACCGGCTGAAATTTCATCTTTATGTTGAATATCTATTTCACTAGAAAATATATCTAACAGTAATATGGTCACACTTAAAGAGTTTAAGAAAATAACAATTCATGGAACAAACAATGTTTCGATAAAATAAATTGGAACATGTTTAAATGAACTAAAAGTTACAATTTGGAGATATTACAGCTGACGGAAACCCACTGATGAAAGATTTGATACTTCTGTTTCTGTTCTGTGATCATTCTTATTAGAGGCAGATTCATGATTGTGCTCTCAAGATTTTCACTAAGTTTAAAATGATGTTCTGCATCTAGTGAATATGATTTTAAGGGAGTGTGCACTCGAATGTTTCTTTATTTTCATTAACTCATTTTCATCAAGTCCTTTGTTGGCCCCATGATGAACTGGACGATGCTGTATGTGAATGGTATGTCATTTTAAACATTTTTCTTAAGTTTGTCGAACCATCCTGAGAAGTTTTGGAAAATATTGCCAGTGAAGTTTTCCATGTTTTGTTAAAATGAATGAATTGAGGCACTAGCTGCCTAATTGCTTCGCTGCAAGCCAATTCAAGGAGCATAATTGGATGAATTTTTTACAACCCATTTGGCTTTCTACATCGTGACAATTGACCATTTGGAAAAAACTGTTTGATCGAAAAAGCTTAAGACCTTGAATTTCCTTTTCTTCTGGTAGAATTTGCAACATTTTGCGCTATGAATCCCTAGCCTGACTAGCTGATTTGAAAATTAAAACTTGGAATGGATTGATCATTCTATTATATACCTTGAAAGACTTTTCTTGTATTATCTGTGCCCTGGTATTCTAAAAAAGATTTCATAGATATCTCAGTTTTCTTGTGTTGAAAGGCACTAGTTTGGCGATTTCACTATGTATTTCTCTCAACGAAATATCTTCAAACCTAACAGGTTGATTTATTTTTGAAATTGACACGTATTACACTATTAAACAAATGAATATTCGTCATATATTAACTAAAAATGTTCTATAAGAGAATCATTGAAAGTTACAGCAAGCTAATTTCCTATATTTTTCATAATTATTCAGATGAAAACAAGATACCTCTTTTTTTGTTAGGATTGGAAAATAATCGCCACTCAATAAAATAATTCTTTAAAAGTTCCAAATCAGATGATACTATGTTTTCCACAGTATGGAAATCCGAAAGCTCTTAAGCAATAGCAATGTCATCAGCATAAAAAAATTTTTGAGATTGGTGAATCACTGAGATATAAATTGAATAGTAAATGAGCTATAACTGATCCTTGTGGAAGAACGTTTCTCAATGTTTTGCAATTGCTACTCTTATTGTGAACAAAAACACAAAACCTTCTATCAGATAACATATTTTCGAATAATCTTACCATGTTCCCACACTTCAGATGGCTATAGAGTTTGAAAATTAATCCATCTTTCCACACAGTGTCATATTCCGAAGATAAATCAATGAAGCTCCTGTTTTCAACCTTTTATTGAAGCCTGAATTTATGAAAGTTTTAAGGGTGAGACATGATCTGAACAATTTCCATTTTTCTTAATGCCTCCCGGGAAATTTTGTAGAGCATTTTCAATAGAATATTTGATCATAAAATGAATTAACTTTTCTAATATCTTGAAAGGAACACTCAATAAACTGATTGGTCGATAACAACTAGGATCGCATGAATATTTTCCTCTTTTCAAAATACCTGTGGCTTTAACTTTACGGAACTCGTAAGGAAAGTTTCCTGAGTTAAAAATATTGCTATAAAAAGACAATAACCAAGACAAAGTCTCTCTTCCTAAATGTTTGATGAAACCAGGATAAATTCCGTCAAAACCTGCTACTTTCCGAGATTTGGTAGACTCAATTGCACCCCTCAATTAATCTATATTGAATGGATGTGACACATGTTCTAAAGCTGCTCTCCTGAGATAAATATGCGTAAGTTTTTCTTCATATTCTTCATTTTAGATTGGGATATATTAACTGATTCAAATACATCAACTAAGCGGCGAGAGATTAATCTTGGATCAATTTTTGATGATGATGGGGCAAGGGGAGTAGCTTCACCTAATTTTCTCAATAAATACCATGAACTCTTTTTCGAATGTGTGAAATTTATGTTTGATACCACAGTATCCCATTTCCCTTTTGGGCTTGTATTGATAGAATTCATAAGCCTTTCACATTCATCAAGGGATGGTGATATCTGATAGTCCCTATACAAATTATCGGTTTCTTCGACCGATCTGGAATATAGTCATTCCAAAATCCTCTTAGAACGAACTTTTTTGCTGCGGCTTTCACAACACGTATGAATCTGTGATAATTATCGTGAGTAGGTTTAATCTATCTAATATCACTGTCTACTTTCTCGAAAAAATTCAATCCAATTTCCCTTTAAGCAATTCCAATTAGGTCTTTTAAACATTCAGCATATTTAATTAAACATCTTGAAGTTAATAGAATAGGCCTTTGTTGGCTATGAGGAAAAACTACTAGAATTTTATGTTTTGTAGGAAGCGGTTTGCAAGTATTGTCACAAGACACTAGGCAGATATAAGGATTATAGCCTCTATTCTATCTAGAGGACTAAAAAAAGTACTTCTTTTCAATCAAAAATTAAATAGAAATTATTGTTTTTTCCATCCAGTCAGCTGAAGCTAATAATAATAATAATAATAATTTTATTCAATCCTTTATGACATATACATATGTATGGGTACGTCAAAACAAACAAAAAATCAAGTAATCAATACACTACAGATGAGAATACGGGAGAAAAAAGAAAAGTATTATCTCATCTATAGAGAAAAAAATAAGCCAAACAGAGCCAAAATTAAACCTGAAAAACAGCATCGCATAGGTACTCCTTAACACTGTAATATGCCTTATCTACTAATATATGTCTGAGTCTATTCCTGAACACAGTAAGTCAAGCTCTCTAATTGCTAGTGGTAGATGGTTGTATAGCCTTATGCTTTGATAGCGAGGAGAGTACTCATATTTATCGAGCTTTGTTGTCATCCGAGAGCCATGGCTTCTTTCTGGCTTTACACTTTCCTCAAACCAGCTTCCTGAAGTCGTTCGCGAATTGTGCAAGCAGAAATTGATGGTGTAATTTCTACTGACAATTCAGCAGCAAGCTCGGAAGTAGTTTTTTCCTATATTTTAACGACTTTCTCAATAACTGACGATCTTGACGACCTGTAGTGATGCGTTTGCGCCTCGGTTCTAGGCCTATTCCGATGAGATCCGGTAGCAGAAAATCGCTCAATAGCATATTGCACAGATCGGCGCGAACATTTCACAGTTTTGGAAATCTCTACTTGTGATTTCTGCTTGCTCATGCAGAACCTGTATCTGCATACGTTTTTCTAACGAAAGTTCGTTTCTTTTGGCATATTATAACGATATCACTCCAATCTTCCGCAAACAATCACCAAAAGCAAACTAACTGACTGGATATGTCCACAACGAAGGGCAGTAAGCGGACTGATAAATACAAGACAAAATGTGCAAAAATAGCAAACTTTATGGCACCCAGGTGTTTTATTGCTTTTTGCGGCACATGTAATTATTTTTAATCTTTTTAGATGCCGACAAAAGAATCTCTAAACAATAGCTTTGTTTTTTACTTTTGGCCAAGGCGGTATATTGGCTTCCGATAAGCAACCAACTTTAATCAAAGTTACTTAGAGAGAAATTTCACCGGCTGAAATTTCATCTTTGTGTTGGATATCTATTTCACTAGAAAATATATCTAACAGTAATATGGTCACACTTAAAGAAGTTAAGAAAATAACAATTCATGGAACAAACAATGTTTCGATAAAATAAATTGGAACATGTTTAAATGAACTAAAAGTTACAATTTGGAGATATTACAGCTGACGGAAACCCACTGATGAAAGATTTGATACTTCTGTTTCTGTTCTGTGATCATTCTTATTAGAGGCAGATTCATGATTGTGTTTCCAAGATTTTCACTAAGTTTAAAATGATGTTCTGCATCTAGTGAATATGATTTTAAGGAGTGTGCACTGAATGTTTCTTTATTTTCATTAACTCATTTTCATCAAGTCCTTTGTTGGCCCATGATGAACTGGACGATGCTGTATGTGAATGGTATGTCATTTTAAACATTTTTCTTAAGTTTGTCGAACCATCCTGAGAAGTTTTGGAAAATATTGCCAGTGAAGTTTTCCATGTTTTGTTAAATGAATGAATTGAGGCACTAGCTGCCTAATTGCTTCTGCCAAGCCAATTCAAGGGAGCATAATTGGATGAATTTTTTTTTTACAACCCATTTGGCTTTTCTACATCGTGACAATTGACCATTTGGAAAAAACTGTTTGATCGAAAAGCTTAAGACCTTGAATTTCCTTTTCTTCTGGTAGAATTTGCAAATATTTTGCGCTATGAATCCCTAGCCTGACTAGCTGATTTGAAAATTAAAACTTGGAATGGATTGATCATTCTATTATATACCTTGAAAGACTTTTCTTGTATTATCTGTGCCCTGGTATTCTAAAAAGATTTCATAGATATCTTAGTTTTTCTTGTGTTGAAAGGCACTAGTTTGGCGATCTCACTATGTATTTCTGTCAACGAAATATCTTCAAACCTAACAGGTTAATTCATTTTTGAAATTGACACGTATTACGCTATTTAACAAATGAGTATTCATCATATATTAACTAAAAATGATCTATAAGAGAATCATTGAAAGTTACAGCAAGCTAATTTCCTATATTTTTCATAATTATTCAGATGAAAACAAGATACCTCTCTTTTGTTGGGATTGGAAAATAATCGCCACTCAATAAAATAATTCTTTAAAAGTTCCAAATCAGATGATACTATGTTTTCCACAGTATGGAAATCCGAAAGCTCTTAAGCAATAGCAATGTCATCAGCATAAAAAAATTTTTGAGATTGGTGAATCACTGAGATATAAATTGAATAGTAAATGAGCTATAACTGATCCTTGTGGAAGAACGTTTCTCAATGTTTTGCAATTGCTACTCTTATTGTGAACAAAAACACAAAACCTTCTATCAGATAACATATTTTCGAATAATCTTACCATGTTCCCACACTTCAGATGGCTATAGAGTTTGAAAATTAATCCATCTTTCCACACAGTGTCATATTCCGAAGATAAATCAATGAAGCTCCTGTTTTCAACCTTTATTGAAGCCTGAATTTATGAAAGTTGTAAAGGTGAGAACATGATCTGAACAATTTCCATTTTTCTTAATGCCTCCTGGGAAATTTTGTAGAGCATTTTCAATAGAATATTTGATCATAAAATGAATTAACTTTTTCTAATATCTTGAAAGGAACACTAATAAACTGATTGGTCGATAAATAACTAAGATCGCATGAATATTTTCCTCTTTCAAAATACCTGTTACTTTAACTTTACGGAACTCGGAAGGAAAGTTTCTGAGTTAAAAATATTGCTATAGACAGACAATAACCAAGACAAAGTCTTCTTCCTAAATGTTTGATGAAACCAGGATAAATTCCGTCAAAACCTGCTGCTTTCGAGATTTGGTAGACTTAATTGCACCACCCAATTAATCTATATTGAATGGATGTGACACTTTTTCTAAAGTAGGAGATAAATATGCGTAATTTTTTTATCTTATTCTTCATTTTAGATTGGTATATATTAACTGATTCAAATATACAACTAAGCGGCGAGTGATTAATCTTGGATCAATTTTTGATGATGATGAGGGAAGTGGAGTAGCTTCACCTAATTTTTCTCAATATATACCATGAACTCCTTTTCGAATTTTCGATCGTGTGAAATTTATTTTTGATACAACACTATCCCATTTCTTTTTCGGCTTGTATTGATAGAATCTATAAGCCTTCCACATTCATCAAGGGACGGTGATCTCTGATAGTCCCTATACAAATTATCGGTTTCTTCTGACCAACCTGAATAATATCATTCCAAAACCTCTTGAACGAACCTTTTTGCTGCGGCTTTCACAACATGTGATAATTATCGTGAGTGGGTTCAATCTATCTAATATCACTGTCTACTTTCTCGAAAATTCAATCCAATTTCCTTTAAGCAATTCCAATTAGGTCTTTTTAAACATTCAGCATATTTAATTAAACATCTTGAAGTTAATAGAATAGGCCTTTGTTGGCTATGAGGAAAAAACTACTAGAATTTTATGTTTTGTAGGAAGTGGTTTGCAAGTATTGTCACAAGACACTAGGCAGATATAAGGATTATAGCCTCTATTCTATCTAGAGGACTAAAAAGAAGGTACTTCTTTCAATCAAAAATTAAATAGAAATTATTGTTTTCCATCCAGTCAGCTGAAGCTAATAATAATAATAATAATAATTTTATTCAATCCCTATGACATATACATATGTATGGGTACGTCAAAACAAACAAAAAAATCAAGTAATCAATACACTACAGATGAGAATACGGGAGAAAAAAGAAAAAGTATTATCTCATCTATAGAGAAAAAATAAGCCAAACAGAGCCAAAATTAAACCTGAAAAACAGCATCGCATAGGTACTTTAACACTGTAATATGCCTTATCTACTAATATATGTCTGAGTCTATTCCTGAACACAGTAAGTCCAAGCTCTCTAATTGCTAGTGGTAGATGGTTGTATAGCCTTATGCTTTGATAGCGAGGAGAGTACTCATATTTGGATGTTCTGTGAACAGGAACCGATAGAGTCATCGTATTCCTAGTGTTATAAATCCATGACAAGAAGAAAGATGTGGTACATTCATTATTTCCTGTTTAACAAGCATTAGAGATCTATAAATATACAGTGAAGGTGACAGTCATTATAAGTTTTTCTAAAAAAACTTCTACATGAAGTACGAGCGCTCAATCCAAGAATAAGACGTAATATTCTCATTTGTGCTATTAATATTCTCTCAACAGACACTGAATTGCCCCAAAGTAAAATATTATAATTTAAATGAGAGTGAAATAAACCATAATAGACATTAATTAGCGACTCAATAGGAAGAGATCCCTTCAGCCTGCTCACGGCGTAATAAGCTTTGTTTAATCTAGTGCTCAAGTGGTCAATATGATCACACCACCTCAACTGGTCATCTACGATCAAGCCGAGAAATTTAACAGCTGATTTCGAGACAATAGTTATATTTTCATACTCCAGCGTTAGCGTATCATTTCGAACCTTTAGGAGAAAGTTACTAATTCAGTCTTATTTATATTTACAATAACTGAATTAGCTTTGCACCAATTCATGAAATTTTGGATCAAAATTAAACATCTTGAAGTTAATTCATCTTTTGTTTTTGCAGAAATAGCGAAGGATGTATCGTCTGCAAATATAATAATCCATTCAGCAAACACATGATCCGGCAAATCATTAATAAAGAGGAGAAAATTAGGGGTCCCAAGACTGACCCTTGTGGGATTCCCAAAGTTACACTGAATATGTCTGATATATACTCAAATAGCTTGACGCAAATTATTCTATCATTCAGAAAACTTTCTATCCACTGTAAAAAGACGCCACGAAATCCCAAGTTGTGCATCTTATCGAGTATAAACTTAAATCTCAAAGTGTCAAAAGCCCGAGAAAGGTCGAAAAACAGACCACAGACCCATAGTCCGTCATCCAAACACTTGTACACATATTCAATAAATGACATAGCAGCAGTTTGAGTGGAGCGACCAGTTCGAAATCCGTGCTGGCAATCTTTTAATACTCCGAATTTGGATAAGAAATCCATAATTCGGTCATAAACAATCCTCTCAATTAACTTGGAAAAAACACTCAATAAAGAAATTGGTCTATAGTTGCTTATAAGGGAGGGATCGTCTTTTTTTAATATAGGAATTATTGTTGACAATTTAAGGCAAGAAGGAAAGACACCGCTGGCAACCGAAATATTAATAAGATGGACTAGATGTTCGGTAATCAGCGGTGCAAAGGATTTCAACATTTTGGCAGATACCGAATCAACCCCAGCGCTGTTACTATTTTTTAAACGTTTCACGGCAAATATTACCTCATTATCAGTTACAGGGTGGAAAAAGAATGTACTGACATTCATCTTGGAGGCAGTACAACTGATAGACAATGTGGCACCATAATGATCGGTAAGGCTTTGCTCACTTATGGTTGAGAAGTAAACACCAAAAGCCGTTGCGATCTCTGATTTATCCGAGATAAGAGATTCATTTATAAGTAAAGAGGATGGATGCCTGTTACGAGTTTTCCTACCAGTCGCAGCGTTAACTATATTCCATACCGATTTACTCAAATTAGATGATCTGTTTAAGATTCCTTGATTATACTCTAGTTTTGTATTTGCCAAAAGTTTGTTATAAATTCGCTTTTGTTCTCTGTAAATATCGCGGAGTTTACTAGAATTTATGTCTCTACTCAAGTTGAACAAATTTTTCAATTCTTGACTTGCTCGACGAATTTGGGGAGTAACCCAAGTTGAAAACCCAGGTTTAAATTTCTTAATCGGGCAACATTCATCAACAGCAGACTGGATGATATCTATAAAACGGTAAAAGCTGTAGTCCACTGAGGACGCGCTATACAAGCTAGAAAAGTCAAGTTTTGATAACACGTTATTAAGTTCATTCAATTTGTCATCAGAACAACTTCTCTCATAAATTTATCATTGCTTAATTTCCGTAGTTGGATTAAAGGGCAGAAAGTAAGTAAGAAAGGTTGACCTATGGTCCCCTATATGCGGTTCAAATACACGACAACTGAAACTATCAGAATCTGCGTTAGTCAGGACTTTAGAAATAGATGTGTCATTATTTATATTTGTGAATACCCGCGTAGGTTCATTATTCGTGACTTTAAGATTGAAGCATAACATGAGATCATCCAACAAACGTTTTCTACTAGAGTTCAAATTCAAATAATTAATGTTTATATCGCCACACATAAATACCAGCTTAGCTTTCGTGAAACTCCGTTCCAAAATAAGGGACAGTTCATCCAAGAAGACATTATAGTTACCAGAAGGGGCTCTGTAAATAGAAAGTATACATATGTCCACATTCTGAAACCTTATAGCGACTGCACTGCATTCACAATGTAGCTCAGAACAATTATTGGAAAATTGCATCTTCCTGATATTCAAACCATCCTTCAAAGAGCCACCCTGAATCATATTTTTACGACAATAGTAAGCAGCAAGAAAGTAACCAGGCAGTGATACAGATTCAATACTATCACTATCGCACCAATGTTCCACTACACTCACAATATCTGGAGACTCCTCCTTCAATCTATTTCTATTATTATTACTATAACCCCACATTATTTGGTGAGCATTAAAATCTTCGTAATAAATTGAAGGATGATGAAGAATTATATCCAAATAATAAGTATTCGGAAGTTTATAAATATCAACGATAGAAATATTACAAAATTTGAAAGAGATATGAAAATACCCTCAAACTCTGCCTTTTCGGATTAACTCGATTTTGTGAACTAAGGATTTGTTTAACATAACATGCTAAACTGCAAATGCCACCAAGGTGACATCAATAAATACACAACCTTTATAATTCCTCTTTCACGAAGATTTTTTCTGTATCCGTATGTGTCTCTTGAGGGACAATAATCTCTGCACCATAGTACTTGCTAATTCAGAAATATAATCAGTCTTGTCCTTAGATATACCCTCTCTATTCAAATCCAATATACAAAATTTGTCGCCAATCTGCAAGGAGGATTCTGCGTATCGGCTCTTGCGGTACAAGTGACGATTTTCCAGATCTTTGATATTTGAAGTCGGCTATTGAATCCATTCAAAAAGAAATCATCCATTGTTGGAGAATGTTGAGGTATAATACGTTTTTCATTTTAAAACTAACGTATATATGTCATATTATGGCTGAAATACTAACTTGTTAAGATTTGCCGGCTTGCATGTTTTATCTCTGTGAAACGAGGGTAGGTATGTAAACTTCCCTACTAAAAATAGAATGAGCGATATAGTCATCTAAATAATTATGAGGGACAAACAAAACCATATTTCGATTGAGAAGAAATTTGAAAAAACATCTCTGTCCCATTCTAGCAGATCTCATTCATATAAATCTCTAGTAAATCGTCAAGCACCCTTCATCCAGCCTAGAGCGAGCTACCAGATTCAAACTGCTTCATCTTCATTTCCAACGAAATAAGGTTGTCGCACGAAATATTCCTCCTCAACCCTTGACACCTCCTTTTCCTTTTGCAAGCATAGAGCCCGAGGAGAGAATAAATACAGAAATAGTTTCTCGCTCCGTTCTCAGCCGGCATAATTCAGTTTATGGCCCTTCAGGGTTCCGTAACTCCCCTCAGGGAAGCGAACGAATTTCAGAAGCCGTGAGATTGCGACTTCGCTGTCTCCATTACACCAGGGCGATATATCCTAAGTGTACAACTGTCTCGAGTTGGTACGTTCACCCTTAGACTGTCCGCGTTCTTGAAGAGAAAGAACGGGTAGGGTTACAGTCTAGTCGTTATGCAGATTGAACGAACCATATCATATGAGCATAACTTAGGATTTTGTTTTGTCTCCATTCCAAGAAGGTCTCTCTGATAAATGCCATTCCGACGGAGGAAAAGTGTTCGTTTTCCATTTTTTCATTCGAAAAAGGGATGGTTGGGGGGAAGAAAAGGTCATCCGAAGGGAGATATTCGCTTTTATTTCACGGTTGGAGTAACTGGACTTTCAGATAGGAAAGATTGTTTGTTTTTTAGGTCAGTGGAAAGGGGTTGACATCTCGAGCATCAAGTTCAGACTGCCTTGTATAAGGTTTGATTTCATCCAGAAAAATCCGATCCATTTACGCTTTTCGATTAATCAGAAAGTAAAATTTGATTTGATGTGAATATCGCATAATTCATTCATTAAGTCTGAACAATAAAATACGTATGTATTTAGAAACGCTCTGGAAGTAGGTCTTGGAACTAGAAAATTGAGATTACTGAGTATACAAGAATCTTTAACCATCCCATTGATCAACTTGTGTATGAACACAACGCACTGGTAGTCTCGCCGACATTTCAGACTCTTCATGCCGTGTCTACTCAAAAGTAAATCCTGAGGTAATCCAATGGGCGGATACACATTATCCTCTCTATAAGATAACAGCTTGAGGAAACATCGTTGCACCTGACTCAATCCTAACAATATCGTTTTGGTGGTAAGGACCATACTGAAGCTGCATATTCCAGCTTGGACCTGACGTAAGCGTAGAAAAGGATCTTCAATGTGGCTATATCCGAGAAGTCACGAGCAATGCACGCAATAAATCCGAACATCCCTTTGCAGCAGACGTGGCATCAATATGTAGTGCAAACGAACGGTTTGGGTCAAAAATCACTCCCAAATCCGTCAACAACGCAGGACGCTCAAGCGAGTTACCATCCACAGTATAGTTGAAAGGAATTACATTTTTGTTATGTGTAAAAAACATGACATTACACTTATTGACATTCAGATTCAATCTGTTTTTTTCGCAACACTCAACGACGCGAAGCAAATTGATGGAAAGCCGGTCACAATCGAAGGCATCCCTCACCTTAAGGTACATCTTGAAATCATCGGCAAACAGCAGACAAATAACATTCACTACATCAGTCAAATCATCGATGAAAATTATGAAAAGCAGTGGTCCAAGGTCACTGCCCTGCGGCACTCTACTACAGACCGCACACCGTTAAACTCATATTACATATTACCGCCGGTCAGACAAGTAGGACTTAGAGATTGGAGCAAAAGCCAAATTGGGATAACTTCGTCATCAAAATTCCATGGTCCATTGAATCGAACGCATTTGAAAAATCAGTGAACAGGATATCGGCCTGGGATCTTCTCTCAATTATCTCAGAAACAAACTGTGTTATGCTAAGGAGGTTGGTAACTGTTGAACGGCCTTTGACAAAACCATGGAGAAAAGATGTTATTCGATTACAGACTAGAAGATATAACCGAGTATAAAGGAGAATTTCAAATATTTTGCTGGAATTACAGATTATTGATATCGGTCGGAAATTAGAAATATCAAGTTTGTGAACCACGCATCGAGAACCATACAACGTCTCAAACAGATATGAACAAGATTGTGAAGGGATACGCCAAGACATACGCACAATCCTTGAAAATCAAGGAGGTGATGCCATCCGGAGCCATAGTCATAGTTGGTTTCATCTTCTTCAAAACCGTAAGAACCTCACTTTCCTCAAACAATACAACATTAATGTTAGTTATGTGAGGATTCTCTTCAAAACCCGCAGTGCTAGTAGTGAATGACTTTGCGGAGAAATCAGCAAAGCTATCAAGTATGTCTAATGGTCCGTCCACTAACTGTCCAGCTGAGAACATCTGACTAGAGACAGTTGTTGAACCCTTCTTATTATTTATAAATGACCAGTTTGGTCGTTTAGCCAGATCGTTTTCAACCATCATGAGTTGAATAAATCTTTTGTCGACTGGTCAATCAGTTGGTTTATATACCTTTGTAGGTTCAGGTGATATTTTCTCGAGTGATTTTCACTGCTGTCGTGACATATGGCACCCTTATATACCTACTCATGGACGGTATAGTTGGAGACATACCAATGACCCCAGTATTTTAGATTGAAGTCGGGATGATTTGAATATATGATGCTTTTGCGCAACCCCAGAATTATATACCGTACATCCTTATGGGTTAGAAGATTGCCTTGTAAACGAGCAATTCAATTTGAAGGTTCCACTCGACATTAATAACCATTTGATTAAATTGATGTGGTAGAGGTTAGATGTCTAATTGTGCTATCTGCCTTGAAATTCAAGACCGATATTTACCAAAATTATTGAACTACACATCATCGATTGAAGACTAGCACTCAACTCAGGTCAGCAGTTTCTTCTAGCCGCAAAAAAAATATTTTTTTAACCTTAATCGATAACCCTTCACAATACCGATTCTGGCACGTAGTTGTCTCTGAAAATACGCATCCGCGGTACATATTCTCATTAGTTTCATTAGGTATTACACGTAAACGCGCTTATAAGCCATCCGTACAATGTATCAGACCCCTAATAGATTACGTGTGAACGCCCTTTACCTCCATGGGAATGGAGATTGCTGACGTTCATGTGTGTCGTTGTAATTCACAATTAACCGTATATTACGTTTTCATTACGCCGAGGGCGTTATTTACGATTTCATTAGTCGCGTTTAAGGAGGAATCCAGCACACTCCAGGGTGAGATAGTGGCAATATGTTTGAGGAGGCCTGTGGGATGATGGAGGGGGTCAGCAATAGGCCATGAAGTTGGTATAACTCGTAACATTTTGGTGAATTTATTGTTTATGATATTGTTTGAATATTCCACATATTTGCGGGTGTTTAATTACTAACATAATTATCTAATCATAATAACCATAATCTATTATTGTTCTTGTTACCAATGTTCAGACAGAAATCGTTTGTCGATGAAGATGATCAAACACTATGTGAAAGAACTACAATTATCGTGAATGCAATACAAGAATTTGTGATGGCCATGGGTTCACCACTGTCTATTTTATGTGAGTTATATATGGAATATATAATATATGAAAAAAGAAGGATAACCGCAGCCTGGGTGGCATATGTTGCATTTAAGAGTCGTACCACGCCAATTTGTTTGAAGAGAAAGGTTTTTGACCAGTGTATACTCCCAGTCTTGACATACGGAGGAGAAACAACCACCTTAACAAGAAAAAGTGCCCTCAAATTAAGAGTAGCCCAAAGACGCATGGAAAGGTCAATGCTAGGAATTACTCTAAAAGATCGAGTTACAAATGAAAACTTAAGAACTAGAACAGGTATTACAGACGTGGTGGAGAGGATGGCGAAATTAAAGTGGAACTGGGCCGGTCATGTCGCACGTTTAGGGGATGGACGCTGGACACACAAGCTGATGGAATGGAGACCAACTGGCTTCAGGAGGCCAGAGATCGGGAGGCCTATGTCCAGCAGTGGACATAAAGGGCTTTGATGATGATGATGATATATGGAGAATTTCAAGCAATAAGATCTAGACCAATTTATACTGAAAGCCAAGTTATGAAAGAGATATATAGATGATACTTCCATCATTTGACAACATGGAATGAACACTATTGATGGATTCCTTCAACATCTTTACAATCAAGAAGAATCTATGAAATTCACAATGAAAATTGAGAAAGATTAACAACTTCCATTTTTAAATACAGTTGTTCATAATCAGTATAGAATCCCAAGGTCAATATTTACATTTTGATTCCAACCATTAACTAAACTTTGAAGTGGGAATGGTGAATTTTTATATGATAAAGCAACGAATAAATAAATAACATCACAAAATCACTCAGATGTAATGTAATCAAATAAAAAAGAGTATGAAAGAGCGACAAGAATGGAACAAAATCAGCTTGAACCCTATAATGATACATAAGCAGATATGGGACAAACCATCAAAATCGTTATTCCTAATGCGATAGGTTCATCAGAAAAAATAATACAAATTGAAATCAAATAAGACAAAAAAAAACGCATTTGAGACACAAAATACCATGAACGAAGAAATGCATATATGAAATACCATCCAGAAGAGGAGAATCTTGTATCGGATAAACTACTTGAAAGTAAAATTAAAAAAACATCAGAAACTTTCTCACGTGTTAGACATCTCAAATAATTCAGAAATTATTGAATTTAGGAGCATAATCATGTGAGCAAATTATCATTATTTTGGACTGCAGAATCCAACACAATTATAAAAAAAATAGGGTACTAATTTGAAAAACAGAAGTTATGGCCAATTCAAGATCACAATTTTCAACACAAATTTGAAGCACCCTGTGATGATATTTTCGAAATCCAAAAGATGCATGACCTTTTTACATCCTGCCTCTTCGATGTTATCATATAAAAACGGTTTACGCTCAGGATATTTAAAATAAGAATAATCAACATATTACTGACTGAACATATTTGACTTTTTCCAGTTTTGCTGGATATTTTGAAAACTATTCGATTTAATACAATGGTTTCAACAGAAATGAATTCACTATTGAATACTCGATCCT
Source organism: Micraspis discolor (assembly GCA_030674115.1). Taxonomy (NCBI): domain Eukaryota; kingdom Metazoa; phylum Arthropoda; class Insecta; order Coleoptera; family Coccinellidae; genus Micraspis; species Micraspis discolor. The sequence continues at coordinate 1,233,640 of JARTUT010001317.1, read as the reverse complement.
ACCAGGAATGGAAAACTTGAAAAAATTTTTCGTCGAATTTATTTTCACTCCCTATATAACCGGAAGTTTTTGGGCTTCGAAAATATTTCAGCTCTGTAGAGAATTCGAACAATATCATAATCCCAATTTTCAGATTTCAAATATGTCTAGTTCTCCAGAAACGTCTAATAGGCACTCGAACTTGAGACACCTTGTAGTATTGTAGAAAATGTTGTTTATTAAAAGCTCCGTTATTTGAATGGTGCTTCATTCAATTAGTTATGTATCAGGAACCAATAGAATTTCAGGAGGTTTACGCCTACTGTCGTCATTTCTTTACGATTAATTGAGATATCAGGAACCAATGAACTTCCAGGAGGTTTACGCCTACTGTCGTCATTTCTTTATGATTAATTGAGATATCAGGAACCAATGGAATTTCAGGAGGTTTACGCTTACTGTCGTCATTTCTTTACGATTAATTGAGATATCAGGAACCAATGGAATTTCAGGAGGTTTACGCCTACTGTCGTCATTTCTTTACTATAAGTTGTGATATCAGGAACCAATGGAATTTTAGCAGATTTAATTATAATTGGATTATAATTCCTCAACAGTGGGGAGAATCTATGCCGTTAGGTCGTTTAGTTTGTGGATCTATGATGACTATATTGTATTGAAAATTGAGTATTTGGAAAAGTTACAAAGAATTTTTTGAAAACTTTTTACCTTGAAATTCTGCAAAACCATTCGTTCAAACCTCATCCAAGCCTAACGTTAGAAATTGATCAAATGGATAGTCTTCGAGTAACTGAGGAAACCAAATGTCATAACAGCTGAACTATCCGAAGGATTTGGTCCAATACGAGGAAAATCTTTTATATTTGTGGATTGGACAACCCTAGTGTTGCAATCTGCCAACTGACAGCTGTATCGAAAAGCTTGACATTTTTGAGGTAATCATATACGTAGTCAGAACGTTTTGACATACGAGCGGTATATTTGTTGTTTACAGTAATTGAAAAGATTCATCTCGCCCAAAAATTGGAATCAAATCGTGAACATTTTCGTGCGATTATTATCCACAACTTTCGACATGGATTAACTTAAGAACAGTGCAACAACTTAATTCAATTTTGGCCGATGAAGCTCCATCAAGGATCAGTCTTTATAGATGATATTCTAAAATAACAGACATTTGGGCAAAACGATATTCATCTAGGAAAAAGCGCCCTATAAACCCAATGAATTCAAAGTTAATGTTGATCCAGTAGTAGGAGTGAAGTCTCGCTATTTCTTTGATTCAACGAGTTTCTCAAATAATACTCTTCACCCTGTATATTACCTCCTTTATTTCCTTTGGACTTGACGATCCAGAATATTCGCAAACTGTTAATCAACTGTGACCATAAACAATTCGGTAGGTACACCCAATTCAAGAACGACATTGTCGCATAATTTTTCAATTCTTATTGTATTTCTACGAGGTAAAAAACTTAAAAGGATTTCGTCGAAGAGTTAAACCTTAGTGAACAATGGAACTTTTTTAACCATTGCGAATTAGGAACAAGCAAACAATATTTTGCAATACTGGTAGGTAAAGTTGCACCCTATAAAATCCTTTCTGCCGTCAAAGTCATGACCTTGAATGGTTTTTTAAGGGCGACTTCCCAAATTTACAACCCTACCCGATAAATTTACGACTTCAAGGTTGACGTAACCTTTCCGTTTTTTTATCATTGACAGATTGTAGTAAAACACCTCTGATTTCAGTTCTTAGATGTGCTAGTTGTGCGTGGTAATTTATTGAGACGATGTTATTTTCTGGGATTAGTACAATGTTGGTTTTTTAGTTTTTTCACTTAGAGGAGTTGTGATATTTGGGATGAGTATCTAACGGTAAGGAACTAACAATCAATATCACTTTCCGAACGGCTAGGTTGAAAGAAGAATTGAAATCATTAAATAGATTTTATCCGGGGTTTACAACCTATGTAGGACTCTCGTGAAACCTTATAAAATCACCCCCGCCCGCCCATATTTTTGGTCAAGGTTTTGCGATAATAAAAACAGAAAGAATCAAATTGTTCATTCAAAATCTAGATATAGTTTCAGAGTTTTGTCAATGTTGACACTAAATGAAAATTGAATATTTTTCAAATAATTTTTTGCCTTGATAACGATAGAAAAATATTGTTAGCAAGAATAATGAGAGATGGTGGGTATTGCCCAAATAATTATTTCAGACGAGTTCCATCATCGAAAATTTCTCGTTATCGAACGCACAGAACATTTAAATTTAGGCCCAACTAACATACAGGTTTGGGATAAAGTTTGGCAGCAAATTAATATCCTTAAAACGGACCACAATGCATTTGATGAACATAATTTCTTTAATGAGATACTTCCGGTTTAACCAGAAATGACAAAAAAAATTATTTAAATGGGACACCCTGTATATTTCTGCAGATTCTGAAAGTGCTTGTTTCGGATCTATTCATATCGCATTTCATGTAAAAGTTCTCTGTAAAAAGAAGAAATTCAGTGTTTATAAAACAAAATACTTTTCAGTACATAACTCTTTCTGCTTTTCATGACGTATTTTTTATGAAAATCTAAAAAAAGAAGAAATACAGGGCTTTTACTAGTTGAAAAAATTTATTGAAAATAGAAAAAAAATCATTTTAAATGTTCGAAGTGCCATTGACCTTCTGACAATATGTCAGTCTATTAACAAATTTTTCAAAATTATTTTTAATAATTTTTTTCGTCTAGTAAATGCCCTGTAGTTCTTCTTTTCATCGATTTTCATAACAAATACGTCATGAAAAGCAGAAAGAGTTATCTACTACAAATCACTATTGATACAAATAACAACGATTTATTTATTTGATTTTTTTTTTGGAATAAATCTGCAGAAATATAGAGGGTGTCCCATTTAAATAAAAAAATTTTTGTCATTTCAAATGCATTGTGGTCCATTACACTCAGCTGCCAAATTTCAAAATTATCGTCCGTTCCGTTACAAAGATATTAATTTGGTGCTAAACTTTATCCCAACCCTGTATGTGCATATCTATTGATAGTTCAATTTTGAACATGGATCATCTTCGGGAAACGTTCTCGAGTTCAAAGATTCATTTGAAGCATGGTAAAAGACGTTCATCTTGATTTACTCTTCAGTGGTTTATCAACATCTGTCAAACGTGACTCAATACTGTTCAAATTCAAAATGGCTACATCACAGCATAACACAAGACATACACATTCACCCTTGAGTGTAAGGCTCTTGACACTTTGATGGAAATACCATAAAAACGGCCGAGTTGGTAAAGTAAGATGTGAAGAATTAGGTAGTGAGTGATCTGTGTGATACATTTCAAGTATTCTTAGTTTCTTAACTATATCCATATGACATTGGGGCTGTTTCTAACAAGTGACTACAAGGCAAGGGAAAACTTTGTACTATAGGACATTTTTCAAGACGAAATAATCGTGTAAAATTATTATTTGGGCATCTCTTGAAAAGTGGAGCCAATGAATGGTTCAGGAAATTCATTTTTATATTTATGTGAGACTTTATAAATCTTCGTTTCAACTGTGAGGTTAGGATTTTTCTTCAGTTTCATATGATTTCCTGCATCTTATATTTCATTAATTTTCTCCTTATACGAAGGCTGCTTTTTATATTTCGGAATTGACAACCCTAGTGTTGCAATCTTCCAACTGACAGCTCTATCGTAATGCTTGACATTTTGAGAATATGCGTAGTCAGAATGTTTTGAAATACAAGCTCTATTTGTGTTGTTTACAGTAACTAAAAAGATCCATCTCGCCCAAAAAAATTGAATTAAAATGGTGAAATTTTCGTGCGATTATTTTTTACAACTTTCGACGGGGATTAACACAACAACAGTGCATCAATGAGCTTAATTCAATTTTTGGCGATGAAGCTTCATCAAGGACCAAAAGTTATATAATGTAATAATTTTTGTAGACTCCTGATGAAGGACGTAAATACGTCCGAAATATAGACAAAAGTTGAAAATTGGTTTAAAGAAACCTTGATTTTGGGCAAAAATTTTGCCAAGAAAAATCTATATACACTTATCATACGGCAATACTTCTTTTAGTCATCCTTAAAAATATATATATCCATTGAAAGACCATGATCTGCGGTTCATGATTTTCCAGAGGATTCAAAATACTCCAGAAAAGGTTTTCCTCATGTGCAAAACTAATTTACATCTATAGTTCAAGGATAAATATTAAATATTATCTACCCTTATCAAAAATGAATATTTCAGAATTCAGATCTCAGTACTGAGGATCAATGAACGATAACAATAAATCCAAATTCCTAATCGAGATTCAGTTAACCATTAGTTGATTGCTTGTAGTATTTTAATTAATAATGTTTTAATAAAAATTATTATCATGACTGTCCTTTACTGTAAAGATCAAAGGTTCCAAAATCGATTCACGATGGATTCATGAAAAAAATATCAATTGTAATTAACAATTTGGAGAGGGAGAAAAACAAAAATCTTCACTGGACTCTAAAACTGAAGTTTCGATAACAAAGCAAAAATAAATTATTTATAAAATTAATAATCTGCTGATGTTAATGAATGAAAAAGTCGGTTTTCTCCTACCTTTGAATAGAATTAATTGTTTTTATCAGCCGTTTCCTTCAAACTCCTCTTCAAACGATCACATACATACAATCCCGCCATAAATTTGATGATCACCGCCCCCACGAAAATAATCTAACGCTGACATATTTATTGTTCTGGAGCATGCGGGTGGTCTTGTTCACCCCGACCACGTTCGCAACCCTTGGCTAGCCGTTGGTCTTCATTATTTCTTCATAATTTCAGGTTGAATGCGCTCGCTGACCGTGGCCAGAATGGCAAACGATCTGCAGCGATAATGAAAACGGAACAAAAAAGATAAATAATTATTAATACGATCCTGGATCCTGAAATGGCGTATGAATTGTGATAAGAGACGTGATGTGAGATTCCATATGGCCAAGGGCCATGAGGGTGGAAATATGTCTATCCTGAACAAAGATAAGGCAGGGAATTAATTTGAATGATGAAACATCAGAAAAGCTGAATATTCCGAGCAGGAAAGTCAACACTTTCTGAAATATGCCAGAAAGTGAACTATAACAACCCTAAAAAAATTGTGAAAGTTTCTATTCCCTCCATTGGGATCCCAAACTCATTTCTGTCCTACTTTTCATTGATTTCTTGAGAATATAGTAATCACTGATAGTCATTTAGTTATCATTTTGACGTTTCACTTGATTATTTATTAAACGTCTGTTTCATATTCAATAAAAGTAAACCAGATTTTAATCTTGCATTCATATTATATTTGCCAAAAAGCGAAGATGAACAAAGCCTCAGAATCTGACGAAGAAGTATTCACTTGCACGAATAAGCTATTTTTTATCCAAAATTTTCCAAAAAATCATAAGATCTCTTTGAAAATTACTTGGAATTATTTGATTATTGAAGAAAACGATGAAAGCCAAAAATGTAACCGAAAATGTAATATAATTTCCTATCTATATGAAAATTCAGAGAATGTTAAAGCATCTACATTATGATCAGAATTTTCTAAGCCGATAAGCACTTTTATGAGGTCTATGAGGTCCCTTGATATCAAACTGTTGAAAACAAGAAAATCTTTTTCGAAATATTCAACAACATTGAATGATGTCACTACGAATATCATTAATTTAATAAGAACGCCAATTTTGGTTGTTCAAGTGTTAACATAATCAGATAAAATAATTTTCCACATATTTTCACAAAACTTGAGGCCTTATTCTGTTCACAGATATTATAATATGTAGTTTTAATTTCATTCGCATAATTTCTATTGACATCCAACATCTCTGATTCAACAAAAATTTATATATATTCTTCCAAATATTCTTCTGATAAACCTATCATAGATAAAAAGAACAGCAAATTCTGCAAATTTTTTTTTTATTGGTCAATCATCTGAACTAGAAAAAAAACAGGTTGAACTGTTTCATACCGTAGATTATGATCACCTTTTTGTTACGTCCATAGAGATACACAATGCTATGAAAAGATTTTCCTACCTTAAAGATGATAATAATAAAGTACAATCACGATTCGATTCAAATAGGGAATAATGAAGATTATTGATAAGATTGAAAAAATTGCCATGAATTAAATAGATTGTGTAGAATTATATATCTATCCATATCGATGGACCTATTGGCACTACTGGAACATTAAAAAAATAATAATTGCAAAATTTTTTCAATTGAAAGATATTATCTGTAACCATTTCTGACATTCAGTTATAATTGTTCTCAGAATAAATAGAGTGAATTATCACCACATTAAAATGTTATTATAACGTCGCTGTGGTGGGTAGTTCCCAATAGAATAGTGTTCTGTGATTCCTTGTTGTATTGATTCTGTTTGAAACTTTCAACAGTTATTTGTAGCTTTCTTCAAAAAAAATTGGGAAAAATATTGCAATGATAATTTTGATAATTTGAAATTATTCAATTCAGTATGAAATGATTATGGTCAGAAAATGCGTTCTAATCTTTCTTGTTTATAAGCCTACAGCTTCCAGTATCAATATTGATGGAATTTTAATTGTACAAGCATCATAACGAACATTAAGAAATATTATGACAAAGTCAAATTTTATTATCTCCTAAGTTTTTGAACCAGGTTGAATCGGTGCATGAAATAAAGATGTCAAAGAAATTCTATAAACTTACAAAACAAATCTAGGAGACTGGGTTCAAAGTTTTTAAAACTCATATGAGCTTTATTTGAAGCATTCCCATGTTAGAATAGGAATAATTTGATGAATCCTGAAAGTCTGAAGCTATAAAGAACCAGCTCTTCATAAAGACAAGTCTTCAATTTAACAGGTCCTGACAGAAAGTACATTACCTATTTCAACGGTCATGATGAAAATATACCGAAGTACCTATGTGAGTGATGGAAATCTTTTTCTCTATTTATTATGGAATATTACTCTGGGTTAAATATCAAACAAGGTGCTGGACATCATTAATAATGAATACAGCAAAATTGTTCAGTGGTTAATTTCATCCATAGTGTTCCGTGGTGGAACCATAGATCGGAGAGATTTCCCCAAACTCTTGCAGAAATATTTTATCAAAAAATACATAAAATATGCCAACATTGAACAAATCTGATTATTGAATCATTTCAGCACAAAATTGTATTTGGGAAAATCTGAAAATTTGGACAAAATTATATCGATTTAATTCTTTTCAACTTCAAATATCTCAAAAATTGTGCAATTTAGGAAAAGAGATGAGGAATAATTTTATCTGCAAAAAAGACTAATGATTTTAGGAAGTACAAGATAAGGACCTTTAGATCAAGTGATATTTGCTTTTCATGCAATTCAACCAATCTGTACAGTAGCAGTGAGATGTCCACAAGAAATGGAATAAATCTATTGATGCCAAAATATGCATGACTGTTATCAAAAACCATCTACAAGAGATCATTTCAATTGATATTGTCGTTTGAATATTACAGGTGAAAATGCAATTTTTTTATGAAATTTCAACACCCTATATCTTTTGAACGGGGCCAAATTTGGAAAAATGTTATGGGAAGAATATGTTTCGTTTGACGCCAAGAGACCCACTCTGTATACAGAAAATTGCTTTGGTCGTAGCTTGGCTACTCTGCTAGCTAACTCTGAGGCCTATTTGATAACATTCAAAATACATGAGGGATGGCATTCTTCCCTTGTTGCAGAAGGCTACATCGATGACAGCTTATTCAATTAAATTAATATTCTGCAATTACTATTCATTATTGTGGAATAATCAATATTAATTATTACAATACACAATTCTTACGCTTTATTAATAAAATTGATTGATTTATTAAACTAAAAGTTTTTTATTTTGATTCAATGCGAGGTGAAAAACAGTTGAGCGTCACACTGGCAGAAAGGCATTTGTTGACTCTTAGCTGCCTAATCAAACTGCCTCACGCCAACAAATGCATCTTTTCTGCCCTTGAGACACAATGTACCATTTTATCCCCAGTTGTGAAACCTTTTTGCAACTAGTTACGTAACAAAACGTCCATGAGTTTTGAAACTCTTACTGCTAAATTCTATTCATCGCAGTTCTTATAATCATCATTCATTTTCAGTAACTTTTCTTGTTGCAATGCCCTACTCTCTGTCAATAAATAATCGTAACTACCATAAATTGCCTGCTACTGTCGTCATGACCACAAAATTCCAAGAGCATGACAATATGTTCATTTCTAAAATCAATTCGAAAGATATATGAGCCAAAGGAAAAAATTTAAAGAAAGCAAAGTGTTCATCGACAAAAAAAATTGACCTGTATTTGATTCTTTCACCCCTCCATTGACTCTGTTATTTGCCAATACACACATTCACGACCCGTTGTTCTTTCAGACCATAAAGTTTTCTTCACAACGTCATCAGAGATCGTAAAACTGTCCAAACCAATCCGTATCATCAAAGCAACCCCGGCGTGCCGATCAAACCTCTTCATCCCACCGGTAAGATTAATCCCTCCAATGTCCGAAAGACGGATTTATCTTTCTGAAAATTGAGTGCGAACCGCCGTTTTCTCGTCTCAATCGGCTCAAGAAAGAAACAGTGGGCGTTCTCCGTTTTCCCCATAGAAACAGGTATATTTTCGATTAAGACGGCCATAGATCTCGACGCGAGACGGCTTCTACGGTTTTCTATGCGCGCTCTGCCTCGCCCCGGGCACCTGAGCCCGTGATCAATTCTGTGGAGCTGGGTCTAAATCTTGGCCTCCCCCATTGGTTGCCGCTTCTTCGGTAATTTAGTTAATGGTTCTCTTGCAACGCGCCACCCCGGCCATAAGTCTTGCGTTACAAGAAATAATGGGCGTCTGTCACGCTTTGAATCCTGCACAATGGAAGAAGCCGTCCCAGGCCGCGTCCAAGGGTGCAGGGCCGAGTTAGAGGGTTCGCTTCGGAGGAAATACAGCTGATAATATTAAAAATTTAAATTCGTAAAAATTGTTTGATTTTTTTTATTTTTTGTGTTTCTAAATTAAACTCCCTATTGTTTTCGATACGTTCAATCAGACACTTTGGAGTATTTATCTTCAATTCGTAATATTATTCAGTTTTCAGCAGAGCAAAATTTGGTATATCATTTTTACAAGTAAAATAAAAATAAATTTAGAAAGCACTGACGTGAGGTCAGATTGCTTTGGCGCTCTTGTTGACCTACTTGCGAGTGAATATTCAAACCTTAACAAATCTATAAGCTTTCTGATCGGGTGAACAATAGTCTTTTTCCGTACTATGGGACAATGTGATCTAAATATGAAAGCCTAATGAATAAACAAACCTTTATCTCAATTTGAAAATAATTACTCATAATTTTCACCAAATTTTGTTCTATGCTTCTCCTAAAACTTTCGTCATTGCTTTTCTGAGTTTTGACAACGCCATCAAATTCTTTCTCTATGATAAAAAATTTTTGATTAATATTACGTCTGTGCTTTTCTGAATTTTGACAACGTCATCGACATCGAATTCAACCTCTATGAATTCTATGAAAATTTTGATTGATATTTGTCAAACGAATATCGATCTGTGATGGCAAATCTATCAATGACAAAGCTCGGACTTCATGACATTTCTATTTTTCTCTTGAGTAAATGAAAAAAATGATCATATCTTCAGAAGGGAAAAAGCTACGACAATGAAATTTGGGAATGAGTAAGATATCGGTATCCTCAATATATATACGGATTTTTATTTAAATCTAAATGAAGTCTTAGGAGATATCAAGTATTGAAAATTTTTTTTTTGTGAATTTTTTTAAAATTTTCTAGCGTGACGATTTCTGCAAAATTTTGCAAGCCATTTCGTTTCAGCCTCCCTCAATAACATTCCAAGTATCAACTTGATCAGATGGATATTCTAGTAGTTCTTGAGGAAACAAAATTTCAGATGCTCATAACTACTGAACCATCCGACGGATTTGGCCCAATAACGAACTTGACCGAGATATGTGGACAATTAACCTATTCTGAAAATTTGAAAACTCTAGCTGATTCCTTTGGATGCTAGAGAGGATACGGCCGGCCGGTTGGCCGGACGGCCGGACGGCCGGCCGGACAGACTCAACTTTCGCCACGAATTCTTCATCAGGAGTCGAACCCAATCGATTGAGACCATTTTCGGCTCGATATTCCAAAATTACAGACATTCGGGCAAAATGATAGGCACTCTGTTCGGGTGAACAAGAGCGCCAAAAATGGGCTTCTTATACGAGTAATATAGTATATAACATTACTGGCAGGTATGAGGGTTTTTACTGGCGAATGGAGGATATAACCCCTAAGCCAGTAAAACCCGTTACCTTGCGTGTATTGTTTTATATTTTATTTATTTCTCATTTGTAAGAAGGTTAGATACATTCCAAAAAAAATCTCAATAATTTGTCGCAAATGTCGTATGCTATCAAGCGTTGCCATGATCATGTCTGTTTATTTTTTTACATTTGTTTTGGCGAAAGCGAAAATGAACGTACCAAAAAAAATTATTGCGGCAGCCAGCACTGTAGCTTCAAGTTTATTACCTGCAAAATCAGCTTCAAGGTACGAGCGAGAATACGACGACTTCAAAAAGTGGCAAAACAAAAATAGTGTAATTGGGGTAACTGAAGATGTTTTGTTGGTCTACTTGAATCAACTATCAGCTAGATTCAGCCCTAATACTTTATGGGCAAAATGGTCTATGCTGAAAAGCTGCTTGGAAATGAAAGAAAATGCCCCTGTTCGCAGGTTTGTTTTCCTTGAAAAATTTATTAGAAAATATGACGTTTAGTTGTCAATTGCAGATTTCAAAAGGTAATAGCGTTTCTGAAACGAAAAAATCAACATTGTACACCAAAAAGAAGAGTAAAGAAGAGGCTGAACAATTTCTTTTACATGCTGATGACCAGTGGTTGCTGCCGAAAATTGTAACAATATTTGAATGTTGTCGATGTGACGAAATTCTCTTCTTAAACATGAATGATGTAGAAGATATGGGTAAATACGTTACTGTGACATTGCGGCAAACAAAAAATTTAACAACAAGAAGATTCACCATAACCGATGATGGCTGCAGCTTCAAACCCTGCATGCAAAAAATATATAAATCTTCGGCTTCCTGGAACAGAAAGCCTAAGATTATTTTTACATACCGACATGGAAAGTGCAATTCCCTTAATGCTGGCTAGCACACTATTGGTGGTGTCCCAAAGCAAATAGCGAAATATTTAGGTTTAAACAACCCAGAGTTATACACCGGCCACTCTTTTCGCAGAACTGGATCCACTATGGTTGTGGATTCGGGTGGAGATATTTTAGCACTAAAGCGTGCAGGAGGGTGGAAGAGCACCGAAATTGCGATGAGTTATGTCGATGATTCGGTCAACAAAAAAATCGAAATGTCTAGCAAATTATTTGGTAGTAAGGAGAGTACAAATGTTCTACGGTCCTCGAGTTCAGCAGTTTCAGAGTCAACAGATGGTTCATCATCATCAGTATCAACTCTATCATCATCAAAGATCTGTGTTACTGGAAGCAACAATTGTACCATGATTTTCAACATATATGACGATAAAACAAAATTTTCTAATGTAAATAATACTACTAACTTGTAAAAATTTTGCGACTTAACTTTCAGTTTTACCAGTTAGTGACTTGAAAAACAAATAAAAGCTTTTTCACAATTTTTGGTACACTTATTCAAATATCTTTCGTTGTGTTTTCGAAAAATCGGCGATGCACAATATTGCCATATTCTCTACCGCGGAAATGTCAAAACAATGTTCAGATCTCGAGAATTGGAATTCGAAACAGAATCCAGTTCATTTTCTCATATTTTTAAAATTATCCATTCGAATACTACGATTCGAATTAAGAGATAAATAAAAAACATTGGATTCTTTTCAACCTGAACTGTTGTCTCTGAAGGAAAAGACAAAAATTGAACCACTCACAATTCTCAGATTTGAAATAGCTCTAGTCCTTCAGGAACCTGTATAACTTCACTTATTTTTAGAGTAGATCAATACTGTTGTCAAAACAGAATGTAAATTTATTTCATTGAATTTATTTTTATTGAAAACTCCTGCGGTCTTTATTTCGAATGAGTGTAGTTGCAAATAGAATCCTCCATTGAATAATACTAATTTACTTAAAGTCTTCCGTTATTGCTAAAAACATTTTTGACAAATTGAAATAGTATACGAATGTAACTGAAATTCTCGAGATTTCTATAATAATGAAAACAAAATTTAGCATAATAAATATTAATGGAACATAAATATAAAATAAAATAAAAATATATAATAATATCCAACTCGAAATACGCCCCTGGGTCCTTTCTCAAGTTGAAATTCACCATCCTCCTTCTTCGTAGAAAGCGATCGGAGTTCTTTGTTTTTTCTTCCGACAAGATATAAAGAAGACATCATCCTGCACCGTGCAATGAAGTAGAAATGGTCGATTGGTTATCTAAACGTGAATTACGCCAAGGGCGATAATGGTTATTGCTATCCTAATATATTGATCTGCTATCCAATTTGAACTTTTATCACGATTGGCAAATTCAATCGTGACGTTCAGTCAAGATGGAAGTAAAACTGCACTTTCTGAAGGAACGGCGAGGATGGAAACAGTTTTTCAATTTGGAATTATCAAAAATATTGGAAGCACTGACGTTTGGTCCTTAACTTTTGTGGTCAAGTTCTTATTAAATCGATGTTGACCTATATTTCTACGAACTGTCAAGAAGTTATAATAGGTGTCCAGAAAGGGTATTGGATATTTATAAGTTCAATAAAACAAAAAATATTTGTGGGCAATAAAAAGGTAATTTTTATTATAAACATATGAATTGGAGAATTATTTGAAAAGATGTGGCATCCAAAGGATGACCGTTGCGTTGCTGACACTCTTGTAAATGGGAACGAAGATTGGCAATAACGCGTTGACACATAGCTCTTGATATTGCTGCCATTTCTGACCTGATGTTTTGCTTCAACTGGGTTAGATTCGTCGGATTATTTGATAAACCTTACTTTCAAGGTATCCCCATGCTAAATAGTCTAGCGGGCTATGGTCGAGGCTTCTGCGAGGTCAGTTGATGTTACCCTTCGCGAAATGACATTATTAAGGAATAATTCCATTGAATTATTTGAGGTATGGCAAGTGGCCCCATCTTGCTGAAACAACGTTGAAACCTGCAAATTCCTGCAACTCTGGGACCAAAAAATTTCGCCACATATCGCAATAATCTTCGTTGATCTTCATCAAAATGAGGACTGATTATGCCTTCAGCAGACATAGCAGCCCAAACCACGACCTTTGGGCTATGCAGGGTAGTCCATGCTTTCGTCTCGGATTCTCCACTGCCCAGTTCCGACAATTCTGCTCATTAACATGACCATTCAACAGAAAATTTGCTTCGTCACTAAACAGTATGTTGTTGAAAATTTTAAATCGCTGCAGCATTTCGTTCGCAAAATTCAGTCGATTAGCATAGTCCATATCCTTCAATTCTTGAACCAGTCAATTTTGTGGGCTTTTAGAAGCAAGTCTTTCTTCAAAATTGAATGTAAAGACGATTTTTTAATGTTCAACTTTTTCAATTGTTTGATCCATTGCCTAATGCTTTAGTCACTTGGTGCGTGTCGTGTACGATATTCCATACGATAGAGACGTTCAGCAGTTACTATTTAATCATCATTACGACAACACCCTCGTACGCAAAATGCGCGATGCGTTCCCGAGAAGGCACTGTTCCATCGTGACTGAAACTCCACAAAATGGTGGACGCCACGAACCCCTCCCCGCTCCTTTTAGACGCCCTGTTCCGAATATGGCGCGAAAACAAATACCCGATACCTTTTCTGGACACCTCGTACTAAATAAAATTTATGAGAATGGAATTTTAGAGGTAGAAATCAGAATAAATGTAACATATACTAATTTACGATTTAAAGAAACTACTAGGTTAACTTCCATTCAAACCATTCAAACCCTTCATTAACCGATACACTGATTTTTAGTTTTTCTCCATTCAAAAGGGGAATTTTTAATTTTTTGATGAAAATATTATCGACACACGTGCGCACAAATGTATTAGAACAGTATGAAATAATTTTCACAGACAAAAAACCGAAATGCTTAGCTTACTTCTATCCATTTCTCCAGTTCGTTTGGAAACCAGTTTGATTTTTGCTGAAAAACTAACAGCAAAACTTTACCTCAATTATAAATTTTTCCGCACATTTTGTTAAAAAATACAAAGCGCTTTTGTTATATATTTTCGATTTTCCGGATAATGTGAGATATTTTCTTGAAAATATTCAGAAAGCAACTCAACACAAATGTAGCACAAAATTTTGCAATCATTTGTTTGAAAAACAGAAGTGCTGAGTTTGTAGTTGAATTATATTTTCTGAAGAATTCAAACATCACAACTCTGTAAGCTTATAGCACAACTCATTACAGTCGTTGAAACTCAATATTTCGAAAAGTGCTGGGCAGGCCTATTTTATTCAATTTGTGAAAAATCTAGAAAACTCAATAAAAAAACTTCGAACAGGGTAAACTCAGTACAAATATTTACAATACAAATATTTTTCGAAAATCGAATAGTGCTAGTCATTACACATTAGAAATTCAGCTTCCATAACAAATGTAGTATCACTGAACCCCTTCTCAAATATATTCGACTCTGAATTCAAGAAACCAAAATGGTTCAAACAAGAAAATTTGAGAGATTGAAAACAGCTCAATTAAACGTACTTGGTGAAAATAGCTGTGGGGAGAAGTACTTTGTTAATGCAACTAACATTCAGTTTTCAACTAACGTGTATTATTTTTTGAGTTTAGGTGATAAATTCAACTTACTTTATGCAAACAATAATTTTCCTTTAAAAGATATAATTCTGGATATTGAGTATATTCTGTCTACTAGTAACGATGAAAACAACACAGGTCTGGCTCATAATTCACTTATTACCTTGATAACTACTTTGTTAACTCAAAAGCAGTTCCTTAAGACTAATTACAGACACAAAACCGAGAATGAACACACTTTCAATTATGACGAAACAGTAGTATTGGACCGAGAACCAAATAAAAAATCTAGAGAGTTTCTTGAGATGATCCGCATAAAACAAAATGAAAATTCCATTAACGACAGATCAGATATTAGGAATTTACACAACATCTATTCCATCTTTAAAATAATCTAAAATGAACACTTCTAGAATCAGTTGACATTATAACCTCAATGACATCCAACAAAATAAGTTGGGAAAATAAAGAATATAATATATTCTTTAAGGTACTATTATATTAGATCTCTATTCAACAAAATATTTTTCAGATTACGATACCTATAGATTGTTTGTTCGTTTTAATTGTTGTATATTGTATTGTATGTGATATTTTTACAGGCTAGAAAAAGGGCACTGCCCGAAACGTTGCCAGGATACATTATATTATTTTAGAAATAATACCCTGAAATCAAATAATATTACTAAACTTAAGACTAATGATAATATAATCATCACAAAAACTGACAAGAGCAAGACAACAGTGGTACTTTTGAAGGAGGATTTCATGTCTAAAGCTTTGAATATTTTGGATGTTACCACAACGTATTATGAATTAACTGAATAGAAGATCCTACAAATAAGATACAAAAAAAACTGAATAAAATAATATACTCCTTATAAAAATCAAAAAGGATTAACGAATCAACATATAAATTTTTACGAACAATGGTTTATGTCCCAAAATTTTTTTTTACCCAGAATACACTAAATGAATCATCCTTTTAGACCAATTGAAGCTTATGTTGGGAGTCCTCTCTACAATTTGACAAAGTTTTGTCAAATCTGTTGTGTTATGCCTTCAAAAAAGATGAAAAATACGTGAAGAACTCTTTCGAATTCATAGATTTTGTAAAAAAATATAACCCTTCCAGACAACTGTTCTTGTTTCTCTAGATGTAACATCACTACACTCTAATATACCAATTGATCTCGCTGTAACAATAATTGAAGAAAAGTGGAGTAGAATCGGGCCTCATACAATTCTAACAATTCAAGAATTTCTGCAACTATTTGATTTCTGTGTTGAAAACAGCTTCTTCATTTTTGATAACATCTATCTTGCTCCTGTAGTAGCGGACATTGTAATGGCTTATATTCAGAAAGCTGCTCTAGATAAACGTTCTTTCAATGTTCCATTCTTCAAACGATATGTCGATGATATTTGCACCTCTATACCAGCTGACAAAGTAGAAGAAATCATTAATGTGTTTGACAACGTACATCCACGGTTAAAATTTACAATTGAACTTAAGTCTCAAAATAACACACTACCGTTTCTAGACGTTCTACTAATAAAACAGAAAAATGAAATAAAATATTATTGGTATCGGAAACCAACATTCTCAGGAAGAATTAGAAATTTTAACTCTAACACAACATGTCCCAAAAAATTAATATAATCAACAATTTGAAAAATAGAGCTCAGAAACTATGTTTTCCTGAATTTCACCAAAAAAATCTCAGTAGAATCAGTTCAACTTTGTAGAAAAAAAACAAGATGAAAAATACATTTGTAAAAGAACAGACATTGATGGTTTAAACACAGATTATTATTATTTAATAACCAAAATTAAAGAAAAAGACAAAACTTGAATAAATTTTTTTTCAACTCAAACGTCAATGTCATATCTGTCATCTGTAGATCCAAATTAGATAAATATCTATGTATATATGTCTTTATTAGAACGTAATTTATGCACGACATACTTGCTTTAAACTTCAATTCGTTGCAAATTCTTTTTGGCTGTTTTCTCTCAATTGATGGGATCGAAGGTGTATTATTCGTTCAAAACATTTAATGTTTCTGACTATAGGACCACGATAAAATCTGTGAGTATGCATTGTTGTTCCCTCTTTCAGATCTTCGCCATGTAACAATATATTACCTAATTTTTTTTTTTCATGTAGATTTTGCTCTTTCTCATGGCATTTTTAAACTATATTATATTCATTGTATTGGCATATAACATATCCATATACATTTATATTTACTGCATTATGCAAATATTAATTGTATTATTTGTCCATTGTTGTTCATAATGTCTAGGTATTTATTTCAACATAAAATTTGTATGTTTTGAGTGTATATAATCTCTGCGATCATTTTTAGAGCCCTGAAGATTTTTGAATAAAATCGAAACATGTTTCCATTCATTTGGCCGTCAAACTGTCAAATAGATATGTAACTGAAAAATACGTCGAAAGATGTCCCCAAAAAAATGCCTTTGATGTATTTTCCAATTTCCCAGTTACTATTAGATGAGAATTATATGAAGTTGTATAACTATGTCAAATAGATTTCATTGGTTCATGAGTAGGTATTTAAACAAAAACACAGTTCTATCGACCAGTTTTACCAACTCGAATATCTCGTCCCCATTGACCCAAATTCGAAATAACAAAAGCAACTTTTCGCAAACGTGGCTTCTTGTCCCCTATTCTTGCCCCTCCCATTCCTCAGGCAAAAAAATCCCCCTCCCTCTCTGTGACTTCCCTTTCACCGATGAGAAACGAGCTGCAGTTTCAGCCCATCAATCAGGCTCGGTTCAATGGGCACACGAAAAGCAAGGCCCACCCTTTTCCTCTCTGTGACATCTCAATGCTGCCCCCGTATGTTCTCTTTATTCTAAACATTTAACAATATTGGGACAAAAAGCACTTTCTCAAGTCGACGGCCATTCTAGCATCGAGTTCTATGCGACGTACGCTGACGATTCTGTGTTTTCTGGACCGTGAATCATTCGATCGGTCTTGATGAGAGTCAAGGGTCACGAATGGCTTTGAATTAAACATGGCATGGTCGGAAAGTTGTGTATAATTCAACCCAAACTCCAGAAATGTTGTTTTGTTTAGGGATGATTGTTGATCTCGTGATTATTCACGGTGGGGAGAAGGGTTCTATTGTAAGGAAAGATTTGACCACATTCAAACCAGAAAGAGTTAGCATATCAATAGAAGGCTGAGAAGTTCAGAAAATCATCCAACTTGACTCCTAATGACTTAGGAATCCAACTCAGAGAAATCTGGGGATGATTAAATCAGAGCATTTTAAGATCACTCATTTTGAGAATGAACCGTCGTTGCCGAGCTGTAATTGACACAAGGGTGGAAATATCAAGTATTAAATCACTTATCAGCATTCCACTATTTTGAAAATTGTTTATTTCTCTTTTTCACATAAGATTCGGTGAATTCCTGAATTTTTTCCATTTAATGTGTCTTGTTTCGTTCAAAACCTTTCCAAGAGAACATAAACAATAAGTTATAAAGTCAATGTAGAGTTATCTTTCATTGAAATTGAGATTTTCAGAATGTGGGTTAATTTTTTGGCGCAGTCTATTTAATTTCAAGAAAACATTTCTCAGTTTGTCATCGATGTGGTGCATATAGCGAACGATATATGGAGAAATTCAGTAATAAAACTTTCATGGAAAATATGAATTCAAAAAATAAAGTAGAAAACCTACTTTGATATACTTACTGAAAAAAAAAACACGCAGAAGGACCTGTTTATATTTCAATTCTCTTCGGTAAAACATAGATAGTTTAGCAAGGAATAAATAACTCTTATTGTGGTATTATAGTAATTCACAAATTACTTATATCATGCTTTTGACTATAAAATATCTGAGTAGAACCGCTATGAATCTCATTATACCCCAATGTGATATTACCTAGATTTATGATCAAGTTACGTCATATTATTTACTCAAATCTTGTAGTAGAAAAGAATCATAAATTGACAGAACAAGAAATGTACTTTATCAAAAGATGACATTTAAATGCGAGATTTACTTTTGAATAAAATTGATCCTACGATAAAACTGAATTTTTATTACTCAAATAATAATATGTATCGAATTTTGATTTCCATAACAATAAATCTAGATTACTAGAGTTTCTGAATATAAACAACGTTACTTGGATAGACCCTAATGTATTCGTTTTTAATGGATGCCGAACTATTTCAATTAAGGAGACATTATAAAATTAAGAACTTGTATTGTTGATAGCCACATTAAGTTTCTTCATAAAATTAACGTTGATTCATATAAATTGTATGGTGATGAATAATGGAAATAACATCATACAATATGAGGGTATCTGATTGCCTGCCACTCTATTCTTTTAGATTGTATCAGTAATTTTTCAACAATAGAGTTCAAGTCGTATCAAGATCTTCTGATTAAGTTCTTTAATTTTTTCAGTAAACCAACCATCATTTCGATAATTAAAATATCCCAATGAGCACAATATTTCAAATATTAGGTGAAATAAACTGAAGTCTTCTATAATTTATGATTCTTAGATATAAGACAGAAAGCACATGGAAAGTAGTTTTATACATTGTGGAACAGGTTAAGGAATTTTTGAAAAACTAGAATTTTCGGGAATCAATAAAGAGTCATATTAGACCAGGGTCAAAGCCTACAAAAATGGTAAAAAATGAAAAAAATTACAGTTGGATGAAACCAATTAAAAAGCAAGTTATGATCAAAATGAAAGGAAAAATAAATTACGGTTGATCTAGTTCTAGGGGTGAGTTTTTAAGGGTAAAAATGGTTTATCTTGATTTCCGACAAAACTACAAGTCCTATGGATCTTTTTCAAAAAATTTTCTTTTTACGAAATTTGGTGAAAACTTACTTTATTATGTCCCAAATCCACTTGATTTATTTGGATATAACAGTGACTAATATCAGCTTTTCATTCAAACACAACCCCCTTAAATATTATTTATTTTTTGGATTATTCAGAAAATTAAAAACGCACTTAATGAATAATGGCTTTAACTTGTGGTCTGTCTGAATGAGAGTGGTGATAATTTTCAGTGCTTTCATAGATTAAATTCACACATGTGAAATTTTGCTTAAAAGACACGAAAGAAAGTTGGTTTGCATCGGATTGTTACTGGAAATGAAAAATGGATTTATTTTAAGAATCCTTAACTGAAAAAATTATGGGTTAATCCGGGACAACCATCAACATCGACTACAACGCCAAATCGATTCGGCAAGAAGTTAATGCTGTGTGTTTGGTGGGACCAGAAAGGTGTGGTTTACCACGAGCTCCTCTGTTGATACTGATTGCTACCGACAACAAATGATCAATTTGAACCATGCATTGATCGAGAAACGACCAAAATGGGCCAGAAGAAGTAATTTTGCTCCATAACAATGCACCTGGAAACAAAGCAAAATCGGTTCAGGATACAATCAAAACACTTGGCTGGGAGCTGCTACCCCACCCGCCGTATTCACCAGACTTGGCTTCTTCCGACTACCATTTGTATTCATCGATGGGACACGCATTGGATGAGCAGCACTCTGCTTCAAACGAGGAGGTCGAAAATTGGATATCTGGTTGGTTTGCTTCAAAAGACGAACAATTTAATTGGCGTGGAATCCACAAATTGATAGAAAGGTGGTCAAATGTGTAGAAAACAAGGGCCAGTACTTAGAAAGAAATGTTTTTTACTTTCTCATTAGTAATTAGTGCTTTATTTTCACAAAAAAACGCTCATTTCTTACCAGTATACCTGATAAATACTTTTAGACATCACAATAGGAAATAATTGTCAATTACAAAGAATCACAAAATCAGACAATTTTATTACATATCGATTAGCAATCATAAAACTGAAAATAATAATATTCTGTATGGAAAAACCATTGTAGAGGAAACAATATTTGATTAAAAATTAAATAAAAAAATGTCCTGAAGAATGGAAATTGCAGAAAATAGCATTCTTTTTAGATATTAAAAGAATAGGTACTATACAAGTCAAAGAATTCAGTTCAGGGATTTTTGAGATATGATAATGTTGTCTGAATAAAGATGACATTGAATAGAGAGAATGAAGATAATCTAACGTCATGCGCTATTAGCGCCATCCGTTATTTCAATCTATTTAGTGTTCAGGTAGTGCTATGGAAGAAACGGTTTAACGGATGAAGTATTTAAAGTATACATGAAAACACGGCGTTCTGTATGCTGAACAATAAGAAGAAAAAGAATGCTGTCTTATATGTTTCTGTGGTCATACCATGCGCATAATTCAAACCTATATCAATGAGTTCACCACACTGTTTCGAAACTTCCAAAATATTTCTCTTCTGTGTTTCAAAGCTTAAAGACACTACAGAAATCATGGATTATGCGAGTTAAATCGTGATATGGGATACTAATGTCGGCTTCAAAATATGGAACTGATTAGTCCATGTTTTTCACTGAAAAAAATATCATGAAACTGTGACATTCGACGTTGCTGTCCTCAAAAATCTTGCATTTTGTGGAAACGATCGGGGGTTTTTGTTGCACACCGATAAATAAATTTCCTTATCGTTCCCCACGTACCTGCATAGAACGACCTCACGCTCGGGCTTAGGCGGCGTCGTAACTTCGCCGCCTCCATTAGGCGGATAAATCAGCCCGTATGTATGTGTGTGTATTTGCGGAACAACTCTGTCGACACCGTTATCGTAATTCAGGTGATAATGGGCATTCGAGATTGCTGGGACGCCGCTGCGCCCGCCGCATTGCGATACGAGAGCGCACTCCGCCAAATGAACATTTTATCATCCGGTATGACCCGGGATCGCGTTTTTCCCGGATTTCCGACGGGGTAACGATTATTGGCGATCGGGGGCGGAGTACTTGCGGTATACGGGGTTGCGATACAGTGATTTGATACGATTGAATGATCGTGCGTTCCATTTAATTTCTGTAATGTCAAAATAAATAACTAAACACTAAAATAAAGGATATAGCTACAAATCTGCTTAGATCTGAAAAGTTGAAAAAGAAAAGAAAAGAACGAAGAACTCATAAAAATTATAGAACATCTCATGGAAACATACAAAGAACCATTCGAAGAAAAATCAGGGAAGCAGAGGAAACTTGGACAAATAAAATGTGGAAGGAGATAGAAAAACTTGAGATGAAACACTACAGCTTCAATCTTCATAAACGAATAAAAGAAGTAACACATACCAATCGGTAATGAACAGTGACAAAATTAGTTGGAAAAAGATGGTTAATACGTTGTTGAATCTAAAATACTAATACACCAATTATACGATAAAACCTGCGGAAGCCATAATCAAACGAATTATGGAACAAAATTGCTGCACTGGAGTGCGCCTTTTTTGCCTTCATAAGTATTGAATAAATAATATTCAAACGTGTATAGCTACATGGAGATTTTATAAGAATTGTGTTATTGGACCATTTATAAAACATAAATCGTTAGTTGGGCGTTAATGTGTTGATCTTCTACTTGTTTTTGTATGTTTTATCGATAATCAAAAAGAATTTGATAATGTTGAACATGATCCTCTCGTAAGCCAACTACATATTGGACTTGACAGCAAAGATATCATTAACATTATTGAACAGATATATTGGATCCAAACAGCTCGAATTAAAGTTGGAGATTGTGACATAGAAGTAGAAGATCGATAATCCAGTTATCATCCTAGACGGAAATGCAATAGAGTGAGGATCCCGATTTGAATACCTGGGATAGAAATTCTTCTTTAAAGTGCAAATATTTGGCACACAAGCAGTCTCGCAGCAACTAGAGATGAAGCTGGGCTCAGCAGTGATGCTATGTACCCAATATAATTATAACACGCTCAACGCAAATGAACAACAGATGAAGAAATTAACAGAGGAATTGCAAGAGGTGTATTCAAAAACCTAAAACATCTATTATGTAACCACCAACTGCGATTTGAAATGTTATGTTCTGCCGGTTTTACTTCATAGAGTGGAGGAATGGACGCTGAAGATCTCTTCGGTGAACTGGCCGGATAAAACTTTCGAGATGTGGATGTACCGAAGAATGCTGAGAATTCCATGGGTAGATCACATCACCAACACCGAAGCACTACGTCGTGCTGCAAAACCGACTGGAATGTGAAGCGAAGAAGGCCAGCGTACTTCGATCATATCTTCAGGAACGACAAATATAAGTCCATGTAGCTGATTACCGAAGGCAAAATAGATGGAAAACGAGGACTCGTAAGAAGAAGACTCTCATGGCCACGTAATGTAAGTTTGGCATTCAAGTTGTAGCCACATTAATGAGATGAACACAGAATAGAAAAAACTAAACCATGATGGTAGCCAATCTTCTGTAAGGACACGGAATATAATAATTTGCCACCAAACAATAATCACATAATCAATTCTCCCTACGACAAACACACCAATATAAAATTCTTGCTGACGTCACCGCCTCCAATTACTCCAGAAATTCCAACAAGGCTAAAAGTAAACAAGCGAACCGTATAGAGGATTAACGGATCGAGGCTCCGGGAGCCACTAAATCACCTTTAATTACAGAAAGCTTTTAAAACTCTGGCGTATCAGTCCGGATACACACAAGAAGGGATGACCCTCCCACAGGTGGGGGATCGAACGTTCCCCCGCGTGAGGTATTAACAAGGGGGTGAAATTAAAACGGGTCGCTTCAGCGTAGGAGAGCGCAATATTCAATGAGGCTTGAAGAGAAAACGTATCCCGGACCAGGAGGAAACCTATGGGATCGGAACGGTTCATGTATTCGGATAATTGGATGAACCGGTTGAGGTTCGGATCCAGGTGGTTTTAGGATTGATACTCGTATCGCTGTTGAGCTGGCATACTCACTACTTAACCCGAATGTAACCCTCAGGACCATTTTTTGCGAGCCTCGGACTGTTGTGAATTGGAACAAAATTTCTATGAAAAATATCTACAGTTGAAAGAAAATGGGCTTCAGGAAGCTTAAAATCACGTTTTAGGCTTTTATTTTCGAAAATTTCTCAGTGAAGTTCCCCTTATATACCATCCAGACCCCGCGGATGTATATTCCTCCTCCCCCAAAAGCGATGAAGAGCCGTCACTGTGTTCCTAGTGAAAATACCTGCTGTCGAGTGTCAATAGGCATTTAGGAATGTTGTATAATGAGTGCATCATATCGAATTTGGTCCCCTTGATCCTAGTATAATAGAAAAAAAGATTACAAAATGCTTTATAAATATATATTATATTTTCTAATTATATGTAAGTATCTAAAATCCCACGATATTTATCTAAACTTATATACTCAAACTATACACATCTTTCTGTTTTTGGGTACGAAGCTTAGGATTTGAAGAATGAGTGAATTGCATTTCAGAATGGTACGGAGCTGAAAAGTGTTTTTGACGACAAAAGCTCATAATGAGTTTTAGAGATCAATTGACTATGCTCAAAAAGTTATGAGAATTTATGCAACAACTTATGTCTGTGAATCTACATTCATCAATCTAAAGTTCCTAAAAAACATAATGGAATGTCTGTTTCTTCCCAACCGACTAATTCAGATGTAATATCAAAATCTATAAGCATCATGAACTGCGGGAAGGGATTCGTGGCGTCTGCCATTTTGTGGAGTTTTAGTCCTGATGGAACAGTACTCGGTGAAGCATCGCGCATTTTATGTAAAAGTGTATTATCGTAAAAGGTGAATCAATAGTGACTGCTCAACGTCTCTATCGTGCGGAATGTCGTACAAGCCACGCGTCAAGTGACGATAGATTTGGAAATGGATCAGGATATTCGAGAATACAGGTGCAATAGTCTGGTCATCCTCGTTCAGTTGAGGCATCAATTCGTCAAAATTCGTCTTTATCCATCCGAAAGCGAAGCCAAGCGTCGAACATTAAAAAATCGTCTTATATTCGATTTTAAAGAGAGACTTACATATGAAAGCCTATAAAATTCAAATGGTTCAAGAATTAAAAGATGCGGACTATGCTAATCGACTGAATTTTGCGAACGAAATGCTGCAGCGGCTTAACAATTTTAAGAACATAGAGTTTAGTGACGAAGCACATTTTCACCTGAATGGTCATGTTAATAAGCAGTATTGTGGGCACTGGGCAGTGAAGAATCCCAGACGAAAGCAAGAACGACCTCTGTATAGCCCAAAGGTCGTGGTTTGGGCCGCTTTTTCCGCTAGAGGCTTAATTGGTCCTTATTCTCATGAAGTTCAACGAACCCGAGCAATTAATATGAATAGTAAGCGTTATTGTGATATTTTGCGAAATTTTTTGGTCCCAGAGTGGCAGGAGTTTGCAAGTTTCAACTTAAGTTTGTGGTTGCTGCAAGATGGGGCCACTTACCATACCTCAAATGATTCAATGGAAGTTGTTAACGAATTATTCTCTAATAGAGTCATTTCGCGAAGGGGTAACATCAACTGGCCTCCCAGAGGCCCCGACCTTAGTCCGCTTGACTATTTTGCATGGGGATACCTTGAAAGAAAGGTTTATCAAAATAATCCGACGAATCTAAACCAGTTGAAGCAAAACATCAGCTCAGAAATGGCAGCAAAATCAATAGTTATGTGTCAACAATTTAATGCCAATCTTCGTTCTCGTTAAGAAGAGCGCCAGCAACGCAAGGGTCTTCATTTGGATAACATCAAGTTTTCGAATAATTCTCCAATTCATATATTAATAATAAACAATAATCTTTTTTATTGCACCCAAATATTTTTTGTTTTATTGAACTTACAAACACCCGATACCCTTTCTGGACACATTGTATAACCTTAAAAAATAATTTATTTCTTGTCTTTACCCAATTTACTTTGTTGTTCATGATGTCAATTTGACTTCTTTCGAACTGCATCGAAACCTTATTTCCACATCTCCGTTAAATTCTATATCTGAAAGTCAGAAAATCCAATCCAGGAGAGCGTCGCCCAACCGGAAAACAGGTCCAGCCGACGACATATTGCAAATGGAAATGGAACGGCAGTTTTCGATAAACTTGGAATTGCCTCGATAACTCAGCCGCCAGCTTCGCGCGGAATCCGGGATACGTATCCTGGTTTTAAATACCAATTACAGTTGCAACTTTTAATCTGCATAACTCTGCAGAATGGGCCGTTAAAGTCGACGAGGGAAACTCAGGAAGCTCTCAATTCCGGACCCAGAGCAAAAAAGGCGAGAGATGCTGGTCCTGGACCGGCGCTTGAGATGATTAAAATCGTTTTTGCGATCTTTCGAATGAATTTTCCGGTCGGCTATGTCGGGAAGGAATATTGCCGGAGAATATGAAATGCGATTTCTTCGAATCATGCTGAACGTTGCTCCAATCCTTAAAATCTCATCACATTCCTCATCTCAAGGCGTCCAGTTCAATTGACGATATTGTAAACGATGTACGAGGATGGATCGATATAAGTCCCCTTGTTTGGAAAGAAAAGTCAGTATTTTGAAATTTTTCATATTCATTTCTGTATATAGTTTTATTTTAGCTCGATACACTTAGCCCAGCGATATTCCATTTTTTTATTGCCTTCCAAACAATATGATTTCTCGATGTTTCAGCTTTACCCGTCTTCATTGGTCGTGAACCGCTTTCCACTTAGCCTTTTTGTGATGTTTGGAAATAAAAAGAAGTGCCAGATATGTTGAATATGGTAGATGAAGTAGCAATTCGTAATACAATTTGACCTTTTCTGCAGTGGCGACTGCTGATGAGTGATGCAGTGCTTTGTCTTGGAGGAAGAGCAATTTTGTTTGGTACGGAAGGAAGCAGAGTCAAATAGATCCCTATTATTGTCTTTTTTTTTCCAAGTGTTCAATGAGGATTATTCCTTGAGAATCCCTTAAAACAGTGGCCTTAACCTTTTGAGCCGATGACACTACCTTCGACTTCTTCGGAGCACGTTTGCCTGGAGATGTCCAATGCTCCGACTGCTCCTTAGTTTCTGGGGTATAGTGGTGGATCCAGGTTGTGTCAACGGTTACGAATCGCTTGAGATACTGGCTTGGAATGGCTTTGATTAGATGCCAACAGTTCTTGGAAGTTGTCACTCGTTTTTCATCCACTCTGAGAAAAGGAAAACCCTTCTTGCCGATAGCTTCTTCATCTCCAAATGTTGATGTAGAAAATATTGTGCAATGGTTAGTATGAAATGTTGGGGTTATGATTTCAATTGATTCTATAGTTTTCACGTCAATTATGATTTCTTCTTCTTGTTTGTTTTCGTTGGTCGGTTTATTCGAGACTGTTCAAAAAGAGTGGAGTAGGTGTTGTGAAGGTATCTAATGTCTGATCTGTCATTAATGGATTTTTCACTTTGTTTTATGTGGATCATTTCGAGAAATTCTTTAGATTTCTTATTTGTTTCTAAGTCTAACAATACAGCCTCAGTATAATTGAATGTATATCCATTCTCGGTTTTGTACCTGTGAAGTGCTGTTTATGTTTTGGAGTATTTGTGTCTTTTCAATCTGTCTTTCAATTTTGGTTCCGTCTGTCCTATGTAGACACCCTCACAATTATTGCAATTGAATTTATATACCACATATGACGTTTCTGTTAATGGTGTTGGTAATTTTAATTTGCTATATAGTTGTTCAATTTGAATGTGTGGTATTTAGACGTTGTTGTAGGGTTTCAAGATGTTTCCTATTTTTTCAGATATAGAAGGTACGTATGGTATTGGTATAAATGTGATTGGTTCTTCTTTTTATTTGTATAATTTTCGGTGTTGTATAATTTGTGTGCGCGTTGTTTTATTATCCTTTTTGTTTGTGGTAGAGGATAATTGTTTTTCATTAAAGGTGAGGTAATATCCTGTATGATGGTGGGTTTGTATATAGGTGAAGTTAGTTTTAGCGCTCTGTCAATGTACCCTATCATAATCGCTTTTTTTTTGTTTATAGATACATGCTGAGTTGTAATTTATTATCCTGTCTGTGCATGTTTTCTTTCTAGAGGAGAGTTTTGTTTGAACTAAGTTGTTCACTCTCATAAGTGTCATGTCTAGAAAATTTATTGCCTTGTTCAATTCTGATTCTAGTGTGAACTAAATTTTAATTTAATATTAATTAATTTTAATATTTAATTCATTAATTATTCTCTGTATTCCATTTTCTGATGTTATTATTAAACAATCATATTTCAGTACAGTTACTCAATTGGTGATGGAATATTTAGAGGAAACGGTTTTGTCCGGAAAGAATTATTACAAATATTACAATTTACAAAAGATATGTGGATGATTGTTTAATAATAACATCAGAAAATGAAAAACATAGGTACTGGTTATTATGGATCTCCATCGAATGTTCAATTAACCTCTATTGAAAACATTCAATTCCAGATCCTCAAAAGATAGAACATATATAGCCTTCCAAACGGCCAGACATACTCAACTTTGACCAAGGAATCTTCATCAGGGAGTATAAATGAATACTTTGAGGCTATTTGTGGTCAAATATTGAAAATTACAGACACTCAAAATAAAACAAGAGCACAAAATCGATGAATTGGGGCGATTTCCATCACTATCAAACAAATAAATATTTGATGGCGAGATATTGTTGATGATGGAGCTCGTGTTGAATGATTGTTTGGGCTATTACCATCATCTATTGTGGATGTAATGTTTTCTGGCGTTTCGATAGAAATCTTCTATCTTTATCAAGGAGGAAAAGTAAAAAACCTTTTGAAAATTATCAATTTTCAAAAAGTCAATATTGACAGAAGTCATGAAAGAAAATGAACGATGTTATATACTCATCTGTGATATGATGATCTTTTTAAGTTGGATGGAACTATCGACGTCCAAACGTCTGGCAGATCTATAGATGGAGCACTTATGGAATCAGGTGTTATTTTCATAAATGCTGCCTTTTTGATATTTCTTCTTGTAAGTTTTTCTTCTTTGGATATTATTGATGCTTCATGCCACTTTATACGATGATTCTCATCTACAGCATGTTGGACCAACCTGGATTTGTCGCTGTCTAGTACTCGTGTCTTCTTTGTCCATTGTATCTCATTATTAGGCTTAACTTTTGTAAGTTTAGCTCTGATAGTGTCTTGAGTTTTAAATGCAGTCGTTATGTTGTATCTATTTCCAATTCTTCTCATTTTCTCCGACAAACCTTTTACATAAGGAATTACTGTTTTAATGGTCTGATTTATATCTGTTGGTTCAGGTTGACTTTCTCTTGTTCGTCTAGCTTTTTTAATACCTTTTTGGGGTAGCCATTGCTTCTAAGAGTTTTCGAGATGTTATTTATTTCTTCATTTTTGTCTTCTTCAGTGCAACAAATATTTATTGCTCTATTAAATAAATATTTTGCTACTCCCAATTCAGTGTTTAGTTGGTGGTTTGAATCAAAATGTAGATATTGTCCTGTGTTCGTTGGCTTCTTATAAACAGTGGTTTTGGGATTCCATTTTGTTTATGTACGATACACTATCAGAGCTAAACTTACAAAAGTTAAGCCTAATAATGAGACACAAAGGACAAAGAACTGCATATATGAATTACCTTGCGAGTGCGGAAGATCTTATATCGGAGAAACTAAACGCCCTCTGAATGTACGAATAAAAGAACAACAGAAGCTTCTACGAGTACTAGACAGCGACAAATCCAGGTTGGTCCAACATGCTGTAGATGAGAATCATCGTATAAAGTGGGATGAAGCATCAATAATATCCAAAGAAGAAAATCTTACAAGAAGAAAAATCAAAGAGGCAGCATTTATGAAAATAACACCTGATTCCATAAGTGCTCCATCTATAGATCTGCCAGAAGTTTGGACGCCGATAGTTCGATCCAACTCAAAAAGATCATCATATCACAGATGAGTATATAACATCGTTCATTTTCTTTCATAACTTCTGTTGACTTTTTTGAAAATTGATAATTTTTCAAAAGTTATTTTACTTTTCCTTCTTGATAAAGATAGAGGATGTCTATCGAAACGTCGAAAAACATTACATCCACAATAGATGATGGTAATAGCCCACACAATAATTCAACAAATAAATATTTATTAAATATTTAGACGATGATTTCAGTAGAATTTTTTTCTGGATCGTTTGGGTTCTTCATAATGTCATTCATGAGTTCATAGGTCGATGAGTTCATAAACATAAAACCAAATGGGTTAGGTATATCAAGTGTGTAAATAAAAGGAAAATTTCAATTCAATTGAAAGAAAAAAAGAAGTTTTGAAGACATTCTCGATATGGCTTCAATTGTATAAACTCACATTGAACTGCGAAAAAACCAAATAAATAACATTTTCCTCAAATGAAACAGGTCTGCCAAAATTAGGAAATCTACCTGAAAATAATAAATTACAAATTCCATCCACAAAATATCTCGGCATCTTCATAAATCAAGATTCAAAATGGGATATTCATATGGCTTACTTTACAAAAAAATTGAAAGGAATCTTGTTTGGAAAAACAATTACATTTCCAAGCTTTAGAATATTCACAATTTCTAAAGCACTCGATATAAGACAGATTTATGGTTAACAAATTATTCTAAAAAGTTTACCAAATCAAAATATCTGTGAGATGAAAAGAACACAAATATATCATGAGGGCAAAGCAAGCAATTTATAAAAGAACAAGAGCAAGAAAAACATTGGTCAGCGATGTTGTAAATATACAGGGTGTGTCTTTGACCACTCGGTTAATTTTAACCATAGATTCTTGACGTCAAAAGAATAATTTTCTTCCTATAACATTCTTCCAAATTTGGCCCCGTTCAAAAGAGAACTCATAAAAAATAGCATTTTCAACTGTAATATTCAAACGACAATATCAATTGAAATGATCTCTTGTAAAAGGATTTTGATAATAGTCATGCATATTTTGGCATTAATAGATTTATTCCATTTCTTGTGGGTTTCTCACTACCACTGTACAGATTGGTTAAATTATATGAAAAACAAATATCACTTGAACTAAAGGTCCGTATCTTGTACTTCCTAGAATCATTAGTCTTTTTGCAGATAAAAATATCCAACATCTTTTTCCTAAATTTCACCATTTTTGAGATATTTGAAATTGAAAGGAATTAAATCGATATAATCATCTGATGAAACATGAGTGAGTGAATCATCTCTTAGAGGGAAAATAATTTTTTCGAACAATTCAGATTCAATAGTGGATGTTGTGGAAGGTAATTTTCATTCAAACTAAAGTATACTAGAGAGGGTACTCACCCAATGTGAAAACTCAAAATGCTTATAATTCTTTAAAGCAGCTGAATATGGAAAAATGGTACAGGAAAAAGTTTTTCTCTTGATCTCAAGAACCTATGGTTAAAATTAACGCCTTTTTCAAAGACTCACCCTGTAAGTATAGCTTCAAGAATATACTCCATTCTACCGTAGACGTTGACAGATATCCGCAATGAGAAAACATTTCAAAAAGAAATAAAAATACGGCTAATTGAGGAAACTCAAACTAGGAATCATAGAATGATAATCTCAAATAAAAAAAAATCAGTCTATAAGGGAATACCTACTGCTTCTACCTCGTTTAATAAATGTCATCAAACCTTAGACAATACAAAATATCCCCAATTATGCCATTATAAAACCGACGAAGACATTTTAGTACCAACAAAATCAAGGGCCACTAAAGAGGACACAGGAAAAATATTTATGTTTCATCAGTTTACATTTCGATATTCGATTATTTCAAAGACAAAATTATATTTTTGAGTTGAGTAAACTGGACACAGTTATCTTAAGAATAACTACAGTTTGTCTTAGAGTTAAGATTTTTTCAACAAATAAACTCTCGAAATTGGTTTCTCGCTTATCCCTTGGTGAAACATGATATCAATATTCATAAACGAAAATTGACCAAAATCAAACACTTGACTGTACGTTTACACAAATTTAATTCAAACATAATTGTTGACATGCATGTTTCGAGTTTTATTCCATTCTCATAACTCAATTCAAAACAATATCGGTTCATACAGTGCACATATTCGTATCAAGTAACAGATGTTAAAATTGGTGATCAATTACTATTCAAAAAGCAACAGAAGATGTTATTACATTCAATATACCCACCTGATAACATAGACTACATCCCTTCTCGGAGTAACAAAATTTGCAAAACAATTAGACATTATAATATTGACATTATATGTACCAACAAGAAAAATTTTAAATCATTGTTTTTCAATGGTAAAAATCGACTGAATAACACACAATTAAGTGGTGTATTCTGCAATGAATGCCCTGTAAAATTACATAGGTCAAACTGGACGTTCCTTGCCAAACGAATCGATGAACATGAAAAAACAATCCTCTAAAATAAGTCAACGACTGGTTTCTCTAGTCATTGTATTTCCTCACAGCATTTTATTGATTTCGAAAAAAATAAAATATTACACAAATTCAATAAAAGTAAACCTATGGACCTTTTGGGATATTTAGAAATAACTTCAGCTCGAAAACAAAATCTCCCAATTGAAAACGATCAATTAGATTGTCCCCTACCACCAACTTTAACATCTGCTACTTGATACGATTATGTGCACTGTATGAACCGTTATTGTTTTATATTTAGTTTTGACAATGGGATAAAACCCGAAACATGCATGTCAACAATTATGTTTGAATTAAATTTGTGAAACGTACAGTCAAGTGTTTGATTATGTTCAATTTTCGTTTATAAACTCTGTTATTCATCTGGTGTAAATAACGTTTTTGCCTTATGACAACGATCAATATCTTGTCGGCCGGACTGGAGGTCTGAAAATGGTATCAGAAAAAACAATTCTTAGTTAGAAACAATAGACAGTTAATATAAATGTGATCGTCTCCTATTGTAAATATAGAGATGGCAATAATATATTTGTAATTAGTCTTGACATTTCTCAAGCTGTATTTTTATGATAATCAAATGAACATCACCTAAATTATGCGGTCAGAAAAATGTTTAAATCCTGGTCCTACGAGGCCGATAAAGCCATAAGATGTCAGTTCTATCTGCGTTAATCACAACGAAATTTATTTCAAGTCTTTTTTTCTATCGAAGTCGTGTATCCACAAGATAATTGCAATAAAATACAAAATACAAACGCCGTAGAAAACCGGCTCCCACACGTTCTTGACGTTTCACTCTCCTAACGTTCCATAGAAATCATCCCCTCCACATTTCTCCTCAGCCGTTTCATGGAAGCCAAGTATCCATTGCCCCGTCGTTAAGTCTATAAGACTGTGATCGTTCTCACTATTTTTTATGAGAATACGATCACATTCTGTTGCCTCTACCAGTTATACGCTACTGAAATCAATAAAAACGTTTTCTGTTTCGTCCTTTTTTGACGAAACAGGATCTTGGTCCTTCTTTATTCCTTTCGTTCGGTGGCATACGGTATAGAGAGGGATGGAAATAGATGCTACGATAGAAGTTGGCGCATGGAAATTTTTATCATTGGGGAGAATTATTCGATTTACTTTGTTTTTTATGGTTTCATGTACTGTGTAGGATGAAGTGTGAAATTCTTCCTATATACACTGATGTTATGGATTTCAGGAGAGATTATTCAATGCTTTCAACTTTAACAGCCGGTTGTGTTATCAACAGGCTCATATTCCATTTGCAGAATAAAAATACAATTGAAAAAAATATTTGTCGACTTTTTGAAGAATCGGCTCAATTAGATAATGGAAGTAGCTTGCTAGAAAACATCTCTTCTATAATCTTGAATATCTAAAATTGACAATTATTCCTTTATTTATTCTAGAAAACACTGTTTTCTTTGATGAATAAGAGAGAATTTTTCATTCCAATCTTGAACAATTTTTTTTTAAATTAATTTTCATGATTAATTTTTTTTGTGGTTTTTATGAATTGTTTAATATTATGATAGGAATGAAAACTTCTCTCTTATTCATCAAAGAAAACGGTGTTTTTTAGAATAAATATAGGTATACTATATACTTTCAAGAAGTGTAGGACTATAATTGTCAATTGTCAATTAGATATTTTTGGTTTATTGACTTTCAAGAATAGACTTGTTCAATTTAATAATTCTATAATCTTTTTAATCGAATGGAATATATATATATAGATATTATGACTAGTAGCAACCCCAAAATTGGATAATTTGTTTGTATTAATTACTGACAAAAAAATGATATTGTAATAATATCATATGATGAACATTTTTTGGAAGAAATTGCATGTTGCAGAAGAATGAAGATTTTTCCCTTTTACTTGGGCGAGAAATCATAGAGTATTATTTGTGAAGATTTTTCCGTAAGACATACATACAACATACGAATTTAAAGAACAGACTTTTTCGTCATTTGGAAAGGAGGTTGGATGAGATCCATTATTTTCAACCAAGCGAAGAGTATTCAAACCGTCTGATCAAAGAAGTCAGCTACGGGTCACTTCCTTTATGAAACAGTCCCCCATAAGTGAATAAGATTTCGCTATTTTACATATTTAATAAATAAATAAAGGAGGAAAATTTGGACGCGAAATTATTATAAATCAATATAAATTTCGAGTTGGTATTAAAGCCATACCTGCGCTTCTTAGTTCATTTATGAAATTAATTGTAAATTTCAAACAAATTTGATTTGCAATAGCAAATCTATCAAAGCTATCGTTTTGCCCAACTCTCTGTAATTTTCGAATATCGAGCCGAAAATGGTCTTAATCCATTAGGCTTGACTTACTGATGAAGAATACAGGGTCAACCTTGAGTATATTTATCAGCCACTTCCCTGTCTATCTTCTGAAAGAGATGAGCTAGAGTTTTCATATTGTGAAAATAGGTTAACTGTTCAAATATCTCGGTAAAGTGCATTATTGGGCCAAATAAGTTGAATAGTTTAGGAGTCATGAGCATCCGGAATTCGGATTCCTCTACATCTCCTACTATACAGGGTGAGTCTTTGACCACTGCGTTAATTTTAACCATAGGTTCTTGAGATCAAAAGAATCACTTTTTTACCATACTGTTTTTCCATATTCAGCTGCGTTAAAAAGTTATAAGCATTTAGTTTCCTTGATTGGGCAAATACCCCTCTGTAGCCTAGTTTAATTTGAATGAAAATTTCCTTCCAAAGCATCCACTATTGAATCTGAATTGTTTGAAAACATTATTTTCCCTCTAAGAAATTATTCGCTCACATGTTTTATCAGATGATTATATCGATTTAATTCCTTTCAACGTATCTCAAAAATGGTGCAATTTAGGAAATAAGAAATGACAAATGATTTTATCTGCAAAAAAGACTAATGATTCTAGTAGGTACAAGATACGAACCTCTAGTTCAAGTAATATTAGTTTTTCATGCAATTCAACCAATCTGTACAGTAGTAGTGAGAAACCCACAAAAATGGAATAAATCTATTGATGTGAAATTTTGCACGACTGTTATCAAAACCTTCTACAAGACATCATTTCAATTGATATTGTCGTTTTAATATTACAGGTGAAAATGCAATTTTTTCATGAAATTTCAAAACATCTTTTGAACAGGGCCCAATTTGGAAAAATGTTATAGGAAGATAGCTTTCAAATAAATTATCAAGTCATAAATATGTTCCTTCCGTGAATGTGATTATCCTTGATTTTGCAATGGAAAAATATGTTATCTTTCAGTATCTATACTGGGTGACCCAAGTTGGAGTGCTTATTAGACGTTTTTGGATAACTGGGCATATTTGAATTCTGAAAGTTGGGATTATGATATTGTTCGAGCTAAAATATATATGGAGCCTGAGCACTTTCATCTATACAGAGAAAGAAAATAAATTTGTAAACAAAAATAAAATGTTATCTTTTGGTTTCCGATGTGATTGGGTAATCAATGCTGAATTCATACCTGTTAAAATTATTGTATTATCTCGACTGATTATCAGAGAAGAAAAAAAAATTCAAATATTCATAGTCACTATTATTTTAATTTTTCTTAGTCTCAACATCCTCAGCGAAAACTATTCTTATAATCTCAAAGTAGAAGAATGTGGAAAAGTAAGTAAGTAAATATCAGCACAGGGTGCTTCAAAGTTTGTGTTAGAAACAGTGATCACAAATTGGCTATAACTTCTATGTTTCAAATCAGAATTCTATTTTGTTATAGCTGCGGTGTATTTTGCGAAGAATAATAAGAAAAGAGTTTTCAAATATGATCTTGATCCTAAATGTACTAATTTCCGAGTTGATTGTGATTTTCCGGAATTATGTTGAACTTATAGCGACAAATTCATCGGATCTGAACAGAATCCATTAATATTTTGATGAGTAGAAACCATTGGAGTTATTTATCCAAATTATTATTCAAAAGGAAATTTGAGGTATCTACAATTTGAGATATAAGTGTAATCTTTCATCTAGGCGGTTGTATTAGTACCACACTTGTCCTATAATACGGGAAATGACTCTTGAACAATCGCGCCATACTCCCCACCTCACGTCAGTGCTTTTCTCAATTGTATACTCAAAATTTAGCTTAAAACAGTTAATAAACTTGATTTATACAAGATACCTTTGTTCTACAAAACTTTTGCATGATACACCTAGAAAAGTTGTGAGAACTTCAAGTAAATTTTCTATTATTCAACTAAGTTAAAGAATATTTTCATTGCAGAAAGACTAAGGAGATGAGTTTTCCAATATGGCAGTGCAAACAGCCGAGATAAAAGGCCAAAGAGTTGAAAATCACGAAGTCCACACCATAACCTATGAAGTTACAAGGTAAAATTCTTTTTTCTCCCCATATGACTTCACCAACTCAAATATCAAATATGAAAAGAGAGCTAGAAAACTCGACAACTGCTCTTCCCCACAATAAACCTGATTAAAGCGCCTACTACATCCACCTTCGGATGTTCATGCGGTGGAATATTGCCTTTTGGTGAGATATGCGAAAAACTAAAATGAAAATGTCCCTAAGATCACCCCAGGGACTCGTTCTTCGGGACCGTTCCCATAGTGAGACGCCTCTCGATAACGACTTCCCGTCTGCGCTGGGAAAATGTATGCATAGAGCACGCTTCTTCTTCTTCTTCATTCTTCGACCGTCGTTTTCGCCTGTTTTACATGCATTGAATTTCTAACGGTTATTCCCGCCCGATTTACTGTGTGATTATGCCCTAATGCGATATTAAGCTTCTAGTCATTGACGACGGCCCTTAGGAAGATGAGATCAGGGATTTGATCCACTTGAATTGATTGGGACGACGTTTATCTCATCTCTCCAAGATTATCCTTGCAGGCAACGCGGAGGAGTTCTTTACTAGGGTAATTTTTTTCTTCCGTGTACCATGAAATTATATTTTTTTAACAAAATTCACCATATACAGAATTCAGGTTTCAATGAGACTCAAACCTGGTAAACCAGAACACAATGTGGAATCACGTAAGCGTATAAGTGTTCTACCAATCTTGAGTTAACTCTTTGAGAAACTGCTTTTCAAAAGGCCGAAAGATTACGGGGGTTGCCTTTTATATTTCGAGATTGGACAACCCTAGTGATGCAATCTGCCAACTGATAGCTCTATCATAAAGCTTGACATTTTTGAGGTTATACGTATGACTGGACATGTCGCAATCGTATCACTAGAACAACGCAGAGCAGTCAATTCTGAGTGGTACACAACCATTTGTTTGCCAGTTGTCTTCCAAGAGATCAGGAAAACCAACCGCCGAAAACGCATCACCCTTGTCCACGACAATTCGAGCATCAGGATTTAAGAGTTTCATATTTCACAAGAGAAAATATCATCAGAAGTTACAAAGATATGCCAACCTACTGATCGACCAACTGATAGAAGATTCATTCAACTCACGAAGGCTGAAAAGACCTGGCCAAACGACCTAACTGGTCAATCATAACTATGAATCGATAAATGCTAAATACTTCTTTGTCTCTACTTACAACACATTCTCCTAATACTTCTCAAAGTATACTGTAAATCTCGAAATTTCAATGAAAAAAAGTTATTATTACTCTGTATAGGACCATGTTTCTTTCTGATTTCATGATTTCAGAATCATGAAATGCATATTTGATATTTAGAAGGAAATGAAAGACAAGTAAAAATATCAATCAGGCGATATAAGTGAAAATTATACTCAAGTAAGTATACTATTTACACAATAAAGTTTCGGTGAGCTTTGTCTGCATATTGATTTTATCGATTTCCTTAACTGAATATTAAATATTCCTTAATTGATTCACGGTAAAAATATATCTAATTAATATTAATATCATTTTAATGACAGGAATTTAACTGATGCAATGATGTTATTTTTTTATAGAATGCATTATTCCGATTCAACAGAAAATGAGAGCTCCATTCAAAAGAAACTTCTTGAACAAATATGGCGTAAATTGTTCCAGAAAAATTCATGAGAAATTTTATTTTGTTATTTAATCAAAATTCGATGGTTTAAATCGTGAAGGACAACTAGGACTTGTCAAGAAATATGCCAGAATTCGCAAACAATTCAACGATAACCCCACATTCGTCAACTTCGTTGACACAATACTTGCACATAAAGGTTCTTCAACAACACCCCCATCTACGTTCGAATGAATAAAGATCCATCGAGCTACCGAATAACCATTACCTCAACTATTTCAATCGCCATTGGAACTCCTCGACAACAACAATATAAATAAAACACAAAAGGGAACGTCACATTTTTATAGTTTGTATCAAGTTTCGAACACGGGCTAAAACGGTAAAACACTCCATTACGTCTGACATTTCAATGAGTGTCTGTCATCTTTACGATCCCGGAGACACGGAGTAGCCTCGAGTCGTGAGCATAAACAAGGGAACATAGAATCAAACACCTGAGATTCCTAGGAAAGATGAACTGAAACGATATACAGTATCGTTTTTCTTTCGATTGCCATTGTCAATCACGTATTTAGGGGTGAAAATGTCATCTTTGCAGCTGTCCTCCAAGAATAAGGTGAAACTGTTATTGAATATTTAGAAAAAATTAATAAATTGGATATGTGTTGATCTATTAAATATTACTTTGTACCCTAAAACATAAGAACAAGGTTCAAAATCAAATACATCTCCACAATTTTATGAACTGTCACACTTAACGCACTGGTTAGAGACTCACCCTGTATGGGTTAACTACGGAGCATAGTGAAACAAAACGTAACATAAAACATAAATAGCAAATGACCTTTTTCAATTCGTGTGATTTTGTATAGTTCTTCGAGAAGTCAATAATTTATCGAAAATAGGTAACTTATTTCCGAATTCAAAAGATACTGAAATCCGTAACTTTCAATGCTGAAATCTGAAATATTTTGCGTAATTGCCTACTGATCGTTCGAACCAAAATGAAATAACACCCTGTGTGTTGTATAGTCAGTATAAATATACAGTCAAAGGTGATTCACAAGTCCTGACGAGATAATCATCGATTGCATTCCTACGAATTACCTAAAATATCCTATTGCGATTCTTGTTCTCTATTCTCAATTCAGTAATCATTTAAATCATTTGAAACTATGCGACGTAACAGAAAATTGGAGATGGCATTGACTGTTCACTTCATATAATGAAATGTAGCCTAGTTTCCCATCGCCCCAGTGGCCTAATGGATAAGGCATCGGCCTCCTAAGCCGGGGATTGTGGGTTCGAGTCCCATCTGGGGTACAAAACTTTTTGTGAATTTTTAGAGTATTTCTTATGAAATATTCTCAATAAATTATCATCCAATAATTTGAGGCATGAAAACATGTTCAAAATTTTTTTCTTCCCACTAATTCACATTAGTTACAAGTTACAAGTTGTTGATAATTTAAGAAACCGAAGGTTTTAGTGTTCAATATTTGTGGGTTGCATTTCAGACGTTTTCTTGGATATAGTTTTACAGTGAGGCACTGCATGTCATCTAGAAATGATGTTTTCATCAATATACAGGGTGTTTTATGACGATGGCCTAAAAGAAGTTTATGTACAATTAGTTAAAATTTTGAACTCAATATTTGCATGGCAAGGTTTGATACAATTCAGCTTCTACATCTTCTAGTTATTATAGAAATGGACATAAAAATCAACTAGCTGCTCAGTTATCAAATTTTTTGTTATGCAAATTTTTGTTATTTGCTGATGACTTGAATATTTTCAGTCCTATAGCTTTATCAGGAGATTGTCGGGAATTGCTGGAGAGGTTGAAATTTTTTTCTCCCCATTGTTGGTATAATGGCCGAAAATGCTCAGTCATAACATCTCATAACACGCGTCCCCAACGAACTATGCTGCAATGTTGCAAAGCTTGATCTCAAAGGATGGAATTTATTAGCGGATGCAAAACCATTTACGATATCTCCAGATATTGATCAGACGAAATAATGTATAGTTTTATTAATAAATTAATTAATATGAGGCTTCTCATGAATCTCCAACTGTTTCTGAAAATAACAGGATTTTACGTTGAGTTTTAAGGATGAGATCCAACTATACCATTATATGTCTGAAAACTGAATTATTTAACTATCTAAAGAGAAAGCGAAAAACTATTTTGAATAAAAGTATTGACATTTCAATAGAAAAAACCGAAATCGATGAAAATATATATATAATGTACATAGTGGTTCAATTACTGACATTTGTAAATGGATGAGAATAATTTATTTGTGAAATTAATATTTTTGTAGGGTTGTATGAAAATAAAAACGACAGCAAACGTTATTTATGCAATACAATAAAGAAATTTCACACGAAACATCCTGTAATATGGAAAAAAATATATTTCGGTTATTCTAAAAGATGTAGAAAAGCACTGACGAGAAGTCGGGAGTTCTAAAGTCATTTCCTGTACTCTGCAACACTGCGTTACAAAAAAAAAAACCGACACAACAAGTAAAGAAGAAACAATATATATCCATCGACAACGTCTTAAAAGTAATGATTCAATTGGCTGAAGCTATTTGAATACCCTTGCTTTTTTTCTTTCCACATCGGTGAGTTTTTGCCTCAATTTTTGTTCGCTGTTGCATCAGGTCTTTGTACAATCCCCAAATGAAAAAATATCGATGGATTTGAAGTCCGTCAAAAGCGCTGGCTTTTCGAACGACTCTCCACGCCCGATCCATCTATCGAGATATGTGGTGTGGTGTTCAAACGCAGAAACTTACAGAAGAGGAAAAAAACAAAGCAAGAATAAAGTAGCTATGGACAATTGAAACCAAATTTTTTAAGATGTTGTCGATTGTGTATTCATGTTGAATTTAAAAGGTTTGAAAATTTACTCTGATAAAAAGTTATTTTTCAGTAATCCTTATATTTCTTTGTTATCATAATACAGATTATTCCAACTAGTCATTCTGATTTTTAGTTCTGCCCACATTTTAAATAACAGTAGTGGAACCGAAATTATTTCAAAATAAGACAGCTTTGTGTTTATTTTACAAGAAATTCAAGTGAATTCAATGTAAGATCACATTTTTCAGTTTAATTCACCATAACGGTTATCAAATGTAGATGAAATCATCGAGCTTCAAACGTGTTTCAATGTTTTTTAGTCTATCCTCCTTCGAAGGCCTACTACAACAAAAATAATTGAGTACTATTTTTCCTAATAATATTGATAGTTTAGGATTATGTACAGTTCTTTCACCACTCCAGAAGCTTAAAGAATCAAGAGAAAATTTTGAACTGTTCTGATAAACTTGAAATTGAAGAAGTCGCTTGTTTTTTTTTGCTTTCGATTGTTTCGGCAACGCTGATT
This sequence comes from Micraspis discolor, assembly GCA_030674115.1. Taxonomy (NCBI): domain Eukaryota; kingdom Metazoa; phylum Arthropoda; class Insecta; order Coleoptera; family Coccinellidae; genus Micraspis; species Micraspis discolor. Next base: position 1,191,900 of record JARTUT010001317.1, on the reverse strand, counting down.
GAGAATTCCATCCATGCCGACGTAGTATTAAATCAAATTATTGCGTTCATCTCAAAAGACATCGTGGTGGATTAAAAGTTTTATGAAGCTCCAATTTGCATTAATCAGGCACTAAATATTTGAAGTTGTTTTATTATTTGTGATTCCAATTTTTCGCCGAGTTCGCGCTTAGAAAATAACAACTTTCGATTATAGTAAAACTAAAAATGATGTTGCAGCCGTTTTGGAAGCACCAATAGTTACCGATAAGGCATTAATTGAAGCAACAAAAATTTTTACGAAATTTGCTGAGCGTGAAGTCAGCACCAAGGAAAATATTCTGTGATATTTCGGAAATGGTTGATTTTTTTTTGATTGGTTTCAAAAGCACCAATCAAGCACTGAATATTAGTATATTGATTTCGAGGTATATTAAAATGTTGGGACTGAGCTTGAAGTCAGCAAATATTCTCTGATATTTTGGAAACGGTTGATTTTTTTTATTGGTTTCAAAAGAATCAATAGGCACACCAATTAAACAATAAATACTTGACATAGCTGCACGGACCGAGCAATTAGGACTTAAGGTATTGTACTTTTATACATAAACAGTAGGTTGCATTTTGCATCAGTTGTATGAAATCACTTTTTTTATATCATTATAAATGGAATCGAATCGGTTAAAAAATGATTTAGCGATGATAGACTTAGGGCTTGAAATTCCTTCTAATTTTCGTATGGCCCTTGGACTTTGATGCCATCAGTTGTTGAACTTCACTGTGAAAGAATCTTTACAGAGCATTGGTTTTATACAGAGTGCGGCAAAAGTCAGTTTACACTGTCTGGTATTCAAGCATTCGCGTATTGTCGGCCAGTATCGTACCTAGGGCGGAAGGAGGCAGCTGAAACGTAACGAGTTGAGTTTTCTGCGTGTAGTAGTGTTGTTGTGTACGTTTACAGTGCGTTCGTTGCCATTGCTACGCGTGTAAATTACACGAAAAACGAACTTGGTTTTTTGCTCACTTCTTACCTAAAACTTGACGGAGATTATGATTGAATTTTGGAAGAATTTTGCCAGCGTTTCCAAATAAGCAAGTTTCCACCAGACAAATGGTGAATAAACTGTATCGTAAATTAGTAAGTACTGACTCCGTAGTCGACGCGCCGCTAATTTTTTCGTAAAATTTGTTTTACCGTGACTAAACGATGCCACATGTATGTTGAAGAGAGGCGCAAACAGTTCGAATATAAAATGTGAGACCAAAAGTAATTATTGATGTTATATTTTCCTCAAAACTAAATTCATTTGCAATTATTTTTGCTTTTTTTCTCTTATATGCGAAACGGTAAACTGACTTTTGACTGTATAAAAAATATATTCTGAATTATGCCAAATAAGCTTCATAAGAAAAAGATTTTCTTAAAAAAAGTAATATTATGTGAGTTAAGAGTACGTTAATAGATAAATTAGAAATATTCCCTCTTGGTGGTTAGAAAACCTATTGAATCATTAGCAATTCAGCTTTTTTGATTGTACGCTGATTAATGTATAATGACCGAATGGATTGTCACCCACAGACGGTAGCACTTTCCTTTATCTCATCAGCTGCCTACTAACCAATGATATTTGATCATCCGCAACCAATCCAAAAAAGTAATGAAATCACTGGAACACAATTAGTTACTGTCATAAATAAGGCTCATCCGATAACTTTCTTTTTGGGTGGCCTTCCCAAAATGTGACAGGTGTTTCTTGAGATTTCCGAAAACGATATCCAGAATCCAACAGAACTATAATCGCATATAAGGACTGCCGTAATTGGATGTAGAAGAAATCGAAATTAATCTCTCACATAATATCTCACAAATAAAATCTTACAATGTAAGATCCATGATTTTTTTTTTTATAAATGTCCTACAGTTTTATAGTTATATAGAGCGATTTTTACATTTTCTTATTTCTTAATTTTGGTGTTGATCCGTTTATGTTTGGATAAGAAGCATACCTGGTTTCTTCAAAAGTGATTTCATTTCATAATGAAAATGTAAAAATTACAACCAGTAAACTGTGGGATATTTATATACAAAATTAAAATGCGCAATACCAACTCTACTAAAAAGCAATGTTGTGTATGAAATTGAGTGAGAAAACTGTGAAGGAAGGTACTTTGGACAAACCTCTCAAATAAAGAGTAAAGTAGCCTCACATAAATCTGATATAAGAAAACATCATATACATATGCAGCCAATTCCAGTCACAATATTGATTTCGAGAACGTGAAAGTGGAGGTAGCAATAGAAAGACATTCAATAAACGATTAATAATTGAGATAATAGAGATAAATGAGCAAGAAAACACAATTAACAAAAAAGAAACGATACGAATAAATTAAAAATATTTGTTGGAACAACATCAAAGCAAATTGGTATTTTTCGATGGTTCTATAGATGGCCAATAAGGTTAAGTAGATGTCATCAATAAGCCCAAAGTATAGAGACAAAAGACTCAAATTTCATGTCAGAAAATGAGAAACTAAGTTAAATTTAACTTTTCAGTGTTTTATGTTGGAGTAAATTTCTTTTTATGTATAACCTCATATTCGGTAAAAAAAAACAAAAATAAGAAAATTTCTATATTTGAATTGATTTAATATTTAGGTATTTGAATTTCAGAAACCCTCGAGAAGAGCAGAGTTAAAGCTCGAATGCTAGCATAGAATCAAGACTTTTAATTAACAGCCCTCATTCAAATTAGTCATTATACCCTTTCCCTAAATAATTAAATAATCTTCATTATACAGGGTGAGTCTTTGACATCTGCGTTGATTTTAACCATAGAAGTCTTGACGTCAAAATAAACATTTTTTCCGAATTTGGCCCTGTTCGAAAGATATAGGGTGTTGAAATTTCATAAAAAAAATTGCATTTTCACCAGTAACTTTCAGACGACAATATCAATTGAAATGATCTCTTGTAGAAGGTTTTTGATAAAAGTCATGCATATTTTGGCATAAATAGATTTATTCCATTTCTAATGGATTTCTCACTATTACTGTATAGATTGGTTAAATTGCATGAAAAACAAATATCACTTGAACTAAAGGTCCGCATCTTGTACTTCCTAGAATCATTAGTCTTTTTTGCAGATAAAATCATTCATCATCCTTTTTCCTAAATTGCACCATTTTTGAGATATTTGAATTTGGAAGGAATTAAATCGATATAAGCATCTGATGAAATATGAGTGAATCATTTCTTAGAGGGAAAAATAATGTTTTTAAACAATTCAGATTCAATAGTGGATGCTACGGAAGGTAATTTTCATTCAAACTAAACTGGACTACAGAGGGGTATTTGCCCAATGTGAAAACATAAAATACTTAACTTTTTAACGCAGCTGAATATGGAAAGACGGTATAGGAATAGAGTGTTTCTTTTGATCTCAAGAACTTATGGATAAAATTAACGCAGTGGTCAAAGACTCACCCTGTATAATATTTAATTTATAAGAAGAAAATGAAATATCATAGGTTATTTCTTATAGGACTAGGTCCAATCAAATGAATAGGATGACATCACTTTCAAATCTCCCAAAAGGTAGTCAAATCGAAAAAATAGCTCGTCTGCTACTTAATAAAACAGTGGCGTAGCGAAAAGGCTTAACCCAACCGTTCTTTCAGCCATTTTAATCAATTCCGAGACACTCAGACTGATCTGGACCGATTCGTTTATCTTTATATTTATCTTAAGTTCGCCTTTATTTAGAGTTGGAAGATAAAGGGGGGCTGTAACGACGTCTCCAAAGCGGATCGGACTTACTGGAACGCTCCTCGTCTGGGGATGGGGTTCGACATGTTCCCAAGAACTCCAATTTCCGTTATGGGGTTGCCTCCTTGTTTCGTTTCGAGTTTGATTTCAGATAGGATATTTTGATTCTTCTCGACGAGGTTCTGTCTAGTGGCAATGTGAGAGGACAGCAGTTTACGGGATTATTTATCTTGTATTTGATTTGTCTTTGTGTTTGGTCTTTTTGAGTTCGCGAACTGGGTGGAATGGAAAAACGGAGTGCAGGATTATATTTTTTAAAAGCTTGATTTATGATTACCCACATGAAATAGGAAATCTATCAAAAATATAGATCAATGTATCTGTAACTTCATCAAATAGAGTAGCTCCGAAATCCTCTTGTGAGTTCACTTTAAATATATGAAATTCTACAGTATGGAAGATATCAATAATTTTCATATATGCCTAAATTTTGGTTGAGATTCAAAGATTATTTTAGGAGTTATCAATTAGTTCCAAAAAAAATTTTTTTTCTAGCCTGAATTCAGTAGACTCCTTTTTTCAAGGTTATAAAACAATTTTCAAGTCTCAGATCGATTGGATAGATAGATTCCTGAAGTTTTTGAGAAAAACAAATTTCAGATGCTCATAACGACTGGACCATTCGACGCATTTGACCGAATTACGAATTTGACCGAAATATTTGGACGAGCGGAGTAAATTACGCGAAAGAATGCAAATTATAATGATTTGGATGCATAAGGCAACAATCAGGAAAATTTATTTACCGGTAAACAGTGTCCTCTTCATAATCATAGGAGTTTCGGACGGACAAATACTTGTCTGCTGAAACACTATACAGGGTCTTTCACGAGGAACCTCACCCATATTTATACGGGAAACTACTGAGCGTATTTTCATGAAATTCAGCACAGCAAGTATTTCACGATGCTGATGAAATCTAAAATATTATTAATATTAAGGCATGACTCATTACTTCCGGTTTTTTTCCGGAAATGACGTCAACCTCCGTTTTCAAATTAGAACACCATTTTTAATTGCAGAAATAGATTCCTGAAAATTTCATCTCTTTGGCGTGAAGGGAAAAGAAAAAGCTGAAAATTCAAAACGAAAAACAGTTTTTTTGTGAATAACTCAGAAAATATCCACTTTAGGACAAGGTTGTATGATGCATACACTCACATTATTTTTTGCCGTGTCAACGTAGATTCAATATCTGCCATAAAAAAAATGGGGTTCTAATTTGAAAAAATTGATTTTTCACGATTTTGTCATACCTAACTTTGAAAGCGATTTTTACACCCCTAATAATGTATCATGAATCGCGATTTCGATTTTTTAAAGTCGATACATCAATCTTACATCTTGAAAAATCCCAAAAATGAAAATTTTCCATCCAAAAACCTCTTCAAAGTTATTCTTGTTTCAGCGGAGCTCTACTTTCGATTTTTTTTTATCCGCAAAAAGAATTTTTTTTTTCGTGCCGCTCAGGTAGAGAATTTTCCAACATGAAAACTGAAAAATGTTACATCAAAATAACTTGACATTTTCTAAGGGATCTATTTCTGCAATAAAAAAATGGTGTTCTTTGAAAAACGGAAGTTGACGTTAGTTCCGGAAAAACCGGAGGTGCTCATGCTCTGAAAATATTTTAGATTTCATCAGCATCGTGAAATACTTATAAGTGTTGAATTTCATGAAAATACGTTCAGTAGTTTCCCATTCGGAATATGGGTGAGGTTCCTAATGAAAGACCCTGCATATATAGTATTTCAGCAGACAAGTATTTGTCCGTCCGAAACTCCTATGATGATGAAGAGGACACTGTTTACCGATAAATAAATTTTCCTGATTGTTGCCATATGCATCCAAATGATTATAATTTGAATAAGAACAGTTTTAAGTAGAACCAAATTGTGGCTGAAATGAAAGTGAAGGGAAACTGTTATTTTTAGTGAAAAAAAGATATTTTAAATGATTTTCGACGGAGTTTATATGCCAATTTTGATTGGTTCTAATGAGAAGAGAATTTGACATTCAAACAAACTTAAGTTATTTTTGATTTAAGATACAGGATTATTCGTTCGTCGTTGCGGTTGTATTAGTATCACACTGCTCCAGTGTAAGGGAAAAGACTATTACCAGCGCACAGAAGCTTTTGTATAAATCCTCAGAACTACTGGAGAACTTTGAAGATGCTTTAGATCCAAGAAACATCGAATTCATGCAGAAATTTCTGAAATCTGCTAAAATATTAAATGAAATCTAGAAAGTATACAGGGTCTTTCACGAGACACCTCACCCATATTTATACGGGAAACTACTGAACGTATTTTCATGAAATTCGGCACTTATAAGTATTTCACGATACTGATGAAATCTAAAATATTTTCAAGGCATGAGCACCTCCGGTTTATCCGGAAATGACGTCAACTTCCGTTTTTCAAATTAGAACACCATTTTTTTATTGCCGAAATAGATTGCTTAGAAAATTTCAAGTTATTTTGATGTAACATTTTTCAGTTTTGGTTGGAAAATTCTCTCCGAGCGGGAAAATTCGAAAAAAAATCGAAAATAGAGCTCCGCTGAAACAAGAATAACTTCGAGGTTATTGGATGGAAATTTTTCATTTTTGGGATTTTTCAAGATGTAAGATTGATGTATCCACTTTAAGAATCGAAATCGCGATTCATGATACAGGGGGTGAAAAAATCGCTTTTAAAGTTAGGGATGACAAAATTGTGAAAAATCAATTTTTTTCAAATTAGAACCCCATTTTTTTATGGCAGATATTGAATCTACGTTAAAAAATAATGTGAGTGTATGCATCACACCCTTGCCCTAAAGTGGATATTTTCTGAGTTATTCACAAAAAACTATTTTTCGTCTTGAATTTTCACGTATTTCTTTTCCCTTCACGTCAAAAAGATGAAATTCTCAGGAACTGTTATTTGAACCATGCTTTAGATTTTTCACCTCTTCTTGAAACCGACTTCAAGTTACTATTAGGAGAACCATGGCAAACTCTCGCAGTTATAACTAGAGAAGATGCTCAAAGTTTTGACCGTTAATTTCTAGACATTTATTTATACGTCTCAGGAATGCTTCGTGCGTTGCTCTTCTTATTTCATCGGGAGGAAGAGATCTGCAAAAGTATTTAAAAACCAAGTTGAGTTTCAAAACTATGAATCTAAAAATCTAAACAAACCTTAACGCATTTCTGACTCGTTCTATGCAGTCCTCTTTATCAGTCAGGGGAGTTTAGTAGACAATATTTTTTATCCTACCCCAAACATAATAGTCTAAAGGAATTAAATTGGGAGAACGTGGTGGCCAAAGATGTGGACCGTTGTTCGCCAACCATCGATCTTCAAATAGCCTGTATAGGATATTTGACACATTGAGTGAATTGTGTGGAGGCGCGCCATCTTGTTGATACCATAAGTAATTATGGTTCTGTACTAGCGGCTCAATTATTTGAGTCAATATGTCAAAATATCTATCTCCTGAGGGAGAACATTCTTTAAATAATGCAAACATGTGTAGTGTTCTATCTTACCAGTTAAAGTCCCATCATAAATGTAAACATCGAGAATTGCATTATTTTTGATGGCGCAAAAAACATTGAAACTCCAGGTCTCTTGAAAGTTCCATTGTCTGAAGTGGTGGTTGTTCTCTTCATCCCAATAATGACTGTTATGCCTATTGAAAGAACCATTCTTTGTGAATTTAGATTCATCTGTCAAATTATACAGTCCAAAAAGTTTTCATTCTCTTGAAATCGAATCATCATAGCTTCGCAAAACTCTGTTTTCCTGACGAAATCAGTTTCCTTCAAATGCTGTACCCTATTGAATTTATATGGGTGCATTTTATGTTTTTTTAATATTCTCCAAACACTCGATTGAAATAATCCCAGAGCAATCTCGGTATCTTTGAGAGAATTTTGAGGATTCACACGAAAATATGCAAGAACTGTAATTTCGTTGTTCTAATCTTCTACTACACTTTTTTCTCTGTGTATAGTTTTCTTAACGAAAGATCCTACATTTCTCAAGTTTGTCATGGTTCTGTTAATGGTATCTCTCGTTGGTCTGGGTCGGTCAGGAAACCTTTCAATGAACAGTCGAATCGTTCTATCTTCAACTTTATTACATTCTCCATGAAGTAGAATGAGATTTAAATAATCTTCATTGATAAAATTAGGAATAGTTATCGATTTTATAACTTAATACGAATTATCACCAAATTAATAGTAAACACAAAATGCTACTGAATAAAGAAAGTAATTTGGCAGATGTAATTAATGATATCTGTCATTAAAAAAAAAGAATGTAAAACATGGTAAGTTTTTGCATATGGTTCATAAGGAATTATTTATTAATCACTGGAGAGAAAACCGATGGCCGAATAGTTGAAATAAAGAGGTTTCCGATACAAATTCGAATCCAAATTCGCCATCTATTTAGGAACAACCTGTAACTTTTTTCTCTTGCATATTAGGGTAGTAAAATCTGAAACATGGTTTAAGTAACAGTTCCTGAAAATTTCATCTTTTTGGCGTGAAGAGAAAAGAAATAGCTGAAAATTCAAGACGAAAAACAGTTTTTGTGAATAACTCAGAAAATATCCACTTTAGGGCAAGGGTGTGATGCATACACTCACATTATTTTTTTAACGTAGATTCAATGTCTGCCATAAAAAATGGGGTTCTAATTTGAAAAAATTGATTTTTCACGATTTTGTCATCCCTAACTTTGAAAGCGATTTTTTCACCCCTGTATCATGAATCGCGATTTAGATTTTTGAAGTGGATACATCAATCTTACATCTTGAAAAATCCCAAAATGAAAATTTTCCATCCAAAAACCTCGAAATTATTCTTGTTTCAGCGGAGCTCTATTTTCGATTTTTTTCGAATTTTCCCGCTCAGAGAGAATTTTCCAACCAAAACTGAAAAATGTTACATCAAAATAACTTGAAATTTTCTAAGGAATCTATTTCTGCAATAAAAAAATGGTGTTCTAATTTGAAAAACGGAAGTTGACGTTAGTTCCGGAAAAACCGGATGTGCTCATGCTTTGAAAATATTTTAGATTTTATCAGCATCGTGAAATATTTATAAGTGCTGAATTTCATGAAAATACGTTTAGTAGTTTCCCGTGTAAATATGGGTGAGGTTCCTCGTGAAAGACCCTGTATTGTAAATTACACATTGATTATTATACTGTACCACCGCTAATAACTTTTGTGGTTTATGCGGATTTTCTGAATAAAATAAAAGCTTCTGACTTCCAATGATTCACACGGTTTCAAATCGGTGCACAATGTTCAACTTCTGCCATTGTGACACGTAGATTTCTAGCAGGTTTTCAACAAAGAATCAATTTAAAGATGTCCAGTGTGTTTATATGAGAAATGAGTTTCAAAATAGCGTATAAATTTCAACTGTATTCTTGAGATTTACAGTGGTCTCCAAGAATTTTTTCACCCACCTATATTTAAATATTGAAATCAATTAAATACAACCATTATTCTAATATAGGAAAATCCAATGAAGAATTGAATAATGAATTATCAACGTCCTTGATCCACCACCCACATACTAAACATTCGAAGCAGAATTAAAAAAAAAAACATTCTACATCTATCCAATGACTGGCCGTGAACGATCGAAAATCCTTAATGAGGAGACCCGATTGTTCAGATATACATTCCGCCGGCCAACGTTGTAAATCCGAAGTAGTAATGGCCAGTTTTCTCGACAGATATGCCCAATTGACTGCTTGTAAATTGCCTTTAAATCGACGCATAAATTGGCCTCCACGGTTTCTAGTAGCACTGCGTTTCGTCCGAAATATGAGCATAATAAGATATTGGATCATACAGTTTTGATCGAGGATGTCTATTTTCTCAACCGATGGTTAAATATTTGATGTCGACGTTTTTTGGCGCTCTTGTTCACCCGAACAGAGTGCCTATCATTTTGCCCGAATGTCTGTAATTTTGGAATATCGAGCCGAAAATGGTCTCAATCGATTGGGTTCGACTCCCTGATGAAGAATTCGTGGCGAAAGTTGAGTCTGTCCGGCCGGCCGTCCGGCCGTCCGGCCGGCCGGCCGGCCGTATCCTCTCTAGCATCCAAAAGGAATCAGCTAGAGTTTTCAAATTTTCAGAATAGGTTAATTGTCAAAATATCTCGGTCAAGTTCGTTATTGGGCCAAATCCGTCGGATGGTTCAGTAGTTATGAGCATCTGAAATTTTGTTTCCTCAATAACTACTAGAATATCCATCCGATCAAGTTGATACTTGGAATGTTATTGAGGGAGGCTGAAACGAAATGACTTGCAAAATTTCGCAGAAATCGTCACTCTAGAAAATTTTAAAAATTCCCAAAAAAAATTTTCAATACTTAATATCTCCTAAGACTTCATTTAGATTTAAATAAAAATCCGTATATATATTGAGGTTACCGATATCTTACTCATCCTCAAATTTCATTGTCGTAGCTTTTCCCCTTCTGAAGATATGAATTTTTTTCATTTACTCAAGAAAAAAATAGAAATGTCATGAAGTCCGAGCTTTGTCATTGAAAGATTTGCCATCACAGATCGATATTCGTTTGACAACTTGCGGACCTAGATATCAGTGTCAGTTGGCGTAATATCAATCAAAATTTTCATAGAATTCATAGAGGTAGAATTCGATGTCGATGACGTTGTCAAAATTCAGAAAAGCACAGACGTAATATTAATCAAAAAATTTTTTATCATAGAGAAAGAATTTGATTGCGTTGTCAAAACTCAGAAAAGCAATGACGTAAGTTTTAGGAGAAGCATAGAACAAAATTTGGTGAAAATTATGAGTAGTTATTTTCAAATTGAGATAAAGGTTTGTTTATTCATTAGGCTTTCATATTTACATCACATTGTCCCATAGTACGGAAAAAGACTATTGTTCACCCGATCAGAGAGCTTATAGATTTGTTAAGGTTTGAATATTTACTCATAAGTAGCTCAACAAGAGCGCCAAAGCAATCTGACTTCACGTCAGTGCTTTCTAAATTTTATACAATTCCCTTACTTTTAGAAACACCTTATTTCCAGAGAGAAATGAGATAATGATACATTGTTTATGGATGACAGATTTCGATGGTTTAGTAGTACATCTCCTCAACTGAAGTCTGTTGTACGTTGTTAATTCAATATCAGATTCTTCTGATACGGAATAAAAATAGATAACAATTTACTGAGCCATCAAGAACTACTTTAGCCTAGTAAGAAAAATTTTTGATGATGGAACCGTTGGATGAATTTCTTCTGAAAATTATATTTGCTTCAAGAAATCATTCAACATTTGTCATATGATTCAAAATAAGAAAGACTTCATAGTAATAATCAGAAACCAATAAATGTTTGAAGAGGACATCATTGTCAGCTTAGATTTCTCGAGTTTATTCGACAATATCCCAATGGATAAATCACAAATGTAAGAAAAAAGCAGATAGCAGAGGATATAGATGAAGCAATAATAATATGCCTCTATGTAGATGATCTGGTTATCATCTGTACAGGAAAATCAATGAGCGTTATAGTTCGGAAACTTCAGACAGCTATTGACAAGATATTGAGGAATGGTGCAGACTTGGGCTACGAATTCGTACGGGAAAAGACGAATTGTGTACACTTCTGCCGTCTCTGGAAACCACATGATGACCCACAACTTTTTGTCAATGGTAGCCTCATAAGATGCTCCGACAGTGCGAAATTCTTGGGACTCACTTTCGACTCAAAGCTGACGTGGAGAAAACACATCCAGAACATAAAAAATAAATGTAAAAAATCATTAAACTTGCTGAAATTACTGAGCCACACAAAATGGGGTTCCGAATCTAAAACATCTAAAATCTAAAATCTAAAAAAAAATCTAAATCTAAAACATCAAGCAATTGTCCTGTCCCGCATTGACTATGGATGTATAGTCTATGCATCGGTACGAAAATCAGTGTTAAAAATGTTGGACCCAATCCATCATGCTGGACTGAGATACGCTATGGGAGCTTTTTCAACAAGCCCCAGGTACAGCCTTTATGTTGAGTCCGGCTTTACACCGCTGAGAATAAGAAGGGAAAAATTATCGGCCCAGTACATGTTGAAACTCAAATTCTCTTCGAATAATCCAGCTCAAAGAATTTTCCAGGATGAAACACAATAGCCAAATGCCGTCAAAAACCTAATATAACTCGCCCAGCTGTTATTAGTTTCATCGACTATATGGAGAAAAGAAACATCATATTACCACAAATTCTTCCCGATGGCATACAAGAAATTCCGCCTTGGCTCATTAGAATGCCGGAAATAAGATTTGACATGGAAAAATTCAGCAAAGAACTTATAAATCATGAAGCCATAAGGCAATTATTCAAATGCCTCAAGTCTGAGTTCGATACTGGTCCATTCATTTACACAGACGGTTCCAAAACTGCAAATGGTGTAGGATGCACTATTTGCATAGACCATGAAATTCATTGTTGGATGCTCCGCCAAATGTCGTCTGTTTACTTTGCCGAGCAATATGCAGTACGGCAGGCGTTATTGTACTGTGCTGTTGAAAGAAGCCCAACACAAGTGGTAATAATAGTAACTGACTCACGAAGTGAGCTACAGTCGATGGAAACAATATATAATAAAGACCCGATGACTAAGGATATAAAAGCATTACCTTCAGGGACAGAACTTCGATGTACGATTCATCTGGATACCAAGCCACGTGGGAATAAACGGAAATGAATCTGCGGACGAAGCTGCCCGACAAGCAGCTAACGCGTCTACTCAAAACGTTAAGCATCTCAAAAGAACGGATGCATCAAATCTCATGAACCAGAAATGCAACGAAGAATGTCAAGACGTATGGTCGAGCAAAGACACTAAACTGGGACTAATCCACCCAAATGTCAAAGATGCTGTACCCACCCATGAATTGAAGATGCCGAGAGGGGACAAAACGAAAGTTGCTCGACTCAGAATAGGTCACACCCTGTACACCCACGGATACTTGCTGAAATGTGAGCAACAACCAACCTGTGAAAACTGTGGAAACCCAATGACAGTGACTCATTTTTTGCTGGAATGCCCTGCCTACAGGCTGGCAAGGATAAATTTCCATATTAATCCCGAGCTAAGAAAAAATCTCTCTACCCATAGAGAAATCGAGAACACTATCAAGTATTTGAAGGAGATAAATTTGTATAACTTAATTTAAAATATTCATATATGTATGTATGCATGCGGATAAGTGCATTTAATGACATATTATCACAGTGCTCATTAATTTATTGTTGTCGGTTTATATGTTTTAACTATATAATTGTTAAAATTCTCTTTTACATATTGTATTTAGTCTATACTACGAGTAAATCATATTTTCGATGATTTTATATACTGATGTCTTTTTTTATTATATTGTTGTTATACCTCTAAACTTGTATGACCGTACACTGTTGTAATTTTATATTATTTTATCATTGCATATTCTTTTATCTCTGTGCTTTGTCATTTGTATTGTACTTTTGTACCTTTCTCGGCTAATGACCTCAGTTGTCGATGCCGAATAGCTAAAATAAAAAAATGTGTGAAAATCAATGGCCAATACTCTGAATGAAATGTTTTTTACTTTCCCCTTAATAATTAGTGTTTTATTTTCCGAAACAAAAACGCTCATTTCATACCGATAGTATGTGTAGTGTGAAAGTAAATGTAATACATCGTAAGCAATCAACTTTTACTGAAAGCTTTCAAGATCGAAGGTTATCTCACAGGGGTGCTATAGTTGCAAACCATTAGCTGATTGAGGCAATGGAGGCAGGTGGAACATTTAATCGTTGGACTGCTTAATTTGTCTAAAAGGCATTAATGATGTAAATGAGGAGATTGAAGATTTTTTACTTCTTTCACACCGGGTAATTTCAATGAAATTCGAGAGGCGCTGTAATGAAAAAGGTAGAGAATAGGGTCATACGAATATATATGGCTTTTATTGATTCAAGATAATATTTCGATGCCATAAGCTACTTAATGTATCTCCTTAATACAGTAGTTTCCAAACTTTTTTCTCACGGCCTCCTTTGAAAAACAAATTGTTGGGACACGTTAATTGATCTAAAAATAAAATTTCTTAAACAGTGAACAAAATAATATACTGCTGTATGATGTTCCATGCAGACAAAATGAATAAGTGTCAGTTGATGCAAATTCTCTTACGCTAACTTTTTGGAAAGCAAACGCAAAGGCACTGTTATACTGACGTATATTGTTTTGGAAATTCTTCGATTCTTCATCTGTTCCTGTGTAAAGTTCTCTGAGCAAAGCTGGTACTTCTTTCAATTGCATCTGCTCGCTCATTAAAACTTTGCCTTTCTGGCAACACTGGTTGAATCCATCTCGCCCTTTTTCACCCCTTAAATGCAGAGCATTGCAAAATTGACACGATTCGCTCATTTCGCCGACAGAAAACGCGGGATTTTCGTCTTCAACCGGAGCCCTTCTCGCTACAAATACTGATTGCATTGCGTAATTATTGTTATGAACGCGACGTTGGTTTCTTTCAGTTCGTGTTGTCCGGGTAGCGTTTCGAGAACCCACTGATCTGCCTCGTCGTAGTGTTCCCATTGTAAATTAAAATTTTAAAATTTTACACTTGACCTAAATCAAAATTGAAAAATCGGACGTGACCCGTTTTAATTTTACCCCAAAAATGGAGAATAACCATCCAAATTTGGTTTTTCAATATCTTTTTCAATTATAATTTTCTAAATTAACCTACTCGGTAGGTTTGGAAATTAAAATAAGCTTAAAATCAAGCTCGTCAAAACACGTGTTTATTATAATTATTAAACGTTATTGAGTTCGATAATTACTTTTAAAATGAAATTTTTTCGAAATCGCAGTTTCCATCTTATATTTTCAAGCACGTTATATAAAATATGAATTGTTGAATGATTGTTTGGGCTATTACCATCATCTATTGTGGATGTAATGTTTTCCGACGTTTCGATAGACATCTTCTATCTTTATCAAGGAGAAAAGTAAGAAACCTTTTGAAAATTATCAATTTTCAAAAAGTCAATATGACAGAAGTCATGAAAGAAAAATGAACGATGTTATATACTCATCTGTAATATGATGATCTTTTTAAGTTGGATGGAACTATCGGCGTCCAAACTTCTGGCAGATCTATAGATGGAGCACTTATGGAATCAGGTGTTATTTTCATAAATGCTGCTTCTTTGATTTTTCTTCTTGCAAGTTTTTCTTCTTTGGATATTATTGATGCTTCATCCCATTTTATACGATGATTCTCATCTACAGCATGTTGGACCAACCTGGATTTGTCGATGTCTAGTACTCGTAGAAGCTTCTGATGTTCTTTTATTCGTACATTCAGAGGGCGTTTAGTTTCTCCGATGTAAGATTACATTACATCCACAACAGATGATTGTAATAGCCCAAACAATCATTCAACACGAGCTCCATCATCAACAATATCTCGTCATCAACCAAAATATGAATTGTTATAAAATTATTCAAATGCTCACTTTCTGACCAACTCAGGTAGTAGTCTTGAACCTTTTTCAACTCGCCCTAATAGTTCAACTTTCACTTAAGGTAATTTTATTCAAATAACAAAATTTGAAATTTTCAACTATCGCTAATTAACAAATTATTTAATTCACAAAAAATCACTTCACCGTTTTAAATTGAAAGCCTGCATAAAACAACTGAAATAAAGTGTTTTTCCTCTTCTAGCAATGTTACCATATGATTTATAAGTCACATGTTATAATATGAATTCAAATAAAGTTAATCAAATTTACAACACCTCTTAAATTTCATGTTGTATCTGAGCCGGAAAAACATAAATAATATCATCATCTGTATGCTTGATTGAGTAGACCATAGTTACCAAACTATTGTCAACAATTTGTTTTTTAAATGTACCTTTCTTGGCATCTTCGTTTATTTCAGCAATATAATTTGACCAAAAAATTCGATTTGTAAGATTGTTTAATGGATCTGAATAAACAAATCGAGTTCTACTGAAAAAAATGGAATCGATTTTTAAAGTCTTCAAATACCCTGGTTTAATTAAAATTCACTTCACCCTTTTAAATTGAAAGCCTACATAAAACAACTGAAATAAAGTGTTTTTCCTCTTCTAGCAATGTTACCATATGATTTATAAGTCACATGTTACAATTTGAATACAAATAAAGTTAATCCAATTTAAAAATGTTTTTAATGAGTTATATGACGGTAATGGCGACTTGGAGTGCAAGAAGAAGAAATTAAAGCCCATATCAGTAAAAATTTGTTGAGCGGTGGCCCCATCTACAGCGCAAACGTACCAAACATCCTTAATTTCTAAGTTTTTTGTGTTTTTTACAGAAATTATAGATGTTTGGAACTTGTTATTATTTTTCTGCATCAGTTTAGATGCCTACCGTTAATTTAACAAAAATTTTATGCAAATCGGTTGATTGGTTTAGGCGCTAGACCTTACTATACATCGTATTATTATAATAGATGTACTGCTGATTAAGTTTTTTGACACCTACTTTTTTGGTTTGTATTCGAAAATGATATTTTGAAAATTGCTGCATGATCCCCTGGGGGGGCGTGCCCCACAATTTGGAAACTGCCTTAGCGCATATCCACACCCCTCTAATCCTAGGAATACACATTACAAAAATGAAATTTTTCACCTTCATCTATGTCTATATTTGTGGTTAGTTGTATGTCATCAGCAAAATAAGGTCACTCGAAACGAACCAAACTCTGAAATGTATGCAACGTAGCCTAGTGATAACGATATATTATGTGACGTTCATTTTAATCTGAAATACGGGAAAGCCGTGATGTTTTATCTGTGAATTTCATTCGCGTGTGTATAACGAATTACATTATTAATTAGTACGTAATTTAGTTTGATAGGGTGACAACTGTTTGTTCAACTGAAATTAACACTAAAACTACATGAGTTTATGCCATGCTATGGCGCAATAATCGGGATTGGTGAATTATTTATAAGTTTATTCCTGCATTTTTTTTTCATTTAATTTTGCAATATAAAGATAATAAGAAAATTTTATGCTAGACTCAGTAATCCAGGTGAATTATAGACAACCCTACGTCTACACATTCTATATGCTTTATACTTTAGGTCTAGAATAAAATATTCTTCTTATCTTTATGTTGCAGAATTAAATGAATAATATTTTTAATAATTAAAAATATTTTGTCCAGGATTATTTTTGACAACCCATGTTTAATATATTTCCTAATATATTAAATGTATTAATAAATAAGTTTTATTCTATTATCAGCTCGATGAAGGTCGATTTAGGGTCGGATCTTGGACTATATTTGTGCGATCGTAGTCAATTCCAATGATAATTTTTTTACGAATTTTCTTTTTCGAAACTCCCCCTACCAACAATATATATATATAAAGAGCGCTGTGTTAGTTACCGGACCGGTGATTTACGACAGCAATTTTCTTCCCGTCGGCTCTGCCGGGTTATTTAGGTCCCGAACTTTCCCAACTCCCCGGAGGTCCGGAGGCGGAATGTTCTCAAAAGTCCATTAGTTTCTGGTAAATGTACTTCGGCGAACAAATACTGCTTCTGAAATACCGGATCAGCAGTTTTCTCGATGGCGGACCCGTTGATATATGGCAGTTTCGAAGTGTAAGGCGGAAGAAGTGATTTATGTATATATAAAATTGTATGTGGCAGTCTATCTGAGAACCACGCTGATGGTGTATAAAGATCCTAGATGAAGAATTCGAACCTTAGGATAAATGGTTGTAGTTGGTCCATTCCCATGGAATTTCTTTATTTTTATCGACCCCATGTGAAAATCGAGAGGTATCAGGCGTAAACCTTGTTGAATCTTTTAATTCATATTTCCTCCTTGCACTTTACCTTAGGATATAATTATCTGAAATTGTTATACACCAATCTGCAAATAATGAACAATATCAAATAAAAAAATCCTTCAAAAAATACATCCGATAAATAAATTGAAAAATTCCCTGAATTGTGAAATTTGACAGAAAATGTATGACACTATTATTACTAAAATACTGAAATGTTTATTGAAACTTTGAAATGATATATAGAAAAAATACTACCACCATTAATAGAAAGAAAAATAAACGTCCTAGAATGAAGAGTGAATAACTCCTTTGATGTTAAGTAAAATAGATAAAAAAACCATAAATTCACTGTGAATTCAAGAAGAAACGAGAAAATGTAAAACTGAAAGTTTAATACAAAGAACATAAAAATAGGAGAAACTTATGTATGAATTTGAACAAAATTTAAAAAAAATCGAAGTGAAACGAAGGCTTGATGGGATTAACGATTAACGTAAAAATACAAACAAGAATAAAATACACCCGCAACAATGTTAACATGTTGAAAGACGATGATCAGGCAAAATGCGAACTGAATACTTCATTGAAATTGGTGAAACCTATTCTAATGAACTGAGCGATCCAGAAGAATCTGTTAATATATCCGAATTCCGTAAGGCTAAAGTAATAGGTATTAAAAGAAAACAATAATTTTGGTCTAATTTTCACTTTATTAAATCACAATATTCAAGATGGATTTTCACAAAATAAATGAGTCATCAATTCATTCTATTAAAGTAATAGGTAGTTTGAAACGAAGAAGAGAGAAGAATTTCCTTATGATTCTAATAGTTATAGACCAATCAGTTTGTTTAGTCTTCCTTCAAGATATTAGGAAGGTTAATTATTTTTAGAATTGAATCTTCTATAGAAAATGCTCTACAAAATTCCAGGCTCTTTGCACAGCTTCTTTAACATTAGTTTTTTCTGCGGCTGAGTATTGTTGCTCTCTTTGGTTTAATAGTGCACATACACAAATAATCGATGCACAATTGAATACATCTATGAGAATAATTACTGTTCAATAAAAATCTCATTTCAGATCCTTATGAAAAAATTCCGTGTTTTGATCATCCAAGAAAAATTTGAACAATTCTTAATCGTTTGCGAACAGGTCATGGTCGTATCGATAGCATGCTATTCAGTTGGAACTCAGTTAAAAGCGCAACTTGTGAATGTGGATCTGCAGAAGAAGCAATACCTCATCTCATTGTCCCAAATACAGGGGGTCTCAAGTTAGAATGCCTATTAGACGTATCTGGAGAACAAGACATATTTGAAATCTGGAAATTGGGATTCTGATATTGTTCGAAATTCTCTACAGAACAAAAATATTTTCGAAGCCCAAAAACTTTCTTTTTCAAGTTTTCCATTCCTGGTATGTTCGAGTATTCAACAGTGAATACATTTCTGTTAAAACCATTGTATTAAATCGAATAGTTTTCAAAATATCCAAAAAAAACTGGAAAAAAAGTCAAATATGTTCACTCAGTGATATGTTCATTATTCTTATTTTAAATATCCTGAGCGTAAACCGTTTTTACAACATCGAAGAGGAACGATGGGAAAAGGTCATGCATCTTTTGGATTTCAAAAATATCATCACAGGGTGTTTCAAATTTTGTGTTGAAAATTGTGATCTTAAATTGGCCATAACTTCTATTTTTCAAATTAGAACACTATTTTTTTATAATTGTGTTGGATTCTGCGGTCAAAAATAATGATAGTTTTCTCACATGATTATGCTCCTAAATTCAATAATTTCTGAGTTATTTGAGATTTTCTGGGTCTGGGATCTGTTGGGTCTAAAATTAACAGTGCTGTGCCTAAGGTGGCGTAAGGACACAGTAACCAAGCCTACACAGAACACACACTGGTTAACCTAACTCGCACAAGCTTTAATTAGCTTCTGGGGGGTGTACATTGATATATGTATATCTAGGTAAACCAGTATAAACATAAACATAAACATAAAGTTCATATTAAATTACAAGCACTCACTGTTGTCTAAGCAATGTAGGTGTGTTCCTAACGTCAAAGATCATATCTATCAAAACAATTTTTAACCAAGAGTTGCATCGAGAAAAACTGTATGATCTCAACGCTTTGAAAGAATTAATTCAAACAAATCTTCCACTGTTAAATGAACATCAGAAGTATGTATTTGAAACTCTTATGAAAGTAACAAATGATGAAACTGGAGGGATTTACTTCTTAGATGCACCTGGTGGTTCAGGAAAAACTTTTTGATATCATTAATATTAGCAACAATTCGCTCACAAAATAAAATTGCACTTGCACTCGCTTCGTCGGGAATCGCAGCAACTTTGCTTGAAGGTGGTCGAACAGCCCGTTCAGCACTAAAATTGCCATTAAATATGCAAAGCAATGAAACTCCAACCTGCAACGTTTCGAAGAACTCTGCAATGGCTAAGGTTTTGCAGCAATGTAAATTGATTGTTTGGGATAAATGCACGATGGCACATAAACAATCTTTGGAGGCTTTAGGCAAAACCTTGAAAGATCTACGGAGCAATAATAACCGATTTGGTGGTGCAATGATTTTATTAGCAGGAGATTTTCGTCAAACATTGCCAGTGATTCCACGATCAACGCCAGCTGATGAACTCAATGCATGTCTAAAGTCCTCCAATTTGTGGAAACATGTCAAAGTACTTCATTTAAGCAAGAATATGCGTGTCGAGTTGCAAAATGACCAATCTGGAAACATATTCTCTAAACAACTCATTGACATTGGTAATGGCAAATTTCCTATAGACATGTTGACTGGCTGCATTAACTTTCCTCAAAGTTTTTGTCAGTTAACTCAATCGAAAGATGAACTTATTCAGAAGGTGTTTCCAGATGTTTCTCAAAATTACAGAAACGATGATTGATTGAACGAACGAGCTATACTGGCTGCAAAAAACATAGATGTAAATGAATTAAATTTTAAAATTCAAGAACAAATTACAGGCGAATTGAGGATATATAAATCAGTTGATTCGGCTACTAATCAAGATGATGTAGTCAACTATCCACCGGAATTTTTAAACTCGCTGGATTTGTCAGGATTGCCACCTGACAATCTTCAATGAAAGGTTGGATCGGTGGTTATAATGTTGCGAAATATCAACCAACCGCGTCTTTGCAATGGTACACGGTTAGCTATAAAAAAATTACTAAACAATGTGATAGAAGCAACTATACTCAAAGGAAAGTATAAAGGAGAAGATGTTCTCATACCCCACATCCCAATGATTCCGACTGATGTGCCATTTGAGTTTAAACGACTACAGTTTCCAGTGCGGCTTGCTTTTGCTATGACTATAAACAAGTCCCAGTTGCAATCATCAAGTGTTTGTGGTATTAATCTAGAAAACCCATGTTTCTCACATGGTCAATTGTATGTTGCCTGTTCATGCACGCGTTCTGTGCGTTCAAAGGCAGCCAGAACGCGATGTAGCCGTTTTTTCCGGCCACTGAGCGTTTTCGGTCTTCGGACCTAACATATATATATTAATTATCAGAGTACGATTCTGGGGCCTCTTCTGTTGAATCTTCACATAAACGGCTAACTCGAATTGAACAGAAGGGTGGTGAAATAATTGGTTTCGCAGACGATACAGAAGCAATGTGTATAAGTAGATCTTAATGGGGAATATTTTGAAGAACAATAAAGCGATTTTGGATTATTAATATTTGTTGTTGTTCTATAATTCCGAAATATAAAAAGCAACTCCTGTAGTCTATTCATCCATCCTTTTCTGACGCAGATGTCCAGCTCTGATGACGCCGAGGGTTGTGTTTTCCGCACTTTATCAATGGATCATTGCCAATTCGAATAACTAATAATAATTTAAATTGATTTGATTGAAATTTATCCAGATATCTGTTTGATTGCTGAGACATGAGTTGAAACAAATGAGAACGAGTTAATTATTCTGCTCCTCATCATCGCAGATTTAAACTCAGTTCAATATTATTCCATTAAAATTTCCCAAAAACTGATCCGTTATTTCTGTATTCTGAATAATCGAACTTATCCTCATTCTAAAATTAAACGCGAAAATGTTTTGATTTGTTCATTCCCTTTAAAGTTATGCGGACCATCGAAAAGATTTCAAACTTCTACGCCTACGAATTTCAAACAATCCAACCATAAATGTTGATTGCCTTAAGGTTCGAATACTTCAGAACTGTTAATGAAATTCCACTCCGAAAAAGCCCTAATCAACGATAGAAAAAGACCGAATCGTTTCTCCCAGTCCCCATTTAAGTTTAACTGCCGCCCCGCCAAACTTGGGGGGCATTCATTATGCATGTAGGAGAGACTGGTTAAGCCCCGTCGCAATATTCAAACCACAGCTATTGCAATCCGACAGCAAGAGGTGGCATGGAGTTACTCCGAACTTATATCGGCTCCCATCCTCCCCCTAATTAAACAACCGTTTTAATTAACATAGTGAATTATGAGGATATTTTAGCGTCGCTCATCGGTAAGCTTCCGACTGAGCTTATCTCGGACGTTCCAGGCTTAATTAAGAACTCAAATTTGCAGTTATCGTAGCCATCCCGACAGGAGAGTTCAGAGAAGCGGTTCGATAGCGTTGAAGTGAGCTAAGGAAATAGGATGAACTAGAAAAACATAAAAGATAGGCGATTATTGAGAACCTTAAAAGGACAACATGCTACATACCCAATTTTATAGGTAATCAAGTCTCAGAATTGGAACCATACACTAAGTGAGTATAGAAGCAATAAGGTCTCAAGAAATTTTGCTACTATGCATCTTTCGATAAAGCAATAAACGCAGTACCGTTGATAAACATAGTATTTTTCGAGTAAGGTCACTAATTTTTGTCGTCGAAAAAACTGCAAAATGTCGTTAGGAAAAATGTTTCTCTCAAGTTTCATTGTAACTTCCTTTTCACGTTGATTCATGGTTAATGCAACGTTGCGAGCATCCTCATTAATAATAATAATAATAAATCTTCTTTATTTCAAATCCTACAAAGTTGTTAACATAAGAAATGAAATGACGTCAAGATATATATTCTACATAAACAAACTACTGGAACTAAAATATTCAGCAAGATTATAGGGTTCCAATCGAACCAGCATTTTCCTAATTAAGTTCTTAAAAGTACCAACATTATTACATCTCTTTTCTGGCAGTTTATTGAACAGTTTAGTACACATATAGTATGGGCCCCTCTCAGTCATGGCTAATCTATGTTGAGGAAAGAGAAGATCTAGATTCCTCGTATTATAACTACGATCTCTGTTAAATCCAAAAACATTTTTATTGATTGAAAACAAAAAAACACTCATAAATGTACAAACCATAAATGGTCAACAAATCTACCTGACGAAACTTTCCTCTACAAGATTCCCTGAAATTCAATTTGTACATACATCTGAAAGTTCTTTTTTGAACTACAAATATCGAATTAACTTTATAACTACGACCCCAGAAAATTATTCCATACCTCAATACTGATTCGAAATTAGCATGATACATCCTCTTTACAATATTTTCACCCAAGTGATTAGATAAAATCTTTATTCCATAGCCTACACTGGATAACTTGAGACAGATCTTATCTATATGAATTTCCCAATTGAGGAATTCATCAATATGAACACCCAAGAGTTTGGTGTCTGATGAAAGCTCAACTCTGTCCCCATCTAGAATAATACAATCCAAAGATGTATTCACAACCTGTTTAGTACGAAAGAGTACCAGATTGGTTTTTTCATTATTTATCGTTAATTGGTTCATATCAAACCAATTTTTCACTTTAAAGAACGCATCTTCCGTTCTGTGAACAATCTCCTCTAAATCATTTCCCTCAACTAAAATATTAGTGTCATCAACATAATTTGCATTTTCGTATTCCTCTATTGCCTCTGGTAGATCGTTTATATAAAATATAAACAAAATTGGACCAGCTATAGTACCCTGACCAACCCCAAATTCGACATCCAGAATATCCGATAGTACTCCATCACTCGAACCACCGAGAACAACCTGCTGCTTCCTATTCGATAAAAAAGTATCCAGTCATTTGCTTTTCCCCTTATCCCACATTTATCCAACATCTGAAGAAGAATCCCATGATCAACGCAATCGAAAGCCTTGCTCAAATCAAGAAAAAGACCCAAAGCCAAACTTTTATTCTCCAAACAATGCAAAACTGCATTCACAAATTGGAAAATAGCAGTATTGGTAGATCTGCCCCTTAAGTACCCATGTTGAAATTTCGAGAATAAATTATTCTCATTCATGAAACTTATAGTCTGTTGATCATAACTAATTCGAAAATCTTAGAGAATACAGGTAATAAACTAATTGGTCTATAGTTACTCAAGTTGAGTGGATCCCCTTTTTTGAGCAATGGCTTTATCAATGCAAATTTCAACTGATCAGGATAAATAGAGTACCTCATGGAATTATTAACTATGTAACAAAGTACATTAGATATTGTCCCGATAGAAGTCTTCACCAATTTTAAAGGCAAACCATCGTAACCACAACAATATTTATTCTTCAAATGGTGAGACAATTCAATCAATTCATCTGAACTGACTGGTTTGAGAAATAAAGATCTGTCACATTCTGGAATTAAACATTCAAAAGTTCCTTTGCTCTGAGTTTTTGTCAAACTTTTCACAACATCAACAAGGTATTGATTAAATTCATTCACAAATTTTGATGGATTTTCATGTATTACATTACTATGACTTGTATGCTTTCCAGTAATGTCCTTGCAAATTGCCCACATAGCTTTCATTTTGCAATCTGATTTATTAATCCTTTCTTCATATTGTCTAGTTTTCTCATTTCTCAATAAAGTGTCATATATTTTCTTCAACTTATCGTACTGAAATTTACATGCAGAATCAAAATCTGACATAACAAGCATGGAATCTAATTTTTGTTTAGTTTTTGCAATTTCAGCATTCTTCAAAAAACAACTATATTTTTTATTTTTATTTTTGTGCACTGGAGTTACTGGAAAACATTCATTGAAAATATTCAAAAAGTTATTAATGAAAATTTGCCATTTGCCAATGTCAAAACCTTGTTTTGACATTGTTCTCATTCTTCATCTCAATGTTAAAATCCCCACTATGAAAATGTTTCTGTTTTCAGCAATCTTGTGACTCAAAATGTATTCAAGTAAATCAAAAACTACCTCGATTTTTCCACTGGGTGGTCTGTAGATGGATAGTACAATCATCTTAGACTTTTCCACAACATATTCAACCGCACAACATTCGAACTCACCGGGCACCGATATGTTACTAAAAATGTTGATTTCGCTTGCAACACCATCACGAATATAAATTGCGGAACCTCCATGTTTTTTAGACTCCCGACAAAAACATGCACTAAGTTTGAAGTCCTTCAATCCCAGCTGACTTAATTCTTCAACTGATCTCCAGTGTTCTGTTATGCAAAGAATAGCACATTCGGGATGGTTTGCTGTCAAATATTCAATTCTGTCGATACTGTTTCCCAAAGATTGTACATTTTGGTGAATTATACTTATTATGGTCCGGTCACAATGTCTGTCCTTATTCGAGGTTGTTCCTGTCTCTACGAAAAAACTGCCTGTCAAAAGCAAACTCCCTAACAATCACACCCTTAGGCCAGAAAGAATCATCGAATATTTCTTTATATGTTTCTTTGACCCACAGTTTTCAACTTTTTTACTATAATTTGTTCACTGTCAGTAACATCTTTAAGAAACAGTTTCATATCTTCTTCGGAAACATGATTACCGGCAATTTTTCCGACATAAATCCATTTTCTTCGTAAGGCACCTTGGATTGGATTATTCGTATTTGTATTCTTAGTCCCAAAGATTTTATTGACATTTTTCATATTATTGAATTTTCTTTCTCTTCCCCTTCTGATAGTTGTCCAACCATCGTCGTTAGGAATAGTAGAAGTTGCCATCTTCTTTGGATCTACTGTTATTACTGTTGTGTTTACGTCCAGTTCTCTATTGTTTATATTGACGTTGTCAGTTCGAGACATTGACGCATGATCCAATGATATGTCTGTGGTTCTAAATGACGATGCAGCAGATGGCATCTGTGGTTGTCTATCATGCGCATTTTGGGTATTTCCCTTAACCGCAGAACTGAATGAAACTGCTCCAGATGTTCCATTCGAGACCCGCTCCTTATCTTGATTTCTTGATATCATAGGTTTTTTCAATACTTGTTTATCATTTTTCAAACGAAATTCTAGACTTTGAACCTTCTCATTCAATAATTCATTATTTTCAATTAAAATCAAATTGGCATTTTTTGATTCTTTGAGAAGTGCCTTAAGATACTCTACCTCAATTTTGAGTATCTGATTTTCCGTTTTAATTGAGATTTCTTCATCAGTTACGCCAAAGTCCGATGTTTCATGCTGACATTCGGTATTTTTTCTGTTCGCAGCCTTAATTAAGCAGGACGGATGGAAAATTTCCTCACACTTGTTGCACTTCACAAATTTACTAACTTTAGACATGCAATAATTGCATATTCTTTCCAAATTGTCACTCAAATTACTCACACTCGCAGAGCGATCGCTTAACACATCCTCACGCCTCGACATATTGTCATTATGAATATAATACTGTAGATATAACTTTAATATTCAGTTCCAACATAACGTTCAATTTTTGTTGGTGAGATAAGAATTCTATACGTTTATGTTCATACCAAAATGAAAATGAAAATATGAAACGTTTATTTCAAGTGTGGAGTAAACTCTCATTTCGGTATTGAATTAACCGTGTTCCAAAGTATTTCTGAATTGATTTTATTCGAATTTCGATATATAAATATACAGGGTGGCCATTTGAAAACAAAACAGACGAGATTACAGACAAAATAAGTTTTTTCGATAAAAATACTCGGATAGGTCGATTTCTGTTTCGAGGGGGAAAACTTAAGATGTAGGTTACGGACGCATAGCGCTTCAACACTTGCTGCCGCAACCCCACCCCCAATTTTTGAATAGGAAAGATGGGGTGAGTGATACTTCAATTCAAAGGTATTTTTATACTGATTTCGGCACAGTAATGTTTTTTCATTTTATACATTAGTTCTCGAAATATTCATGCGTTACTTAATTTTATCACTTGAATTAATTTTTTGCGAATAATTGACATTTCGTGCTTCCGAGACACCAAAATTTCAGTACTTGTATTTGAAATTGCAAAACATCTACCACTGGGCAAATGAAGTCATACCGTACGTGTTAATGCTACTAGGGTCAGATGTTCGACTAGCTGTTTTATTCACTGAAATCATTCTCCAACTGTACGGTATCAGAACACTTCAGATGGGTATAGAGTTTGAAAATTAATCTTTTCACACAGTATCATATACCGAACATAAATCAATGAAAGCAGCTCCTGATTTCAACCTATCATTGAAGCCTGATTTTATGAAGGTTCTAAGGCTGAGAACCTGATCTGAACAATTTCTATTTTCCTGAAGCCTTCCTGGAAATTTTGAATATCTTTTTCTATAGAAGATTAAAAAGAATTAACCTTTCTAATATCTTGAAAGGAACACTCAATAAACTGATGGGTCGATAACTACTAGGATCATAAGGATTTTTTCCTCGTTTCAAAATACCTATTTTTTTAGCCTTACGGAATTCGGAAAGAAAGTTTCCTGAATTCAGAATATTGTTATAGAGAAACAATAACCAAGAAAAGGCCTTTTTTCCTAAATGTTTGATTAATTCAGGATAAGATTTGGTCAAAACCTGCTGCTTTCCGAGATTTAGTATACTAAATTGCAGTCCTTAATTCATCTATATTAAATGAATGTGATACATGTTTTGAAGTAGGAGCTGATCTCCTGAATATGTGTAATTTTATCTTCATATTCTTCACTTTATATTTGATATATTAAGTGCATCAGATACATCAACTAAGCGGCCAGTGATCAATCTTGGATCAATTTTTGATGATGATGAGGCAAGGGGAGTAGCTTCACCCAATTTTCTCACTATATCCCATGAACTCCTACTCGAATGTATGAAATTCATTTTTGATACAACACTATCCCATTTCTCTTTTCGGCTTGTATTTATAGAATTCATAAGCCTCTCACATTTATCAACGGATTGATAGTCCCTATACAAATTATCGGTTTCTTTCGACCAACCTGGAATATAATCGTTCCGGAAACCTCTTGGAACGAACTTTTTTGATGCGGCTTTCACAACAGCTATGAATCTGTGAAAGTTATCATGATTGGGTTTCATCTACCAAGTATCACTGTCTACTTTCTTGGCATATTCAATCCATTTGCTCTCTAGAAAGCAAGTATTGTCCCAAGATACTAAGCAGATCTGGATTATAGACTCTATTCCATCTAGAGGAATTAAAAGAAGGTACATATTTTCCATCAAAAATCAAATAGAAATTATTGTCCTCCATCCAGTCAGCTGAAGCACTTCTATCATTATTACTATGAGAAATCAACGTACTTTGACACCCGAAGAAAAGATTGATGCGTTCAGAATGCATATTTTGGAGACACCTCAATCAGAGTGGCAAAAGTGTTTCTACAATAGGTTCAAACGCTTGCAAAAATATATAGATCTTAATGGGGATTATTTTGAAAAACGATAAAACGATTTTCGATGATTAAATTTGCTTTGTTTTCTAAAAACAACCCTCGTAGTAGCACCCTGCTGCAGAATACAGCAATGGACTCTAGAAAAGCGTACAAATTTTCTGTCCTCACGTCAGTAATTTTCTGAATTTTTGCACTAAACTCAGTAAATGTGTATTGGAAGTTCGAAGCTTTTTCCTAATCTCTACAAATATTCATGATGTCCCATATACATTTAAAAAGAATAGGGTATTTCCGGTTCAACTTGGGATCAACAAAAATTTTAGAAAATGACATTAATATTTCTGTTAAAAACATATTCACTTGTTCTATACTTAATAAGAAAACTGTATTTTTTTCTATATCGAATATTTTTGTGTCTCGCTGTCCCAGATTTCCGGAAAATACTATCATCCTGTTCTCAAGTCAGTACGTTTTATTTTTCTTAAAATGATTCTTCAACTAAAAAATAATTAGATGCTGCACCTTATAGAGCCTATATGATATATTAATCCATCTGCTAAAAACAAACAAGATAAGACATACACGAAAACTTATCAACATCGAACGAAAGAAAGACATTTACATAATATTATTGCCGGCAGCTATCACAAAAACGGCATGAGAACTTCATAAAACAATCTATATACTACATGGTCCCACGCCTTTTGTCACGCAACCGATAAAGGCCCATCTACACGCCAGTTTGAGCAACAGAAACAAGCCAAAAGAGCCGATAGATGGATCAAGCAACAATTCAACGTCAGGCCTGACAACAAACTAATAATCAACATGACATCGGACCATTACACAGGACGACTTAATTTCTCACATAGGTGATACACGTGAATCGTAAATTTTACCGTATCCCATTATGCGTATCGGAAAAGGTTCTTCTATGGTCGTTGATCGTCCGTTATGACGTTCGAAATGGCCGTTATGGGTTCTTTGGGTAATCTGAATTATGCGTTTCGGCGTGGCGCAGTACTATACTATACGTGGATCGAAGATTCAGGTAGAAGAGGAGGATCGACAAATAAGGAATTGAAAGTGGGAAGGAGTCTCCCACGTTGACTTAATGAGGCATATGTGAGGTTTCGTTGAAGATCTACAGGACAACTTCATATCAAAATCAACAAACAACATTTCTTGCCATAGCAATTTTCTCCATTAAGTAGGGTTGAAGTTGCTTTTATTGTCTCAATATGCAGAAAGCTGTTCTAGAACCAGCGCTCAAAAATACTCATACAAGGGTTGCCTTTTATATTTTGGAATTAGAGAAAAAAAAAATTAATAATCGAAAATAGCTTTATTGTTTTTCAAAATATTCTCCATTAAGATCTATACACTTTTGCATGCGTTTGAACCAATTGCCGAAGCACTTTTTCCACTTTACGGTGGATGACTCATCAAATCGATGTTTGGAGTGTTCAAAAATGCAGTTGTTTGAGCCGTGTGAGAGCTCGCATTGTCGTGAAAGGTCCGTCTTCGTCGGTTGGTTTTCCTGATTTCTCGGAAGACAACTGGCAGAAAAACGGTCGTGTCCACTCAGAAACTGTTCTACGTTGTTCTACTGGAACGATTGCGTGGTGTAGGGCTTACGCACCTGCATGCAGGTATATTAAGACGGTCTAAGAGGTCAGCCTTAAGTTCGCTCCTGGTGGAGTGGGAGGCCGCTCAGTTCGCTAGGAATCCTAGGTTTGTGCCGGAGGATGAAGCGATGATATTCGCGAGGAATCTAAGCTTCAAACTGGAGGGAGACGCGATTGGCTAGAGATGATCTTATTGCGGAGCTGCGACTCAGGCTCGGAGGCCCAAGGTCCAAAAGTGACCAAGGAATGCGGTCCAAGTCCGCAGTCGGACGAGCCTTGAGCTTTTAGACTGTATACTGCCCTGTTTTGAGGTAGGTCTCGTGGTGGCAGTGGTTGAAAGCCTTAGCTAGGTTAGAGGGCGAAACCTCGACGGGTGAGCTGCGTTTCCAGCTCAGGTGCTAGTCTGCATAGCTAGAAGTGACTTGGGATAGAGTTGCTACGTGACTAGTAGTGGTTAGGCTTCGACTACGTATAACTTCAAAAATGACAAGCTTTACGATAGAGCTGTCAGTTGGCAATTTGCAACACTAGGGTTGTCCAATTCCGAAATATAAAAGGCTTCCCTCGTATCTAACACCTTCATTTGCAATAATCTGAATTCTATGACTGTTTTACTTTGAACCTGTAAATTCCAAAGTGATTTAATAATTTATTTTCACTTGTACATTATATGTTTATTTTACCTTAGAAAGGGTTGCAATAAATACACTGATTATGCCTGTGGGCATTTTAGCGGGCATTATGGATCATAACGCCCGCTCCTTGTGCGAGAAGCAAAATAACCTAGAAAGAAATTATTTATTTCGCAGAATTTTAATACTAAACAATGACAACTCAACAAACGAAAACAAAGTCTTTCTTAATTAAAATTAATAGTGCAGTTTTCGAATTTCCCGGAAAAATTCTTCAATCGTGAATCTTGGGATGTTTTTGAAACCTGAGGAGCGAAAACTTGACCACAAGTATTTGGAAGTTCGTTCACAAGAGAACCACTAGAGAATTCATGAGAATCTGTTACCGAATTCACAATCATCGTCGATATTTTGTTTTTGGAAAAAATGCTCTATGTAACCTTCCGCCACAGATGCACTCTTCCATCTTCCGTGTATTTTTAACGTTTCATATGATGCACCAGCCTCAGTTAAAAGAGTTGCTGAAGTCCGTCTCAAACAATGTCCTGTATATTCATTTGCATCATCCAATTTTAAGTATTTGGGAATCATCGAAGGCACACTTCCTATGGTATTTTTGCCAACAGGTTGGATGGTGCACCGACCATTTCGGAACGTGAGGAAAAATCTAGGATTCTTCACTCCACTGGGTCTCAAGGATATATATTTTCTGACCAGCCCCAAAACTCCTATTTTTTTCTTCCTCTACAATGCTAAATCCTTTTGACATACCGGTTTTAGTTTCGGGTATTTTAACAAGTAAACAACTACCCTTATCTTCCATATCTTTGATAGACATTTTCACTAATTCATCTCTCCTTAGTCCTCCAAAAACACCCATTATTAGAACTACTTCATGAAGAAGATGAATATCATCAGGAGCTTCATTGATGAATGGATGAACTTGTTCTGCTGTCAAAACTTTGGATTTCTTCGGCATATATCCTTTAGATTTCATTATTAAAAACGCTACTAGCCGGGAGAATTGTGAAATATTGATATTTTCATTGACAATCAGTGTAGATTTCAAAATAGAATATTTCGTCCACAATGACGCAGAACAAAATTTTTCAGACTGAAATAAAAAAATTACCCACACATGAACAAAATGAAAAAAAAATAGCATACCAATTCTTGAAAGTACGCCAATAACACTGTTTCATCTATAGCAATTATTTCATTTTTCAACTTCCATTGATGGAATGTTTCATAATCCTTGTCGTAGACGAGTCTGGATTTTTCTGGTAATAAATTATTTGCAGCGTTGGCTGTATTTTCAATTATATTATTTGGCAAATTGCTATTCATTTCTGTTATTTCTTTAAATTTTCACAACGAAAACAGTAATGACATTCACTTAATAAAATGATGACAGCAATAACGAACTTCAAAATATTAACAAATGCCATGGTTACTACTGAAAGTTGAATGGAAAAAAATTATAGGATTAATCGAATTTTATTGTAATTAAATGATATATTCATGAAAAATAAAATCTTGTATGCACCACGAGCGTTATTAGATCCTAACTCCTATCGGGCAACATTCATCCCTCGGGCCAAAGGCCCTCGGGCCGTATGTTTCCCTCCGGGCGTTAGGATCCATATAACGCACTAGGTACATAAATAACTATTATAGAATACAATTGCCAAAGTTAAGAGATTCTAGAAGTTTTTCATGTTTTGAAGTCTAGATAGGTTTTCAACGGAAGAATCAGTTCAATGAAAGGTTACATTCTGTCCTGTTGTAATTGTGAAGTACGAGTATGTCCTGTGTACTGTTTGTCACAAATTATTCATATGCTTTGATTTTCTATTCTTAGATCTTTATCACGTAAACGTGATCTTGTTTCATTCCAATCTGAGATAGGTTTAGGCTGTAAATTTGCATGAATGAACTTCGATTAGACCGCTGACAGTCTCCTGACATGACACCCCAACAACACTTACTTTCAAACAAAACGAATTGAACAGACTCAAAAAAACTCTCATTTCTCAACAACAGCGAACGGTAACCTGAAAACGATCTCAACTCTCTCAATTGAATTCAGCCAATTCTTGACACCTCGAATTAATGAACAAGCCATACTTTTTTTCTCCCTTAAATCCGGGGTTCTATTGAAGAACGTGATCAAGCACCCCGGCAGTTAAGATTGCCGTATTCCGTCGCCTTTATTAACTGGAAATTCGAAGTCGTCACGAACGAATCATAAGAACGTGAAAACGATCCCGTTCCTGGTCTTGGAAAATGGGATTCTATAAGTTAGATCCGGTGCGATATATCTGGACCATTCCGTAATAGAAGTACGTGCGAACGATTCCCGTAAATAAAACTATCCAGGGTGAAGTCGAGAAAATTGTACTCGAACTGGGGATAGATGTCATTGTCCTCCAATAATCATTTATTAAATAGTGTATTACAACAATAACAAAGTGAAATACTATATTGCATAATTAATGAGAAAAGTAAATATAAATAAATAAATATAATATTCCCATACGACTGTGATAACATAGAAATTTGGTAATGTTTTTCCGACGAATAACAAATATTATAGTTACTTCGATCATTGATTCAAATTTAAGGAATTAATTGAAAAATATTTCAGTCGAAATGTAATGAAGTGAGTTTGAATCGGTTTTTCTATTTTCATATAAAGGGTGATTTATTTAGTGATACTCTTTGTGGTGGGGATTTAGTTGCAGAGCGAGCATGCGTCGTGTCAACTGAAATTCTTGTTCATTAGTGTTTGACATTTCACAATGGAACGACTTAGCCCGGCACAGCATCTACAAATTGTTCAGCTTTATTACGAAAATGGGCGTTCTCCGATTAATGTGTAATCGGCCTTACGAACACACACAATTCGCTCTACCATCACTAAGTTTGAGACTCAATATTCGTTATTGGATAATACTAGTCCAAATAGACAACATCCAGCTCGTAGTGAAAAGTATATATCTATATATCGGCGATGGGGATAGTGTACGTAATAACCTTGAAGCACAGTATAGATACCAACCAGTAGTCGCACTCCGTGGATTTTCTTACACCAAGTCTGACTCGCGCATCTCGCAGGGATTCTAACCTCATATTTTGGTCCTTGTTCATTGTTTTCATCAATAATTCTAAGATGTCTGGAATAATGTCATTATTATTATTTTAGACATCTTAAATAATTCCTTCGTATAATTAATTCGTTTAATATTTAGAAGAATATAATTTTTTTGAGATCTATTTAAAATTCAAAGAAGAAGTTGAAGAAAAAATACAACCTAACCTATAATTCAGTGGAATTTCTTTGAGTCAAAATCTACCATGAACCAGCAAAGCTCATTTATTTTCATTCCAGTAAGTATTCTGTTTCAATTTTGTGTTGTTTTCAAAATAATTCCAAAATGATTAACAATTGTAGCGTATACAACTGCAAAAACAATAGTTTCAATAATCCCAAACTTTCTTTTTTCTCAATACCATTAGACACCGACAGGTGAGTGATACATATAGTATTGTAGAAAATGTTGTTTATTAAAAGCTCCGTTATTTGAGTAGTGCTTCATTCAATTAGTTGACATATCAGGAACCAATGGAATTTCAGGAGGTTTACGCTTACTGTCGTCATTTCTTTACGATTAGTTGAGATATCAGGAACCAATGGAATTTCAGGAGGTTTACGCCTACTGTCGTCATTTCTTTACGATTAGTTGAGATATCAGGAACCAATGGAATTTCAGGAGGTTTACGCCTACTGTCGTCATTTCTTTACGATTGGTTGAGATATCGGGAACCAATAGAATTTCAAGAGGTTTACGCTTACTGTCGTCATTTCTTTACGACTAGTTGAGATATCAGGAACCAATGGAATTTCAGGAGGTTTACGCCTACTGACGTCATTTCTTTACGATTAGTTGAGATATCAGGAATCAATAGAATTTCAGGAGGTTTTCGCCTACTGTCGTCATTTCTTTACGATTAGTTGAGATATCAGGAACCAATAGAATTTCAGGAGATTTACGCCTACTGTCATCATTTCTTTACGATTAGTTGAGATATCAGGAACCAATGGAATTTCAAGAGGATTACGCTTACTGTCGTCATTTCTTTACGACTAGTTCAGATATCAGGAACCAATGGAATTTCAGGAGGTTTACGCCTACTATCGTCATATCTTCACGATAAGTTGAGATATCAGAAAACAATGGAATTTTAGCAGTTTTACGCCTACAGCAGGCTTAATATAGTCGTCATTTCTTTACGATTAGTTGAGATATCAGGAACCAATGGAATTTCAGGAGGTTTCAGGATCTTGTTGACTGTAGTCGAGGTCAGCATTTGAAAGAAATTATCTTTAAAAATAATTGTAAATAATGGTTCTTTTATTTGTTAATGAAGATTATATAATAAAATTGTTTTTATTAATCTTTTTAATTGAAAAAGTACTTCTGAATGAATTAATCTTTAGAAATATAAAAGTGGTGACCATGGAAATGACTTTGTTAAACAGAAATAAACTCATTTTCAAGCCGATTTTGTTTGAATCGGCTGTATGTATGTATTTTATAAGGATGTCAAAGTGAATTAGTATACATGAACACTGATAATGATTATTCATTACTTTGCACGCTCAAATAGAAATATGAAGTGGGGTACCAATAGTTATCTATTTTTGAAAATGCACTGATGGCGTATGTTGATGAGTTGGCTAAAACAATGAAATTTTCGACGTTGTGGCCACATTATTCCATGCTTCCATCAACATATTTTTGAAGACGAAAGTAAGAGGATATAGATAAAATAGTATGACTAAAAATATACAATTTCCTGTCGATGAATAAGATTTAAGGATATAGGAGATTAAGGTTAAAAATACTGGTAAATATATAAGAAACAAAAACAAATATACCTACACCATCAATAATGAAACCTATTTAATTGTTTATAGAAAGTATGTATCATTAAGGCCGATTGATTTTGAGAATCCTAGTTTTCTTTTAATTCAACAAGGAAAAACGATGAACTTACCACGCACTTGCACTGCACACTGCACCTGATCCTGAAAAAACAACAAATAATTATTTTCGATACTAAAAATTTCAAAATATAATTCAAGATAAATGCGTGAAATTCAAGTGCAGTCCAGAATGATATTTTTTGAATATTTTTCGTATTTTTATGTTTATTCATGTTTCGTATAAAATGAAAATTACTCATATATCCTAAACATCCACTTAACTCACAGGTGCCATCATGCACATACAAATATATACCAAATCAACAAGCATGCAACGGTCGATCATTAATAATTTCAATGAAACGCGAAGGGATTGGGGATTGAACCCTGTGGAACCCCATTCGAAAGAAATGGAAGTCGTCAGATATATGAGCCAAGCATATTAGAGCCAACTTGCAACAACAGATTAGTTTCAGAATCAGACGTCGAACGAAAATTTGTTTCTGCAGCCAAAAAAAGTTTTATGTCCTTTGAGAAAAGGTAGAATGGTATACTATAAAATTACGCAAATATTATTTTTATGAATCATAATGAGATTAAATCATCAAGAAATATATTTTATGTTTTTCTTCTTCCATTAAAATACCATAAAATGACATTTTCGCTTTATTCGAAAGGTGAGGATACCTTGAGGCAAAGACTTAGCTTTATGTTACTGTCCGACCTTTGCCGCTCTGTTCTATTGGGCGTTCCTCCGTAATGACCTTAATGGAAGGTTCAAGATTCTATCTACGTTATTGGTTAGTGAATTGGTTGATTGGATAGGTATAACGACGTCATAAAAAGTGGAAGCCATTAAGTTGTTCGAATGGGTTAGACAGATCGTTAAGATTAGAAAATGGAAGGAATTATGGGAACGAATTCATTGATTTTTGATTTCATAAATATTGTTATGCCAATGTCTCAAATAGTGTCTGAATAAAATGTTAATCGGTGCCTACGTGAGTTCAAGAGCATTTATGCCTTTCTTCTCTAACTGACTCAATCTTGACATTAATTGGTACAATTATCAACGATGTAATGTTAAAACCAAATATAAAAAAAATTGGTATGAGATAAAATGGTTTCAGGTAACAACAAAGCCACACTCTGAAAACGAAGCAAATGATGGTGATTCGGGAGTCCTCTCTAAAACACTCAGACCAACAGTTTGATATAAAAAAAATATGACATTGTGAATATAAAAGTTTGAATGAATATCAACTAAAATTATCAATGATCAAACGAACAATTCTCTTGAGTTTTTTTCGAAACATAACCATTCTTCGTCAGAAAATGGTTTGAGAATTTTTTAGTCTTTCAACCCTGACAATTTTCACGAAATACAACAAATTTCAGTCTCCAAGCGTTGTTCAAATTTTTTCCATGGTTCTAAATGTACTAATTGTTGTGGGCCTTGGAGGATGTGGGGGTACAGGGGGCATCTAATGATCTTTTTGCAGATTATTTATCAAACCGCAGACAAGTGGTTAAGATAAACAAGGTCCTAAGTGATGAAGCAGTGATTAGTTTTGGGCTACCACAGGGAACTGTCTTGGGTCCTGTACTGTTTACAATATATCTCCATAACATAACATACTTTTATTGATCCTGTAAGACACATATAGATAAAGTATAGGACATGTCAGATAAAAAAAATTACATGGCAATTAAATACATAATTATTTACTAGTTTCATTTTTTGGCGCTCTTGTTCACCCGAACAGAGTGCCTATCATTTTGCCCGAATGTCTGTAATTTTGGAATATCGGGCCGAAAATGGTCTCAATCGATTGGTTCGACTCGACTCCTGATTCGTGGCGAAAGTTGAGTCTGTCCGGCCGGCCGACCGTATCCTCACTAGCATCCAAAAGGAATCAGCCAGAGTTTTCAAATTTTCAGAATAGGTTAATTGTCCAAATATCTCGGTCAAGTTCGTTATTGGGCCAAATCCGTCGGGTGGTTCAGTAGTTATGAGCATCTGAAATTTTGTTTCCTCAATAACTCCTAGAATATCCATCCGATCAAATTGATACTTGGAATGTTATTGAAGGAGGCTGAAACGAAACGGCTTGCAAAATTTCGCAGAAATCGTCACGCTAGAAAATTTTTAAAAAATTCCCAAAAAAAAAATTTCAATACTCAATATCTCCTAAGACTTCATTTAGATTTAAATAAAATTCCGTATATATATTGAGGTTACCGATATCTTACTCATCCTCAAATTTCATTGTCGTAGCTTTCCCCCTTCTGAAGATATGATCATTTTTTCATTTACTCAAGAGAAAAATAGAAATGTCATGAAGTCCGAGCTTTGTCATTGAAAGATTTGCCATCACAGATCGATATTCGTTTGACAACTTGCGGACCTAGATATCAGTGTCAGTTGGCGTAATATCAATCAAAATTTTCATAGAATTCATAGAGGTAGAATTCTATGTCGATGACGTTGTCAAAATTCAGAAAAGCACAGACGTAATATTAATCAAAAAATTTTTTATCATAGAGAAAGAATTTGATGGCGTCAAAACTCTAAAAAGCAATGACTTAAGTTTTTAGGAGAAGCATAGAACAAATTTTGGTGAAAATTATGAGTAGTTATTTTCAAATTTAGATAAAGGTTTGTTTATTCATTAGGCTTTCATATTTACATCACATTGTCCCATAGTACGGAAAAAGACTATTGTTCACCCGATCAGAGAGCTTATAGATTTGTTAAGGTTTGAATATTCACTCGCAGGTAGCTCAACAAGAGCGCCAAAGCAATCTGACCTCACGTCAGTGCTTACTAAATTTTTTAGTTATTCAGTTCAGGAGTTCGGAAAAATACTCATTGACTGTATAGAAACATTTGGACGTTAAAATAATCTTATCCTTCCTCTTGAACTGAAATACATTCAAGCATTTTATTGATGATGGCAAATGGTTATGCAATTTAATGTTTTGATACAATGGAGAACATTCGAATTTATGTGTTCTGTGTTTAGAAATTAGAAAAAGGTCAGAGTTTCTTGTTTCATACTCGTGACAACTTGAAACAG
Organism: Micraspis discolor; assembly: GCA_030674115.1. NCBI lineage: Eukaryota > Metazoa > Arthropoda > Insecta > Coleoptera > Coccinellidae > Micraspis > Micraspis discolor. The sequence continues at coordinate 1,153,201 of JARTUT010001317.1, read as the reverse complement.
ACTTCAAATTAGCCACGTTTTCTTTAGCATAAATGAGGCATTTCAAATTATAGATAGATGGCAGTGGTAAAATTTTGTTTGCTACAAATACTGGACTGCATGAGGAACGTGGTGTTAAATTGAAAATTGAAAATCAACCTTATAATTACAATTTTCTGGTAATTTATTAAGTTTTGCGGACGATAATGCTAATTTGTTTACAGATGATACGTGGGAGAGTCTGAGAGATACAACGTAAAGAGCCCTGTCTGAAATTTGATTATTTTAGTCATAAAATATTAACAGTTAATTATAAATAATCATTTTCAAAGAACATAAAAGGCCTACCTGAATATAATCACGTAACAATAAAAATACTCACGGAGAAATCAAATTAAACGTAACGCAATCTTACAAGTACCTAGGCATCACTATTGATTCTCATTAACGATGGGATGCCCTCATTAACAATACCACAAGGACATTAAGACCACTCTGGTATCGTTTTAAGTATCTAAGAAATATTTTGGATTTACCATACTTGAAAATCTTATATTATTCTTTAATTAAATCACGATTAAGATATGCTATATTGGGTTGGAGTGGTGCTGTATACTCCCACCTAAGAACGCCTGATGTAATATGCAAAAGCGAATTATCAAAATAATGTACGATAGAAGGTTCACACACTCTTCGAATATGTTGTTTTCAGAAACGGGTTTAATGGATCTTAGACAGTTATATATGCATCAGATCATAATGTATACTTACAAAAATATGAATCTTTTAGAAAAAGTAAGTCACAGCTACTATACAAAATACAAAGAAAAAGATAGCGTCACGGTCAAAGTACTGTATAGGAATGTCAGTCATCGTTGTTTCTCTAATGTTGCGTTGAAAGTTTACAATTCTTTACCAGATATACAGGTTGGACATTCGAAAACGAAACAGACGAAATAAGTTTTTTCGATAGAAATGCTCGGACAGGTCGATTTCTGTTTCGAGGGGGACAACTTAAGATGTAGCTTACGGACGCATAGCGCTTCAACCCTTGCTGCTAAAACCCCCACCCCCAATGTTTGAATAGGAAAGATGGGGTGAGTGATACCTTAATTCAAAGGTATTTTATACTGATTTCAGCACAGTGATTGTTTTTTCATTTAATGCATTAGTTCTCGAAATATTCATGCGTAAGTTAATTTTATCACTTAAATTAATTTTTTGCGAATAATTGACATTTCGTGCTTCCAAAACACCAAAATTTCCGTACTTGTATTTGAAATTGAAAAACATCTACCACTGGGCAAATGAAGTATACCGTACGTGTTAATGCTACTAGGGTCAGATGTTCGACTAGCTGTTTTGTTCACTGAAATCATTCTCCAACTCTACGGTATCAGAACGATTTGAAGTATTGATCTAAGAAATAAGACTTTTCAAAGTAAAGTGAATAATTTATCAAAAACTCACATCAATTAATTAAATATTCAAATTGTTCACCATTAGCTTCCATACAATGAAATAAGTTTTGTTCGAAACGATGGCGCGCATTTTGCAGCATTTCTGGAGTGATTTGACGACATTCGTTCACTATACGTCTTCTTAAATCTTCTATGGAATCGGGCTGTATAGAGTAAATTTTACTCTTCAAGTGGCCCCAAAGAAAGAAATCTAGTGGTGACAGATCTGGCGATCTGGCTGGCCATTCAGTGGGACCCCTTCTTCCAATCCACCGATTTGGAAATCTTTGATCCAGATATTCTCGAACTGGTAAGGCGTAGTGTGGAGGGGCTCCATCCTGCTGAAACACAATCTGATCTTCTTTTCCGTCAAAATTGGATCAATGTGATTTTCCAATAAGTCCAAATACATATCTCCAGTAAGATTACCAGGTAAAAAGAACGGGCTGACAATGTTGTCACCATATATTCCAGCCCAAACATTGAGTTCTTCTGGTTGTTGAGTATAAACTTCGGGGAACAATCTCGGATTAGCATCGGCCCAATAACGACAACTGCGTCGATTTACTGTGCCGTTTCGAAAGAACGAACACTCATCGGAGAAACAAACATTGTATAGATAATTGGGATTAGCAGTTACTCGTTCACTCATTGTATCACAAAATTCAACACTACGGTCAAAGTAATCTTCGTTTAGTGCGTGTGAAAGATGAATTTTGTAAGTATGGAATTCATGATGCTTCAAAATATTTGCAATTCGAGTTCGCTAAAACCTTCAAACTCATCATTGGATTCTGAGCAATCTGTCCAAGAACAGCTACTTCAGCTGCTTCATTTCTTTCCATGTTTCATTTTTTATTAACCACTGACCCGCTTTCTTGAAACTTTGACACTAATTCTAAAACATACTTCCTATTAACATGTTTATCTAAATGTCGTTGATTGAAGAATTCTGCGGTTCTATTCGCACATTGATTGTTTGCAAAAAAAGTGAAATTATTTCCGCTCTGTAATTGAATAAACCATATCGAACAATGAATTAGAACATATACAAGTCACGATTCAAAACTAAGAATAATTCACATGTCAAAGAACCAGTAAGCCAACTTAATGATCTGTTCGTAATAAATAAAGAATTATCGATTCTCATTTTTTTGAAAAAGATATAAATTCAATAATCAACAAAATGAAAAAATATTGAAGCCAACTGAGAAAACACTTCATAATTAAGTCAGAAATCGTTTCACGAATTGGGACTGGAATATTTCTGTGGCATCATTAATGATTTGATTTTCTTACCTGGTAATCTGATTAGAGATATGTACGTATTTGGACTTTCTGGAGATTTCTATCGATCAAGTGTTATCGCATGTTATTGGAAATACTGCAAATAATATCGAAGATAATTTAGATTGAGTTTCAGCAAGATTGAGCTCCTTCGCAATACGCTTTGTTTGTTCGACATTTTGATTAAAGATTTCTATGTAAGTGGATTGGAGGAAGGAAGCCACAGTCATGGTTGTTTTGAAGCTCAAAATGTCGATTTTTCACAAAAAAACACTACAAGTGCCATGAAATCACCACTTCATTTCCAAATACTTAGTTAAGAATATTTCGAGAACTAATGCATAAAATGAAAAAACAATTACTGTGCTGAAATCAGTATAAGAATACCTTCCAAATGAGGTATCACTCACCCCATCTTCCTTATTCAAAATTTGGGGTTGAGGGTTGTAGTAGCAACCCCCCGCTATGCGTCCGTAACCTACATCTCAAGTTGTCTCCCTTGAAACAGAAATCGACCTGTCCGAGCATTTCTATCGAAAAAGTTTATTTCGTCTGTAATCTCGTCTGTTTCGTTTTCAAATGGCCACCCTGTATATAAAATGTATTTAACAAGAATAAACTCGGAAAATATGATAAAATCTCTATTTGATAAATATATCAGTCTTCTGGGAAGGTTCGAGACAAAATAGCTGATTGAGACTAACTCAAATTCTTCAATTTGCCTTTTACTTCTGTCACCCCCACACGAAATCCCCAATGATTTAATAAGAAGATAAAACTATTTGTTGTGTAATTATGTATTTATTGTAACAGGAGATAGGTACAAGCACCACAAACGCTAGAAATAGGCGTCTAAGATTCTAAACATATAAAAAGTGTATTGCCCATACACAAGAGTAATGTTCTAATAGGCTTATAGTATTTTCCGTTTATTTGGACTTAATTATTATATCATATATTGTATATACCTATATTTTGTACAGTATATATTGTTGTTGCAAATGAATATTATTATTGTTATTATTATTATCGATCAGTTGATTATCTAAAGTTATTAAGGAAAAAATATTTCGTACACTCATATCTCAGGTTCCTTAGGACGGATTTTGCCCAATAACGAACTTGACCGAGTTATTAGTTGAAACTTTTCTGAACCACCGTTCAGCGGAAGTTGGAAAATTTTTGTTTGCTGAATTTTGCTGGGTTTATGCTGTTGGGATTTTCTCTTTATTCCATGTAGTTTTCAAGATTTTTCACCGAAAGTATAGAATGATTGGAAAATGAGTTCCAATGACTAAAATGCATTATTCTACACATGAATTGTGAGGTTACCAAAGACCATTCTCAACCCCGATAAACTATTACTTATGAAGTTTATGAATACTCAAACCGTTATTTGATGCCGTGTTATGATATTCTCATCAGTTCCGCCATCCCAATGCCGGTAAAACAATCAAACCAAGTACCCGTATAAAATTATAACCCCCATCATCCCCTAACTCACCCCGTGTTCGGCAGATGGGACTGCACGCCCATAAATCACAATTTTTTCCATATCTACGCCGAGGGAAAGGGCACCATGTAGCATAAGACAGAGAAAGCATCCCCAAACTGCTGTTCCACTTCCTCGACATCCCTCCTCCAACCCCTCGAAGATTTACACTGTTTTCTTACGGTCCTTCACTACATGTGTTACTGGCTCCGTAGTGGAGTGGAGGCCGAATGGAAGAGGCCATCAAGCCAATATTAGGGACGTATTGCAGATCGAAATAACTTTTATAAAATGTTCTTTCCGAGGTTTAAATCAGCAGATACGCGGGTTTTTGGATTAGTTTTCGCAGATGCGTCTCGCATCGGCTTAATGAGATATTTTATTAAATCTTTCTATGGGGATGAAGATGGGAGCGACGACGATTCTGGAGATTACATTCGAGGTAGTGAATCTTTGTTATTTGATAATTATAGATTGGAATTTACTGAAGTTAATGCACCTTTATAGCTTTCCAAAGCTGGGGCATAAGGAAGGAGAATATATTTTCCTTTCACGGCTTAACAATTTATCAGATTGATATTCCAGAAGAAAGTGAAGAAGTAGATACTTATATGTAGAGACACTTGTGACGGATTTTGCTGATTCTATCCTATATCTCCTTATCTGGGTCAAGGTGTTCTGTGATGTTGCATCCAAGATACTTGAAAGGGTATCTCTCAATATTCTGTTGATCTATTTGTAGGGAGGTATCAGCGTATGGTTTTCCACTGAGTATCGTGAATATTGTCTTGGAGAGATTCACTTCTAGGCCGTTTTCTCGACCAACCATGTTTACACAATCCGGCATCTCTTGGAGGTGCTGAATACTATCACACAAGATGACCGTATCGTCGGTATATCGGATATTAATTATTACATCACCGTTCACTCCTAGCTCTTTATCTTGGAGAATTAAATAGATGTTGAATAGCAGAGAAGACATAATGCATCCTTGTTTGACGTCTTGTTAAATGCAACATTCGTCGACCATTCTTCCAATCACTCGGACGACTGTCTTCTGCCTCATATACAGGGTGTCTCAAGTTCGAGTGCCTATTAGACGTTTCTGGAGAACTAGACATATATGAAATCTGAAAATTGGGATTATGATATTGTTTGGAGTTCTCTACAAAGCTAAAATATTTTCGAAGCCCAAAAACTTCCGGTTATACAGGGAGTGAAAATAAATTCGACGAAAAATTTTTTTCAAGTTTTGCATCCCTGGTATGATCGAGTATTCAATGTTCAATACATTTCTGTTGAAATCATTGTAATAAATCGAAGAGTTTTCAAAATATCTAAAAAAAACTGGAAAAAAGGTCAAATATGTTCAGTCAGGAATATGTTCATTGTTCTTATTTCATATATCCTGAGCTTAAACCGTTTTTACAACATTGAAGAGGGAGGATGTGAAAAGGTCATGCATTTTCTGGATTTCAAAAATATCATCACAGGGTGTTTCAAATTTTGTGTTGAAAATTGTGATCTTAAAGTGGCCATAACTTCTGTTTTTCAAATGTGTTCTGCAGAACACCACAATGACCAGCCAGAGATATAACGATATGATTATTGAACCCATAATTGTTACGTTTGCAGCTGCCTTGGGCGAGAATTTCATTATAATTGTCGATAATGCCCGTCCACACCGTAGCCGTTCGGTGATGAAGCGCTAGAAACTCATGCTATTGATAGGATGGACTGGCCAGCTCGCTCTCCAGACATGAATTGCATCTAACATGTCTGGTCTGAGAAGTCTAGAGAATTGTCAACAACCGATCAATAACCTGGAGGACCTTTCTAACGCTTTACGGGATATTTGGACGAATTTGCCCCAAAATTTTATAAATCGTTTGATTGAAATTATGCCTCATAGGGTAGAATGCTTGAGACGAGCTTGTGGGGGACCAACTAGGTACTAGCTTAGCCGAAACTTCAGCCTTCTTGTGGTTTCATCATAAAATTTTCATGTTATTCAAACACAGAATTTTGACTGTTCCTAATAAAGTCTTTTTTTCTCTCCAACTTTCCATTTTTTCATTCTTTTCTCAAAAGAACCAGATTATCAACTGAAAATACTCTGATATCTGACTAAATTCATAATCTTGGAGGGAATATTTCAGAAATAAATTTAGAAAAAGTAAGTGATCCCTATCAATTGTTGAGCAGTGTACTATTCATATTTCCCTAGTTGTAATAATAGCTATTAATTTCACTTCAAAGAGTCAAATCCTATTTAAAATAAGAAAACATATTGTGTTAAACACGTTGGGAAATAGCATATTTCGTAATTCGCTTTCTTCAGCGCAACGAGTGTTACGAATAATAATGCCTTTCTCAACTGGTAGCACATATAATTATTCTAGTAACATATTTTCTGTACAAGGTGGTCAATCAGTGTTAAATTTAATCTTGCACCTACTCTAGGTAAAATCTCGAGCTTTCGGTAATTTTTATCTAAAAAACATTCTACATAAGATACATTCTACCTCTGTGCATTTCTATATTAGTTTTCTCTAGAAAAGTTTTTTCAAAGCGAGTTCATTTTCGTAATTGTGCTATTCTGCGGATGTTCTTCTAGATTTATAAACATATATTCATACATGTGCAGCAATAAGAAAAATTTTAAAAACCCCTTCCTTATAAAATGTAACGAATTATCAACAGAATACAAAGTATCCATCGAGGAAATCACTGTGTATATCCTGAGTGCTGAGACCCGAATTACAAAAGCCATTTTCCGTGAATCCCAAGCGACTAAAGCCCTGGAAACTGAACGAGACTGAAGGCGATGAATTCAAAACTTCCCAAATAAGACTGCGAAGTTGAATTTGTTGTCGAAACTTTGTACCCACTCTAAATGCAAATTCGGCTACGCTCCAGCGCCAGAACAAACAACAAGATACATTAGAATGCCTAAACATGGCTACGAAGAAATTCTAATGTTCATCTTCGTGTCGAGCAAGACAAAGACGAGGGTGGGGTATTTGAAATTCATTAAAAAATAAATTGAATGCAAATATTCGTGATGGTAAGTTGTGCGTTTTTTTTTGCAAATAAGTTTATTCTGCCAGTAGAATAAGGATTATATTCCAGGGCGAAAGGATGACTTCTTGGTGTGGTAGATGGCAGTCAATATTTCATTATTGGTTTTATTTTTTGTCCTCAAAACCGAACTCTGTCACTGACAACATCAATTTTTGCCTACAAATGTTTAGAAATTATTTTCGGAGCAGACAATCTTTCTTTACACAAGGTTAGATTGATAAGTACCTACACATGTTTGGCAACAGAAGGACGTCGGTGAACATGAAGAGGTTATCGCTGAAATTGCGGCAAACATGAATCATTCTACAAAAGTTGTATTGAAACGTTAAAGCGGCGCTGGAATTATTGCATTGCTCTTCAAGGAGATTACTCTATAAGTAACGAAATTCTGATTACATTATCGGAGAGGATCCAGGCTTAAAACAGTTTGAGATACTCTGGTTTAATAAAGCCGAGCGGGGAGAAAACTTCCTCCACCCCAAACCGCATTCGGCTCGTCTCTAATTACATTTACACAGCACGGAATGGATACAATTATTTTATGCTCTGATTCGATGTTCTTAATTGCATCTTAAAACATTTAGGAGCATGTGTTCCATCTTGGCAGGAAGCGCAAACTGCCGACTCGCGGAACTTCTGGCAAATTTCAATTAAGGACGTGCCAGCCGAGGAATTTCGGCAGACATGCCTTGCCGGATTGTTTCGTGGCAGCGAGCATGGAAAAAATTGAGGAAATAGAATAGTAGAATATACTATAGGAGCAAAGACTGGTACGGTCTGAATCGAAACATTGAGATGATATGCTTTCCGCAAATCCTCACTTCCTGGTACAAATTTCAACATTTTTAACACGATGATAAAATATGATGTTGTCTGTTAAATGACTTGATATATACTAAATATGTTTCACAGATGTCATAGCACAACAAATGTTCCCTATAGAGACATTTGTATCTTTACTTTAGTTGGTACCTGTATTCAATGTATTATGATTCCACGAACAAGTATGTATAATATTTCTATAGAAAACCTTATGTTTATTCTTGATGTTGCCTTGAATAAACCACAATTATTATTATTATTATTTTTATTATTATTATGAGCTATTTTCACTTTGTTGAAGATTTATAATGCCATTTTCTTTCTCTTTGTCATCATTAATGATAATATTGAAGCATAATTCAATGAATAAAATGCCAAAATTATGCTAGGAGTTTAAGATTATTCTTTCTTAACATTTGCAATATTGATGTCCACTTGCACTGTCGAATCTAAGTCTGACTTAGCGCCATCTTTAATTGTAAGTAAGGTTTGAGACAGAAAATCTTTTACATCACAGATAAACTGAAGGTAAGTTCCTCATATTTCAAGTCATTATCGTTCATGGCTTACGAAAGACTCAACTCTTAAGCCTGTCTTGAATATGACCTCTAAATTTTGATTGCTGAGAGTTTTTTCAATTTTTGCACTTGTGAAATCGGTTATTAACATTAGAGAAGATATTGATATAAGTAAATTTCCAAAATTATTAGCTTTTTTGAAGAGAAGAAATAAGGGATTTAAGTCAAAGAAGTCCAGAATTCTCACGTCTGAACAGGTAGACCAGTTCTTATGGGAGGCTCCGGATGATAAATATTTAATGCTTAAGGTAAATTTGGAAATGTGTTTATATTCAGAAATTTTAAGAAATCAATTTTTTTGCAGGTTGCACTTATTTTGGGCGTTGCGGGAGCTTTTCGTGGAAAAGAGTTGGTTGATTTAGAAATCGACGATGTGAGAGATTTAGGCGATTCCTTTCTAATTGCGATTAGAAACACCAAAAATAAAATTGACCAAAATTTTGTGATCAAAAATTCAGAAAATAATGCCATCAGTTTTGTGGCGATATTTGGAAAATATGTGGCATTGCGAAAGACAGGGATACCTCATTCAAAATTTTTTGTTCAATACATCAACAAAGAATGTACTACGCGAGTAGTGGGAAAAAACATGTTTGGTACATTTCCACGGCAAATAGCAGCTTTCTTGAAATTAGAAAATGCGACGTCTTATACGGGACATTGTTTTAGACGCACATCTGCGTCTTTGTTAGCTGATTCGGGAGCAACAATAGACGTGCTGAAGAGACATGGAGGATGGAAATCCTCCAACCTGGTCGAGGGATATATTGAATCGTCTATTAAAAATAAACAAAAAATTTCAGATAAAATATTTGGTCAAGTCGCCGATTCGTCCACTATAGTTATGCCACAGTCCTCATTCTCGCTTCCTGTTTCCGCAGGATCTTCGAAACAAACACCAGTTCAATATGATAAGGACCTATCTGTTACTCGTCAGTTACCTGCTGCGTTAACCCAGGAAAGACTGGTCAATATGACGAACTGTCACAATATTAATTTGAATATTAACGTTAATTACCATCCTAATTAATTGTATTTTTCAATAAAATATCCCTTAAATTCGTTTGTTTGTGATTTAATCGTTCCGGGAGTTTCGTCAATATTTAATCCCGGAGGGATTAAATGTGACACATTAGTACCTGTCACAAGGGAGTGAAGTTGTCACTTTAGGCCCGGAAGTACGAAAAAGATTTTATTTTTCTTCAATTTTCTACCAGGAATAAAAAAAATTGAACAATTCAAGGGCATATACATAACTATAACACTGTGAAGTTCATTCCTGTACTAAAAATTGCTGATAAGTTAAAATACATCAATAACTATAATGAAATATTTTTTCTTTCAACAAAGTGCTCGCAGCTCCATGTGTCTCATAATATTTCAACTGCAGAAATCGACAAAATCATTGAGCGTTACTAGATTGACCATTCTTTAACACGTTCTTTTTAAAGCCGTTCCTATTTAGGGTGAGACCAACTCAAATTTAACACGTCTTAGCTAAGTCTGTCTTATGGATGAATCGGTGCAAATTAGCATTAGTTTTACACTTTCGTTCATTGACTTACAGGCTATCTAAAATAAAAAAAAGAACTTGAGGTTATTTCCGTTCCAATTGAAATATATTATCAACAAAAAAATTTACATTCAGCCCTTAGAGTATATAAGAATACACACCTTTATTTACATTAAAAAGTGTCGCATCTGAAACTTTGAGCAGGTCTATTGTAACGTATTGAGCTGGTCCATTCAGGTCATAAAAAAATTTTCATGTTGCCAAACTGAGCAAATAGTAGGTTTCTCAATTCCCCTATAATTGTGAATAAATACTTTTCCTCCAATATGCATTCAAAACGTTGTATAAAATATTATATTTTGAATTGAAACTGTCTTATCGGATATATTAGCAAGAATTGAAAGAAAAACTTTAGTTGATTCTGCTATTTCATGTCAGAGACCGCAGATGGAAAAAATTCAGATGAAGGTCACGCTGTCGCATTCTCTGCTTGACAGTTTGAAGGTCACATGATGTTTAGAAGACACACGTGGCCACCTCTGTATCCAAAATGAATACGCAAATTGAAGAAAATTTGTGAGAGTCAGTATTAGGTTTTTCCTATTTTTTATTGTTTATTACTTTTCATACTAAAAATGGTTCGTTAGTGTGAAAGTTATAGTAAAGACAGGAATTTTAATCCGAATTAATCGTTCCAGGTAGTATTGTTAGAAACGAAGTATTCAGTTATTTACATGTTCAGTAGCGTAGAAAGTTTTAATAAGGAAGTTTTCAATGAGATTATCATAAGATAAAATAGGTTTTCTTGAATTAAGGTTCCCAGATGACGATGAAAGAAGACGAAATTGGGCTTCGCTGTTGGGATGGTCAAGTATTTGCCCAAAGAAAGCAATTTTCATTTTTTCAGATCATTTTGACCCTGAAGGTATTGTGACCCGATTAAATGGAAAAAGATTTTAATCGGTGTTGCCAGGTGAGGTTTCACAGGAGACTTTCAATGAGGGAGTCAAAACAAATCGACATTTTACAAAGGAATGCTTTGTCTATCTTATATAGTCTAAGATTCAGCCCCATTGCATCTACTTGCCGAAATTTCATGAATATTGTTATTTTCGTTGAACCAACCATATGTGATGTACCCTGAATATTTCATACAAGGACAACTCCCCACAAAATATCAATAAACAAAGTCGAATAACTTCAAAATCTGATTCAAAGAACCCTTGACCAATCTCCATTTCTCTTCCCCTATAGCCCCTCGGTACATCCTATCTACCAGCCACCTAACACTTGCGCGTCCGAATTGGGTGCTAATCCCGCTCGACTAAGCCGTTCCCTGCAATATTCCTGCTAATAAATATGCAGCTTTATAATAATCCCCAAAAACGTAAGACCGGCTCTTTCGTTGAGATCCCCGTTGGACCCTCTCTGGGAGATTTGCATATTTGAATAGAATATCAATTTGGTCGTGTGTATATGGTGGAAGAGCTCGAAGATGGGCTCCTCTATCCGCACGTCGTATATCGTGCTTTCACGGCCGACCTGAATGTGAAATGGCCCTTTGAATTTTGAACGGAACGGAGTGAATGATGTTAAGGCCACTTTAGACTAGTTGACGTCGAAATTGGTGGTGTCGAATGAGAAAACGAGAGATCGTTGACAAAGATTTATCTGCATGAGTTGGATTCTGGTTGGCATATTATATGCGAACTCTAGCAGACGGTGATTTCTTCGGAGAAAGTTGTTGACAAAATAAAAATCTTCCTCCGAAGAATTGCATTGATTGCCTCATATAAATTTGGCATTCACTCTGACAAAAAAGCATCCAGAAATTTTAATTTAAATGGCCTGCGTTAAGTATATTTTAGTATTTGAAGATTACGATAATACGCTCGTATGCAAAATGCGCGATGCGTCCCCGAATACTGTTTCATCGTGACTAAAACTCCACAAAATAGCGGACTACACGAACCCTCTTTTTAGACGACCAATTATGTTCCAGTTATGGAGCGAAAACAAATACCCGTACATTGGACACCTTGTAATTTATTTATTTATTTATTAACGGTACATGACCTTTTTGTGTGAAATAAAACACAAAATAATAAAATCTAAGTAGTATAACACGAAAAAGAGTAGATGTAGAAGTAAAGCAAGTTTAAGTACAAATATATGTGTAATATGAAACAGAAAAGCAATATAAAGCACAAATAAAGATTAATCTTAAATATCACAGTCTTATCAGGTACTTCAATTCTCACCTCAACCTCGAAATAGATACATGAAATATATCAACTCCTAATGAGTCAACGACATTAGCGTTTCGCATTAATCTCGAAACCGGGGAATGAAAACAATAATTGGTTCTTGATTGGGCGAGTCGAAATAAATCAAACCTTCGGATGGGTCGAGGTGGAACTTATATGTTGAATTGTGACAACAAGTCCGGGGAGTACAGAAGACCCTGAAAGAGCTTAGGAATGAATATCACATCCGCATGAAATCATCTCGTCCTCAAGGAGGATAGTCCAAGGCGTTCCCGCGTTCGACTGGCGGAGAAAGTATAAACTGAAAACGTACCAGTTCTAAGAGCGGCATACTTTAGAAATCTGTTTTGGACCCTCTCTAGGAAGGAAACGTCGACCGATAAGTATGGAGACCACACTACAGAGGATAACTCCAACATTGGTCTAACCAGCGAGATGTAAGGATGGTGAAGAGTCTCGATGTTGAAGTCCCTAGTATTCCTTATTATAAACCCCAGAGTCCTTAAAGAACACGCAAAAACGTCCCGAATATGTGCCCTAAAAGACAACGTGCTGTCATATGAAACATCCATGTCTTTGTAAACAAATACTCTATCCATAAGCTTACCAACAATACGATAATCGATCGCAATAGGGTGCTCCAGACGGGAAATCGTCATGAACTTACACTTATTTATGTTGATAGTCAGGCAATTGGCAAGACACCACTCCTCAACCGCCTGTAAATCCGATCTTAACTGGTCAACATCGTATAACGATTCAAATGAGAAGAAGAGTTTCAAATCATCCGCAAACAGCAAGAACTCAACAAATCGGATAACATGACATAAGTCATTGATAAAAATCAAAAATAATAATGGACCAAGATGACTACCCTGAGGAACTCCCGAAGTTACCGGTATCGAAAAAGATAATGTTCCACCAATTTTAACGGTTTGGTGTCTGCCTGAAATATAAGACATCAACCACCGACAAAAATTATCATGGAGACCAAACATCCCAAGCTTTATACCCAGAATTTTATGGGACACACTGTCAAAGGCCTTAGCAAGAAAAGTGTAAATAACATCGTCCTGCTTGTGATCTTCTAACTCTTCAAGAACATACTGAGTGAAAACCAGAAGATTGGTTTCAACGCCTCTACCCCGGAAAAATCCATGCTGCTCAGGAATGATCCCTTCATAAATTCTCGATTTCACTTGCTAATGAATGATAGATTCAAACAATTTGGGGATTTTGCTAAGCACAGTAATCGGTCTGTAATTGGAAACGTCCTCTTTGGAACCTGATTTAAAAATAGGCTTGGTGAACCCAGTCTTCCAGGTATTCGGGAAAACATCATCATTTAAGGACGTGGGAGAGCAATGAAATCTTTGCATTTCTTTAAGAACGAAACGGGAAAGTTATAAGGTCCAGGACCCTTATTTATGTCTAGAGATTCGATACCGTGCAACACCTGGTCAACATGAATCATCGAGAAAGAAATGGTGTCACCACTATCACGAAACAGACTCAGAGGCGTCATAAGAGATGTTGTCATTGTCCGGTTTATGAACTGATTGAAAAAATCCCGCGAAAGCATCGGCTATCTCTCTCTCGGTACTACATTCGCTACCCTTGTACCACATAACACTGGGTAGACCATTATCCCTTTTCCTAGAATTCACAAAATTGCAGAAATTTTAGGACCACTTTCAATAGATCCTTCGGTATCCCTGATAAAACTGTTATAACATACATTAGTTAACTTTTTACACTGAGACCTGAGGCTACAAAATTGCTGATAATCCTCCCATGTATTAGAAAACTTATATTTTTTATGTGCTAACTTCTTTCTGAAAACAAGATCTTTCAATTCTCCATAAAAACATCTCGGTAAATTTGAGTGTCTGATTGCAAATCTTCGAATGGCATCATTTAATATCGTGTAGAAAACATCAACCAGAGAGTCGATGCTTTGGCCAGCCGCCCTAAGCTCCGCTGTCCAATCTATGCCCGACAAATGCTTATTCAGACCTTCATAATCTGGGGTCTTAAAATTAAAAGTAATAATTTCTTGAATTTGCCCGAGGTTTGACTAGTGGAAACATCAATGAACAGCGTTGGATGATGAAAGTCCAGCCCCTACAGGAGATCAACCGCTGCATCGACCCTCAGTGATTCATAGCGTGAAAATACTAAATCTAACATTCTACCCCCGACATTTAATACAGAATTGTTCTGGTAAAGATTAAGAAAACTGAATGACTCAAGCAAAACCCGAGAACGCTGACACAAACCCGACTCAACAGACAAACTCGATTGGTCGTTGACCACTCACTGTAAGGCGAATTATAGTCACCAATAATGATTGCTCCATCTGGTTCAAACTGTTCAACCGCAGCTTCGACGTTCTCGCAGTGATTTTCATAGTAAGATACGGGCATCTGAGGAGTTATATATGTATAATTTAGGATCATGTACTGATCTTTAACTTGTCCAGAAGCTTCATGAATCAAGAGAAAATTTTGAATTATTCTGATAACCTCGAAATTGAAGAAGTCGCCTGAGCCTTTTCCGCTCTCGATATACAGATATTATCAAACCTGTAGAAAGATCGAAAAATCGATTGGATCGGCAACACTCGTCGAAAATTCCGATAAAGTTATTGCGTTCGTCCAAATGGTGGATTGAAAGATTTATGAATCACCAATTTCAACTAATCAGGCGCTAAATATTCGACGTGTTAATTTCACAAATGAATTATCTTCATTCATTCATAGACGTCACTAATTAAACACCCTGTATATTATATGTATATTTTCATCAAATTCGTTTTTTTTTCTGTCGAAATGTTTTATTCAAAATAGATATGCTCTTGCTGTTTAGCTAGTGAAATAATTTTTTTTCAGGCCTTAACACTCAACGTAAAATCCTGTAATTTTCATATTTTCAGAAACAGTCGGAGATTCATGAGAAGCCTCACATTATGTTGGGAAAATTATACATTATTTCGTCTGATCAATATTTGTATATACCGTAATGGTTTTGCACCCGTTAATAAATTCCATCCTTCGAGATCAAGCTTGGCAACATTGCAGCATAGTTCGTTGAGGACGCTTCAGGTGTACTATATGTATTAAAGAGAATAATTGGTATAATTCTGTATAGATGGTTACGTAGTATTACATCAAATTATGGCGGTTTTCTCAAAAACCACAGTGGTGGATTGAAAGTTTTATGAAGCAGCAATTTGCATTAATCAAGCACTAAATATTTGACGTTGTTTCATAATTGGTTCTTCCAACTTTTTGCTAACTTCAGGCTTGGCAAAAAACAACTTTCCATTGTAGTAAAAATAAAAATAATCTTGCCGCCGTTCTGGATGCGCCAATAGTTACCACTGAGGCACTAATTGAAGCAACAAAAATGTTCACGAAATTAAATATTGAGGTGAGCGTAAAGTCAACACCAAGGAAACTATTCTATGATATTTTGGAAAAGGTTGTTTTTTATTAATTGGTTACAAAAGCACCAATTAAGCACTAAATATTTGACACACTTACAGAATTAATGCTTCCAATTTTGAGCTAACTTCATTGACCCTGCAAGAGGTGTGTTCCAAACCCTAAACATCTTTTATCCCTACGACAGTGAAACGAAGAAAGGCAATGATTTTGGTCACATTTTAGGAACCATAAATATAACTTGATGCAGCTATTTATCGAAGATACAACAGATAGAATACTAGAAGTTAGACGAAAAAGATTCTCATGGACACGTAATCAAAGGTAAAGGTTTGGCATATTAATAAGACGAGCACAAAATTGAAAGAACCATACCATGATGATCGCCTTGCTACTGTAAGGAGACGGCATCACAAAAAGAAGATATCGATGAATCCATCCATTGTTTGTATTATCATATCAATGTTGCAACGATCAGAATTATTTTGTGTAACAATTTCATCATCAATGTTCATTCATCTGTCACGATGGCGGGTAACGAGCAAGCAGTTCGCGAACTGAGTGTCTTTACCAAGAATAAATTGATTGATATAATCTTGACTAAAAAGATTCCTAGTGATACTAAAGTCAGTGATTCAACTCGTAAATTTATTGAGTTTGAATGTAACCAATGTTTCGACGAATTGAATGAAAATGTTGAAGCTGATCCCCAACAATCGCAAGACTTATCATCAAGGTTATTTCGCAATGAAAATGAACTCAAGTGTGCAAAACAAGAAATAAAATATCTTAATCGATTAATTACCGAGTTAGAGAGATCCATCAATAATCAACAGGTAACAATATCATCTCAAGAATATTTAATAAATGTATTCAAGCAAAATAATGGAAATGAAATCAAGATATGCGACGTTGTCAATCCTCAGCCGAATTCAT
The DNA here is from genome assembly GCA_030674115.1 of Micraspis discolor. Classification (NCBI taxonomy): domain Eukaryota; kingdom Metazoa; phylum Arthropoda; class Insecta; order Coleoptera; family Coccinellidae; genus Micraspis; species Micraspis discolor. Next base: position 1,136,337 of record JARTUT010001317.1, on the reverse strand, counting down.
CGAACCGAAGTAAGAAACTTGTTGAACGTAAGGACACAATGGAAGATTCTCCCGATGTGCTTGAAGATCGAAAGAAATTTGGCAACGGTACAGCTGTCGGTGCACTGAATGAAGTTGATCAAACTAATGTCATGTTGAGTAAATATAAACAAAACACATCGGTTCGATATCCTGAATGAGCTAACGAGAAAACATCGATTTCTCACGGAAATGGGGAATGGAAAACGGTGACTTCGACACGTAGAATCAAAAAAGGAACAATTTGTACAGGAATTAATGCTCCAAAACAAGTGAATACTATCGTGGGGGCGCCCAGAAGACATTGGCTTTACTTGGGAAGAATTGTTGGCGATACCACTGAGGAAGAAATTTCTGCGTATTTAAGTAATGTGGAAGGTTATGAAAATATCATCATAAAGAAGTTAAACACTGTTGGTTCTAATTCTGCTTTCAGCATTGGTGCCCCAACACAGGATGTCTACGATTTGCTCAATGATAAAGACTTTTGGCCGACTGGTGCGTTGATTATTTTGGATTTTCCAGTAGAGTCGTCAAGTGCGTAACTAATGAAATTGTCTGTCCACTTACAAAATTGTTGAATTTGTGCATAAGGGATAGCATTTTTCCTGATATTTTGAAAGTTTCGAGACTTGTGCCCGTTCATAAGAATGGTTCCCTTAGCTCAGTCGATAACTTTAGACCTATATCGATAGTGCCCATTTTTTCTAAAATTCTCGAAAAGGTAATTCAACGTCAGGTAACCACCTATTTTGAAAGATATGGTCTTTTCAATCGGTCGCAGTTTGGCTTCAGAAGCTCCCTTTCTACAACAGCAGCCATTACCGAACTGGTGAGAGTTATTAATGAAGGTTTCAAGGAAGGTCAGTATGTAGGTGCATTATTTTGCGATTTGAGCAAAGCTTTTGATTGTGTCTCACGTGAGATCCTCCTTCATAAACTTGTACAGTATGGGTTTGGGCAGGATGCAGTCGATCTTATTGGCTCATATCTGTGTAACAGGAAGCAGTGCGTTGATTTTAGAGGGAGATTATCCAGTTTGTTGAATGTAGCGATTGGTGTGCCTCAAGGGTCGGTCCTTGGGCCACTTTTGTTTCTGATTTACATCAATGATATTGTCGGCTGTGATTCAAACGCCGATCTTGTACTTTATGCAGATGACACCACAGCACTGAAGAGAGCAGCATGTAGGACCCTTATTGGGCAGTTGATGGGGAATATTCGCGTGTCGATTTCCGAGTGGTTTCACAGTAATCAGCTCAAACTAAATGATACAAAAACTCACCTCATGTACTTTTCTTTGAGAGAACTGGAGGGTCTTAATGCGTCCGATTCAGTAAAGTCTCCTGGATGCCTCATATTGATAAGATCTGTAAAGGTGTATCTTCTGGTGTGTTTGCTCTGAGGATTTTGGTGGGTACTGTTTCAGAAAAAGTCTTATTGACAGTATATCATGCTCTCATTGAATCGAGGATATCCTATGCAATATTATGTTGGGGTCACGACCCTAACACAAAACGACTTTTTAGTTTGCAAAGAAAATCGTTCAGGATATTGAGCAATCTTGGATATAGAGACGATTGCAAAGATGCTTTTAGGAAAAAGAAAATACTAACTGTCCCATGTTTGTTCATGTTGCAATGCATGTTGTATGTTAGAGTTCATGTTAATGAATACCGGACGTACGGAAATTTGCATGAATATAGTACTCGCCACAGTGATCACGTGTATACAGATTTCCATCGTATAAACAGAATGAAGTGTGGCGTATCATTCTATGGTCCCAAACTGTTCAATAAATTGCCAGCCACCGTGAGGGTTCTGTCTGTCAATAGTTTCAAAAGAACAATTAAAGATTATTTTTGTGAAAAATGTTATTATTCTTTGAATGAGTTTTTTTCAGATGATGTGTCTGATATCTTGTGATATATTGTTGCTTTGACGTATGTAAACACTTTTGTGTAATGGCATGAATAAATTATTCTATTCTATTCTATTCTATTCTATTCATCAAATTATGAAAACGCATTTTTACCAATAATTTCGCACCCCTCACTTATCGTTTCAAACAATCAACCCCAAAAATTCCAGATACATTATCTGTATCGATATAATAAAAACAAAAGACTTCCGATATCCAGAAGCCCCATCGCTTCTCACCGACCAAACCGTTTATTTTTACGATACCATTTGCCCGCGACCACCAGCATATTACGAGCGTATCGCACGTCCTGTGCCGCGCGGCGAAAAGTTCCCATAGGTGCCCTAGAAAACCGTCATCGAAATGCGTAAATCCGAATTTATGTGAGGGCAGTGTATACCACAACATCGCAGTTTTCGAGTAAATATATACATATCCGTTTATTTATAAATATACGACGGTCCGTGCACTCGCCACCAGAGCCATCTATTCATATTACACGTCGCGCGGTTGCGGCAATATTGGAAGGTTGACGTTTTTATATGGTTATCAAGGGGTGGGTATGGCCGTTTTGAGGTACTGCGATAGATCACGGCAAGGGTTATTTTATCTCGTTTCGTATTGCCTTTTTGTGACTCTATCGAATATGGATGGACCATTCGAATCGGAATCCGATGACTTTTTTTATTCAGATGTTCGGAATGGATTCCAATTTTGGAATTGAATACGAAAGATCTATCAATGAAAGAGAAGCGAAAAAATCATTGATTGTTCCTTTACCAGTTTTTAATGCGTTATGCCGAAAATTATTATATTTATAAAGTTTCTCAATAAGGATAAAATTATTTGACATGTAAAAACTTGAACGATTTCATATTTATTTAATTGTATCGGTGTTTAGTTGGTGGAAATTCATTTCAAATGAATAATAAGATTCAGATTTCTACAAATTTTTATTGTTTTTTACAAAAATTGTTTCGCCAACACTGTGGCTTTATCAGGTTTTACATTTTGAATCATAGTTTCACTGAAGTAATTATGTATTTATGGCTGCGAAACTTTTTCGAAATGTCGTCTCTAATTGGTTAGGATTTTTTCAGGAAGATGTTCAACAACGGGAACCGGTCAACACCTGTTTGTTCATTCAAAATAATCCGAACAACGTATCTTTTAGACTCTTGATTTGTTTTTTCGATCTATTTGGTCTTTGTTGTTTTTATTATGTTGTTCTGGATTATTTGTTGTTTTAAGAGACATTGCAGTTGGAATTTATGATGAAATATTTAGCTACTGATTCTGAAATATCTTTTCGCACAAACATTGCTATATTCTGAAATGCCAAAATATTATACCTGGAATCAATCCTCAAGGAGATTTATACTACGGAAACAAGGAAAACCAGTTCCAGGATATATAGATGTATATTTCACCGATGCGATTGGCCGGATTTATTCAGTACATCCAATCAATGATGAATGTTTTTATTTGCGACTGCTATTAGTCAATGTACGTGGCCCAACATCATTCCAACAGTTATGAACTGTTGATGGTGAATTCTGTGGATCCTACAGAGAAGCCTGTCAACGTTTGCAATTGCTTGAAAATGACGCTCATTGGGATCAAACTCTCAATGATGCTGTAATATCATCACACGCTCATCAAATACGAACATTGTTTTCTATAATCATATCTACATGCTTCCCATCAAACCCAATTGATTTGTGGATCAAGTACAAAGATTATATGTGTGATGATATTTTGTATCAAATACGGAATAGAATGGGAAATCCAAATATACTAATCAGTGAAGAAATTTACAATGAAGCATTGATTTCAATTAAGGACATGTGCTTGATAATGTCAAACAAACTATTAATTCAATTATGCCTGACCGCGCCCAATCGTCCAATGCATGACGCTTTCAACTAAGAGTTGCATCGAGAAAAACTGTATGATCTCAACGCTTTGAAAGAATTAATCCAAACAAATCTTCCACTGTTAAATGAACAACAGAAGTATGTATTTGAAACTCTTATGAATGTAACAAATGATGAAACTGGAGGGGTTGACTTCTTAGATGCACCTGGTGGTTCAGGAAAAACTTTTTTGATTTCATTAATATTAGCAACAATTGGCTCACAAAATAAAATTGCACTTGCACTCGCTTCGTCGGGAATCGCAGCAGCTTTGCTTGAAGGTGGTCGAACAGCCCATTCAGCACTAAAATTGCCATTAAATATGCAAAGCAATGAAACTCCAACCTCCAACGTTTCGAAGAACTCTGCAATGGCAAAGGTTTTGCAGCAATGTAAATTGATTGTTTGGGATGAATGCACGATGGCACATAAAAAATCTTTGGAGGCTTTAGACAGAACCTTAAAAGATCTACGGAGCAATAATAACCGATTTGGTGGTGCACTGATTTTATTAGATGGAGATTTTCGTCGAACATTGCCAGTGATTCCACGATCAACGCCAGCTGATGAACTCAATGCATGTCTAAAGTCCTCCAATTTGTGGAAACATGTCAAAGTACTTCATTTAAGCAAGAATATGCTTGTCGAGTTGCAAAATGACCAATCTGGAAACATATTCTCTAAACAACTCATTGACATTGGTAATGGCAAATTTCCTATAGACATGTTGACTGGCTGCATTAACTTTCCCCAAAGTTTTTGTCAGTTAACTCGATCAAAAGATGAACTTATTCAGAAAGTGTTTCCAGGTATTTCTCAAAATTACAGACACCATGATTGGTTGAGCGAACGAGCTATACTGGCTGCAAAAAACATAGATGTAAATGAATTAAATTTCAAAATTCGAGAACAAATTACAGGCCAATTGAGGATATATAAATCAGTTGATTCGGTTACTAATCAAGATGATGTAGTCAAACATCCACCGGAATTTTTAAACTCGCTGGATTTGCCAGGATTGCCACCTCACAATCTTCAATTAAAGGTTGGATCGGTGGTTATAATGTTGCGAAATATCAAGCAACCGCGTCTTTGCAACGGTACACGGTTAGCGATAAAAAAATTACTAAACAATGTGATAGAAGCAACTATACTCAAAGGAAAGTATAAAGGAGAAGATGTTCTCATACCGCGCATCCCAATGATTCCGACTGATGTGCCGTTTGAGTTTAAACGACTACAGTTTCCAGTGCGGCTTGCTTTTGCTATGACTATAAACAAGTCCCAGGGGCAATCATTAAGTGTTTGTGGTATTAATCTAGAAAACCCATGTTTCTCCCATGGTCAATTGTATGTTGCCTGTTCCCGTGTTGGAGAACCATCAGATTTGTTTTATCTATGCGCCAGGTAATATAACTGACAGATGTATTTTTTGTCTTTATTATGTAATGTTGTTCGGAGGACATAACTCATTGCAATTTTTTCTGTTTTTTTGAAAAGGAGTTGATCAATTAAATTTAGATTACATCCATTGTTTTCTGCTATCAGTTTAATAATGTTCAAATCTAGAGTGGAATTTTCTTTGCTCATTGGAATTTAGGTTGATCTATAAAGTATACTATTATAAGCTGAAAGTTTATGAGTAATAGGATGATTTGGAGAATTTTGGTTTGTTATATCTGTGTGGGTGGGTTTGTGAAATATACTAAAATCATGTTTATCATTAAATTTTGATATTTTTAAATCTAAAAAATTTATTCTAATATTAGTTTCCTCTTCAAAAGTGTATTTAATATTAGGAAGGATTTTATTGATGAAATTGAGAATTGTCTCTTCGTACTTTTAAAACAACAAAGAATGTCATCAACAAATCTAAACCAATAAAAAAAACACTTGCTTAATGAATGTATGTGTATTTGATTTTCAATAATCCATAAATATTTCTGCAAGGATCGGGACAAGTGGATTTGAACATCAAATGAAAAAAATTTGTGTCATTAGATAATTTGATACTTTTTAGTTTTTTTGTTAGTTCAAAAAAATTTTGTATTGCAAATTTTGCTTGAAATTTAGTTTCTGTTAGTATTATCGGGATAAGTGCTCGAGATAATTTCATGCTTGGTGACGTTACGAAGGAGACTACTGGTCTAATGGGGTTATTTTCTTTATGAAGTTTAATTAATGAATATAATTTGGGAATTTGCGGATGCATTTGAATGAGAAGAAATTCTGAAGTGTCATGGAATAAACTGGCACATTGTTTTATTATATTTTTGGTTTTCTATTGAAAAATTTCTGATGGGTCTTTACATAAACTTCCAGCTTATAATAATATATACATGGTTCATAGATTAACCCAAATTCCAATCAGCAAAGAAAATTTTAGAATTGAACATCATTAAACAGATAGCAAACAACAATGGATATGATCCAAATTTGATTGATCAACTCCTTTTCAAAAAACAGAAGAAAATTGCAATGAGTTATGTCTTCCGGACAACATTAGATAATGAAGACAGAACATACATCTGTCTCAGTTATATTAAAGACATTTCAGAATCAGTAGCTAAATATTTCATCAAAAATCTCAACTGTAATGTCTCATTCAAAACAACAAATAATCTAGGACAACATATAAAAAACAACAAAGACCAAATAGATCGAAAAAAAAATCAAGAGTCTATAAGTTTCTTTGTTCGGATTGCCTTATGGTCAAACGAGAAGATCATTTAACAAACGGGTTCTGGAGCATTATCGTAGCCGCGTAACCAGAAATACTAATTCCTCATATGCTAAACATTTAAATGAATACGGACATAATTTTAACCCTAATTTTGAAATCCTCCATACAGAAAGTAAAGGTTCAAGATTAACACATTTACGCCCGGTTTCACAATGTCTGGTTACCAAAAGTTAACCTAAGGGTTAAGCTAAAACCACCGAAAAGTGTTTCACAGTTGTCGGTTACACATTTACCAATAGTTAACCAGTAATATTTTTGACCACTGGATAATTCGATGGTTAAGAGCTGACCTGCAGACTATAATCCCTTAACCTCACTTTTTACTATTTGTCAGTGTTAGTTTACTGTAGCATGACTCTCGAAAATATTGGCAAACTTTAATAAAATAAGAGTTATGCTTTGATATCATGATGGATTTGTATGATGTCAACGCCTTCAGTGATGAGGAGGAAGGTCTACGGAGGCCAAAAGTTACCAGACCAAGAACGAACTTTTTCGAAGAATATGATAAAGGGATTTCTTCGATCGCTTTCGACTCACTCCCAGAACAGCACAAAACGTGATAGATGAAATAAGTGATCATATTGAACATAATACAGGAAGGTAAATCTTGAAATAACAGTAAGTTTAGCTTCATTGTTAAATACTGTTATTTTTTCAGAAATGATTGTCTGTCTCCAAGTAATCAGGTGTTGCTCACTTTAAATTTTTACGCCAATGGCTCATTTTTAAGGACATCTGCTGACATGTCAGGTGTAAGCATAGCAACTGCTAGCAGAGTTGTCAGAAGAGTTAGCTTGGCCTTGGCATCTCTAGTCCCACGCTATATAAAAATGCCCCAAGATGTATTGGTGCCATTGACGGTACCCACATAAAACTTCAGTCACCAGGGGGTAATAATGCTGAAATATTTAGGAACAGAAAGCAATACTTCTCGATCAATGTGCAAACTGTCGCAGACCCAAATTTGAAAATTAAGAATATTGTCGCAAGGTGGCCTGGATCATCTCACGACTCCCATATATTCAGAAATTCCTCATTGTACCAATTGTTCGAGGATGGTGTATATGGTGACTCACTTTTATTAGGAGATAGTGCATACCCCTCAAAGAGTTACTTGATAACACCTCTTCATGAGGTGATAACTGCAGCTCAAGCTTTATTCAATGAGCCACAAATCCGAACACGTAATGTCGAGAGACAAATTGGAGTATGGAAACGTAGATTTCCAGCTCTTTCAATGGGAATGGGGCTATCATTGGACACAATTCAGGCCATCGTAGTAGCAACAGCTGTCCTTCATAATATTGCTTGTGATGCAAATGAAAATGTACCCGAAGTAAGCAATGACCAGGAAAGACTTATTGAATTGGGAAATAATATTGGAACGGCATTAAATGAAAATGTTGGAAACAATATCACAAGGAATAATTTTATAAATTATTTTGCCAATATATAATTTTTATTGATTGTATTCATGTGTTACTGTGTTCTATGTGAATTTTTTAATATCAAATAAATTATTTGTTGAAAGTGTTATATGATTTCTTAAAACAGAATATTAATTGAAAAATGTGATCAAATTGAGCACAAATCATTCATGCATCCTACTCCACATAACGGTGAGAGATATGTATAAATGCAATTTCTAAAATGAACGATTTGAATTGAAACATGATTGAGTAAGGCAATGATATCGATTTGTTCAAAATAAATACTTTCATCGGGGAATCAGCAAAAAGAATTCAGTGAATATCTCAATTTTATTATATACATATATTTATTTAACATCATTATTGCTACCATCTACAATATTGATGCCATATTCAGCCAATTTCGCATCTATAAGTAGATGCTTTTTCTTAAAAGTTCCATTTTTATATTGTGCTCCTGAAGAAATTTTTCTTTTTGAAATTTTCTAAAATTTTTGCCCCTCAATTTCTCTGATGGAGCTCTCCTCAGATTTTTAACTGTATATGAACTCCAATTTTCGGAAGATGTTTTGCAATCATCCCCTTGTGACGATGGATCCTCAAAATTTTCAGGTGAATTTTCCCTTCTCTTCCGAATAAATGACTGGTAAATAATATGGTTCTATGGTTTGAAAAATGTCAACCATTGCCAACCTAAGTTAACCCATGGTAATTTGACCAACACCGTTACTAATTGTTGTGAAACGTTTTCACAGTTTACTATTAGTTAACTAGAAAGTATTTGGTCAAATTACCGACAGGTTAACTATACTTTGTGAAACCGGGCGTTAGAAGCCCTCGAAAAAAACAGATATAATTCACAAAATATTTTGAATGAACAAACAGATGTTGACCGGTCCCCGTTGTTAAAACATCTTTCTGAAAAAATCCTAAGATACCTCAATATTTATTACCCTATTAGAGACGACATTCCGAAAAAATTTTACAGCCATAAATACAGATTTAATTCAGTGAAACTATCATTCAAAATGTGAAACCTGATGAAGCCACAGTGTTGACGAAACAATTGTTGTAAAAAACAATAAACATTTGCGGAGATTTCATATTTGACGGGTAGAAAGTATGGCAATTCTAAAAATGGCTTCGTACAGCTTGCAACAGCGTATACAAATCGTACAGCTATACTATAGAAATATACTATAAAAATGAACGTTCAAATAAAATGGTTCTTCGTAAATTACGTGATTTTAGGATAGACATAATCGTTCAACAATGAGGACTAGTTGTAGTGGATAAATTTGAAGCAACTGGTTCTGTGGAAATAATAAAAATAAAACTACGTGCTCATTTCGGATTCAGCTCTGAAGGCTTGTATATCCAATTAACACAAAAACTGAAGCCACTGAACCATAAACATCGTGCATTGGTAGCTTAGCCCAATTTGAAACCAAAAATCTTCTCTAAATCTGCAACAAGCAGAATTGGAGACAATGGAAGCGAAAAAAGTGTTTCTTTTCGCATCAAAAATCTGTGATTACAATATACGTGATCAAAGGCTTTCCCTGTATAATGTAATGTTCAGGATATGAAAAACAACGATAATAGATTCATTTATATTAAACAACTGTTTCAATTTCATGAAACAGATTTATCGGCAGGCTAGTACGTAGGTAGGTGGGGCTTTTGACTGAAAAGCTGTTCTTTACCCACAGCCGAAATAGCTCAGTTGGGAGAGCGTTAGACTGAAGATCTAAAGGTCCCTGGTTCGATCCCGGGTTTCGGCAATATTTTTTAACGGTTTCACGTGAGGTCATGAGGATTTTCGCTCTTGTTTTTCAACTTTTTTTCTTGAATAAAAGATAATATATTTTAACGCAACATATAGAATATTCATATTTGAATGATATCAACATCAACTGTAATATTATAGAAAAATTCTTTTCTCTCTCGATTGTGCAGCAACAAAAGCAATCATAAACATTTTTCTTGTTCAAGTAGAACATCGTGATATCGTTTGGCCCAAACGTCTGTCATTTTCGGATGTCGAGCCGAAAATTATCTCAATCCATTGTGTTTCACTTCCCGATGAGGATACCTGGGTCAAACTCAAGTAGGTTCGTCGGGCCGTCCGTCAGGCCGTATACTCTCTATGTTTCCAAAGAGATGAGCTAGATTTTCAGATTTTTAGAATTGGATAACTGTTCGTTTGTCCAATAGTTCAAGAGTTGTGAACATCTCAAATTTTGATCATTCCAATTTGTTCTCTATCATATCTATAACTACTTTGATATCCATCGAATCAAATCGTAACTTGAAAGGTATTTGAATTAGAATGGCATAAATAGCCTTGCGAAATTCCGCAAAAAAACACATGCTAGAAAATTTCAAAAAACATTTTCTAATACCTCACAAGATATCTACCGTATTTTAACAAAATTTAACGTTACTGATATCTTACATATTCTTAAATTTCGTTGTCGTGGATTTCTTCCTCTAAAAGATATAATTAATTTTTCATTTACTTAAGCGCAAGTAATCTGTGTCGACTCTTGGCTCATTGAAAATTTCGTGTGGCGCTCGAGAACCACAGGAAATGTCCTGGCAACCCCCATTCGCCTGGAGCTCATAGAAAATGACCCAAATTATTTGTCTGAAATACGAATTTTTCGTAAAATCTTTAACTCTCGATGCTTTCATACTTATTTCGCTCTCTGTGTAACCGGAAGTTTCCAGTATTCGAGAATATTTTAGCTATGTAGAGAAAAACATAAAAATCTTAATTTTTAGATCTCAAATAGATTCAGTCTTCCATAGCAGTCTATAATAGGTACTTGGAACATTTTCTATATTGCAAATTGAAATGCCTATCTTGAACAGACCTACAAAAATTCAAACACCCCTATTTGTCCCCCTTTCAACAAAATTTGACCTGTGGAAAGTTACGGAAGGCTCATCCTGTATAAAATAATGAAAAATATACTTTCTTATTCGGAAAATACAGACATGTAGGTGAATCTATAAGCACAGTCTCTTCGAAGAAGAATAACGTCAAATATAAAATAAAATAATTTTTTCCATAGAATTTAAATCATTCCCCTCAAGACACTACATCAACCCACTATGTGATTTCACGCGAGGCTGCTGGATATCATAAGAAACGGGAAGAAAACGTCGAGGGTGGCTGAAAGGGGAGATTGGAAAGAAGCGTCGGCTTTCGGAAGAGATGAAAACAAATATTACAAGTCGCATGAGTTGAGTTCCTTACGTGCAAGGAATAGGCGGGATGAGACAAGATGGAAAGCGCAATTTCAAACGGCCATTAACCCAACTCGGGTTCGCATAGCTGAGCAGACTAGTTTTCCTTCTCTTTCCACCCCCTGGGCCGCGGACGCCAACCCCTCGCAATCTTATACTTTTTAGGTTCAGAGATGGACTTTCCAGACTCGAATCAAGCTTAGCTGAACAGAGCCGGCAGCTTGCATCTTCATCAAACTCAAGGTCTCTGAACAGTTGACAAATGGTATTTATATGAACGATATGTATCGGTCGAACGATGGTAATGATGGCAACTGTTCGTGGAAGTTCCATGCTAATTCGGCAGTACCTCAGGGCTCAAACTAGGGTCCATTACTGTTTTTGATATTTATTAATGATTTGCCAAAGTACCTGAGAGGTACTGTAAATGCCTACTTTTTGCTGATGACCTGAAGTTTTATCGAAAGATTGAGGATGTACATAATTGTGCAAAGTCCCAGCTGATATCAATGCCATTCAACAGTGGAGTATAAGGAATGTTTTGCCCTTCAATAATGGTAAATGTGTTGTACTATCCTGCTCCAGGAAAGACGCAGTACTCAAGTTTGGAGATTGTATGGATGGCGGAGAGTTAGTCAGAGTGGAGGAGGTGAGGGATTTGGGTGTGGAGTACAACTTCGAACTTTCGTTCAAGGTGCATGTTGAGACCATAGCAGCTAGGGTCCTTGGAAAATTGGGATTAGTGTTAAGGTAAGAACTTCAAAAAGATAGAAAATATTATAATGTTATACAATGCTGTAGTGAGACCCCAGGTGGATTATTGCTCTGTGGTATGGCACCCAACGCCCCTTTTGTATAAAAAAACCTTGGAACAGGTTCAGAATAAGTTTTTAAGATTCCTCTATTTGAAAAAACATAGCGTCTATCCAGATTACAATGTTGTCCGATCAACTGACCTCAGAAAGAAGTTCCAAATAACATCTCTTGAGAACAGGAGGCTCAGGGATATCGTCAGAGTCTGCTACAAAATTTTTATGACGCTCCACACATAAAGAGTGTTATGAAACTGAGGATTCCTGCGCGAGATAACCGACTTAACCAGTTCTTTGAGATACCTCGTGTAACCACTATAAATTTGGCTTTCAAGTTGAATAAAAGTTGCTCGAATGTAGAGTTGATTAAAAGTGACTTTTGACCGTTTATATAATGTTGATTAATCCTTCATGAATCAACATTTATAATATAAAATGGGCTCGATACAGCAACCTTCTACTATCTACATTTATTATACGTAAAGTCAACTTTCGGTTGAATTTAGGTTTCGTCAGTAACAACGTTGAAAAATTCGTGAAAATGTATAACGTTGAATAATTATTCACAAACGTTTAGTATAAGTTCGCGTGTCTACTGGGAACACATACGTAAACAAAGATTTGGTGCTAACATTAGGGACTTTTTCCCTCTATATTCCATGGTTGCATTTCTACGTCTTTCGCTTCAAACTGACAATCAAAATCAATGGAAAAAACTGAATAGTTCCGCATCTATATAGACGTCTCCTCGGTGTTACGGACCTGCAGGAGCTCCGGTATCTCGCAGGCACCGACAATATCTCTCCTTAACTGCCGTTTCCGCTTCATTTCCCAATCCAGAGGACTCGAACAGCTCGCTGCCACGATCCCTCCAAATTGCACCGGATCCAGCCGCGAGCCAAAGGCTTAAGGCGGTCGCGGATCTTCCTTCGTAGACCGTACGCTCCATTTGCCGCAGAAAACGACGTCGGCGCCCCCTTTTGCGCTCCGCATCCTTTGTTCGGCAGGGGACAAATCTGCAATTGTCACGCTCAGCGTCGTTCGTAGAGTGCGTGCGAATTCGTTGCGAGATAATGAAGACGAAAACAACTGATCTACGGAATCCGCCCGGCCTGCTAGATGGTCGTTTAGGGTCGGGTATCCGGTTTAACCTTAATGCGGTATAAAGCCGATAAACGGACTTTATACGTCATAACCCTATTTTAAACGGCGTTATGACGGTATTCGACCAAGTTTGGATGATACCGGCTTAATTAAGGTTTGATAGGGTTTATCGCGGACCTTTCAGAAATCGTAGGAGGTGGGGGATTTGACTTGTTTATCTTTCAGTGTTAATTGAGTTGAATATTCAATGAGTTCACCAATAATAAGATCTTTCTTTTAAAATCGCCTATGTTCTGTGGAATTCTCACTATTGAAGATGCAATTTCTTGAACATTGTCCACTTGAATATAAGCCATATCTAAAAATTATGCTACGAATTATAAGTTTGTTCATTTAATTTTCGCTTAGAGGAGTTTTGTATACTTTTATGTGGCGATTTTGGTGGTCAAATTAGGCAAAATCTTTGTGAAAACAAAACGAATCTACTGTGATTTTACTGAGTTTTCAACAATGAGTTGATCTGGACATTTCAGTTTTTTGTGACGGTACAAAATTTTTCTTTTAGTTGATTTTATTTTCAATTGTAACTACATAATATTGTGAATAAATTCTGAAGATTTTGATGTTTCATCAACTACAGAATTCACGTATTTATTATTGTATAGATGGTTGCCACAATGCTTGATATAATACAGATATTTCCATACAGTTTTTATTTCGAAAAAGTGACACAATAGAGAAAAGAGGTAGATAAGGACCAATACAGTGGGAAGAGTTTGGTAAGAATATTTGTTTGGTTGGGAGTGTAGGGATCTCATGTGGCGGCACTCCATAAAGCCCCACATAGCAACAATATATAGCTCTTCGGTAGACGAAAGGTTAGCGCAGAAATTTCATACCGACTAGGTGCCGGCTTCAACTCCCGGCTGCTCCCATTTCTCAAATTCTCCTCCTGCGTCTATGGCATGGCGCACACAACCATACTGATGAGTCCAAAATGTGTGCGCCAGAGACGAAACGCATAAGTACGGATAACACTACGATCCTACAGGAGTATTTTTCCAACGTCAATTTCATCCAGAACTTTCAATGAAAATGGTACTTCTCAATAATAGCAACCGGAAGATTTTGATTAAATATGCAGTGAGGTTTTATTTATTATTATTTATTTATAGGAAATGAGAAGAGAAGTGAACTTGATTTAATTTATTTAATAAAACGATTTTTTCGAACGCTAGTGTAATTTCAGTCATTTATGAGAAATCTCATTCTACTTATTTCAGGAGTATAAAAAAGTGGATAATTCCACCAAGGAAATGGTGAATTATAAAAGAGAAATAAGCTGACCAAGTAGAAAGCACATGTTTAAGAAGCAAATGGTACAGACGATACGGTATAATTTGAACGTACCAGGTTTTTATACCGGTATGAAGTGAGCGTCAAGATACAAATGTCTCGATAGGGAACATTTGTTGTGAACGGGCCTCATTTTTTTTTGTTTGTTTGCTATTAAGAAAAGTGCTACATGGACTGCTTGTCGAGGCATATGTCGAGGCATATATCAGAAGCAATTATGATTCTCCTGCAAACTCATTTTTTTCTTTTCAGATTTGCAAATCTTAGAATTCAAAATTACATTTCTAAGAGTCTAATCTTATGAAATTTTTACTACTAGACTAAAATCATATCTAGTTGGATATCTTTTTTACTTCCGTAACACGAAGAGTGAATAGAATTAAATATAATTTTAATGATTAATGAATAAATTTGACATTACATCAATTCTTTGAATCTAATTTAGAAATTTAATTAATTTTGATAATACCATTAATTACACTGAATTATGTAAGTAATTTTCAAATTGATATAATAGTATTTTAAATTATAATTATGAAATTGAATAATTTAAGTTTTATGAAAATATAATTTAAAGATTTATGAATTATAGAAAATATTCCGTTTAATAAAGTTTGATAAATATTATTACTATTTTGAATAATAATAATTAAAATAATTATGATACAATGTGTTAGTATATTTAAATTCGAGATGTTCTTATTTAATAAATTACATATAAATGAGAGTTAAAATTTTAATTAATTATTAATTGATTGAACATAATTTTTGAAATATAAATATTTGCTTTAATTTAGTATGTTAAGATTCTTACATTTATCAATTTTGATTATTTCAAATGTATTAGAATTATAATATTCTTTATGATATATTTGACTCATGAATTATAATTAAATCTAATATATATTCACTATCGAGATAATACATGAGAATTATATGAATATCATGAACTAAAATAGTTTTAAATAATAATTAATTATGAAAATTAAAATTTAATTAAAATATAGTTTACAACTGTTATAACATAAATTATGCATTAATTTTGATACAATTATTCATAAAGTAATACTTATACTTAAATTTTATGACAATTGAAACATGAAATTAAATTCTATTTAATTTATTACATGTAATAATTTTATAAACGTATACTTATTAATTAACTATGATTATTTTCAATGTATTTAACTAGATTTGAGATATTTCATAGATGAAATTGTTTATTAAAGTAAATATATTATTATGTTAATTTAATAATTGTATATGCATGAAATTATTAATGATTAAACATTTAACATAATTCAATAAATGAATATTCTAACATTATAGTCTTAAAAATGAATTACACATAGAAATATTATATCAGTCTTAATGATTATAAATTACGATTTTTAATTAATATTAAAATCATAACTGTATAATTGAAATTAATTTAAATTAATTCATGAATATATGAATTAATTAGTAAATATAATTATAATTTCAATGAAATTTCATAAATTTATATTGAAAGTTAATCTGAGTTATCGTTCCAATATATTAATATTAGTATAAAAATTCTGATATTTTAACAATTATGAAGTCTTGAATTTGACAATTATTCTTGTATTGAATTGATAAATTAACATCAATTTGAAGTATGAGATAATTGTTTGTAATTACGAAGAATTATAATGCTATAGATAAATTAATTACAGATTATGTAAGAATTATCTATAATTAATTAATTAATGATTTAAACATTAAATATTATTGAAATCAAATACATTGTAATTGAATAAATTCATTAATGAATCTAATGTAATCAAATAGTTATATTCAAATTAATAAATGTTATAGTGAAAATTTTATAACAATAGTTACTTAATTACTAAAAGTTAATAGTATTGAAAAATGCAATTGAATAATCATTTCGAAAATTCATAAAGATTTAATTAAAGAGATGTAATTAATAATTTTAGACATATAATAATTGTAATAATCAACTGTTTCATAAAATTGTAAGCAGTATTTAATAAGATTTCTCAATATGGATTGAACACATAAATTTTTAAATAATAATGTGACAATCTTTAAATTTGAAATTGAAATTATGTATATATGTTAAAATATTTTCATACAAGCATAAGACTATCGAAAATGTTCATTTTAAAGTTTAAATATATATCTATTCAATACTTCTATAGTATCTCTGTAAATATATTTACATCAACGTATCAAATTAATATATAGTGCGAATACTAATTAACCATAATGTAATCATTATAAGAGTCTGCAATTACTAAATATTTTAAAGTAATATGATGAACATTCTAAATTTAGAAGAAATTATTTAAACATGCTTGTGAGTAATATTGAATTAGTCAAATATATTTAAATTTATATTGTAGTACTTTACGTAGAGTTACATTTTACGTAATAATATATGTTATAAATATTAGTATGTTATCAAATGATTGTAATTAGATTGTAATATTAGAATTTGAAGATTAATTCATTTCATGCATTGTATATAAACAAATTATCATAAACTTCGTATGCTAGATAACATAGTTTTATTTCAATCAATGTTAATAATAGTATTAAGTTGTATTCAATAAATGTACATCATATTCTAATGTAATTGATTCAATAATTGCTACAATTCATATGTTATGAAAATCTATTATGTATAATCTTAAAATTGTCTATAAAATTATAATAATATCAATATACTTACTTAATAATCGTTGTATTTTATGACTTAATTAATTAGATCTCAATTTAGTTTTCAATTTCTTAATTTTATATTCTAAATTTATCTATTATTGGATAGTATTCAATTTTGCTATTAATGATACATTCTAATCTTGATCTGATGTAGCATGTAGTGAATGATATTAGAATTATTTTAAATCCATTGATATCATACTAGACGTCGAGATTATGAATCTTGAAATAATACACTTTCAGTATAATGAAAATTAAACTCATGAATACAGTGAAATATTCATAATCATCAAAAGTTATTTATAACTAGTATCTAATAATGTCATTGAAAGTTAATCTTTAGTTTAATTAATCTAACTTTTGAACATTAAGATGAATTTATGTTCAATCATATTATAATGAAGATACTTTATTATCAGTTTTAAGAACCTATTCAAATTGAATTCGAACGAATTCAGATCTTGAAACTATTTGATCGATTCTGAACGATATAGTCTAGTATAGAATATATTTCTAGTAATTAATAATTTCATTCATGAACAAATCTACAAATTCGTACTAGCTAAAATCTTATAGATATCAATTTAATTTACAATTTTATCCATTAAATTACATTATTCAATGAAAATGTGATTAATAGTTAGTTAATAATGGAATCTTATCCATTAAAATGGAATTAATCTATCAAGTAGAACTATATATCTCAATTTAATATAAACGAATATTTCATTCTAAATATTCAATTTCATAAATTATTAATATATCGAAGTATTGTCTAAAAATTCTAATCGTTACACAATTTCGTATTAGTTATCTTTATATGTATCATGAGATGTATAGATTGACATATTACATATATTTGACATCATGTTCGAATATGTCATTCTATTACGCATATTCGAATCTGAATCTATTGTTCTATCAGATTCTAACTTCTATTCGTTTAATCCTTGCATTCGTTATGACTCTATCGATTCCAAATCGAGAATAACTTGCATTCACAATGATATGGTTCAGAATTATGGAATTAGAACGTTACGTTCATTTATGAATCGATATGTACATATGACGTTCATATATTATTTATCTGAATCGTACATAGAATCTAAGATCTAGATCGACATGAACATTCACATCTTAAATAGTTAAGATCTTTCAGCTGAAAATTCTATTACTGGCATCCTGCAAATGAACTGCGGACAATGCAGGGGATGGATCAAGGGTCGAGATGTGGTAAATGGGAGATCCCCAGGTGCGGATTGCCCTAAAAGACGAACGGCTCATCTGGGATGAAAGCGTAATTGATCAATTGGATGCCGGCATGAATTATGCAGAAGATGGAAGAGATGGAAGATTGATTGGAGGTGGAAGTTTAATGATGGTATTGGAGCATGTGGCTATTGTTGAGTTTCTATGGCCTTACAGTAATTTACGGTAAGACTAGATACAATAAATTGCGGGTCACCGAAAGTTTGTTCACGAGACTCATAAACTGAATAAACGGTATATAGATAACGTAGGCCTTTTCGCGAGATAGAAGACGACCGTAGCTTGATATTCTCTGTATTCAAACCGGAAATTTTGACTTCTTGAACAGTTTATTTGCTTACCTATTGTATTTCATCCAACAGGAATATCTTTATACCATTTTCTATTCATGATCCAAGCGAGATTTGCAGTAAGAAAGGATCGTTCTTTTTTCATTCCTACTCGTTTTTCTAGGAATTTTTTGTACAGTCGAATTGGACACTAATCGTGATTGGTATTGTTGATTATTAGACATTTCGAAGACGGGCATGGTTTTTCTCCTCCTTACGTTGTATAAATGGAAACAGGAACGTGAATAATTCTTCCGGCCTTTTTCATCTTCTATGAAGTATGAAATTAAGCACTATGCCCTTTTCTACAAAGCCAAGCTAATTATAATTTCGTCACAACCACGAACCATTTTTTGGAATTCATCGTACTTCAAAAAAACTGCAATTTCCCCTCTCTTGTGTGGATTTATCTGAAGTAGTTTTCATTGGCATTTTTCGCATCTCTGACTACTTTGAACTCAATATCAGTTAAATGGTTAAAATTTATTTTGTACCAAGTGAAAAATTTTTCCTTCAATAATTAAGCGGTTACGTTTCAAGTCGTTTCAATATAGAATTCTTTATACTCATCGCATTTTTGGCGCTCTTGTTCACCCGAACAGAGCGCCTATCATTTTGCCCGAATGACTGTAATTTTGGAATATCGAGCCGAAAATGGTCTCAATCGATTGGGTTCGACTCCCTGATGAAGAATTCGTGGCGAAAGTTGAGTCTGGCCGGCCGTATCCTCTCTAGCATCCAAAAGGAATCAGCTAGAGTTTTCATATTTTCAGAATAGGTTAATTGTCCAAATATCTCGGTCAAGTTCGTCATTGGGCCAAATCCGTCGGATGGTTCAGTAGTTATGAGCATCTGAAATTTTGTTTCCTCAATAACTACTAGAATATCCATCCGATCAAGTTGATACTTGGAATGTTATTGAGCGAGGCTGAAACGAAACGGCTTGCAAAATTTCGCAGAAATCGTCACGCTAGAAAATTTTTAAAAAATTCCCAAAAAAAAAAATTTTCAATACTCAATATCTCCTAAGACTTCATTTAGATTTAAATAAAAATCCGTATATATATTGAGGTTACCGAAATCTTACTCATCCTCAAATTTCATTGTCGTAGCTTTCCCCCTTCTGAAGATAGGATCATTTTTTTCATTTACTCAAAAGAAAAATAGAAATGTCATGAAGTCCGAGCTTTGTCATTGAAAGATTTGCCATCACAGATCGATATTCATTTGACAACTTGCGGACCTAGATATCAGTCTCAGTTGGCGCAATATCAATCAAAATTTTCATAGAATTCATAGAGGTAGAATTCGATGTCGATGACGTTGTCAAAAAATTTTTTATCATAGAGAAAGAATTTGATGGCGTTGTCAAAACTCAGAAAAGCAATGACGTTAGTTTTTAGGAGAAGCATAGAAGAAAATTTGGTGAAAATTATGAGTAGTTATTTTCAAATTGAGATAAAGGTTTGTTTATTCATTAGGCTTTCATATTTACATCACATTGTCCCTTAGTACGGAAAAAGACTATTGTTCACCCGATCAGAGAGCTCATAGATTTGTTAAGGTTTGAATATTTACTCGCAAGTAGGTCAACAAGAGCGCCAAAGCAATCTGACCTCACGTCAGTGCTTTCTAAATTTTTTGTTCACTCATATTGAACGCCCAATCAGATAATATTTCTGACAGAACATTAATTCTCATTCAAGGTGTAGTTTCTTTGAGCACAGAAGCTCATGAACAGAGGTCACACGTATTATCTATACTGTTTTTTTTTTGTTATTTGGTTCATTTTCTAACACATTTTCTTCAATAAATTGTACTGATAGCGATTAATGGTCGAGATATTATAACACGTGAGCGGAGCGAGCTGAACAATTATCGTCCAATAAGCATTTTAACTAATTTCTCTAAGATCTTCGAGAAAATTTTGTGCATCAGATTATTGAATTTCTTTAAGAAATTCAATGTTATCAGTGAAAGACAGCACGGTTACGTAAAGGGTAGAAATACGGAGACAGCTATGTATGAGCTTCTTGAGAATATCATTAACTCTTTTGAGGACGGTTCTATTCCATTGGGCATATTTATAGATTTCACGAGAGCTTTTGATTCTGTTGTACATGAGATTCTTCTCAGTAGGTTGGAAAACTATGGTATAAGTGATAAACAACTAAATATCCTCAGAAGCTATTTGAGGGATCGATCACAGATTGTCTCATTATCTATTGATGGAAAAACATACCGTCACTATAAATAAGGGTGTTCCTCAGGGGAGCATTTTAGGACCCCTTTTATTTTTAATATATGTGAATGATCTACCCAATGTCATTCCCGACTGGCAAAAATTTTTCACTCACAGAGTAGACTAAGTTTTTGGGTTTAGCTCTAGACTCACAGCTCACCTGGCAGTCTCACACGGAAACACATATCATTTGGAATACAGACAGCAAGCAGCCCGCCAAACGGGCAAAAATATATCATGATACTAGTAGCAATCTGATTTTGTTTCAGAACTGAGAAATAAGGAGAAATAATTGAATTTTATCTCGAATAAAGAAAAGTTGGACTAATTCGAAACGAATAGCAATTTATCAAATCCGTAAAAGGTTCTTGATACCCGTCGATACGTTTTTCGAGCTTCATCTGTTCAAAATTGTAAAGATGGAATTTGATATGAAAAATAAATTAAGTCAAAGGAATCAACAACAGATACTACACGCTTATTTGAGGATTCAACTGGAAGATCTTGAAGTCCACGGCAACATCCAATATCATTACGGAGGCAGCTATAGCAACTTGCGTATCATCCGAGACCAGAAAAAAATTTTTAAGCATAAGTACGAGGGTAGTTATGGGTTCGAACATGTAGAATTTATGGACATCTCTCAAATGTTGTCAATAACTGCCTACTCATTAAATTTTCAAGGCTCGGATGAGACACAGACATAGCTGCCTCCGTGGTGAAATTAGATGTTGCCCTGGAATTCAGGTTAAACGAAAACCAATTTTTCATCCCAACGAACGTAATGAAATAGCGAAAAACTCTGTATTGCAATCTTTATTGTTTCTAAGGGTGATGTGCCCAGAAGAACCCTTCTAGGAGCAGTATGGAGGAAAAGCCAGAGTACCCCCCTGCGTGCCACGGACAACTAGATCGTCCGGCATTTATACGAGGGTTGTATTTGTTGGAGCGATAACGGTTGATAGACGGCTATGTCCGCACATAACCACATATCCAGAGGGCCGTGGCCGTTCTCTCTCTCGGTTGAGAGATCGACCGAAACATTCGAGTATGGCATATAATCATATATCGCCAAGAAGATTGGACTAGGTGGGATTACAAGGGGTGGTGGGGGGTTGTACGCCTGTCCGGTTGGATTGCGTCAAATTTCAATTCGGTAACGACTATGGGGTAAGTTTTGATTATGAAGGGTTGGAAAATTTTAAGCCTATCAAACGAGAACGAAGTGTGTAAATTTAGACAATAAAAATTTGTACGAGTTGGCAAGAAACTGAAGAGATCCATAATTTGATTATATTTTCCCAAATAAGTAAGAAAGAAATACAGATTTTCATGAGGATGCATTCCTTGTAATCAACTTGTTTACTTCAGCATAATCCAAGAGAGACATTGAATTCCGCAGTAATTATTCTATGAACGTAAGTTCGTTACTATCAAAAATTTGGAGAAGCAGTGCTGTGAGGTTCGAATCTTTGGCCCGCTTGTTCGTAAGATTTTTTCCGGATTCCGGAACAGACAAACCTTTCTCAAATCAAATATAACTTTCTGCGGAACTGCCCAACATCTATCTATCTAGATACTATTTAAAAATCAGCATTGATCAACTTCTTATATTTCCTTTGATTAAGGTCGTATCGCACAAGTTGGTTATACCTTTTCTGAGGAGATAATCCTAATAGGACTTGGCTATTAGAAAGACTCACGATGAATATTCGAAACTGGCTAAATAATTGATGCGTCTTGCATTTTTCCTGAAGATGAAAAGATGATTCAAAGGGTACTATATGTATCGAAAAATTTGTGTTTGATTGAATATGCTTTTTTCAAGACAGTTTCACATTAGCTGCTTGTGCAACCAGTTGGGAAAAATATAATTTTCCTAACGATCTTATTTCTGCGCAAAGAGCGGAGCGAGTATACAATTGAGCATTCGCCACGTATGAGCACGGGCTCGCCCTGATTTTGCTTAGATGAGTACAGGCGAGCCGAATGGTTCCGCACGGCTCGGTCCGATCCAAATGTTGTCGGTACATCAAAGTGAGCACGGGCTCGGTTCGTGCTCAGTTTCTCAGTGGTCTTAATTCGAACCGTTGTTCCTCTCTTGATATAACTTTCGTTGCCATTGCCACTTGTTCCTATTATGGACCGAGAAGTGCAACAAATGTATCATATGTGCCTGGCATCGATTAACTCGAGGATGACCATGTATGACCGCTTATGTGTCATATTTCGAGATTTTGATTTCGAAGAAAGTGAAAAGTTTTTTTTTTCGCTAAAAAGTCCTTGAAATGATTTCAAAGCAGAGGAAAATATACTGAAGTCCAAGAACGATTTACCCAGGGACATCGAAGAATCACCTCAATCAGCGTCATCAACAATTATTCCTAAGAAGTCGAAGACAAATATGATTCGTCCTACGCCAAATTCTGTTTATGGTGTGAACAGAATAGGACTAACTGATTGAAACCAAAAAGTTTCGCTAACGTATTTTCAACAACGATGGAGAATTCATCCTAGTGGATCTTATATTAGATGTTGAGAACCGAATTGTGCTTGAAGAGAAATACTGACATCAAGACGTATACAAACTTACTGGTTGCAATATTCCGAAGGTTACCAGCCTGAAGAATCAAGAGTTTTTGTTAGTTGAGAAAACATTACCAATTTTCTGGAAGGAGTTCTAAATGAGCAATGTTTAATGAATAAGGTAGCAATGATCGTTGGAGTTGTTGGAGCTTGCCAAAAATATCAATCAACTTTTCTTCACGTAGAAAATGCAGTGTTTCAGGAGGAATTTGTTGCACTATTCCCAACACAATGACGAGAATTCGCTATAACTGCTGGAGTTTTTGCATCAAAATTGTTTAAAAAGATACGTTAACCTATGGCTGTCAAATGTTGAGCATGACAGATTTTTTGTCCAATACTTGAATGGGAGATGTGAAGTGCAACCTGTGGGTATCAAAACATCCGGAAATTTGCCAAAAATTATCGCCCAGTTATAAAAGTTGCCAAATCCTTCTTTGTATACTGGTCTCTGTTTTCGGCGCTCATCGACTACACTGCTGAGTATTCTTTGTTGAGATTTAACAGCAATCATGATGGATATCTATCACGGTTGTTAAAAAGATCACGTGGAGGATTCCATAATTAATAAACAAAATATTGCGACTAATATTCTTGGAGAAAATTACATGGCCAATCCCCAAATTATTGCTAAACTAGTTACGAAAAGTAAGACGTTTCATAGAATCGATGAATTCGAAAAATGTCGATTTATTTGTCAAAATTAGAAAAATATATTGTCGATGTATGAACACTTCAATGATTCGAACTGAGTAGGTCAAAAACAAGCACATTGTATAACTATAAGGCCTTCTCCAATTAACAACCCCTTCATTCCAATGTGCACCACCATATATCAAGGATAATCCGAAACCCAATTAGCAACGGAGAATCAAACAACCCAAACTCACAACCCTTTCAAAGTCATTCAACATCCAACCAAACACCCAACCCACACATGCTTTAGAGAAAAAACCGATTGAACCCTTCGCTCGGTGGTTCACATATACCTATCAACCCTTCTCTGTTCCCGGGATTCTAATCCGGATCGGGGACGGTCGGTCGCCCCCCGAAATCCCCCTATTTACGATGCCCCCGGGCTCGTCCGGCAGGCGACGCGCCGTTTCCAAAGCGCCGTCGGCCCCCACGAAAATTAAGCAGGACGGGGGGTTGAAAGTAATATGGGGGTGGTTTATCTCGACGTCATAATGGGACGATATTTCAGATGAAATTTTCGTGATCAAATTATCGCCCTCAGTTATGCGATGTTGGATTTTATACCCCGTTTTCATGCCTTGCAGTGGGGGAACTATATTTTGTAATGTTTCCATTGTTTTCGAGATAATCTATGTTCATTTCTTTTATTTGTTGTTTGTTTATTTTAGTGAATTTCATAAAAAGGTTTAAGTATCGAATTGGAGTTAGTTTTTTGTTGAAATTTTAGAATATATCAATAGGTTCGATGAATTCACAATCTTTTGTTGAGATTCGACGCATATCTTACGCGTAATCAAATATTTTCAAAATAAATATCTGATTTTATTTATTTACTAGCCAGAAAATCATCATCATTGCATTTATTTCATCGTTATTCAAGTTTCGGATCCATTGGATGGAAATTCTTGGATTCATAGAGGAAAACAAATAAACAAATTGAAGATGCTCATAACTCCTGAACCATTGGACGGATTCAGTTCAATAACTTGACCGAGATATAAGGATGACCTATTCATAAAAACTATATAAAAACTCATAAAGTCAACATTTTATCACAACCTTCTGTTCAATGGGAAATCCGAATTCGTAAATCCGGCCTTTTTGCTGATGCTGCCTGAAGTTTTGTTCGAAAAATCACGAAATACAATTGACAGGAATCATAAATCATTGTTTCACTTACATTTACCGCTTGCTAGACGTTGGTCTGAAGATCGAACGACAAAACCTTAGGGCCATTTTATCTCCTTACGGAAAATAAGAAGTATACTACTTAAGGTATGCAACTATAGGCTACTCTTGTTAATTAATCGATATAATTATGCTAGCTGTAGGATGTAATAAAAAATTTTGAGTGCACGATTATTATAGTCATTTTTGGATTCTTATTCATTAATTGGCATTTCTTAAGAATGATTTTTTCAACCGAAAGAAATAATGAGTGCTCTTCAACAAATCGCATTTAATACTACTAAAGGGGATTTGAAAAGCTATTATTGTTAAAGATATCTCATACAGATCCACAAAGCTGCCCTGTACGTCTTTTCCATAGACTGATATGAAAAAGGGTCAAAATATCACCTCATCACTAATGTTCTCAATACAGAATTGAAAGCGACAAAGTTAACACATGACCCGAAAAGTTCACCTAACCTAACAAAGAAAACAAAGTTTTTTTTTGTTCAAATTAGCTTTATTCATCAACAGTAGTCGCTGGGACCTAAATCTGGCGAATACGGTGGATGTGAGAGCAATCCGAAGTTCAATTCATATAGTTTTGCCATTGTTCCGATTGACTTGTGACACAGTGCGTTAACTTAATGAAACATTTTTTGTCATCGCCTTATGGGGTTTCATTGCAATTTCGGCCTTTAAACGCTCCATGTTTTCTCGTAACTCCGAAATCGACAGACTGACAGAGTCTCTGAGGATTTGTGGACCGGAGACTGGTAACACAGTTTCTACGAGATGTAGAGTGCAAGAAGGACTTATAGGATATTTCCGGTTTCTTCTTGGACTGGATTTCCCAAATTAATGAAAAATCCCTTTAATTGAAAAGAGGTTGTACAACTTAAAACTTTATTTACACTATGTACACCTCGGATGTCTGGATGGCACATATAACCACCTTTACGACCACAATGAGTCAACACACTCACTAGAAATGTTGTAAATATTTCTCTAAGTCTTATCCTTAGTTTTATTTATGTTGACTGGTCAAATCAAACAAAACCTTGAAATATATACAAGTTCCCCCTCTTCAAAAGGGAGCGTTAAAAGGGTTTGACCAAATAAATGGAAAGTGCAAAACGTACAATTCTGGCCTTTCCCGAAAATACCCAGGCGGAATTCCCGCATTCGACAAAGATTCAAATATAAAGATTTATTTCTTGGTCATCCAGTCATGAACTCATACCGAAAGTACCTCTGGTCATCCGGTCATAAACTCATACCGGATGTACCTCGTTGTAAATTCTATCACTTTCGAAACTAATTGGGTTACTACGGATATTGCAGTTCCATGACCGTTACAAATCTTAACACTCCAATAACGCTATATTATATTTACAGTTAATTGTATGTCCTTTCTCAGAGTAGTCAATGGATATTACAACACGCACATCCCAAATTTCCAAGGCCGTAACCTTTCCAGCCGATTGTTGTGCTTTCGAGCGCTTTGGATGAAGTTTACCAGTTGCTGTCCACTTGGATGACGATCGTTTTGATTTCGGAGTGAAGTGATGGATCCATGTTTTATCTATTGTTACATATCGATGCAGAAATTCCAGTTTGTTATGTTTAAACACGGCCAACAATAAATCATCAAATGTTTTCATTTTTGGTCAACAGTGAGCAAATGGGGCACCCACTTCAAACCGAGCTTTCGCATAGTCAAATGTTCATGCAATATAAAGCCAAATTTTTTTTAAGTAACTCAAAAAAGTAACTTAAAAACGACAAAATAGATCAAACCACCCGACTTGATCAATTGCGGTTTACCGATTAGCAAAAAGTGGTGAATAAGAACAACAATTACTTTAAACAAGTGATTTGAGCAATCAAAATCTGACTAAATTATACGTGAACCTTGCTCAAGAACATAACAACACGATAATGAATATTATGCTTCGTAATAGACCGTTTACAGTAGAGAACAACACTGAACGGAACGTTGAGATAATTCTAAAAAATTGTACTTCCACTAATTTCAGCTTTAATAAGGAAATTTATGTTTCGTTGTGAAGTTTTCTCGCGTGCCATTTTTTGTCGAATATCCCTCGAATATTGAGACAGAATCATCTCGCATTTCACCAATGTTCTAGGGATATCTGGGTGTGATCTTTCTCATTTTGACTTATTTTTTCTTCTTGCACTTGGTGTTGATTTTTTTTCAAATTATTTATTTTGTTTAAGTTACTGTTAAAGTTAAATATTTTTCTTTTTGTAATCACTTG
Organism: Micraspis discolor; assembly: GCA_030674115.1. Taxonomy (NCBI): domain Eukaryota; kingdom Metazoa; phylum Arthropoda; class Insecta; order Coleoptera; family Coccinellidae; genus Micraspis; species Micraspis discolor. Next base: position 1,108,496 of record JARTUT010001317.1, on the reverse strand, counting down.
TAATTTTCCATTCTGTAATGGGCCACGGCTGTCGAGTGGTGTATTGCTAAATAAATAAATATCAGCACAGAAAATGACTCAAACTGAAGACAACAATTATATGAATGGAGTTCTGATTATTTTTAAGAATAAGACATTCAAGTTCTCAATCGATAGAAGCATAGACAAAAATAGACGAAACTAAATCAAAAATAAACACACACTTAAGAGATAATAAGAAAAAGGTGATAATTAATGTGAGAATGCCATTTTCATGTGATCATACATATGAAATTAATTCACCCGACCCACATTCCAAAAAAATAATTCTCTCATCGCCATGAATTTTCAAAGACCCCTTGATCACCAACCGCGATAAATCTGCCGTCCAAAAACGTTGACCACCGAATTAACTCGTATCCTATACCTGTTATCTCGGTAGAGAAGAAAGAAGAGATCTTGATTTAATAGAAACATCAATCTCGGTGAACGAAAAAAAAAACCAGTCGGTAAGGTCGAGAATGCCCTGCTTACGTATACCGAATGGCGGCCGTTGTACTTTTCTATCCGCCTCTGGATATCTCAATCTTTTATTTTCTTTGTGCAGGGACAACATCGTTCGTCATCTTGATAGGTTTATAATAATGAGAAGAGAGGAATTCCGTACCAAAAGCTGGTCGTTGGGACTGAGTTACTGTTCCACGCGGTCGGGTTCTTCCTTTTGGTCGGCCATAAATAAGGGGAGATATGCTAATGGTAGATTTTTTTTCGTCTCGGATCAGGATTCCGAAATTGATTGTGGTTCTTTCTCGGTATCCGAGACGCGAGAAGATACGTTTCGAGGATTCGTGTTGAGGTTTTTAATTGGTTTGCCATTCGAGGCTATCTTGTTTTGATTTTATAATGTATTTTCGATAGATTAGTATTTTTTCCCAGAGTGGTGATGCTACTTTGCTTATTACTCTTGTTTTCTTGAGGAATAACGGAGTTCTCTATTCGATTTTATAGAGAAATACTAATTTTCCATCGGGATTTTGTTCATTTGAACTGAAAAATAAAAAAAAATCCATTCAAACTTTTGAAGATAACTCAACTCACGACGATTGAAATGAACCAGGCTAATCATGACTAAGAATCTATCAATATAACAATATAATATTTTCATTATAATTAGTACTGAACATGCGCAAATTTTAGGTTTTCATAATCAGAGTATTTGTTTTGATTATATAAACAAAAACATAAATATAGAATAATGTTTATTCATAGATTATGTCAAATTTTAATACCTTAACATAAAATATCAATTTATTACCGAACACCTGGACAGAAAAAAAAAATTATTGCAATTTTTTTTTAAATGAAAGATAATATCTGTAACTATTATTGATATTCACTTATAATTGTTCTCAGAATAACTAGAGTGAATTATTATTGCATTAAAATGTTATTATAACGTCTCTGTGATGGGTAGTTCCCAATAAAATAGTGTTATGTGGTTCCTTGTTGTCTTGATTCTGTTTAAAACTTTCAACTTTCATTTGTTGTTCAATTTTCAACTTTCATTTGTAGCTTTCATCAAAAAAACTGTGGAAAATATTGCATGGGAATTTGGATAATTTGATATTATTAAATTCGGTATGAAATTATTATGGTCAGAAAATGCATTCTAATCTTTCTTATTTATGAGCCTATAGCTTCCAGTATCCATATTGATGGAATTTTAATTATACATGCATCATAACAATCATTCAGAAATATTATAACAAAGTCAAATTCTATGATCTCCTAAGTTTGTGAACCAGGTTGAATCGGTGTATGAAATAATGTGAAAAAACGTCTATAAACTTTTAAAACAAATCTAGGAAACTGGGTTCGAAGGTTTTAAAACTAATATGAGCTTAATTTGAAGAATTCCTATGTTAGAATAGATATAATTTCATGAACCCTGAAAGTCTGAAGCTATAAAGAACCAGCTCTTTATAAGGACAAGCCTTCAATTTAACAGGTCCTGACAGAAAATACATTACCTATTTCAACGGTCATCATGAAAATATACCAAAGTACCTATGTGACTGATGAACATCTTTCTCTCTATTTATTATGGAATATTACTCTGGGTTAAATATTGAACAAGGTGCTAAACATCATCAATTGTGAATATGGCAAATGCCAATTTAGATTTTGTGGTGAATGTTAGAGAGAAATTGTTCAGTGGTTAATTTCATCTATAATGTTTAGTGGTGGAACCATAGACTGAAGAGATTTCTCCAACCTTTTGTAAAAATATTTTATAAAGAAGGACATAAAATATGGCAACATTAAAAAAATCTGATAATTGAATCTTTTCAGCGCAAAGTTGGATTTAAGAAAATCAGAAAATTTGGACAAAATTATATCGATTCAATTCCTTTTGACTTCAAATATCTCAAATATGGTGCAATTCAGGAAAAAAGATGATGAATGATTTTATCAGCAAATAAGATTAATGATTTTAGGAAGTACAAGGTACGGATCTTTGTGTTCAAGTAAAATTTGTTTTTCATGCAATTTAACCAATCTGTACAGTAGTAGTGAGGAACCCACAAGTAATGGAATGAATCTATTCATGGCAAAATATGCATTACTGTTAACAAAAACCTTCTACAAGAGATCATTTCAATTTATGTTGAAAAATGTTATAGGAAGAAAATGTTTCTACTGATGTCAAGAATATATGGTTAAAGTTAAGCCAGTGGCCAAAGACTCACCCTGTATAATAATCTATATTGTATAGAGATAATTAAATATGACATCATAATCTAGAATAATACAAATAATGGTTTTGACACATTAGAAAAATGTAATTTTTAATGGATTATCTGATTATCACTGCAAAGATTGGGTATCACATTTGAAAAAAAAAGCATTTTCGGTAGAACATGAAGTAGATCCTTTTCAAGAGCTAATGCCTACTGGCAATACTCAACTGAAAAATTCAAAAGGTTGATTAAGACATTCTAATGTGAATCGCCCTGATTAAATAATTCATAAACCCATAAGCCATTCTAAAGTCATCACGTATCATAAAATAAGTATCCTCTAAATCATTTGCAACCCGATAAGGTTCTTCTAACCACTCTTATCCCAAGCCATAAACGGACACATACAAAACTATGACTTTTAGTGGTCGTAAAACTCACTCGAACCCATCAACAACAATCAATCGTAAAATTGATTGTTGTCACCCGGGTTTTTTACAGAATAAACAGAAGGGATTGCCTTGGAGGGTGTGATCCTTCTCTGTGCCAAATTAGTTTTATGGCATTACGACCACTTATTTTTAATATCCTTGATCGAACCCCAATTTCGTATGGAAGCGCTGGAAATGTTTGACGTTTATGGAGATGTGACTATGTGGTTTATGAGAGAGGCAATGGTACTTTTATTGACGGAAGCCCGGAAGGGATTTAAGCAAACACCGAATGGGATGATGAAATATCGTCTGAATCATTAGCATTAATTAATATTTAATTATTCATTTAAAATAAAACAACATAATTTGTTTCAGTGAAAACTAGTGTATATCCGGAAGTAAGTGCGATTAAAGCAAATTTACTTCAATTTAATTGCCATTTGGAAACAAAGTAGGTATTCAAAAGGTTCAAGTGAGTTTATTTCGCTCTTAGTTGGGAAAATGTAATTATGATACTACGATTTAAAGTCAGTATTATTGAAATTTAGTAACATTTGAATTTTCATTCCAAAAGCTTACTAGTCATATATTTTGGGTACCTTGGTGCTATATAAAACAAGTAGATGGCTCAGCCCAATCTCATTAACACCTGGTAGGTATAAATTTCATGTGCATACAAAAATACCATACTCAATTTGAGTTTGGATAAGAGCAAAATACACCACCTTTAATGATTTCAAGTTATTCGAAAATTTTTTTATAGTTTTAATCTTAAATATTAGAAAGGAAACACGTTCAGTAGTAACAAGTTGTCTCAGTCGAAAAACATTGGGGTGCTCAAATGTACAATTATACCCTTCAATCCAAAAGTACCACTAGTGCCATCTGTTGTAATATTTTACCCGTAGATAGCTCAGATTTCATGGCATTTGGATGCATACAAAAAAAGTTATTGCATTCTAATATCTTGTAGTTCTTAGAATCATTAGTCTTTTTTGCGGATAAAATCATTGCACCATTTTTGAGATATCTGAAGTTGAAAGGAATTAAATCGATCATCTGATGAAACATGAGTGAGCGAATCATTTCTTAGAGGAAAAACGATGTTTTTAAACAATTTAGATTCAATATAGGACGTTGTGGAAGATAATTTTCATTCAAACTAAACTGGACTATAGAGGAGTATTTGCCCAATGTGAAAATGCTTATAACTGTTTAACGCAGCTGAATATGAAAGAACGGTGTGGGAAAAAGTGTTTCTTTTGATCTCAAGAACCTATGGTTAAACTTAAGGCAGTCGGCAAAGACTCACCCTGTATAGTTTAATCAGATGCGCTTTGAACTGTTATAACCTGCTTGATTCCAAAATTGCCAGTTTTCCGTAAGGATGATATTTACTTGATTTTGTACTTTATCCCGGCCATGTATAATTTGTAAGACCCGGCGTATTCACCATTCTGTAACTGGAACTAGAATTTAGCTCCCTTACGCGGAAAAGCACGAAATCTTGAGAGAAACTCTGGTGAATGTCAGCGCTACTCGAACACCCTGTATATGAATCGTATATCATATGATTGCAAATTCATTGTAAATCGTACACCCTGTATGTCATTTTATCGAACTTAGATCCCATACGCGAAAAAACATGAACACTTGAGGAAAAATGCATAAGGGGCACCCACTATATAATTGATTCGCAGTGGGTGCTTTTTCCAAAAAAATTCAGACGGAAAAACTCTCGAAGAAAGACTGGTGAAAGTCAGTGCTTCCAATGTGCACAGCCCGTATATCAATCGATCGCAATCGGTGCATTCAACAAAGGTAGTATAAAAATTATTCGATAAAGCTCCTATGTAACACCCTGTATATAAATCGAAAATAATTTTTCCATAAAAAATAAACCCAAAAAATATCGTTTCAAATCCAACAATTTTACAAAGGTAATATAAAAATTATTCGAAAAAGGTCTGAACGTGTATTCATGAACAGAGTGCTTCGCCGTTTTCTCCTGAATAAACTAAGTGTGTCCGATTCTAACATAGTGTATCATAAGTTGGATCGAACCTAGGAGAGGGCAATGAATTCGCGCGAAAATCGAGTCGAAAATGCCGATTTTGAAACGAATAGTTGAGGTACTTTTCTTTCGATTCGTGAACCGCGAGTGGTCTCTAGAGATTCGGAATCTCCTGTAGATTCTTATTCGAGCGCTTGGAACGCGCGAAGAATCTTCCACCGCCGATATCGAGCGAAAAATCGATGCCGGATTTTCAAAATTGGAGCTCGCGTTCAGCCATCATAGGAATCGTATCAGAAACTGTGACATTTCACCGCATATTATCGCGAAAATTACCGAATTTGGAATGAAGAATTCGGGGTCTTATCTCGCTACTTGGATATGAAAATTGATACCCAGAGATTGGAAATTTCCTAAAGTTTCTATTTCTACCACTGAAAGGGCGTTCAGGGGTTTCTACCGCCCCCACGAAATGAAAATATCGGGGCGGTTTTTGACGTTTCTCGGTACTCGCGGGTCGAAAAATTGCCGTTTTATCTGCCTTATTATCGTAATGATTTCGGATATTTCCTTGATCCTTACCGGTATCACATTATGAGAAATGTCTTCTACTTGAAATAGCAACCGATCTCGGCCCGCGAGACGGCCCCGTTCGTCATTTTCGCGATTTTCGTTCGAAAATTTCGGGCACTTTAAGAGCGCCCGGGGAGGGTTTCCGGTCGCTTCTCCTAGAAGAGGATTGCCCCTCGATCGGCCCTGCGGGCCGCTCGGAAAAGCTTCACTTTCCGGGTCCCTAACGGGACCCCCGCTCATAATCTTCTCTGGTTCGTTCCTTACTGCTATATTTATATTGATAATTAGTTATGATTATTTTGTTTATTCTGCTTTTTCCATTGTTCTCCTCCTTCTTTAAATATTGAATGATGACTAATATCCGTAAGAAAGGGTTCCTCTGTTGATATTTATCCACAAAAATCCTTCAAGCTTGCATAAAAATCAATTTGGTTAAAGTGAAACAAAAATCGACCTGTTTCAGTATTTGTTGCCAAATATTTTTTCCATAATATTGATGTGCACTGTAAAATAAAAATTTGAAAAAATAGGTCAACACTAGAAAAGATACTAGATTATAAGTCAGCTAACTATATTGAACAAATGAAAACGATGGTAATAAACCAAATAAATGAAACCATTTTACTCAGTTAATCGAATTACAGACCAATATCACTTAAAATCAAGTAACCACACTACTACTCCAAAGTCTGTGAATACATGTTTTAGTAAATAAAATTATAGAACAACGTATTCATTCACAAATATTATAACTCAGCATATTGTAATGAAACAAAAAAAAATCGCATGTATTATTGATATCAGAATTTTCCGAAAGAATATAAAAAATAAAAATTGCACATAAACCGCATACAAAGGTCAAGCAGATATTCTCAAGATTAAAACCGCGATTACCGATATCTCAATATCTACACGTTGTCTACGAAATTCCATGCGACGGTGAGATTAAGTAAATAATCGAAGACTTCGACTACTATAACAAACATACGGTAAATAAGAGCCAGAAAATAAAAATTATTATATGAGAAAATGAATAAGAAACAGATAAAAAAAAGAATAAGAATACCTGGGAATATTTAGAGATGATTCATAAAAAAGAAAATTGAAAGTCAATAACTGATTGATGACAAAACAGAGATACGAAGTTATATTTCGGGATTCGAGAACAAAAACCAATATTGATCGTCGAAAATCATTGTTTTTCAAAATATTCCCCATTAAGATCTTTAACTTTGGCATGCGTTTGAATTGTCAAAGCACTTTTGCCACTCTGATTGAGGTAGCTCCAAAACATGCATTCTGAACCGCTTCTTCAGGTATCGAAAAACGTTGACCTCTCATTTTATTTTTTACGTACTGGAATGAAAAGGAGTCATTCGGTGCCAAATCAGGACTATATGGCGGATGACTCATCACATCGATGTTTTGAGTGCTCCAACTTCCAGCTGTTTGAGGACGTGCTTCGAAGCACCGCGATCGTATTTTTAGAGCATTTCTTTCAACCAATCGACACAAGCCTTTTTTTGAGCGATTGACAAATTGCGTGGGATCCAACGCGAACCAATTTTAATGACGGTCAAATGTTCATGCAATATTGAATGTAAGCTGGTCCCACTAAAGCCTAAAAATGTATCAATCTCACATGACGATCTTGCAATATCAGTTGTCGCACAGCATTAATGTATTTTAAGTAACTGTAAGTAAAACAAATAGCCCTCGTATGTCGAGGGTTGACGATAGAGCTGTCAGTTGGTAGATTGCAACACTAGGGTTGTCAATCCCGAAAAATAAAATGTAACCCTCGTACAAGCGCTCATAAAAAAAATAGATAAGAATACAAAAGAAAATATGTAAGGAGTACAAAACTGATCAAGAAATGTAGGTACTTTAGAAAATTGTCAACGTATCGCATAAAATTTTCTGTACGAATAAATGTTGTAATAATATTTCCATATTTATGCATCCTATATTATGAATTTTAACAATACTAAGTGTGAATATCATCATAATTCATTATCATAGTCCATCTCAAATAGATATAGGTCGCTGCCTCACAAGTATTCATTATCTTCTAGTAAAAGTGGGCAGTAGACAATGCCATTCGACTCCATCAATTCTAATATGATAAACTTTCATCGGAATAGAACAGTTAAAACGAAAAATTAAATAACATCGAGAAAGATCGTCTCAAGCAAATTTCTAGAATAAGTTTGAAACAACAATGAACAAAATAGTTAAAAATAAAATGTAATACACAGCGTTCTATGCTTAATTTGAATAATGACGAGTATTAGAATAATTGTTTCTTTCAATTCATTATAAGATGTTTTTCAAAAGCGAATTTTTCAGTTCTTTTCACACTATTCATTTTGTACTTTTCAGTTTGATTCACTATGGATGCGTTTTTCGTCAGTTCTCTCAAACTTGTTTATTTTTCACTGCTACGTTAGATGTGCTACCAAATCGTAGGATTTGCGCTGTCTCGGTATTTCTTTTCAGTTGATTCCTTCAAAAGATCCATTTCAGTTCGATACAATTTCAGTTCGATACACAGCAAACTGCACGAAATAACGAACCGCCACTGGCAAACCCATCGAGGAGATACATTCCAGACTGTCATATTTCAGCCGATATAATTTTCCCGTTTTCGATTTTCTCTACTTTCTTCATTGTGTGTGTGTGCAAAATGCAAGCGAGCAAAGAAAACAGACTCATAAACCATCCAGCGAACAGTTCTCAGTTCATTTTCTTCTTTCCTTGGCCTTTTATTATCTGGAGCTCTGGCAAACAAAGCGGGTTTTTTGAACAAACACATAAATCGACCGGCTTAATGGGTTTTCTAATTCGGTTCTGGAAGTCGACAGGGCGGAAAATGGGGAAATGCTGAAAATTCAAGAGTTGAAATCATTCCACCACTTTGCTCAGTTTGCCACGTACTGTAGTTTTGGGAGTTTGTTTTGCTATATTGCGTTCATTACTGCATTTAGGAATATCCAAAAATTGGAAGATGAATATTATATTTCTTGAAAATAGAGTACCCAGAACGATTTGAGATACAGCGCTCTGTATCAACGGAATTAAATGAAATTCTTCACGAAAAAGAACCGATTTGAATATTGTAGAGAAGCACCAAATGTGAGGTCAGAAGCATTTCAGTTCATTTTATAATCCTTAACTAACAAATAAAAGAAGCACTCTTTAAAATTATTTTTTAAAGATCATTTCTTTTGAATGTTGACCTCGACTACGGTTAACAAGATCCATTCAATAGTTGACGCGTGTGAGTATTTCTGGTGATAGTTATCCAATCGAGTAATATTGGCCTCCAATAAATCAATCATAACCGGCTTATCCATGTAAACTTTGGACTTCACACAGCCCCAAAGGAAAAAATCAAGAGGTGTGATGTCACATGATCTAGCCCGCCAATTCACTGGTCCGAAGCGTGAAATGATCTGCAGGAATACCCTCGCAGTAAACCCGTGGTTTCACGGGCTGCAAGTGGCATCATCCCACGTTTGGTCGAGACCACGGGCTTCAATTTCGGGCAACAAATAGTCTGTTATCATGGTGCGATAACGGTCACTATTCACAGTAGCATTCCGACTGTCCTCTGAAAAAATATGAACCGATTTCTCCACCGGCCCATAAACCACACCAAAGAGTTGTTTTTTCTGGATTTAACGGCAATTCTTGAGACTCTTCGAGTTGTTCATCACCCCAGATTCGAGCATTTTGTTAGTTCACGAACCCATTAGCCAAAAAATGGTCAACATCAGTGAACAAAACTTTTGTCGACAAGAGTGGATCCTCTGCAAGCCCAACTTAAGCGATTCGGAAGGTCGGTCGGCGTCAGTTCTTGAACAAATTGAATTTTATAAGCTTCCAAATAAAGATCCTTACTTGAAATCCGCCAATTCATTGAATACGGAAGGCCAAGCTGTTGAGAACGGCGACGAATCTACACTTCTGGGTCATTACGTACATACACTCTCTCCCACCGCCGTTATATTCTCTTCACTACGAGCTGGATTGTGTCTATTTGATCGTGTATTATCCAATAACAAATATTGAGTCTCAAAATTAGTAATTAAAGAGCGAATTGTGCGTTCGGTAGGCCAATTATTTGGACCGTAAGTCGCTCTAATTGCCCGATACACATTAATCGGAGAACGCCCATTTTTGTAATAAAGCTGAACAAATTGTAGACGCTGTTCCGGGCTTAGTCGTTCCATTATGAAATGTTATACACTAATGAACAAGGATGCCATTTCAGTTTACTGGACGTATGCGCGATCTGCAACTAAATCGCCACCACAAAGAGAACCTCTAAATGAATCACCTTTTATATCAACGAAAGATTTATATCAATGAATTCAATAACAATGCTTCGACGTACTCCCCATTATGTTCAATATATTTATCCCATCGCTTTATCCACTTATCATAAACTTCTGAGAATCCATTTTTTGATAGCCTGTTCAGTATACCCATCACAGTACTGTTGAACTCTTAATTCGACTTCAGGAAACAGATAGAAGTCACATGGAGGAAGATCAGGAGATTAGAGGGAATGAACCATAATTTCTACCCTTAATTCTCCAATTGTTTTATGACAAATCGTTGATTTATTAGCCGGAGCATTGTCGTAATGCAGCGTCCCACCAAAGTACATTAGAAGTACATCAGAATTGATCTTCCCTGTTACAGTACATATGTCCATTTTTCGTCCCATGTAACCACATTATTTCAAAAATGTGGGTTACGTTGCAATTGCCTTTTCTACTGCTGAAAAATTGTCACTCGATTAGCTTTTTGTTCATCGGTCATCACTGTTGTAACCCATCTTGCCGTGATCTTCCGTTCCTCCAAATCTTCATGAATAATTTTTTGAGTGGTACCGTAAGACAAATTGATATTGTCAAAAATTCGTTTCATGACAATCCGGCGATCATTTTAATCAAGTCGTTAATTCCTGCATTTTTGTGTCATTTCTCGCAATTTAAGGTCAACCGGGACAAGGTACATCTTCAACTGATTCAAACCGTCTTGAAACTTGTTATACCTCCTTAACACTCTACATCGTGATAAATTAATATCTGGATATGCAACTTTATTAATTTCGAAAGTCTCAATTGGTGTATTACCCAACCGAACACAAAATTTTATAGATTATATGTGCTCCACTTCCATATTTCGATGAGTACGCAACACTGACAATCAATATTAAGAAGACTTCTTGCGGGTTAGTACATTTGATATAAGGCTTTCATGTCCCAATTTCTGGGTTATAAAAAGTTACCTCTGATGGATGTTATAGCACCAGTATTGCTATACAGAGTGAGTCTCTGACCACTGCGTTAATTTTAAACAAAGGTTCTCGAGATCAAAAGAATTTTTTTTTCCATATACCGTTTTCCCATATTCAACTGCGTTAAAAAGTTCTGAGCATTTTAAGTTTTCACATTGGGCAAATACCCCTCTGTAGTCCAGTTTAGTTTGAATGAAAATTATCTTCCACAGCATCCACTATTGAATCTGAATTGTTTAAAAATATTGTTTTCCCTCTAAGAAATGATTCACTCGTTTCATCAGATGATTAAATCGGTTTGAATCCTTTCAAAAATGGTGCAATTAAAAAAAAATTATAAATGATTTTATCTGCAAAAATACTTATGAATCTAAGAAGTACAAGATACGGACCTTTAGTTCAAGTGACATTTGTTTTTCATGCAATCTAACCAATCTGTACAGTAGTAGTAAGAAACTCCTAAGAAATGGAATAAATCTATTAATGCCAAAATATGCATAATTGTTATCAAAAACCTTCTACAAGAAATCATTTCAATTGATATTGTCAATTGAATATTATAGATGAAAATGCAATTTTTCGTTCTTTTGAACAGGGCTAAATTTGAAAAAAGTTTCTTTTGACGTCAAAAATCTATGGTTCAAATTAACGCAGTGATCAAATACTCGAACTGTATAATTATATATCCTCGCATTGTCTTTTCTCCGATTCTGGAACAGCGTAATACTGAAAACAACCGTCTCAATGAATGAACAAACCTAGATCATAAACACCACATTTATCTTTAATTTTATGCGAAATACAAATCCCTTTTCTGAAAATTCAACCAGAAGAAGGTATATATCTTTTCCATCGAAAATCATATAAAAATTTATATCCTCCCAGTAAGCTCTTGTCTTTTGAAACGCCCAATTTATGCAAGCCAAAATCAAAAGATAAATATCGACTTATCTTTAAGAAGAAGTTCTTGTCCCATCTCACAATTTGACAAATATGATAACAATATCGATGATCTCAAATGAGGCTGATGGTCGAAGCATTTTTCATATTCCAAGAAAATGTTTAAAAAATATGGTAAACTTCTGAGGATGAAATGTTAAAATGCTGACATTCAAGTATATTCCGAATAACAATTCATATCAAGTAATTGAAAAAACATTCTTTGAATTTTTGATAATTTTGATCAATTTTGAGTTGTTTTAATAGAAATAAATCTCCAAATTGCAGAATAGTTGATTTCCTTCATTTCTCCTTCTACGGGATCCTAATTGAAATGGCACCCTAATTGATTGGCGTCATTTCCACCCCCACAAAATCCCTAATGAAAACGACGTTTGTACACACCCCAATGAGGAATTCGAAATTTTTCAATAAGCAGCGTCGACAACATAACGGCACAATCCCAAACAATTGACTGTGATGGCCTATTGAAATTTCAAACTGGGCTGCTATTTACGACACCGATTTGATTAAAAAATCCCGGAAGAGAGAAGAAATGCTCAAGTCAATGGGGGCGGTGATAATTCGCACTGACTTTGAGTGCGTCGAAATTAAATTTTCTCCCCCTCGGAGATTTTTAAGCGGGCTGTTATTGTTTAAATCCGTCCGAATGGGTTCGATTGAATGAGATGGTTCGGTTTTTATATTCAAGGCGGTGTGAAGGGAATGGTAATTTTTTATCCCCCTTTCGTCGATTATGAAGACAGTTTCTATAGAATCATATTTTGAGTACGAATTTTATGCTGAACTCTCCAAGTACGTAATGAAAAATTTCATTCTTTCAGATCTTCAAAAATATTTCAGAGCTATTCAATATTCACAAATTTGTTGCTGCATTCCTTCATATGCTCTGAGAAAATTTTTTTGGCGAGCCTGTTCGTTTCAATTTTCAAGTTAAAACTTGATTCAATGGATATTCTATAGGAGGTAAAGAGGAAACCAAATTTCAGATGCTCCTAACTCCTGTACCATAGGACGGATTTTTCCCCATAACGAAATATACCGAGATATTTGGACAGTTAATCTATTCTGAAAATATAGAAACTAATGATCATCTCTTTCGGAAAAGATAAAGAGTATACGGCCGTCCAAACGGACATGCTCTTGAGCTCTTGAGGGTCAATCTTGATTAACCCTGTTAAAATTTCTTTTCACAGGTGTATAGGTCTATGATTTGTTTACAGAACCAACTTTTTAGAAAATAGGCCAACTAGTTTCGACTTTACTTCATAGTCTTCATCGGGGCTCTGAAATAGAAAACAAGATCTACAATATGCTTGGAGGATAAAGACCACATAAACAATTACCACAGAAACACTAAAAAAAAACTCTCACACAAACAATAGACAGAAACGAATGAGGAACAGGCTCAAAAATTTTCAATTTGTGTGGTTTTGCTGTCAATTGTTGAATTTTGGTAATTTTAGTAATTGTTATTGTGGTCTTTATCCTCCAAACATATTGTAGATCTTGTTGTTCTATTTCAGAGCCCTGATGAAGACTATAAAATAAAGTCGAAACTAGGTGGCCTTTTTTCTAAAAAGTTGGTTTTGTAAAAATATCATAGACCTATACACCTGTGAAATGAAATTTTAATTCATACCATAGGTCTCATTATCATTCTCTATTAACCCTGTTGTTTGAATCAGGAAGTCAAACCCAACAGACTGAAGTCATTTTCGGTTCGATATTCGAAAATTACAGAAAATTGGGCCTAACCTTAGACTATATAAGAATAAACCCCTTTATTTACATTGAAAAGTGTCGCATCTGAAACTTAGAGCTGGTCGATTGTAACGTATTGAGCTGGTCCACACAAGTCATAAAAAATTTCATGTTGCCAGACTGAGCAAATAGTAGGTTTATTCCCATATAATTGTGAATAAAAACTTTTTCTCCAATTTGCATTCAAAACATTGTATAAAATTTTTTATTTCTAACTTATCGGAATTGAAACTGACTTATCGCTATTTTTATGTCAGAGACCACAGATGGAAAGAAATTCAGGTGAAAGTCTAGACAAGGTTGCTCTATTCTCTGCTTGACAATTTGAAGGTCACATGCTGTTCAGAAGACACACGTTGCCACCTCTGTAACGAAAATAAATACGCAAATTGAAGAAAATTTGTGAGAATCAGTATTAGGTTTTTCATATTTTTTATTGTTTATTACTTTTCATCGCACTAAAAATAATTCGTAAGTGTGAAAGTTATAGTAGACAGGAATTTTAATCCGAATTTATCGTTCCATAGGTAAGTGTATTGTTAGAACAGTCATTTACATGTTCAGTAGCGTAGAAAGTTCTAATAGGGAAGTTTTCAATGAGATTATTATAAGATAAAATGAGGTTTTCTTGAATTAAAGTTCCCAGATGACGATGAAAAGAGAAGAATTTGGGCTTCGCTCTTGGGGTCAAGTAGTTGCCCAAAGAAAGCAATTTTCATTTGTTCAGATCATTTTGACCCTGAAGGTATTGTGACCCGAGTAAATGGAAAAAGATTTTATGCAGTGTTGCCAGGTGAGGTTTCACAAGAGACTTTCGATGAGGGAGTCAAAACAAATCCACATTTTATAAAGGAATGCTTTCTCTTAGTCTAAGGGCCTAACGATATCACACTATCCTACAAGAATAGGCTCCTCATATAATTTTATGCTTGCCTACATCGAAAACCAATAAGAATGCGGAATTATTCTTCTTTTTATTTATAAAATACAGATACACAGGCAGGTCAACTACAGAGACAGTATTCGCCCAGGAAGAAAATTGTATATACTTCAACATCAAAACAGGAAATAACTATATTGAAATACATAATACTTTAGATTATTTTTGGGAATGAAAATGAGAAGTCTTTAAATTGTTGCATTCCCAAAAATAATCTACAGAATTATCGATAATCGGCAAATAATAGTATTCATTTAAAATACATATATAAATATACATAAAAATGAAGAAAATATATAAGTCAAGAAACACAAATCACCTGCAATTTTATATTCAACGAAAGTTCCTTCTTCACCGATCTCTTGAATGTTAAACATTCAAAAATGTATCAATATACAAGGTGTCCAGAAAGGGTATTCGGAGCGGGACGTCTAAAAGAAGAGGTGAGGGATTCGTGGCATCCGCCATTTTGTGAAGTATTAGTCACAATGGAACAGTACTCGGGGACGCATCGCGCATTTTACGTGCGAGCGTATTAACGGAATGGTGATTCAATAGTGACTGCTCAACGTCTCTATTGTGCTGTATATCGTACACGCTACGCGCCAAAGGATGATAGCATTTAGAAATGGATCAGGATGTTCGAGAATACAGGTTCGACAGTTAAAATTCAAAACTCTGGTCATCCTCGTTCAGTTCGTGATGAAGAAACAATTGGAGAAGTTGAGACGTCGGTTCGTCAAAATCCGTCTTTATCCATCCGAAACGAAGCCAAGCGTTGAATCGTTTTTACATTCGATTTTAAAGAAAGACTTACATCTGAAAGCCTATAAAATTCAATTGGTTCAAGAATTAAAGGATGCGGACTATGCCAAGCGACTGAATTTCGAGAACGAAATGTTGCAGCGATTTAACAACTTCAATAACATACTGTTTGGTGACGAAGCAAATTTTCACCTGAATAGTCATGTTAATAAGTCGTTACTGAAGCATAGTTCGTGATTTGGGACGCTATTTCTGCTTAAGGCATAATTGGTCCTTATTTTCATGAAGATCAACGAGGCCGAGCAATTAATGTGAATAGTGGCCGTTATTGCGATATGTTGCGAAATTTTTTGGTCCCAGAGTTGCAGGAGTTTGCAGGTTTCAACTCAAGAACGTGGTTGCAGCAAGATGGGGCCACTTGCCATACCTCAAATGATTCAATGGAAGTTGTTAACGAATTATTCCCTATTAAAGTCATTTCGCGAAAGGGTAACATCAACTGGCCTCCCAGAAGCCCCGACCTTAGCCGCTTAACTATTTTGCATGGAGATACCTTAAGTAAGGTTTATCAAAATAATCCGGCGAAGCCAATCCAGTTGAAGCAAAACATCAGGTCAGAAATGGCAGAAATATCAATAGGTATATGTCAACGTGGGTTCGCCAATCTTCTTTCCGTTTAGAAGAGTGCCAGCAACGCAACGGTCATCACTTGGATAATATCATCTTTTTCAAATAATTCTCCAATTCATATGTTAAAAATGAACAATAAACTTTTTTATTGCTCACAAATATTTTTTGTTTTATTGAACTTACAAATACCCGACACCCTTTCTGGACACGTTGTATTTGCTTTTATATCATTCCTCTACTTTCAGGTCACCGACGCATTTATACACCCCATGAAGGTTTAAGGAGTTGCTTCAAGAAGAAAAAACTAAATTGCAAGGAAAGATCTGAACTGGGCGATCCAATGCAGCGAAGTGCTCGATGAAATTAACCAAAACTAATGAAGCAGAACATGAAGAACAAGGGGAGAGGAATATTAGAACCAAAAATATCAAATATTGGGAATAGTTATTTATACAACATGTTGGGAAAAATAGTGCTTTTCAACGTGTTTCACACAATATTTTTTTTACTTTTGAATAGGATGTGGTTATTTGAATTGAAATTAAAAGTATCAAAACGTCCTTACCAGCGTCAAGTGAAATCGGGGAAGGTTGTTTATCACTTTGTTGCTATAGAAGTATTGTTAGTGTCATATTTCGTAATAATGATGGTCAAACGTGGAAAATCATGTTTGTTTTTTTCTTCTCAGAAAATACCTCTTATTTGGTTCAAATTTAAAGATAATATTCTGCAATGAACGCCGTATCGAGCAACATCCAGTAAGCAGCTCAATCAATTGACTCGATTTTGATTATCTAGATGTTTGTTTCTGATTCCAAATTTTTTCTCCAGGTCACCAAAGCCACATCTATACCTACCCCATCCAGGCAGCAGAAATCCTCTTGGCAACCCCCAACTTCCCCCTTTCCGGCACAGGAAAAGAAAAGGAAACCGGGATAGAAGAATGCGTATCCAGGTCTTAAACCACCCGCTGCCCCACGCCCGCTCTCCGTCCATTGGCGGAGAAACTCCCGTTTCCATGGAAACAAGGAGGGATCGAGCCTCCGAACCGGCTTGATTCATCGGCACCTAGAGATGTTTTAATGTTGCCTTTATTCAAATTAACGGCCTCGAATATTTTATAAGAATAAAACTCCGTAGCGCCGTACGTCTCTTAAATTGGTCTGCATGCCTCAGGGAGAACGAGAACGAGGCGTTTTCCCGCCCGCTTCCCGCGGCCCCCGCTAGCGCGGAAGATGCGAGGTTATGGGCCAGAGTCGGACCCCCTTGACGGACTAATAAATCATGGGGGGCCGCACGGAGAACGGGTGGAATTTCTTGTTTTCCGTTTATATCGTCCGCTATGGGAATAATGGAGGATAAACACCTATCTGCGTTTGTTATGGAGACCGCGAGAGGTCGTTAAGTCGTCTTTTTTACGAGGAGACGTAATGAATTCTCTAGTGGAGAGGTTTGATTGCGTCGTTTGAAACGAGATCGTAGGACTACCGTCTTGAAAAAAGTGGATGGCGTGGGGTTGGGTACTTGAACAGTCTATTAAGGATGATAAAATCATCAGGTTTATCGGTATCGAGAGGTTATGTAGGTGAAAATGGGGTGTTTATATGGCAGTTTCATAATTTTTTATTCCAATGAGGGGTAATGTGCGTTTAAATGTATCCGCTCATTCAGTTGTTTTCCATATACCTAAGACATATAAGGACTTTTTCCACTTTGATTGATGTTTCTCCAAAACATGCATTATGAACGCAGCAACCGCATCTTCAGGTGTCGAAAAACGTTGACCACTCATTTTATTTTGTACATACGGGAATGAAAAGAAGTCATTCGGTGCCAAGTCAGGACTATACTCATAAAATCTATATTTTGAGTGCTCAAAAAGGTGAAGGGTCATCCGTCTTTGGCGATGGTTTTCCTGATTTTTTGGAAGACAACTGGTTATCAAATGGTTGTGCACTACTCATAATCGACTATTCTGCGTTGTTCTAGTGGTACGATTGCGACATGTGCAGTTTTTCCGAAAAACAGGCCACCATTCGCTTGGAAACGCTTCGTGCGCGAGCAACTTTTGTTGATTTAACTCATCTTGAAACACCCATACAGTCGACTGCTGTTTATTTTGGAGCTCAAATAGTCTTGGGTAGTACAAGTCTTAAAATTGAGTTTGTAAGAGGTGCCTCATTTTCGTAATGAAACGGTACATTGTACCACTTCTAATGAGGCGAGGGGGTCTGGCCGTTTATGACGCGATACGATGTCGGGAGAAAATTTGTACTAGTATAGACGACGGGTTGTTGAGGCAGTGTAGCGTAGCGAGGGCGTGGTAGGTAGGAACTAGCACGGTTGACGGCAAAAGACGACGTCAGGAGGTATACGACTTAGCTGTATTTCGAGTTTTGTATACAAAATTCTGTCTTATTCATCAAATGAAAACAGTGTTTTCTAGAATAAATAAAGATACCATTGATACTTTAATGAGTGTAAAGTGTAAAATTATATCTGTCGATTTAGATTACTTTTGATTTATTTACACTTTCAAGAATATACTTGTTCAATTAATAAACAATAGGGAAGCATTTATCGTTGCTGGAACTTACCAAAATGGTGAATTAACTCTTTTATATGTAGAAAATGTAGTGTTTCAGGAGTTTGTTGAAGTAATACAATATAATATAATATAATACTATACAAAGACAAATGTATGTCGAGAATTTGCAATAAACTCCGTGGTTTTTGACGAAATGAATTTCATAGAAATGTTTAAAAATGACTTAATCTAAGTCCATCAAATGTTGAGCATGACTGATTTTTTTGTCAAATGTTTGATGGGAGATTTGAAGGAGGTTGTACTTGGTAGGTAATTATTGTACATATTTGGAACTTTTGCATAAAACAATCGCCCATTTTTGAAAATTGCCAAATCCTTCTCTGTATGCTGGTCACTAATTATGGCGGTCATCGACTACTCTGCTTGCCGATTCTGGAAATGATTTGCTGAGAATCCAACAGCATGGAGGATGGAAGTTTAATACGGTTGTTTTTCTACTTAGGCCGGCACTTGACCGATATGTTACGTATTCATTCATCTTGAAATATCAAATATTTGTTCGAGTGGGATCCCACACAATTTGTCAATATCTCAAAATAGGATTGTGTCGATTAGTCGAAAGGAATGCTTCAAAAATACGATCGTGGTACTTCGAAGCATGTCTACGATATCGTGCCAGGTGATGAATCGTGGATTTACGCGTATGAGCCCGAAAGTAAACAGCAGTCGACTGTATCGGTGTTTCAAGATGAACCAAATCCAACAAAAGTTGCTCGCGCATGAAGCACTTCTATGCAAAAAAACTGGGCATGTCGCAATCGTACCACTAGAACAACGCAGAATAGTCAATTTGAGTGGTACACAACGATTCGTTTGCCAGTTGACTTCCAAGAAATCAGGAAAACCAACCGCCGAAGACGGATCACCCTTCACTACAGCAATGCATCTCTCACACACATATATATCACATATGCACCTATCGTTTTTAATATGAAAGCATAACGCACAATTTTCATTGAATTGAACAGTGGAAAGTGTCATGAATAGAAATTAATCGAAATACTTCAAGTACGTTTCAAAACGTGGATGAGTTTTGATAAAAAAACTCTATTTGTCAATTTAAGAAAAAGATTGTTAGGATATCCGGAATATCATTTCGAAATCGAATCCTTGACCTCCGGCTTGTCAGAAAATCATCAAAAATAAGGCTACATATCATTTGGTCGACTTTCGTAATAGCAAAATGTTGAAAGAACGACTTGTTTAATGCTTTGAAGAAATCCAATTGACTCGATTTTGATTATTTAGATTTTTGTTTCTGATTCCAAATTTTTCTCCAGGTCACCAAAGCCACATCTATACCTACCCCATCCAGGCAGCAGAAATCCTCTTGAAACCCCAACTTCCCCTTTTCCGGCACAGGAAAAGAAAAGGAAACCGGGATAGAAGAATGCGTATCCAGGTCTTAAACCACCCGCTGCCCCACGCCCGCTCTCCGTCCATTGGCGGAGAAACTCCCCGTTTCCATGGAAACAAGGAGGATCGAGCCTCGAACCGGCTTGATTCATCGGCACCTAGAGATGTTTTAATGTTGCCTTTATTCAAATTAACGGCCTCGAATATTTTATAAGAATAAAACTCCGTAGCGCCGTACGTCTCTTAAATTGGTCTGCATGCCTCGGGAGAACGAGAACGAGGCGTTTTCCCGCCCGCTCCCCGCGGCCCCGCTAGCGCGGAAGATGCGAGGTTATGGGCCAGAGTCGGACCCCCTTGACGGACTAATAAATCATGGGGGGCCGCACGGAGAACGGGTGGAATTTCTTGTTTTCCGTTTATATCGTCCGCTATGGGAATAATGGAGGATAAACACCTATCTGCGTTTGTTATGGAGACCGCGAGAGGTCGTTAAGTCGTCTTTTTACGAGGAGACGTAATGAATTCTCTAGTGGAGAGGTTTGATTGCGTCGTTTGAAACGAGATCGTAGGACTACCGTCTTGAAAAAGTGGATGGCGTGGGGTTGGGTACTTGAACAGTCTATTAAGGATGATAAAATTATCAGGTTTATCGGTATCGAGAGGTTATGTAGATGAAAATGGGGTGTTTATATGGTAGTTTCATAATTTTTACTCCGATGAGGAGTAATGTGCGTTTAACTGTATCCGCTCATTCAGTTGTTTTCCATATACCTAAGACATATAAGGACTTTTGCCACTTTGATTGAGGTATCTTCAAAACATGCATTATGAACGCAGCAACTGCATTTTCAGGTGTCGAATAACGTTGACCTCTCATTTTATTTTGTACGTACGGGTATGAAATGTAGTCATTCGATGCCAAGTCAGGACTATACTCGTAAAATCGATATTTTGAGTGCTCAAAAATGCAGTTGTTTGAGCCGATTGTCGAGGTGAAGGGTGATCCGTCTTCGGCGATGGTTTTCCTGATTTTTGGGAAGACAACTGGTAAACAAATGGTTGTGTCCACTCATAATCGACTGTTCTGCGTTGTTCTAGTGGTACGATTGCGACATGGGCAGTTTTTCCGAAAAACAGGCGACCATTCGCTTGGAAGTGCTTCGTGCTCGTGCAACTTTAGTTGATTTGACTGATCTTGAAACACCCATACAGTCGACTGCTGTTTATTTTGGGGCTCAAATAGTGTTGGGTAGTACACGTCTCAAAATTGAGTTTGTAAGAGGTGCCTCATTTTCGTACTGAAGCGGTACATTGTACCACATCAAATGAGGCGAGGGGGTCTGGCCGTTCATGATGCGATACGATGTCGAGACGAAATTTATACTAGTATAGACGACGGGTTGTTGAGGCGGTGTAGCGCAGCGAGGGCGTGGTAGGTAGGAACTAGCACCGTTGACGGTCTGTCACACTTCAAATATGTCGATGCAAAAGGAGGGTAACGTTAACTGTCGACAGAATTGAAGTAATGAAAGAGGCGAAATTTAGAATGCAAATTAATTATGGGATTTTGAAACTTTAGGACTGTGAGCGAGTGAGGGAAAGATTTTACTGAATATGGGGGTTTTTTTATTCAAAATAATTGAAGCTAACTGTGATTATATATTCTTATGTGATTAAAAAATTTGAAGTTCCTCTCACATCATACACAGTTCTCCTGTTCGTTTTAAAACAAATTATTTTTATGTCATGAGATACTGGTACAAAAATAGCAGATAGTAATCGAGAACACGTTTTATTCCTCCTCTGAAGAATCAATATTTCCATTCAACCATCGAAAATAAAATTGTTTTTCTGTAGAGTTCAAAGATACTTGTATAAAATCCCACCATATAAGATAAGAGGTGCCAAAGTGTCAAAGACGCTGCCGCGCCATGAAACCATCCGTAATTCCATAATTTACGACATCTATGTACTGTCTAGTATCAATCAGTATATCCCCTCAGCACTCTGTCCCTGTCGTTTTTGTACCGGTGACCAGGACCAGGACTTATCCCCTCTCCCTCTTTGTATTTGTCGCGTGATTCGAATAGCTCCATCGCTTATCGAGGCGAAGTGGGACATTTGAAGTGAGGTGGTACATTGCATGAAAATAAGCCGCTCTTACATTTACTCGTCGTGTACGGGACAAATGAGCCGCCTCTTGTAAGAGGTACCCAACACTAGGCTCAAACGTGTTCTTCCACGATTCATCACCTGTCACGATGTCAAAGACGTGCTTCGAAGAACTGCGATCGTATGTTTGAAGCATTTCTTTCGACCAATCGACCCCAACCCATTTAAGTGCGATTAACAAATTGTGTGGGATATATATCGAGCAAATTTTTTTGACGGTCGAATGTTTACGCAATATTGAATATATGCTGGTCACACTAATGCCTAAGGTAGTCTCAACCTCACGATAGGTCACATGATGATCTTGCAATATCAGTTGGCGCACAGTTTTCGTAACAAGAACTGACCTTAGACGACCTTCACGTTCCCCATACCATCGATAAACACTCTTCTTTGTTGGAGCTTCATCGCCAAAAATTGAATTAAGTTCATCGATGCTGTTGAGTTAATCCACGTCAAAAGTTTGAAAAAATAAGCGCTCGAAAATGGTCACGATTCAATTCCATTTTTTGGGAGAGATTAATCTTTTAAGTTACAGTAAACAACACAAATTACGCTCGTTCACGAACTTTTATTCATGAATCCATGCTGCGCAGATGAAATGAAAATAGAAGAACGTCAAACAATTCAGAAAAGATAGACAATATGGATATAGGCCTATAGCCCACACTAAAAGGTATGACGGTAAATTTGGAAAAATTTTTGGGATAGCGCCTTCTTTCAATTTTGGGAATCTTAAAGAAAGTAATTTAATGGTTCCATCGGCTTGCAAATGTTTATCAAATTTAATTATATCGTCGGAATCAAAATGTTCTCACAAACAAAACTATTAATGAATGAAATCTCGCAGAATGGCCCTCCTCCATAAATGCTTAAGTTTTTCGTCTTTCGAGAAACTGAAACAACTAAAATATCCTTCTTTTTTTGTAGACGGATTATTACTTTTACAGGATGAAATACAACACGTTTTGACCATTCTGGACGCGAATGATCTCAAGTCCAATTGAATATTTAGATTAGATATTTACCAAAAGACCAATTTAAAAAAGTTATTCCAATGTAGATTTACTGACACTGATATCACAAACACTTTCACTGTTCACGGCACTCGAATAATCGCGAAAATTCGCTAATTTTTCACATAGATTACCCGAAAAAACAAACTAAACTAAGATGACATTACAAAAACGCGGGAAGTAGACTGCGTTTCGTGTGGGTAAGATACCCCAGTACAGTGTTGCCGTTGTTACCAATAGCCGGGCCATGTGTTAAGACGGCCGTGGTCTGTCTTACTTCAAATATGTCGATGCAAAAGTAGGGTAACGTTAACTGTCGACAGAATTGAATTAATGAAAGAGGCAATATTTAGAATGCAAATTAATTGTTGGATTTTGAAACTTTAGGACGGTGAACGAATGAAGGGAAGATTTTACTGAATATGGGGGTTTCGTTATTCAAAATAATGAATGCTAACCGTGATTATTTATTCTTCTGTAATTAAAAAATTTGAAGTTCCTCTCACATCATACACAGTTTTCCTGTTCATTTTAGAACAAACTATTTTTATGTCATGAGATACTGGTACAAAAATAGCAGGTAGTAATCGAGAACTTCACGTTTTATTCCTCCTCTGAAGAATCAATATTTTCATTCAACCATCGAAAATAAAATTGTTTTTCTGTAGAGTTCAAAGATACTTCTATAAAATCCCACCATATAAGATAAGAGGTGCCAAAGTGTCAAAGACGCTGCCGCGTCATGAAACCATCCGTAATTCCATAATTTACGACATCTATGTACTGTCTAGTAGCAATCAGTACATCCCCTCAGCCCTCTGCGGCCAGTACATCCCCTCAGCCAAAATGGCACGACAAGGGCCTTTGAAAAGCAAAAAAAAACGATAGAAAATTATCAATGAAATTCTGAAATAATATGAAAAATGACTCGAAAGAAAATGCGAATGCTGGAGTATCGACTTCTGCCTACCTGGTTTCACAGTACGGCTGAATGAACTTGTCCAGGCACTCACGGGCGAGAATAGTCACTTTTTCACTAGAGTTCGAATTTGTAGATTTAACGAGAAAGTTATTTATTTCCAAGAAAAGTGTTCTTGTACTTTATCGGATGAACGCCGCTTCAGTACTCTCTGTTCGACATAGGTCATATGCTCCAACATATGTTACGCGTTAACCGGGAAATTAAATGAACATATACAGAGTGTAGAATTACTGAATCGAGCAAGCAACTCGGAATAGAAATGAATGAATTTAACTAATAAGTTGCAGTAACATAACCGCCAACCTAAAATAGAATATTTTATGAAACAAAGCAAATACAAAATTGAAAAGATATCGAACATAAATAATATTTATATACATCAACATACGTCACAATTATTGAAGAGGTAATGGACATAATTTAACCACTGATCTCTGCAGTACACCTTGAGTAGTCCGAACAGTAGCTACTCTAGCTACTTTATCAGCGCCAGGATGCAATTTCTCAATGCCTCCAAGTCGCCAACGCAATGGAGGGAGTTGATCATCTTTTATCAAGACTAGTGCACCTATTGAATAAGTTGAATGATTGTTTGGGCTATTATCCGCACTCGCAAGAAGATCGGAGAAACTAAACGCCCTCTGAATGTACGAATAAAAGAACATCAGAAGCTTCTACGAGTACTAGACAGCGACAAATCCAGGTTGGTCCAACATGCTGTAGATGAGAATCATCGTATGAAATGGGATGAAGCATCAATAATATCCAAAGAAGAAAAACTTGCAAGAAGAAAAATCAAAGAAGCAGCATTTATGAAAATAACACCTGATTCCATAAGTGCTCCATCTATAGATCTGCCAGAAGTTTGGACGCCGATAGTTCGATCCAACTTAGAAAGATCATCATATCACAGATGAGTATATAACATCGTTCATTTTTCTTTCATGACTTCTGTCATATTGACTTTTTTGAAAATTGATAATTCTCAAAAAGTTTCTTACTTTTCTCCTTGATAAAGATAGAAGATGTCTATCGAAACGTCGGAAATCGTTACATCCACAATAGATGATGGTAATAGCCCAAACAATCATTCAACACGAGCTCCATCATCAACAATATCTCGTCATCAACTATTGAATAAGGTGGCGAGTCACTATTGAACCACTTTTTTCGTTGTTGCAGTGTGTTCAGATATTCTAAATTCCATCTTTTCCAAAAATCCTGATGGATACGAGTTAAAAGCTGCCAACGCGATAATCGACCGATAGATAGGTGAGACAAATCTGGTTCAGGAATAGCAGTTAATGGAGCCAAAGTAAGAAAATGTCCTGGTGTCAATGCAGATATTTGATTCGGATCATTACTAAGCGGACATAGAGGGCGAGAATTGAGCACAGATTCAATCTATATGAGGACTGTATAAAACTCCTGTATGACCTGTTGAGACAGAAGGAACTGTAAAGTCTGGGCACCCTGTCGTTTTTGTACCGGTGACCAGGACCAGGACTTATCCCCTCTCCCTCTTTGTATTTGTCGCGTGATTCGAATAGCTCCATCGCTTATCGAGGCGAAATGGGACATTTGAAGTGAGGTGGTACATTGCATGAAAATAAGCCGCTCTTACATTTACTCGTCGTGTACGGGACAAATGAGCCGCCTCTTGCAAGAGGTACCCAACACTAGGCTCAAACGTGTTCTTCCACGATTCATCACCTGTCACGCTGTCAAAGACGTGCTTCGAAGAACTGCGATCGTATGTTTAAAGCATTTCTTTCGACCAATCGACCCCAACCCATTTAAGTGCGATTGACAAATTGTGTGGGATATATATCGAGCAAATTTTTTTGACGATCGAATGTTTATGCAATATTGAATATATGCTGGTCACACTAATGCCTAAGGTAGTCTCAACCTCACGATAGGTCACATGATGATCTTGCAATATCAGTTGGCGCACAGTTTTCGTAACAAGAACTGACCTTAGACGACCTTCACGTTCCCCATACCATCGATAAACACTGTTCTTTGTTGGAGCTTCATCGCCAAAAATTGAATTAAGTTCATCGATGCACTGTTGTTGAGTTAATCCACGTCAAAAGTTTGAAAAAAATAAGCGCTCGAAAATGGTCACGATTCAATTCCATTTTTTGGGAGAGATTAATCTTTTAAGTTACAGTAAACAACACAAATTACGCTCGTTCACGAACTGTTATTCATGAATCCATGCTGCGCAGATGAAATGAAAATAGAAGAACGTCAAACAATTCAGAAAAGATAGACAATATGGATATAGGCCTATAGCCCACACTAACCGGCAGAATTGCACAGTCCCACCGCTGGGAAGGCATGACGCTTTGCTTCTACCTATGAGGCGAGGAAAAAGGCCTATAGTTACTCATGACGAAAAAGTTGCCTTTCTTGACCACAGGAATAATTTTGTCGCTTTCCACTTGGTCGAGAACGTATATATATATATATATATTTATTGTAAATATGTTTGAGTGATAACGTCCGTGAAGGTTCACTTGAATGACTGTCGAAATAACTGTCCCATTCGGTAGCCAAGGTAGTGATGGGTACTTCTCACATGAGGCGACTTATTTGTCCCCTACACGACGATAAAATACACTGCGCAAAAAAATTAACCAACATTCTGACAATCTCAATTTTAATGAAAGTTAACTCTACATTGACTTTATAACTTATTTTTTATGTTCTCTTGGGAAGGTTTTGAATGAAACGAGACACATTAAATGGAAGAAAATTTCAGGATTTCACCGAATTTTACGTGAAATATTTCCACCCCTTGAGTTACTACTTGTTCTGATCTTCTGATTCTAATCCTTCCCAGATTTCTTTGAGTTGGAAGTCATTAAGAGTAGCTGGATGATTTTCTGAACTTCTCTCAGCCTTCTATTGAGGTTATCCCAAACCTGTTCAATCAGATTGAGATCTGGACTTACTGCTGGTCATTCCGTTCGAGAGACTTCAACCTCTACAAGGTACTCCTGAACGATGCGCGCACGATGGGTTCTGGCATTATCGTCCATAAAAAGTAAATGTTCACCAATGTATGGGGCAAATGGCACTAAATGCTCTAAAAGAATGTTCCTTATATACCTATTACCCCTATACTTCTATATATACACCTATACTCCATTATCAACGACCACTATGTCTGTGCGAGCAGTCAAAGATATTCCACCCCATACAATAATCGATCCTCCCCCGAAACCAGTATTATTCAGGAAATTGCACTGAGCATATCTGGACGTCTGTATACAAGGGAACGTAGATCAGAATGGTAGATGCAGAATCTAGGCTCATCTGTGAAGAGAACCCTTTCCCAATCAGCCTCTTCCCAATGAATATGTTCTCTCGCAAAATCCAAACGCGCCTTTCGATGGGCTGGGGAAGAGCTGGGCCTCTAGCCGCGACACGAGGCCTTAAATCATATTCTCTGAGGCGATTTCTTATTGACTGAGTGCTAATTTGCACCCCATGAGTTTGCTCAAGCTGATTTTGAAGGAGGCGAGCGGTTGCAAACCGTTGTCTAAACGAAGAAATTCTCAAGTAACGTTCTTGAATGGCAGTTGTTACCCGTGGTATACCCTGTACTGGTCTTCGGACATTCATACCTGTCTTCCTGAATCGCTGCAACATTCTGGACACACTTGTATGAGAAACTCCAAACCTTTTTGCAATTCTTGTGTATGTCCACTCTTCTTCTCGCAAAACTATCTCTTGGGCACATTCCTTCTGGGTGAAATTACGTGTGATCGAGTGTAGAAAATCAAACGAAATAAATCTATTTATCACTAGAATTGATTGAGAACAACTGATTTTAGAATGGAGCCAATACATTCAAAATCTGATAATCTCATCTTTTTTTATTCCTGCTGGGAAAAAACATCTCTATTGAAGAAAAACGTTGGAAGTGGATAACATACGCATGCATAATTCTGATAAAAATAATTATCATTGAGAACACCTCCAGTTGTAGAATAAATTTGAGATTTTCATAATATGCGTTAATATTTTTGAGCAGAGTATAAGAGCAGCTCATTTTTATCAAATGTACCACCTCAATTCTAATGACCGACAGAGGTAAATGAGAAAATCTACAAATCAGCTTCAACCCTGTCGACGCTACCCTCGTTTTGCATCGACTTTTTGAAATGTAACGAGTCACTTATACCTCACCTCACCTATCCGTCTTCAGTGTGTATCTGTAGTAATACATATATCGTCCAGACTCCCTATCGCGTCATAAACGGTCACAACACCTCGCCTCATTCGAAGTGGTGCCCTGTATCACTTCAGAACAAAAAATGGGACGACTCCTACACTCAATTTTAAGACTACAATTGACAAATATTTAAAATAATTAATCTGGGCGGTTACTAGTTCAATGATACTTGAAAATGTTAAATATTTATCTCTTTTCAATTTCAGAATGTTAACAATATCAATCATCTCTGTGAATGGACAAAATTTTTCAACATTCAAGAATATTTCTTAGTCACCGTATATTTTCAAAAATCATTCTGGAATATTACTTTATGATTATTTTTCCAGGGGTTTTTCATGCATACCCCTCTGTTTCAACCTTATTCGATTTCCAAGTAAAAATTTGATAGTAATTTGGTAAACGAAACTTCAAATGCCCATAACTGCCGAACTATTTGACGAATCTGTTCAAATAACGAACCTATTTATGGGTACTCCAATAGGGACCAACGATTTATTTTAAGTTGGACTTTCATTGGCATCTGTTCCGAACAGCACGCCAAAATTTTCATAAGTGTTTAATAAACGCCTGCTTTTATAAACAGCTCATTTTTCCAAAATAAAATTTCTGCAACTAAAATGTTAAAAATGTTGCAAAAGGCTTCAAGTGTACAAGCTCTATCGAAGACATGGGTGAGTGATACAAAATGTTCGAAGAGGATCGAGAAAAGTAAAACAAGAGGCACGGTCAGAACGGCCATCAACATCATATCATAAGCTACACGACAACGAAATCAAGAAACTGGTAGTCCAAAATCGTTGATTGATACTCCGAGACCTTTGGGTCTTGTTCGAATATCCGAAGGATCAATAAGAACCATGTTGAGTGCCCATTTGGGACTCAGAAATGCTCAATTTCATGAATTAATGATTCATACGCCAAAAATTAAACCCATATCGCTAGCAAACTCTGTATTCGCCTGACTTGGCACTATGCGATTTCTGGCTATTCTCTTAATGCAGCAAATCATTTTAAATCGATAGAACAGTTCCAATCCGCAATGAAGAATGAACTGAAGGCTATATCGAAATGCAGCATGTGTCCAAAATTGAAAAAAAAAATCGTTGGTATATGTGTATTGCATTAGTGGTGACTATTTTGAGGAGATCGATATGGATCTAGAAGAAAATATAAAGAATTGTTCTATTTATGAACAAAATTCTGGTACTTTTTGCCCACGGCAGTACACCTTTTCCGTAATGACTGTTATTTGCTTCTGGGTAAAATACACCCGTTGCGATATTTGTTATACCAAAAACCTGTTTTTTCAGTGAGATCCCCTTTCGTCGCTCGATATCAATTCTGATAATGGGGATACCTACTGAGATTTTATTGTTAATATTATACACTCAATGTTGAACAAGAAATAATAAATCTGTTGTGAGGCTTACAGAATAGAGATCAGGGTGCCTTAATGGCACCAGTTCATTATCTTTAACAATACGACAGCTATGGTGTTCATATTGAATTATCATTCAATTTTAATTTTTATGTCTATTTATGGGAATATAACTTGTAATTGCAGGTATTAAATCTACATTAATGTTCTGTTGTTAGGTCTAGAAAATTTAATTCATTCGAATTTATTGTTCAATTTAACTTGTTATACTTTGAATTATAAGTGTTGAAATTTCAAACTTTTCTGAGATGTTGCTGATATAAATGTTCCTATGTTTGATAGAAATATATCATATAAACATTTATTGCATGACATATGAAATCCATATATTTAAAAAACAATAAGTTCAATCTTGCTCTGTAATTATTTATTGAAATGTAGATTATATACAAAATGATACTGATCTGCTTATGTATGTTATTATTTGTAAATCTACTATTCATATTTTCATTATTGAAATTGTAGCCAAGCTGTGATTTTTTTGGCATTAGACACTATTTTTTCGATTTACCCATTTCTTCATTTGATTTACCTAATATTATCAGTTTGTTACGAATAAATTTCTATTTTCAGTTTTCACGGACTCTTAAACTAGTTACAAACAATTTTTACTATATTTCACTCGTCTCAAGATCAATTTAATGAAAATCAAGTAAGACAGAGTGAAGTTATAAGGACAATGTATGCAAATATGTTCAGTTCAAAACGTTGAAATTCGTGAATGTCAATTAAAAGATGAGAAGAAAATAATTGATATAATAACTCATCAAGAGATGCCTCTAGACCTTAGTAATGGATGGAAATATGTTTACAAAATGTCTTTGTTTATTGTTTATATTTATATCCATTCCTTAATTTGCCAATCGAATCTGTGACATCATTATTAGCTATGAATTTGTCTGATACTTTATTGTAAATGTCAATAGCATCTTTGTGACAACTTTCTCGAATATCTACTATAATAAAACTCATAAACTTTTTTTGTTACATATCAGATCTAATAATAACTGCATTCTAATTATTTAATTCAATGTAAGTTATTCAAAAAATTAATGGTTTTCTTATTGGTTTTTCAAATATTTTTATGTCTATGAAATTGAATTTGGAAATTTATCCTAAGATATAAGTAGGTGTAGTTTCAATGCTAATAATCTTTAAATTTTTATATACAAATATTTTGGTTGAAATATTTGAATATAAGTAGGTGTATATTCCATTAAATATTTTATTTCATTTTATCTATCAAATACACCGTTTTCAAAATAAAACGATTTTTATGTTAATTGCAGTAAGAGTACAAGTCGCAAATTGTATCATTTCAGTTACTAATGGTTTACACATTTCTATTGGCAATAGAAAAAATTCAAAGAAGTTTAAAGCCTTTTCATGCAATTATGTGATCGAAGGTGAAAGTTTGAAATATTTTTGGATATCTTTAGTATTTGTGAATAAACCTCATTCAATCATTTAACATCCCACTCGTATGCTCTCTAGAAGATTAGATAATAATAATAATAATAAAGGTCTTTATTTCCATTAAATAGAAATCCCAAAGAAAAGTTCACCCAGAGGTGTTCTACCACTTATTCCTAGTTATAGTTGAACAATTAAGGCGTAAACCATTTATTAAGATGAAATAAAAAACAAAAATGAAAAATACATTGCTGAGCATACTGAATAATTCTCGCCAATCATCGCCAAAAATTGAATTAAGTTCATAGATGCATTTTTGTTGAGTTAATCCTCGTCGAAATTTGTAAAAAGTAATCGCACCATTTAACCATTTAATTCCATTTTCTGGAGGAAATGAAAGTAACTATAAAATTTGCAGATAGCGCTCGTATGTCAGAACGTTCAAGTTATACGTAGGTATAACCTCAAAAATGTCAAGCTTTACGATAAAGATATCATGTTGGCAGATTGCAACACTAGGGTTGTGAAATCCCGAAATATAGAAGGCAACGCTCGAACAAATTAATCTAAACTATTACTTCTACCACAGTATAGATACCAACCAGTAGTCGCAGTCCGTGGATTTTCTTGCACCAGGTCTGACTCGCGCATCTCGCAGGGAGTCTAACCTCATATTTTGGTCCTTGTTCATTGTTAGCATCACTAATTCTAAGATGTCTGGAATAATGTCATTATTATTATTATTTTAGACTTCTTAAATAATACCTTCGTATAATTAATTCGTTTAATATTTAGAAAGATATAACTTTTTTGGGATCTATTTAAAATTAAAGAAGAAGTTGAAGAAAAAAATACAACCTAACCTATAATTCAGTGGAATTTCTTTGAGTCGAAATCTACCATGAACCAGCAAAGCTCATTTATTTAATCATTTATTTTTATTCCAGTAAGTATTCTGTTTCACTTTTGTGTTATTTTCAAATCAATTCCAAAATGATTAATAATTGTAGCGTATACAACTGCAAAAACAATAGTTTCAACAATCCCAAACTTTTTTCTCAATACCACCGACAGGTGAGTGATACATATAGTATTGTAGAAAATGTTGTTTATTAAAAGCTCCGTTATTTGAGTAGTGCTTCATTCGATTAGTTGAGATTAGTTGAGATATCAGGGACCAATGAAACTTCAGGAGGTTTACGCCTACTGTCGTCATTTCTTCACGATTAGTTGAGATATCAGGAACCAATGGAATTTCAGCAGATTTACGCCTACAGCAGGCTCAGTATAGTCGTCATTTCTTTACGATTAGTAGAGATATCAGGAACCAATGGAATTTCAGGAGGTTTACGCCTACTGCATGCGTATGCAGAAGAGTGAAATTTTTTTAAATAAATATTTGAGTGTGTATCTATATTATTTTCAATTTTTTAAATAGAAATAACAATAATAAAAATAATCATGGACTCGAAGATCAATGTTTCAGTGAAATTTAACTATTGAGGATTTTATATTAAAGTCATTCGATGCTTTGAACCACCAACTACTTATTTTTCCATATAATACCTACTCTTCAACTCAATCTTCGTTTAGTAAAATTGTAATGAGTCATTTCACTTACAAACCTAAGGTACCTATGGTTTTTAACACATTTCAAAAAGTTTCAGAGGCTGTTCCTGAGTAAACTTATGAGTGAATTTCATCACTAATTACTGTTTCTTTCAAAGTTATATTGAAATCACAATAAAACAATATATATTTTATTGAATGCGTTCTGTTAATGAGGAGATGTGATTACATTTACGGTTACATTATGAGCGGAGTCATAATTTTTATATGAATATAGACTAAACAATGGTCCAAACACTCTAAATATCAGTGTGAAAACTTATTACCAGCTTAAATCAAAATACTTAAGTTTTCAGATAACGCAAATAACCTTTTCTAATCAATTTTTAAATTCGCGGTCGAAAAGGTTAGATGCGCAGGGAGGAATGCAAGAGTTTCCTTTGGTGTAAGCGATTTCAGTTCAAAATCTACTGAGTGCGACTACTGCTTGGTCCCTATACTGTGCTTCTACTATTGAAGTTAAACAGTTCCATTGAGTATAAATCTAGATTTATACTCAATGACAGTTCTTAAGATATTATTACAGCTATCTGTAATATCATTGTGGAAGTTTGTCAAGACGGATAACAGATGGCGCAGAAATCAATTGTGAACTATGTGGTTTATGGTCGAATTTATGTTAATAATTCTATGCATATGTATGGAAATTTTTGTCCCCATCAATAATGATGATAGAGTCGACATAAGTTAGTTCATACGTGAGTGTAATGATTTATAGAAGCAGCAATATTCAACTGAAATACTCAAGGTTGAACTTTTTTATAGAAAGCTATCTATCAGGTACTAAGTCTGATAAGGCAAAATATGGGAGTCAAAATAAAATGGGAAAATGTATTGAGAGTTAACCAATACTTAAATGAGATTAAAGAACAATTTTGAACACCTCAATGATTTATTTTTCTGATCTTGAGCTTTAGAAAATATCAATTGTCAGATGATATTGCCAGTGTGAACGGAAGGCTTATGTGGAGATTAATGTAAGGGAGTATCATATAATTCAGCCTAGGGTACTCCAGGTCAGGTAGAAACCCTGGGTTAGTCGTAACATTTCTTCTGACTTGATGTTATGGACTTCAGGAAGGTGAATCACATTGTATAAGAAAAACAGGAAAAAAAATCCCAAATATACTCTGCAAATAATAATACTATGTTTTTTCTGATCGAACCAATATTGAGCTATATCGCCTTAGTTACCATGTGTCATAACACAATCATATTTCCCAAGGGAAATATGAAACGTCAGTTCAACGTTAAAAATTTAATTATTACAAAAATATTCAATCTAATAATAATTTTTCCATACCAGATTGTTTCAATCAGAAAAAAAAAACTATTGATTACACCTCGGGAAATATATTATTCGTATTTCCTCAGTTGTAATAATAGCTATTCTTTTCCGATTGAAATGGAAGAATGGAATGAATTTTTCATAAATATGTTGAGAAATATTAAAGTGGCAATATTTCAGATGAATATCCTAATAGATGTATTCCTATCTTTTTCAGAAACGCATTCGTAGAATTTTCAATGCCGTCATTCATTCGGTGAAAAAAATTCACCATTCCAGATCATATATAATATGATCTTTTAAAAAACTGACAGAACAAAGGTAGCACTACGAGTTTAGAAAGTTGTTTATTGTGCCCCGTATAAAGAGAGCGATCTTGTCGTAAAACCCTTTATCTCGATTGCTAGGATGAAGGAAAGGAAAACCATAAAATTGCAGAAAAAAAAACAGCAATAAAACCCCGAAAAATCTCGACACTTTCTCTAAAGTTTAGTTTATTTCTTCAACCCTTCGCTAGATACATGTTCTAGTAGCTCGTGTTTATGCAGGCAATATAGAAAACTTATTATAATACCTTGGAAATGTGTTAGGATATAATATGTGCTTGTGATGAATAGTTATTCGAAGTGTGTGATATCAAGAATATTATTGGTTGAACGTAGAATGAACCAATCTAGGAAATAAGGATAATCGTGTACTCAGTTCATCCGTTGAAAAATGTAAGTTTCTCGATTCTATTTTCGAGGCTGAAATATTTGACCTGATGCTGTAAGAAATCAATGAAAAGATGTAACCGAAATGATGATAAACCTGACCGCATGGTCAAAATATTTGCAATAATTTGAAACCACTCTTATTAACATTCAATTCATAATTCTGAAGATATGGACAAACACACAAGAATCAAAAGATAGCTTGACAAAACATGCATAAACAAAAACACAATGTCGTTTTCTGAAGTGAACCATAATTATCAAAAAATATTCAACTACAATGCAACAAAAATTTGACATGAATGAAAAATATAATACACAGAACATTTATATCATTTGAAATTATCCACATAAAACCAAATGACATCTTAATCAATAACAGACCAGACATATACCTATAATTCAAACAGTATCAACTGTGTCACTCCATCATAGAATCAAATCATAAAATCTTAGTTCAAGAAAAAAAAAGTTTTAATTTTTCAAATTCCATGACTTCAACATTCAGAATAGATTGGTCAGAATGAAATTCAGTATGATTATATCGAGTTAAAGGATCAATGAAAGAACCTGGGATTCAGAAAAATTAGGATGAGAAATCTTTTCAATATATAAAATACTGTGAGAAATGTGAATTAAGGTGAGGTTTCTTGAAAAATAAATTACAACTGCTTTTCAGTTATTTTCCAGTTGACCGCAGAAACTTTCAACATAATATTAAGAGGGTTGCCTATTATATTTCCGGATTGGACAACTGACAGGTCTATCGTAAAGCTCGACATTTTTGAGGTTATATTATATGCGATTATTTGGTTAAAACGCATGCAAAGTTGTATAGATCTCAATGGGGAATATTTTGAAAAACAATAATGCGATATTTTATGATCAATATTAGGTTTTGTTCTCTGATCCCAAAAAATGAAAGGCAACCTTCGTATTCATCTGTTTCAAGTAGATTAAAAAAGTTAACACGTATATTCGGACACACAAAACATTTCAGATCCCCATCTCATTCCCATTAATATCACGGTGGACACTGACGAACAGAACGAAATTCATTCAAACTAAAATTCTCCATTAGGTGATCCAACTCAATCATTTAAAACCATTTTTGGCTAGATATCACAAATTACTATGAATTAGGGAAAAAAACATTTAAAATCTATCACTCGCCAATTAATTCCTGAAATAAAAAGTTATATTTTTTCCTTATCCTCATTGGCATAAATAATGCGATGAGAATTTTTATTAGTCACCTCCAAAATCGAAATCTTGAGGAGATACTTTACAAAATTTATTCGAAAAAGATTTTTCTGCTTTTATTTTTAATTTTTGAAATAGGTTTTTTTCTGTATCAGCTGTTCGAATGATATGTTCAGGAATTATGTTTCAACTAACCCACATCTATGAATGGTTGGGTTAAAAATAACTCTTCCCCAATAACTGAATTATTCACTACATTAACAATTTTCTTTGAAATAATTTTGACCAACGTTATATTTTTTTTGGAGCAAAAATGAATAAAAACAGCTAAATTTGAGATGCCAAAATTGAATTTCATTCAATATAATAGTCAAAATAATCAGAACTCAGATACATATAATATTAATTCAAGAAATTTAATCTCTACGTTCGAAGTAATTTCAAAAACAAATGGAAAACCTGCGTTGATTAAAGTACTTGTTCAAGGTGATAACATGCATTACCAAATATTTATTAAACAAAAAATTTCACCCCACTATTCACCAGAAGTTCTTGAAAAAATTCATCTTGATTTAGTCAATATCGATATTTATTTTAAGTGAATAACAGAAATAAAATGATATTTAAAGAACATTTTCTGAACTTTAAGGGGCAAACCTCCCTAAAAAAAATTCAATAAAAGCCGCAATTTTCCAACCCTTCTGCAATGAGTAAATTGAAATATTCCATAAATTATCGGTTTTTAATCGATAACTTCAAATACTATTTTGCCAGTAAGCTCCTCATTTCTCATTGAAAAAACGGAAAATCAGAAATCTGTTCACAATAAAAATCTAGTTATAAACACGATTAAATAAAATTCAACGGCCTCCCATTTCTATATTTCCTCGATTACTAGAAATAGAAGCTGCCATGATTCGAAACTAAACGGAAAAAATGTTGAGTTCCAAGTACGTTTGCCAGAAATCTCCGAAACGCGTATTCAAGTCACGTAGCGTCATCTCCTCTAAAAAGCCCCAACCAACTTAAAAATCAGTTACCGCGTAAAGCGACCTGCCCGACTTTAATCTCTCTCGTTTCAATAACGCGTCCCTCCGCCGTAAGATGGCACACCGTAATCCGCACATCGTAACCTGTAACTCTGTGAAATAGCCGGTAATCCGACCACTCGAAGGACCATAAAGAGCGCCGTGCAACAATAGAGATGTGTGTACGAGGAACGTTCCATTGATAAAAAGCAGGTATATATCGCCCGATAGATCCATAAAACACCGAAACAGGAATAAAATTGGCATTTATAACGGTCCTTAAAGTTATTTTAACGGCCACTTCAATCTCAGTTTTATTATTATCATCATCCAGTGTGGCACGATGACGAAGGCGCGTGCCTAGAGGAGCTCGTATTTTATTCCGCCATTTGGACGACGCACTTATACAGTTTTAACTGCAGTAAAAGTCGCTTTAACGGCCTTTTTATTGCAACCACCTACCGCTGTATACACTTTGAAACGCCGAAGTGTTAGGCCGATGCTTT
Source organism: Micraspis discolor (assembly GCA_030674115.1). Taxonomy (NCBI): domain Eukaryota; kingdom Metazoa; phylum Arthropoda; class Insecta; order Coleoptera; family Coccinellidae; genus Micraspis; species Micraspis discolor. Next base: position 1,070,781 of record JARTUT010001317.1, on the reverse strand, counting down.
ATTGTTGAAGGCGGCGTTTCAAATTGATATTGTCAATTTCGGTTAATGAATCTGTATCACTTTATAATAAGAGGAATTTGCGATATATTTGATGAAGCGGAACCAAAGAAAGAGATTAGCTTATTCCCAAAATAAGCATGAAAAAAGAGGTATTCAACTTGACTACAAATATATAATTTTGTTTACTCTTCCTGATGATCATTTTTTAAGGGAAGTAATTAACAAAGAACGTATATTCTTTGATTATGATTATACTGGCGACAATATCAATTTCTTCTTGATGAACACTGGAACACTGAGTTCCAAGATTGTGATGCAACCATTCTTGGTCTTAACGATCTTATAATTTTTTTTTGTAACTAGGTGCCTTCCTCTGAAAGGATAGCCAAAGTAGTAAGACTGAATTAAAGGTATTTGAAGGTCAATATGAGTTTAAGACCATACTTCTAGAGAAACAGGCATGTAACTCCTTAAAAATGCCCAAATGAGCACTGTCCACATCCTAGAATCGAAATTAATTATCTTAGGATTGTAAAGATACTTCATCTGATCGAACAATTCAGCCACAAAAAAACCTTCTCCCAAATGGGCCGAATGAATGCAATATATACACACCAATCTCTAGTTATCAATGTATAGCAATGATGATAGATCTAGTACATCAAACGTACTCTTACGACTTGTCTAATCAACGGGCATAGCCCCAAAAAATTTTGAAAAAACCTGTCATTCAGGGGGAGGTTTCGGTCACTTGTCATTAGACGAGTTTCATGATTCACAATTTGTTTTGATGAACATAAAACTGATTAAATTTTTTTCATCTGGTAGATTTGAATGATGTTCAATATCAAGGATGTGCTTGACGGTAGGAAAGATTCCTTCACTTGAAAGATACAGAAACCGTAGTATCCCGTATGCCGAGTGAGATATTCCGCTTGTTATGGTAAACAAACAATTCTCCAAGATGGGGTGGAAATTGACGTAGTACGTAGTAGAGACGACATAACGGGGCATCTTATGGGGTATTTTCAACCCTTGAGGTCGGACCCGCGTCTGCTTCGTCGTCTGACGCCCAGAGGGATCTGTCGACGCTCGCAATAACTCTGCACGTGGTTTTATCGATTTGACCCTCTCGAAGGATTATTGTAGGTGGAGAGGAGTGCATAAGGAAAGAAAAACAAAAATTAGAGAAAGCTGATGCAGCTAAATACAGGAATCCAATAGGGATTCTGATTTCCAAAGATCCCTTAAAGGTTACTGGAACTGCTGATGAATAACGTATTTCGATATCCTTTCTTTCAGTTATTGATAAAAATCTTCACCGTTTGAAACTTATATATACCGATAGGGCTTCCAATTTCATTTCAAACTTGTTTTCGTTGATTTTTTTTTTGTCAAATGAGATCGAAGGCTTGTCTATACAAGCAACTCGGCGTCCTCTTTCATCAATGGAATTTTCGATCAGTTATGAGGGTACGTGATAGCTTCAATCCTCATTCAACAAATTCCTTCAACGAAGCAAATTCCCCCTTCAACTGACTAAGACTTTCTGGTCCCTGATAATCCCAGGAAGTCCCAATTTGGCCAATTTGACGATCATCAGACTACGTATTACGACATCCAAACAATCCGCAAAACTCGAATCTCCCGCGAAAAATCGCCGTAATCGATATAAAACAGCCAAGACAAACGTCGCTCACCTTTTCCTATTGTCCAACGTAGTAAAGCGAAACGACGTCGTAAACGTATATCGTAACTTCATTCAGCGAATCGTACAACGATCAATAACGGCTATTACATGCGACCAGAAGTTGGTTGTCTGTCTTCGTTGGATGCAGGAACTTTCACCAAACGATAGATTGGACGTCTTTCTTCAGCGACTTTGGGACCAATAGCGTAATCGTAATGGCCTCCGCACGGTTCGTTACTTCGCCGCCAGATAGCACTTAAATAGCACGTCGTAAATCCTCAACGTTTCCCGCCCATGTAGAGGCAAGGCGGTGCTTGATCTGTGACGTCATCGGCGGGACGTTCCGCTTTTCGGGTCGATTTTCGTTCGTATCTGTTGTTTTCTGTGTTCCAGGAAGGGAGCAAGCAGCTAATTCTGCTTGAATCTGGGTATTTCATCCGACTGCCGCACGACTATACAAAAACTAAAGTTGATGTCAAAAAGTATAATAAATCTTTTATTTGAATCGAATAGGAAGAACAACTTTGTTGTTTCTCAAAACAAAAATTGGTTGGCCCTCTCTCAACATGTACCTATAACGTGTGTCCCATAGGTATATCAGGGATGTATCTACATGAACATCCAGAAATGAAACGAACAATGCAGATCACTACTTGTGGTTAAGGACACGGCACACACAAAATCAGATTGAACGAGTTATTCCCAAAGAGTGCAAATAAATCAATAATAATCTAAAAATGTTTCTAGTAGTAGTATATTATTGATTGAAGTATCTCCGATACATATACATTTTTTATTCCATGAAGATGTGGCCCAAGTTACAAAAATCAAAAGTTAAGTTAGTATTCTATTTCATTGTCTAATCAATTATTCCGTTGTTTTTTAATTGTTTGATAAGAATGAAAATATTCTCTTTTATTCTTCATGGAACTGGTTTTCTGGAATAAAAAGTCCATCTATCGAAGATTCTTCAATCGAAAGTGTTCGACTATTATATATAGTTAATTTTTAGATTATTTTACACATAATTCATTTGTTTGTGTTATAACCTTCAATACCGCAAGCTGAATATTAAATTATTATCTATTTGAATATCGTATCATTACATATTTGAGTATCGTATTAATTTATTTCATTACAGCTTTTAAAATTTATTATAATATTATATTTTATTTAATATATATTTATTATAATATAATAATATAAAATTATAATATTTCAGCTATGTCACAGCACACGTTAAATTGTTAATATAAAACAGGAAAATTCCGCAAGGTATCTGATGTTACCGACGCGTGTCTTATTGGCAGCGTTTTGAAAGAGATTATTTGTGATTTTGGATTAATGCTAAAGGTTTCAGAGGGTGATCCTTGGTCAAAAATTGAGGGGGGGTTATACTTATAAGTTACAACCACCGGAAATTAGGTGATAAATGACTTTTTATTCATTCAATCCGCTTTGGAAAATCATTAGTTCTTCAGAAATTGAAAGAAATAACATTAATAAAATAAGGAAAATAAAACTTTTCGTCATTTGAAAACAGCTTACTCAATTTTTTTTAATGATTATCTCCGTGAATTATGAGCAGTATTTTATTTTACGATCAAACTAAAAATTTTAAGATAAAAGGTCAGGACATGAAAAGTTTCAGATTGAGTCTGCGTTTCCAAATCAATTTTTTAAATAGGAAAATATAGGTGTGATAAAATATGTCCATGCTGAATATTATAGGGGTTGTTTCTTTCAGCCTCTTAGTGATTGCATATTAGGGTAAACAAACACAATCAAAAACTGTTATTTTCTTAGCTTCAGTTATCTGCCAAACTTAATTCTTCTAAATGTTTCCAACATATACAGGGTGTCCCGTAACTCAACGTCAAGTAGTTAATGGGCGATATGCTAGGTTACACCAGTTCTAGCAAAAATAAAAAAAAATCTATATCACTTGGTTAAGTGGTAATAGGTAGTCACAAATTTTCCAATTTTGCAGTGATTTTTTTTAAACGTAATCCTAAATAACTTTGCTCTTGATGACAGTCACAAATCCATTGTTAGGTACAATTGTTTTATTTTTATTTAAAGAATTTTTTATTATTTTTTATTTTCATATATTTAGAACCTAACATATCGCCCAGTAACTGCTTGACGTTGAGTTACAGGACACCCTGTAAGAAACAAAACATTATATTAAGTTATTTTAAAAACTTCGAGGAAAGAGTGTTGAAAAACTATATGAGATCCTCCTTAATTTTTGCTGAAGAATTATGCTTCGAAATCTTACGTATCCATAGAGAAACACCCTTAATTTTCGATTAGAATTCTATATATTAGATTATCTTAATTTCGCATATGTATAATTTTTCATTGAACACACTGATAAGTAGAAACCGAATCATCTGAGTTGATTTAAAGAAGTACCCAACATAATCTGTTATATGTCAACTTTCGTAACAGTATACTTTCGAAAACTCACCCCTATGTGGCGTCAGTGTTACAATTCGAATCGATTCTGCTGGAGAATATTATTCGATTGAATAATTTATTAGGCCAAATCTCGATACTGGACATGTCTCCGGCTCACTTTTTCCTGGTAGAGAAAGACAGACCTCCTGTGCAGCTGAATGAAGTAATAAGATACCGAAACGTCTGTAATTTTCAAATTTTCCAAAACGCTGTCGGTCACTTCGATTGCAAGCCTTGATGAATAATACATGGTCTGAATAGATTCTGTTAAGCTGATAAATCCTGAACACCCTAAATATCGAACGAAATGAGCTGGAGAAATGAAATCTTCAAGCTCCAATGTACGACTGAGTTTGTTATTGGGTGGAAATCGCGCTAGTAGTTTCGGAGTAACTACTAACAAATGTAGTATGTAATAAGTTGGATCATAGTAATATTATTTCATGTTATTTTATTCAGTTCTTTAGGTGAACGTATTGAAACAGTACATTGTGTCTGAAGGGCAGAAAATTTGCATTTGTTGGATTGAGGCAGTTTGATGCCGAGACTTCGTTCATCTTCTCTTTTTAGCAAAAATTTAATGAATACAAGATTGAAAACTGGTTTACTTTTATTGAATACGAAACTGACTTTTGATAATTGATCAACTAAAACGTCAAAATGATAACCAAATGAACTCAAGTGATAAGCAATCAATAAAAGTAGGGAAGTAATGAGTTTGTAATGCCAAGGGAAGGAAATGTAGCTTTCACTTATATTTTTAGGGTTGTTATGGTTCACTTCCAGGGATGCGAGGCGAAAAAAATTATCAATATTAGGATTGGGTTTAATACTATCTGCAAATTTAATTATTTCATTTCTTGAATTTGCTTATTTTACTACCTTTTATTGGACGTGGTTGGTGATCTCATTTCTTCCTTGCTTTGCACATATTTCATTTTTTATAATCATAAAGATATTCACATTTGAAAAAATGGTATCAACGTTAGAAATTGTTGACATTGCTGGAAGAACTTCGAGCTATTCGAAAGTAGTGGACTTGCTACTGGTTAATCGAGATTGAAACCATTTAATTTGAATAACATTCTGGTAGAACTGGATAAATAAGGAGGAAACAAGTACAGGTGCTACGAATGTGGCCCATAGCGCATCTGAATTGAATAATGGGCATTATTTCAATACATTGTTGACACCTAGAATGAAACATTTTACTCCGTTAATAATGTAGAAAAATGAAACGGTGAGAAATTTTTTTAGCTGAAATTAATTCATGGGAAATTCATCAGGCAGTATCGAGGTGATCTTTCATGAAATTGTGGGTAGAAAACGCCTTCCAATGTATCTGGGAATAATTGAACAATAAATAGGTATATTCATTGAAAACCACAGCGAAAAGCTATTTGAGAATAAAATAATTAATAATGTTCGCAAAATAACATTCGTTTATCGATTTTTTTAGAATATGAAATATAATGACAATAAGGTGTGAGAAGAAATCTCTACATTATTCTCAAAAAAAGGATTTTCGAATATTGATACTTAAGAATTCGTCCAAGAAAAACAGCTCAAATTGATACCTCAATTTTTCGAAAATTTAATAATTTTGTCGTTTCTTCGAGTAACCAAGTATTTTAAACGAAAAATTATAAAAATTTCCTGATTATTCTTACTATTTTTTATCAATTCGAAAACGATCTCGCAAAGTATATTTTTTTTATTTTCACTTGAGCATACTCCACTGAAATTGTTTACTGATTACTTTTGTATTCCACAAAATAATCCTGATAGTTATGAACAATTTTTCGCAGGAAAAATATCCTCAATATTAAATTTGTTTTCATTTTACCGTTCTCAATGTTCCGATGAAATGATTTTCACTGAGTAGCTACTTTTTGGCAAATTGCATTCTTCATTCTATCTTTTTTTTTGTATATATTTCGATCTTGACTTCATAATTATGGAGAATTTCTCTTAACACTTGCAAACAAAGAAAAATAATAATAAATTCAAAATAAATTTTAAACCTGTATTATTAGTAATTCTACAATAGTATTTGATGTGCAAGGTTTAATTTCAATAATAATAAAATGTTATGTGGCAACGTTTCGGGTAATGCCCTTTTTCAAGCCTGTAAAAAACATCTTAAACAATATTACAACAATTAAAACAAACAAATGATCTAAAAGCTTCGTAAACTGTAAAATATTATATTGAATAGAGATCTAATTTTTATATTACCTCCGAAAATTTCTTGCCTTTTTCCAACTTATTTTGTTGGGTGTCATGGGGGTTATGTTGTCAATTGATTTCTTCTACTTGGTCTTTGCTGGTCTGTTCCTTTAAGATTCTCATTCAGCTTTATAGCTATGGATCAATTCGCGAAATTCTGTGAATTTTTTATTTGGTTCTCGGTCTAACACTACTGTTGGATAATTGAATGTGAGTTAACTATCGGTTTTGTATTTGTAGAGTGCCGTCGGTGTTTTGGACTCCTTGTATCTTTTCAATCTGTTCTTCAATTTTTGTTCCGTCGGTTCTATATACAAGGTGTCCCGTAACTCAACATCAAGTAGTTACTGTGCGATATTCTAGGTTATACCAGTTCCAGCAAAAATAAAAAATAATTCTATGTCACTTGGTTAAGTGGTAATAGGTATATTTTTGAAGATGTTAAAAATTGCAACCCTATACTACATTCTTAGGTTTTGTAGTCACAAATTTTCCAATTTTGCAGTGATTTTTTCTTAAATGTAATCTTAAATATCCATGCTATTAATCACAGTCACAAATCCATTGTTATGTGCAACTGTTTTATTAAAAAAAATATATGTTTCGTTGAGACATGGTTGAAAAATATGTTCTCAGCTAACATTGACACTACATCTTTTAAAAAAATGTACCGTACTACCCTCGGCAAGTTACTTCAAAAAATGACCCATTCAATCAAGATTACAAGATGATGTAATACTTGCTAGCTACCTTTCATAAAAATTAATTAACCTTTACAACAACAATTAAAATTTGAAAGTATGATATAATGGTTGTATTGTTGTACGATGTAATCATAACGAAACACGAGAAAATTTTATACTACATTTATTTTTCTTTAAAATTATAAGGAATGCTCAAATTGTTTGCTTTCGGCATTGCCTCAGAAATGATCTTCTCACCAAACGTGCAAATCTTCTGGTATTTATTTCTTCTGCTTCTACAATTCTGCGACGTAGTTGGGCGAGATTTTCTATTGGTTTTGAATAAACTTTGTCATTAATGCAGCCCCAGTGAAAAAAATCAAGTGGGTTTAGGTCCGGAAAAGTTCAAAATTCCAGTCCACATATTGAACTTAAATTGGTATTGGGAGCGATCTTCACACATTAGATGCGGATTTTCTACGTACCACCCATGTACGTTATGTAAATTGTAATAACCGTCTTTTTAAATGTAGTTTCGTCAGTCCATTAAATTTTGTTAAGAAAATTCGGATTCTCGCCAACATTGTTCTGCAAAACTCTATTCTAAAAGTATGATCCCGAGGCAGCAAAATATTTACACGTTGCACATGGTATGGGTGATACTCGTAACTTTTTAAAATTCTTTGAGCAATACACTTTGGTATTCCAGTGGAACTTTTAATCGCACGAACTGAAGTGCTGTGTAACTTGGTTTTTGGGTCCTTTTACAAATAAATAAGTGATTTTAATTTTATGGAAGCATAAGTAGTAAGTATTATAATATTTAGTAATCATTATTAAATGGGCCATTTTTTACAATAACTTGCAGAGGTTAATACGGTACAGTCTTTTTGAAGATGTTTTGTCAAAGTTAGCTGAAAACATATTTTTTAACCATGTCTCATCGAAACTTATATTTATTTATTAAAACAATTGTACCTAACTATTGTTATTTGTGACGATAATCAATAGCATGGTTATTTAAAAAAAATCACTGCAAAATTGGAAAATTTGTGACTAAAAAACCTATGAAGTGTAGGGGGTTAATGTTTAACATTTTCAAAAATGTATCTATTACCACTTAACCAAGTGCCTTATTTTTTTTTAATTTTTGCTAGAACTGGTACAACCTAACATATTGCCCAGTAACCGCTTGACGTTGTGTTACGGGACATACTGTATACATATAAGCCCTCACAATTATTACAATCGATCTTATATACCACATGTGTAGTTTTATCTTTATTATCTGATTTGAACATAAATAGAATTAAGTGAAGTTAATTAAACGACTTATGTGAAGATATCAAGTAAGATAATATAATAGTTATAATTGGCAGGGACTTGTGGTTGGAGTAAAACCGTAAGTCTGGGTATTGTTCACTCAGGATATGTATTCGTCGATTCTTTTATATTATTTATCTGTGTTGTTTCTGTATAGTACTGTTCCGGAGTCAGAAAAAAGAATTGAGATCAAGCAAGCGAAAGCTTCTGACTACCTTCAGGGTTTTTGGCACTCTTGTTCACCCGAACAGAGTGCTTATCATTTTGCCCAAATGTCTGTAATTTTCGAATATCGAGCCGAAAATGATCTCAATCGATTGGCTTCGACTCCCCGATGAAGAATCCGTGGCGAAAGTTGAGTCTGTCCGGCCGGCCGTATCCTCTCTAGCATCCAAAGAAGATGAGCTAGAGTTTTCATATTTTCAGAATAGGTTAACTGTCCAAATATGTAACTCGGTTAAGTTCGTTATTGGGCTAAATCCGTCGAATGGTTCAGTAGTTATGAGCATCTGAAATTTTCTTTCCTCAATAACTACTAGAATATCCATCCGATCGAGTTGATATTTGAAATATAGTTGAAGGACTCGCAAAATTTCATAGAAATCGCCACGCTAGAAAATTTTTGAAAAATTCCCAAAATAGTTTTTTAATACTCACCATCTCATAAGACATTTTTCGGATTTCAATAAAAATTCGTGAATATATTGATGTGATCGATATCTTACTCATCCTCAAATTTCATAATCGTAGCTTTTTTCCATCTAAAGATATGATTATTTTTTTCATTTACTCAAGAGAAAAGAAAAATGACATGAAGTCCCGGTGATTTTCTTTGAACGATGGCCATCACAGATCGATATTCGATTGACAAACATTCTCGGTGGCTGAAATAATATACGTTGTCAAAATTCAGAAAAGCACTGACATAAGTTTTTAGGAAAAGGAAATTATAGCTTCGAATAAAACTTGGGGAAAATTATGACTAGTTATTTTTAATTTGAGATATAGGTTTGTTCATTCATTAGGCGTTCATATTTGCATCACATTGTCTCATAGTACGGGAAAAGACTATTGTTCACGTGATCAGAGTGCTTATAGATTTGTTATGGTTTGAATATTTAGTCGCAAGTAGCTCAACAAGAGCGCCAAAGCAATCTGACCTCACGTCAGTGCTTTCTGAATTTTTTTAAATGTAGTTTCGTCAGTCCATAAAATTTTGTTGTCGCACGTACTGAAGTGCTGAGTCAATTGGTTTTTGGGTCCTTTTGCAAATAAATAAGTCATTTTATTTTTTTGGAAGGATAAGTAGCAAGTATTATACCATTTAGTAATCTTGATTAAATGGGCCGTCTTTAAAGTAACTTGCCGAGGGTAGTACGGTACAGTTTTTTTAAAGAATTACAAACATGTCTCAACGAAACTTATATTTTTTTTTACCAAAACAATTGTACCTAACAATGGATTTCTGATGCTGATTTAGGATTAAGAAAAAAAACACTGCAAAATTGGATAATTTGTGACTACGAAACTTATGAAGTGTAGGGTGTCAATTTTCAACATGTTCAAAAATATACCTATTACAACTCAACCGACATAGATTTTTTTTTAAATTTTTGCAAGAACTGGTATGTTTATTATCTGATTTAAACATAAACAGAATAAACTAAAGTTCATTAAACGACTGTGAATATATCAAGTAAGATAATATAATAGTTTTAATTGACAGAGACTTGTGGTTGGAGTAAAACTGAAGAAAAACTGTAATTCTGGGTATTGTTCACTCAAGATATGTATTCGTCGATTCCTTAATATTATTTATCTGTGTTGTTTCTGTATAGTACTGTTCAGAAGTCAGAGAAAAGAATTGAGATCAAGCAAGCAAAAGGTATTGACTACCTTCAGGGTTTTGTTATATTTTCATATTGGAATTCATCGTTTTTACCATAAAATGTTATTGAGCTGTATACTACAACCACTACATGCATCAGCCAGTGTTGGTAAGTGAAATTTTTCGAATCATAATAATTTTGAATCAAAGGGTCAGAAGGCGTTATTTTAAACGTACCAAAGAATTGTAAGCACCACTGTTAATTATATATAAAGGTAATCTCACCTATGACTCCTGTTCGTCGTCATTTGCCTTCACTGAAACGAAAAAGCTCCACTATTCTATCACACGATATATAAAATTTGAATTGCCGTTCTCCCCAATCTCACATTGAATTCTAAGATAGATTATGCTAATTAATGTTTATCAAGTTCATTTTCCCCAGAAAAAAAACTTTGACACCGAGAGCCTCCCCAAATAAATTCATTATAAGCCACGTAACCTACGAAATCCGTTAGGTTCGCAGGACCACGGTGTCAGATGCCCACCGATAATACCCCCGCCAGTAAACAACAGACATATTCGAACAACAAACGAATAAATAAAAGCCAACAGTTGACACTGATATATCGAGGCAGAAAAATCCTTTCATGCCGCCATACATTCCTGAGAAACCAGTTTTCTAGAAGAAACAACGTCTCTGCCTTCTAAAATTCTCCCCGGCGTGAGTGTACACATGCACAGAATCACACACAAGCATCGCAGGACAAAGATATATTTAAATAAGCCATTCGTTATTTACGATGCAATAACTTATAAATTAGTTAAAATGGAATGGTCATAATTCAACATTGTTTCTGTGATGTGAGCGTAGCCAGTTATTTTATTTCCATCCATAAACATCGGCATACTCGTCTACGAACAATGAGGAAGTTTATTTTGACCATGGAATAAATGCCTTTTATTTTGTTCTGGGATATGGTTGAGCGCTTAGAGATTCTATTGTGTCGAAGGAAATGTCGCTTAATGAATCTTTCGTCTTGAATGTCCTCTTAATTTGTTACTGATATATGAATTGATACTCCATTTGATGTTTTTCTAATTGGTCATTGAATAGGTTGTGAAATTCGCTTCTCTATTGCTTAGGATCGATTAGGATTTTCATTAATCTGTTCCCGTCACAAACACTTACAATAAACTCCTATGTGGACGTAACATCACAAGCAAAAATATAGACTCCAACGATTGGAGACTTATTCTGAAAATTTTCTGCGGCGTTTTCCATGGTTCTGAGATGATGGTGTGGTTATGGGCTGAAAATGACGTTAACAAATTTTACATTGAAAGTTCTCGAAGTGATGAACAATTAAAGATGGTAAAAAAGTAGAGTTTTGTTTTCTAATTATAATTCGTGAATTAATAATTAGGATTTTGAAAATATCTCCTGACAGAGAAAGAAATTTCATACTACAACTTCAGATGCCGAAACTGTTGGAACCTTCATTAATAATTTTGAGTCAACATTGAATATTGACATCCACGCACTTGACCTTTGTTAGTCAACAACTTTTCCGGAACAACCTTAACCATTGTCAAAATAAAAAAATATTTGAATAATTACTATAAGATTTTTTGGCTTCGTGGAGCTTTTCTTGTATGCTCATAAAATGAATATTGTGATGAAGGTTTCAGTAAACTATGATTATAATCATATCTTTCAGTTAACAAAATAAGAAAATTCATCATTAAGTTGGGAAGTTTTTTCATTTGTCACTTACTTACTGTTTTTATGATAACAAAAAACTTTTATTCACTGAAGATTAGGCATTTTATCAACATCTGTTTATAAATTTTTCATGAACAAATTTCAACATTTAAAATCATTTTTCAATTCTTGCTGAACTGTCATTTTTGATTTGAAATTTTTGTTCTCAATGATAATTTTTTTTCATTTCTCATTCAAATTATTAGTTGAAGTTTTTTTTCAATCAAGATTGACAGTCCTTCACAAATTAAGGAACAAGTAATTTTTTTTGCATAAACAATTATATTATTTAATATAACAACTTGTTACAAGTATCGATCGAAAGTTTTCTTTCTTTTTTTTCTCTAATAGTTATAAAAATTACAGAAATGCCCCTGTGCATCAAAACAACGAAGAAAAATTAATTTTCATTATCTATTATAATAAGTTGACTTCGAAATAATATTAAAACTTCAAAGAATCATTGTCATCATTATAAACAAACAACCAACAAATAGTAAGTAAGTATCTTGAATGAGAAAAGTACCAAAGATTTCGGAAAATATTATGATAGTTTATGACAGAAATCGAAAAAAAATGAATGAATAGCTGCAATTGTTAGATAATTTATAGATGAACAAAATGGATGAGCATTAAACCTATTTCCATTATTAATCTCGCTAGAGGGCGAGAGGAATACCAAAAAATTCTAATTATTATAAAATAATACAGAAGACACGAGATAACATAATATATACAAAATAAGCAAATATCCTACCTGATAGACAATTTTATAACTTGAAATTTATTGTGGAATCTCTATCGGTTTGAATGTTAAAGTGATTTTTGAGACCAAAAATGGAGGATCAGCTGCTGCAAGTTTTGTACTACGTATAATTTCAAAATATAATGAAAATACAAAATAAATTTATTCGAATATTTCGATGCGCGGGGACGGATTTGTAATTTTCAAAACTACCAGAAAAATAATGAAGAACAGGTAATGATTTGTTTGAAACAAATTGATGATATGAATGAAATTGTTAATGAAAAAAAAATTGGATTATTAATTCGTAGAGAACTATCAGTTATGATTTTGAAAATTTAATCTCAACTAACCACCTATTTAAATAATCGAGAGGAAAAAACGTTTATGAACAATTGAAATTTATAAACATGAATTTTTCAAGAAGTTGCGAAACTGAATTCAGAAAAATATTGAAATAGTCCACTAAACTAAAAAAATGTATAAACAGATAGAGATAACATTTTTATTTCAGTAAAAAATGTTTTTGGAATCATTAAAGTGATAAGTAACCAATGGAAAAAAAAATCAGAATTTTTGGATGAATTTTTTTTGTTAACTTAAGAAAGTTATTAAAAAAAATTGAATTCATTTTAAGTTTTATTATATCACCTATAAGAGTGGCTCCACGAAATGATAAAATCTTTTGACAATTATTCAAATATTTTCTTCGAGTCCCGGAAAAAGTTGTTAATTAACTAAGATTCACATTCATGGCAAATTAGTTTAACTAGAAAATTTCAACAAGGATCAGTTGTTTGAGGAGCTAAGATTATAGAATAATTCTTTAATATATCCTTTATATAACCTAGAAAGAAAATTGATTTCAACTTATTGAACCAATATGGCGCTTGGATGAACCTTTTTAATGTTAAAATAATAAATAATAATGATGGCGGTATAGAGTTATGGGATCGCAATTTTTTTAGTTCCTTCTCTTGCTGTGTTTTTCTCCCTAAATCCAGAAAAAATATTAGTTCACGAATTATAAGTAAAAAGTTTGATAGAATTATTATTTGGGCGAATAATAAAAAGATTTGGCCAAATATTAATTCCATACGAATTCCATCATCAATTTCTCGTCAGCAATCAAAAAGTTTGGCACCACTATTTTACCGTCATGATTTTGTCAAATTTTTCCGCACAAAGATCTAGGCATAATCCTGAATCGGATGAGCTATATCATAATTTAGTACAAGTATGTCATAGTTAACATAATTTTGAACTTATTAACTGGACTAAGGGAAGTGCGAAACCAAAACAACCGAGATGAAAAATGTTCGAATATACAGAGAGTTTCGTGGTTGATGAACATACTGTAGCTTGAGCTAAAGCTACCCTAGGTGAGAGATGAGTTCTTCAATATGAGGAATTCGCATACATGGGTCGAAGGGAATCCGTATGCTCGAAGAAAATCAGGTTTACGATATCCCGATTCCAGTATTCAAAAAAGGCATGGTGCGGTAAAAATCGAATTATCGAACCACACATCCAACCAAGAGGGTTTCCGGGTGATCTTCCCTTAGTTTTACTCCAAAATATATGACACATACATATTTCAATTCATCAAAATCAGCAAACTCTGCTAACAAAAGTCCTCTATATTATCTGATAAACTGAATATTATAGGAGCCTAAGGGGCCAACCTGTGGCCCCTCTTTCAGTTTCACTGATTTTTCAATGATGCATTTCATTTTATTCATGAGTAAAAACTTCAATTGATTCGTTTGGAAAGCAGAAAATAGTTCCTTCAATACTGAAGTATACGACGAGTGTTATTACGCCAGAATACTTTTATTATCAGCTTCAACCTCTTCTTTTTTATATCCAATTTCACGGTCTAGCTTCACTGTTCGACCGGTAGATTCTCCCGCGATCCAAAAATCTACCCTCTCCCCCATCTATCTATTCTAATTAGGCCGTTTTTCACCCTTACGACGGGGTTGCTCCGTAGTGGATTCCTGTAATTTGTATTGTACATCGGCCCCCTTGGATTAGATGGGTTTTTAGACGTTGTTGGCGGCGAGAAGCAATCTGGAAAATTGGAGGAAACCCATTCAAGAAAAATTAATTTTATTCTTATGTATGTATTCTGGGCGAAATGAAAGTTGTAATTCATGATGTGCTTAATACTAGAGGATGCTTACGTAGTCAATGATCAAGTGAACGAAACTCGAAAAATTATGTTAAAAAATAATGAATATAAGGAGCAGCACTGTCCTATACAGGTTCTTACGATCGAAAAATTTGCATCACATCTACTAAGTATGTCTCTATAATTTTATGGATTACCATAAAGCATAAACTAATTTTTGTGTGTAATTTAAAATGTATCCAGTAGTGTGGCATGGCCAATTTGAAATTTTAAATCGCCTAGAATTATGTAACGGGGCATAATTTGAAATTGTAGTAGAGAAAAAAAATTGTTCCTTATCGCTTGGAGAATCTACAGGGTGAGTCACGAAAACACCGTTTTAGAACATATTTCACTCAATATCTGAGAACCACAGATACTTAGGCCAAATGATAGATAGCCATTCCAGAAGTAATAAGCCAACAAAAAACACCAAAATCTTGGTATTCGAATTGAAGAAATTGGAAAATTAGCCATAAAATCAAGACCACAGAACAACCTAAAAAATTGACAGGCGTCAGATGTGTTCCAACCAAACAGAACGTAGCACCGTTCAAGCAGTTCATAAATAACTATTCATCAAAGGTTCTTGTCAAAAGTTTACCATCATAACTTCCAAGAGCTCCACCCCTTACAGCAAAGTCGGTACCTATGTTCAAGGGCGAGAAATAAGCAAAGGAAAATTAATACACATGAATACAATGCCGACCAAGCTCATCTAATAATGGCCATTGCATTATTCCGAGCAGAACGGAAGGGGGGAGGGGATGGATCTTCCAGATATACGAGACATTGGGGTATTCGATGCATTTCTCTAATTAAAGTAAAAGAAGAAAATGTGCAGGAGAGAGCAGGTACCAGAAACGCTGCTGTGGGAAGATTGATGGCCGAAACGTGAGAACGCAGGGAGGGGGCTCTTGTTCAGAATGGCTTTTCGATTTTTTTATAACAGAAAAATGGGCTTACATGAGAAAATAAATAAGGGAAGGGATCAAGGATGATTAATAAGAAAGGTATATAGTTCTTGTGATACAGGTAGAGGAATATCAGGCTCAGATTCGGATTGCGTTTAGAAAATGAAGGGCGCAAACTAAAAAGCAGAAATACCGCTATTACACGAGTAATATCAAGACTGAGTAAGAAATAAATCAATAAAAAAAAAGATTTGATATTCAAAGAGAATTGAATTATTCAAGATAGATGATCGAGGAAGGTAGGATTTCGATCATGGAAAATAACATCAATCAAATATTCTCTACGAATACGCTCACAGAACAAAATCCCATGCATTAAAGCCTAAAGTGGCTTGTGTATACCCTAAATAGCTTCACGAAATCCACATTTTAGGTCCTGAATCAAAGTTGAGCTTTTGACGTAGACCTCTTATTTTATGTTGTCCCATAAAAAATATCATATAGCTATTATTACAACTAGGGAAATATAAATAGTATATTTCCCGAGGTTGTCAAAGTTACATCCCGAGGGCGGAGCCCGAGGGATGTATAGACAACCGAGGGAAATGTATTCATATTTCTCGTGGTGTAATCAATAAATTGTATTATATGTTTCACTAAATATATTTTCCCCTCTACGATTTTTATTTTTCATGCAATTTTCAATGTATCCTTCCGCAAAAGATATTCAACCTCGGTGTCAATTTCGAAATATCGTAGCGCTACGCTACTGCCAAGAAAGCTTTCTCTGAAGCAGTATACAAGATGTCCCGTAACTCAACGTCAAGTGGTATATATAATAGATCACAGCATGAAAATAAAAATAAACACAATATACCAAATGCGAGAAAGAATAACGAAGATATGTCATGAATCATTAATAGCGAAAAATCTGAAACTATTGAAGAAAACTTTGCAACAAAATGGTAATCCGAGTAAATTTATCAATAAGATGATGAATTTACCTTCAAATGTACAAACAGGGCGAGAAAGAGACGAAAATGAGGAAATATCGAATGAAGGGAGGAAATTGTATTGTACACTACCGAATATTGAGAAACTGTCAGATAAAATAATAAAAGAGTTCAGAAACGAAAACATAGAAATTACTAAAAAATATATACATCAGGTTGGAAAACTGTTCTCAAAAACAAAGGACAAAAAAAAGAATGAAGAAAGATCAAACATTGTCTATAAAATACCATGTGGACAATGTGACAAGAAATATATCGGAAAACATCACAATTATTAAAAAACAGAATCCAAGGACACAAAAGTGATGTAAGGAACCATCCCGAAAGGTGTCGTTAGCTGAGCACAGCTCAGGAGAAGACCATCAAATTAGATTCGAAGAGGCAAAAATACTAAAATCCGAAAAAAACTACAGAAAAAGACTGTTCTTGGAAATGTACCACATAAACAATGAACAAGATTCCATGAATAAATAAACACAAGTTCTTTAAGCAACATTTATACATATTTAATCTCAGAACAGTGGAGAAAACAAAGAGAGGTATACATGGGACCAGTGGATGGCTAAGATCAAAAAAAGACGAAGAAGGAGAAAAACATTGGGAAGAGAAATATGATGACAGGACTGACAACTTATTGTGAATTGAGGTTATGGGATGTGACGATTAATATTTGACGTTTAAGATAAGAAAATAGTAAAACTTGAGAATTGTTAATTGTTTTATGAATTTTAGTCAAGTAAAGAAAGGATCTCACTTTTGTGTAAGTAGTTTTAAGGAGATAGAATAATGTAATGAAAGATGTTAATTTGTTTATGTATTAATTGTTAGTATTTTCCATTTTAGTAAACCCTGAAGAAGAATAGAATTACGATTCGAAAGCTTGGTAGATGACAAAAAAAAAAGATTTAGTTTTTCTTTTCCGCCCTATCAGTCTAATTTCCCTTAAAAAACAAACCCCTAAAATAACGAGACTGTTAATGAGTTAAGATTATAATATATTCTTTTGAACTTTTGGCTTATAATATTTAGTTACCAAACAATAATATAGATCAGGGGTTAGTGACGGGGTGTCATACAATTCGGCGTATGAGATGAAAGCCTAGAGAAAAAAAACCCTGATTCTTGCCTAAGTGAGAAAGTACAGAAATAAGCTGAAATATATTTGAGGAACTTCTTTCTTCTATTGATGGAGACAGAGACTTCTTCATGTTGCCCATATCGAATCTGGAAATAAAAGACAAAAGCAGAAAAAACAACTGAATAACAAAAACTAGTATCATATTCGTCTGAAATTTATAACCCATTCCAAGAAAGATCGAAAATATCATGAATAGCCCTAAAACCATCTTGAAATTTACATATGGGACAAATATTGATGAGATGAGGTATTGTTTTTTCTGCTTCTCCACATTCACAAATTGCGCTTGGAACTGAGTTCTATCTGAGTAGCATGTTATTGGTACGACCATGACCTGTTCTCAAACGATTAAGAATTGTCCAAATTTTTCTTGGAAGATCAAAAACCAGGAATGTTTTCAGAAGGAACAGAAACGAGATACTTATCGAACATTTCGTAAGAGTTCCACTCAGTCTTCCATAATTCTTTATCGCTTATGTTCATATTGAAGAACGTATTATGTCATAATGGTTTACGTGACATCAATCTGGCAATTCTATTTTGTGGAATATATGAAATAATTGAAAATGAATTGGGAAAATAATGATATTTATTCCAAGAATTCAGAGCTGCAGTCAGTCTGCGAATATGGGGGAGGGACAATGTTAAACTAAACTGGCAACCAATGAACTGGTGTAGATCTTATGGTGCCAGTAATTATTCTCATGGATGTATTCAATTGTGCATCAATTTTTTGTGTATGTGCACTATTAAACCAAACAGAGCAACAATACTCAGCTGCAGAAAAGACTAGGGCTAGAGATGCTGTGCGAAGAGTGGAAGCATCAGCACCCCAAGATGATCCAGCTAATTTCTGAAGAATATTATTCTTTTCAGTTCTAGGCTCAGATCGTTCATATGAGCATTGTAATTGAGAGATTATTTTGGATAGAAATTATGTTCGATAGGAGAATCATTGAAACTTACAGCTAATTTCCTATTTTTTACATGATTATTCAGATGGGAACAAGATACCTCTGTTTTGTTGGGATTTTGACATAATCGTCACTTAATAAAATAATTCTTTAAAATTTCCAAATCAGATGACAGTATGTTTTCCAGAGTATGAAATCCGAATGTCGGTAAACAAATTTCTGAGATGATGTTGTGGGTAAATCACTTAGATATAAATTGAAAAGTAAAGGATCTAGAACTGATCCTTGAGGAAGACCGTTTTTCAATGTTTTGAATTTGCTACTCTTATTGTCAATAAAAACACGAAACCTATCATATTTTCTAATAATTGTACCATTTTCCCACACTTCAGATGGGTTTAGAGTTTGAAAATGAATACATGTTTCCACATTCATTGAAGCCTGATTCCATGAAAGTTTTAAAACTGAGAACCTAATCTGAACAATCTCTATTTTTCCTAAAAAGCCTCCCTGGAAATTTTGTAGAGCATTTTCTATAGAAGATTCAATTCTAAAAAGAATTAACCTTTCTAATATCTTGAAAGGAACACTCAATAAACTGATGGGTCGATAACTACTAAGATCACAAGGATTTTTTCCTCGTTTTAAAATACCTATTACTTTAGCTTTACGAAATTCGGAAGGAAAGTTTCCTGAATTTAGAATATCGTTATAGAAAGACAATAACCAAGACAAGGCCCTTTTTTCCTAAATGTTTGATGAATTCTGGATAAATTCCGTAAAAACCTGCAGCTTTTCGAGATTTGGTAGATTTGATTGCAGCCCTTAATTCATCTATATTGAATAGATGTGACACATGTTCTGAAGAAGGACCTGATCTCCTGAATATGTGTAATTTTTTCTCCATATTCCTCATTTTAGATTGGGATATATTCACTGATTCAGATACATCAACTAGGCGGCGAGCGATTAATCTTGGATCAATTTTTGATGATGATGAGGCAAGGGGAGAAACTTCACCTAATTTTCTCAATATATCCCATGAACTCCTACTCGAATGTGTAGTTAATTCAATTGTACAGTTAATATTATTGTATACATGAAAGGGATACAACTAGAGTATGTTCACTTGTGTTGAACGCCTTACATTGTACAAACGTGGCATATATGTGCATATCTTGTATAACCACACTCTTACAATCGAGGTATCTTAGAACAAGTGACTCTGAAAGAAAATAGTCCTTACCATTTTTGTAGGGAATTTTTAGATCTGGCATAATTTTTTGATTTTCGAGAAAAATCTAGAAGAACAAAAATTTTGGCCCTTGACCTCGAATAACTTCGGTAGCAGGCAAGCGATTTGTTGGGACATTTGAAGTTTTCTTCCTGATGGTCAACGCAAGCATTCCACAAAAATTTGGCTTTGTCAGAATTTTTGTTATCTGATCATTATTTTTATGTCTAACTCGACCGGGCTATCAGCCAAATACTCACCTTGTATACAGTGGCGGCTCGTGACAATATAGTATGGTGAGGCACATATGAAAAAAAATTTAATAATGTAATATATATATAGGATTTACGTGGCGAGCAAAGTTTATATAGTGAACTCTACTTCGTCAGTAGCATAATAAATATATTAAAAAAATTTTCTTCACTAATGCTTGGAATTTTTGACGAATCCTCAAATTATTTATATATATATTATTTTATTTTATTCAGCAAAAAAGCCATTAATTTAATTGTCCCAATATATTATGAGCTTATTTTTCGATATACTAAATTACTCAAAAATATGAAAACCATTATTATGCAGCTGTACAGCAAGAACCAACGTGGAGGTGTAGAGCATTCCTGCCACGTGTGGGATGGGAATGAAGGAAATCGGATCAGATCAAGTTGGAAATTTTCAAAATAACGAAATAAACTCTAAATAAATAAAATAAACTCTGAAAAATATTAACACTGAATAAAAAAATTAAAAAGGCAGTGTAAAATAGGATTTATTCTGAAAGTTATAAATGAAAATTATTCTAAATTGAGTTCTCAATATTAAAATTTTTTGTAAATCAATGGAATTCTACGATTTTTCTGATCAGCGAAGTTGTCTATAACCTTGTCAATAAAAATATTTTCGTCCTGTGATTTTATGAATCCTTTTTCGATCGAAATTTTAGCCATATTACTCAGCCGCGCCTGTCCAGTTGTATTCCTAATATAATTTTTGATCCTTTTCAACGCCCAGAACTAACATCGTAAGATCCCATGAAGCTCTCAACAAGTTGGTCATCTATTACATAACGAAAAATGACTGATAACTGAGAATGACAGCTTATGTCAGTTGTTTCATCAACTTGCCAAGAAAAAAACAATGATTGTGAAATTTCGTCCTCGATTTGTTTATTCACAACAAAAGCAAACGAATCAATTAATTCATTTTGAATGGTTTTAGATTACCAGAAAATACCGATTTACTGTTGGTGTCATTTTCTAAAAAGGTTTTTAAATTCGTGTCAAATTTATTAACAAGAACTACCAATTCTTTGAAATTTCCACGATTTAAAGACTCATTCGATTCATCGTGCCCCCTAAAAGGTAACTCTTGCATACAGTGGTGCATCATAATATCTATTAAACTTCTTAGAATTTGTCGATTTTCTTTGACTTTAGCAATGAAATTTTCAATTTTTATTTGACGCGCATTGTCTATTGCTGTGGCAATATTTTGTTTTTGCTTTCTCATAACGGTAAGCTTGCAATTAGATGAAATATGCTGAGCACTTTTATTGTGTAGCGATAGACCCCGAGATAAATTTTTCAAATCACTAAAACCACTTTTCGACCAAACTCTGTCGGAATTTCCATTAGTTGCTGAGATTAAAATGCACGGCCAACAAAATATTTTTTTCAAAGTAATACTTTCAGTTAGCCAATCGTACTTGTCATACCACGTATTTTGGAACCCCCGATTTGATTTACCGACCCCACCACTAGACACTAGAGATTTCCTCAAATCTGTAACAGGTCGCTTAACTTCCTTAATTAAATATAATTTATCATCATACGAATGAGTCGAAAAATGTGGCTTATTTATTAAAAAATTAACAATATCACAAGTACACTGAACATGTTCCTTAGGAATTTCAAAAGATATACTATTAATAGGTCCCGCTGAATCCATTTCGCGATTTGGTAGTCACTTTCGATAAAAAAGATTTTTATTTCAGAAAAAATTCACCTAAAAAAGATTATAATCATACGCGATACACAGCAAACGTGATACCTCTAAATACGACAAAGTGAACTAACACTATTTCTCTATTTCCCGCATCCCGATTAACTGAGGCCAGCCTCTAATTCCTCGAGAAGCCGCCTTCAAAGCCGTAGATATGTTCTCACCGCTTCGACGCAGATAACCCGTTGGACATCGCAGAAACGAAACGATCTCAGATCGACTAAGATCGCGCAGAGGCCAGCCTCGGATTAATCCTAGAACGGCTTTCCATTACGTTCTCGTGGGTCATCGAAGCTATGACACGCTAATTCAATCAAAGAAGCCTGCAATAGGCATGCCTCGAACCGTTTATTCAAAGAGGATTTGATTTGTTATGAATATAAAAGGAACGTGAGATTGGGAAAAATATTGAGGAAAAAAGTGATGATGAAGGGGAATGAAGAAATATATGGTTCAGAATTTTTTTGATGAGGCACTGCCTCACCTGGCTCATAGGACAAGCCGCCACTGCTTGTATATTCAGAAAATATTTGTGATTCGTTTATTTTTTGTGTCAGCATATTTTCTGTTGTTTCTCCATTGTACCACCAATCAACTCTGTTAACAAGAGTAATAAACCAAAGAAGCAGTCATAACAAACTCAACAACGTCGAAATTCAATAAGACCGTGAAATGTCACAAAATCGACCGCGGTCAGAATTTATAGGTTCGACATATTCCAAACATCCATTTTACGACTTCTGGCCGTGTTAATTTCAACGAGCTTGGATTTGTTTCAGCGTTTCCGTGAATATTTCCTCGATTTGTTTTCGTTCTGAATGTCGGTTATTTTTTGTCGTTCGCGGACGCAGAAGTCTCCGTCCATTGTAATTCAGGGTACGCCTGGGTCGTACGAGAGAAATGAAGCGATAAAATCGTATGTTTGTCATCGTTTATGGGTCGTAGTGGGCACGGGTCGACGTCACGTTATGGAGAAGGAGATTCGGTTCGATCTGCTAGGGAGGTTTGGATTTTTTTGCATTTGTTTGGAGAAAATGGCTATCTCAAAACTACTGGGCCTATCCCCGATGATCATTCCTTGATCAAACTTGATCATGTCCGGACGAACATGCTATAACTTCAGAAGGAGAAGACCTGGAGATTCCATATTGAAAAAAAAAAAGAAAACGTGAAGTCAGATGAATTTGACGCTCTTATTGAGCTACTTGCGAGTGAATAACTCACAAATTAATCTGTTAATCAATTCAATTTCTGTTATCACACTGCATGGCTTGGTCTTAAAGTAATCCATGATCAATTTTTTTTTCATGGTTTTTTATTAACCAAAGGCACGTGGGGTACAGATCTCACTCCATACTGCAGAAGAGGAACTTTTATCCCTCATCCAGGGCTTCTCCTGGATCAAATCGTTGGTGAATGTGGAAAGAGTCAGCATCGATCGATATAAAACCTATTCAATTAGTTAAACTTCAATGAAATGTGTAGCTTATTTATTTTTGATAATTCTCATATTAGCAACTGATTTTAATGTGTGGATTCAGTGTAATCCTATCAACGATATTCCTTAGTCAGTTTTTATTTGTGTTTTTTTTATCTACAGGGTGAGTCTTTGACCACTGCGTAATTTTAACCATAGGTTCTTGAGATCAAAATAAACACTTTTTCCATTACGGTTTTTCCATATTCAGCTGCGTTAAGAAGTTATAAGCATTTTAATTTTCCACATTGGGCAAATATCTCTCTGTAGTCCAGATTAGTTTGAATGATTATTTTTCCGACCCAAATATCGACCAATAGAATTGCACCATTCGACGTCACGTGGTACAACCTACATGGTATTATACTGATAATTTTTTGAAAATTTTCTCTGGTAGTTGCTATATATAAACAAAACATGATCCAGTCAAATTAAGCACACGTCAAACTGACAGGTTGAATTCAATTGTGAAAATTGGAGATTTTGCATGAAAATGAGTCGATTTGGAGTTTGTTCCTGTCCACCATCGATAAAAAGTCAATGGAAATGTTCCCATTAATACGGAGAAGGCAAAAAAACAGTTTGGAACCAATTTACTACTTTTTGTACTGAGAGGGAATACACATTGAGTGCTGAAACGAGTGAAGCGCAATTGGCAAACATTATGAAAGATTACGCTTACAATATGAAAAAAATGGATGGAGAAGACTATAAGGAAGGTACAATAATAACAATGTGGGATCAGACTGCCAAATTACTTCAAGAAAAGTATTTGAACGATTTCGACATCAAAATCAACCCATTTTCGGATGCTGCATTCAAGACCGCTCGAGGAGCTCGTGATGCCAGGCGTATGGCTTTACAATCTATTCCGGAAAAACGGAGGGCAAGTGCAGCAGCGTTGGAGGAAAAAGATTGGGATGCAATGACCACTGTTTGGGACGAGGAAACTCCTGATGGCCTCCAGAAAAAATTATTCATGATAATATCAGTGGAATTGGCTTGGAGAGGTGGAGAGGGCAGCATGGCGTCAATACATCACTTCAAGGCAGAACAGCGAAATGACAGGGAAACAACTGGGAGAATTGAATACAATCCAATTTTCAGCAAGACCACACAAGGTGGTGATAAAAAATTATCAGACAGCAAGTGGCTGGTGGAGAATCGGGAAATCCCTGACAAGTGCCCAGTGAGACTGTTCCAGAAATTGAGAGAGAAGAGAGATGTCAATATCAAGAGCGACAGACTATTCCTGATCCAAAATCCATTCTGGAATAAAGTTCCAGGCGCTAGGTGGTACAAGGATTCCCCAGTAGGCCAAAACACGATTTCAAAGTGGGTTAAGGAGTCAGCAAAAAAGCTGGGCTTGACCTTGGTAACAAAAAAATCACCAATCACTCCAGTCGTGCAACAGCCGTCTCCAATCTAGCGAAATCGGGCCTGGGAGAGCAGCAGATAATCAAAATAACTGGACATGACAACAGTAACTCCATCAAGCCGTGTCTCCAACTCGACCAGGAACACCACGAATTAATTGTCAAGAAACTGCGAAGGAGTGAGCCTACTGCAGAAAATGCCATCAACAGCATAAACCTCATGACATCTACCTCTTCTGGGACCATTACCGATAACTCTGACTTGAAGAAAACATGCACCAATATTTACAACAATTGTATTTTTAATTGCACTACCCTGATTCTTAATTAAATGTTGTTTTATTCATTATGAAATTCTTATTTGTTAACTGTACATTTCGTCTCATGGTGCAATTCTATTGGCCGACATTTGGGACAGAAAAATAATCCCCCGAATACCACACGAGCTTCAAAATTATCTGGTATTTCCCGATAGGTTCCCTGCAAACAAATAAAATCGTCCTTCATTTGTTTGCAACGAACCTATCGGGAAATACCCGATAATTTTGAAGCTCTTGTGGTATTATAAGTGAAAATTACCTTCCACAGCATCCACTAATGAATCTGAATTGTTTAAAAACATTATTTTCCCTTTAAAAAATGATTCCTTCACTCATGTTTCAGCCGATGAGGTCCAGAAGGAAGATACAAAATACTAATTTTCTGGTAAAAAAAAATTTAACACCATAAACATAGATTTTTGTTGTTTTTTATAATTCTTATTCAAGATTATAAACCATCCCTTTCTCGTGAGAAATTCCAAAAAAACCTCAGAATTATTGGATGTTATCATCATACATTTGTAATTTTCTTCTTAAAATTTCCAAATCATGGAACCATCATTTCTATGAAAACTTCCAAGGCAAGAGGTTGTCACTTAACTTTTTTTTTCACTCAAAACCAGAAAAAATCATCTATGATTTTCCAAACACTGATATTTCTGAAGTTTCTTCTCCTTGACAGAGACCAGTGAACAGGTCTATGAGGTCTCTTGATATCATACTGTTAAAAATATGAAAATCTTTTTCGAAATCTTCAACAACAATGAATGATGTCACTATAAATAATTATTTTAAAGTGATGTTACTTTGCATGATGATTATTTTCTGTACTGAATCCCAATAACAATTTACTTGGGTAGATTACAAGTATTCCATGATTTAGGTGTGCAATTATACTTGCTTGAAGAAATTGAGTTTGATCACCTAAATTTGCTTATGAAAAAAACCAACTAGGTGTTCTATAATACAATAATTTCTGTTGCATCATTATTATGGATTTATTCTGTTTAGACTATAATTAATTACTGAACATGCGTAAATTTTTGGATTTTATAATCAGAGTATCTGTTTCAATCATGTAAACAAAAACATAAATATTGAATAATGGTTATTCATAGATTATGTTAAATTTTAATACCTTACCATAGAATATCAATTCATTACCTAACCCCAGGAGAGAAAAAAATTGATAATTGCAAAGTTTTTTTAAATGCAAGATAATATCTGTAACCATCATTGATCTTTAGTTATAATTTTTCTCAGAATAACTAGATTGCATTATTATCACATTGAAATGTTATTATAACGTCTCTGTGGTGGGTAGTTCCCAATAAAATAGTGTTCTGTGGTTCCTTGTTATTTTGATTCTGTTTGAAACTGTCAACAGTTACGTCGATAGTTTGAAATTATTCAATTCAGTATGAAATGATTATGGTCAGAAAATGCATTCTATTCTAATCTTTAATAATGAAATTCTTCTTTTTATGAGAGCCTATAGCTTCCAGTTTCAATATTGATAGAATTTCAATTAATCATGCATCATAACAAACATTCAGAAATATTAAAACTAAGTCAAATTCTATTATATCCTAAGTTTGTGAACCAGGTTGAATCGATGTTTGAAATAAAGATGTAAAAAAATTTCTTTAAAGGTACAAATCAAATCTAGGAGCCTGGTTTCGAAATTTTTAAAACTCATATGAGCTAAATTTGAAGCATTCCTATGCTAGAATAGATATAATTTGATGAACCCTGTGAAAGTCTGAAGCTATAAAGAACCAGCTCTTCATAAAGATAAGTCTTCAATTTAACAGGTCCTGACAGAAAATACATTACCTATTTCAACGGTCATGAAAATAGACCGAAGTACCTATGTGAGTGATGGAAATCTTTTTCTCTATTTATTATGGAATATTACTCTGGATTAAATATTAAACAAGGTGCTAGATATCATTAATAATGAATACAGTAAATGGCAATTTAGATTCTGTGGTGAATGTAAGACAAAAATTGTTGTGTGGTTAATTTCATCTATAGTGTTTACTGGTGGATCCATAGACTGGAGAGATTTCCCCAACCTTTTGTAGAAATATTTCATAAAGACATAGAATATGGCAACATTGAACAAATCTGATTATTGAATCATTTCAGCACAGAGTTGGATTTGGGAAAATCAGAAAATTTGGACAAAATTATATCGATTAAATTCCTTTCAACTTCAAATATCTCTAGAATGGTGCAATTCAGGAGAAAAGATGAAGAATGATTTTATCTGCAAAAAAGACTAATGATTCCAGGAAGTACAAGATAAGGACCTTTAGTTCAAATGATATTTGTTTTTCATGCAATTTAACCAATCTGTAGAGTTGTAGTGAGAAACCCACAAGAAATGGAATAAATCTAATGATGCCAAAATATGCATGACTGTTATCAAAAACCTTCTACCAGAGATCATTTCAATTAATATTAAAGGTGAAAATGCAATTTTTTTATGAAAGTTCAACACCCTATATCTTTCGAACGGGGTCAAATTTGGAAAAATGTTATAGGAAGAATATGTTTCTTTTGACGTCAAGAATCTATGGTTAAAATTAACGCAGTGGTCAAAGACTCACCCTGTATATATGATATAGTATGGTTTGAGGATATGAGTTTCTTGATCATTTATGAAGGTTTGGATTAATAACATGATTGAACTGGAGAATAGAAGCTGACATCCATAAATTTTTGTCTGAATACGTTTGATATCTTATGAGGTATAAAAAAATCTGGGAGTTATAAAGAAAACCAATTTTCAGATGCTCATAACTACTCAGGCTTTGGACGGATTTGGCCCGATAACGAACTCGTGCAAGATATTCAATCCATCGAAGTACCCTGCAAATTTCAGCTCTCTAGCTCATTTCGTTCGAACGTAATCGTGCCCACGGATGGACGAACGGATAGAATCGATTTTGACCACGGATTCTTCATCAGTGAGCTCATACAAAACGATTCAATCTACTTTTACCCAAATATTCGAAAAATACAGATATTTGGGCAAATCTATGATCACTCTGTTCAGGTGAACAAGAGGGCCAAAAATGGTTAGTTGTCTGAATATCTTACTCAAATTAATTATGCCCAGTTGCACCGACGAATGTAAGTGTGACTCTTTAATCTTTAATTGTAAGTGCGTTTTGAGACACAAATTCTCTTGCACCACAGATTAAGTGAAGGATAAGTTTTTATATTTTATGCCGTCATCGTTCCTGGCTTACAAAAGACTTAACACTGTCTCGAACATATATAAACATAACCTTAAAATATTGATAGCTCTGAGTTCATCAATTTTCGCAGTGCTGCAGTGAATCTATAATGGAAAGTATGAATCTTGTAAATAAGTTGAATGAAATCAACGACATAGGTGAGGACTATAAATAGACAGTAATTGATTTTTGTTTTTCAAGAAATTTGGAATATAATAGAGCTGATCACAATCGCGATATAGATAAATTAGCATTACCTTGGTGACTTCGGTTAACGAAACAGAGCAGTCAACATCTGTTATGTTTAATTGAACTTGATTTGTTGTTATAATGTATTTCTCAAAATTTGAAATATTATAGATCGTATAACTTTGAAATTATGTTAATTTCTGATCGACAATCGTTACATTGAAATAATGCTAATAGCCAACTAAATTGTTTTGAGTTTCTGACTTATATCAATTCTGACAATTTTCTTCCAAAAGTGTGAATCTAAGCATTAAGATGAATCTACAACTTAGGGGGTAAGAAATAGAAATAAGAATACATAATTTTTTTTTTCAATATTTTAATCTGCATCCCTTATACATTTTCCAGATCTTTCTATTAACATATTTATCCCTTTGAAACAATGTTTGATCTTTGTCTTGAAAAGACCTAGAAACTGCATCTTTCACTTCTGCATCATTTCAAAATTTCTTCCCACGAAGTTGTTTTTACAAGTTTGGGACTGGATAATAATAGCTGGTAGCCAGGTCTGGACTGTAAGGTGGGTGAGCCAAAATTTCGAAGCCCACAGCTATCGCAACGCGGCTCTTGAGAACAGACGCGTTGCCGCATGGGGGGAGGACACCGCTGGTCAATTTTCCTCTCTTATTTTCTTCGATAGCTTCTTTTAACCTCACTAGAATTGAAGCATGGTATTCTCCGGTTATGGAGACACCTTTGTCTTTGTAATCGATCAATACAATCTTTTATGAGTCCCAAAATACTGTTGCCATGATTTTCCTCACTGGCTGTGACACCTTAAACTTCTTGGGTGGTGGTGTACCCTTTTTATTCCACTGCTTAAATTCCTATTTGGATTCAGCTTCCTAATGATGACCCTCAGTAACAATCTAAGTCAATACTTCATTTCTGTCTTCACTACAGAGATCTTAAAACTCTAGAGGACAATCCACGCGCTGTGGTTTTTGAGACGGCTGAGTATTCTCGGCACCCATCCTGCACTCACTTTCATATGATCTTTAAAATTTAAAAAAATGGCAGTATCTGATACTCAATCATTTCTGCGAATTATTTTTTCTTCAGACGTGCATCTTCCAATAATATGTTTCCACTTTTTGAATAATTACCGGAGTGGTCGCCTCAATCGGTCGTCCTAGGCGATGGTCGTCTTCAAGTGAGTCCCGGCCTTGATAAAAGGGGTTACATCACTTGTCTACCATAGTATTAGCAGGGTAAGAGTCTTCGTAAGCGAATGACATCTCTTCCAATATAGTTTGAACTGATTTTCCGTGCTTGGTACGGAACTGAATGACAGCGCGTGATTCGATTTTCACAATTTCTTCCCGATTGACTTCCTTGATCGACGACAGTTCAAAGATTAGTGACCTTGAAACGGCTTAACTTAGTTTTTAGGCTAATAACGAGTTATTCAGTTCGTAAAAATTTTGGTGACCCTCACTTAACATTTTTCCACCCATTTGGCGAAGTTTAAAACTCCTCCTCGTCTCTGGTAAACTAAAAGAGCTAATATAAGAGTAGTATTTTAAGAGGTCCTTACTACTGTTCATCGAATCAAAAAGTTTTTAAATTATATCTAGTAGCTTGAAATTTATTCCAGAAAAATTGATTTTCAGTTACGTCATTTAGGAGGCCGTATCTTCGTAGATAAGATGCCACTAGTACGAGAATTATAAAAACTTTTCATCTTATTTTTTCATGTTTTATCTGATTTCGTTAGATTTACCGGATACCCCGTATAGTCAATGAGAAACAATGTAGAAATTTTTCTTATTCATTTCCCCGTAAACAAAATTCTGAGATTTGCTGAAAAATTGCGAACTTTCCCCATAATTGTCGAAAATATGATGAAAAACTGCAGTCTTGTCATTCTAAAGCACCATGAATCTCGCAACAAACAGCCAATTTCCTTCCTGCCTGAAATATACATTTTTCTCCATTCGCCCTCCTGGAACCTAATTACAGCTGCAATATCCCATTCTCCTTCGAAGAAATAATCCAACTCCGAGCCAGATGTGCCCAACGACTGTTCTCTTCCGCAAAATATTTCCCGGCCTTCGGGAACTGTTTCTGACAGGAAAAAACGTAATTTACTGTCCGCCCCTCTCCAGAAACCCATGTCGGGACTCTTCCCGGTCGCGACTTGGGAATATGAAAATTACGATTTATCGGTCCCAATAAAATCACCCTGTGTCGTCACGAAAAATGTTATGTCAACATTAATAAAATTTGGGGGGTGGTTTGCAAGAGGGGTGGTATCGGTAGCTTTATAACTCAAAGTCGTAAATAAACTTAAAATAGGTTAAAAATATCTGAAATTGACAATTCGCTGCTTGAAATGAACAGTGGCATATTTGCAAAACACTACTTTTCAAGAGAGCGTTTCAAAGTTTTTGCACAATCGAATAAAGGATTCCTGAATATATTATTAGCCACAGTGAAATATTTTGGTAGTAAAATAATTGTTTTTTACTGAACTACTTATACAGGCAAAGAAAAGATTCCTGAAATATTACTATTGAAGGAAGAAATGAAGATATGCCGTTGTTACGTAAGTATTATTATTAAATAGTGAAGATAATTCTAGACAACAATAAGGTTAGTGATTATTTAATTAATTGGAAATAAAATAAAAATAATACATTTGAAGAGTTTTAATATGGAAATAAAGTAGGTACAAACTAGTTACAAACTGTTATTAAAATTGGAAAACTGTCGAAGAATAAGGCCATTTTTTAACACACCCAGAGCTTCTCCTTTGTTTTTTTTTTGCCATCTTGAATGCAGTTTGGTATGCCTGCTCATAATCAGGAAATGTTGGACTCATAGATTTTCGAGTTTTCTTCATTTCTAAATCTACTACGATTTGGAACTGCGCAACTCCGTAAGACTTCTCTCTTCTCTTTTTAACATAATGACGCTCATTTATGAAATTGCTGGGATAGGGATGCCCGTATACCTAAAATAATATTCAGGAAATCGGAGTACATCATCTCAACAAGTTTGTATGGCTCTCCTTCCTTGCATCCATCACTCTCATCTTCAAGAAGGTTGATAAACTTGATTCCTCAAATTACCGCCCTATCAGAATACTTTCTTCTGTCTCGAAAGTCCTAGAAAGAATTGTGTGTGACTGTCTGCTGCAGTTCAGTTCAGAGAAGAGTTTAATTCCGGATTCCCAGCACGGCTTTCGTCCCAACCGCTCAATCACAACAAATTTATTATCCTCTCTTGGTGACTGGATATGAGCATTAGACACCGGATCTCTTGTAGATGTGATTTACCTCGACTTCTCTAAAGCGTTTGATCGAGTACCTCATCGGCGTTCTCTTGCTAAATTTGAACATCTGGGAATCAGAGGTGGGCTTTTGGACTTGATTAAGGCCTTCTTAACCAACTGCAGATATCGCGTCAGAGACGGTGATGCTTACTCTGAGGAGGGCATTGTCACATCTGGTGTCCCCTTGGGACCTGTTCTGGGGCTAATTCTTTTTCCACTGAACACTTCAGATTTGCCCCCTCTTATCAGGTCTTGCATGCCGTCCTTTGTTGACGACACCAAACTGTTCAATATGTCCCTTGTTCGTGGTCGCACCCTTCAGGAAGATCTGGACGTCCTCTTTAAATGGTGTACCACTTGGATGCTTCCTCTAAATATCGAAAAGTGTTGTGTTCTTCACATAAGAAGGAATAACTCCAAGCTATCCTACACTATCGATGGCCATCGGCTGGTACCTGTAACTCACCATGTCGATTTGGGGGGTCACTGTCTGTTCGGATCTGGGGTGGTCCGTTCATGTAGGGACGATCACGGCGAAGGCAAAACAGGTAACTTACCTCCTTCGCAAAACTTTCAAGTCCTCCGATGTGATCACACGGACATTTCTTCACAAGACATATATAAAACTGATATTGGAGTATGCCTGACATGTATGGTGGCCCTCGACTAAACTCGATGAAAATCGCCTAGAATCGTCTGAATGTTTGACTATTGTCAATATACCCAGCTTTGCCGAGCGTCGATCAAGAGGTGACCTTATTTTTACATTTCGTGCGATGAACGGCCATTTTGGTGATCAAATGAAAGATCTTTATCAGCAGAATACAAATAGCTTGCGTGGCCATCGCTTGAAGTTGTTAAGGGAACCATTCAAGACATTACCTCGTCAGATTTATTTATCGAACTTGGTTTTCAACGTTTGGAATCGGCTGCCGGATGTGGTAGTGGAGTCCACTTCTGTCAACACCTTCAAGAATAGACTGGACGAAGGGTATTCGCATTGAAATTATTTTTATTCTTTCATTCGGGATTCTTGTCTTTGTTTTTATTTAATTCTACTGATGTTCAGTTTCATGTTTATTTTTATTTGCGGGTTTATAGGATTAACCTCAACCCTTGTACAAGGTTAAATAAATAAATAAAATAAATACTGATTATTGTTGTGTATATTAACTGGTGAGAATAGGCCGGGTTGTCCACGCAAAAACTGATTGACCGATTTCTCAATTTGGCTATTTACGTTATCACCTGTGACAAGATATTTGTGTGTTATTGAATCGAAGTTCATTTTATTAATTGCTAAGAAATACATAGACATTAAGTATTAGTTTTTTTGTTGTCCAGAATAGTTGCCGCTGTAAAAGATGACATTTTTCACTAACCCATGTGCACCAAGTTAAGAGAGATACTTCGAGATGGACGTTCGATTTCTACTGGGCAACGGTGTCCCTTTGTTTCGTTTCAGAAGTAAAAGAACACTTCATTTTTTTCATGTTAAATATAGTAAAGTATGTCGTCTGCCTGCTTCTCCATTCGAGAAAGATCTTTCTCTATGATATGCTGCTCATAATTCTCAGATTCTCCGACTTTGGAGAGTTTTCGTATTGTGGTCAATATGAAAATTAATCTTTCTTTGGTTGAAAAGAGCTAATATTATACGTCTTAAATATTTAGAAATATTGATCGTAAGTACCACAATTTTTTCCTCCTATTTTTCGTTCCTTTTTGTAGTCTCTATGCAAATCTGCGATAGATTTTCTCCCTTCGATGTAAACTCGTGAAGTGTCTTGTCGGCAGTAGTGGTTAGGGATTTTTGGGATGGAATTTGTGTGTTTATGAACACTTTGTACCAAAGTAACTTCTATTTTTTTATGCTGCTGGTTTTTTTCCCAATGATCTGCTTTTAGAATATTTGTTTCGTTGACGACTTTTTCAATTACTGTTCTGATGAACCTGTCTGTTATATTGAATGTGTTTTTGAAGAAATACTTACAGACTCTTACAGACTTTTGAGGATCACATAATATCCTTTGGTTTTACCTCTAATACGTGTCGCATTCAAAGTGACCCTTTCTACTTTTGGCGCTACTGTTTGCATCCAACCTTTGACATATTGACGCTGACGCTGCGAGTCTCCAAGGGCCCAAAAAGTCGTAAACTGTTCTTGTCTTTGGCTCTCGTCAATTTTCTTCTTGCAATTTAACTTACAGTTTTGACATGGTGGTAACAGCTTTTCAGCGGCGACAAGCTTGTCAGTGCGACCGATGTATTCTTTACCCAATTGTCTCAAATGTTTTATTGTTTTCCTCTGATTCTCTTTCTTGGTCAAAAGCTTTGGTTTGATTGTATGGCAGATCATTTTCTTCGTCGTTTGATGCTGCAAAGATCTGGTGCCCCATCAGAATCTCTATTAGTCTCACCCAATTCATCAACTCTATCCTCATTCATTTTGGTAACAGCAGTCTCATTTCCTTCGGTAACTTTATTTTCATTTATTTTCGTAACATCAGCCTTATCTTCATTCATTATTCTTCATCAACGGAATTTTTTCAGAAGGATCAGAAATGAGATTTTCATTTGAACATTTCATAAGAGTTCCCTTCAATCTTCCATAATTCTTTATCGCTTATGTTTATATTGAAGAACGTATTATACAGGAATGGTTTATGTGACTTCCACCTGAGAATTATATTATGTGGAATGTATAAAAATAAGTGGAAATTAATTAGGAAAATAATGATATTCGATCCAAGAATTCAGAGCTGCAGTCTGTCTGCGAGTTAGGGGAGGAACAATGTTAGACAATACTAGTAACCAATGAACCGGTGTAGATCTTGTGGTGCCAATAATTATTCTCATGGATGTATTCAATTGTGCCAATTAAACCAAACAGAGCAACAATACTCAGCTGCAGAAATGACTAGGGTTAGAGATGCTGTGCGAAGAGTGGAATCATCAGCACCCCAAGATGATCCAGCTAATTTCTGAAGAATATTATTCCTAGTAATTAAATAATGATTGCAGGATTTTGGACGAATTCAATGTAATCAAAAATTTAACACATCGCCAACGTTTCGAATCTTTTGTGATGATTTTTCAAGGCTAAAAATTCAAATAATTACTTAGGTATAAATGGAACACCGCACACGTCCATGCTGAAGGACATGGATTTAACTTCGACAATGTCAAAATTTTGGATTACAAACCTATTTACAGTAGACGCTTAATCAGTGAAATGATTCATATAAGATCCAATAACACAGTGAACTTTAGAGAAGATATCTAACATCTGAGTTTAATTTATGATAGTTTAATTCTGTGCAATAATTCTTCAGGGGCACAAAATGGTCAACAATGAGTAGTGATGGAAAAAACAAAAGAAATTTTCAAAACCCCAATGTGTATATTTATTCGTCTATTGAGTACATCCAATAATTTTAGATTTAGTCTGATGTTTTCAAAACTTATGTTGATACCTTTTAGTTTCACTTAATATAAATATTAATAAGAGTTCTGTACGGGAAAATTTAATATTATTATGTTGCATTTTGTGATTTGTGGAACATACCGGTGGACTATTTTTTGTGTTCCTCACTGTCGTATTGACAACACATTTCATATCAAAACGTCTAAATTGAATTTAATCATAATTTGAGATTTTGATACACATTTACATTAAAAATATACAAAATTCTTTCAAATTGAAGAAACGCTATCAAAAAAAATACGAGGTGACTCTATAGGTGTTCCATTTTTACCTAAGTAAATATTTGACTTTTTAGCCTTGAAAAAGAATCACAAATGATTCAAAACGTTGGCGATGTGTTAAATTTTTGTTTACATTAAATTTGTCCAAAATCCTGCAATCATTACTCAATTATTGATATCATGGACGCACCAATAATCAGTGATTATTCCTAGTTTTCAGTTTCAGGCTCAGATCATTTGAATAAGCCTTGTAATTGAGCGATGAATCTAATTTAACTCCTGAGTAATTTTGATAGATTTTCATGATTATTCAGATACCTCTGTTGTGTTGGGATGGGGACATAATCGCCACTCAATAGAATAATTATTTAAGATTTCCAAATCAGATGATAGTATGTTTTCCAGAGTATGGAAATCCGAATGTTGGTAAGCAATAGTAATGTCATTGCACTCTTATGGTCAACAAAAACACTAAACCTCCTATCGGATAACATATTTTTTGATAATCTTACCATTTTCACAAACTTCAGATGGGTATAGAGTTTGAAAATCAATCCACCGTTCAACACCGTGTCATATGCCGAAGATAAATCAATGAAAGTACTTCCTGTTTTCAACCTATTATTGAAGCCTTATTCATTGATAGTTGTAAAGCTAAGGACCTGATCTGAACAATCTCTATTTTTCCTAAAACCTCCCTGGAAATTTTGTAGAGCATTTTCTATAAAAGATTCAATTCTAGAAAGAAATAACCTTTCTTATATCTTGAAAGGAACACTCAATAAACTGATTGGTCGATAACTACTAGGATCACAAGGTTTTTTTCCTCGTTTCAAAATACCTATTACTTTAGCCTTACGGAATTCGGAAAGAAAGTTTCCTGAATTCAGAATATTGTTATAGAAAGATGATAACCCAGACAAGACCTTTTTTCCTAAATCTTTGATTCAGGATAAATTCCTTCAGAATCTGCTGCTTTTCTAGATTTGGTAGACTTAATCGTAGCCTTCAATTCATCTATATTAAATGGTTGTGACGCATGAGCTGATCTCCTGAATATATGTAATTTTTTTCTTCATATTCTCTATTTTAGATTGGGATATATTAACTGATTCAAATACATCAACTAGGCAGCGAGCGATTAATCTTGGATAAATTTTTGATGATGGTGAGGCAAGGGGAGTAGCTTTTCCATATTTTCTCAATATATCCCATGAACTCCTACTCGAATGTGTGAAATTCTTTCTTGATACAACTCTATCTCATTTCTCTTTTCGGCTTGTATTGATAGAATTCATAAGCCTTTCACATTTATCAACGGATGGTAATTTTTGATAATCCTTATACAAATTATCGGTATCTTTCAACCAACCTGGAATATAATCTTTCCGGAAACCTCTTGGAACGAACTTTTTTGCTGCGGTTTTCACCACCCCTAAGAATCTGTGATGGTTGTCGTGAGTGGGTTTAATCCATCTAATATCACTGTCTACCTTCTTAGCAAATTCAATCCTATTTGCTTTCTTGAAATTCCAACGAGGTCTTCTTAAACACTTCTTAAAGTCAACAGAATAGGCCTATGTTGGCTATGAGGAAAAACTCCTAGAATTTTACGTTTTGAAGGAAGCGGTTTGCAAGTATTGTCACCAGACACTAGGCAGAGATCAGGATTATCTAGGACTCTATTCCATCGAGAAGAATGGAAAGAAGGTACATCTTTATTATCAAAAATCAAATTATTACCTAGCTAACCGGTGATCATTAACAATGACTCCAAATATTATTGTAATCTCCAATGAAATACTGTCTGATTTCATCCAATTGAAATATAAGGTAGCTGGTCAGATAGGCCATATGGTGACCTCCTGCCAACTAAAGGACATTACCATTCGCCCCATCAGCCTCTTCGCTATATCGATTTTACAGCCTTGTCAACGCCAGGACATCAGAAAGAAAACGTCGATCAGCTAGCTGCGGAATATCTGAATGCGTGATGAGGCATAACAATATGTTGGCGGCAAATGGCGCACATTCGGGCGCTTTTCTTTTTCCATTTACTACATAATAAGGCCCCCTTTACCGTGGCCGTAAGGCTCGTATAGATCGCGTCTGGCTCAGCGGTTCGCCTCGTAGGGCGGCCATGGAACGCCCTGAATTGATCAATTCAATAACCGCAATGTGGTAATAAAGTTTCAGCTTCCGCCTGTTATATTTATAAGGCAGCCTATTGCATACGGTAATGCGAAAAATATTGCACGTGATACGTTGTTGGCCCCATTTTTCGTCTCGGTAAAGAAGGGTGTACGCGGAAATTGAGTTGTATTTTTTTCATTCGACGTCGTAAGCGGGATGGTTATCCGCGAAAGTTTTTGGGGTTTTTATTTCCAGCTGTTGATGATTGTCTAGTGAAGATAGAGTTCTCGAAATATCTCAGAAGCTTCGACTGAGAAGTCGAGCAAATAGGCGCTCCGATATCTTGGTGATGTGGATAAAAATTTTATTTACTCTGGTAAAAGCTTCAAAAAATTTAGTCTCCCCAAAAATTCTTTCAGAACCTCATCATCATTAGATATTCGCAATAATACGATGACTGAATGAAGCGATCCGAAGATATAACTCAATTATCTGAAAAATTGGGTTCAGCCAGAACCTTTTCTTCGTTTCCAAGTGTGCGGATAAAACCAGATAAGTCCTCAGCTAGTTAATTTTTTCACAGTTTTATATTTTCTTCAGTTTTTAATTGTTTTGGTATGATGCTTCCTTGCTCTTTCATTTCTCCCCATTTTCTGCTGACTTGGGTGTTTCACTTCATTCTGGCTTTAGTCCCGGTTGAACAATAGATGTACAGAAAAACAAACAATTCGTCGAACTTAAATGTATTAGATCTATACAGGGTGTCTACTATAATAGGTGCCAAACTTCAGTAGGTGATATTACAAGTCATTAGCAACAAAAAATGGCCTAAACATTTTTTCGAAAAGTTGATAGTTTTTGAGTTATTTAACACTTCTTGGTTTTTCGATTTTTTTGCCTTCCCCTTCAAAAACAAGAATATCTCTGTTATTCTTACAGCTACGTCAAATCTGATCATATCATCAGAAAGAGCAGTAAACACGTTATGAAATAGGTCTTTATAAATGTTAAAAAAATGTTTTATACCCGGGTCTTGTGAAAGGGTAAATGTAAAAATTGAAAAGAGTGCAAACTTAGTGGTATTTTCTTGTAAGCTGTACCATTAAAAATTGGTGAATAAGTAGAGGTTCTTTTTCTTGGAAAAACTAATACATGTAATAGACTTTTAAACGGTATATCAACTTTTCACTTAACTTTTTGTTTTTCCAACAATATCACTGTTTTAAGTCAGAAAAACTTAAAATGCAGAAACGCAAATTTTATAACAATTCATTTCAAAGCATTGTAGGTTCAAAATAGTCATAAATATTATTAATAGTAACAGAAAAACATTAAATAAACTTTGAATGAAACTGAATGAACGTAAAAATGCAAAACCGAATTAAAAACTTTAAAAACTGTTCAAATCGCCTACCTCTTTGCTCAATGCATTTTATACATCTTTTTTGTACAGAATCTACAACCTTCCGAAGTTCATTACGTTTTCGACGCATTGTATCACAACATTCCTGAATTCTGTTGATTAGTTCTTCTCAATTTTTCGAAAAGTTGATAGTTTTCGAGTTATTTAACACTTCTTAGTTTTTCGAATTCATTTTGCCTTCCCCTTCAAAAACAAGAATACTGTTATTCTTACAGCTACGTCAAATCTGATCATATCATCAGAAAGGGCAGTAAACATGTTATAAAATAGGTCTTTATAAATGTTAAAAAAATGTTTTATACCGGGTGTTGTGAAAGGATAAATGTAAAAATTGAAAGGAGTGCAAACTTAGTGGTATTTTCTTGTAAGCTGTACCATTGAAAATTGGTGAATAAGTAGAGGTTCTTTTTCTTGGAAAAACTAGTACATGTAATAGACTTTTAAACGGTGTATCAACTTTTCACTTGACTTTTAGTTCTTCCAACAATATCACTGTTTTAAGTCAGAAAAACTTAAAATGCAGAAACGCAAATTTTATAACAATTCATTTCAAAGCATTGTAGGTTCAAAATAGTCATAAATATTTATAATAGTAACAGAAAAACATTAAATAAACTTTGAATGAAACTGAATCAACGTAAAAATGCAAAACCGAATTAAAAACTGTTCAAATCGCCTACCTCTTTGCTCAATGCATTTTATACATCTTTTTCGTACAGAATCTACAACCTTCCGAAGTTCATTACGTTTTCGACGCATTGTATCACAACATTCCTGAATTCTGTTGATTAGTTCTTCTCGATCATTAATGCGATTTTTATACACATTTTCTTTCAAAGTGCCACAAACATAAGAGTCTAATGGAGTAGGATAGGGCTTCTAGATGGCCATCTCAAGGGACCATATCTTCCGATCCATTTCTCCCCAAAGCATTGATTTTTAGTCCCTCACAATTCGACTATTCGTTCATAAAGTTCATATCTATCCGCTATGGAAATATCTTCAAGAATGTCAACTACGTTGTTATTTAGTAAATTTGTAAATTCATTGGAATTAAGGCGATCGGGATGTATTACCGGCCCGAATAGCCGTCCTCTCATGAATCCCATCCAAACATTGACTCATAATTCATGCTGTTAATGAGATATAACAGTCGTATGTGGTTTTTCCGTATCCCGTATATTGGAATTTCGTAAAATTATTATTCCACTTTTAGTGAACGTTGCCTCCATAATATATGATCACATCCCCACTCTTCCAACTTATTTAGGTACCACCTATAGAATTGTAATTTGACCTCACCATCCACAGGTAACAAATCTGGACTTTATTTAATGATTTAATTTAATAAATGAAAATTTAATGAAATCTCTAGGACATCTCCTTCGGAAGATTGAGTATACTTCTGGCTGGATATACAAGTTTGACCATTGTTCTTCTTGGGGTAGTCGAGCCCAATCCATTGAGAGTACTCTCAACTCTATATTAAAACTCTACTACTCTACAGCAACCGCGCAAAAAGAATTCGTAAGTCTACGCAGATTTCAAAACTCGATTGGCCCTACTGCCTGTAACTCCATTACCATTCTTACGATTTCACTGAATGCAACGAGAGATCGCATCTCTGACATACTTCATCTAAGAAACCAATATTGCTAGTTGAAAAAAAAATTGTCACAGTTCAGTAGTACATTTGTGCAAAATGCCCATTTACCAAATTGTGCTCTGTACGATCATCGTAAATCTACAACACTCTGCCCTTCATGACCGTAATGCCTTGTTCACAGCGGAGAACTGCGTGTTCTCCGAGTAATATAAGCAGCGTTTACATGACGGAGGACGATAAATCAATTTACCAATTAATTAGTAAGTAGCTTCAACTAACAAGGTTTCTTCGAAAAAGCTCGCGGGTGACAAATTTATGATCTAACTGTGCTCGATACCTTAAGTGACAGGGGAAGGGTTGCATTGTTACGCCAAATTGAATTGGGATTCATGGTCGTGGAACAAATTGCATGGGCACCTTCCTAATTGGTTGTTCTTCCAGGTTATACCATCGTCAACGTAACATCTATTATATTAGCTAGCAGAGTGATGAAGTCGAGAAGATATATGAGTATCCTTGAAAAAAAGACGTCGAAATGTGTTGCGTTGGAGTTAAAATGGAGACGCTTCCATTAGAAAACCTTTCAAGAGGTGAGTTTTGCATTTTAATGATGATCACTAAAGTTTTCGTTAATGAAAAATCCCATGACGGTTACTTCGACAGTCATTAGACCAAGAAAAATGAAAGAAAGTAAAGCAATTTGCCATTACACAGGCAGGTCCCACTTTATAAATGG
Organism: Micraspis discolor; assembly: GCA_030674115.1. Lineage (NCBI taxonomy): Eukaryota > Metazoa > Arthropoda > Insecta > Coleoptera > Coccinellidae > Micraspis > Micraspis discolor. Next base: position 1,029,115 of record JARTUT010001317.1, on the reverse strand, counting down.
ACTGAGTGGGCTATATCCTATGTCAACGCGTTTTCGGGGACGCCAAATAAAAAAAAAATCACACTAATGCTTGAATTAGTTCAAAGTCTTCGAGTTGGAGTGGATAATGATCATACGTGTGTTAATAATCATTAGAAGTGTAGTACAGGCAACATTCTGCATTTGGTTTCAAAAACAAGGCCCTAATCATCATATATACAGGGTGCAGCAAAAGTCAGATTACCGTTTTGTATAAGAGGAAAAAAAAGTGAATATAATTGCAAATAAATTTATTCACGAGAAAAATATAACATCAATAATTACTTGTGGTCTCACATTTTATGTTCGAATTGTTTCCCCCTCTTTAACACACATGCGGCATCATTCAGTCACGGTAAAACAAATTTTAAGGAAAAATTAGCAAGGTGACCTGAACGGCTACGGAGCCAGTACTTACGAATATATGATACAGTTTATACACCATTGTCAGTTGGAACTTGCTTATTTGGAAAGCGCTGGTGAAATTCTTCGAAAATTTCAGCATAATCTCCGTCAAATTTTAGGTAAGAAGTGAGCAAACAAACACGTTCTCCTTTAGTCTACTTTACACGCGCAGCCATGGCCATAAACGCACTGTAAAAGTACACAACAACATCACTATACGCGGACAACTCAACTTGCTACGTTTCAGGTGCCTCCTTCCGCCCTGGCAGAGAATACGCGCATGCGTGAATACCAGAAAGTGTAAACTGACTTTTGCCGCACACTGTATTCATGGTTCTGGCTTCATCATGAGTTCTTATGATGAAGAAAATATTATAATTCGAAATCAGTAAAATAACTAGACTGAAATTTTATTACGCATGAGCAAGCACTGTCAGTAATATTATTTATTTGTTATTGGGAGACATCGATATCTGTTCGAATAGAGTGTCAAATTAATTTTTTTGTTCCGTTATCTCATACTTCGTATTTTAGCAATATATGCTTGAACGAAAAAATTGATTGAGAAAATAATGAACCAAAGGAATTAGAAAACTTAAAATCAACAGAAAGGAGATGGTTTTAGTGAAAATAAGAGAAAAAGTTGCAGCTAATTTAAGGGCATAACTTGAGACTGTGTTGATTCCATTAAATGAATTATATGACACGTCAATGGTTTCTGTTCGTTATCATAACTTAAAGAAAAAGAATGTAGGGAGATTTAATAAGAGGGCCATTCAAAAACTAACCTCCGATTGGTCACAGTGCGGGTAGTGGGGGGGAGTAGCGCGCCATCTGTGCATTCACGCGCTCAGCAGGTCAGTCGGCATCAAGCCGTAGTCGAGTGAACATCGTACCTGCGCTAGTTTAGTTTTTGTGGCAGTTTGAAATGTGTGCTGCAATAGAAAATCTCGCCAAATGTGAGGTGCGTGCTGTTATAAGGTTTTTTACAGCCAAAGGATACTCTGCAGCAGCTATTCATCGTGAGCTTTGTGCCGTGTACGGACCAAAATTTATGAGTGAAGGAGTTGTCCGTGAATGGGTACGTTTATTTAAAAGTGGACGAGAAAACGTTCATGATGAAGAGAGGAGTGAGTCCTTCAAGTGGGACGTTTTCAACCATCCACCTTACAGCCCAGATCTGGCGCCAAGCGGCTATCACCTCTTCATGCATATGAAGAAATGGCTCGGGTCCCAGCGGTTTGATGACGACGAAGAGCTCAAAGATGCGATCACAGGCTGGCTCAAGACACAAGCGGGTGATTTTTATGCAGAAGGAATTTCAAAGCTTGTGAAGAGATACGATAAGTGCCTCAATCGTTATGGAGACTATGTCGAAAAATAGTGCAAAGATGTAGTTGTAAGATGTATATATTAAAATATTTTTACTTAACTTGGTGTATTTTTTTGAATTAACCGGAGGTTAGTTTCTGAACGGCCTTCGTATAATATTTATATTATTTAATTATATATTATACAGGGTTATGATAAAGTAATGCACAAAATTCATAAAACGTACAACGATCACTTTTGCAAAAAATGCAAAAACACGTCAACCGGTGTTTTATATTCAGCATCTCTTAACATAAGTTACAAAAACAACAAATCAAATTTGTCAAAGTTATGACTTCATCAACATATTTTCTTAATGGGAAGCTAAGATTTTTATTACATTATGTGATAAGGCTTGTTTACACTAGGGAAAAATAGTTGCAGGAGGGCTAACATAAGAAAAAAAAAGAGAAAATGAATAAAAACCGAAATAACAAAACCAATTATAAAAAGAGGTCAAACTTAAACTTATCTAGTGAGAACATCTGTTCTTATCAATTTTTTTCGATTGATTTACTAAAACAACGGTGTGTCAGTGTCAGTCGTACAATTAGTTTGACACCAGTTTTATTATTATGGCTCGTTTAAACGAAAGAGAAGGGATAGAAATTCTAATGATAGTAGGTTACAGCGATCGCCTTCGAAGTCATAAAGAAGCATGTGCTTTATTTAACGCAACACATTTGGAAAGACCTCCAATTGCTAGAAGCACAGTAAGCAGATTTGTGGCAAAATCTGCAAAGGGAAGCGTGAGGGATGCTCCAAAATCTGGACGACCAGGAATAAGCGACGATGTGAAGTTAGATATTTTGCTGTCAGTAAAAGGCAACCCTCACGCAACTACAACAGAAATTGCCTTACAAGAAAATGTTAGTCAGTCGTTTGTAGTAAAAGATATTAAAAAAAGAAAGACTACACCCATACAAAGTTCAACTTGTTCACGAACTCTCAGAAGTTGATCCGGAAGGACATTTGGAATTTTGTGAAATCTTCATGCGGCATTGTGACGAAAATCCAAATTTTCTTAAAAGTGTAGTATTTTCCGATGAGGCAACGTTTTGTCTAAGTGGTTCTGTGAATCGACACAATTGTCGCTAATGGGCTCGGGAAAATCCCCACTGGATGCAGACAAAACACACCCAGCGCCCCCAAAAAATTAATGTTTGGGTAGGAATCGTCAGGGGAAGATTTATTGGTCCTTATTACTTTCGCGGCAATTTAACAGCTGAATATTTGGAACATCTTCGTATGGCAGTGCTTCCGGATCTGCTTGATGCATTTTCGGATCCAAATAATGGGGAAAACTTGGATCCCAGTATTTGGTTCCTACAAGATGGCGCACCACCACATTATGGTCTTACTGTTCGAAGGTTTCTGGATAACCAGTTTGAAGGACGCTGGATTGGAAGGTGTGGACCAATGGAGTGGCCACCTAGGTCACCTGATCTCACACCCCTTGATTTTTTTATGTGGGGACATTTGAAAAGTCGGGTCTACATTAACCGGCTAGACAATTTAGAAGACTTTATGGAACGAATTAGACACGAAATGACTCTTATAACTCCGCAGATGATCGAAAACTCTGTAAACGCGATCTACCATCGTCTTGGTCTATGTCAGTTAGTAAACGGGACACAGTTTGAACAATTCCTATAACAAATAGTTTTGGTTTAATGGACTGTTTAGTTAATTGAAAAGTTATTACGAAACTTACGTTCATTTTGTTTTTCATTCATTTCCTCGTTTTTTTCTTATGTTAGCTCTACTGCAACTATTTTTCCCTAGTGTAAAAAAACAAGCTTTATCACATAATGTAATAAAAATCTTAGGTTTCCAATAGAAAAATATGTTGATGACGTTATAACTTTGACAAATTTGATTTGTTATTTTTGTAACTTATGTCAAGAGATGCGAAATATAAAACACCGTTTGACGTGTTTTTGCATTTTTTTCGAAAGTGATCGTTGTACGTTTTATGAATTTTGTGCATTACTTTATCATAACCCTGTATATTGTAATATATTGTATATTAGTGTGCGCATGATTGATTGTATCAGTCGTAGGATATAAGGATTAACATATGTTCTATAGTCAGTATTCGGTAGTAATCTTTGTAACTAAGAAAACTTTTAAAGTCCCTGCTTGGGCGCCATTTGTGTAACTAAGTAACTTTATTTATTTATCTTATATAGATAGAATAATTTTGGCCGGCTAGCTGGAGAGCAGGTAAAATGATTTGATGCCTCTACCCTAATCAATGAAAGTTCGAAATAGAACAGTCGTTATTTATTCCACTTTTTACAAATATCAGTTATTTACAAATGTACAGTCAAAATTGAGTGGAATTGACAAGATGTTCGGTCATGTATGTTTCACAGGTAATCACCATCCCCTTCACTGAAACTTATCTTGTTTATCCTTGTATATTGAGATTCCAGGAAAATTATCTCCTCTGGTGGTTTTTAAGTTGAAGAAACGTTCGATAATTATCTTCTCTGGTGGTTTTTCAGTCAAAGAAACGTTCTGTACTCCACTGCTGCAAGTTGGCAACAAGCTCTCAACTTCAATGAATTTTGTACTTGATAGGTCGACGACAAAATTCCATAGCCCGACGGGTTTGGCTGTGAAAATCGGGTTTATAGGTTTTGACTTGATAAAAATCTCTTAGTTTCTATCGTTCTCTAAATGCATCATTTTACAAACGAAAATCTTTTAAAAGAAGAAAAAATAACCACGTGTTCAGAAAAGAACCCAATGGCGCAGATAGTTCGACACTAAAAATTCAGAGAACTCTGGACACCGAGAAAACAAAAAAATTAAATAATTGAAATTGAATAATAAAGTTAAGTACAATATCAAAGTAAATGAAGGTGAGCTGATCCACCAGATATTCTCAAATGGAAAAGTGAAAAAATGGCGATCCGACCAGAATTATACGACATCTTTTTGTCATCTACACAAAAAATAATTAAATGCATTAAATAAACATGACATTTAGGATCGAATAAACCCTGTCTGATCATAAATGAAAACTTACCGGAAAATTTCTTCCGCCAGGAAAAATTCGCATATTATAAAATCTACGAAAACACTTCAAACGTGTTATTTCAGCAGCTTCTCGACAGTGAAAAGACAAACTGGATCGAGAACATCGACCATGCGATATCGACCGATTCGGCGCGTTAAGTAGATCATTCCAATGACAAATGAAATGCTCATAGACAGTTTTAAAGCGGATTTCTGCGGTTAATTGAAATTGGTAAATCATGGTGCTACATCTTATTTGAGTAGCAGTATTCGGAAAAGAGTTATAATTAATGAATGTATGCGGAAATAAGTGTAAAATGAACCTGTAAATATTAATTGAGTTTTTTTGGGGACATGACATATATTATATAATTTATACATTACTATTTCTGAATATTTAATATTGATAAAACTACTCTCATACAACCGAAATGAAAGCTAAGAATTGAATAAAATTAATCAAATTTCAATGAAGTTAAAATCGAAAAGGATAAATTACGAATAAATTCAATAACAATATAGAATTATGAATTATAATCAGAGTAGTTGCATTGGTCGGAAGATTATACGAGGGTGGCCTTTTATATTTCGGGATTGGACAACCCTAGTGTTGAAATCTGCCAACTGACAGCTCTATCGTAAAGCTTGACATTTTGAGGTTATACGTAGTCAGAACATTTTGACATACGAGCGTTATTTGTATTGTTTGCAGTAAATTAAAAGATTCATCTAGACAAATAATGGAATTAAATCGTGAACATTTTCGTGCGATTATTTTATACAAATTTCGAGGTGAATTACTTCAACAAAAGTGCATCGATGAACTTAATTCAATTTTTGGTGATTGAGCTCCATCAAGGATCAGTGTTTATCGATGATATGGTGATTTGAACCAAGGTCGTAGTTTCCTTCAAGACGAATTTCGTGAAGATCGTCCAAAATCAGTTGATGTTCCGAAATCCATTGATGCTGTGCGCCAACTGATATCGCAAAATCGTCACGTAACCTATCGTGAGATTCAGACAACCTAAGGCAACAAACATTCAATATTGCATTAACATTTGACCGCCAAGAATTTCGTTAGCGTTGGATCCCACACAATTAGTTAATCGCTTAAAAAAAGGGTTGTTTTGATTGGTCGAAAGAAATGCTCCTAAAATATGATCGGGGCGCTTCGAAGCATGTCTATGAAGTCGTGATAGTTGATGAATCGTGGATTTACGCGTATGAGCCAGACAGTACACAGCAGTCAACTGTATGAGTGTTCCAAAATGAGCCACATCCAACAAAAGTTGCTCGCGCACGAAGCACTCCCAATGGTTGCCTGTTTTTCGGAAAAACAGGACATGTCACAATCGTACCACGAGAACAACGCAGAACAGTCAATTCTGAGTGGTACACATCTATTTGTTTGCAAAAGTCAGTTTACCATTTTGCATATGAGAGAAGAAGCAAAAATAATTGCAAATAAATTTATTTTCGAGAAAAACACAACATCAATAATTACTTGTGACCTCATATTTAATGTCCGAATTGTTTCCCACCCTCTATAATACGTCACGGTAAAATAAAAAACGACCTGAACGCGGTGCGTCCACTACAGATCCAGTTCTTTTGAATTTACGATACAGTTTATGCACCATTTGTCTGGTGAGAAATTCTTCGCAAATTTCAGCATAATTTCCGTCAAGTTTTTGGTAAGAAGTGAGCAAGCAAACAAGTTGTTTTTTCGTGTACTTCACACTCGCAGTCATGGCAATGAACGCAATGTAAACAACAACACTACAACACGCAGACAACTCATATTGCTATGTTTCAGCTGCCTCCTTCCGCCCTAGGTACGATACTGGCCGAGAATACGCGCATTCGTGAATACCATACATAAACTGACTTTTGCCGCACTCTGTATTACTGATTCGTTTGGGTCAGAAAATATTAAATGCGCATGATAACCGGAAATGTTACTGTTAAAATAGAAAATTGAACTAATTTTAATGAGTGATTCCACCTCAAAAAAACGGAGAAGCACTCACCAAGGACAGGAGTTTTTGGGCACTCGTTTTAAAATTTTAAAAAGCTCATAATGGCAGAAGTATTCGAGGGATTTGGCTCAATAACGAACTCGAAAATTACACATTTAGGTAATCAGAACTAGAACAAGCTAGTTGAAAGAAATTTCTATATTTTTTCATGAGTTTACTCAACAGAAATTGAATCCCAGAATACTTAGTAAACCGAACGCTTTTATGACGACCAATATTTTATATTAACTTAAAACCACAAATCTCCTTATACAATCCCGGACAAACCTTCAACTAAATTGATCCATGTTACTTATTTCGGCGAACTATCAAAACAAATTCAAGATAATCATTCTAAATTTGAATTTAAAACAACATTTTCAAGTCGCCTCAACCTAGGAAAAATACTATACAGGGTGGCCATTTGAAAACGAAACAGACGAGATTACAGACGAAATAAGTTTTTTCGATAGAAATGCTCGGACAGGTCGATTTCTGTTTCGAGGGGGAATACTTAAAATGTAGGTTACGGACGCATAGCGCTTCAACCCTTGCTACTACAACCCTCACCCCTAAATTTTGAATAGGGAAGATGGGGTGAATAATATCTCATTTGAAAGGTATTCTTATACTGACTTAGGCACAGTGATTGTTTTTTCATTTTATGTATTAGTTCTCGAAATATTCTAAACTGAGTATTTGAAAATGAAGTGGTGTTTTCATGGTAGCGTTTTTTTGTGAAAAATCGACATTTTGAGCTTCAAAACAACCATGACTGTGGCTTCCTTCCTCCAATTCACTGACATAGATATCTTTAATCAAGATGTCGAAAAAACAAAGCGTATTGCGAAAGAGTTCAATCTTGCTGAAACTCAAATCTAAATTATCTTCGATATAATTTGCAGTATTTCCAATAACATGCGGTAACACTTGATGGATAGAAATCTCCAAAAAGTCAAAATACGTACATATCACTAATCAGATTACCAGGTAAGACAATCAAATCATTAATGATGCCACAGAAATATTCCAGTCCCAATTCGTGAAACGATTTCCGACTTAATTATGAAGTGTTTTCTCAGTTGGCTTCAATATGTTTTCATTTTGTCGATTATTGAATTCATATCTTTTTCAAAAAAATGAGAATCGATAATTTTTTATTTATTGCGAACAGATCATTAAGTTGGCTTACTGGTTCTTTGACAAGTGGATTATTCTTAGTTTTGAATCGAGACTTGTATGTGTTCTAATTCATTGTTCGACATGGTTTATTCAATTGCAGAGCGAGTGGAAATAATTTCACTTTTTTTTTGCAAACAATCAATGTCCGAATAGAACCGCAGAATTCTTCAATCAACGACATTTAGATAAACATGTTAATAGGAAAATTTGAGAAGGAGCTCAATCTTGCTTAAACTCAATCTAAATTATCTTCAATATAATTTGCAGTATTTCCATGTCAAAGTTTCAAGAAACCGGGTCCGAAAGAAATGAAGCAGCTGAAGTAGCTGTTCTTGGACAGATTGCTCTGAATCCAATGACGAGTACGAGTCCGCTAGCACATGAATCTGGTTTTACACGAACTCGAATATTTTGAAGCATCATAAATTCCATCCTTACAAAATCCATCTTTCACACGCACTAAACGGAGATGATTTTGATAGTCGTGTTGAATTTTGTGATACAATGAGTGAACGAGGAACTGCTAATCCCAATTATCTGTACAATGTTTGTTTCTCTGATGAGTGTTCGTTCTTTCGACGGCACAGTAAATCGACACAATTGTCATTATTGGGCCGATGCTAATCCGAGATTGGTCCACGAAGTTTATACTCAACAACCAGAAAAACTCAATGTTTGGGCTGGAATATTTGGTAACAACATTGTCGGCCCGTTCTTTTTACCTTGTAATCTTACTGGAGATATGTATTTGGACTTATTGGAAAATCACATTGATCCAATTTTGACGGAAATTATTGAGAACAATGCTGGAAATTATGTGGAAGATCATATTGTGTTTCAGCAGGACGGAGCTCCTCCACACTACGCCGCACCAGTTCGAGAATCTCCGGATCAAAGATTTCCAAATCGGTGGAAAAATATTTCAGTCTGTATTTAGCACCTGACGATGGTTTGATAATCAAAACCGGCGCAGTAAGATTAATAAAAAGAGAATCATACAAAATACTTGCTTTTTTCAATATTTATTATGGATATTCACGAAATATGTGTCTCACAAATATTTTATTTCGTAAGAAATGTGATATATGAGAAAGCTTACGCCCAACATATTTCTTTCCAATACATAATTAAATATGCTGACTAATTTGAAACGGATAATTTTCAGTTTTTCCAATTACGATCCCATGGATCGATTTCTATCGGAGTTTTAGGTTAGGGGTGAATGTCTTGATGAACTCCGACGCAGAAGTTGTAATATCCAAGTTCACCTCATCAAACCCATTCTTCCGCGTTCGGAATTTTTTCGACAATCGTTTTTCTAGTAGTTCATAGTATTAATTTGTAGTATCACTCATAAGGATTAAAATAAAGTAAGTCAAGTTATATTTCAACAATACGTTGATAATTAATTGCCAAACTGGCACTGATGGGTGTAAAAAAGTTTAGGATTACTTTTATAATCAACATAGATAATGGAAACAGCCTAAGCAATCTTCCATTGGATCTAATTTCATTTCGGAGTTTTTTTTATCGACACATATTGGTTGAGCTGTCTGCTCGTTTAAACTTTCAAATGAAACACATTAATTTACCTTAAAACTTTAATGTATTATCGTTGTAGAAACGGATAAACTGTGCTCTGTCTTGGTAGAGCTTGTGTGGACTGTACTGTTCTGTTGACAAAGAGGGTCTAAAATGGTGGCAGGCTCGCAGGTACCCCGAGCGTTAGCGGTGTTGCCAGATTGTGTACACCGTTGCTCGATGAGCATAGATTTTAATTGCTAACATACTGCCGGCCTTGAAATGACTACATTTCAACAACAAAAATAATAAATAAACACTATTCAGACATCATTCACATCGTTCTCAATAGGAAGTATACATATTTTAGTTATCGCTCTTTTAAAAACACTACCATCACTGCAGCGCACTGAGACCACTCGAATAACGCCATCAGCACCAGCGTGGAGCGATTCTATTCTACCCATCTTCCATGCCAGAGGAGGTAAGTTGTCTTCCTTTATTATAACCAAGGCTCCCTTGCTGACCAGATTGGGGCCGTTGTTTTCCATTTTAGCCTCACTTGAAGGCCGTTGACGTATTCAATGCTCCATCGTTTCCAGAATAATTGCACCATCTTTTGCCTCTGCTGATATAGTTTTAGTCGACCATCTGGAATATCTATATAACTGCCTTGGGGTAAGCTTGTGAGAGGCCGTCCAATTAGAAAATGTGCAGGTGTGAGTGGGGATAAATCATTAGGACTGGAAGAAAGAAGGGTAAGTGGTCGCGAATTGAGTATAGATTCTATCTGACACAAGACCGTAGTAAAATCTTCAAAACGCAGCTGATTGAGGCCTATAATACGCTTCAAATGATGCTTAGTACTCTTAACGCACGCTTCCCAAATTCCTCCAAAGTTTGGTGCTCTTGGTGGAATGAATTTCCAAATTATCCCTTCATCGGTAAAATGTTTAGTAATTTTTCAGTGTTTTCTTCAAAAAACTGAGAAGTTCATTGTTAGAACCTGCGAATTGCGTACCATTGTCTGAAAAAATGGTTTTCGGTTTTCCTCTTCGAGCAGTAAATCTTCTCAAACACGCAATAAAGGCTTGTGTAGTTAACTCAGATACTAACTCAATATGAACTGCCTTTGTAGGCATGCAGACAAATATGCATATCCACGCTTTTACTATACCTGGCTTACGAGGTTTACTGTCTTTCAACAAAAAGGGACCAGCGTAATCGCAACCTACGTATGAAAAAGGAAATGCCTGGGAAAGCCGTTCTGAAGGTAAGTTACCCATAATGTATTCGCATGTCTTTGGTTTTGCCTTAAAACAAACCATGCATTCATGAACAATTTTACGCGCAATATTCCTACCTCCGAGAGGCCAAAATCTCTCTCTTATGGCGAACAATAATTGCTGTGGTCCGCAGTGGAGCAGTGTTTTGTGCTCATCGCGCATTATGTATAGAGTTAATAAATGATTCTTTGGCAAAATAATTGGATGCTTTTTGTCATAGTCAAACTCTGCGTTCAAGATTCTACCTCCAACTCGTAATATATTATTAGTGTCGAAAAAAGGATTTAAACCCGAAATTGAACTAGAACCTCTAATGTATTTTTGATCTTTTAAATCCGCAATCTCTTGGCTAAATGCTCTAGCCTGGGCTAACTTTATCAAAACATTAAAAGCGTCTCCTATCTCTAATACGTCTAAATAGCCAAATCTTTTATTACCTCTGTTACTTGCGTTATTTATGAATCGCAAAGAATATGCCATAATTCTTATAATCTTTTTTAAATTAGAAAATCGTTCAAATATACTATCAGAATTTTCCATGGCAATATTTGAAATTGTCTTAACTTCAGGTATTTCAGTCAATATATCGATATTTCCATCTAAAGGATATTCATCACCATTACCCCTTAGCCAGTGCGGCCCTTCAAACCAAAATATTGATTTTGTAAGGTCGCTTACAGTAGCTCCTCTAGATATCAGATCAGCAGGATTTTCCTTTGATCTTACATGATGCCAATCTTTAATATCGGTTGTCGATTGTATCTTTGACACTCTGTTTGCCACGAAGGTTTTCCATTTATCTGGAGAACCCCTTATCCAATGATAGGTGACAAGTGAATCTGTCCAACAAAAGGTTTTTTGAAAAATTATTTTCATTGCGCACTTGACATTAGTTAATAGTTTCGATCCTAAGAGTGCTGCGCATAGTTCCAATCTGGGCAATGTTAAATTCTTAATGGGTGCTACCTTACTCTTTGAACAAATAAGACTACATCTGAATTCGCTAGAAGTTTGACATTTTACATATAGGCATGCGCCATAACCTTTTTCAGATGCATCCACGAATAAATGTATTTCTAAGTATTGAGCATCTCGTAAAAGAGTATGTCTTGGGATTCTGATATTTTTGAGCTCCTGTAGACCAACTACAAACTCTAACCAATTTTTTCTTAGATTATCGGATACTGGGTCATCCCAGTCGCCCTTTTCCTTCAAACTAATTGAAGAATGAATTTGGCCTTCATCACTACGGGACTAACAAGGCCCATAGGGTCGAACAATTGACTTATTGTTGAAAGAATGGATCTTTTAGTTATGTTTTTATTCTCTTCTAATTCACCTAAACTTGTGTTATATTCTATTGTGTCAGAGGATGAATTCCAATATACGCCCAAAGCCTTACTATTTTGATTTTCGCTAAGGTTTAGTATGATAGACTTAACTTCCTTATCAATATTAAAGTGTTCAATGAGATTTGGAGAGTTAGTTAACCACTTTCTCAATTGGAAACCTGACTCCATCAACAACTGCGTAACCGTTGATTGAAGCTTAATAATGTCAGATTGATTGTTTCTGCCGTCTAAATAATCGTCTACATAAAAATTTTCTCGAATTGCTTTAGAAGCTTCAGGATAGGTGTCAACATTTTCATGAGCTATCTGTTGCAAAGCCCTTGTTGCTAAAAACTGGCTGACTTACTTCCGTATGTAACCGTTAGTAACTCATAGCACCTTAATTTTTATTTTCCGATTTTCGCCAGAATATTCTTTGGAATCTGGTCTGACTTGGATGAATCCAAACCTGTCTGTACATTTTAGATATGTCAGCTGTAAGTACATGATAAGGTAATCTAAATCTTAAAAGTATGTCAATTAATTCACACTGTATGGTAGGTCCTGCTACTTGTATGTCATTTAAAGAAACGTTATTGTCAGTCTTAGCTGAGAAATCGAACACAACCCTACAAGGTGTAGTATCGCTTTCCTTTAACACAGGATGATGAGGGACATAATAAACTGTTCCGTCATCTTCTAATTCATTTACATCTAATTCTACTTCCCTTAGATGTCCTAGTCGTTTATATTCATCAATGAAATCTACATACTGTTGCCTTAATTTAACATCTTTTGATAATTTCCGTTCAAGATAATGAAATCTTTTCAATGCCATTTCCTTTGATCGTCCTAACTTAACTGAATCATTTTTGAATGGAATTTTAACTATGAATTTATTGTCTTGAGCTCTTGAAAGGTTTGAGATGAAATGATTTTCACAAAACTCATCTTTGATTTCGGGACTTGAACAATTTTCAACTTGCCAAAATTTCTCTAAACTCTCGCTTAAGAATTTGTTTGACTCAATTTTATCGATGGCTAAATTACTAAATACGCGATTACAATTTTTAATCCAAAATGTCTAATTTCTCCGCCCAATATCCAACCGAGTTTACTGTTTTGCAATATAAGGCTACTAGTCAAATTTACCTGTTCCATAAGCAGCAATTTATAAAATATTCCTACTCCGCAAAGAATATCGATTTCTTGGCTCTTATTGAAACTTGGATCTGCTAATACTTTATCTTCCGGGATATTTAACATCGTAGAACTGAAGTCATAATTTGGTAAATATTGAGTGATTTTTGGTAATATTAAACAAGAAATAGTTTCAGAATACTCACTTACCAACGAATTTATGCTTACTGACATTTTGTACTTAGCACACGTACTGAAATTATTGCCAATACCTGCTATGCTGTATTCTACTGCGCACTTATCCAAGCCTAGTCGCTTAGCTAACCTTTCGGTAATAAAATTACTTTGAGAACCTGGATCAAGTAACATGCGTGCCTTGATTAATTGATTGTATTTATCTTTTACATTGACTAAAGCGGTTGATAGTAACGAAACTACCCTGCTGCTCGCCGTAGCTGCGTTTGATGCCGTTGAAACAGACTTAAGAGCAATACCGTTATCATCAATATTGACTTCTGCCAAGTTATCACAAACTTTTTTCATGGAAGTGTCATGTTCACTTTCGCTATGTAATTGCGTGTGCATAATTTTTACCTTTTCCTTATGTATTATTGTGTTGTGATAGCCTTTACATTTTCTGCAAGTTGCTTTTGTGCAATAATTAGTGCTATGATTAGGATTTAAACAATTTGCGCATAGCTTAAGCTCTTTTACCCTTTTAATTCTATCATCAATGCTAAGACTTAAGAATTTGTCACATTTAAAAATTGAATGATCGTTTTTGCAAAAATAGCAAGCAAACTTTTTTTCTTGCACTGTGAACGCATTTACTCTTTTATCCCTTGAACCTTTACTGTTTTCATATTTCCTTTCTGTGTGCATTCCCAACTTCTCTAATAACAAATATTTTTCTTTCAGAAATTCGCTGATTTCTTCCATTGTGGGTAACTCACCTTTAATCTTGTAACCTTCCCAGTCTCGCCTGGTTCTATTATCAAATTTGGATACTATGACATGAATTAGGAGTGTATCCCATTTTCTACTGGTTGACCAAGATTTTTAAAGAACCAAGATTTTTTGTAAATGAATCGTAAAGATTTTTAAATCTGGACCGTTTTCTCTTGTCAGTCCTTGAATTTTGAATAAATTGTTTACGTAAGTCTCTATAATTATTCTTTTATTCTCGTAAGCCTCCTCAGTATAGAAAAAGCTACTGAATAATTTGCACTTGTAATCGGAATTGATTCTATTTTTTGAGCGGCTTCTCCACTCAAGCAAGATTTCAGATAATAAAATTTTTGAATTTCGTCTAATTGTGTGTTGTCGTGAACTAAAGATAAATATAAATCTTTGAATTCGAGCCATTTTTCATATAATCCGCCAAAATTTGGTAACTTCAATGCCGGTAACTTTACATAACAAGAACTAACGTTTTTTATACTTTCTGAACGTTTAACTACTTTTTCTTCTAGACCAAAAAATTCCTGTTCATAATTATTGATGACTTCTTGAATAATGGCAACTATTTCAAAATAATTTCCTTCAAATTTTGTTCTTTCGTTTTCTTCAATAGTTAAATCCTCCACGGTCGTGTTTTCGTCGTCACGCATTAAATATTCTACGTTGTTTTGAATTTCTTCAAACTGAGTAAACGTTTTACTGATGGCTTCTAACCTCAATTTCAACTGAATTATTTCTTTCCCGTTAACTGCGTCGTGATCTATATTACCCGCGTAATTTATCAATCTTGTGAGTGACGCTTTACAAATGCCACGTTTAAATCTTAATTCCGCTAAATCCAACATAATGAAATTCTAATTTTATTCTATACTCAATTTTTTGGAAAAAAGGATAGGAATCACTCACTCTGTCTTGTTTGCCGGGTTAAGCTACGCCACTCTAGGTCTTCCGTCTTTTCAGTCGTCGCTGATGACTTGAATCTTCTTCTGTGCCGTATGTCGCTTACTGTCTTCTTGTTTATCGATCGGGAATCGATTTTCTGCCTTTCTCTGGATTCAATCCGGTTCGATTGGACCAAAATGGTTGAGCTGTCTGCTCGTTTAAACTTTCAAATGAAACACATTAATTTACCTTAAAACTTTAATGTATTATCGTTGTAGAAACGGATAAACTGTGCTCTGTCTTGGTAGAGCTTGTGTGGACTGTACTGTTCTGTTGACAAAGAGGGTCTAAAATGGTGGCAGGCTCGCAGGTACCCCGAGCGTTAGCGGTGTTGCCAGATTGTGTACACCGTTGCTCGATGAGCATAGATTTTAATTGCTAACACATATTTTTAAAATAATTGTCAATGAATTAAACCGCAAGTAGCAAAAAATCTTGCCTATTAAATTCGTCATAATTTGTTCAATAGCACCGCATTGAACATAATTTCAACTAATTTTAATACCAAGTATCTTATTAGTTATCAGTAGACGAAATTGTGCCTTGAAAATCTGAAACATCCATTTGCTGAAAACTTCATTACAATTCACAAAATTCCAGGTATCCAATAAATAAAAGTAGAAATAATTTTGAAAGGAATATTTATTCAGTTCAGACAACCTGTATATATTACATTATTAAGGTTACACAATCGATTATTACAAGAAATGGCATCAAAGCTATGGTAGCATTATCGCTTTCTGAAACAGTTGGTTAATGCTTAACCGATCGAAATATACACTCAATAATTCGTCATTGAGAGATTGAGTGAAGTTACAAGAATATCTACAAATACACCTAAATACTAACATTATGTTATAGCATTAACAATGTCCGTCTTCTCCTCCACAAACATTCATACGATAAGTTCTGAAAAACACAAACTACATCTTGTCAAACAACAATCAAATACTTTTTTTGTTAAAAACGGAAATCACTAGGTCTAGTCAGATAAACTTCAGCGCGCATCATTGAGAAAACATTTTTTTCATAAAAATCTCAAATATAACAAATAAAGACATGCGAAAAATATAAAAAAAAAGTTGTAAAATATTGGAACGATTAGAAAATTTCAATACACATTACATTAAAATTCAGACATCGATTGAAATGATTCAAGAAAAAAATTGTACCAATTGGGCTCTGAATCGACTCATTTCTTTTTATAGAGACGATGAAATTGCACATCAGCCTTTCACATTTTTCAACAAATAATATTGCACGAATTGAATCCCGCTGAACATGGAACGGAATTTTTTTTAAATCAATATAGATAAAAACGATAATCAACAAAAATTTAGGTAACAAAACAACAAATCATAATTATTTCAATCGATGTGAATAATGATTTCTATAAGATAACATACAATTTTCAAGAGTTATATATTCGACCTGTTCAAAGGTTATCCATAAAGATATTTCAAATATCTATCACAGGTTAGAGAGCTGTCACTTCATCAATATATACAATTGTTTCCGAATCTGAAGTTCTAGTTCATTTTTTTTCATACTAAATCAAAAAAATCGTCACATAGGAAAGAAATGTGTTTGACTTGCGATTTCACAGAACCAATAATTAATTAGTGATTTTCTCACATACTCAAAAAATCATTCACACTTACTGTACAGAAATAGGCATTTTAATTTCTTGTAATCACGAACAATGACTAAAAAATTTAGGTGATAAGTGATCTACTAGGGAAATTCCGGTTATATTAAATACTTTACTATGAATGTACTCCGAATCTCGTTCTAAATGCCACCTATTAAGCTTCAAAAAGCATAAATCAGTTCTTGTTGCAAGATATATGGGGAGTTTTGTAGTATGTAAGTTTACAATGGCCCTAAACTAGATTATATACAATTGCTTTGTACAATTCTACTTAAACAATTTGAAGTAGAAGATGATAAAACATTTAATACGTATATCTGGACGCTGTATTTCTCTTGATGAATTTAAAACTATGTCACAATTTTGAGTGAACAACATTTAACCTACTTGTTTTCCCCGATTTCATACAGGAAAATTTTTTAACAAAAATGGCGTATACTCATTGATTTTTACAAAGTCGAAAGAATATTTGGAGTTATTGATTGGATAGTTCAACATTTCTGAAGATATTGTACAATTTTACGTATGTATTGTTGATGGATATATTTTTATCAATGGATTCCTGATTATATCTACTTCTATCGGGCTCCAACACGTGTAGAAAATTATATATAGCAGGACGAACAGATTTGGTGAATTGCATCCACTCATTTTCTGAAATAACAGGTTAAAGCGGGAACCTTTGATGGGTGTTACTGACTAAATTTTTAGTTTCACATTTACAAATAACCATATAGAATTTTCCGTTAAAGTGAATCTGAAGATATTCTACCCTGACACCAAATTACGTATAAGAGTACTAAGAGTAACAATACTCGGCCGTTTTTTTTTTCGAAATGAAATAGGATTATTCTCCTTCATTATAAATAAAAGGGCAAACAAAATCTTCCAGTTATTGGCACAGTTTCCAAAACCAACAAAAACTCTAACAACTTCGTGAATAAAAACAAAGTGAAACGTAAAACCATTCATCATAACTATCAACACCAGAAACTTAAAAAACATATGAGAATTATATCAGTACTAATTGTGTACAACAAAAAAAAAATGTCAAAAACTTAGATCACAACAACGCGAACATAAAAGTCTGGATCAGAGAATCTGATCGCCTAATATCGCAAATTGAAAATAAATCAATATCAATTTGAATAACACAGAGATATAAACATGAACACGCTACATTATTATGTACAAAACTAAACAAAATATAAATAACGAAGCAATAAAAAACAAAGATGATAACGTCAATTCGTTTTTTATACACAACGCGCATGTTTCACTGAGCGTCTGTTTCACATATTTCCTTACGACGGAACTTTAGATACTTTTAAGAGATCCGAACTAGCAGATTTTTCGAGACCAATCTTCATGGGGTCGTTGTGATGCTGGTGTAAAGAATGGTTTTGTGATTCCATTTTTAGCTGTTGTTTCTCTTGTTGTTGTTGCTTATGTCTCTCCTGTTCTTCACGTTCTCTTCGAGCCTGTTCGTTGATCTCTTTGACCGCTCGTAGTTCTTTTTTCAATTTCATCCTTCTATTCTGAAACCAGATTTTTATCTGTCGCTCTGTAAGACATAAAGCGTGTGCAATTTCGATCCTTCTCCTTCTAGTCAGGTAATGGTTGAAATGGAATTCTTTCTCCAACTCCAACGTTTGGAATCGAGTATATGTTTGCCTGCCTCTCCTTCTCGGACATCCGTTTGGACCTGAAAAAAAGAGAAACTCGAATGAAATCAAAGGGTTCCGTAAGGGTTCAACTAGAAAATATCGAACACAAGGACCGGTGCAAATTTTTGCAAGGTAATAAAAATAAAAAACCGTAGAGACCTACTTTCTCCTTTTTATTGATGGTTGGACGCTTTGTAAACCCTTTGGAGATGCCTAAAATACATGCTGAAGGTAGGTAAACTTTCTCCTCGATACAGAAAAAGGGTTTCTACAGTTTTGAAGAATGTGACGTGTGCTTTTTCTAATAATAAAAGATGAGAAGATTCTAGCTGTCGTAATATGGTCATAAAATGTTACAGCTACGGTCCTAAGCCTTGTTTATGCGTTCTCAAAGAATGCAATAAAACGTTTTCAAGGGTATTGATTACTTTTTCTTTTGAGAATGATTGAAATGCAGGTCGAACGATTTTTCTGATGTAGGACAACCAAAGAGGGTAACTTTTATTGGTATTTTTCTTTTGAAATTCGATGATGACGTTGCAAAGATTGATTTATTTTAATTTGAAATTTTTATGTTGAATGATTGTTTGGGCTATTACCATAATCTATTGTGGAAGTAATGTTTTCCGACGTTTCGATAGACATCTTCTATCTTTATCAAGGAGGAAAAGTAAAAAATCTTTTGAAAATTATCAATTTTGTCAATATTGACAGAAGTCATGAAAGAAAATGAACGATGTTATATACTCATCTGTGATATGATGATCTTTTTAAGTGGATCGAACTATCCACAATAGATGATGGTAATAGCCCAAACAATCATTCAACACGAGCTCCATCATCAACAATATCTCGTCATCAACTAGAAATTCGGTATGGGCCCGAATTGTTTCAAGAAGTTAGATATTATGAAATAACCAGCATAAAATTGGCAAAGGAATGCAACTATCTGACATTCATCCATCTTGCAAGAGATCTAAACCTAATTCCTAAAGGTCTCAGAGTGAAACTTCCTGTCAAAATTTATAGAGCAGATAGATTTCAAAACGGACAAGTCAAGCCCTTATGAGAGAAAGACTGAATCAACATCGATTCAACAAAGCCAAATTACTTACAACATGCGAGAACCTTAGATGTAGCATTCAATCAAAAACTTATGCTGAAGATTATGAAAAT
This sequence comes from Micraspis discolor, assembly GCA_030674115.1. Lineage (NCBI taxonomy): Eukaryota > Metazoa > Arthropoda > Insecta > Coleoptera > Coccinellidae > Micraspis > Micraspis discolor. The sequence continues at coordinate 1,009,417 of JARTUT010001317.1, read as the reverse complement.
ATTCTGGGAGCTATTAAACATAGCTATGAAAGAATATATGAACAACAAAAACAAGTCCAAAAAAGGAAAATGGAGAAACTTATGAAGGAGTCAAGTAAATATGAACCCTTAGATCATTCAAAAACCGTGATCAATTTATCTAATATGAACTTAAGTGAAGATCAGATATCTCTCCTCAACAAGGGTCTCAAGTTCTCTATAGCCCCTAAGACGATACCAAAAATTGAAATCATGTTGGCGACAGAAGAAACTGCACAGAAAATTCGAGAACCTGAAAAGGCCGAAGAGTACAGATGGAAAATCAGAACCTTGTTAGACAGGAATAACAAAACACCTCTACCCAATATAAATAAAGCTGAACAGAGGGCATTAAAAGATCTTAACTCGGATAGTTCCATAAAGATACTTCCAGCAGACAAAGGAAACGCCACTGTAATTCTAGATGTTGGCTTTTATAATAAAAAAATCAATGAATTATTAGAAGCAGGAAAATACAAAAGACTAAAAAAGGAAACTAACACCACAGTTGAAAACAAGATTTACAAAATCCTTTATAAATATCGAAATGAATTTCCAGATCAATTCGTTAGATCAAGACTTACACCTCACTTCAGTAAACCACCACATTTATATGGTCTACCAAAAATACACAAAGCAAATATTCCTCTAAGACCAATTGTGAGTTCAAGAAATTCAGCATGCCACCAATTGGCTAAATTTCTGCTGAAAATTATATCACTATTAAAAAGTAATTCAACATCGATGATAAGAAACACGAAACATTTCATAGAAATAATGAGACATCAAGAAATCATGGAAGAAGACGTTATGGTCAGCTTCGACATCACCAGTTTGTTCACTAATATTCCGACAGATAAAACACTTATCATAGTTAGGAAAAAGCTTGAAGAAGATCAAACCCTTAGTGAAAGAACTACACTAAGCGTGAATGCAATTATGGAAATGCTTTCTATTTGTATTGAAACAACATATTTCCAATTTGAAGACATCTTTTATCAACAAGAATTTGAAATGGCCATGGGTTCACCACTATCACCAATTTTAGCTGATTTATATATGGAAATTTTCGAACAGAAGGCATTAGAAAAATATGTACTTAAACCCAAACTGTGGAAAAGATATGTAGATGATACTTTCATTATTTGGCAACATGGAAGAGACACTATAGATGGATTCCTTCAATATCTAAACAATCAAGAGGAATCAATTAAATTCACAATGGAAATCGAGAAAAACAGTCAACTTCCATTCTTAGATGTACTCGTACATAAACAAAATGGAATCCCAAGAACCACTGTGTATAAAAAGCCAACGAACACAGGACAATATCTACATTTTGATTCAAACCACCAACTAAACACTAAATTGGGAGCAGCAAAATGTTTAGTTGATAGAGCAATAAATATTTGTTGCACTGAAGAAGACCAAAATGAAGAAATAAATAACATCTCGAAAACTCTTAGAAGCAATGGCTACCCCAAAAAGATATTAGAAAAAGCTAGACGAACAAGAGAAAGTTAACCTGAACCAACAGATATAAATCAGGCCATTAAAACCGTAATTCCTTATGTAAAAGGTTTGTCGGAGAAAATGAGAAGAATTGGAAATAGATACAACATAACGACTGCATTCAAAACTCAAGACACTATCAGAGCTAAACTTACAAAAGTTAAGCCTAATAATGAGACACATAGGACAAAGAACTGCATATATATGAATTACCTTGCGAGAGTGGAAGATCTCTCATCGGAGAAACTAAACGCCCTCTGAATGTACGGATAAAAGAACATCAGAAGCTTCTACGAGTACTAGACAGCGACAAATCCAGGTTGGTCCAACATGCTGTAGATAAGAATCATCGTATAAAGTGGGATGAAGCATCAATAACATCCAAAGAAGAAAAACTTGCAAGAAGAAAAATCAAAGAAGCAGCATTTATGAAAATAACACCTGATTCCATAAGTGCTCCATCTATAGATCTATAGAAGTTTGGACGCCGATAGTTCGATCCAACTTAAAAAGATCATCATATCACAGATGAGTATATAACATCGTTCATTTTCTTTCATGACTTCTGTCAATATTGACTTTTTGAAAATTGATAATTTTCATAAGGTTTTTTACTTTTCCTCCTTGATAAAGATAGAAGATCTAAACGTCGGAAAACATTACATCTACAATAGGTGATGGTAATAGCCCAAACAATCATTCAACACGAGCTCCATCATCAACAATATCTCGTCATCAACTTGAAATTTTTATTGCACTCAACGGAACGAGAGTTGCTTTTAAATAAATTGAAAGTCTGTGATTTCAATTGGTTTTTGTTTTTTCGCCTTTACCGAATGCCCTAGCCGAATTCACTTTAGGGTTTCAATCGATAAATATTATGAAGACTAATTTAATATGAAAATTAAACATTGAAAAAATTATGGCGCCTACAAAATGAATCAATGCAAAATTATCGATACACTGAAGTTCGTTCTACATTATATTTCAAGTGAGATAATCATAAAACAATCATGAACTTTTTTTGCTCAGCATTAAAAATATCAATTGAACAAAGCGGATGAATTTTCAATAACGAAAGAATTTCATTATTTTTATCGTTCTAGAGAATATTTTTAATATTTAATTTAATTTTTGATATTTGAATTTGATTATTATAATTATAAAAAACCAGGAATGAATAAAGGAAAATTTCATAATAAGACGTATTGTACTTGTTTATGTATTAACTATTTTTTTGAATTCTGTTTATATATCTTATTAATTCAATTATCTATATAATTTATAGTGATCTTAAGTGTAACAAATTTGTACAAGGCTAATGACTGAAGCAGTCGATGCCTTAAACTTTAATGAAAAAAAAAAAGGACGAGTGCAATGAAAAATCATTATTATTTAAACTACCTGGGATTTAGTGAATTAATCAATTTAAAAAATAATGGGACACTATATATTCGGGATCCAAAAATTAACTTCTTGGTACGTCGTTCTCTCGTAATTAATTAAATTTAAATTATTAACTTAGAAGATGCTGTGTAACGGAATAAAAACATATGTGTTAATTAATTGGAACAACGTTCAGTTTTGTAACCTACAAACTATTCAACTGATTTATTAAAGACACATTCTACAGTAAGCCGCTGAATTATTGCTTCAACCGAATATGGTTCTGGAATTTATTTCGAAATCAAATTAATGAGGAAATATGCATTTACGTGTGTTAAAATAGTTCGGTATACGATTTACGATATTCAGTTTATGGAGAATGAGCTCGTATAGAATATAATTAAATGATAATACTAATTTGGTTGAACATTGAGAGCTAAAATTATCGCTTGAAGATACGGATATAATTATACTGTTAGACTAAAAACTATTTGTGATACATTCTTCATCGTCTGTCGCACTCCAAAATGAAATTATAAATGGTTTCTGGAAATTATATATTTCCACAAATTTTTGCAAACGTAGACATAATGTTGATAATATGATTTAAAGAATTGAAAACAATCATAGAGTTCAGAGAATTGGAAAAGTTGATGTCTATTAAGAGTATTTGCTCCTAAAATTATATTCAAATTGTGAGTGGAATTTAAAAATTTCCACCTAGATAATATTTTAGATGGAAAGTTATGTTATGTTACATCATCCGAGGAACAATAAATATGTGTTTTAATCAAAAATATTAGACTTCGGAGCCTTGAACAGAAGCTAAGTGCACAAATAAGTATGTCTATAAATTTTATGGACGAATCACAAAAGAACGCAGAGAAACACGAAAGATCGCAAAAAGGGCAAAGGAACCCGAAAAAACTCGAAGGAACGCAAAAAACCCCGTCGAAAGCGAAAAAACATGAAAGAACTGGAAGAAACACGAAGAAACGCCAAAAAACACGAAAGAACCGGAAGAAACACGAAAGAACGCGAAAAAACATAAAGGACCCGAAGAAACACGAAAGAACCCGAAGTAACACGAAAGAACGCGAAGAATCATGAAAGATCGCAAAAAGCGCAAAGGAACCCGAAAAACTCGAAAGAACGCAAAAAACCCCGCCGAAATCGAAAAAACATGAAAGAAATGGAAGAAACACGAAAGAACCCGATGGAACACGTAAGAACGCAAAAAATCCAAAGGAACCCAAAAAACCCCGAAGGAGCGCGAAAAAACCGAAAGGGCGTAAAAAAACTCTAAGTAAGGCTAAAAACCCGAAGAAGCACAAAAAACCGAAAGAGCGCAAAAAATACCAAAATGACATGTAAATCGTACACCCTGTATGACATTTTATTGAAATTGGCTCCCGTACGCGGAAAACCACGAAAACTTGAGGAAAACTCTGGTGAAAGTCAGCGCTAGGAATGCGCATCTTAGATGTGACACCCTGTATATGAATCGAAAATATTTTATCGAATTAAGAACCCGTAAGCAGAAACAGCCGAAATAACTCGATGGAAAGTATTTGTTAATAATAGGCAACGCATATGGGACATCCAGTATATAATTGATTCGCATGGGTGCTTTTTCCAAAAAAAAAACCAAAATAATATTAATTCAACTCCAGCATCTATTCACCTTCCGTGAATTTTACTAAAGTAGAATAAAAAAATTATTATTATTCGATAAAGCTCTAAAGATGTGCACATAAATAGAGGCTACTCAATTTCCAGTTATTCCCGCATAAACCGAGTGGAACGGATTTATTCTGTGATTCTATACAATTGCAAGGTCTATGTTTTCAAGACGATTGATCAATAGAAACTGGATCTATGCTGGGTACATTTTTAATTTCATAAATACATATCGTAGACTGTTAAACTATAAGAGAATACCTCACCAGGGTTCTTACGAATCGTATGAATTGAAGAATTTTCAAAATATTATACGGAGTATGGATTAAAATTGTAATTGAAAATATGTGACAATGTTCTGTGAACGTCGGATGTGACTGATGATCTGGAAATTTGTGTTTGAGCCGAAGTAAGCTATTTTCAGCAATTAATTTAAAATATTTTTACTTTCGATTGGAAGATATGAATAGCTTTATCCAAAGGTCCGATTCTCGGGGAAGACACATATGAAAACGGCTTTTCCTGATCGCGTCAGTGGAAAAAGCCTTTTTCAATTTTACCGGACCATCTTTCGCGAAAAACCGGGAAATCGGTGTTTTAGATAATTTTTTTGAAAATGTTAGCGTGGTCGTATAGGCATGTGAAATGCACCTAACGAAAGTCCGTCTCATGAACTTTACGGTGCTCGCTTCGCTCGCGAGATCGCCTTCCCCTTTCTACCTCGAAATATCGCATTTCTGAACCCCTCGCCGACCCAAAGTTTTCGATCTCCTTCTGTGGATTACCACAGAAATATTCCTTATTGTTTTTAATATATTGGGATTGGGATAATGTTGAAATTTGTACAAGGCTAATGACTGAAGCAGTCTCAAACTTTATAAAAAAAAAAAAGGACGAGTGCAATGAGAAATCATTATTATTTAAACTACCTGGGATTCAGTGAATTAATCAATTTAAAAAATAATGGGACACTATATATTCGGGATCCAAAATTAACTTCTTGGTATGTCGTTCTCTCGTAATTAATTAAATTTAAATTATTAACTTAGAAGATGCTGTGTAACGGAATAAAAACATATGTGTTAATTAATTGGAACAACGTTCAGTTTTGTAACCTACAAACTATTCAACTGATTTATTAAAGACACATTCTACAGTAAGCCGCTGAATTATTGCTTCAACCGAATATGGTTCTGGAATTTATTTCGAAATCAAATTAATGAGGAAATATGCATTTACGTGTGCTAAAATAGTTCGGAATACGATTTACGATATTCAGTTTATGGAGAATGAGCTCGTATAGAATATAATTAAATGATAATATTAATTTGGTTGAACATTGAGAGCTAAAATTATCGCTTGAAGATACGGATATAATTATACTGTTAGACTAAAAACTAATTGTGATACATTCTTCATCGTCTGTCGCACTCCAAAATGAAATTATAAATGGTTTCTGGAAATTATATATTTCCACAAATTTTTGCAAACGTAGACATAATGTAGATAATATGATTTAAAGAATTGAAAACAATCATAGAGTTCAGAGAATTGGAAAAGTTAATGTCTATTAAGAGTATTTGCTCCTAAAATTATATTTCAATTGTGAGAGGAATTTAAAATTTCCACCTAGATAATATTTTAGATGGAAAGTTATGTTATGTTACATCATCCGAGGAACAATAAATATGTGTTTTAATCAAAAATATTAGACTTCGGAGCCTTGAACAGAAGCTAAGTGCACAAATAAGTATGTCTATAAATTTTATGGACTAATATAAAGCTCAAGCTGATTTTTTTAATGAATCCGTCATGAATTGCAGTGGTGACTAAGTCCAAATCGAAACCTAAAATTCTTTATAACTTCAGAACGGGCACAATTGGAAAAGGTGGTAGACGAAAATAGTTTCAAGAATCTGTAGCTGAAATAAACACAGCAGTTGTATATACAGTATGCGTCAACATCATAAAACAAATTCATTTTTTCAGGAGAAAAATACAGTGAAATTCCCCCTCACGGACACCCCCTTTAGACGGACACCTCCCTTGAACGGACAGTTTTACGTGGTCCCAATTGACTCCCATATAATTTACATTGTGTAAGTTGTCTGTTGAACGGACATTCCCTTGAACGGACGCGGACACTAAGGTATGTTCTATTAACCGGACAAAACCGAAACAAAAAATATCGGTTCTGTTTCAATTATCTGTGGAAAATATAGCTGTTAGTTCATTGCATCAAATGGGGCGCAATGGAAAAGAAGAGGAGGTTTCTGTGTCGCGCGCCAACATTAGTACCAGCCTATTAAACTTTTGTTTCTACCCCCTAATTGTACATCAGCCTTGTCAACCACTTGACCAGGGAATCATAAAAAATTTTATAACCCACTACCGAAGTCTCATACTGAAACACCTGCTAGTAAACATTGAGACTGCTAGTACAGCATTCAAATTGACAAAAAAATCTCGCCATTGGACGCAATTTACTTTGCCAAAACCTCTTGGGAACAAGTAACAAAGGAAACCATCAAAAATTGCTCCCGCAAAGCCGGTTTTAAACATGAAAATATGCAAGGTGCTGACCTATTAAGTCAGGCTCAGACTGAAGATGATTTGCCACTCAGTGTTATTGCAGAGATTCTCTTGGATATGAGTTTCAATGAAAACCTCAACGATTTTTTGAACCTTGATGATAATTTATTTTTTGAAGATCCTGATTCAGAGCATGAAATTGGGAACTCACATGACACTCAAAAACTTTCCGGAGATTCTGATAACGATGAAATACCAGGACAAACAGATGCTGTCCAAAATTATGGGGAAGCTATGACTTTAACCAAGCAGCTAAAAAGTTCCCCAGAATCACGGAGATTCAGAGAGTTTAGATATTCTGTCCAAATTAGAATTGAGATTTCTTGATTGTCTATTCAGGAAAAAAATGAGACAAACAAAAATTCAGGAAATTTTTCGTAATTAAAGTGTGTCTTTTATATCAAAATTTTTGTTTATCCTAATGATTCAATCTCATTGATTTTTCAGTTATAGTTGAATTTGAAAAATGTTCACTTTCTTATACCTTTATATATATTGATTTTTATGTTCAATATTCTCCAATTATTATTCCTATTAAATTTTTTTTTGTACATATGTATTTCTTTTAAGCGGACACCCCTCTTAAACGGACACCATCACGCGGTCCCGTGAGTGTCCGCCCATGAGAGATTTCACTTTGACAACAAAATTCTGGAATAGGTCAATTTTTGATTCACTTTCACCAAACTTTTATGGGTTTTGGCAGGATTTTTGTTGCACCCTGTGCCATACCCATCAACCTTCTTAATATTTTCAATTGGGAAAGTTGGTCATGTGATATTTTTTGGCTAGGTTTTAGCACCTTCTTTACAGACGTGCAGAAATGTTGAAAAAAACTTCAAAGAGATTTTCAGTATGTGCGTTTTGCGTACGAGTATTTATCGTAATGGTGATTCAATAGTGACTGCTCAACGCCTCTATCGTGTGGAATATCACACACGCCACGCGCCAAGTGACGATAGCATTAGGAAATGGATCAGCATGTTCGAGAATACAGGTGTGACAGTTAAAATTCAAAACTCTGGTTGTCCTCGTTCAGTTCGCGATGAAGAAATAATTGAAGAAGCTGAGGCGTCGGTTCGTCAAAATTCATCTTTATCCTTCCGAACGCGAAGCCAAGAGTAAATCAAAAAATCGTCTTTACATTCGATTTTGAAGGAAGACTTACATCTAAAAGCCTATAAAATTCAATGGGTTCAATCAAGAGTTGAAAGATGCGGACTATGCTAATCGAATTAATTTTGCGAACGAAATCCTGCAGCGATTTAACAATTTTAACAACATATTGTTTAGTGACGAAGCAACTTTTCACCTGAATGGTCAAGTTCTTAACCAGAATTGTCGGTATTGGGCTGTGGCGACCCCTGCATAGCCCAAAGGTTGTGGTTTGGGCCGCTATGTCTGCTAAAGGCATATTTTCATGAAAATCAAAGAGGCTGAGCAATTAATGTGAATAGTGGCCATTATTGTGATATGCTGCAAAATTTTTTGGCCTCAGAGATGCATGCGTTTACAGATTTCAACTCAAGAACGTGATTTCAGCAAGATGGGGCCACTTGCCATACCTCAAATGATTCAACGGAAGTGATTTCAGCTTATTTGGCGCATAAATCAGAAACAGTCAAATCCTCCACTCTGTGGAGCATGTAGTCCATGTTGAAGAGTACTATTTTAGTAAGAAACTTCTGCATTTCTCAAAAGGAAGACTGCTGGCTGCTAAGCCCAAAAATTGGAAATCTCAAGCAGTAAGCAGATAAGCAAATCAATCAGGGGAGCTTATAGTAACATATCCGATGCTGAAGGTGATTTAACAAAACATCACGATTGTGGGATATAAAAGTATCAATTCAATTTTTTGGCAGCAACAATTTTTGGGTTGTCGGCGCGTGTAGAATAAATGAATTGACAAAAATTATAATTGATGTGATAAACGAGAAGGAAGTCTTGTTGCTTGTCTTCCGGATTCCAAAACACATATTGAGAGAACCCTCGTAGTAATCGGGCAAGGAAACCTACTGTTGCATAGAAAACATTATCTTTGCGACCATCCCATACTTCTTTCTCATAACAGATCATCCTTGAATTACAAAGGAGAATGTTCGGTTCAACCTGTTGGTAACCATACTTTTTGGGATTATCGGAATGAAAATCGCAGAATTTTTACATAAACCCAATTCTAAAAATTACACAGGCCATAGCAGTCGAAATTCGGCCATTATTTCCTGACAATGGTGGAAACATCACAAAGTTGAAGAGACACTGTAGCTGGAAGTCAACAAATGTGGCTGAACGGGTAAAATACTATACGCAACACGCCCGAAAATGTTTTTTTTTGGACTCACAAACATCCTGGAATTAGTTACGTGAATTATTGTTGTTATTGTTATTATAATAATAATAAAACTTAATTAGTTGGGATTGAATCAAACTTCACTATAGGAATTAGTAAATCATGAATAATTTCATAACATCTGAACAATCAAAATTTCGGATGAAACTTAGTTGAAGTTCCTGGTAGCAGTTTCGAGAAGCCATCATTCAAAGAATGAAGGGAGAGAATAGGTGACGATATGACAGCCGAGAGAGGTAACAAACCTGCATAATGGGCACAGACCATCTGTTCCATCCCCAATATGCAAATCAAACCATAGAACCATAGGTATCGACGATATATAGCGAGGGGAGAACTTCGATCTAAGGGGTACAGCGGGGACCCCTTCAGGCTGTCATTCCTAGCACGTAGTCTTCCCCAGAAGACGATGGGAACCCAGCCGGTGCACAGTTCGTGACTGGATCGTATTAGATGCCTTTCTCTCCATACATTCGTCTTGTCGCTCTAGGCGAAATGCCCGATTGAATAAAATATAATGACGTTCGAGACTGGCCGTTGCCTATTTATATTCAGAGGAGGAGATCTGAAAAAGGATTGAGGAATGGAATCTACAGGATATCGTCGGTTCGGACGTGACTGTCCGGTATTGATTAGATAGTATGCGACCTCTGTCTGATAGTTTGAGAAATGAGAAAAGAATGAAGATCGTCTTAGATTTTATACAAATGAAATTCATAGAATCATGGAGATTCTTCCTAAGTCGCCACATAGCGTTTATCAACATAGATCTCGGGTATCCTAATAGTTAGATCGAAGACCCGAGATTCCGGTGGCAGGTTCAAATCCAGGCAGCTTCCGTTTTCAAATATCACAAAAGACCAATAAAAAAAAGATTCTTGACACCAAATGAAACACTTTTAACCTATAGTTTTAATTTTGTAGGAGGTTTCACACAAATGGGGCACACATTTCAGATTAAATACACTTCAACTATGACTCAAGGTCTTCTAGTTAATACATCACCAATGATTTGATCTTATGTACATGTGAAATGAATAAATAACATATTGAAGTTTCAGGGAATATTTAAGGGTGATCAAAAACGATCTGAATTTCATAATCCCCAGTGGTGTTTAAGTTGATTCGACAATTTTTTCCGAATAGGTTTTGACAATATAGCTGTTGTGAACTGGGTTACTCCCTTATTTTCATTTATTCGTCAGTTTAAATTTCGGGTTTATTATTTATACACATGCGAAATGCTTTTCTTTTTTTTTGTGGACCGAACAGGTGTTTCGATACGCAAGGCCAAGGAAGAAGTAGTATGCTTCGAGATTTTGAGTACGCACGTACACATATACAGCTATCGACGGCTTAACCATTACAAATTTTCGAGAAATAATTTTCTTTTCGTTAATCGCTCAACGAATTGGATGTGGATTTTAGCAGTGTATGGTGAGAGCGCTCTCAAGGATTACGACACCACAAGCTGGGTAAGTCCATAAGATAAGAGGGTATTTCGCTGTTTCGCTGTTCGAAATCTTTTTTGGTAATTATAATATATTTACGGTCCTTCGAGAAAGTCTGTTCACGACAATAGCATTTAATCGAACCTGCTCTTAAGTACTTAGACTTCAAAACGTGGGAAACTTTTTGAATATCTAAACTTTTAACATTTGTATCTATGAATTATTAAAACACAGGAATTTACAGATCCCAGAATAGGACATAGAAGATGATACAGATAGAAATCTTAGTTAGTTATGGAAAATAAAAAACATGGCAATAGTGCTGATTTGAAGGATTGATTGGAAGGACTCATAGAATTGGGAAAATTAATATCAGTATGTGTATATTCTCATGAAATGTTCAATCATATTGAGAAGAAAATACAAGAATTCCTATATTTTCAAAATCACTAACCAAGGAATTCAGTATAATATTCAGCTGGAATAACGATTTGTATGGAAAGTTATGTGACATGTTCCGAAGAGCAATAAAAATGTTTTTCACCATAAATATTACATCAAGGAGCCCTAAACAGGAACAGGGTGCATAAACAAGAATTTGCCTGAAATTTGATGGAATCTCATCAGGCAAAAGCTGAATTTTTGTGTTATCTCGAAAGAAATCCAGTGGGAGCTTAGCCCAAATAGGAATCTTAAAGCGCTTATAACTTTGAAACGGATCAAAATTGGATAATGTGGGTTGTGAATAAAGTGTTTCTTTTTCGCTTCATAAATCAGTAGTTAAAATTAACGCAGTGGTCAAACACTCACACTGTATATTCAAGTCCAAATTACCAATATCTTAAATTAAAAATAACCAACCTAACAGTTTACTTCAGTTTCATTTCAGCGATAATCCTGTTCCACTTGAAACTGTACTACGCATACACAGTGCGCGTTAATATTCTGTAACAATTTCATTTTCTCAGAAGAATAATCTTCGGCAACAAAATCCTGAAACAGGTCAAATTTTTTCCATATTCACTAAATTTTCATGCGTACTGAAGGTTTTATGTTGCACCTGTGCCATCCCTATCAACCCTCTAAATTTTATGGATAGGTAAAGTGGTCATGTGGTAATTTTTTGGCCAGGTCTTTGTATCTTGTTCTTAGGAGTGCAGAGATCTTCAAGTAATAAATTTTTTGTCATGAGTCATTTACTTTGTGACTTTGAAACAGTACCTACTTTCATTCGGTCACAAATTTTATCAGGGATCATCGTCTCAAATTTAATGTACCTGACAAAGTGTACATACTGAAAACCTCTTCTAATTAACTAATTTTCGAAAAAAAAAATCCTGAAAATGTCTGCACGCATGTAAATAAGATACAAAAATATTGTCAAAAAAGTAACACATGACCCACTTTCCTCATTCAAAAAGTTGAGAAGGTTGATAGGGATTGCACAGGGGGCAACAAAAATTCGTCAAAAATGCATCAAAATTTTATGAAAGTCAAACAAGAAAAGACTAGTTTTAGGATTTTGTTGCCAAATATTTCACGTCGGAGGAAATGAATTTGTTTCATTATTTTGAATATACAGTATATACAGGGTGAGCCTTGGACCACTGCGTTAATTTTAGCCATAGATTATTGACGTCAAAAGAAACATTTTCTTCCTATAACATTTTTCCAAATTTGGCTCCATTCAAAAGATGTGTTGAAGTTTCATAAAAAAATTGCATTTTCACCTGTAATATTCAAACGACAAAATCAATTGAGATGATCTCTTGTAGAACGTTTTTGATAACTTTCATGCATATTTTGGCATTAATAGATATATTCCATTTCTTGTGGGTTTCTCACTATTACTGTACAGATTTATTAAATTGCATAAAAAACAAATATCACTTGAACTAACGGTCTGTATCTTCTACTTCCTGGAATCATTGGTCATTTTTCCAGATAAAATCATTCATCATCTTTTTTCCTGAATTTTTTTAATATTTGAAGTTGAAAGGAATTAAATCGATATAATCATCTGATGAAACATGAGTGAGTGAATAATTTCCTAGAGGGAAAATGATGTTTCTAAATCCAGATTCAATAGTGGATGCTGTGGAAGGTAATTTTCATTGAAACTAAACTGGACTACAGAGTGGTATTTGCCCAATGTGAATACTTAAAATGCTTATAACTTTTTAACGCAGCTGAATATGGAAAATCGGTATGGGAAAAAAGTATTTCTTCTGATCAAGAACCAATCATTAAAAGCTGATCGATCGCACGTTTGTTATCGAAATTGTTTATAAAATCACGCTAATTTTGATTTGTTTTTTGGATATATTACACGCTTGGTTTCACCCGCATATTTGGAAATTTCGCATCGCATTTTGATTGTGTTTTCAACACCGCATTTGAACAAGAGTTGGACTAGAAATCCCGCAGCAAGGGGTCCTGTGAAGAGCTGATAATTGGAGCAGAGCCCTGAAATCATCGTAGTTCACCGCTGTGGTAAGTCATCATTGTTGACCGCATTTCTTTATATGAATTTTGTTGTTTCATATTATATATTTCGCGTTCGCACCAGCTTCAAACGCAAAAATAAATACAGTCCATTTATGTGTCAAAATTACTGAGCTATCGGACATAACAGATCGGAAACATACATTATTTCACCGAAATGAGCTATTTCGATTAATTGATGACGAGATATTGTTGATGATGGAGCTCGTGTTGAATGATTGTTTGGGCTATTACCATCATCTATTGTGGATGTAATGATTTCCGACGTTTCGATAGACATCTTCTATCTTTATCTACATTTTGATTCAAACCACCAACTAAACAGTAAATTGGGAGTAGCAAAATGTTTACTTGATAGAGCAATAAATATTTGTTACACTGAAGAAGACCAAAATGAAGAAATAAATAACATCTCGAAAACTCTTAGAAGCAATGGCTACCCCAAAAAGATATTAGAAAAAGCTAGACGAACAAGAGAAAGTCAACCAGAACCAACAGATATAAATCAGACCGTAATTCCTTATGTAAAGGTTTGTCGGAGAAAATGAGAAGAATTGGAAATAGATACAACATAACGACTGCATTCAAAACTCAAGACACTATCAGAGCTAAACTTACAAAAGTTAAGCCTAATAATGAGACACAAAGGACAAAGAACTGCATATATGAATTACCTTGCGAGTGCGGAAGATCTCTCATCGGAGAAACTAAACGCCCTCTGAATGTACGAATAAAAAGAACATCAGAAGCTTCTACAGTACTAGACAGCGACAAATCCAGGTTGGTCCAACATGCTGTAGATGAGAATCATCGTATAAAATGGGATGAAGCATCAATAATATCCAAAGAAGAAAAACTTGCAAGAAGAAAAATCAAAGAAGCAGCATTTATGAAAATAACACCTGATTCCATAAGTGCTCCATCTATAGATCTGCCATTTGGACACCGATAGTTCGATCCAACTTAAAAGATCATCATATCACAGATGAGTACATATATAACATCGTTCATTTTTTCTTTCATGACTTCTGTCATATTGACTTTTGAAAATTGATAATTCTCAAAAGGTTTCTTACTTTTCTCCTTGATAAAGAAGAAGATTTATCGAAACGTCGGAAATCATTTCATTAAGGAAATGGGGGTTCGGAAGAATTGAAATTTCCTGTCGGTTTCGACGAGCGCCCCAAAGTTTTAATGAGCCTGGACTCACCACAAAACGTTAAGTGCTTGTCCTTAAGAAAACGAGAAAATAATTATATTCTCTGGTGAAAGGAAGCTACGATAATCAAATATAATTTTAGGATATTTAAGATATCAATATCTGCACAATTTATTTCTTGAATATTATGGATATCTTATAAGGTATGCAGTATTGAATAATTTTTTTAGTTTTATAAAAATTTATTCAGTAACTTTCCATCATTTCCCAGAAAATGTATGAGATTTCTGCAGAAGCTGTTAGTCACAAACGGCACTGAAGAGCTCTCAAATACATACTCGCACATCTCATCAGTTCGGAATGGCGTAAAGCGAAATTATTCTCCAAAGTTACCGATTTCGAAGAAACAAAATAAACCTACACTATTATTCACATGAGAACACGACGTTGCCGCTATTAGCAATAATTCAAGATAGTCGTTCTCCGGAGATTCTGAATCCGCGATATGTAAATAACCGGAGGTTCCATCCTTGCAATGGAAAACAACATCGAGATGATATCGGGTCAAAATTTATGTCAAACGGCCTGGAAGCCATTCGGATTCATAGTTCAGCGCGGATTTCTGGCTATAGGAATATACAGTGTGGAAACCACATATGGAATAAAATTATTGATGCCATTATTTCAGAAAATTGTAAAACATGCTGAGACACGTCAACTTTCGAATTGAGGTGAGCGTTATATAAACAAATAAGCAAATGCATAGGGTTAATCGTGCAAGTCTGCCAAAGGGTGTTCTCTTATGGGACACTACGTATATTCGTAAATTTGTTGATATCTCATTGATTTCAACAACCTGTAGTGAATGCTCTATTATAA
The DNA here is from genome assembly GCA_030674115.1 of Micraspis discolor. Classification (NCBI taxonomy): domain Eukaryota; kingdom Metazoa; phylum Arthropoda; class Insecta; order Coleoptera; family Coccinellidae; genus Micraspis; species Micraspis discolor. The sequence goes on along the minus strand of JARTUT010001317.1, from coordinate 993,885 downwards.
TTTCAAGAGGGTAAAATTTTGGAATGAAATACCCCCCTTCAAGACGCAAGATACCATTAAGGCTGATCTAGCAAAAGTTAAACCTTATAATAAAAATAAAAGAACGAAAAATTGCATACATGAGATTCTATATTGGACAAAAATGGCACTGAAAGAATAAAAGAACATCAGAAGCTTTCCCAAGTGTTAGTAGACACAGATCCAACATTCAGTAAATAAAAATCATTAGATAAAATGGAACCATACATCCGTTATATTAAAAGAAGAAGAAAACCTACAAGAACCTACAGCATTTATGAATATCGTTTTTAATCCCATAAGTGGACAATCAATTGAGTTGCCAAGAAGTTTGGAGACCATTTGTTCATTTTGTTCAACTTGAAGAAGTCTTCGTCAAACCACAAATACGGTCAAACTTGATCTAGATTTTAAAGTTCTGTCCATTTGAAACTTATTAAAAGAAAATTTTCGAATATTGTCAGCTTGTTTAAAAGCTACCTACTTTTTCACCTTGAAGACGACAGAAGATATATGTTGGTAGCTAGAACAATAAGAGATTACCCAAGTAATAATTCTACACGAGTTCCATCATAAAAAAATTCTCGTCAAAGACCTATTGGTTGTACCGTTTCAGGATTTCACACCTCTCTTGGGTGATTTTTCCTCTAATGGAATACGTATATAAATTCAAGTAATCTTAAAACATCTCTGAGTTATTGCTATTTCTGTTGAGTGTCCTTCATTTTTCTCAAGAAGTAACTGAAGGGTCTTTCAACAAGAATATTGTTTTTTACAACAAAATAAAAAAAAATATTGATGACGATATATATATATTCAACTAAATTTCATCAAAGGGGTCAAAGCATCGTCTTCACAGAAAATCAGAGACCCAAAAACACATCCTTGAGTCACACCTCTCAAATTCCCCAATTTCACAGAAAGCAAAAAAAGAATTTCCGCATTGTCATCTATTCATACCCGGAGCCATCTTATTCATCACAAAGACCGGCCGCAGCAAACCCACCCCTAATGGCTTTATGGAACAATGCCGGGATTAATTAGAAATTCTGAACAGGACGGTAAATCAGAAACGGCTGACGTGCTCCAAGCCCTGCCGTTGATTTATATCCGCCCAGACCCGATCCCTCACCGGCATAGTGTACCGCGATTGTGACTACGGCAGACCTGAGGGGCGGGGGCGGCGGAAATCCAGAACCGGCTCAGAAGGTTTCACGAATAGAAATATTCAACTCAATTTTGACCATGAACAGGACAACGCCCAAAAGAAGATGGTTGAAGAGTTTAATATTTAATTTTTTTAACAATATACTTATTATGGTAAGTGAAGGAGTCAATCGTACGTAAATGGATCTTTATTGATAAAATTTGCTCTACATGTTTCGCCTTGTTAGGGCATCTTCAGGAGCTCTGTAAAATGGAGAAAATATGAAAACATGAAACATGAACATGAAAACATGAAATAAAATACTACAACACTGTGACATTTTCAAGAACTTACTCGTCAAGATTATACAGGTTGACATAAACATAAACCTTTCCGGTTATTATAAAATTCAGATTTAGGAGAACAAGCACACTTTTCAGACAAAGCTGATTCTTAGTAAAACTTTTCCAATGGTGAATTTCAATCGTTCAAATGGCAGCGTCAGTTTCATTTTATGGTTAACATTGACAATTGACATTATTGACAAAGACGTGAGATGAGAAGTGACGCAAGTAATGGGTGTGTTCGGAAATTTCATAAACGCAGTAATCAAATTAAACTTTCAAATATAGGATGATAGCTGAGGTGTGATTCCGTTTGAGTGTTTAAACATTTGTTTTGGTGTGTTTTCAAATTTTTTGCTATCTCATAAATTTCCATAAGGTCAAGTTTGTTGCCCTTATCTAAATTGTGTAAAAGAGTAACATTTTCTGACTCATCAAATTCATGTTCGTTTATTCTTAAGTGTCGTCCAAAAGAACTCTTGTCTTTGTAGTTCCTTATATGTTCAGATATTCTAGTCCCCAGAGCTCTAAACGTCTTTCCTATATAAAATTTGTCACAGGTTTTACAGTTTAATTTGTATACGCCATTCTTCTCCAGTATGGGTGTTTTATCCTTGCAATTAAGTAGATGGCTATGGAGACAATTATTAGCTTTAAAGACTATTTCAATATTGTGTTTTTCAAAAATTTTTTTAATTGGGTAGCACATATTTCCGTAAAATGGCAATGAGAATCTTCCAATTACTTGTTTTTTAGCATCTGGGGACTGATCATTTCGGTGTGACTCATTGTGCAATTTCAAAAACTTCCTCATCAGCAGTCTGTCCACCACATCTGAGGTGTAACCATTTTTGTAAGCTACATATTTGATTATCTGTAATTCCCTGTTGAAACTGTCTCTGCTCAACAGGTAAATGTAACATTCTGTGGACATAAGAGTTTAGAGCAGCAAACTTATGGCATGCTGGGTGGTTTGAGCTCTCATTGATGGTTGCTACAGTTTGGGATTCCTTTCTGTGTACATCCACAGATACTCTGTTATGGTCCAAGGTAAGAGTTAAATCCAGGAAATTAATCTGGTTGAAACCAATTTCCAAGGTGAAGTGGATGTTTTCATGCAGAGTGTTAAACAAATTCAACAATACCCAAGCTAGATCTGTGCTGCCAGTGAATATTATTAGGATGTCATCAACATATCTGTAGTATTTGAAAATGTGTTTTATTATGGGTGTTTTCAAACTAAATAAGACCTTTTCCAAATTATCCATGAAAATTTCTGCCATGAGAGAAGATGGAGGTGCTCCCATAGGCAAGCCCGTCTCCAATTTATATATTTCATTGTTGAACTGGCAAAAGTTCTGTTCCAAAGATAGCTTGAGTAGACCTAGGATGTCCTTTCTCAGTTCAGGGTTGACGTTTTTCTTAAGTAGCTCTTTCTCGATCAGTGAAACACATTCAACAGGGGGGATTGAAGTGAATAGGTTTTTAGCATCAAGTGATATTAACTTGGCCCCCTCTGGGATCTGTAAGTCTTTCAATGATTCTGCTAATTTAATACTATTCTTTATGCTGTATGTGGGTATGAACTCCGTTAATTCCTTCAACTCTTCATTTAGAAACTGGCTTATTTTGTAAACAGGTGTGTTTACGTAACTTACTACTGGTCTTATGGGTGCGTTAACCTTATGCAGTTTTGGGAGGCCATATAACTTAGGGACCTTTGGGTTTGGGTGGATCAACTTTCTGTATTTACCGTAGTTATTCTCAAACTCTTCTGATAATTTGAAGTTTTTACTTTATTAATAAGAATTGAAGTGGGGTTGTTGTTCAATCTGGTGAAGCCGTTATCATTCAAGAATTCCTCCACTTTACTGACATAAAGGCTCCTCTCTAACACCACTAAGCATGCACCTTTGTCGGCTTTCACTACTGTTAAATTATTCTCTCTGATTTTCTTCTTGATGTTGTTAATGTCTTTCATCATTTCTTTTGTTCTACTGTTATGTTTCGATATTCTTCTCTTTTCGTTGAGGAAATGGCTTTTACAGTTGGCACGGATTTCATTTTTGCTGTCTGCGTCCAAATATGATCTCTCCAACACAGCATCCACACTTACGGCAAGTGTATCCAATTGATGTTTAGAATGGTTAGGTATAGAGTGTTTAAGTCCCATATTCAAGATTTTCATTTCTCCTTCCGAAAATTGTACAGTTGACATATTTATTAAGTTAGGGTGGAAGTTGAAAGGTGGGTCTGGTTCATTCACACTTCTTCCATTCTTTTTGTTTGCTTTTTCTGTTCGTAGGTGTTCCAATTTTTTCTTTAGAATGTCGGTTTTCCATATTCTCAGGGTTTCTACCTCACATTTTGTCTCGTCTATGACCTGTCTACGTTCTAGGTTATTCAGGCTGTTCAAATGTTTGACCATGTTTCCCAACATTAAGTTTGTGTTTCTCAGTTGGGTGTAATGTATTTTTATCTCCTTTTTCAGAAATTTCTTCCTAATTCTCCAGTCCTCTTCATCATTTAGTTTTTTCGACAATTTGAAGTTACAGAATCTAGGTGTCAACTCTTCCAAAATGCAAGTTCTAACAAACCAGATGCTCAGTTTTATGTTGCAGGCTTTGATGGAAGCTCTCCTGTATTTAATGGCCAAGTTTGACGTACCATCTTCATATAATAAACTACTAACCAAGTGGCCATAATCCATTTTGAATATTATGGTAAGTGAAGGAGTCAATCGTACGTAAATGGATCTTTATTGATAAAATTTGCTCTACATGTTTCGCCTTGTTAGGGCATCTTCAGGAGCTCTGTAAAATGGAGAAAATATGAAAACATGAAACATGAACATGAAAACATGAAATAAAATACTACAACACTGTGACATTTTCAAGAACTTACTCGTCAAGATTATACAGGTTGACATAAACATAAACCTTTCCGGTTATTATAAAATTCAGATTTAGGAGAACAAGCACACTTTTCAGACAAAGCTGATTCTTAGTAAAACTTTTCCAATGGTGAATTTCAATCGTTCAAATGGCAGCGTCAGTTTCATTTTATGGTTAACATTGACAATTGACATTATTGACAAAGACGTGAGATGAGAAGTGACGCAAGTAATGGGTGTGTTCGGAAATTTCATAAACGCAGTAATCAAATTAAACTTTCAAATATAGGATGATAGCTGAGGTGTGATTCCGTTTGAGTGTTTAAACATTTGTTTTGGTGTGTTTTCAAATTTTTGGCTATCTCATAAATTTCCATAAGGTCAAGTTTGTTGCCCTTATCTAAATTGTGTAAAAGAGTAACATTTTCTGACTCATCAAATTCATGTTCGTTTATTCTTAAGTGTCGTCCAAAAGAACTCTTGGAGAGATCATATTTGGACGCAGACAGCAAAAATGAAATCCGTGCCAACTGTAAAAGCCATTTCCTCAACGAAAAGAGAAGAATATCGAAACATAACAGTAGAACAAAAGAAATGATGAAAGACATCAACAACATCAAGAAGAAAATCAGAGAGAATAATTTAACAGTAGTGAAAGCCGACAAAGGTGCATGCTTAGTGGTGTTAGAGAGGAGCCTTTATGTCAGTAAAGTGGAGGAATTCTTGAATGATAACGGCTTCACCAGATTGAACAACAACCCCACTTCAATTCTTATTAATAAAGTAAAAAACTTCAAATTATCAGAAGAGTTTGAGAATAACTACGGTAAATACAGAAAGTTGATCCACCCAAACCCAAAGGTCCCTAAGTTATATGGCCTCCCAAAACTGCATAAGGTTAACGCACCCATAAGACCAGTAGTAAGTTACGTAAACACACCTGTTTACAAAATAAGCCAGTTTCTAAATGAAGAGTTGAAGGAATTAACGGAGTTCATACCCACATACAGCATAAAGAATAGTATTAAATTAGCAGAATCATTGAAAGACTTACAGATCCCAGAGGGGGCCAAGTTAATATCACTTGATGCTAAAAACCTATTCACTTCAATCCCCCCTGTTGAATGTGTTTCACTGATCGAGAAAGAGCTACTTAAGAAAAACGTCAACCCTGAACTGAGAAAGGACATCCTAGGTCTACTCAAGCTATCTTTGGAACAGAACTTTTGCCAGTTCAACAATGAAATATATAAATTGGAGACAGGCTTGCCTATGGGAGCACCTCCATCTTCTCTCATGGCAGAAATTTTCATGGATAATTTGGAAAAGGTCTTATTTAGTTTGAAAACACCCATAATAAAACACATTTTCAAATACTACAGATATGTTGATGACATCCTAATAATATTCACTGGCAGCACAGATCTAGCTTGGGTATTGTTGAATTTGTTTAACACTCTGCATGAAAACATCCACTTCACCTTGGAAATTGGTTTCAACCAGATTAATTTCCTGGATTTAACTCTTACCTTGGACCATAACAGAGTATCTGTGGATGTACACAGAAAGGAATCCCAAACTGTAGCAACCATCAATGAGAGCTCAAACCACCCAGCATGCCATAAGTTTGCTGCTCTAAACTCTTATGTCCACAGAATGTTACATTTACCGTTGAGCAGAGACAGTTTCAACAGGGAATTACAGATAATCAAATATGTAGCTTACAAAAATGGTTACACCTCAGATGTGGTGGACAGACTGCTGATGAGGAAGTTTTGAAATTGCACAATGAGTCACACCGAAATGATCAGTCCCCAGATGCTAAAAACAAGTAATTGGAAGATTCTCATTGCCATTTTACGGAAATATGTGCTACCCAATTAAAAATTTTTGAAAAACACAATATTGAAATAGTCTTTAAAGCTAATAATTGTCTCCATAGCCATCTACTTAATTGCAAGGATAAAACACCCATACTGGAGAAGAATGGCGTATACAAATTAAACTGTAAAACCTGTGACAAATTTTATATAGGAAAGACGTTTAGAGCTCTGGGGACTAGAATATCTGAACATATAAGGAACTACAAAGACAAGAGTTCTTTTGGACGACACTTAGGAATAAACGAACATGAATTTGATGAGTCAGAAAATGTTACTCTTTTACACAATTTAGATAAGGGCAACAAACTTGACCTTATGGAAATTTATGAGATAGCCAAAAATTTGAAAACACACCAAAACAAATGTTTAAACACTCAAACGGAATCACACCTCAGCTATCATCCTATATTTGAAAGTTTAATTTGATTACTGCGTTTATGAAATTTCCGAACACACCCATTACTTGCGTCACTTCTCATCTCACGTCTTTGTCAATAATGTCAATTGTCAATGTTAACCATAAAATGAAACTGACGCTGCCATTTGAACGATTGAAATTCACCATTGGAAAAGTTTTACTAAGAATCAGCTTTGTCTGAAAAGTGTGCTTGTTCTCCTAAATCTGAATTTTATAATAACCGGAAAGGTTTATGTTTATGTCAACCTGTATAATCTTGACGAGTAAGTTCTTGAAAATGTCACAGTGTTGTAGTATTTTATTTCATGTTTTCATGTTCATGTTTCATGTTTTCATATTTTCTCCATTTTACAGAGCTCCTGAAGATGCCCTAACAAGGCGAAACATGTAGAGCAAATTTTATCAATAAAGATCCATTTACGTACGATTGACTCCTTCACTTACCATAATATTCAAAATGGATTATGGCCACTTGGTTAGTAGTTTATAATATACTTATTGTTGGAAAATATAATGAGCTAGTCTTGGGGTACCATTAAAATTGGTCATAGAGTATGCGTATGCTCTCTTCATATGCAGGTTTTGAAGTAAAACTTCTTCAGGGGCGACTAGGTGGTAACTGGACGAGAGTGCAACGGAAGTTCGTTACGGCAATATGGCGCACGTTTCTGTACCATCCGGTTTTAAATATTTTCGATTTTGTAAATAGATAGTTCATAAACAAATCAATAACAAATTCTTGAAAATTAGCAAAAAACATAAAACATAAAATAATATAATATAATAACTAATTTTTGGTAACATGTTATAATTATATATAATTATATAATTATAACATCATATAATGTAATCATTTTTTGAGTCCTGATGAAGGACGTAAATACGTCCGAAATATAGACATAGTTTGAAAATTGGTTTAAAGAAACCTTGATTTTGGGCAAAAAAATTTTCAAGAACCGATCTATATATACATATTATATATTTATATTATTTTTAAAATAGTCCAATCATCTACAAGGTATGGTATGACTATTGATGCAGTTTTCTCAAAAAAATTCAGATAATTTGCAGAGAAGAATTTATGTCTCTCACTTCAGTTATCATAAACCAATTATATCATATTTGAAGTATGATAGTAATTAAATTATTGTATTAAAATGTATAGTAGTCGAAGTTAATTAATGTATAAATTACTAGTTTTACATTATCAATGAATGCGTTTTTAAATTTATGTATTATGTATTGATTTTTAACTTAATTGCCAAATACTAAAGAAGTTTTACTTAAATCGCGTGTGAATGTTACACGCACTCATTTATGTTTTATTTTTCTGCTGTGACTTGTTTTCAAACAGTACAAATATATATTCCTGTCAGTTAGGAAAAAAATCATCTTGATCAACATCAATGAAGAATAAATTGTTAATTATACCAAGAAAATTACATTTGAACTGTATAAGACGCTGCATAAGAAATAACACATTTTATTTGAATAATATAGTGTTGTTATTATAATATATGTATATATATAATTTTTTTTGTTTTATGAATATTTCAGAATAAGTCTCCATTGAAAAATTTTTCTAATTTTTTTATTGAACAATATATCGATATGATTTCAATTCTATATATGAATAATTGTATCAACCCCTTCCTTCGAATCCCTACGTCTTCAAATCCAACACCACTACAATTTTCCATTAATTTAATTTAAACAAATAAATTTTCATACACCCATTATATTCTCGAGCTCCATAGCATATATTGCAACATTCAATGCCATTATAAATCCATACAAAGGGGTCGTAAACTCAGGTAATTCCCCCGTAGCGCAACTACGCGCTTTCCCAAATCGGCCCTGGAAGGGGTGGTGCATCAACCCTGCTGCGAAGGGTCCGTAACCATAGCAACTGGCTCGTTCCGCCATGAAGAAGTTCCCCACCGTCACCCCGGCTACGTCTCCGGTGTTCGTCCCATTGTACCAGGTTTCGGCGCTCGTATCTTATCTTCAGGGTAGTATCCGAACATCCACAATGTCCTATTGTCGTTAATAATGCCGGAGATAGGTTATCAAGAACACGGCTTCGAAGGTAGGTTCGTCTGATGGCATGTTTAATGAATTTTAGGGCATTTCGAAAGGGGTTGGTTATCGTAGATTGCACTCTAGGATGGTTTCGATTAAAATAGGAAAGACCCACAAGTTTTCATGTCTTGAACATTGATTGTGAATTGGTGATTCACGAAAAGCGAAACCGAATATTGAACAAGAAAGCGAAATTCATTTTTACAGACTCCACTACCAACAAACGAAGTAATTCATTCTCAACATGATGGTGCTACGTGCCATAACCTGCGGAATCATTGTTGGAAATACGGCCGGTGTGCGGGTCATACCCAAATTTGATCACAGATGATTGATTCTACAGGAAGTCGAACCCAATCGATTCAGATCATTTTTCGCCACATTTGGGCAAAACGATATTTCTACTAGTTTTCTGAAGTACAACAAGTTCGCCAGAATAGCAAAGAACATATCAAATGAAAAATTTTTTGCTACTGTGAGATGCTTAAGCTAAAAATACTATATTCTTTTTGAAAGAATTTATAATTGGCGTTTACGCATCGTTAAAATTTTAATGGTTGGTTGTTTAAATCAATTCATGGTCAATTATCGTATATTCATTTGTATTTAAATTTATTTTAGTGTATGTAAAACGTGTATAATTACCAACTATTCATCTGACGAGCCATGTAATTTTATTTAAATAGTGAAAGTTTTAATTTTATGGCGAACAAAATAGGAATATGAAACTATGTTTGTTCCGGATGATTACAGAACAGAGGTTGGTCCAAGATAATAATAGTTTAGAGACGAAGAATTTATGAGTGAATATGAAATATAAGTACTCATTTGATATTGCCCATATCAGGCAACAAGACTTAAATGTATAAGTACAATGCAGATGTTCCAATAGATGTAGAAATGCTTGCACCAATTTGGCTGGCTACAAAATTGCATATGAAAGAAGTAGCACAAATTTATATTCTGAAATTAGAATCTGAAGAGAATTTTGACACTCTAATGTAGTTGGCAAATTTTTCCTCTTTATTGAAGTAGAGTTTGAGCATCATAGGTCATTGAGTTTCTTCACAGTATAATATATATACAGTATATATATTCTTTGGAACTTTTGGCTTACAAAACAAAAGTTAGCAGGGGTTGGTGACGGGGTGACATACAATTCGGTGTATTACATGAGAGCCCAGGGAAAAAACTACAGTGAAAAAAACCCTGGTTCCCCGAATAAGTATTGTTTTGTGTACAAAAATAAGCTTAGATATATTTGAGGGACTTTTTTCTTCAAAATTGGTCTTTTATTAATAAACAAAGAGGCTTCTTCAAGTTGCATACCCCGAATCTAGAAATAAAAATACAAATGCAGAAAAGAGAACCGAATACAAAATATACATATCAAATTTGTTTGGAATTTATAAACCATCCCTAGAAAAAATCGAAATCATTTTGAAAAACCCTAAAATCATCTTGAAATTTATATATGGGACAATTATTAACGAGATGATTTTCTGCATATCCACATTCACAACCTGCACTTGGAAGTTGCACGACCATTATTGGTACGACCATGATCTGTTCTCAAACGATTAAGAACTGTCCAAATTTTTCTTGGAAGATCAAAACCCTGATTTTTTTCAGACAGATGAGATTTTCGTTGAACATTTCATGAGAGTTCCACTCAATATTCCATAATTTTTTTGTCCTCAATTTTCATATTGAAAAACGTATTATACCAGAATGTTTTACGTGACTTCAATCTGGGAATTCTATTTTAAGGAATGTATGGATTGAATTAGGAAAAGAATGACCATTGCTCAAAGAATTCAGAGCTGCAGTCTGTCTGCAGACTATGTCTGGGACTATTTTGGATAAAACTGGTAACCAATGAACCGGTGTAGATCTTATGGTGCCAGTAATTATTCTTCACACTAAGAGCATATGTCTACATCTCATGTAGATATTTATAACAATTTTTTATAACGCCGATGCAAATATCCTAACTCAAAAAATTTGGTAATATTAGAGAGAAATAAAAAACCAGAAGGTTTTGAAATAATACAGCAAAATATGTTCAAATTGTTTTTTTGTGTAGCTAGAATAAGAACATAGGTAATAATTGATGTTAACAAAAAATGGGTTTCATTGTCGAAAAATTGGAATCAAGTGAAAATAGCATTTTGAATAGAAATTGGAGTAGGCTATTTGCATCTGGAGACGACCATGAGCTTTAATATCGAACAAAGATGAGGTATCCAATTTTGAGGTGTAAAAAAAATTTCGTGTGGCGAATCCTGGAATCCTTGGTTGCCTTGCCCTGAAGAAGCCAATAAGCAGAAACACGTGTCGGCAAGTACCTTCCATCCAATTCTCATATTTTCTGCACTCCTGCGGTTTCACCCAATATCCTTCTTTTATATCTAATTTCACCGCATTATATCTTTTTCTGTAATTTAATATAATTATAGATACTCAAAAAATCAAGATCACATTGTTTCTTCAGACAAAAATGAGAATTACCCATATATAGACAAGTCGACATTGTTGTAGTTTTTACAATGGTAAAACTGGAGGAATCAACCAGAGTGAATCTTACAACCCTATACATTAGATGCGACCGTCCGCAGTCGCTTGAGATATCAAAGCATCTAGGAAAAATGGATTTCATAATGTGTGTTTCGATCTAAGATGATGTTTTTATCTAAAGAAAGATACAACACATGACAATTGTCGAATGAAATGACTACACATAAAATTGTTAAAAATCTTAGTCATGGGAAACAATGTTGATTGATGATACCCCAACAGAAAACCAAACACAAACCGATCGATGAACAAGGTGAAAATTTCGTATTACTTTCACTGCTTGCGAATAAGCCCCGAAACGTGAGTATAATTCGGCTGATCTTAAGTCGATTTGTATAAACAACCAAAGCACCATTCACCTCAATTAAGTACCAGTTAACGATACGACGATACAAATACTGAATACTGATGAAACTATAAAATCATATCTTTATACGAGTCCCTGAATTTTATGACAGGAAATTAGACATAAATGCACTTTATCGGCCATCGACGATTGGATTAGTAGTGGAGAAACGGGTCCGAAACTCCGTATTACGTCATAACTGTTGGCATAGGTTATGCTGTCCCACTATTCATGTGTTTGGGAAAAAATTACACTTGGGAACTTCTGTTTCTTTCGGTTTGACCAGAATTCAAGGCAGAAAAAAATGAGGAAGGCTTCAAAAATTATCACCATTCTGCATTACAATTCAATTCCCCATATTTATAAGCTATTCGCAAAGTAAGAACAAAATATCAATCTAGGGGTGTTCGCCATTCAAAATTCCTGACAAAACCGAAGATTTGAAGTTTCTCGTTTTTGTTTTACCTTCTGTGTGTCACTAGTTTTTGTAACGCATTGTTACAGCGTCTAGGTGAAGTCTGGTGCATTCGCGAAAAACTCACACACGTAGTGCTTTTCTCAATTTTTTAAATCAAATATTCAAAATACCATCAGAGCCTTTATACTATAAAAAATAATTAAACTGTAAGGAAAACAGAGAATAATCTAAAACTTTCAATCTTTTCTAGCGAACCAGTAGATTGAACAGATCAACTCGACAGCGAAGGTCTGAAAATTAGAGATACAAGACCGCAAGCTAGGGAAATACGATAGGGGGCCCTAAGGTCTTCAAAGTCGTTACAGCGATCCTTCTGAAGTGTCGAGAAGCAGTTGGGGTTACATCTCGTTATATAAAGTGCCTGTTTACTGGTATAATTCACGCATTATGTCTCTACCATAACCAAGAGGAAGACATCGTTGGATTGGGCAATATGATGCCGAATAAACACCATGAGGACCGTTCTGGAACAATATCTATAGCATTTACGCTGTGGGTGGGCGATATTATCTTTGTATTGTCTCTTCTAGATATCGTTTATTTTGTTTAATACTTATTCATGTTAATTTATTCTGATATTTTCCGAACGAATGAGGATCGATCGAAGTGGCAACTTTTGTTTGAATCCATTCATTTTCAGAATTTTTTATATATATCCACATCGAATAGAACAGGTGAAGGCATCCTAGAGCATTCCAAAGACTTCGATATATTCGATACCTATTGCATAAACCTTTTGGCGGATTATCGTTGGATTCTGCATAATGATTCTTTGAAATGCTCTAGAAATTTAAAAAAATATTAAACATTTAATCCTTATCGAACGACAGACACTTCACAATCAACTGAGAATATCAATAGGAAGATGGAGATGAAATAACCTCAAGGGTTATTAGCGTTTTACGCTATTATCATATCAATCTTCTTCTGTTAACTACTTCACTTCATATACCATACAAGGTCCTTGTAAAAAAATACAATGCTAACTGGGGCAATTTATCCTGTAAATTCGAATTTATGTTTAAATAAAGTCACCCTGAATTCTTAGTATTTTTTAATTTTTTAAAATCATTATATAAAGAATTTTTTTTTTCAACGTATTGGATTTCAGTCACGACAGAACCAGCAAATTTTTCTCGAAAAATCCTGTTTTCAGACGAAGCTCATTTTGTAATTGGTGGTTATGTGAAAAATCAAGATCGTATCTTGGTTGAGGAAAATCCAAGAATAATTCATGAGGCACCTTTACAACCAAAAGAGTGACTCTTTGGTGTGCGTTATGGTCAGGTGGTATAAATGGCCATCGTTATCATTACATGATAATTGAGTTTGATTATATAGGGAGAGTCTCTGACCGCCCCATTAATTTGAAGCATAATAATGATAATAATAATGTTTATTGGTCCTTACAGATATCACATTGATATATGGGACAAGTCATAATAAGAAAAGAAATCAAAACAAATGTTAGATCAATTTATCAGAGAGAGGAACTCTCTTGGCTCATAGTAACTTAGTGACATAGTGACTTAATTTATTTTTTGAATTGTCTATCGGTACCTGTTTTATACCCATAAGTGATTGTAGAAGAAAATTCCGGCAAACCTAGATTCTTGACGTCAAAAGAAACATTTTCTTCTTATAACATTTTTCCAAATTTGGCCCCCTTTAAAAGATATAGGGGTTGAAATTTAATAAAAGAATTTCATTTTCACCAGTAATATTCAAGCGATAATATCAATTGAATTGATATCTTGTACAAGGTTTTTGATAACAGTCATGCATATTCTGGTATCAATAGATTTATTCCATTTCTTGTGGGTTTCTCACTACTAATGTACAAATTGGTTGAATTGCATGAAAAACAAATATTACTTGAACTAAAGGTCCGTATCTTGTACTTCCTGGAATCATTAGTCTTTTATGCTGATAAAATCATTCTTCATCTTTTTGTTGAAAGAAGTTGAAAGAAATTAAATCTATATAATCATCTGATGAAACATAAGTGAGTGAATCATTTCTTAAAGGGAAAAAAAGTTTTTAAACAATTCAGATTCAATAGTGGATGCTGTAGAAGTAAATTGAATGTAACTATTCATTTCATAAATTCTACATTGCGGAGCTCTTGAAAATGTTTTGGTAGAGCGAAACTTGTGAAGAAAATATCATCATTAAACAATCCGCACTGATTTCTCAACTAGATTCAATGATTGAAAACGATCATCGCGAACACTCCACTCTAAATGAATTATCGTTTATGGAGTTCCTTGAATCCCAAAAATCGTAGGTGCCATAATTTGGAATAACATGATCTGAAATTGCAAATTTAACGTACATTCTCAGAAGCGAATTCCAATGCGAGGATATGTTAAGAAGTTGCCGCGGGATCTCCTCCGATTATGCCGAACTCGAAGAGTATCTAAATTATTATATTATGGGGAAAATAATGTTTTTAAGCAATTCAGATTCAATAGTGGATGCTGTGTGGAAGGTAATTTTCATTCAAACTAAACTGGACCACAGAGGGGTATTTGCCCAATGTTAAAACTAAAGTGCTTTCTTTTTTTTTTCAAATTCTTGTCGAAACGCAATTCCCGAATCAGTTCGAACTAAAAAATACGCTTGCATGTTGACCTAATACTCTTTGAAACTTGCACTTGCAGAAGATCGCTGGCTGACCTTATATACATTTTCACCATCGCATCTCTTATTCCATTTTGACCAGTACAAACGTGACCCAAATGAAATTAAAAAAAAATAGAAAAAAGCATCTTTTTATAACGTGTTAGTTTCGAACCAGCGCAAAGCGCATCGCCATCAACCTCTGCAATTAAATATCGCATGGCCTATCGCCTGTGTTCCTATGCCATCTCGTCGCCTAACGACCTCGGGCGCCGTATAAAGCCCGGGTACATTACGCCTGTAACGGGTCGTCAGTGCACAATTTCCCATTCTGGACGTCCGGACGTTCGCAGATAACGCCGCCTAATGCAATGTGGTGCATTGCGACAGAGCTGTCTGCGGTATTGTCTGTGTACTGCCAGTTTGTATGTGTGTATATGCATTTATACGAATGCGAAACGATGGCTCGGGGCAGAGACAGTTTGGCCGAGACAAGGTCGCGAAATTGGATTGTTAGCAGGTTATGGGCCCAGAGATGTGGGAGGAGGTTGGGGTTCATGTACTTCATTATTTTCACATTCAGTGTTTTTATCTAGGAACTACATGGACTATTATAATTCATCAATGAAACAAACAAATTCAGATCTCTGCAAGGACTTTCATTTACATGTATATGATGACTATAACGTCTTTGAAACGGCTTGGAATGCACAACTTGTTATAGAGCCGTGTTGCTGATCAAGTAAGGAATAAATTACTGAAATGATTCTTTATTTACTCAAGATTGATTCGCTGAATTCTTCATTGTAACAAACCTTTCGAATCAAAATGCATAGGATATTTTTGTAAACATTGAATGGATAAAAAATTTATTATATCATGGCAAGTGAACAAGTCTCAACAACGTTTTGCCTTATATCAGCCGATATCCATTATATTAATTGAATTATTTAGTATTCAACGTCAAGGAAAAATCACTCGCGCTTCGCGCTCGTGATTTTTTAACCTGAAAAACTTGACTCCTTCATTTGTTTGCAAGGAACCTATCGGGAAATACCCGATAATTTTGAAGCTCTTGTGGTATTATAAGTGATTATTCTGCGACGCATAATATAGGCAATAATAATTCCATAAGCTGCAGCTGGATTCGTCATACCGACAAATAATAGGAAACTAGTAATATTTAATGCTTGTTTCACATATATCGTAGCGCAGTACACAATGACAGTATTCATTCATCCAGTCGATCGGATTTAATGGCCTCTTCTGCAAAACTGTATCGGATTTCCCACAAAATACCGTTAAATTTAACGACTCTCTTACAGTTCTCGGCCATATTGAAACCGAATAATTCGTCATTATACGTTCGATCACAAAATCAGTTCCTCTTGAAAGCCTTCAATCTGCCACTAAAAGATGCCTGACAACTTTCGCAGATGTCTTACATCCCGGTATATATATGAGTGGTGATTTACGATTGATTTTTATGGCCTTGCTTTGAGTTTATGGCCTTATTTATCTGCCCGCAAGCGCCTCGTTTCGGTGTGGCGTTAATGTCTTGTAAATAGCTGCTTTGATTGCGTAAGGACATGGATTTACGAAAGCAGAATGTCGATTTTATTCTTGTTCTGCTTTAAAAAAGTGTAGAAAAACTTTTGCACGTTTGTTTTCAAAGTATTTTTCTTGACTCTGATATAGTGCGAAACAAAAAAAACAAATATCTTATGAGATTTGAAGTGTTTCTTCAGATCTAAGGAATCTCTGTAAATGAGAGGTATTCTACTGCTGAATTTAATGGCTTGACGTTGAGTTTATGGCCTTATTCATCTTCCTGCGATTGCGGCGTTACGGTTGAGGCGTTAACGTCTTGTAAAACGCTGCTTTGATTGCGTAAGGACAATGTAACGCACTGGATAACTACAACAACAAAAAGAAATATTATCGATAAGCAATTTGCCCTGTACTCAAATTTTGAATGTATGTTATTGAAGATACGAATTACATTAGAACTTGGTGAAACCAAGCGTTCATTTCAAGAGGTAGGGATGGTGTTCCACAGGGTTATGTATTTGGCTCTTGTAATTATGCAAAGAAGTCCGTATTCGAGTGACCAAATCCATGAATCGAATTGAAATTATCATTAAGCTATTGAACTTCATCAATCAAATAATTCTATGATAACAATTATTATCAACATATTATCAAAAGTTGCCGATAACATTCGAAAATGAAATGTCAGGCGCCTGCTATTCGATGTTTTGAAATGCGTTTTGAATTACGTTTAATGAGGGCGATAACAATGAGATTATTGAGCAACCGTAAAAAAGTTTATACTCTTGAGACGTTTGGGTCTCGATTAATTGCTCATTAACACTCTCGAAAGATCTATAAGGCTAATTATATTTTTTACGACTGTGAATCCAAACTGATTGAAATTGAGATTCATTATCCATTAGTAGATAGGAAAAAAAAAGTTGAACTTCAGCTTTTAATTGGAAGTATACAAGATAAATATTTAATAAAAGGCAATTCAACATTGACTGCCTTGATTTCTCAACAGATAGAGTGACTTCGTGTAATTAGCAATGAAGATTTACAAACTTATAACTCAGAAACGAATAATCCATTCTCAAGAGAAATGCTGAGTTCATCAAAAATATATTTTTATACAGGGTATCTGTAAATAAATGCAGAGAACTTTGAAAAGGTGATTTAAAAAAAAAGTCAAGGAGTACTTCCCATCAATTTTCTTCAAGAAATCACTTCCCAAAGTTTTCCGTAATCATCTAGAGACACACCCTGTATATTTCTTCATCTCCATGAAGATAAAATTTCAGAATATACAAGATATCTGATGTACAAGCAAATATTGTTGACATCCGACATATATATTATGGGTAATCTTTCAAAAGAAAGTTTTCGGAATTTTTTTTATTTTTCTAGTCAGGCGATGTTCACGAATTTAGAAAGACTTCTTTCTTTGAACATTAATCGAAGGATTTTTAAATTACAAATTGATCGGATGAATCGGATGATCGGATTTAGCCCAATTACGAACTTGACAGAGATTAATTAACCTATTCTGAAAATATGAAAACTGTAGCTCTCCTCCTACAGAGGATAGCAAGTATACGGACGAAATACTTGAGTTCGACCTCGAATTTATCATCAGAGGAACGAATATAACAAAATCACACTAAACTTCCCCCTGAACTTGAAGATGAGCACCTGAACTTGAACAACGTTGTGCTAAACGACAAAACAAACTGAAGGCCAAGCATAAGATTTCCAAAATTCAATGGAGTCCTCATAATCTGAAAGTTTAACGTCACGTAAATTTGATAATCTGATTCTAATAGTGAGTTTTGCAATTAAAGGCAATCTTCGATCAAAAATTTTGGTAGAAAGAGCAAGAAAAATTTAGAAAGCACTGACGTGAGGTCAGATTGCTTTGGCGCTCTTGTTGAGCTACTTGCGAGTAAATATTCAAACCTTAAAAATCTATAAGCTCTCTGATCGGGTGAAAAATAGTCTTTTTCCGTACTATGGGACAATGTGATGCAAATATGAAAGCCTAATGAATAAACAAACCTTTATCTCAATTTGAAAATAACTACTCATAATTTTCACCAAATTTTGTGCTATGCTTCTCCTAAAAACTTACGTCATTGCTTTTCTGAGTTTTGACAACGCCATCAAATTCTTTCTCTATGATAAAAAATTTTTTGATTAATATTACGTTCCTTTTCTGAATTTTGAAAACGTCATCGACATCGAATTCTACCTCTATGAATTCTATGAAAATTTTGATTGATATTACGCCAACTGACACTGATATCTAGGTCCGCAAGTTGTCAAACGAATATCGATCTGTGATGGCAAATCTTTCAATGACAAAGCTCGGACTTCATGACATTTCTATTTTTCTCTTGAGTAAATAAAAAAAATCATCATATCTTCAGAAGGAGGAAAGCTACGACAATGAAATTTGAGGATGAGTAAGATATCGGTAACCGCAATTAATATACGGATTTTTATTTAAATCTAAATGAAGTCTTAGGAGATATTGAGTATTGAAAATTTTTTTTTTGGGAATTTTTTAAAAATTTTCTAGCGTGACGATTTCTGCGAAATTTTGCAAGCCGTTTCGTTTCAGCCTTCCTCAATAATATTCCAAGGATCAACTCGATCGGATGAATATTCTAGTAGTTATTGAGGAAACAAAATTTCATCCGACGGATTTGGCCTAATAACGAACTTGACCGAGATATTTGGACAATTAACCTATTCTGAAAATATGAAAACTCTAGCTGATTCCTTTTGGATGCTAGAGAGGATACGGCCGGCCGGCCGGACAGACTCAACTTTCGACACGAATTCTTCATCAGGGAGTCGAACCCAATCGATTGAGACCATTTTCGGCTCGATATTCCAAAATAACAGACATTCGGGCAAAATGATAGGCACTCTGTTCGGGTGAACAAGAGCGCCAAAAATGAGAAATTTGTGATTATACCAGCGATTCTGGACTCAGAATGAAGAGATTTCTCGATGGAAAACTACCAACAACGACTAAATGAAGGGTTTTTCAACAAGAACTTTGTTTTTCAAAACAAAATAAAACAAAAAACGTGGTTGACGATGATTAAGATTTTAATCATATTACAAAAAAGAAGTTCGGTAATTATGAATGAAATGTGATACCTGGCAAATTTTCCTCACGACAGAAAAAGTCTTTCATCGAAATTTTTAATCAGTTTTTGGGAAAATTTCGGGTCTATTTCACATCTCAGATTTTGAGTTTTAAGGCTGCAATCGATTCGATTGGCTCCGTATAGACTCTGTCCTTAAAATAGCCCCTCAAAAAATAATCTAGTGGTGTTACGTCACACGATCTGGCTGGCCATCTAACAGCTGAATTTTGTGAAATGTTGCGATCAGCAAATTTGGTTGGCAATAAATTGATCGTCTCATTGGCTGTATGACAAGTGCTACGGTCTTGTTGAAACCACATGTCAGTGATATCTATGTCATCAATGATAGGGCAACAACTTGATTTGTTAACATAGCGCTATAGCGTAATCCGTTGACCGTTACCGCATTTCCGACCTAATCTTCGAAAATAAACGGCCCAATTACCCCTCCAGACTACATAGTGCACCATATAGTGACACGTTGGGCATGCAAAAGCTTTCTCAATAATCGCTCTAGGATTTTCAGAAGCCCAAATGCGGCAATTTTGCTCGTTGACATACCCTGACAAGTGAAAATGGGCTTCGTCTGAAAAAATGGTTTTTCAGAAAAACCAGCAGGTTGTTGTTCCAGAATGAATTGAGCGAATCTACGGCAATGTGAATGGTCGATCGGCTTCAATTCCTGCACTAGTTGAATCTTGTGCGGTTTCAAATCCAACTCCTTAAGCAAAATTCGTCATGTGGTGGTTTGGGATAACCCCCGTTGTGGGGAACGTCGAGATATCGACAAATTTATATCTTCTTTAACACTGTGGCTCACAGCTGAGATGTTTTCAGCTGAACACGCTAGTTGGTACATATCGTACTGAGCCCGTCGAATCAGAACGTCGGTTATGTTGTCTTAAAATATCACGAATTCCACGGAGTTTAATTTCAACAGCATAGTGGGTTTTAATTATTTTAATGCGATTTTCGAGCGAATTTGAATTCATTGTAACAATTGCCAAAGCATCTACTACGAATATGTCAAAAAGCTAAGTGTCAATGCTGTCATGTGGTAGAAAACAAATATCTTGTTGAAAGACCCTTCAATAATCAACATCTTGAAAAATAATCAACATGCATTTTTCTTAAATATATTCATTAATAGGATGAAATGCAGAAATCGTTTCCGACGAACTCACTCTCTAATGAAATGCATCAAACATCAAAAAAGCTTGTTCTAATGAATAAATAACCAATAAAGTCGAAATCACAATGACGGAGTTAATGAGCTGGTCATAATTGCCATTCCAACGAAAAATCGGAACTAAACACAGCTTACGTAAGTCTCGAGACCGTTTACATAATTCTCACACTCTGCGTGACCGTCTAGATCGTCAGATACGGCACCGTGAGGCCGAGGCGGCGTCACCTACATGCCAACCTGCAATTACCGGCACCTCGAAATTTCCTCTACTAATTACGATTATCATAATTGTTACTTTGTTTGCACCAGTCCAAATTGTTAGGACCTATTGTAATGGAGGAATTATGAATATTTTTTTAACGAACCGAATCGTACCTCGAACAAATCGTTATTGTGTACGTTTCCTGTTTTCCCCACCAGAATATTTCGACGAATAATTCCAATTTATAGGATGGGTGGAACTATAGAATGAATAAATTCTTGGTTTTTCTATGAGTGAGTGATTCGGATAATGATGTCAAGGATAACAAAACACTCGAATTAAATTTTTAAACTATCACGAACGCTCCACCATTGGTAGAAATTAAATGTTAAAGCTTTAAATACAACGAAACCAGCTAATATGCTAAAGCTGAGGAATTTTATACAATGAGAAAAACACTAAGAAATAAAATTCTTCATAGAATCATATTAGAAAATTCTTAAACATGCCGAGAATTCAGGGAAGCGTCATTTAAACATAAATTTAAATTTACAGGCTGAATTGCCCAAATTAGCCATCTTAGTGTTTTTCTTTTTAAGGGATCCTGTAAATGAAGTGAAGAAGTTAACAGAAAAAGATTGATATAATAACAGCGTAAAACGCATCACCAACCCCCTATCGATATTCTGAGTTGATTATGAAGGGTGTTTCGATAAAGATTCAAATTTAATATAGAAAAAAAAATTAGAAAGCACTGACGTGAGGTCAGATTGCTTTGGCGCTCTTGTTGAGCTACTTGCGAGTAAATATTCAAACCATAACAAATCTATAAGCACTCTGGTCACGTGTATAATAGTCTTTTCCCGTACTATGGGACAATGTGATGCAAATATGAACGCCTAATGAATGAACAAACCTATATCTCAAATTAAAAATCACTACTCATAATTTTCCCCAAGTTTTATTCGAAGCTATAATTCCCTTTGTATATTATTTCAGCCACCGAGATTGAATTCTATCTCTATGATTTCCCGTTATGAAAAATTTTGATTACTATGACGCCAACTGACACTGATTAATGAGCCCGGCACATGTCAATCGAACATCGATCTGTGATGGCCATCGTTCAAAGAAAATCATCGGGACGTATGTCATTTCTGTTTTCTCTTGAGTAAATTAACAAAATGATCATATCTTTAGATGGAAAAGAGCTACGACAATGAAATTTGAGGATAAGTAAGATATCGACCACCTCGATATATTCACGAATTTTTATTGAAATCCGAAGAATATCTAATGATATAGTCAGGATTAAAAAAATTTTTTTTGGGAATTTTTTTGAAATTTTCTAGCGTGACGATTTCTGCGAAATTTTGCGAGCCGTTTTGTTGCAGCCTCCCTCAACAATATTTCAAGTATCAATTTGATCGGATGGATATTCTAGTAGTTATTGAGGAAACAAAATTTCAGATGCTCATAACTACTGAACCATCTGACGGATTTGGCCCAATAACGAACTTGACCGAGATATTTGGACAATTAACCTATTCTGAAAATATGAAAACAGTAGCTGATTCCTTTTGGATGCTAGAGAGGATACGGACGGCCGGCCGGACAGACTCAACTTTCGCCACGAATTCTTCATCAGGGAGTCGAACCCAATCGATTGAGTCCATTTTCGGCTCGATATTCCAAAATTACAGACATTCGGGCAAAATGATAGGCACTCTGTTCGGGTGAACAAGAGCGCCAAAAAGAGAATATTCATGATATTGAAGAGACTTTTTTTAAGGTAAAAAAAATATAGTATGGCAATCATACACGAAAAACAATATCAGTCAAATGACCACCTTCTACGGTGATCCATTCTTTTCTCAAAATTGACATTTTGGAATTGTTGAGGATCTATCTCTCCAATGATAAATATAATTTCATCCTTTGATGTTGGAACTGATTGAGGATTGTTTTTATAAACTTGACTTTTCACGTAACCCTTAATAAAATAGTCAAATGATATTAAATCACACGATCTTCATGTCCAATTAACATCACCATTTCGTGCAATAACTCTTCCAGGAAATCTTTCATACGATAAATAGATTATTTCATTAGCAAAATAGGCAGTTGCACCATCCTGTTGAAACCTGTAGATCATTAGCATTGAGTTCAGGTCACGAAAATTCAATATTCATGTTACGATAACGATCGGCATTTACACTTACAGCATTGCCAGCAGCATTTTCAAAGAAATATGGTCCTATTACACACTCTTTTTGGATGTAAAGGTGCCTCATGAATCATTCTTGAATTACCTACAACTCAGATACGACAATTAATAAAATGTCAAATAAACATTATAGAGCAAGTAGATTGATGAATGAAGATATTACATGAATTTTTGGCTTTGAAGTATATGAACCTTCTATGAATTGAAATGTAATTCTCTCGATTACCCTATATTTTCTCAGAATGAAATGCTACGATGATGAAATTTCAGATAGATCAAAATACCAACTTAATTCATTTTTAAAAAAGGTTTTTTTAAAACCGACACGAAACATCTGAGATAAGAAAAGCGGATGGCAATTATAAAATGTTTTACTCTTGAGAAACAGTTGTGATGTCTAGGTATACATCTGTAGTTTTATGCGCGGTTGTTTACAAAGCGCTATTGCCACCTCTGCGCCACACCACGCACTACGGGGTTGCGCCACAGCAAACGCTGTTGCAAGCTGTACGACGCCATTTTTAGAGCTGCCATACCTTCTACTTGTGAAATTTAAAAACGAAAAAAATCGTTCGACATTTCAGGGGTCAAACTAGCTGTCAAAAAATTTAATCCCTATTGGTAGACCCTTAATGTATAGAATTCCAAAGAACTGTTCGTGTGCTTTTCACCCAATTTTGATCTGAACATCCAGGTACAACATTTTACTTTCAACTAAGAATTACTGTAGTAGATTTATAATGGGTCGTCCAATAATGATCCATTACAATTATAAGTAGAATAGAATGTCATTCAAATGTCCACCACGACTGCGTCTGCAGGCATCAATCCGAATATCGAAATTTTCAATGACTTTCCGACATGTTGCTGATGTTATTTCACGAATTGCAACTTGAATGTTGTTCTTTAGATCATTAATTGTTTGTGGATTGTTGGCAAACACTCGATTTTAAAAAAAAAACCCACAAAAAAATCTAATGGGGTTAGATCACATGACCTTGGAGGCCAATTGAAATCTGCATTTCGTGAGGAAATTTTGATCGCAAAAACGTAATGTTTTCTTGAGTTGTGTGACATGTAGCACCGTATCGCTGAAAATAGACGTCAGACACATCAATATGAGTCAACTGTGTCCATAACAATCTCTCAACATTGATTGGTATCGCTCAACATTCACAGTAACAGCATTTCCAGCATCGTCTTCGAAGAAAAATGACCCAAAGATTCCATTTGCCCAAAATGCACACCAAACAGTAACTTTTTGTGGGTGTAGAGATTTGTCATGAATAACACGAGGACTTTCATCACCCCAGATACAATAATTTTGCTTATCGAAGAATCCATCCATTGTGAAATAAGCTTCGTCAGTAAACAAAATTTTGCTTGAAAACAACAGATGTGTCGTTCGTTATTCAATAAACCAACTAGCGAAATTACGACGTTGTAAATGGTCTCTTTCTTTCAATTTCTGGGTTAATTGAATTTTCTAAGCGTGTAAATGCAAATCTTTATGCAAAATCCCCCATAAGGAGCCATAATATATGCCCAATTCTTGCGAACGACGCGAAATTGATATTGTCGGTTCATTTTAAACACCCTCACTAACAGTAGCAATATTTTCATTTGTGCGTACAGTTTTTGGTCTTCCACTTTTTGGTTTATCAGTAACACAACCAGTTTCTTCGAATTTTTTCACTAATCTTTGAATTGAAGATTGATTTGGCCGATTATTTACACCAAAAAAATCAAGAATTTTGCGACGGGTATTTTTCAAAGAATGCCCATTTTCATAATAACTTTGAATGATGTAAACGCGTTGTTGCAATGTGTACCTGTCCATGGTTAAAACTGTACTACCTTCTAATGAAACAAAATGGATTATGTCATTTGGAAAGATGTCACGTGTAAAAATTATATAATGCTGACATCTAGGCGTCACATTTGGATGACACTCTAGTTACAAAACGATGTATCAAATGTATTTATTTAGCTTAAAACGAATCAAATCTCTTTGAGAAATCTTGACAATCTTAGGTCCCAGTAAGTCTGCTATTGAGAGGAAAGAAAGTATTGTTGTATCGCGAAATTCAATATCCCTCAATGGGGACAAAATAGAGATTTTCAAGATTTGTACTGGTTAAAACAGCTCATGCCCTCTCCCACAGAGATATCTTTGGAGTAACACTTCGCGATACGAAGATGAACCCAAATTCTTCTATGATGTTCTGGAATTGATAGTCTTTTATACAGGCAGTTTTCCAAGAAAATCGTCGATGTTCGTAGTGGAAATTGGTGCATCTCCAGAGCGCAGTGCAATAACAATGAATCAGACTAGTCATTTGGCCCTGGCGGAAGTCGGTAGGACGTGGTGGCAGACAGAGCGACGCCGTCTAGGTTTATCATTTCTAGAAGCCAGACTTCGAATACACAATACTGCGATTAAAGAGTGCCTAAGAACCCAGACATTCAACTCATTTTAAAGCTGTGTTTAGTTTCGAATGTTGTTTTTACATCATATCTATCACCATCTTTCTGCGAGATTGTTTTCAAGCGAATAGCTGCCTACCGTTTTGTCGTATTGTTTGTAATTTTCGATTAAACTTGAGTATGTCGGTTGTTTGGTCACATATACTCGATCATCTGAAGGAACGAAGCACGGCCAAGTTCGTTATTGGGACAAATCAGTGGAATAATTCATCCCTTATAAGCATTCAAGGATGGCCTTCAGCTTCTACTGCGAACTTATTTTTATGGCGTCTATGGATTGAAATTCAGTCTGATGAAAATAAAACATTAAATGGGAGCTACATCAGACGAATTAGGTGGTTGGTCGATAGTATTTATCGAGTGTTCGGTCTTAAAATCGTAAATAATCGTGACTCTATGAGATTTTGCGTTAATGCCACAAATCCATTCATTTACGGCTAATATTTTCTAGCGAACGTCTCAAAACTGTTAAAAAGCGGTCCTTATTGACCGTTTTACCACGCGGTTCGAATTCATGATGAACTACACATTTTCGAATGCCTTTTGCGAAGTTTTTCGATTTCGGATTTTTTCTCACCTATTTCGTTGATTGTTCGCTGGTTTGTGTATCGTATTGATTGACACACGTCACATCACCATTTATGATCCGTTCCATTAAAGGTGAATCAGAATTTTCACGAGGCGCTGCATTGGTTCTGCAAAATCAAACGACCGGTTTCACTAAAGATTTCCTTGATTTCTAGACGTCATCGTCGATTCGAGAGGCCGACGATCGTTCTGAACGAGGCAAATCTTTGACGATCTGCCGACTCTAAGGCTTTGTACCATTCGTACACTTGGGTTTTCGGTAAAACAGAGTCTCTATAAGCCTTTCCCAACATACGCAACTAGTCAGCACATGAACTTTCGCTAAAAACACAAAATTTGGGACACTTTGTTAAATAATTTCATCCAGAAATGGTATTCTCTTTACGGAACCACTCTGCAATCAAATTTCTAAGTTCAAGAAACAATTCCAGGCTCATACGAAAGTAAATATAATTTTTTTCGGATTATTCAGTAGGTCCTAAAATAAATGATGAAAAGAACCGAACACTGATCTTGTGTTTCGGATGAAACCAATACAGATTTCGTTTCTTCAAACTCCATTATCGCATCCATCGTAATACAAATTCTACAGAACACTGACGCTTGACGTGACGTGACGCGATCAGTGCTAAATGAAATTTTGACGTGACTTGACTTGGCAAGACTTGATTGGATGCGACTAAACTGGACTGGCTTGGTGCGAAATGACCCTAACATGTTCGTTCCTGGTCGTCAAACGGAAAATTCAATCCGCAACAACAGTATTAACTGTCATATCCTGCTCACGAAATACCGGATCATCATCAAGAATTAACAAACTTGCAATCATC
The DNA here is from genome assembly GCA_030674115.1 of Micraspis discolor. Lineage (NCBI taxonomy): Eukaryota > Metazoa > Arthropoda > Insecta > Coleoptera > Coccinellidae > Micraspis > Micraspis discolor. The sequence continues at coordinate 966,860 of JARTUT010001317.1, read as the reverse complement.
CAATAATATCTGACGGATAGCCACAGATGGCAAACGCGGAAGCCACATCTCACCATTCCTCTCACGACCTCCGTATGCCTAATGGTCCATAAGACCAGCCCATAAAAGGTCGATTAAACTCATTAGCGCTCTCCGTAAGATCCATTCTGTACGCACTCTCGATTTCGCATGAAATACGTGGATTACCGGCGATTCCAAGCGCGCTAATGGATAGTTATCGTGAAAAACTATCACAGTTAAAATGTCAGCTGCAAGCGAAAATAACGGCTATACTTTGTGCCGGCTATTCGAGATAATGACTATACGTTATTAACCGAGTCATTTCAACGTGAATTACAATAATACAAAGTGATAATTTGTCTTCCAGAGATGAAAGTGTGGATGTCCCCCGAGCCTTGTACATATCTGAGTTCCCACAGCGGCCATATTCATGCAAGTTGTCATGTGGTCATCGGCGATGTCGCTTGAACGAAACTTTGATACGATTCGAGTTTTGGTAGAGGATTAAGAGCAATTTTGAATGTCTTCATCGCTTTTAATTTGAATAAAGGGTTTGGTCATGGTTATGTTTTGTTGAATATTCAATGTCGAAATTGATATTCTGCGTTTAATATCTCTTTCAACTGGTCAAACCAGGAATCCTGGCTACTGCAGAGGTATCCATTAATGTTTCGGATAATATTTAATGAAGTCTTTTACTGTTAACGTCTTTTGGGTAGGATCATTGAATGCGTTAAGATAAGAGGCATTTATAGGGCCGTTATAAAGGGTTTTCCAATAGGGAGTTGACAACTTTGAATCTAAATAAAACACAAACCATTTGAGATGCTTCAAAAACTTTATTATTGGATCGAAGTACAAACATAACATTTATGAATGGAACTCGACTTCGTTCATATAGCCACCATGGGCCCGTTTGCAGCGGTCAATTTCTCTGGGCTCAATTTTCGATGACTCGGCCATACATTTCAGCCGAAACGGCCACTATTTCTCGTTCAATGTTATCTCTGAGCTCTTGCAAAGTCGTCGGCTTGTTGGCATAGTCCAGTGACTTGACGTAGCGTAGAAAATAGTCCAGTGTCTGCTTCCATAAACTGATTGTTTTACGTGTGCTGTGTGGCGAGTGGCACCGTCATGTTGACCAAGTCTATACCTTACATTCGTTATCATGGCGCATTATCGATCGCCATTGACCGTAATGTGACGTTTGTTGGCATCTAGGAAAAAATACGGTCCAATGATGCCGTCGGCGTGAAGACCGCACCAAACCGTGATTTTTTGAGGATGCAATTGAGTCTCGTGAATCACGTGTGGATTGCTGCCTGTCCAATAACGCATATTTTGCTTATTGACAAAGCCATTCAGCCAAAAATGAACTTCATTCCTGAAGATGATCATGATCATGACGCAGCTTTTCCAGAGCCCAATCGGAGAACGTATGTCGCTTCAAATGGTCCAACGGCATCAATTCTTAAGTCAGCTTGATTTTGTACGGGTTTAAACCAACATCCTTATGCAAAATTCGCCATAGAGTGGTCTGACGGATGCCCAAATCTTGAGTACACCCTGATCTGGGTCTGCAGCGATGTTAATATTACTGCGACCGGTCCTTTGTCTCACTGGCACGACAACATCCAACAGCGAATATATAGACTCAAATTTTTGCACCAAACTGTCTACTTGGAGTTTAGTTGCGGTCACCGACTCCGAATTTCGGTAGTAAATTTTTATAATTTGCAAACGTTGTTCGTTCGTGTACTTTACCATGATGAAAATGTTCACTTTACTGAATGAATTGACACTGACAGTTCGATGATTGGTCTAAAAGTCCGTTCACAAATTAAATTCAAATTCTCAAGTCTCCATTGGAAAACCCGATATAAGCTGAATCAACTTGAAATATAACTATTTTCGTACATTTTCAGATTGTCTTCAGTTAAAAAAAATATACACATTTCAAGGTTCCAAATCTGGAACTGGAGATACTAAACAATTTCACCATGAAAGTCATGAGAATAATCACTTGTTTAAAAACAGTCTTCCCCAGAAAAGATTTCAAAGTGTTATTTTCCTGATAAAAATCAAATTTGCTTGTAAATAGCTTTCTTTCGATCTCAAATGGCACAAATGGCTTGACCACGGTTTCTTCATGAAGAAAAGGAACCTAATCGCTTTAGACAATGTTCATGTACAGGTCATTTTACAGAAATTTGGACAAAACGATAGCAGGTTGTTTTAGTATGGCGCGAAAACATATATCTCGCAAACTTGTTCCTCCTTCAAAGGAAAAACATTTGATACGCCCCTGAACTTTCGCGACTGCGCCACAATGAGACTTAGTTGAACTGCGGATGAAAATTCTATGCTCGGTAGATACATTAACTCGATGTCTTAACAGCTGTTTTTTTTTTCGTTCTTTCGTGAACTGTGAATTGCAGATCATTTTGTCTGTTTGCCTGAATAATGGCATTAAAATTAGGGCTTATACTCAGATGTTGAGGAACGAATTGAAATTCGGTGAATTGCTCCATGTTTGAACTAACCCCAGGAAAAAAAAATTTCATTTTGTTTGATATATTGTAATTTTGTAACGAATCAATTCAAAATCGAGAAAGAGCTTTGTTTCTTGCCTCGAAGTTGGTAACCTATTTTTGTTCTTTTGAATACAGCTCCAAGTCCCTGAGAGAGCTTGTTCATGAGAGAAATATGTTAGCCCTGGAGGGAAACATTAATCCAACATTTACGAGAGCATATCTTGACCCCTGAAAAAACCATATCACACCTTTGAAGAAGGATAAATTGCAAATACCCTTGTCAAAGCATATCTTGGCCTTGAATGAGGCTTGTACGAAAAACACCTACATTTTATTATCTACAGAAGGAGCCAATGTAGAAGTTTCCTAGACTCCATCTATCGAGTTTGGAAATCGGCCCATATATAGTTGCTTGGATCGAGATAGATGTTTTATTTTACGATTGTTAGTGAATAAACTGGACAGATTGGGGATCCCCGTGTTTTAATTATATATTTTTCATTGAATATATTGTCAAAAACTGATGATAGTTTTGTTGCTGGGGGAATCAAGCCCCCCTGAAAGAATTAAGAGTAGTCTCATGCTCATTTTATGAAGTGGCTAATCGTCACGTTTCAACCTCTATCAGCAGAAATTGATGCAGTAGATGGAAGCTTAAGACGTCAGCTTCGTATTCATGTACTTTCCGGAAACCGGAGAACCCGACTAACAAATATTACATAAGATTATTTTCTGATGAAGATAGTAATGTTCAAAAGCTCCCCTATATATAAACAATTTGTCGCATCCCCTGCATCGTTTCCAGAAACACCCAATCTAAAAAAAAACTTCTGGAAAACCTAGAATCTCGAATCTACACAGCCACTCAATTTCCTGCGAGTCGTTAAAACTCGCGAATACAGGAAATGAGAGTTTCTTTAGGCGACGAAGCGGCTGTAAACCCTCCACCCTAACGTGAAGCAAATAAATGGAATAATATAAATTTCCGAAGTTACATCGTCGACTTCTCGAAGTTTTGCTTTTCGAAGAGTCTAATCAGAGTATATTTATTCTACAAAAAAATTCAGGTGTACAGAGTGGGCATATTTCGATGTTTCAACACTACAACTTTTAAACCAGAAGAGATGGACAAATTCTGATACCACATTATCTTCGAGTTTCACCAAATAGCAATGACAAAATTCTAATCGACAGGATCGTAGCGACTAGTCTGATAATACAGGAGTCTGAATATATGCTTTTCCCACGATTTATACGTTCCTTGATTTACATTAATAAAATTAGTCTAAATAAGTTTCCTTATGTTCATATTGGAATATGGAAGTAGTAACCTTGGAAAGATGAAAGACATTTATTGGAATAAATCAATTTGGAAAAATGCCGCAAATTATTTATTATTAGAAATAATAATATTATTATTATTATTATATTAATAAGTTATTTACAGTAGCCAAATCCGACAGAATATACCGGATTTTGTTTTCAAAAACATCGGCAACACATTTGGTAGATGCTGGTGCTGCAATTCTTTCTTTAAAGCGCCACGGAGGATAGAAATCATTCAATATGGTGGAAGAATATGTTGAAGAATCTCTTAATAATAAAGTAGAAGAAAAAAATTTCAAGTCCCCTGTCTCGACTTTAAATGATAATGATCGAAACTAGATAAACTAAATAATTAGCCATGCAGCTTCAACGTCTATAAATTCTCGTTGCCCTTCAGTACAATAATTTACAAATCGTACAAACTGTACAATGAATGGAAATATTAAAAACATTTAATTTGTGTTCAAGAATATCGTTATAAATTATATGATTCTTTCATTTCTTTCAAAATTGTCAATCAAAATGGTAGCTAGAATCTTATTAAACCCTTCAATGTAATCTCAGAAATCGTAAAGGATCATGGAAAAGGCCCATTTCACCCTCCAAAAGCATAATCCCGTCAAACATCGTACAAAGTCTAGAAAACAGATGAAAATCAGGTACACATCAAAATGCAGCTCTATCGCACTGCAAAATCGGCAACGCCGCACATCCTATCGATTCGACGTCGCAGCAGGGCGTCCTACAGGAACGTTTCGACCGTCGAACCGCCGTCTGGAGCGTCGTTATCGCCGGGATATTTCCGTTCTGGATGCCAGGGTCGTAGAAACAAATCCCCGATTCGCGTCCTTCGCAATTTGTACTCAGTCAGTATTACGGCGTGATTGCCAAACGCTGAAGATAACAATTCGACCGAAACGGGGCGCGGGGGCGATCCCGCTTTGTGTTCGAGTTTTTGGAACGTGGAAGAGTCGTAGGAAAAATGCAGCTTTTCCGGGAGGGGAGTCTTTTGTGGGACGCGGGGGTACCATTATCGGGATACGTAGCACGTGGGATGGAATGGTCGTTTGGGAAATCACATGATATGGTGAAAAATGTTTTACGTTATCCAACAAAGCACTTGAATTTGAAATTATATGTAATTTATGTGATAAAATGTAGCGGTTGCATCAAGACTGAGTTTACACAGGGCGTGTAATCATTAGGAGTTTATTGAGTACCAAACAATACATTCATTATTAGTTAATGAATACTTCCTCATAGAAAATATGTTTTGTGATAGAAGGTTTCGTGTTTTTGGTGACAATTAGTCTACCAATTTTAAAACAGCAAAAAACGGTCTTCCACAAGTATCAGTTCTAGTACACACTATCAACTGATAAGGAGATTTCAAGAAATTATTCTTCTACTGAGTGGCGGTTATGACCCAATGCTAACAAAACAGGGGTATCTTTCTCTAATCTGGATAATAATGTGAAATATAGGGTATAAGTTCTATCTATCAATGATTCTTCGATCAAACATAATTTCTATCCTAAGTACAGAGGAGTTTAATTAGATTTATCACTCAATAAAAGGGCTCATCTAGATGTTCTGCGTCTGAATGTGAAAACTAAGAATAACATTTATGGAATTACTTGATCACCTTGGGGTGCTGATACTCTACGCACAGCATCTCTACCCTTGGTTTATTCTGCAGCTGAGTACTGTTGATCTGTTTGGTTCAAAAGTGCACATACATAAAAAATCGATGAACAATTGTATACATCGATGTGAATAATTACTGGCCCCATAAGATCCACACCGGTTCATTGGTTACCAGTTTCATCTAACATTGTTCTTCCTCATATTCGCAGACAGACTGCAGTTCTGAATTCTTGGAGAAAATATAATGTTTTTTCCTAATTCATTTTTAATTACTTCATATATTTCACGAAATAGTATTTCCAAAATTGAGCTTTATGGTAAAATTCGTTCATCAACAAGAACAGTGATGGAGAATTATGGCAGATTGAATGGAAATCACATAAAATGTTCAATAAAGATCACATTTCTGATTTTTAAAAAAAAATCCTAAGAATATTTGAACAGTTCTAAATCTTTTGAGAACGTATCAATTGCATGCTTTTCAGATGAAACTTAGTTTTCATCGCAAGTTTTGAATGTGGAGAAGCAGATGAAATAATACCTAAACCTCATACGCCAAATTGTATGGCACCCAGTAACTAAGTTCTGCTACCACTACATGCTACATTGTTTGCTAACAAAAATTGTACGCCACAAGTCAAAACAGTATACAGTGCTGGGCAGATTTTTCGAGATTATATAGATAGGACATTTCATCACAGAAGGATTGGAAGAAGGGGTACTTATGAATGGCCTGCACGAAGTCCCGACCTTAATCCACTGGACTATTTTCTGTGGGGTTATTTGAAGTAAAAGCTTTATGATGATAAACCAAATAATGTGCAAGAACTAGCTGCAGTTATAACTCACGAGATACAGAGAATTCTACCAGAAGTAGCAGCTAATGTTACTAGAGGATTTACAAACCGACCTGTTAATTGTCAAGAAGTAAACGATGCTAATTTCAAACATCTAATACATACAGTTTAGTTGAGTTAAGTCTCAATGTTTTGAAAATCACTTAATTTTAGTTAGTAATTATGATTATTTCTTCAATGGTTATTAGATATTTACTTTCTTTAGATACTTTTCTGTTAATATCTCGGTAGGTATTGAAATAAAAATTATCGAACCCGATAAAATGTACTCGTGATAAAACGTTTCATCAGAAACTAAAATAATATCTATATTATAATATAAATAATATAATTCCATGGCAAATTTTGAAATTGACATTACTTCCGGTAAAACTGGAAGTTCAAATCGTTGAAAATCATAAAAACAAACAGGCAATCTCTTGCAGTATCCATCTTCCAAATTTCATTTTGATATCTCTAATAATTCAGAGATATTTACTCACATTTCCACACATTCCTCATTACTCAATACTAAGCTGGAAAAACTCGTTGAAGGTCATCCTGAAATTCCATGTTCACAGGATATTCAACGCAGATTGTCAAATTAGAATTTTCTAGTGATGAAACTAAAAATTTGAATAAAACACATTCAAATTGGGATTGAAGCCAAATTTTTTTATTTGCAGAATAATTCTATGACATTTGTTTTAAAAAAAATTTTCGAGGTAAATCCTTCGCGTTCGATGAGACCAATTTTTGAACACTGTTTCGAGTAATTCAGAACGGATTTCACCAAGAACATGAGTTATATTGGAATCCAAAGTGTCTATTGTTTGTGGTTTATCAGCATAAACTAACGACTTGACATTGGAAATAATCCAGTTGAGTTCCGTTGCATGATCTTGACCATTTTACGAAATAATGTTACCGCCAAACCCTTCTTTCAATAAATTATTTTTACTTTAGCAGCATTAGGCATAGCAACATCTTGCATAAACCAAAGGGTCGATTTCAAATTTGGAAACAAATGATCATCTACATGTAAAGGGCACCACTAATTATGTCCTATAATGCCTCCAGCGTGTAAACTACACTATACAGCGCATTTTCAAGATGCAATAGAAATTGTAAAATGTCAACACATGTGTACCATCCATACAGATCATTGGATCCGCAATGACGTTCAACAAACTGTTTTTTTTACGATCATAGGGGTGAAAACATTGACAACTACATTCGTGGTAGCCATAGATTGCCGAAGACGAGACTAAGTAGAATTTTTTTCATTCGACTATGTTCACAAGTTAATTTATTGAAAAAAAAAACTTTAAAATTAAAAAAAACGAATTCAATATGTATATGGAATTGGGGAGACTTAATGAGAAAAAGTAAAAGCCGGAAAATACAATTAACTTTAAAATTCTCGAAAGAAATGCTATTCATAATCCCGTAACTCTCACTACAGTGGTTTCGCAATACTCCCACCGAGACTAAGTAAATAAATAGGCTTTCAAGATCGCATGAGGCTCTCTAATAATAACCGGGGGTTAAATTTATGCGCACTTCCACAATTTACAGTAAATAAATTTAATCTAAAGTGCTGGATTTGCATTCAGTACAATCTCGTACCTATTTTAAAGTCCGACCATCTCACGCAACAATAATTATCGCAGGCATTTATTCTTACTCGCTTTAATTCAATCCGTTGAGGCGAACGTTGCACACGGCCATTTTTGCATTGCTGAGGCCAATACTCCGACCATAGATCAACATATTTTGCGGGCACGTCTGTGGTGGCTTATTTCGTCGAGGTAATGTCGTAAATCAGAAGTGAGTTACGCTCAGTGAACGATGTGGGATATGGGATAAGATCAGTCTGTAGTCGAAGATGGAAAGTGGAAATATGACAGATTCTTGATTGTCCTCTCTGAGATTTTCTATGAGTTTTGAATGATGTTTTTACATCTATTTTTTTGTAAGCAAAAGTTCAAATGAATATACAGGGTGAGTCTTGGGCCACTAGGTTAATTTTAACCATAGATTCTTGAAGTGAAAAAAAAAAATTGTTCCTGTAACATTTTTCCAAATTTGGCCCTTTCAAAAGATATAGGGTGTTAAAATTTCATAAAAAATTTTCACCTGTAATATTCAAACGACAATATCAATTGAAATTATCTCTTGTAGAAGGTTTTTGATAACACTCATGCATATTTTGGTATCAATAGATTTATTCCATTTCTTGTGGATTTTTCACAACTACTGTATAGATTGGTTGAATTGCATGAAAAACAAATATCAGTTGAAATAAAGGTCCGTATCTTGTACTTCCTAGAATCATTAGTTTTTTTGCAGATAAAATCATTCCTCATCTTTTTCCCTAAATTGGACCTTTTTGAGATATTTGGAGTTTAAAGGAACTAAATCGATATAATTATGCCATTTACCCAAATCCAACTCTTTGCTGAAATGATTCAATAATAGGATTTGTTCAATGTTACCATATTTTATGTCTTTCTTTATAAAATATTTTTAAAAAGGTTGAAGAAATCTCTCCAGTCTATGGTTCCACCACTTAACACTATAGATGACATTAACGACTGAACAATTTTTGTCTTACATTCACCACAAAATCTGAATTGCCATTTGCTGTTTTCACTATTGATGATCTTGCACCTTGTTCAATATTTAACCCAGAGTAATATTGCGTAATGAATAGAGAAAAAGATTTCCATCACTCACATAGGTAGTACTTCGGTATATTTTCATGATGACCGTTGAAATAGGTAATGTATTTTCTGTTAGGACCTGTCAGATTGAAGACTTGTCTTTATGAAGAGCTAGTTTTTTATAGCTTTAGAATTTCAGGGTTCATCAAATTATGTCTATTCTAACATAGGAATGCTTCAAGTTAAGCTCATATGAGTTTTAAAAACTTCCAACCCAGTCTGCTAGATTGGTTTTGTAAGTTTATAGAAGTTTTTTCACATCTTTATTTCATACATCGATTCAACCTGGTTCACAAACATATGAGATAATAGAACTTGAATTCAATTGAATTCAAATTTTGAATTTCAATTGCTAATTTCTTCTTCTATGTTCCAGTAGTGCCAATAGATCCATCGATATGGATAAACACAAACTATTTTATTCATTGCTATTTCTTCAATCTTACCAATAATGTTCATTACTTCCTATTTGAATTGAATCATTATCGTAGTTTATTATTATTATCATAAAGATAGGAAAATCTCATTTTTGGCGCTCTTGTTCACCCGAACAGAGTGCCTATCATTTTGCCCGAATATCTGTAATTTTGGAATATCGAGCCGAAAATGGTCTCAATCGATTGGGTTCGACTCCCTGATGAAGAATTCGTGGCGAAAGTTGAGTCTGTCCGGCCGGCCGGCCGTATCCTCTCTAGCATCCAAAAGGAATCAGCTAGAGTTTTCAAATTTTCAGAATAGGTTAATTGTCCAAATATCTCGGTCAAGTTCGTTATTGGGCCAAATCCGTCGGATGGTTCAGTAGTTATGAGCATCTGAAATTTTGTTTCCTCAATAACTACTAGAATATCCATCCGATCAAGTTGATACTTGGAATGTTATTGAGGGAGGCTGAAACGAAATGGCTTGCAAAATTTCGCAGAAATCGTCACGCTAGAAAATTTTAAAAAAATTCCAAAAAAAAAAAAATTTCAATACTTAATATCTCCTAAGACTTCATTTAGATTTAAATAAAAATCCGTATATATATTGAGGTTACCGATATCTTACTCATCCTCAAATTTCATTGTCGTAGCTTTTCCCCTTCTGAAGATATGATCATTTTTTCATTTACTCAAGAGAAAAATAGAAATGTCATGAAGTCCGAGCTTTGTCATTGAAAGATTTGCCATCACAGATCGATATTCGTTTGACAACTTGCGGACCTAGATATCAGTGTCAGTTGGCGTAATATCAATCAAAATTTTCATAGAATTCATAGAGGTAGAATTCGATGTCGATGATTGTCAAAATGTCGATGGCGTTGTCAAAACTCAGAAAAGCAATGACGTAAGTTTTTAGGAGAAGCATAGAACAAAATTTGGTGAAAATTATGAGTAGTTATTTTCAAATTGAGATAAAGGTTTGTTTATTCATTAGGCTTTCATATTTACATCACATTTTCCCATAGTACGGAAAAAGACTATTGTTCACCCGATCAGAGAGCTCATAGATTTGTTAAGGTTTGAATATTTACTCGCAAGTAGCTCAACAAGAGCGCCAAAGCAATCTGACCTCACGTCAGTGCTTTCTAAATTTTTTTCATAGCATTGTGTATCTCTCTAAACGTAACAAAAAGGTGATAATAGTCTATGGTATAATATAGTTCAACCTGTTTTGTTTCTAGTTCAGATGATGAACCAATAACAAAAAAAATTGCAGAATATGCTGTTTTTATCTATGATATGTATATCTGAAGAATATTTGGAAAAATATAAATAAATTTTTGTTAAATCAGAGATGTTGGATGTCAATAGTAAATTATGCAAATGAAATTAAAACTAAATATTATAATATATGTTAATGCCTCAGGTTTTGTGAAAATCTGTGGAAGAGAATTTCATTTTATTAGGCACTTGAACAACCAACAATGTCGTTCTTATTCAATGAATAATATTCGTAGTGACATAATTCATTGTTGTTGAAGATTTCGAGAAAGATTTTCATATTTTTAACATAACCTGTTCACTGGTCAATACTCAAGAAAGTCTGTCAAGGAGAAGAAACTCCAGAAATATCAGTGTTTGGAAAATCATAGATGATTTTTTCTGGCTTTGAGTGAAAAAAAAGCAATAATACAACCTCATGCCTTGGAAGTTTTCATAGAAATGAATGAAATGGTTTTCATGATTTGGAAAACTTAAGAAGAAAATTACAAATGTATGATGATAACATCCAATAATTCTCAGGATTTTTTGGAATTTCTCACAAGAAAGAGATGGTTTATAAGCTTGCAGTAGAAGGAAATTATGGTAGAACAACAAAGATCTATGTTTATAGTGTTGAATTTAGAAAATTAGTATTTTGTATCTTCCTTCTGAATATGGACCTCATCTGATGAAACATGAGTGAGTGAATCGTTTCTTAGAGGGAAATTGATGTTTTTAAATAATTCAGATTCAATAGTGGATGCTGTGGAAGGTAATTTTCATTCAAACTAAACTGGACTACAGATGGGAATTTGCCCAATGTGAAAACTTAAAATGCTTATCACTTTTACACGCAGCTGAATACTGAAAAACGGTAAGGGAAAAAGTATTTATATTGATCTCAAGAACCTATGGTTAAAATTAATGCACAGGTCAAAGACTCACCCTGTATATATCTAATCGTTATTATGGTTTTAATGAATGTGCACAAGAATGCCCCGTAATTGTTGTCCGTTTTAGACGAGATGATTGGTCTCTTTTTATATCAGTTCAAGGATTAAGCGAACAGGACATAAATCTTCGTTTTCTTCATTTCTCTCTAACAATTTACTTTTCAATATGTTTTTCGAGCTCCATTAAGAAGTTAAGTTTTCGAGATGATCATATTCTTTTGGAAAATAATGAATTGTGCAATTAGCTGCCTCATTGTCTCGCCAAGCCAATTCGAGGGAAAATATCTGGAAAGGTTATTTTTCAACCCATTTGCCATATCTACATAGTAACATTCTCAAAACTGTTCGATCGAAGGAGCTTTATAACTTGCCTTACCTTATTTTTCGTTTTTTGTTTTTATTAAAAACAATCTTTCTAGTGTCGTTTCTCTATCTAATGTATAGTTTGATTTTAGAAGAAATTCCGTGAACTGGTTCCACGCAGATGTCCTAGTTGTCAAGAAGAAATAGACCATCTTATTGCATCATGACAAGGCATGTGGGGAGTGTATAAATATTCGAGATGGACAAACACATTACCAACAAATTAATAAAAAAAAAATTGTAAATTCTTCGTTTTTTCTATTCAAATTTAAACACGTCAAGTATTATATCTAATGATGCTATAATATCAGGAAAATAGTAGTCAGTTTCCGTTTTAATCAGAGTTCTAGATGCGTCAGGGAGACAAATGACTGTATGTAACCGCAAAGTGCAAATTAGCAGCTTTAAATTGTGCTCAGTTTCCATAAACATTGAGTAAACCATCCACGTAAACCACCTTGTACATTCCAGTGAAATCTGTTATTTTCAGTCTTTTGAAGTTCATTTCCATTCTCTATGAATTTACCCTTGAAAGGTAAGTGCCTCAGCACCTAGCATTTTCATTTCAAATCGACATCATTACACATCGACAATCGCTTCTGCCTCGCGTAAAAGATTTACGACCCAGACCATAAATGTCCCATGTTATAATTTGTATCACAATAGCAATCGTTCAAAGAACCGCAGTAACATCGATTATGTTTCTTTGTTTTCAGATAACCATAGGAAAGTGTTCGTTCCTAGCTTCCCACAGTTAGAGGCAATTATGTCTCTCATCTTCCTACAACTGCAACTTGGTTTCGGCCAACTTTGCGAGGATACACCCAATAATCATAAATAATATACTGAGCAATCCTGACATGTCTGCTGAATTGGATAAAAATTGGGCGAGATTTACGACGGGGAGTAATGAAAACTCGGTTAAGTAGGTCCTCCATGATGAGAAAGAATACTAAATTAGGTGAAAATGGATTAGAAAAAAATTAAATTTTCATGCGATTTTCAACAGGCTATAATTTCGAGAGAAATGGTCGTATAATAATACAAAGGAGAAGAAATTGTAGCTCAGAGTTGAAATTTTTTGGCGTCATTTAGTCTTTAGTTATCTTAGGAACACCAGCGACAAAAATTTTTTTTTCGGTCTACGAACTTTCCCTGTCAGCTGGTATATTGCCGAAAGCATGAACGCAGTCCTCTGTAACCCCGATTTTTAAAAAAGGTGATAAATACAGTCCTAAAAACTACAGACCCATTAGCTTAACATCTGCTGTACTCAAGATTTTAGAGAGGATGATTACATCGGAACTAGCAAAGTTTCTGTTGGTCACTTCTGTGATACCGCCCGAACAGCATGGTTTTGTACCTGGCAGATCTGTTTTAACGAATCTTTTGAGTAGCGTTGGTTCGTGGACTGCAGCTTTAGATAGTAAAACTCCCGTCGATGTAATTTACTTAGATTTCTCGTGTGCGTTTGACAGGGTGCCAATCAGACGACTTCTCCATAGGTTGGAACATTATGGAATCCGAGGCATGCTTTTGCGGTGGATCCATGCATTTCTTTCTGATCGCACATATTCGGTTAAAGTCGGTTCAGGGAGATCTTCCTTCAGATCTGTGAGTAGTGGAGTTCCTCAGGGTTCCGTCTTGGAGCCGCTGCTCTTTCTAGTTTATGTATGTGATCTACCTCGTTTGATATCATCTGAGAGTGCATTCTATGCTGATGATGTGAAATTTTATAACTACCCCAATACTAATCGTGATACCCTTCAGGAAGTCTGCAATATCATTCAGAGGTGCCGTGTCTTGCATTTGGGTAGTAACAACTCCAAAATGACCTACTATTTGGACGGAAATCCGATTGAATCACATGTTGATTTGGGAGTTGCAATTGATTCTGACTTGCTGTGGAGATCGCATATAGTGCGGGTGACGAATAAGGCTAAGAAGTCTCTGTACCTCATTCAGAAATGTTTCAACCGTTGCCATTTTCGAACATTAATATCACTCTACAAGACGTATATACGCCCCATATTGTAATTCGCCGGTTCAGTATGGCATCCCATCTTTGTTCAAGATGCAGAAAGAATTTCTTCAGCAACAGGGTATTTCGGGTATGGAATATGTTGCCCCACAGCGTCGTCAACGCCCCTAGTGTCAACAGCTTCAAAAACAGATGGGACGCATGGAGTTCCGGTAGATACTTGTGACTAGTTAGAAGTGCGTGTTTCATTTTCAGTGGTGGACTTAGTTTTCTTATATAAGGACAGTATTTCGTTAATTTAATTTAATCTTACCTTTTTTTCCGAATTCACATGCATGAGCCTATTACAATTTTTTTGTGAGTTATATAGGATATCCTCAACTCTAATTGTAATTATAATAATAATAATAATACGTGAGAGGAATTTTTTTTACCCAACCACTATGTTGATCGAATATTGTTCATTCAGCTCTAATCCTTTTTTCAACACACCTTGATACGTCCACTTCCTGCCGAGATATCGGTCTCCAAATGGAAGAGAACACTTTTGTCTATGTTTCCCGATATCGCAGCAATCAATGCAGAAAATCTTAAAGGCCATTGCTTTTTCGAAAAAAAAAAACATTTTTCCCTCCGTCATATGAATTTAAAAATGCGACAAAAAGATATTGGTGTTTTACTTCTGAAAGAGCAACCACAGAATTTTTAGGAAACTAATAATGTTGAGTGTGCTTTTTATAATTCAATATATCCACAAAAACACTACGAAGAGCCGAATTAATCCAACCACCTGCTCTGTTTCAGTTGATCGAATTTTTGAAAAATTAAAGGATAGCTTTCGAGAAAGTTTTTAGCTAGATATTCGAAAATTACAGACATTTGGGCAGATTGATAGCACGCTGTTCTACAAGAGCGCAATAAAGACCAGTAATCAGATGAAATGGGCTTCAAGTTCAAATCCAAAAACTATGCGTGACAATATTTTTCCTACAAGATAACCCTTGATACTTAATGTAAAAACCACTCTTCTAAACGAGAAACAAAAATGCCGAACTATCAGTGTGGCGTCGTTGTTTCCTGCGTCACCAGATGGCGTAACGGATAGCATATGAAGTGAGTGACGTCTGTCATGAGTCCATCTGCCAAAACTAGCTGCTCACTGATGAATAAGTATCCAGAAATTTGAAATAAAACGCAAAAATATCAAATTCCTTCAATATTTATTGAATCTCTTCCAAAATATGCTCCATTTGAAGCGATATTCCAGTGCCAACATTTTTTCAATAATGGAAACCTTTTTTTAAGGCGCTTTCAGGAATGGCCTTCAGCTCCTTCTGCAATCTTTTTATGACGTCTTTAGAGTGAAACCTGGTTCACCGGAGCGGCAATTTTAGTCTGGAGTCACACGGAGCTAGATCAGACAGATAAGGCGGCTGGTGGGTGGTATTTACCAAATGTTTGATTTTGAAATCATAAATAATCGTGATTCGATGAGATGGTGCGTTATAACCATGCAAAATCCAACTTTGCCATTGTTTCACTCAATTAAAGTCGTTCTACATTATTTAAGACTGAAAATTCAGAAGAATAAATTTCCGAAAGCTTGGTCAATAGACAACTGTGTTTGAATCAAGTACAAGTGACCGCAATTTCTAAGAAAATATATAATATGTAAATATATGTATACAGGATGAGTCTTTGACCACTGCTTTAACTTCAACCATAGATTCTTGACGTCAAAAGAAACATTTTCTTCCGATAACATTTTTTTCCAATTCGGCCCATTCGAAAGAAATTTATGAAATTTCATGAAAAAATTGCATTTTCACCTCTAATATTCAAACGACAATATCAATTGAAATGATCTCTTGTGAATGGTTTTTGGTAACAGTCATGCATATTTTAGCATCAATAGATTTATTCCATTTTTTTGTGGGTTTCTCACTACCACTGTAGAGATTGGTTAAATTGAATGAAAAACAAATATAACTTGAACTAAGTTCCGTATCTTGTACTTCCTCGAATCATTAGTCTTTTTTGCAGATAAAATCATTCCTCATCGTTTTTCCTAAATCGCACCATTTTTGAGAAATTTTAAGTTGAAAGGAATTGAATCGATATAATCATCTGATGAAACATGAGTGAGTGTATCATTTCTTAGAGGGAAAATAATGTTTTCAAACAATTCAGATTCAATAGTCGATGCTGTGGAAGGTAATTTTCATTCAAACTAAACTGGACTACAGAAGGGTATTTGCCCAATGTAAAAACTTAAAATGCTTATAACTTTTTAACGCAGCTGAATATGGAAAAACGGTATGGGAAAAAAGTGTTTGTTTTGATCTCAAGAACCCATGGTTAAAATTAACGCAGTGGTCGAACGCTTACCCTGTATATATACAGAAACTCCAAATACTTAAAATTACGTGGGCAATTTGATTGAGAATTTCCGGATATTTTTGTGTCATAGGTATATTTCCCTAGTATCAACATTGAGCTCGCATTCCAATAATAGAATTGAACCGAAAAAAACCACCTTCTCTTTATCGAATTTAGATACACTCGAATTGGTTGTCGATCATTCCTAACACTCAACCACTCAACGATGTAGAAATTGAGTCAGAACCCGATAATGCTCCAAACAGCCGAGAGTGCCATCTTGAGGCGAAGATGGGTTGAAAAATGGAATGGATCAGCGTCGCAAACTGAAGCAAAAAAAGGGAGAACGTCCCATAGGGAATCCAACCACCTCCTTCACGATGGCCCTCCCTTGCAACAACGATGCAACCACCCTCTCTCGGCTTGCTATCTTCGCTAACGAAAATATGTAGCAATACATGCCAAGCGAAAGGATATTTACGGCGCAGTTTAACCTTTACCCTGCAGTTGCCGGGCTCGAGATTAAAACTCATAACTTATATTTTATTCCGTTCCCTCTGGATCCCAGGATTGGGGATGAGATTCTGCGCTTCTTTTCAAAGATATATTGAGGGAATCTACTACACCTGAATGTAATGTCGTTCGAATTGAAAAAGAATTGCTTCCAAATCATATTTTCTTCAAGGTACCCATATTACCCAACTTACTTCATTTTCATTTTGTCATTTTTGGTGCAATGTACTCATCTCTTTTCTTCACTGAGTAGAAATTGCATCCATATTATTGTCAATGTTGACATCCAAAATATTGCACAGAAAAATAACTACAATTTACAAATTAATTCACATTTTAAGATATTCTTTACGGTTCTATAAAGGAATTTGCTACAAGATTGGAAGAGCTCTTGAACGAGAGAAAATTGAAAAACGTCTTACAAAGCAAAAATAGTCTTTATTTCTTCATTACGTGTATTAACTAAAGATATAAAGCACCAATTGTATAAAGAAACGGTATAAAAACTGACCAAGACTAGTTCCTCTTGGCACTGCGCAGTCAATTAAAAATTCTCTCAATATGCCAATAAACAGTTCTGTCAAGAAACAATTTCGTGCTTATGGATTGAAAAGCTTAGTAGTACTTCTCACTACTTGAACACTATAAATGCAATATTGAATCACCTGAGCCCATTCATACATAATAATCCCAGAAAGATACAAATAAAAGTAACTTTATTGTAGCAGTTGCTATACATCCAGCTCCATAGTTGAAGCCATAATCGCAATTCCCCATTATATATGCATCACAATTCACAATCCATCCCTTTCCCAGACAGATAAACCCTTCCAGCTAACGATAACAGGGAAACAACAAACGCCAAACCGAACCCATCCAATCTGCAGTCTAATTTTATGAAGCCATGTTGTAATCGCCCTGCAACAATAGTTGACCATCCCGGCAACCCCATTGTTCAATAATGCATGTGATTTACCGACTGTGGTAGGGTGGGCGAGTTACGGAACGCACCCCCCTAACTCCTCTCTGTGCACCTGAGAGAGCCGACCGGGCTCGTTTTCTATGGACGTGAATTTATGGTCTGGGTGGGTTCCTCGCGCATTAGTCAGGTAGAACAACAAAGCGAGATGGGGCTAGGTTGGGGCATATATCTGTCGAGAAGATGTGCCTTCTTGATTCACTGGTATCTCGTCGGTATAAATATCCGTACCGCATGCCGCCCGCGCCCTCTGGCGGTGTCTATAAATATTAATAATTAATTCGAAGTGTAGGTACGTTCCGTTAATTTATTGATGCTCGTTCGAATGGGTTGTTAACGTAGGTAATGTCTTGGTGGATTGGCTGAATGGTGCGGCCATATGCTACCTTTGTTTACGACAATGTTTGTAAGAGGTACATGAATGTGGAATCGCTAATGTTTCGTGTCATGGAATCCTATTAAGTCATTGTTCTTCTTATTCAATTGAAACTTAGGGATTTCATGCAGAGGGAACAAAATTCTTTGACATTAAAAGTTATGCAAGATGCATTTTTACAGGGCCCCCGATACCATATGTGCAAAGTGTACGATGCACACGGGCACCATCCTTTAATTTAATTGACAAACCTAAGAAAATTAATTTTGAAATAAAAGATGAGAAATTACAAAGGATTACGAAATAACTCTATTAGTATATTTTCCAGTTGAGGCGATCACTTTAAGCAATATAGATCTGACTAATCATTTTGAAATGTTCCTGCACAGGTAAAAGAAGTAGTACTTTAGCTGGAAATTGAAGACTTTCCACAGTTCATAAACGGTCAGACGAAAATGTAAACCAATACTGTTTGACTATAATTACCGAGACAAGACATGATCTCATTTTCGAAAACCAGCCTTTAAAATTTATTTTTTCCTAAAAATTATGAAAAAACGATTTGACTTATTGAATGCGTACTTTTAATTTTTATATTTTACCTACAAATCTTTATTTAATTTTAAAATGGAGTTATATTTTGTTATCAGTATCTGCATACCTCTCAAAATATTCAAGTATCAGTAGATAGTAGTAGTCATAAGTATTATGTAAACATTTGGCAATATTTCTTCTATGTGTTTCTGAAAAAATGTAATTTAAGTTATAAGTTTAGTTAAGTAGAGATTTAAGATTAATTATTATTTATTTTGTTATTATTATGTCCAGTTTGTTTCATTTTGATATTTTACCCTACATATACGAGCAAATATGACTTTTAACGTTCAGTTTATTGTTTAATTTAAAATAACTACCCTTAAAAGAACATAATCTGGAATACCTCGAGCGCCAAAATCCTTTTTTTGCACACATCGATTTGATGTGTCATCCGCTATATAGTCCTGACTTGGCACCGAAGCAATGCATGTTTTGGAGATACTCGAATCAGAGTGGCAAAAGTGCTTCGGCATTTGATTCAAACGCAATCAAAAGTGTATAGATCCTAATGGGGAATATTTTGAAAAACAATAAAACGATTTTCGATTATCCATTGTTTTTGTTCTCCAATCTCGAAATATCGCTCCGCTCGCAATATTGAAAATTGGCCTCACGTAATCCGGCAAGGTGTATTATTCTAAACTTGAGAATGCCGTTTTAATGCTGTCGTTTTTATCTATTTTAAAATGAAGATATCGTAATGAAAGTTTGTTCAGAGGTAATAATACAATCAAAATAAAATAAATATCGGGAAGTTAGACTTTAAAACAACTTTATTTCAAACTAACGCCAACGTTTCGTGGAAGGTTACCTCTTTCTCAATGCAAAAAAAATTGATAACATTGTAAGGGAGAGTACATACATGGTAACAATAATAATACGAGATATTTCGAGGTAGTGCGCTGAGAGGTTCGAGATTTCTGATATTGTAAAGTTTCTGAGATCTCCAAATATATATTTCCATTGAAGGACTTCTGGAGAACCCCAATCTGGAATCAGAGTGAGAGAATTAAGTAGATTCGGTCAAATAGGTGTACGTTGAAGAGATTATGACGTTTTTCAATCTCACTTGAGAGCAGCAACCATTTCGTTACTATATGGGCAAAGTTTCTGATATTAATTGATTGAATGAAAGGAAACGACACATTCAGAAGTTTTTCTCTCAATAGGAATTTAGCGAGACAGTAGAATTGTATGCTCAGTCACGAATACGAGTTTAAATCACCCTCTAAATGAGGGTAACAGCACAGTAATGGAATTAGTTCCAAAATAGAAATGTTGTGACGGACGTCTAGGAACTACTGTGATATTATTGAAGTTCTTTCGAACTACTTTTCTGTATGTATGTTTTTGAAAATGTTAAAAGATGCCAACCATAGTGCGAAGTCTCATTAACAACTATGACACCCCTATTGCTCATAGTCAATCCCCAAGAACGCCAGTTGTCTAATATCGAAAACCCTCCTCTACTGCAATTTCATTCAAATTAAGCCATAAATTAATTGGGACCCATCAGAGACGTCTCAACATAGTGGCAGCGCAATTGAGATTTACGTTTTCCAATAAATAAAACCCCCCTTTTCTAAATTGAACTTTATAATTCGAATTGCAAGACTGGAACGGCATTTAATTCCTCAGGGTCTAATCGGAGAACGCCTGATTAGAAATTAGTAGTTGGACTCTGGAAGTATGGAATGGCTCGAATGAGAATTTTAATGGGAAGGAACAGCTTGAATCTCCAATGAGCCTTACTCGATAAAATGTTGCACATACATTTAATGCAGTTGCATTAATCTAAAACTTAAAAGGCGACCTTGAATGTGCATTAAAACTGTCGTTACTCTAACTGACGAAGCGCTTGCTTCACCTTGAGATCTTGCAACTTTGATTCAAGATTTAACATTATTGTTCGCGGGTATTAATGAGATGTTCCTGCTGCCTGACCTAAATATATACTATGTTGAGTTGGCGGATCTGTATCACTTTTATTTTGGTTATGTAACCTGAAACTTTTACGGTTACGATAAGAGTCATATCAGTGAATGCGATGTGTACAACTTTCGGCTACCTAACCGAGTTATTATTGTTGGTTCCTTGTACCAAGATATATTGCTAATTTCAGATTAAGCAATATGTAGTCGCTAAGAATCATTTTTACGTGCTAGTGTTCTGCCCAAATATCATTGTCGAATACTGAGAACAAAACGGTCTCAATCGATTCCTAATGACTTATCCGCAGACGAATTAAAGTATGTCCGGCCGTCTTTCCAGCCGTATACTCTTCATCCACTAAAGGAGATGAGTTTTATTATTTTCGGAATATGATAGATTGATTTTACAAATATCTTGGTCGATCTCGTTAGTGGGCAAAACGTGTCGAATAGCTGTTATTAGTTCAGTCATTTTAGGTTTTATCTGGGGAAAAATTCCTAGTGGGCCAAATTTTTGCATACACTTTTATTTCGGTGATATAATGAAGATTATATGATGATAATTTCATGAGGAGCAATTTTAATAATGATCTCTATTGACCTCTGAGCATTAGGTTGTGAAATATTTGCAAAAAAACTGATTTTCGTGGCCTTTTGACCTTTGTTTGACTTTTTTAGCCTGCAGGATATCCATGTCGATTTTTCACATCTGCCTAAATGACTGGATTATCAAGAGCAGTTGAAATTTGGTTTGCTTAAGAGTACCAATCAGATCACTTTGTAACTTGACAATGGCATGAATAAAGTTGAACATAAGGTGTTTGTAGAGTTTATTAGAATCACTAGGCTGAATTTTTTTAAATTCCGAAAATTTTATCCGATATGCGATAAGATATCAGTCAGATCTCAACAAAAATTCGTGCATATATAGTCATGTCACCAAGTGAAATCGAGCAAATACCAGGTGATCTATATACGTTGCAACGACTTCCTCTATAGAATTCCAGTAGCGTCTGAGGGATATTTTTGAAGTATAACGTAGACGTACTAAAGTCGCTACACCCCTTCCACTCCAGATATACCAAGAAACAAATAACAAGCGGAGGTTCAAGTCAAAAATAACCCAATGGATATTCCTATGAATAATTCAGGACAACCCATCAAATCCCCTCCCAACTTCCCTCGAACACGCAAAAATCTCGGTCTAGCGACTCCTGCATCCTCCCGGATTAATTCCAAATTCCGGCGATGGGCCGGAAAATGAAACTGTAAAAGTTTCTGATAGTCGCGGAAAAATTGCCCAAATAAAGGTCGACGTTAGAGCGTTATGAGCGTCTCTACGAGCCCGCGTTCCGTGTTTTGATTAGGGCGGGAGGCGCTCCGGGGTCAGAGGGGGAGAAACAGGGCCGTCTGTAGGGTTACTTTGAAGTTCTTGATAACATTCTCTTAATGCGGATTTGGGACATACCTGTCCTCGCATTCTTTAGACATTGAAACGTGTTACCGTGGCGTTCGGCAGGGATCGGTTCTTGGACTCTTTCTATTATTCCAACTACCTTTTCAGAGTAAGAAAGATTCTTGGAATTACTTACGAAAGAAATAAAAAAAAGGTCAGTTCTTTCAGCAACTCTTCACGAGATAGAGGTAACATCCATCCACTTTCTAAGCTCGAATATAAGAAGTTTAATTTTGAAATATTGAATACATGACGTTTTCATAGAATGCAGTTGCTGTTCAGATACCGTGAAATAACGCAAATCCAATATTAATATGGGAGGTGTGTACGAGGTAATATCACTTAAATTATTTTGATATATTCAGATTGAACTGGTTAATGTGAATTTTGTGAATACGTTGTTGAATTTCACTTAAGCATTAAGTAGTATTAAAATAGTGATAACACATTTGATGAATCACATCGCTGGCCTGGTCTTATGACTTCTTTTACTATAATACTATCCAATACAGGTGTCATCAAACCTTTTTTCTTGTAGTTGGAATGTTTGCGGTTCATTTTTCATTAGCAGTTATTACGTATACTTTGGAGGAGCTTCAGAGGACGTACGATTTGTTAGTTAGTACCTTTGATGAATGGTGTCATACGAATCATGATGAATGTGAACGCAACCGAATGCATCTATTTCTCAATTTTGAATAATTTTAGTGCTCGTGAAATCCTATATTCAAATTTGGTCATAACAGTTCTTGGAGCATCTTTTATTTGATCGTATTTTTTAGGAAATTTCTGATTTGTGATAAAATAATTTCTATTTGAAATCCCATCTGGTATATTAACTAATATATAATTTAGAAGTAATCTTTTTGGGTTTAGAGCACGGGATCAAAAATTAGGACTTCATCAATTTTTCGTATATTAATTAACTACATATGTTTCGGCGTATACTGAGCCTTTTTCAAGTTTACGTGCTACAAACATAGTGACAATCACATCTAAAATGTACAATCAGATTATTAGGGGTTTCTTAACATTTCCACATTTTATGCTAGCCTACCTTAACTAATATATATATATATATATATTATATATTTATGAGGAAGAAACAAAACAATTAAATTCAAACATGTTAGCTTCAGATTGTATTAATTTATAGTTTTCTATTTAACAATAAAGTTCATCAATTCTGGCTTTTAATGATTTTTGTTTTAATTTTCAGCAATACAAAAATTATCTATAAATGAAATAAAAAACGAGTAAACTTCCAGAAGGGTTGCTAGAGTTTAATATATTTGAATTTTTTTCGTGTTTTTCGATGTTACGAGGTCTGACCTAAAACGGAGCAATTTTAAATTGAATCGCTAAATTTCTTCATTTTCGTATTGAATACTCATGTTTATTGTGTAGTTAGCCTTGGGAAACTGTTATTTTCTTTCTATTAACTGATAGTAGTCTAGTAGAAATTTCTTCAAATCTACCCCGCAATCAAGAAATCACTGACAGAAGATGACTGGAATTTATCACTAATCGTAAAGAAATGACGACAGTAGGCGTATACCTCCTGAAATTCCATTGGTTCCTGATATCTCAACTGATCGTAAAGAAATGACGACAGTAGGCGTTAACCTCCAGAAATTCCATTGGTTCCTGATATCTCAACTAATCGTAAAGAAATGACGACAGTAGGCGTAAACCTCCTGAAATTCTATTGGTTCCTGATATCTCAACTAAACGTAAAGAAATGACGACAGTAGGCGTCAACCTCCCGAAATTCCATTGGTTCCTGATATCTCAACTAATCGTAAAGAAATGACAGTAGGCGTAACAAGAACTGCTTGAAATTTCTTGATATCAATATCGATAGATCTGAAAGTGAGATGCACACATAGACGTAGTATGTAAATGCTTATTTTGCATTGAATCGAGTGAAGTATTTTTTGCGTCCTGTTTGTCCACTTATGAATATTTACTATAGTTTAGTGTTTAGTCACCCATCGTATAATCTTCTGTTATAGGGGAATCCGTCAGATGTTATAAATTATTCGTTCTCCAGAAAAGAATTTAGCGTATGATTTTCAATTTATCAGCACGATCTCCTTGTAGACCAGTTTTCTTTGATAATAGA
The DNA here is from genome assembly GCA_030674115.1 of Micraspis discolor. Taxonomy (NCBI): domain Eukaryota; kingdom Metazoa; phylum Arthropoda; class Insecta; order Coleoptera; family Coccinellidae; genus Micraspis; species Micraspis discolor. The sequence continues at coordinate 942,453 of JARTUT010001317.1, read as the reverse complement.
ATACTGACACTTCAATTTCATTTTCAAATGTTAAGTATTTGTTAAGGAAAATGAGAATAGTCTTTTGAAACTGTCGAGCTTCTATTCTTATGATACGAGGAATGAGGGAATACTTTCGGTTGCAAAACATAAGACAGCAAAATTTAAAGTCATCTGAATATCAGTGCATTAGGATATTCAACTATCTCCCATGTAATATTTAGTCACTTACTATGATCGTTTTCAAGAGAGTTGTTAAGTGTATACGACTACAGAAATGTTTTTATAGTATTAAAGAGTACTTTGATGATGTTTTAGAAATTGTCTAAATTATTTTTCTAATTGTGACTTTTCCTATACATACGTTGTTATGTCTGAAACGATTAATAAATTATTCTTATCATTATTATTATTATCTACTACCGCATTATATTGTGTATCCCAGAAATATGAAAACTAAAGAGAGACAGACAGTGTTGATCTACACTGGATTAAACAGGCTGATTTGCTGATGTTGTTTGTTTGATTGATGTTAGTATAACTTTTTTGGGTTAGATTGTTGTTCAGCCTTTTGCATTTCCAATCAACAATACCTAAAGAATTGAATTATTTTCTTTTCATTTTCATCTTTATATGTTTTAAGTTTCTACAATCTCTGTTTTTCAGTTAAACTCAGAGTGAAAAAGGCAGAAGAAAACAAACATAGAAATAATTAAATAAACATGAAACGACCTATGATTGTTACAAAAATTTAGAAGAGCACTGGCGTTAAGTCAAAAGCGTTTGCGCGGTTGTTCTAGAGTCTCATCAAGTACTCTGTAACAATGTGATACTAATACAATCGCCACGATGAATGAACAAAACTATATCTCAAATTGAAAATAACTAGTCATAGTTTTCCTTAAGTGTTTTTTTCGATTTAATGAAAAATTTATATTTTTTTTATGTTTGAGGCAAATGAACTCAAAAGAGATTGGAAATTTCGTCTAGTTTCGTTTTCGATCGCCGCCCCGAAATTTCAATTAGCCAAGAGTCCACATGTAACGTTAATTTCAACGTAATTAACATAATATTTTACTACTGTGATTGGGCAAATACCCCTCTGTAGTCCAGTTTAGTTTGAATGAAAATTACCTTCAGCAGCATCCACTACTGGATCTGAATTGTTTGAAAACATTATTTTCCCTCTAAGAAATGATTCACTCACTCATGTTTCATCAGATGATTATATTGATTTAGGTCCTTTCTACATCAAATATCTCAAAAATGGTGCAATTTAGGAAAAAAGATGACGAATGATTTTATCTGCAAGAGATGATTCGAGGAACTACAAGATACGGACCTTTAGTTCAAGTGATATTTGTTTTTCATGCAATTTAACCAATCTGTACAGTAGTAGTGAGAAACCCATAAGAATTGGAATAAATCTATTCATACCAAAATATGAATGACTGTTATCAAAACCTGCTACAAGAGATCATTTCAATTGATATTTCCGTTTGCATATTACACGTGAAAATACAATTTTTCATGAAATTTCAACACCCTATGTCTTTTTAACTTGACCAAATTTGTAAAAATGTTATAGGAGAAATGTTTCTTAGGACGTCAAAAATCTGTGGTTAAAATTAACGCATTGGTCAAAGACTCGCCCTGTATAAACTCTAGCTCATCTTTTCTTGAAGATAGTGAGTATACGGCCAGACGGACACTGTCAAGTTTGAACCTGTATTCTTCATCATGAAGTTAAACTCAATCTATTGAGATTATTTTCAGCCCAAAAACTAGAAGAAGCTGTTTCAATAACGTTCAAAAACTTGAAGACAGGAGCTTGTTCTCAAGAGCGCCAAAAAGACAGGAGCTAAATTACTACTGTTACAGTTTTATACTCAAACATTCACCACATCGAATGTGGAAGAATTTCCAAACCTATATCCTTAACTGAAAATAACGACTCATAGTTTTCCTTCAGTACTGCCCCATCAGAGTCATTTAGAAATTGATATCTTTCTTCCAGTGAGGTCTTGTACTTTGGAATACCAGAGAGACTATCAGATATATTACCTGAAAGATGGAGAGAGTGGTAAATCAACATGTTAGATTGGTAAGCACAGGTTGAAAATATATAAAAATTGGAAGAAAATGAGAAGATATGAAATAATATTACAGGCAGGGGATCTTGGCAGACAATGAACTTGTGTTACGGATCTGTACGCATCAGCATCCAACCAGGCTCATCTCCTTGCCGCGGATTGCGTGCCTCATCTGAACTTCAAACATTGCGTTATACCGAGCCATTGTCATTATACTATCAACCGTCATTATCTCGCACCTCCGTGCCACTTTCAGAGCTCCGTTTAAACGCGCCAAGCGGCGATAAAGTTACACGGAATCGCTCTTTTACGCGTGTTTATATATCCTTATGACGTTCGGATGCCCATGTTCGCGACTCTGGCCTCCTAAAGCGCCCGTTTTGGGCTCGTTCCATCCGCGCTAGGGTTGGTTCCGCGGCAGCGACGAGGGATTTAGGCAGACACTGAAGTTTTGCGACTGGAAATCTGCTCGTTACCGTTATGATGGGACTGTTAAGGTTTAAGATTGGAAAACAAATGTAGAAAAGCGCAGACGTGAGATCGGATGACTGATAGAGCCGCCGCAATGAAAGAACATTTGTCCATTTCGGTAAGAGCAGAACATTGCCCCAAACTTGATCTGTATTAACAGAATTTTTTTCAGTTATGAAACTAATGAATTCTTGTTCGTATTTATTCTGTCGTATTATGTGTTGTTTTTTACAGGCTTGAAAAAGGATACTGCCCGAAACGTGCCGAATTATATTAAATTGTTGATAAAATCAAACCCTGCACATCAAATGCTCTTGTACTTTCACTTAAACGGGGTAAATAGTTATATTCTCACGTAAATGGCATCATCAGATAAAATTCTAGGAGTTTTGCTCATAGCCAACTTAGGCCTCTTATGTTGACTTCAAGAAGATTAATTCAATATTCTGAATGTTTAAGGAGACCTCGTTGGAATTTCAAGATAGCAAATTGGATTGAATTCGCTAAGAAAGTAGACAGTGATTCTTAGGTGTTGTGGAAACCGCAGCAATAAAGTTCATTCCAAGAGGTTTCCGGAAAGATTATATTCCAGGTTCGTCGAAAGAAACCGATGATTTGTATAAAGACTATCAAAAAAAAAAACCATCCATTGATAACTGTGAAAGGCTTATGAATTCTATCAATACAAGCCGAAAAGAGAAATGGTATAGTACACATAACAATACTTATGCGGGGAGCCAGGGTATTTTTTTTATGTGGTTTTTTCCCTAGGCTTGTATGTCATACACCGAATTGTATGGCATCCCGTCACCAATCTCAGCTAACATTTGTTTGTAAGCCAATAGTTCAAAAGAATATATATATATAAATATCAGATAAGAATCCAATAGCGATGTACTGTTGTTTGCATCTCCGAATTGTGTCGTCAATGATGACTCGAGGCTAAAGATCATACAAGTCGATTAAACATAACCATCAATTACAATTCGAAACGCATCTCGCTTAATTATTTTCCATTATATAGTTTTACTGATGGCTTCATCATCCAAACTAACAATTATTGAATGTTTATGACATTCATTTAGCTTCATTATTTTTGATGTATGATGTAGTTGTTGTGTTAAGTAGAGAGAGATCAAGTTTTAATAACAGTTTTTGTTGCAGTGTTAATGAGTAAATCAATGGATGTCGCACAATACTACGACAGATAAAATATTTGAAAAGTTTTTTAACTTATATATGATATTTAGAATGCCATATACCTCCATCTACGAAGGAAATTCAGGCGATATCCGTAGCAAAATTCATAACCTTTCGATTGTTTTAAAATTTCAGAATTTTTACGAAACTTTCTTTAAATCAAGATTATTTTATAATGAAACTTGATCAAGAGGATATTTTAGAGATTATTGATAGCCTTATTCCAGTTGTTTCTGTATCATACTGATCCAGAACCCGGGCTAGGACGTTAAAGCAAGTGCGATAAGCTGCTGACCTCACGTTTTTGCTGTTCTACATTTTTCTGATTAAACCTTCGAACTAGAACATTTGTACTGTGTACCAAGCATGTCAAAGAAGCATACTGCGCAATATAAACACTATTTCGCAATGATTTAAAGCTATTAAGTGAAACAAATGTTTAATTGTGTAAATCCCTTTTTACTCTTTCCATACTGCTCAGTGATCTCCGCCATTAAAACCAACATTGTAACCAAACAAAACGAAACAAATTAACTCTCCATAAATATTATCTATGGAACAATAGCATCGGTCCAAGATAATGGGCGTGCAAGAGTAATAAACGTTAGACTTTTAATTAACCGTAACGACACCGTTAAATCCCTATGTAGTTACGAGGCAAGCAGCAGCGACCTCTAACTTCTAATTTTATACGTCGACGGACGTTGGAAAACTTATGCACTATCTGCAGAAGGGCAATTAAGCACGTTCAGGCGACGCTTCAGGGGCGGTATGCAAACGACGAAAGTTTCAAACATCCGGGCTAACCCGAGTTGATAGGGAAGTAAAATATTGGATTACCGAGCCGGTAGGAACGTTTGGCGCGAATGAGCATACGTGGCATACGCGTATAGATAGCATTAAAATCAATCGTAATATGATGGGATATTAATGTTTCAGATGTCTTTACGCCGGCTCTGCCGCAACTGTCGATGCGGTTGTAATGTCAGAGATGATACGGAAGTCGGAATGGTTCCTTTAATGACGGAAACACGTCCAGGAAACAGGTCTAAGGAACGATTTAGCCCAAATATGTGACATCCAACGGTTGATATGGAGTTTCACCCTAATAGAGTGGCTTAGTGACTCTTAAGGTACGTAAACATCAAAGCTGCGCGTCGAAGGCGTTTGCTCGGCACTGTGCCGCTATACGGTGCGTACTATGAAAACCCGAACCGACCTAAACGAATCGATGCTCGTTGGCCGCGCAGCGCACTGCTTTGAAGGACAGAGAAGAACGATGAGGTTTGACATATCGCTTTGGTACCACGATGTTTCGTGGTCCGATGCAAACTGAGAACCACCATGAATCATCACCCATCGAACCCAGAATGAAGAAGTTACAACTTCAGCCTCTTGATTTATGTGAAGATTTACTTTTCATCTTCTGCTTTAGTAGTCTAGTTCATGAGTTCAATATGACGCTAATATGACATACCAACTGTTATCAAAATTATGTTATATACCTCATTCGATTTGGGATTACGAAAGATATTTTGTGTAAATATTTATATAAATATTTTGCATTAAAAACTGCAAAACAATTAATGACGATAAAAATGTGTTGTTAAGTATTTTGTTCATGATTTGTAAACTAATATTATATTCTTTTGGATCTTGGAAGAAAATCTTGAAAGAGGAGGAGATTAACTGAAAACAAAAGTTCCAATTCCTGAAATTTTACTTCAATTATTAATAGTTTTAATTTAGTGAACGCATAGCGTCACAAGTTAACGAATTACAGTAAAAATTTTTTTCGTGGGTGTTTATAGTAGCTTTAAAAATCTGAAAATAATATAAAAGAGTCTGAAGACTTCTACTAACTGGTTCCTGCTGGAATTTTTCATTGTAGTCAATTTTCAAATAAACTAGTCGTTTGTCAATTAATAACTTTTTTGGTATCTACTTTTGCAATCATTGTGAAATGAAAATAATTTCAATAATTACCTTTAGAAAAATTTCTCTTCGTGGAGCTTATCTTGTATACACATAAAATAATTAAGTGAGATAAAGGTTGCAATGAATTCAATACTATAATATAATGATTTTTTATATTCAACCAAAATTCATCTTAATCTTTTGAAAATAGCTTCTTTCATTTATCACTAACTTACCGTTTTCATCTAAACAAAAGACATTCATTGACTGAAAAAACATTCAATATTCATTTGTTGTAATATTTTTCATTAACAAATATATTTTTTCTATATTGAGACATACTATATTCATTGTGGTGATTAAATATATGTAGACAAGGTATATGGGGTGAATCCACAAGTAGCAGAAGGAAATAAACGAAGATGATACTTGCAGACAGGTGTTTTTGCTGATTTGCTTCGTCAGGGCAAGGTAAACTTAGGAATAAGGAGTTTTTGTACCACTATTACCTATTTTGTCTTCTAACCATCTCCCTATTCCTAAGGTTACCTTGTCTTGACGAAGCCAATCAGCAAAAACACGTGTCTGCAAGTACCATCTTCGTTTATTTCCTTTTGCTACTTGTGGATTCACCCCATATACCTTTTCTACATATATTTAACAGAAACACGGGTCGGCACGTACCATCTTTGCTCATTTCCTTCTGCTACTTCATCTATATTATTAAGTTTCTTTTGACAAATTAAAATTGAATTAAAAAATGATCTTTTATTATTTTTCATATTTATTTATTCAGATGTATAAATAGAATAGAATAAGTCTGAATAATTATTCAGATGTAAACAGAATATCTAGCTGTGAACACTGAAGCAAGATTTGAAATTCTAATTAATGATGAAGTTGCAATCAAACAGATGGATAGTTTCAAATATCTTGGAGTTGCAGTGACCAAAGAGGGTATAGGGAGAGAAGAAATGAAAAAAAAAAGAATAAGGAATGGTAAAAGGATTGTAGGATGACTCAACAGGTTGTGGTGAGAAAAACATATTTCCCATAAGACCAAAAAGAGAATTGGTCAAGCTTTTGTGGAGTCAACCCTTTGTTATGGCGCTGAGCACTGGGCTATGGGTGCTGATATGAAACGCAGAGTATTAGCCGTGGAGATGGATTACCTGCGAAGAAGTGCTGGTATATCACGACTGGAAAGAAGAACTATCTTTGAAGTTAGGCAAATCATGGAAGCTGATGACACGGTGCTTGATAGAGTTGAGACAGGGATTGAGATGGTTTGGAAATGTCCTAAGAATGCCGGAGGATCGATGGCCGAAAAGAGTATTTAAATGGACTACTCCTGGACGCAGGAGGAGGGGTAGACCGAGAAGAATGGATTCATGAGGGAAACAATGGCAGCGCGGAATTTACGAGAGGAAGATGCATTGGACTTTTGGCTGTAACTTAGCCTAGAATATTTTTTTATTTTACATTGTATTTTTATGTAGCTTGAATACCGTAATATATATATATATATATTTATTCAGATGTCAACATTGTGATCAGGCACTTCCAGTCCGTCATTTATTAGTAGACTGTAAAAATATATCAAGGGAATCGTAATGAACTGAATATGAGTGGTACAACTGAGACTTTTTTGATGGAGAAATCCGAGCATGAAGAGAAAGTCATAAAATTTTTGGAAAAGACACATTTGTTAGGAAAAATAAAAAATCTGTTGAGACATTGAACTCCTGCATTTTCACAAATAATTCTAATTGGTAATGGAAATCTCGTGTTAATATACCCCTAAGGTTTCTTTTGAAAGTAAGAAAAAATTTTTTGAAAATTATCAATTTTCAAAAAGTCAATATGACAGAAGTCATTAAAGAAAAATGAACGATGTTATATACTCATCTGTGATATGATGATCTTTTTAAGTTGGATCGAACTATCGGCGTCCAAACTTCTGGCAGATCTATAGATGGAGCACTTATGGAATCAGGTGTTATTTTCATAAATGCTGCTTCTTTGATTTTTCTTCTTGCAAGTTTTTCTTCTTTGGATATTATTGATGCTTCATCCCATTGTATACGATGATTCTCATCTACAGCATGTTGGACCAACCTGGATTTGTCGCTGTCTAGTACTCGTAGAAGCTTCTGATGTTCTTTTATTCGTACATTCAGAGGGCGTTTAGTTTCTCCGATGTAAGATCTTCCGCACTCGCAAGGTAATTCATATATGCAGTTCTTTGTCCTTTGTGTCTCATTATTGGGCTCAACTTTTGTAAGTTTAGCTCTGAGTCTTGAGTTTTGAATGCAGTCGTTATGTTGTATCTATTTCCAATTCTTCTCATTTTCTCCGACAAACCTTTTACATAAGGAATTACGGTTTGAATGGTCTGATTTATATCTGTTGGTTCAGGTTGACTTTCTCTTGTTCGTTTAGCTTTTTCTAATATCTTTTTGGGGTAGCCATTGCTTCTAAGAGTTTTCGAGATGTTATTTATTTCTTCATTTTGGTCTTCTTCAGTGCAACAAATATTTATTGCTCTATCAAATAAACATTTTGCTTCTCCCAATTTAGTGTTTAGTTGGTGGTTTGAATCAAAATGTAGGTATTGTCCTGTGTTCGTTGGCTTTTTATACACAGTGGTTCCTGGGATTCCATTTTGTTTATGTACAGTACATCTAAGAATGGAAGTTGTCTGTCCTTCTCGATTTCCATTGTGAATTTAATTGATTCCTCTTGATTGTTTAGATATTGAAGGAATCCATCTATAGTGTCTCTTCCATCTTGCCAAATAATGAAAGTATCATCTTTCTTGAACTATGTAAGTGTTTTATCAATATTAGCAATGCATTCGTAAGTTACGAATGTTTTTATACTTGTTTCGTATTATCGAATGAGATAACAACTAATGTTATTTACTTTCCTAATGAATAAATTAATTGCTTCAAGGTGTATTATGTGATTGCTTCCGTTTAATTGTTGGATTCCATAAAATAATCCCAACCGACATATATACTTGTCAGTTATTTGAATCAATAAAATTCATCAGTGTAGTTATTGTCAAAGTCATTCCTAACTGTGCGTTGATTGACTGTTATTTACGAATTGAATTGAGGGTCAGAACACTATTTATTTATCATTGTTGGTGAGGTTATAGTAATAACTCAATCGAGACACTAAGAAAACAAAACTGTGAGAGAAGTATTAACAGCTGGAGATTCGTAATTTTTTTCCATGCGAGATTTATAAAGTCTTCAAAGTTTTATGAGAAATATTATATCATATACAGGGTGAAATATTTTCGTTCATAAATATAGGATATTCGATAATGGAGAACGACTTATCACCGTCTGTGTGTTGAGTATCGACAAATTGCAATTTTTATAACAATTTTGTTCTTTGAATAGATCTACGACAGTAAGTTTAATTTCAGGCATTTGTGAAAGACTCCACGATTGTGAGTATTTAATTTTCCATTTTCCGAAAAATAAAAAAAAATATCTCGAAATTTCGAGGACCGAAAATGAGTAGGCAATTCATTTCAGTCGTCTAGATTCAATTTTTGGGAAAATACGTAGAAAACTACATGAAATGAAGATGAAATTCGAAGAGCACAATTCAGCACAGCACTAAATATTCGAAAATCAAAAAGTGCTGAGCCAACTTCACGCACATTATGTTTTAAATTAATGAAAGGAATGATAATCCCGAAAAATTATCGTTTTAGTGGAACTTAGCACGAGCTCCGGTTTTCAGGCACTTAAAACTGATTATTTTTGTGTATATTACATTATGATTTGTTTTGACGAAAATCGAAAAGCTCATGTTACTTTTACAAAAAGGCACACACATCATGTAGCAAACTCTGACTCGCCATTTCACAAAACTGAAAAATTCTCTAACTGAGGAGCCTCACTGAGCATACATTTCTTTAGATGCGGTAACCAACTGTCTCGATAACATTAAATTAATTCAGCACAATAAATAAGTAAGCCATTGTTATTAACCTCTGAGATAGGAGGGTTCCTTTTTACCCTGTTTGCAGTCGAAGAAGACCTGTTTATTCCATTGTCCATCAGACATCCGAGATTAATTGATGAAAGAAACTATTCATCCATTGGTCAGATAAATTGGTGGAGAAAGGATCGTCACAATGGGTATCCAAGTTTAAAACATCATTGTGGGAAACGAAGAGATGGCTGAAATATGAGGTACGGTGCGTAACATACCGGAGGTTTCTGAGAACACAAAGCTTTACTCGATTCTGTGAATCACTCGGATAGACCGATATTTCAGGTTCTTGGTCGAGCTGGAAGGTCGACGGAACTAAAAACAAGTTACGAGTTCGAAGAATGACGAAACTTTTTATCGTGTTTTGGATGGTCTAGATCACTTGATCATAGAAGAAATAACTATCAATTTTTATTTCAAACTGATCATGAGTTGATTAGATGATTCCAGGTAAAATTTGGACAGTTCTTAATCGTTTGAGGACAGGTCATGGTCGTAACAATAGCATGCCATTCAAATGGAACTCAGTTGTGAATGTGGATGGATATACAGAAGAAACAATACCTTATCTCATCAAAAATTGTCCCATATATAAATTTCAAGATGGTTTTAGGTCTATTCATGATGTTTCCAATTCTTTCTTGGAATGGGTTATAACTTTCAAACAGATTTGATACGATTTTTGTATTCAATTATTTTTTCTGCTTCTGTCTTTTTATTTTCAGATTCGATGCAACTTGAAGAAGCCTCTGTCTCTATCAATAGAAAACCACTGTTGAAGAAAGAAGTCTCTCAAATATATTTCAGCTTATTTTTGTACACAAATCACACATGCGGGGAGCCAGGGTTTTTTACTGAGTTTTTTCCCTAAGTTTTCATGTCATACGCCGAATTGAATGGCACCCCGTCACTAACTTCTGCTAAAACTACACGCTCTATAGATTGTCAACCAAAAAATTGTATGCCAAAAGTTCAAGAGAGTATAAATATAGATGAATATTGAATTTGAGAATGAACAAAAATTATTTTATCAACTCATCGATAAACGATGGAGGAAAAATTATTTCCACGTACCTACTTAGTAGGAAATTTTAAAGAATTATTTTATCGAGTGGTGATTATGTCCCAATCCCAACAAAACGGAGGTATGTTGTTTCCATCTGAATAATCATGAAAAATATAGGAAATCAGCTGTAACATTCAAAATACTTAGGAGTTAAATTAGATTCATCTCTAAAGGCTCATTCAAATGATCTGAGCCTAAAACTGAAAACTAGGAATAATATTCTTCAGAAATTAGCTGGATCATATTGGAGTGCTGATGCTTCCACTCTTTGCACAGCATCTCTAGTTTTTTCTGCAGCTGAGAATTATTGCTCTGTTTGGTTTCATAGTGCACATACATAAAAAATCGATGCAAAATTGAATACATCCATGAGAATAATTACTGGCACCATAAGATCTACACCGGTTCATTGGTTACCAGTTTTATCTAACATTGTCCCTCCCCATATTCGCAGACAGACTGCAGCTCTGAATTCTTGGAGCAAATATCATTTCTTTCCAAATTTACTTCCAATTATTTCATTCATTCCACAAAATAAAATTCCAAGATTGAAGACACGTGAACCATTCTGGTATAATATATTCTTCAATATGAAGATGAGTAATAAAGAATTATGGAAGATTGAGTGGAATTCTTATGAAATGTTCAATAAAAATCTCATTTCTGATCCTTCCGAAAAAATTACGAGTTTTGATCTTCCAAGGAGAATTCGGACAGTTCTTAATAGTTTGAGAATAGGTCGTGGTCGTACCTAGCATGCTATTCAGATAGAACTCAGTTCCAAGCGTAAGTTGTGAATGTGGATATGCAGAAGAAACAATACCTCATCTTATATATAAATTTCAAGATAGTTATAGGGCTATTCACGATGCTTCAGATTCTTTCTTGGAATGGGTTGTAAATTTTAGACAAATTCAATATGTAAATTCTGTATTCAGTTCTTTTTCTGCTTTTTGTCTTTTTATTTTCAGATTCGATATGTGCAACTTGAAGAAGCCTCTGTAATTATTACTTGGAGATCACTCAAGATGAAAGAAGTCCCTCAAATATATTTAAGCTTATTTGTGTAGACACAACAATATTAAACGGGGAGCCAGGTTTTTTTTACTGGGGTTTTTCCCCAGGCTTTTATGTCATACACCGAATTGTATGGCACCCGGTCAACAACTCCAGCTAATATTTTCTTGAGCCAATAATTCAAAAAAATATATATAAAGTATATACTTAGTAGAATTTATCGTATGGATTTTACTTCTTAATATGTATTCATATCTGAACGAGCAATCTTACACTTCCATTGGAACTTTAACATTTTGAGGCATAACTAAACTCAGGTCCTTTCTTCATTTGGGAGCAAATTGTTTTGTTTACAGTGACTTGAAAAACTATTCACGGTACAAAAAAAGGAATTAAACACACAAGTGACAAAGTTGCTGTATCATTTTGCTCAAAACCGACGGAAAAGTTCTATTAACGTTGCACTGCACTGAATTTGCATGAAACTATTCTGATTCAAAAACGTTCTTTCAATTAATAAAAGACAAAGACATGAAGAATGAAGAGGGACACATATAAATACCCCTGTATAGACACAGAAAACCTTCAGCCTACTCTCACGACATCATAACACCCAATAACATTTCAACCATACAGCCGTGGGTCTCCACTGAAAAAGCTGTGGGCGAAGCCGGATGATAACTTCAGAATTGTTGAAAGCCAAGGGAGCTGTCAAATTCCACAGCCGAAAGCGAAAAAACACAAACGAGCGGCCTTCAAATATACATTGTATTATAGTGAGAGCGGCGTTAATAAAACAATATGATAAAAATTTAAAACCACTCGTACAAATAAGCCTGGCGCGCAATGAGAGAGAAAAGGATAATCGAATGTTGCGTTCCCTATTCTACTTTCGTGAAGTTGAAAGGAGGGCTGGATGAGAGCTGCATCCAGGCCTAGCAGGGTATTTCCGGGATCCCACCCTTGAGGGCCATTCCAGCGTTGCGAGATGTCGTCTAATCATATAAGCACTCCATTGCAGGGTCGATTCTTACCTACAGTCACCTCGTATCCACTGCGAAATGGCATCAGGGCTTGTTTCTTTTTATTAAAAATGTCCTTGATACGAGGGCTTCTTTCTTGTGCCTGCTTAGCAGATTGTCTTAATTGGAAAGTTAAAGGGAGAGAGGACGATATGGAATTATTTGTAGAGATAATGCATTGCAAGATGGTTTTTTTTAATCTGACGAGTTCTCGAGTCACTTTCAGTAAGCTTATAGAAATATATGGCTTACTTGATATATTGGGTCGAAGGAAATTAATGGAAACATTCCAAGTTTGCCACAACTATTATAAATATCATTTTTTAGATTTTAATTTCCAAATAGAAATCAGATCTGCTTCTGGCAAAATGAGCTGAATCATGTAAGAAATAGTATCAACAAGTTTCAATATTAATTTCTGTATTCGTTTATTTTCTGTTCCAAAATGCTTGTTCGTTTCGTGCGGCCCACGTATGTTCATTTTCTTTCTCTATGGACGTATATTTACGTGTGGACATATGTTGGAGATATATGACAGTGCCAGACCGGTCGTAATTCGAAGACAGACATCGACGCTCGTTCGGAGTAGTGCAAAACTCTTTCTTCGTTTCTGTCGAATTTTCTCGTTAATTCTACAAGTTCGAACGCCGGTGAAAAAGTGACTATTTCTCGCTCGTGAGTGACACATTGATGTGCTGTAAAACCAACAGGTACGCAATCGTCGATACTCCAACATCTCGTACTTTCTTTCGAGTCATTTTTTCATATTTTTCAGAATTTCATTATTAATTTCTTTGCTTTCATTTCATTTCAAAGGCCGTATCGTGCCATTTTGGTCCTTCTTGAGCCGCATATTTTCGAACCGCGTTTTCAAAATTATTGCGATCAAGCATTTTGAATTTTTTCATTTAGTTTTTTCATTTGCATTTATTTCAATCTGTCATTATTCACGTGACCTCGAAAACTTGATAAGATATCGAACACATTCATAAATCCTTTAATATCTGCGCATGTTAAAAGAATTTAGCTTTCATTACCTTTCATTTGTTTTTCTCATCTATGCTCATAACCTTGATTCGAAACATAAACAAAGATTGACATTCTTGTTTTGTTTATTTACATTTCATTATTTTCATTTGTTTATTTTCAACTCGATTTTCAATTTAATAGATTCAATCTTAATTATTTGCTTTATTAATTAATTTCGTTCTTTTCAATCGGTTAGTCTATTTACTCTTTTTTCGAAATTACTCAAAACGAAATTCATATTGTTTTCTGCAGTATACCTTGAATAATAATAATGGCGACAAAATTGAAACAACTCAAAGCTCGTCGTCAAATTGTTATTGATGATCTCGAGGAAATTCTCAATTTAGCACAATTCGCTGTCACTGATCAGAGTCTCCATGTTAGATTCAAATTAAGATGTGAAATACTTGACGATATTCTCGTGGACTTTCAAAATTTACATACGTCTATTATCTCTATGATAGTATCTTCCGAAGAACCCGAATTGGACACTGAGAAGGTTATTCGAACAACCTTTATGGATAATTATTACACCATCAGAACAACTTATGTTAATTTATTTCCTGTAGTAAACATTCCAGTAAAAACCAAGACAGTTGCTCTATTAGTTCGCCAAATGTTAAACTTCCAAAGATAGTATTGCCCATTTTCAATGGGAATTATAAAGAGTGGCCTACTTTTTTCGATATGTTCCAAAGTTTGGTACATGAAAATTCTAACTTGAGTCAAATAGAAAAGTTTCAATACCTCCTTAGTTCACTTTCTTCTCATGCTTTAAATTTAGTTAAAGGATTTCCATTGACTGCTGAAAATTATGAAAGCGCTTTTCAGACATTGGCGGAAAGATATCAAAATAAAAGACTTCTCGCTAATACATGTTGGAAGGAAATCTGTAACGTTCCAAAGCTACAGGGTGATTCAGCTAAAGACCTTAGGCGAATTCTAGAAGTTTTGCGGAAAACTTATCGGTATTAAGGAATTTAGGTTTACTCGTTGACCAGTGGGACTTTGTTTTATTTCACATTCTCATTCAGAAATTAGATTCAGCAACGATCAAACGTTTTGAATTGCAAGAATGTTCAACGGATATTCCGTCGTTTGTCAATTTGCGAAATTTCCTGACAAATCAGTGTATAGCCTTGGAGGCAGTAGCTCTTTCTCTTCCGTCGAAAACTCATTCAGTTTCGAATTCTCAAGTTTTGAGATCTAGTTCTCTCTCAACGAATAAAAGAAATTCGACTTTTCTCGTTCAAACGGAAACTGAATCATTCAAGAAACGTATAACCTGTAATTATTGCAAGTTAGCTCATAATATTTACAAATGTCCATCATTTTTGGAACAAACTGTTCAAGATCGGTTCAAGATTGTGAAGAACAAAAATTGGTGTATCAATTGCCTCCATTCTGGACATAAGATTAACAATTGTTCTTCAAGGTCAAATTGTCGTACTTGCCACGCAAAGCATCATACCCTGTTGCACATGCGCAATAATGCGGATAATAATTCTTCAACAGAGACGTTTCATTTCAATGCTGCAAATTCATCGGATTCAGGCTCAGCTCAGGTTTTAACCAATGTTTCTTCAAATTCTACCGTTCTCTTAGCAACCGCTGAGGTCGAAATTCGTGATGCTTGGGGTAGATATCAGAAGGTCCGAGTTCTGTTAGATGGAGGCTCTCAAATAAATATTATAACTCAATCGTGTGTAAATAGATTAGGCTTGAAAATTTGTGAAGCTTCATTTTCGATAAATGGAATTTGTGAAAGCTCATCTTCTGCTAATTGCAGCACTGAATGTACTATTCGTCCATCAGGTCAAATAAATCCATCTTTTACATTCGATGCCGTCGTGATTCCGAAGATTTGTGCGGAAATGCCGAGTTCTTTCGTAAATTATTCGTTTTGGAATTGTGTCCATAACAAGAAGTTAGCAGATCCGAACTTTTCTATTCCGAAATCAATAGATCTTCTTCTGGGAGCGGATATATTCTCTTTAATAATTCGACCGGGTCGTATCGAGGGTAACGGTTTGGAACCAACAGCACTTGAGACAGTGTTTGGTTGGGTTTTCATGGGAAAGATTCAATCACCTAACATATCAGTTAACAATTTTCATTTGTCATTGTCTGAATCAGGTTTGAACTCCTCGTTGAAACGATTTTGGGAACTTGAAGAAGTTTCAGAGAATGTCATTGTATCACCAGAAGATCAATTTTGTGAAAACTTATACACTCAGAACTATTCTAGAAATACATCTGGACGGTACACTGTGGCATTACCATTTAAACCTGATCAGTCAACTCTTTCATTCGGTGACACATATTCTCTAGCACTACGTCGTTTTTTATCCCTTGAACGTAAACTTATTAAAAATCAGAATATATACAGGGAATACTCTACTTTCATGCAGGAATATTTAGAAAAAGATCATATGTCATTGATTTCTACTAGTTCGGATTATGAAAATACTTTTTATATCCCTCACCATTGTATAATCAGACCAAACAGTCCATCCACAAAGTTGAGGGTTGTTTTCGATGCGTCAGCTCATGTACCCGGTCATTTATCTTTAAATGATACTCTATTGATAGGTCCTAAATTACAAAAGGATATTATTGCCATTTTGATGAACTTTCGTGTTCATCGGTTCGTTTTCACAGCTGATATCAAACAAATGTATCGTCAAATATTAGTTCAAAAATCACATCGAAACTTTCAAAGAATATTGTGGCGGTTTCTCCATCGGAACCCATAAAACCTATCAGCTGAATACCGTTACGTACGGAGTTGCACCAGCACCTTTTCTTGCCCTTCGAACTTTGGCACAGTTGGCCCAGGATGAGGAAGCTCGTTTTCCGAAAGCATCCAAAATATTGCTCACAGACATTTATGTCGATGATGTCGTTACAGGTTGTGATGATTTGGAAGACGCAAAAACGTTGCAAAAGGAACTAATTTCCTTATTGAATTGTGGTGGTTTTGAGCTCCGAAAATGGAGTAGTAACAGTTCTCAATTACTCTCAACCATACCTCTAGATCATCAATATCACCATTCTTTGGAGTTTGATATAGATCCGATAGTTAAAATTCTCGGTTTGAGGTGGTTTCCTTCGTCGGACGAATTTTTCTTATTTTGCGGAAACTACTGTTCAGGTATGTACCAAACGTACCATACTTTCAGAACTTTCTCGAATTTTCGACCCTTTGGGGTTCCTTTCTCCATTTACTTTTCTTGCTAAACATTTGCTCCAGCATCTTTGGACATTAGGTTTGCAGTGGGATGATACACTTCCAGACGATGTTAGCCGTCGCTGGAATCAGTGTAAATCCGAATTAACCGAATTGGGTAAATTAAAGATACCTCGGAAACTTGCATCGAAATCATTTTATCGTTGCGAACTTCATGGTTTCGGAGATAGTAGTGAGCGTGGCTACGCAGCCGTGGTATATTTCAAGTTTTTCAATTTTGACGGCTCCATTGACATCTCTTTCGTAGGTGGTAAATCAAAGGTCTCCCATTGAAGAGAATTTCACTTCCAAGACTGGAATTGTGTGCTTGTCTCTTATTATCAAAACTCATTAATGTGGTTTCCTCTGTTTACCAATCAGCCTTTACAATAGATGACATTTTTGCTTGGTCTGATTCAATGGTAGCTCTAACATGGATTAAGTCTTCTCCTCATCGATGGAAGACATTTGTAAGCAATCGTACTACTCAAATTCAGGACTTAGTTTCAACAGAAAATTGGTATCATGTTCAATCGAAAGACAATCCAGCTGATTGTGCTTCACGCGGCTTAACGCCAACCGAACTGTTGAATTGCTCTTTGTGGTGGACAGGCCCTGACTGGCTTCGTTCCAAACATCTCACCGTCGCAAATGATGAAATAGAGAATTCTCTTCATCTTGTACAAACAGAAGAGCGTCACCTCTCTTTGTCAACTTTCATTTCTCTATCGTTTGTTGATGATTTGCTCTCCAGGTATTCCTCTCTGTCCAAGGTTCAAAGGGTGGTAGCTTACATTTTCAGATTCGTTAACTTCATAAAGAACTCTAAAGCTCCTAAGATATATAGATTTTCCGCAGTTCATCTCAAAGATGCACTTTTCTTCATTATAAAGCAGGTTCAACGGGTTGTGTTCAAGGAACAGATCGATAATCTCATCTCGGGAAATCCCATATCTAAATCACTTCGAAAATTGAATCCATTTATTGGAGAAGACGGTGTTCTCAGGGTGGGCGGTCGTCTGTCTTTTTCTGGTCTGGCCTATGATCACAAACACCCAGCTTTGCTTCCTTCATCTCATCGACTTACGGAGCTCCTTATTCAGCATTTCCATAAAATATATCTGCATCCAGGTGCTCAGACTTTACAGTTCCTTCTATCTCAACAGGTCTGGATATTATCAGCCAGACGAGCTATAAACAAAGTTATTTCTCGCTGTAACACGTGTTTCAAGGTCAATCCCAAAATGTCTCAACCTCTCATGGGTAATTTGCCACCCTTGAGAATTAATCAGCTCAAACCCTTTCAATGCGTCGGAGTAGATTATGGTGGCCCATACTTCATAACTATGTCTAGGTCTCGTGGCTCAAAATCGTTAAAGGCGTATATATGTCTCTTTGTATGTTTCACAACGAAGGCATTGCATTTGGAGTTGGTGTCAGATTTAACTTCCGATGCTTTTCTTGCTGCATTGCGTCGTTTTATTGCTCGAAGGGTAGATGTAACCACATCTTTAGTGATGGTGGAACAAATTTCAGGGAGCTTATCGGGAGCTTTCGAAATATATGCAGGGCGCTGTGTTGGAAGAGAAAATTGAGTGGAGTTTCAATCCGCCTTCTAGTCCTCATTTTGGGGGTCTTTGGGAATCTGGTATAAAATCTGTCAAATCCCATTTATTGAGAGTAATCGGTCATCAACTCCTGACATATGAGGAGTTTTATACAGTCCTCACACAGATTGAATCTGTGCTCAATTCTCGCCCTTTATGTCCGCTTAGTAATGACCCGAATGACCTATCTGCACTAACACCAGGACATTTTCTTACTTTGGCTCCATTAACTGCTATTCCTGAACCAGATTTATCACACCTATCTATCGGTCGATTATCGCGCTGGCAGCTTTTAACTCGTATCCATCAGGATTTTTGGAAAAGATGGAATTTAGAATACCTGAACACACTGCAACAACGAAAAAAGTGGTTCAATAGTGACTCGCCTCCTTATTCAATAGGTGCACTCGTCTTGATAAAAGATGATCAACTCCCTCCATTGCGCTGGCGACTTGGACGCATTGAGAAATTGCATCCTGGCGCTGATAAAATAGCTAGAGTAGCTACTGTTCGGACTACTCAAGGTGTACTGCAGAGATCAGTGGTTAAATGAAATCCATTACCTCTTCAATAGTTATGACATATGTTGATGTATATATGTATATATTTTTTTTCGCTTTATGTTCGATATCTTTTCAATTTTTTATTTGCTTTGTTTCATAAAATATTCTATTTTAGGTGGGCGGTTATGTTACTGCAACTCGGTGTTATTGGTTGCATTCGTTTATTTTCTGTTCCAAAATGCTTGTTCGTTTCATGCGGCCCACGTATGTTCATTTTCTTTCTCTATGGACGTATATTTACGTGTGGACATATGTTGGAGATATATGACAGTGCCAGACCGGTCGTAATTCGAAGACAGACATCGACGCTCGTTCGGGTAGTGCAAAACTCTTTCTTCGTTTCTGTCGAATTTTCTCGTTAATTCTACAAGTTCGAACGCCGGTGAAAAAGTGACTATTTCTCGCTCGTGAGTGACACATTGATGTGCTGTAAAACCAACAGGTACGCAATCGTCGATACTCCAACATCTCGTACTTTCTTTCGAGTCATTTTTTCATATTTTTCAGAATTTCATTATTAATTTCTTTGCTTTCATTTCATTTCAAAGGCCGTATCGTGCCAAATAGTATCAACAAGTTTCAATATTAATTTCTGTATTCGAATTTGAAAGTTGTACATGAACTAAACTGTAATGGTCGACTTTCATTCGGTGACAAATTTCATTAGATACCATCCTCTCAAAGTAATGACAAAATGCACAAAGTGAAAACCTCTTTCAGCTAACTAATTTAAAAAAATTTTTTTTTTAAATTTCTGCCCGCCTGGAAAGAAGATACAAAGATGTTATCAAAAAGGTACTACATTATCCATTTTCCAAAAAATTAGAGAGTTGATGGGAATGGCACAGGGTGAAACAAATATCCTTCAAAAATGCATACAATATGGTAAATAAAATACAAAGAGTGACCTCTTTCAGGTTTTTTCTTCTGAGAAAATAAATTTGTTCCATAATTTTGACGGGCACTAATTTCGATGGATAAAAAATTTCCTCCTATACAGGGTGTGTGTTTGACCACTGCGTTAATTTTAACCATAGATTCTTGAAGTCAAAATAAACATTCTCTTCCTATAGCATTTTTCCAAATTTGGCCCCGTTCAAAAGATGAGGTGTTGAAAGTTCATAAAAAAAATTGCATTTTCACCTGTAATATTCAAACGACAATCTTAATTGAAATGATCTCTTGTAGGTTTTTGATAACAGTCATGCATATTTCAAACTAAACTGGACTACAGAGGGTATTTGCCCAATGTGAAAACTTAAAATTCTCATAACATTTTTACGCAACTGAAAATGGAAAAACGGTATGGTATTAGCAGGTGCTATTACTATATTATTAACAGATCGAAATCTTAATACCTCATTTTTTGATCCAATAGGAGGGGGGGACCCAATTTTATATCAACACTTATTTTGATTTTTTGGTCATCCAGAAGTTTATATTTTAATTTTACCAGGATTTGGCATAATTTCTCATATTATTACTCAAGAAAGAGGAAAAAAAATTGCTTTTGGAGCCTTAGGTATAATTTATGCTATACTTGCTATTGGGCTTTTAGGATTTGTAGTTTGAGCACATCATATATTTACTGTAGGAATAGATGTAGATACTCGAGCTTATTTTACTTCTGCAACTATAATTATTGCAGTTCCTACAGGTATTAAAATTTTCTCATGATTAGCAACTTTACATGGAGTGCAATTTAATCTTACTAACTACTACAGGTACTAACTAGTACCTGTGTAGTACCTACTCAAATATGGTTCACCAGAACAAAATAAGAGTGACATTAAAAGCACACATAAATACAATCAAAGCAAAACAAGAAAATTATTAAATGACAAGAGCAATGAAAAAAAAAATTATCAGTGATGTTGAATATACATAAATATAAAACTTCTAGAATCTACTTCATTATAGTAACGACGTTGAGAGACATCCACAATGAGACAAATTAATAATTTATAGGGATGAAAATATGGTTAACTGAAGGAGACTGATCCAAGCTCCATCGAATTGAAAAATTTGAAATATCTATTTGGTAAAGTCACATACAACCTTGAACAACGCTAAGTATAAACATAAAAATAATATAAATAATGACATCTTAAAACCGATGATGACATTATAGCACCGATAAAGACAAAGACTACTGAAGAAGACACAGAAGAGAGATGATGTCATATTAGTTTATATTTCGGTGTAAAAGGTTATTTTCAAGTTTAGGAAACTGAACACAGTAATATTTCGTGTTCATCTTGGAGCTTAGAAGTTTTCAACCAATAAAAATATTATTATTATTATTATAAATCGAGATAGACAATACGGCAGTTATGGAGTGAGTTGAGAAACTGTGGATATAAATTCTGAGTACCCACATTTTTGTAAGTACTTGCTGAATTAGTAGTAAGTAGTTATCGAAAAAAGTTACAAAATGATCTTTCCATTGCATTCAAATAATGATGTAGGGGAATTTTCGTGAAGCGTAGTTGGAACGTATTCACAATTTTGGAATGTTGAGATATAAACTGAACGAATAATTGTAAAGACCCTAATACTTGATCGTTTGAAAGCATACTTTGGTCGCTTCCCAGCCAGGTGCGTGTGATCCCGGGGGTTGAATTTCTGGTGCTTCTCGTCCTATTAATGAAAGGAAAGATCGTAGCGAACCAATAGCGCTCTGAAAAAAATTCCGAACTTCAGCAGTGGTTGAAGGCTATCTACTATGATGTTCTGGGTTCCAGAAGAGTACCGTTCGGCTGCAATCTTGCATAAGGACTCGGCCTCTAATGAGTTCTTAAGAGGTAACTTGTGCATGCAAATAGTTCTTATCTTATTCAATAAATTATAGTAAACTTCTTTACTTGAAGTTAATAGCCATATTTGTTTAATTTCAACACGGATTAAATCAGTTCAACATTCTCCATACAATATGGCGATTACTATCTAAATAATATAGTTTATAGTAATAAGCGATGAAAAGTTTACACGTGTCCTTTCCCTAGTAAGCCCGATCTGACGCGCAAACTCGGTACCAACTATATGGCGCTAATTTCAAAGCCTTATTTATACGAAAATCGTGCTCATTTTGAAAAACCAGGAAGAAAAACATTGATGATTTTGATTTGCGTAGATAAGAAAAAAGGTAAGCCGAAGAAAAATAACTTGATTAATCTTGCACCAAGTAACTACAACAATGTGGAGATGCTGAGTCATCAGAAACAAATTTCCACCGGATCGATTCAAAAATATTTTAAAATTTTATTGCCCTTAACGAGATGAAGAAGTACGGGTTCAATTAAACGAACGACGTAATTATGAATGTTTTGAACCTCAATAACCCCGAATGCAATTTAAAACATGTATTTGTATTCCGACCGCTTCCCAAATTAAACCTCCTCCCTTACATATACCTCATCGAGATCTTCCCAATTTTTTTCATCCCAACCCAAAAATTCTCGTTCTAACGACTCAGGCGTTATGTACCATCCCCAATTACGCGGTGGCCCGAATTAATTTGACCCGTTCTCGGATGAGTTATGGGGCATATTGCCCATTAGGTAACGCCATATTGCCGGCGATCGCACCGCACCGACGACGTCGCAATTAAGCTCCGCGACGCTGCCTCCGCCCCACGCGTAATTAATAAGGAATCCGCATCAGCATCGTCACAGTCCTCTCTCTCAACGTCGTAATTCGGACGGAATGTTCTAATATTAAAATTAATTTTTATGGAACGCGGACGAGGAACATCTGCGGTTTAGGGGGTATCGTGTGGGTTTAATTGGGGGTGGGCGATTTGTAGGGAATTTGGAAGGGGGCTTTCGGTATGAGGCGGGTGGGAAGTTGGAATGTTGGTGGTTGTTCATTTTGAGCATGTGATGCGACATCTAGACTGAAGGCGGCTACATACACAACTGCATGCACGTTAAATATGCATCGTTCAACTTTTGTGCAAGCAGACTGTAGTGACTGTAGGAACATGATGCACAAAATTTTTCACAATTCTGTTTGCTTATGCAAAAAAATTCATCCTAAATGCTTATCACGCTAGCATTTATGTGTCCACTTGGACCGTCAACTCAGCGTTATCTTTCATTGTTAGTGAAGTTCTGCTTATCTTTTCGCAGCAAAATTTTTCAGAGTAGGTGTTTTCTGCTTGTGCCTGGATCGCCCCCAGTGTGCACCTAGTGCACCTTTTTCAACACTGGGTATTGGAGTCAGTGCATCAATTCCAGTACAAATATGGCGAACCATATTGACAAATTTAAATGTTTAAGTTTTGCTTTTTGTGGGGACTTTTTAGAATCTTTATCACCTATTAAAGATTTACACTTTTTGAATGATGAGAAAGCTGGTGCGATACAATGAATAAAGAGAAAAAATATTCCGAAGAACGAATAATTTTTGTGGTACCTATGTAGTTTATATAAATTTTTTCGAAAGTGTTTGGTATTAAACAGGGTGAGACTTTGACCAATGCGTTAATTTTAACCATGTTCTTGAGATCAAATGAAACACTTTTTTCCCATATCGTTTTTCCATATTCAGCTGCGTTGAAAAGTTATAACTATTTTAAATTTTCACATTGGGCAAATACCCCTCTGTAGTCCAGTTTAGTTCGAATGAAAATTACTTTCCACAGCATCCACCATTGAATCTAAATTAAAAACATTATTTTCCCTCTAAGGAATTATTTACTCACTCATGTTTCATCAGTGGATATTATCGATTCAATTTCTTTCAACTTCAAATATCTCAGAAATGGTGCAATTCAGGAAAAAAGATGATGAATGATTTTATCTGCAAAAAAGACTGATGAGTCTAGGAAATACAAGATACGGACCTTAGGTTCAAGTGATATTTGATTTTCATTAAATTTAACCAATCTGTAAAGTAGTAGTGAGAAACCCACACGAAGTGTAATAAATCTATTGATGCCAAAATATGCACGACTGTTATCAAAAACCTTCTACAAGATATCATTTCAATTGATATTTTCGTTTGAATATCACAATATTTTTATGAAATTTATTACCCTATATCTTTTGAATGGGGCCAAATTTGGAAAAATGTTATAGGATGAAAATATTTCTTATGATGTCAAGAATCTATTGTCAAAATTAACGCCGTGGTCAAAGGCTCACCCTGTATATTCATAATTGAAGATTGATTCAATTTTTTTCCTTTGTTCAGTTCATTATTTCTTTACAGAACAATTTTGATGGAAAATTATTATTTGCTTTATAGAAAGAGCGACAAATTAATAAAAAAATATATATATAACATTCCACTGGTTGCATTCAGCTCCAAAGTCTAAAGATAGAATGAAATAAGAGGAAAACATTCATAAAAATTCAAATTTTTATTCTCTTCCAATAGTGTTATTTTACCACCACAAATTTCCACATTCAATTTTACTTGTGATTACAAAATTATCTCGTATATAAGCTATTATTAAATTTGCGGATGAAAATATAGATTGATTTCATTTATCCTCAATTTTATACCCGGAATAGAAATGAAGCAATCTTCGAAACATTTCTTTCTTAAACATTCATTATAAGTTGAAATAAATCAAGAATTATCATTATATATCTTCTCATTCCAACAAAGTGCTCGCAGCTCCACGAGTCTCGTAATATTTCAACTACAGAAATCGACAAAATCATCGAACTGAGCGACGTTGCCCGATTCACCAGGATCTTTACTGAACCGTTTCTATTGAAAATACGGTGAAAGCAAAGACGAGGGTAAGCTCAACTCAAATTGAAAGCATGTCTTAGCTATCATACGCATAAAGCAATGCAAGTGGGCTTAAGTCTTTATTATATCTTATTTCAGAAAATTATAAAAGATGCTGGACACCTAATCTTTGAATAAAACACCCTATATATTTGAATAGTTTAGAAAACCCCTCAAAATGAGCTGATTTCAACTAACTATTTTTAATGGTCGATATTAAAGGTACAGGGTGAAATTTTCAATTTCGATATTTTCCGTAAATATATTAAAATAAATGTACAAAATTATTCGTTGCTGCTTTCTTACTAGTGTCGATTTTGGGAGGTATTAAGCCATTTGGGATCAAATTCATGGACTAACCAGGTTTCATTTGATTTAGAAATTTTCCAAAGTACGTTTGACATTTGATTCCGACTTTTGATTAGAGTAATTCACTTCGATACAATTCGTTGAAATTAGTTCATTCAGGGGATTTGAAAAATATACATAAATAAATAGTTTCCCATTTGAAAAAGGGATACCCAATATTATAGACGTGTGCGATTTACCTGTATTTTTAAAATTAAGCATGCACATGCACATGAATGCAAAAGTTGACATGTCGCAGCATTTTTTATAATTTTGTAAAATCATTAGATAAAGAATTTCATTCCACAAATAGTGTCCGCACTGTATGATAGCCAAAATTAACAAATTCGTATATTGTCAAAATTTTTGCTCCATCCACTGTGCTCAAACACACTCGATACATTTGAACAGCGATTCACGATTCACAAATCTATTAAAAAATTAACTAAACTCAGAAATTTTCATGATGATCAGTACAAAAATAAAGCCATAATTGTCGAATGAAAATAATGCAAACATGGCAGAGGATCTAAGGAATGTGCTATTTTTATATTTGAACAAAGTGACAAAGATTTTCTCTTCGAACGATTGGGTCTACTGTCGTCTAAATGAACTCAAGTTTACCGAATATTAACAACTTTCGCTTGTATTTTCTCAGTTTGGATTGAAAGCATAAAAATATCTTTCAATGCAGAATTAAACATTCGAAGGCCCTTGAGTAAATGAAAATAATGAACCACGAAATTTTTCAATAAGTTCATTATTTAATAAATAATTTATTGTAATTGAATAGAGTGTAAGTGGTATTTGTGATCCTCAACAGATACTTGAACACCTATGATCTATCTCATTGTGCTTTAAAAACTTGTTACATTATTTTCAATAACTATTGCTTTCCACCTTTACTTCAATTTTTTTTCTGAAGCGGATTCTTTCATTTTCCAAATGTACTTGTAATAGCATAAATGGCATACAGAAATATGTTCTTAGTAATGTTTCCCAGTTATTCTAAGTATACTAAGAACAAAATCATTCGATTTCGCTTCTTTTAATAAGTAAAGGGATGTTCTCACCCCATCCTTCAAGAAACATAATCCCCAGGTTTTCCCTATGAGAAACAACGTCGTTAATTTTATTAAAATGGCACAATCGAGTTACCGCAAGTGGCTCAGCATAACCGCCATAAATATCCCCTTTTTGTTGTCCTCTCTCCTGTCCCCTGCCGTTCCCTCTGGGCAGTACGATATAATTTTCTGTACTGCTCCCTTGACGTCCATCCCATTCTCGCTGACGATTGTCCATCCTTTGAGCCCGGGGCCTTTACCCCATATCTATATATTTATGGCAGATCTACCGGCCCTTAGTATGCTAACTAAGGACCTGACCATCCACCATGGATTGTTTTATTTTTATGCAAAACCCCTTCCTCGTTTCGATTTCATCCCTTGTTTTTTGGGGTTGCGACCATTGGTTGTTAGGGGGATGGTGATAAGCCGTCGGTCTGGATCTGCAAGGGTAATAAGGGTCCACCCTGGTTAATGTAACTGATTTTCGAGGGACAATGTACTGTCTGTTCGTTTCATTATCTGTGATGCAATTATTAAATTTAATACTAGGATGCTTAGGCATAAGTTGAATGGTTGATTTGTTAGGGTACAAGTAAAACTGACCTCCTATGCAACAAAATGAATTGTTGTTTCATTTATCGATTTATTTCAATTAAACAATGTATCTACTCATTTTTGTAATTATTACCAGATGAGAATCAGAAGCGAAAATCTTTCTTAGCCAATATTAATCCTTCATACATTCTTGTTTGGTTTTAAGGGGATGAGATTCCTTAAGATGGAAATTTGAAAATACTTCGAAAAATTGCTTGACATAACATAATGTTTATGATGATGGTTTAAAATTTGCATCTAAAACTGTAATTTTCCATGAAGCATCAAAATAATTTTTTTCAAGTAATTAACATTAAGAAGCTCAATTCGATAACTGCCACATACAGGATTATCCGTCTCAGAAGACCCACCCCGAATATTTCTTATCCCATGGAGATGGGAAAACTTTCCTTGAACATGTCGAATGATCTTGACGTATATTTGAGATTTGAATGAGGGACCCTTAAGAAGAGGAGCTCCAACCCTTTAAAAGTTAATAAGTTGGAGGGGTTGAGAGATACTGCAATTGAACGGTTATTGAAGCCTCTTCTTATAGGAAACAGGATTTTAAGGAACAACTCTTGTAAAAAATAAAATTGAAAGCAGTTGTATTGCCTAAAAGGAATTTAACAATAAGTTTGTAAGATTAAAATTGATATAGTAGTTCTGAATATATCCACTGCTAATTCCAACACATATCAACGCAGAACCTTTCATTATTTAAATGAACAATTCAATTATTGAATAGGTTTGAACAAGAATTGCTTCAAACCAGTTTCCACGCAAAACATTTAGTTCGGCCTACGGAAAATGAAGTCATAAATATGCCGCTTTGTCGTATGCTTGTATATATACGCAAAACAAGGTTCAAACAAACACAAGGATCATGTAAAAGAATCGAATGCCCGCGTTTACGCCGTTTGTATATCAACAAGTATTACTTACGACCTGCGAACGTGATAAAATTTCAAACTGTATGACAGGATGTAAACACATCTTCAAAGCGTAACAAGGTAGCCGGTACTTTTGGGTTATATCCTAAACGACGCTGTTATTTATTTCTGTATGATCCTGGATCCGAATTTTTGTTTGGTTAGAGGGTGTCGACGTCTTTTTTATAGTGTTAACTTGAGTCGGAAACCAAAAGAAAAAATGAAAAAATTGACCACAAGTCAGCACCACAATTTATGGAGGGACCACAATAGAAGCATATAAGAACGTTTATACTATATAAACACACGTTCAAGCTAAACCTAGAGACCGAATAAATGAAAGATAACATTTTTAATAGTTTCGCGGCATCACAAAAATACGCGATTTTGTTTATTTTTAGAGATGGCATCATAAAAACCTGCAACTTGTGTTTAATGATAATTTTCTCAAAGGAAAAAATTTGACAACAAAATCCTGCAACAGGACAATTTTTATTTTACTTTTACAAAATTTTTAAGCATTTTTGAAGGATTTTTGTTGCACCCTGTATCATCCCCATTTACCCTCTTAATTTTTTAAATAGGGAAAGTGGGTAATGTGTTACTGTTTTGGCGAGGTCGTTGCAGCTTCTTTATAGCCGAGCAGAAAGAACTTTTCAAAATTATTTTTGGGAAAGTTCAAAGAGGTTTTCAGTATGTGCACTCAGTAATGAATCATTTAATTTGGGACGATGGTACCTGAAGAAATTTGTCACCGAATGAAAGTCTACCAGTACAAATTTTTACAAGCACAACTTTCAACCCCGTGACTGCGCTTCAGTTTTTTTCTTCATTTGAGGGTTTTATAGGGGTTAAAAATATTGCAAAACTGTAATGATCCAGAGACTGCCAAAAAATACCACATTCCCTATTCAAGAATTTGTATGTTTGATGGGGATGACAGAGGGTGTTACAAAAATGCATACAAATGTGTATACCATATTATTGTCCTTGAGTGTTAAACATTATAAATGTTTGTTTACGTCCCTGATCCGGATCCCGGAATCGATTCAGATCCGAAAATCGCACATCAACCCCCGGAAACAATTCAGATTCATCCCCATCCAGATTTTTACGTATTACAGAAAGGGATCGTCTCTGGTGTTTCAATTTTATTGCTAGTTGCCCATCAAAAGGTCATAAAATCCAAACTTTTACGACTGTATTCTTCGACTACCGGTTTATTTACCTCCCGAGGAATCGGTTACTTTTCAACGTCGTTATTGATGCTACTTCAGAATCGTCGCTTTTCCTACTAGTCGTTATTTATAAATAAAGATAACGACCGGCGTAAATTACTCAAAGCATTATCGTTGCCCCACGTTGGCGTTACGCAACCCATCAAAATATCTTTTACTGCCTTTAGATTTTTTATGGGCGTTGAAACCACCCTGATAACAATCGGTGTGAATGTTATTTCGAATAATAATCGAAACAGATACTTCGTATCAAAACATTTGTTAGGTGATAACATTTAAATTCCACCTTTATTATCAATTCCAGAATTGAAAAAATTATAGGAAAAATTGCTTACAATATACATTTCGATAAAAAATGTAGAATTATTATTTGAGCTATACACCCATCTCTTATTCTTGCTATCAACATTTTGAGGAAGACATCATTGTCATTTTTGATATCACAAGTTTTATTCACCAATATTCTAATTGATAAAACAACCACAATGGTGAGAGTGTTTTGGTAGGTATTTGAGGCAGGTTGAAAACTTGTCGATACCTTTCCAATTAAGTCCCAACACGAAATTGCAGACTTGGCTGGTGAGTAGCGGGACTAAATCAACCTCTTGATTTTTAAGAATATCATTTTTTCCCCAAAAAAATATCTCAGGTAGTACGCAATTTATATACAGGGTGTCCCGTAACTCAATGTCAAGCGGTTACTGGGCGATATGCAAAAATAAAGAAAAATTCTATGTCACTTGGTTAAGAGGTGGTTTTTTTTTAAACGTAATCCTAAATAACCATGCTATTGATTACAGTCACAGATCCATTGTTAGGTACAATTGTTTTATTTTTATTATTTTTTTATTTTTCATTTTTTTATTTGTTTAATTTTTTTAGTATTTTTGCTAGAACTGGTATAAACGCTTGACGTTGAGTTGTTAGAATGTAATACTTAATGAATACAAATATATGTATGCCAGACAATTCAATAGTGGTTTTAACATTGCCAGACGCATGCAAAAATATTTCGCAAATAATTATGAAAATTGTTTTTGAGTCAGCTAGAAATTTCAATGGAGTGTTATCTATAACTCAAAAAATTGATCCCCAAAAATTCAGATCATTTCGAATGGCTTTCTGCCTGCCAGATGATCAAACAAATAGAGGATGGGTACGAGCCTGTAGTGCTATCACAGTATAGGGACCCAGCAGTAGTCGCACTCCGTGAATTTTGAACTGAAATCGCTTACACCAAAGATAACTCGCGCATTCCTTCCTGCGCATCTAATCTTATCGACCGCGAATTTAAAAATTGATTAGAAAAGATCATTTGCGTTATCTGAAAACTTAAATATTTTGATTAAAGCTGGTAATAAGTTTTCACAGTGATATTTAGAGTGTATGGGACCATTGTTTAGTCTATATTCATATAAAAATTATGACTCCGCTCATAATGTAACCGTAAAAGTAATCACATTTCCTCATTAACAGAACGCATTCAATGAAAGATATATTGTTTTATTGTAGTTTTAATATCACTTTGAAAGAAACAGTAATTAGTGATGCAATTTACTCAATAGTTTACTCAGGAACAGCCTCTGCAACTATTTAAAATGTGTTAAACATCATAGGTACCTTAGGTTTGTAAGTGAAATGACTCATTAAAATTTTTCTAAACGAAGATTGATTTTAAGAGTAGGTATTATATGAAAAAATAAGTAGATGCTGGTTGAAAGCATCGAATGTGTTTAATATAAAATCCTCAATACTTAAATTTCACTGAAACATTGATCTTCGAGTAAATGAAAAATAACTTTCTTTTTATATTGAATTCTTTCGAACAATTTTTTTCAATGAATTCTCTGATGATTTAGTTTGAACTGATACTATTTTTTACTATATTCAATTTATTTTATTTTATCTTGAAATTTTAAAAAAAAAGCAAAAGTTCTGAAACCATATTCATAAAAATATAATAATTGTTATGTGATACAATTATCTCAAGTATAAAAAAATTAGCAATAAATTCAATCCATTTCCCGACAGAAATAATATATCATTCTTCGTCTGTAGATTCTTTATCAGAACTAATTAAATCTTTGAATTCATCTGTGTCACATTCAGCAACATCTACATTGTTTACGGAAAGAAATGTATATTTATTTTTTAATTGATCACAGACACTTGAATGCTGCAGTTATCAAAAATAAATAATCTTTTCTCACTTGCGGTATAATTTCCATCATCCTTATTTTTATTTTCCTCGTAAAAAAGCGTCGAATACTAATTGCGGCAAATTTAAAAAAAAATTTCTCGAACGAATTGTTCTAAGACTGGCAAAGCTTCATCGCTCGAACCAGTAACAATTTTCTTTTTAATCCTCTTGAAGAAATAAATATTTCTGCGGAAATATCAGATACTTCAACAATTCATTACGTTCAAATTTGCATTAAAAAAGGCAAAATGACGAATACTTTAGGATAAACACAAAATTAAAAAAATTCTTATTCCGAAATTCTAATTAGAAACTTTATGGGTTATTGAAAGTCACGTGGCCTGGCCAGAGCCAATAGTAACGCGGCAAGCAAGAATGAAGATAACTTTCGATATGCGCACTCTCTCACACTACAGCTTGTCTATAGCACTACAGGCTCGTACCCATCCACTAGTTGATTGATCATCTGGCAGGTAGAAGGCCCTAACCAGATGATATGTCTTTTTTGGAATCTTATTTTTTAGTTATAAATAACATTCATTGAAATTTCAAGCTGTTTCGAGAAAATTTTTCATAATTTGTTGCTAAATATTTTTATCCGATTAAATTGTCTGGCTTATTTTATTTGTATTCATTAATTATAACACTGTAACATATATAAATTGCGTATTGTCTCAAATATATTTTTGGGAAAAATAGGGGTTGATTCAGCCCGCTTACCAGCCAGGTCTGCAATTTCGTATTGGGACATAATAGGAAAAATATGTGACAAGTTTTCAGCCTGCCTCAAATACCTATCCCAAAATTGGTGACAGCTCTCGGACTATGAGACATGCCTTGAATTTGAGTTGAACTTATCCTCATCTTTACTCGAGATGTACTCTCAATAGCAACAACTCATATTTAGTGAAGTAAAATGTTAAAGAATTATCTGGTAACGTCGCTACGTTCTATGATTTTATCGATTTCTGCAGTGGACATATAAAGCATGTGGAGCTGCTAGCACTTTGTTAGAAGATGAAGATATTCAATAACAGTTATTTCTGTATTTTAATTCATAATCAATTATTAGGATAGAAAGAAACTTTACAGAGCTATTAGGGTTCTAATGAAATCAGTTAACACTTTACACGCTTGATCGGTACTGGGCTACTCGTTTGGCATAATTTCTTGGACCACCTCAGACATAACAGCTTTATACCGGAGAATTAAAACAATTGTTACCAAGAAAAATATCATATTGCAAGTTTAGAAAAAAACAGCTAAAACAACTTAGTCACTTGGGAGTAAGAGTTTCCATAGCTTTTCAATCGCATGAATTAGGAAATGAATGATCTATGAGAATATTTCTTCGGGAAAGCAACCTCTTGTGACCATTGCAACACCAAAACACCACAAAACGAATATATGGGAATGGAGAAAAACAATCACTTATGTCCACAGTTACGTGCCAAACTATTGCTTGAGTTCACGAGAATACGTTTCCAGAGAAAGAAAGAAGTATTAAACATCGCTACTCAATATCAAGCTTTGTCAACGAAAATCAAAATCAATCCGTCCCAACTTTGACAAATGATGAACTTACTTTAGTATTGGAATAGTTACTTTGATCCTGAAACAATATTAACTCATCAACATAGTTTTAACTCAATAATGATGCTACTGGTAAAATTTCACGATCTCTATATGAATTCCGAGTAGAAAAATAGATCCATGAAATATTCTTTCCACATAAAATCCAGCCGATACACGCAATTTCCGAAATTGTCACTACGAACAGTTTACACCCTCCAAACTACCCTCCAATCTCCAGCATCCTAGCACTCGAGTTCGATACAGCGAGAAACCCGCATCAATCTATTCTCTCAATCAATTTCCTAACTTTTTTGCAGACCCCGCACCTCTCCTTCTCCGGCCCCCTAAGGACCCGGGGGACCCACTCCGTCTATTTTACGACCGCCGCCACCCCCTTCACGATCAAGGCGCGGGGGTATAAATTTTGGCCCCACTATCCCACCCTCCTGGATCGTTTCTGCTGCCAGACCCGGCTGGCCTGATTCATTACAGATGCCAGCGGGTCGAGAAGATGGCCATGTTTCATTTCTGACGAAATTGGAAGAAGGGAGTTGGCACCTTGGACGTCATCCTCGTTGTTTTATGGCCAGGAAAAATCAGGCCAAGTTGGCAAGCGAAGGAATTGTGTGAATTTCTGTTGGCGGCAGAAAATACTATTGCGGTCAGATATCACCTGAAGATATTTTCGTTTTCTAAATCAAATTTGGATGATGAAGGAACAGAGTGGAACAGTTAGTTACCCTCGTTCTGCTCAGTTACGTCCAACATACGTATAGTACAGATCTCCCTACGAATTCAGGTTCCGAGGCAACAAACATGAAGTGAGGACGACTGAATGTATGCGTCCAGAACTATTTTCACGCGTTTAGCGCTTTCACCCAAGTATAGCACTATTCATCGCGTATGGTGTCATTCATTCAAGACCAACATCGAAATAACCTACCTTCAAATCGATTTAAGTCCGCATTTAGTTCTTAGCGGCCTTATTCGACATCGTACGACGATAAATATCGACTCATGGCCATGAAATTGTTTCGAGAATAGCGAATGGAGCTATACGAGTATGTTTAGACCACTAGATTTGAATGTGTAATTGGAAATGCTCACGAAATTGATATGTTATAAAATAACTTAGTTCGGACAAAAGGAAGAAATGGAAACACTCAAAAAATGTCATTAATCTTTTCAAAAAATGCTTCTTTATTTTTCTCAAGCTCAACGGAACCATTTTTAGGGTTATTACGTGAGGATGTTGACAAATTTCACGTGCTGGTAAGAAATTTCCTTAATTTTACAGTGGAACTGAAGAATTACTTTCGTTACTCTGAGGTCGATAGCGTTGTTTTATCGGAAAAAATAATAAGTCAACTTCATTGCCACTATTTGGTTATTCATTTAAATAATAAAAATAAAACAAGACTAAGAACTGAACCCTGGGAAGCACCTCATTCAACATCGACCCTTAGTTAGTAACTTCTACATTTCCCAATTTCATAATATCAAATATTTTTGATGTTCATGGCATAATCGAGTTTGAACTAGTGAATGAAATATCGAATACAAAATAATAAAAGTGATACATAAAAAACTAATTAAATAATCGTGTATATTCTATCGATAAATTCACAAAAAATCCCGATATATGAAGATAAACCAATAATATGAAAGTTACTGTATAACGATGAGTGACCTAAAATCCTACAAAATACCTGACAAATTTATCACACTGTGTCGAATTCGCAAAGGAGCATAAAAAGGGGGTGAAAGTTGCCAACTGCACCAACAACGGGTTAAAAAATCTAACAGGAACCGATACCGAGAAACCCCAGTTTCACAATCCTTTCAAGAGCGATCCGTGTCGCCAAAAAACGATTTCACCCTTTTGTACGCAATCATTATTTACGACCCTGCATAAATTCACCGTAAAAAAGTTTTATGTTCACTTTCGAATTTTCGAAGAACTGGAGATAAACGAACAAAATCATTTCAAAGAATGTAAGGAATGTAACATTCGATGACGAGATCATGGAACTCGTGTAGAATGATCATTTGACCTATACACAGTAACTTTTATTGATTTTCTTACCATCGTTTCGAGAGACTTTTTCTATATCGTTCCCGAAGTTTTGGAAGAAAGCAGTAGTTGTCATTTTTCAAATTTTGTAATAAATATTTATTAATAATTTTTTTTTAAGTTACCTAAATAATAAATCTAGTGATTCTTATTATATATAAATTTTAATTAATTATATGTAGATAAATACCATACCATAGTTCTAGTTAAGTCTCACAATGGTTCTGTATCTTTCCCAATCAATGGCCAAATAACTTTTCATCACCAATTGCGAAATATTTTACTTTTCGTAACTGTTTACGGAAAATAAGACGTTTCAAAACGTCGATGAGTATTGAGATGTGTGACTTCATTTGTCAAAAATAGAGAAGGAAAGTTTCATTATTTTGATATTAAACTCTTTAGAACAAAATTTTTTTATTCATATTATTTAAATGCTCAGTTGAGCAGGTACTATATCAAGAGATTTGCCGAAGTTTGAAGGCCAATTGTTAGATCTAACTCAAAGAAGAGGTCAATCTTCAAATCACAGATAAGTGATTTTTATTCGATTTCAGAAGTTATGTCAATCTAGACATTCAATGACTATTGAAAAAATTTCGAAAAGTTTCATCATTTTTAAAATCAAATATACCCTAATAATGATGGAAATAGACCAAATAATCATTTTACATGGAACATTCGATGGTGGACGAAGCTATTATATAAATTGCTTTTAACAACTAGCAAGATTACGAATCTCTGATAGCTCCTATTTTTGTTTTATTCCGAGTTACATTAACATTGTATACAAAGTGATAATTTTTACTACTGTCGCCGGTGTGAATAAGAGATTATTGGGCACATCAATTTGGCATTTAACCAGATAGAACGACCGTTAGCGTGTTTTATTTGCCATAACATGAGAACGTTTATATCAAAATAGCCATTACAGGCAATAATACGCGATATATGCAATGGCCCGTTGACATATAAACATAATAAAATTGTTTAAAGAACTTGGGTTCATTTTGCTTTCGCGGTCAAGGTCAGTTTATGCATTATCAACAGCTGAGAGTACATTCGGAGTCCCTAATCGGGCGTTTGGTAACATATCTCCAGTTTTGGTAGAAACTGATGGTATTATACGGTAATAAAATGAAGGTTTATTGTTTTTTTACGGCGCGCTTTCATTTCGAAGAAAATGTTACGCAAAGAACGCCAGATGCGTTTATTGGTGAAGTGTGCTCTTATTTTTACGTACTTTGTTCAAGTGAACGTTATCATTTCTGTCCACGACTGCGATATAATAAAAATTTGATCATATAATAAAAATATTCCATCACACGACATGTACAGACAGGATGGTCCAAGTTTCAGAGGTTCATCAATTCATTTCTTTAACTGTAAAATAAAAAAAATATTATAGATATGTGTGTAATATTAAATAAATTATTGAAAATCGTGAGAAGCTACGGTGTCTACCATCTGAGGTATATGGCAATTTTAGAATTTGCCAATCAATTTAATTTTCCTATGATCGGTTCTTAGTTTACCAGTGTTCGAAAGCTGAGTCCTCCATATGCGGAAGGAAATCGATTTTAATGGAAAATATTCTGAATAACTAAATCTATAAAAAACTAAACCTATAATAAATTGTGCTTTTTTGAGGCAGGACCTGAAATATAAATAGACACGATTAATATTAATATAGCTGCCCTTTATTCAGGTATACATGTGAAGGGAATAGAATTTGCTCGTCCATTTATTGTCTCTTTTTTGGCGCTCTTGTTCACCCGAACAGAGTGCCTATCATTTTGCCCGAATGTCTGTAATTTTGGAATATCGAGCCGAAAATGGTCTCAATCGATTGGGTTCGACTCCCTGATGAAGAATTCGTGGCGAAAGTTGAGTCTGTCCGGCCGGCCGGCCGGCCGTATCCTCTCTAGCACCCAAAAGGAATCAGCTAGAGTTTTCATATTTTTAGAATAGGTTAATTGTCCAAATATCTCGGTCAAGTTCGTTATTGGGCCAAATCCGTCGGATGGTTCAGTAGTTATGAGCATCTGAAATTTTGTTTCCTCAATAACTACTAGAATATCCATCCGATCAAGTTAATACTTGTAATGTTATTGAGGAGGCTGAAACAAAACGGCTTGCAAAATTTCGCAGAAATCGTCGGGCTAGATAATTTTTAAAAATTCCCCAAAAAAAATTTTCAATACTCAATATCTCCTAAGACTTCATTTAGATTTAAATAAAAATCCGTATATATATTGAGGTTACCGATATCTTACTCATCCTAAAATTTCATTGTGGTAGCTTTCCCCCTTCTGAAGATATGATCATTTTTTTCATTTACTCAAGAGAAAAATAGAAATGTCATGAAGTCCGAGTTTTGTCATTGAAAGATTTGCCGTCACAGATCGATATTCGTTTGACAACTTGCGGACCTAGATATCAGTGTCAGTTGGCGTAATATCAATCAAAATTTTCATAGAATTCAAAGAGGTAGAATTCGATGTCGATGACGTTGTCAAAATTCAGAAAAGCACAGACGTAATATTAATCAAAAAATTTTTTATCATAGAGAAAGAATTTGATGGAGTTGTCAAAACTCAGAAAAACAATGACGTAAGTTTTTAGGAGAAGCATAGAACAAAATTTGGTGAAAATTATGAGTAGTTATTTTCAAATTGAGATAAAGGTTTGTTTATTCATTAGGCTTTCATATATACATCACATTGTCCCATAGTACGGAAAAAGACTATTGTTCACCCGATCAGAGAGCTTATAGATTTGTTAAGGTTTGAATATTTACTCGCAAGTAGGTTAACAAGAGCGCCAAAGCAATCTGACCTCACGTCAGTGCTTTCTAAATTTTTAATTTAATATACAGTCACCATCGTGTTAGGTTTTTGAATCTTTTACTATATCAGGTTTAGCCTTACAATAATTATAAAAATCACATATGGTATAATGATTCTGATAATTCCTCTGAATAGATTTTGATCGATTTTCTGAACGGAGATGATTGAAAAAACTCAATCTATGAAAATTGTCTAATTTTTCTCGAAATAAAAATGATTTTCGTTCGCGAAACGCAATTTTTTGCACTAAAACATGTTACATTACATTTGAATTTGAATTAAAAAAAAAAGAATTGGGCATTCGAAACGAAACATTAAATGGTTTTCTAGAAGGTAACAATGTAACAATAATGGAACTCATAGTATCAAACGATTAAAAAAAACAAAAGAGTACAAAGTGAAATTGTCGAATTAACAACTCAAAAACCCCAATTCTAGATATTCAGTGTTTTCAGATTTATCACAAATATAATGATTGAATTGAAAGAAGCAATTCATTTAGTTGCGCTAGTTTGCCGTAACATATTCGATAATTATTTCTTGATATTGACAGAGTAAAAAAAAAATCTCCACTTTATATAAATATTGAACAAAAATGCAAAAATAGCTTCAACATCCGGTTGTCTACCCGCATGAAAGAAGTGATCAGAATCAGTGAAATTCCCCCTCACGGACACCCCCTTTGGACGGACACCTCCCTTGAACGGACAGTTTTACGTGGTCCCAATTGACTCCCATATAATTTACATTGTGTAAGTTGTCTGTTGAACGGACATTCTCTTGAACGGACGCGGACACTAAGGTATGTTCTATTAACCGGACAAAACCGAAACAAAAAATATCGGTTCTGTTTCAATTATCTGTGGAAAGTATCGCTGTTAGTTCATTGCATCAAATGGGGCGCAATGGAAAAGACGAGGAGGTTTCTGTGTGGCGCGTCAACATTAGTACCAGCCTTCACTTCGGGACTTCCCCGGTTGAACCAGGGATTTATCGATCCCAACTGCGGCACGAAACTCCTGAGAATTTAACTAGTGTTAGTTTGAATTCTGACGTTGTCTCAGTGAAAGAAACGGCTCCAAAAAGAAATATACTCACTCTCAAACAGAAAATTGAGATAATTGAAGTGTACAATAAGGAAAAATTGAGTGTACGGAATTTATCTAAGCGTTTTGATATCGGAAAAACACAAGCTGCTGATATAATTAGATATAGAGAAATCCTTATGAGCAAGTGGATGTCGAACACCAATGCTTTCTAACTGGTGATGGTACCAAAATTGATAGGTTGTGCTATGAATGGTTTACAGCAGCTCGCCATAAAGGGATTCCACTGACAGGTATGGATATGAATAATAAAGTAAATAGTAAACATTGAGACTGCTAGTACAGTATTCGAATTGACAAAAAAAATCTCGCCATTGGATGCAATTTACTTTGCCAAAACCTCTTGGGAACAAGTAACAAAGGAAACCATCAAAAATTGCTTCCGCAAAGCCGGTTTTAAACATGAAAATATGCAAGTTGCTGACCTATTCAGGCTCAGCCTGTTACATATGATCCTTAAGATGACTTGCCACTCACTGTTATTGCAGAAATTCTCAAAAATAAGAATTTCTTGGATATGAGTTTCAATGAAAACCTCAACGATTTTTTGAGCCTTGATGATAATTTAGTTTTTGAAGATCCTGATTCAGAGCATGAAATTGGGAACTCACATGACACTCAAGAACTTTCCGGAGATTCTGATAACGATGAAAAACCAGGACGAACAAATGCTGTCCAAAATTATGGGGAAGCTATGACTTTAACCAAGCAGCTAAAAAGTTTTGCCCAGAATCAGGGAGATTCAGAGAGTTTAGATATTCTGTCCAAATTGGAATTGAGATTTCTTGATTGTCTATTCAGGAAAAAAATGAGACAAACAAAAATTCAAGAATTTTTTCGTAATTAAAGTCTCTTTTTATCAAAATTTTTGTTTATCCTAATGATTCATCACATTGATTTTTCAGTTAAAGTTGTATTTGAAGAATGTTAACTTTCTTATACCTTTATATATATTGATTTTTATGTTCAATATTCCCCAATTATTATTTCTTTTAAATTTTTTTTTGTACATATGTATTTCTTTTAAGCGGACACCCCTCTTAAACGGACACCATTAAGCGGTCCCGTGAGTATCTGCCCATGGGAGATTTCACTGTATATGGATAAACACACGGTAAAAATGGAAGTTCATAAACGATTTCCAATTTGGCTGCTTTTACTACATCATCAAGAAATGATCAATGTTGATTTCCAAGATTTAAGAGGCCTTAATGAAGCTTATATGTGAAATTGAATAATTTCATTTTTATTCGTTTTCAGCTTCACAATAATTGTAATAAATCTGGAAACACTCAATATGAGCAAAAACACCTGAAGATAGATACAGGAATCTTATATACAGGGACTTGTATTCTGAAAAAGGATATTAGTATTGGCCGGTGTTTCATGACACACCCCATACTTTTTTTCAAAAAAATGCGTATTTGATATCAATTGACATTTTCAAGCGCTTTTTTTTCACACGCCTTCAATTATTCGATTTCTGAATCATTTTATTTCGTGGATCCACACTGTGTAAATACCAGAACTGTATAAATTGGCTAATAAAGAGATGGCAGGTAAATGAACTCTTTATTTCATGTGCATATGATGAGTATGTGGGTCCGAATATACTTCACGAAATTAATAACGAAGTTCTCATGACGAATAATTTCATAATACTATAAAAAAACTAATTAATATTCACTAATAACATCATCATCAAGGAATCTCTCCGGTGATTGAAATATATTCTCGAATATATAAAAAGTTGGAAAAAACGTGTTGTTTGGGAATGCTAATTTACCAATTCATGCAACTGTTTATTCTTTCCTTGCTTAATTCATAGGCCAAATCAAATTATTAATTACATTTACTTCAAATTACGCGGTGTTGCAATATACACAATTGATACACCGGCACTGCTTCGCTCGGACATATGTGTGTCTTTCCAAGACTTCTGACTGCCGCGTCGTCCTCAAGAGAACATGTCTTATTTGAATATTTGCAAGAAAGTTTGAATGAAACACGTCATCGCTCCTAAGTAATGACAAATGATTCCCACAGTTCCAAACCGAAATCATAAATATACGTATAAGCGTCAGATAATTTGTTATTTTTTAACTACAGCAACCGGTGAATACTCGACAGAAGGTTAACTAATATATTTGCCGTAATTCAAACGCCCACAACCTTGCACTTTGTCTGGTTCCATGTTTCAGAGAAATATGCACTTTGAAACATTAAGATTACACCAGAATATGTTCAAACACGATTCTTAAAGTGAGAAGGTAATATACACCACAACAATGTCACAACTCTGCCAAAGGAAGCACAGCCAACCAGATCCGTACATGCCTGAATACTATTGTTAAACAAATATACACCCATATACGCCATGAACTATGAACTTCTAAGTGATTATATAATCTCTACAGTGAAATTGAAATTCAACTGGATTTGCCAATAATTATCAGAGTCTATGAACTATAACCATGTCGCCAACTATACTGCACCTTGGGAACTGTAGCTGATTAATAAAAAAATTGTCCAAGAACTGAGACCAGGGGAATCCCCTTGCACCACGAATTGATTAATCCCTTAGTCTTGTTTTGTATGTTTTATGGCGATGAAACTAACAGAGATCGAATTAAATTGAAAAGACTTCTAGAACACAA
The DNA here is from genome assembly GCA_030674115.1 of Micraspis discolor. Lineage (NCBI taxonomy): Eukaryota > Metazoa > Arthropoda > Insecta > Coleoptera > Coccinellidae > Micraspis > Micraspis discolor. Next base: position 900,858 of record JARTUT010001317.1, on the reverse strand, counting down.
CTTCTTTCGAAAAAATATAAATCTGCTATATTTTTACGTTGAAGTACTGGACAACTTCTCAGATTTCAAGGCCGGAGACGTACCTGCGGGTCTGCGCCAAAACCGCCGATAAGTCAGTGTCCAACATGTACAAGCGTCTCTAAAAATTTGTTACATAGGCGTAGGAGGGAACAGGGGCGAGTTGTGGCGGACGCAAAAAAGTCGTCCCGTGTCGCCCGTGACAAACGATACGAGCTTAGTCTACGACGTCCGATTTATGGATTTCTCGGACAAAACATGTTGGGTTTTTTTATTCCTTCGGAATTGATTGAGGACGTCGCAGTTAACTGGTTTCTGTTACTTGGTCTCTACCATTTCTTGAACGTCGTAATTTTTTTCCGAATTTAACCTTTGCGTTGGTGGGAGAGACTTGAAAAATGTTCGATTATTCAGTTGGCAGAGGCAATATTACTTGAAATATTCCTGTGAACACATAAGTTTATTCTGTATACAGATCCAGTTTTCATCCACGGCATTCATTTTGGTCAAAGATTTGTGAGATCAAGATAAACACTTATTACTTATTGATTCAAATAATTCGTGGACTATTCTGGATGTTTCGCAATTCGAAACTCTCAAACAATGAATTCTTTTGTTCATAACGTTTCCCAAGCAATTGAAATTGACACTTCAGATAACCATAAAAAACTACTTCTATAGTGACACTAATTCAACTGATCTTCGACACCAGATTAAAATGTCTTCGAAACTGTCACTTCATATATCTGTAGAAGATTTACTGTTAATGGCCTGAGTAGATATTGAAAAGTCAAGCGGATATGGATTAAAGAGTAACAACACATTAATTCTCAGATCAAACGATAGCGATATGATAGATCATTTCCACGCTGTCCTTGATGTTAACAACGTTTAATTATCTGTCCTCGTGGTATTGCTATACTAATTGCATTTAGTTGCAAATGGCAAACGGAAGTAATAAATCAAGGAAATAGGTCTTGCAGATACGAAGATATGGCGGCATGTTTTCTTCCGACCGTTCTATGAAGTTTATGAATTTGTTTATTGAATGCAATTTCGAATCTTTTCAAAGCAATAATTCAGCGTTTTACAACTTAAGATTAAATAAGAAAAAATAAAAAAGAATATGTACCATTGTACTCACCACAGACCACTCTATCGAACGGGCTCATCCAGTCTGAAAAAGCGAAAAAAATCAAATAGGTTAGCTATGCGACAAAACAATTGGATTCGACGTCATTGACACATCCGAAGTTTCTATTATTCCTCTATGGCCGATATAAACTACGAGACAATTTAATTCGATTTAACGTCGGCATAAACGACAATGCAATTGTGATTACACGCAGTTAAGAGTGTTGTTTTATTGCCGTTTTTATTGTCGCTACCACAAAGTATGGCCGTTAAACCCATGTTTATTGACTTTTTAGGTCGAAAGAAATCCGAACGATCGCCAACAGGTGATCGGTTGAGAACCGACGGCGCGTGGCCCGTCATGGCGACGCCGGCCGTCGGAAAGGCAACACTCGGACTTACTGCAATAAAAATTTTACGACTCCGTAAACAATGACTAATTGTTTATTACCACCGATTGGGAGTTTAATAGGTGAATCCCATGAACGCCTTTTATGCGTTAGCTTTGAAACCACAGCGACAATAAAACCTGGCATAGACGGACAAAAGGGTAAAAGTCAGCGCTTCACAAAAAAACACTGTACGGGAATTGCAACAATTGCATTCAAACAGGTTTTATAAATATTTAAAGGGAAAATTGATTCCTTTTATTGATTTCACATGCTCCAATACAGTGAATAGTTCATTAAATCGCATTCAGCGTTTGAATAATTTATTGTCGCCATGAATTTAATGAATAAATCAGTTCTCTTTTTTGATTAAATTTAATAAATTCTAGTTGATCCAGTGAAGAAAAAAATGTTTATCCGATTTCCAAAAGACTTGGAATAAACAAAGATTATTAGCGTCAATTTTCAATTATCGGCGGATTTACAGGAGTCTGCAATTTTTTGACTGCATCATTTTGAGTGAATTTTACAAAATGAAATCGTAACAAATCGAAAGAGTGATATATTTAAATAACTATCTTCACTGAACATTGTTTGAAGTGAGTTGAAATGGCCTTCTGTGAATTCCAAAGTTTCCTCGGCGGTTTTTCAGAAATTGGATTGGAGTACATAATTAACTCATCAATATGCTTTTGATTCAACTTAACCTATTGAATTAAAGTTTAATGGAAGAGAAGTCATTGCTCGAGAGCAATTAGAATCAGAAAATTTCTGTGCAGAATTTTTAAGTTCCTCGGTGTTCGTATATGATTTTGTCGCCGTTTATTTTATCAATCTCTATATTCAATATTCACATAAGTTAATATAATAAGCGTACACGACGTTTACCTAAATTTTTGGAATGAAGCAACCATTTGAAACGGAATAGTATCTAAGGGAGCTGTTAGTTTCATACATTTTATCACGACAGACATCGTTTAAAGTTATTTCATATCATCAATACAACTTTGAACTACTATTATCACTCCAATAAATCAATTTAAGTAGTATCAACGCGTTTAGAAATATAGTTGCTTGATATTTTACCATATGAAATATTCGCTGTATATAATATAAGCATTCCGAGCGTTTTACAACATCAAATGCGCTTGAACACAATTATTTGAATAAATTAGATCAGCGAATCAAGGTAATCGATTCAAACGAACTCAAAACAAAGGAAAAACATACATTGAAGATGTTGGAAGTCTTTCCAGCCAATTAAGAGCTATAATGGAAAAGTCGGTTTCGAAGATGCAAAACGATAAAAAACCATTTGGCTTCGTGATCAACACATTGCAAACACAAATCTCACCTGTGATTGACATCCAGGGATATCTCGGTATATCCGGAATCGGCTGCCCACCTGGTGCAGTCGGCTGGCTGCAAGAGTTCAAAGGATCAACCACGGCGCTGGCAGCTTGGTGGTAAAACTGGGCAGCAATAGAAGCAGAAGCTGCGCTTACTGAGCTAGCGGCCGAAACGGCGACACCGTTCTGATGATGATGGCCGAGGGTGTAGTTAACCATGGAGTCCGTCGGTGCCACGTTGCCGGCCAGACCCGCGGTATACCTGCAGGACTTATCGGTGGCGGCGTCCACGGCAGCCGCGGCGGCCAACGCGGCCGTGCTGGCCGAGGTGGAAAAGGCACCCGGTACCATGGAGCCGGTTGCGGCGGCATTGAAAGCCGCGACGGCCTGTTGCTGATGATGATGATGAGCCGCTGCTGAAACGTAAGGGTACATCCTGGATGCTGGTGAGGTTGATGATGCACTGCTGGAGGAATGCTGAGGGGATGATCCGGTAGGAGATGCTGAGGAACTGTAGTTAACTGCTGATGCAAGACTGGCTTCGATGGCGGTGCTAGAAGGGTTGCTGAATAATTGTTGATGATGGAACTGTTGATGATACTTTGGTAGCATACTATCAATAATGAATTTGGAACTCATCGCTAACATGCAGGGTTCCACGATCGACGGACACAACAACGCGCACTTTTCATAGTCTAGAAGTGGCAACTATCGAAGGTTATACAGTTAGCACCACACGTTTTTACGACCGCGCACCAGTTAAGAGCTATTTGTTACGGCGTCGTTTACCCTATGCAGAGTATCTTACGCGTCCTTCTCCTCTACTTCTTCGAATCCTTTATGACCCATGTATGTTCAGTCTATAGCCCTCTATGCCTTATCCACGGTACTAGAACGGTTATGGCGCCCCTCCACGACCGCGCCAATCGGAGCAGGTGCGGTGGCAGACCAATGGCTGCCTCCGCCGCGCTTTCTCGTACACGATGCCATGCTCGACTCGCTCGTGTCAAGAGTCGATATTTCGTCAGCGCCATGCGATGTGGAGAGCGCATTGTAGACGGCGACACTGGACGGAGCTCGTCGTAATCAATTGTTCAACGATAAGATTCAAATAGAAATATAACCATATAACTTACACTACATAATATACTAGCGGGTTCTACAACAATTTCGTGAATTTCAGAGATCCGCATCGAAGGACCAGTAAATGGAATCAATTCCATTTAAAAATCATTTGGGGAAAATTGCATACTATGGGACTTGAACACTTCAATTCTTCAATTATTAAATATAATTTTTTTCTTGACATGTATTAGGATAATATTCTCTGAGTGAGTTGGGACTAAGAGAGTCTTCGTTTTGTAATATCAAATTAATGAAATACTCAATGCAGCAGGAAATTTCGGAGCAGCCACCCCTAGATATCTGAGAATGAATTGGAATTGATAAATCCAGGTATTGTGGTGCATCATTAAGTTTGAAAGTACCTCATCTTTTATATCTCTCAATTGGACTGATTGAGTATTTTCGCAGAATGGATTTTAATTTGAAATTTTTGTTTTTGAAGAGATGCGCCCTAGAAAAAATCTAAGGGAGCCTTGTCGATAAAGTTATCGCAATTCTATTGCTTATTTATTCGAGCTTCAACATTGAATTTCAAAAAAATTCGAGAATATCTGTTTATATAGTTATTATATAAATATGGAGTAGAGTTGTTGCTTTTCTTCCGATTTTTTTATTCAATATATTTCATTTTGCACTTTGGGTGGTTTTCCTCCAGTTACATCCTATTGTTGTTTATATTTTTCTAGAATATTTTTTCAGAAAATCGTTCTTATGTTTTGGAATTTTTTGAGTTAGTTTATAGGTTTTAGCTTTATCTCATGTTTTCTTTGTAATAATAATAATAATAATATATACCAACCTAATTTTCAAAATGTTTATCATGAAATATTAATTCATAATTTAGAAAACAATTCAACAGCCGTATACGAACATTGTTTAAAGTAGTCACGTTCAACATTTTTCATTATTCGAATAATACTGCATATTACCTATTAAAATTATAGGGTGACCCGGATTTTTATTGTAGGTATAAAAATTTTTTTCGTCGAGAAGAATATTTTGTTCGGTAGCAATATTCAGTTTAAGGTACCTAAGTAAAAAGTTCAATTAATTGGCTGATATTCGAAAAATAATATTTGAAAACAGACTCATCATTGCAAGGATTATAAACCCAATAAAAGCTGCAGATTAAAAACAATTTTATAAGACTCTAGATTCTTCATATATCTAAAAATTCCATCCCAAATAATGCCATCAATAGGGAGCCTAATTCATGAATTTTAATATAAATAAATTGATTTGGAACGCCAGGAGAGAAAAAGCATATTTAAAAAATTTTTTTTAGTTGATGAGAAATTTTTATTGCTGCAATTTTTTTTGTAATAATAAACTGAGGATTTTAGATATTGTATATTGTCTAGATACAATGCTTGTCCAAATTATGACATAAATTCATTTTCTCAGAAGAAAAATATTGGGCAACCAAATCCTGAAATAGATCGATTTATGTTTCATTAAACCAAATTTTTATATTTTTATGTATTTTTAATAAATTTTTGTTGCACCATGTGCCATCCCCACCAACCCTCTAAATTTTTTTAATTAAGAAAGTGGCTCATGTGGCACTTAATTGGAAAGGCTTTCATATATTCTTTACAGGCAGGCTGAAATTTTGAAGGAAATTTTTTTTATGAAAAATTAGTTCGCAGGGTAATAAAAAATCCTTCAAATTTCATTAAATTTTGTAAAACTGAAAGAAAATTGACCTGTTTCAGGATTTTCTGCCAAATATTTTTTTTTCTGAGGAAATAAATTTATTTCATAATTTTGACGTGCACTCTATAAAAGAGAAACTCTATATGAGTATATGAAATGTTCTATAATTTTTTCGATTGAGTAAATTCATTTCTAGTATACTATGAATTTTAATTATTTCTTGGGTGTTGATAAAGAAACATATTAATTCAATTGGTATCTCAAAATACTAGGTATGCAGAGTGGATATCTGAATCTCTTTCTCATAGAAATAAACAAAAAAAACATCTAATTTAAATTATTCAATTTGAATAAGTACCTGAGCCTTTCAGTGACGAATTTGAGAATTATTAACGACTTTCAATGCAGTTCACATGAATATCGCAATATATTGAATTGAACACAGAATTAATAATTTCTGGAAATTGAAATGATGAGTCCCATAGGTATCAACATACCTCCAAAACTATTGAAAATTACAATTCATTTAAATCATAAATACAATGACCACAATTAAACGAAATCAATTAAGATTAATTCACACAATAAACTATTTTCAATCACAAATTTCAAGAACCAAGAAGAAACTCTCAACAACTAGGTTTGTAAATCTGACAACACAATATGGCAATACCTATAATAAACAAAAGGGATTAAAAATGTTATATTAGTGTCCTAAATTCATAATATAATCCAATATATATAAAATAATGATGGTGAAATTGATAAATATTCTTGTATCAAATCTTGTGTGAAATGAAATATTGAATGATATTTTATATTTCAATAAGATCACTTTCTTGAATAAATATCCCTCATACCACTGAAGCGTTTCAATAAATGGATGTTTCAGATTTATTCATAATTGATTGATAAAACTACACGAAGATCAATTTATACGTTATTCTCATGAGCAATAATGCATAGTCTGAATCATAAAATGAGATTATTCCGAGTAAGTTTTTAGTAAATAAGAGAGTTAATCGATCCTTACACGAGATTAATTTGATTTATGCATCAATTTTCGGGAATAACTCACCTAATAATCCATGAGAGATGTCTGGAAAATGAAAGGATATTAAAGACAATGAATAAATGTTGAAAACAGGTGAAATCTTCTAACTACTAACACTAACAACCATGAATTCTCTAGGTCATCAGAAACGCATATTTAATATTTCAATTCAGATCCGCTTAAAGTTAGAGTTTGAGAAATATGAAATGTGACCAAGGAAGATCTGTAGACAAGTTCTAATTGAGTGAAAATGGTATTCTACAGTCTTTACAATAATCCAAACATTTAGGGGCCGACAACATCGAGATATAGGTATACACAATGTCGAAGCAGTACTAATGCTATCCTAGAATTTGGCAATTTTTCAACTATTGCAATGACTTTGAAGATTTCATAATTATGAGTTCTTTACACTATCAGCAATTAAGATATAAGAAATAATTCAATGTTTTTTTCAAATTGCAATATCCTATTTCTTTTAGTCTGATCCTAATCAGGATAATGATGAGGAGAAAATATTTTTTTTTCTATAAAAAAATCTATGGATGGAATCGATGTATTTATCAAAGACTCACTCAAGATAAATAAATACCAGAGCTCCACAAAGCTGAAAGCATTTAATCGAGAGAGACCACCAAATAGTTGAATTCAAGACAAAATGAAGTGTGATGTAATCAATTTGAAACTGGGAAAATCGATTTCATGACACATTTAAAAAAATTTCGTCAGGTCCTCGAAAATTGTGAATATCCTAATATTTTTTGTGAATCGGTTAATCGAATAAAAAATTCTGCACAATAAACAATTTTAACGATTCCTTCAATATTTGAGGGTACTTTGAATGATATGATTGAGAGAGTTAATGCAAATAATCAAATTAAATTAAATGTTGAGATTCCAACAAGTTAAAAATTCTAAGATATTTTCCTCGGACCGCTTGAATATCATTACTGAATCAAGAAAGAATAATATATATTGAAAAAATAACATAGAACATATTTAATAGAATCAGGTACCATCGCTTCAAAGTGATCCATGACAAAGTGAACATACTGAAAACCTCTTTGAACTAACTGAAAAAAAAATCTTGAAAATTTCTTCACACCTGTGAAGAAGATACAAAGACCTTGACAAAAAAGTACTACCGTACATAACATGACATTTAGAGGGTTGATGGAAATAGCACAATCTTCCTAAACGCATAAAAATTTGGAAAAGAGAAAGAAAAATTTACCTTTTTCGGGATTTTGAAGCTAAATGGATTTGATCCATAATTTTGACGCGTACTGTGTGAAAAATTTATAAATGTTAATATGTTTCAAATATTTGGAAAAATTCAATTTAAATAAATCTTTGATATTACCTCTGAATTTTATTAATTAAATCAACATCCTCCCGATTTCTTAAAAAGGGAGCAATATTGCAAAAATATAAAGGACCTACACCTCAAGGTATCACAAAAATTCCCTCTCTGAATAAGTAAACTCATTAATATTACCGATAGCAATTCCAAAATATAAAATTGAAATTAGGCGGTATCTTTCATTCCTACTTATCATATTCATGCCGTTACCATGTGGGAAATTCCCTATAATATTCAATAATTTCTTTCTTTTTCCCCTGCCCCCATACAAATTTCACTCTAAATAGATCCATTCGTTTGGAAATTGTCAAGTGGTGTCATCAGACTGTAAATGACCTCTGAACAATCCATAATCTAGCGACGATGTCATATACACATGCCGTTACAGTGATTTGGTGCGTCTGCTAGTGAAGAAAGGTCCCCTACATTGTCGTTCAACATCCTGACAAACGGCCTTGCGAGAACAGAGACGCACTCAGAGATTATAGCGCAAGGCAGAGATGGGCTTATTACTAATTTTCATTTCATATTTCTGCCTGAATTTATTTTTCCTTTTTTCACTTGAATGAATCAACGTTTTTCTATTGCACTGAGGTTCTATTCCTCAATTAGGTAATTTTGCAGTTTAAGGACCCACCGCATTTTGTACGTTTTTGCAAATTGAGGGGGCTTAAGTAGACCCTCTAAAGTAATAATAAATGATTATTATTGAAGAAAAATTGATCTTTGTTTCCATTGTCCACTGTTTGAAATGGCAAAAAAAATTTATATATTGTCATTGCTAAACTTAACCAAATTAATCACACTTAACATAATGAAAAAATGCAAATCCAAAAGAAAATTATTTTTTCAGATAATAATTTCAATTTTTTTTTCTTCAATTTTGACATTGTTTTATTATATCTAACTCAAACTGACCTTACCTAACCAGACCAGCAATTGTGTTATGTATAGGAGTGGTGCTAAACTGCAAATTGCCCGAATTATTATAATAATTATTAATAACTAACCTTATTCTTTTCTGGCAACACGGCGGCATTCTCGACGAAGTTTCTATTACCATCATTGTAATCTGAAAAAAAATATTTATATGAAACCATTTTTATTTTTAATAAAATATTCCTTTGTCCATATTAGTTCCTCATAGAACAACAATTGTAACTCGTAATTTTTCACTGGTACAAGGGCCGCTAGTAATATTTCGAGTCCTAACAATAAAATTAAGGAATGTACTGATGAGAGGTCAGGAAGATTTTGCGCTCTGGACTATTTTTCCGAACTCCGGAAGAGTGAGATTCTAATAAAACCTACACGAAGATTGAACCTATATCTCAAATTAAAAATAACTACTCACACTTTTCCTTAGGTTTTGTATGATGCTGGAATTACCTTTTCCTGAAAACCACTCAAAAGTAGGCATTTCAGCTTCATCGAAAACCATTAAGAATATCATTCTTTCACTAAGTTGTTACCAATTGAATCACTTTAGTGCATATGGCAACATAATCAGGAATACTTATCTATCGGTGAACAAGGTCTTTTTTCACCATCAAAGTTTTGGACGAACAAACACTGCGGTCCTTTGAAATACCTTACATTTTGGAATCCGAATTATACAAAAACGATAATACTTAGGAATCGAATCTTCTGAAAACACTGAAACACTGCTTTTACGTGCATTTCATTGAACTTTTTCAAATCACGAATTTGGCTTCTTAATTTTGACAACATACAATTTTTTCATTGTCAATGAACCATTATGATGAATCGTTCACCAACCAAAACTAAATTAATGAGTCCGAACGATGTCATAGGAATACGTATCTGCTAAAGCATTCGAGCATTGAAATTTGTGACCGACTTCTTGAAAAATTTGGGGATTAGTCTATTAAGTCCAATACAATTTGATTGAATCCATTTTCAGCTCGATATTTGAGAAGTACTGAATCAAGTGGGCAAAAAATCAGAATTCCAGAAATATATAAAATTATCTTGAATGTCTATTCTTACAGTTTGTAAATTTTTTCATTTGATTTTCTAATTTTCATATAGTTATGAAAACAATACTGTGAATGTAATAAAAACTTTGATGCCAACATAGTAGGCTTTATCGTCTTCGAATATGAAGGATAGTCTAAACTGCACATGCGCAAACGAGTCTACACGAATGCCTAGTTCAGGAACTTGAATCGCTCATTTCAAAATTCGGAAGCAATGTCATTAATTTATATTGAAATGCATTGGTGTAAATTATGCTTGACGCATTGATAACAATATCACAAAAATAAAAATACGCAACCAATATGAAATTACTCCCAGAAAGAATTACATAACTGTCTAGTTTTGTGCGCGCCAAATTTAAAAAAGGGTTGAATTCAGTTTGGCACATGCGCAGTATTGGCATCAATTTGCATAGCGTGTGAAGTGACATTTACAATATCGGTTTGATATATACAGGGTAAGTCTTTGACCACTGGGTTAATTTTAACCATAGATGCTTGACGTCAAAATAAACATTTTCTTCCTATAACATTTTTCCAAGTTTGGCCCCGTCCAAACGATTGTTGAAATTTAATAAAAAAATTGCATTTTCACCTATAATATTCAAACGATAATATCAATTGAAATGATCTCTTGTAGAAGGTTTTTGATAACAGTCATGCATATTTTGGCATCAATAGATTTATTCCATTTCTTGTGGGTTTCTCACTACTACTGTACATATTGGTTAAATTGCACGAAAAACAAATATCACTTGAACTGAATGTCCGTATATTGTACCTAGAATCATTAGTCTTTTTTTGCAGATGAAATCATTCATCATCTTTTTTCCTAAATTTTTGAGATATTTGAAGTTAGATAAATTAAATAATGATAATAATAATAATAATAATGAGTTTATTTAAATCGATATAATCATCTGATGAGACATGAGTGAGTGAATCATTTCTTAGAGGTAAAATAATGTATTTAAACAATTCAGATTCAATAGTGGATGCTGTGGAAGGTAATTTTCATTCAAACTAAATTGGACTACAGAGGGGTATTTGCCCAATGAGAAAACTTAAAATGCTTATAACTTTTTAACGCAGCTGAATATGGAAAAACGGTATGGAAAAAATGTTATTTTTCGATCGTATGGCTAAAATTAACGCAGTGGTTAAAAACTCACCCTATAGGTATATGTGAAACTTATTTACGTACCCTCATGTAAATTCTCATTTTACATAAGTAATATGTAAATTAAAATGCTAATTTCTCTTCCAAAGTGAAATTTCGTTCTTGGTGAATTATCAATTTTTCTTTCTCTTTGAGAGCCACCATGTAATTATCTATGCCTTCAACAAATTAATCTTTTTTTTTTCATCAAACAAAAATGGGAGCGAAAATTTAAAATTTGAACATTTATAAGTCTATCGTACTTAGAATTTAGAATAATATTTAGAATAAGAATTGACACTTGAGTACACGACGTGGTGAAATTCAAGGAATCTGAATTTTTGCCAGAATTTTCGTCATGACCCCTGATGCGGGATGAGTTCCTATTCTTTCAAATGGCATTAGAAATTCTTGAGCATTTCCTTGCATAAAACTACACGAGCCTTCTTTTGAGCGATACGTTTCTAGAAATTTCTAATTCTATTCGTCTATCATCTCGTCTGTTTCTTTTCAAATGAGCCCCTGTATATAAAAAATTTATTTTTGACTCCAAAATTGATATAAAACCATCGAATTCATTGCCAACAGAGAAATAAAGATTTCAGAATGATAATAGGCCTCTTCAGTTTTTTATATCGATTGAAGAATCACCGTGATTCAGGAGTAAATCTGTAGTTGAGAGCCTCTCGGAAATCTAACCAATCGCAATCTTGCAAATATCCTCGATCCATCACTGACAGACACCGATCCATGACAATCATCCATCTAAGGACGTTTTGCAGTCGTTTGAGTAGTCATCAGAACAGCACATTATCATAAACACGATTTCAGGACGTAGCTCCGCATGACAAATTGGCCTAAACAAGTGAGAAATCATAAAATCGACCGTAATGATGGAATCGTGTCAACCCCCTGGATTTATGGGACGGAAACCGGGGGAGGATGATGTCTTTGCCTCTCTCCCATAACCGACCGTTTTATACATGTAGAACGAGTTGCAGGATTGCCATAGCTATGCCGATTATGAAGGGAGTAGACGATGGGGCAGTTTTCGTTATTGCTTCATTGCCATTTTGTTGTTATGCAAGATGTAGGGTTGGTTATTGGGGCTGTGGCTGAATTCAGTAATCCTTTAGAACATTGATGTCACCTGATTTTGACGGAATATTGGGACGTAAACCAAACTGAAAAAAAGCTTGATGTAATTTTGATTCGTTAATATTCCTATATCGCAAGATGGAAGAAAAATTTCGGAAGAAAATGTTTTTTTTCCGAATTGACTCTACTGTGAATCGAAATTATTTTTGAATCATCTCAATTCTCCACACTTTTTCTCGAAAGGACAAAATCCAAATTTCAATCTTAAGACAACAAAATTACTTAAAAGTACACACATAAAAAAGGGTTTTTCAATACGGACTTAACAACTTTGAATCTGAATAAAACACAAACCATTTGAGATATTTCAAAAACTTTATTATTGGCTTAAAGCACAAACATATCATTTATGAATTCATATGGCCACCACAGCCCGTTTGCAGCGGTCAATTCTCTGGATCCTATCAATTTTCGATGATTCGGCCACACGTTTGAGCCGAAACGGCCGACATACATTATTTCATCGTTAATGAACCAATGCAATGAATTGTTCACCAATTGAAAATGAATCAATGAATCCGAACGATGTCAAAACAGTACGTATCTGTTGAAGCTACGAAAATGAAATTCTAGAGATTTCCCGCATTTTCATTTAAAACAAGGAAAATTGAACTGTGACAAACATCCTATGTGTCTCTGGATAAAGTGGTATTCCATATCTACATCATTTCACATGGTCAATTAGTGGGGTAAACACCATTCGCTGGCTTTGTCATTATCTCCTTAGTTAAGTTGCCCATAAATAATTTTAAAAAAAATCATTGAAATTTTTCACCAAAGTAAGAATCGAACTACTCCAATTACATTACAACGTCGAATGGCAGGATAGAACCCTCCCATAGTGCAGTTTAACGAATCCATTCCGCAACCCCTAACTATCTTACAGGGATGAAAATTACGCTAGATGGCAAAAAACTCGATTTGATCTCCAGGAAGTCGTAGATCACAATCGAGGTCGATATCATATGGTCACTGTGTGTGACGGCAGGGGAAACATGAGGGAGAAAGAATATTTACTGCCCGAAAAGATCGAAGGATTCCTCCAAGCTCCTCGTTTTATCAGTCTTTTTTCCCTGAAAAAGAATGACGGTATTGCGCAAGGATGAAAAGTTATGGGAAACTTTTGATCTACTTTGGTTTAATATGAGTAGTAGAACATTCACAATTTTTAATGAAATCTTTCTATTTTATTTATTCATAGAACCCAAAATTAATCTTAGCAAATCTTTATCGATATTTTGAGCTTCATTAAAATTTCACACCAAAAATAAAAAATTCATAATAAAAGATGAAGAATACTGAATAAGGAAGGTAATAAAAACTATAAAAGTCGCCAATTTTTTAAGAAACAATGCATGTAATTCGATATATATATATATATTTTAGAGAAAAACAAATAGAAGCTCATACGTGTTGTCGAGAAGTACAAACAAGAAGGAACTTCTAAAAGTGAATTAAATGGCATTCACGTCATTTCCGGAATAAAAAACTTAACTCTCTTATGCGAAACATTTTTCAGACGAGGGGCGTATGTTTGATTCCAATACAAAGTTATGCATATGAGAAATAAGGCTAGAGGGCTAAACTTTTGGAAAATATTGAAATCAATCGATACAATAGACAATAAATCTGACTCCATTAATAGATGGATATCAACAAATCTTAACCACAGTTTGGAATTTTAGTTGCCTTCTCTTCTATTTTGAGGATATACAATGCGGAAACTACAAATGGAATAAAGTTTTTCAGATCTTTATTTTACGAAGCAATAAAAATTCGGTGCTTGCTTTTTTTAATTCACATTATATATGGAAAACTTTATTTTTTTTTTAACTTTCTTCGATGACAGGTTATAAAAGTGTGAATACGAACGATATCTTCTAGTTGTTAATGATATAACGTGATGAATACTAGTACGAATTCGTGTTAGGATAGTATCAGATACACGACAAGCTGGCTTAAGTTTGTAATTTTTAACATTTTTTACATATTCTTGAAACACACAAAATCTGCTTTTCGTACCAAATATTTTCCCATATATTGGAATGTTCGGGCAGAATAAATATTCCAAACATCAAACGAACCAAGGGCCACGATTTAATTTGGCTAGAGTCTGCTTTTTTATGAGCTTCAGTGTATTAGCTAAAGTAATTGACGAATCAGGAAGAACCAGTTAAATTTCATTGCGAATGATATCAAATTAAATTTGCGAAATGGCGAATGATCTAGTTACCTGGTTGAACTATGCTGATTTAAGTTGAAGTTATAGGAACTGGAACTAAAGAGAAATTATATAGAGAACTTCCAAAAAGAGAACAATCTGGATCTACATTACGATTTTCGAAGTTCAGGAAATGAAATTATGTCAATATTGAATATTTGCCAACATTAATACACAGAAATATATGAATATAAATTCAAGATAATCAGAATAATACTTTTATGAAACAAATGAATCATCATGAGGTATTGAACAATTAAATAGAATGAATTCAATGAGGAATATATAGGGTGTCCCAAGATGACCTATTAAATTATTATGGAAATTAGTTATGCAAAATATTTCAGACTTTTTAGTTCAATATTATGTTATGAATGGTGCATCTGAAATACTTTCAAATTTCCAGTTTTGCCAGATGTAGACAAATTTGGCAACACCTTTTTTATTTTAAATTTAAAACACCGTATGTCTATTTTGTTCAAAATTTCCCATCAAAAACTTCCATTAATTTACTTCACTACACCAATTTAATCTACAACTGTTTCTGAGCATTATTTTTTTTAATTTCAAATCAAATTCGAGATTTCTGTTCGAAATTTTGCATGATCTCAGATAATAGTTGGATCTCAGCCACCGTTTTCGAATCTGTGTTGTCAGTTATACAGAGTGGTCGAAACAAATTCACCATTTGTCAACTGACAGAATTATAAAAAAAACTCTGCTTTTTGGCAATAAGACACCCAGCATTATTTTTCATTTTCAGACTGAGAACATCCCTTGTACAATTTTTCTACACATTTCCATATATCTATATTGCGTTGGTTCTAAGTTATCTGCGTTCATTCAATATCAGATAGACTTAATGTGCTTTAATTTCTTTGTATTGATATTTTATCAGTGCTTTCTAAGTCGTTAAAAATCGAGATATCTGTAACTCAACTAGATCCATAGAAAACTCTTATTAAAGTTTACATGACAAACAATTATTCCAAGGGTTTGGCAGAAGTTTTTGTATAAATAACCTGACATTCAATAAACACAGGTCATTCAGAATCTATAATGAAAATAGATATAGGAAATCTGTAGAAAAATTGTGATTTTTGCCATAATGAAAATGAAAAAACCTACTGGGTATCTAATTTGAAAAAACAAGTTTTTGCAATTTTGTGAATTGACAAGTGGTAATTTTATTCGACCACTCTGTATAGCTGACAACTAAGATTCGAAAACGATGGCGCAGAACAAATTTTTATCTAAGAACATGCCAAAGTCCAAATATAAATCTCGAATATTGAGCGAAATATAGGCCTTTTTGTGGCTCTCAAATTTGAATAAATATTTTTAATAATAATTTATGACACAAAAACCGTTGAAGATAGATATAGAAAAAAACAACAAAAAAATTTAATTTTTATGAAAAATAATAAAACAAACGTAATTCGGGCGTCCCATCTAAAAAAAGAAATATGTAGCCAAATTTCCCCCCATCTGGTAACATTAGAAATCTGAAATTTTTCTCAAAAATGTACATCAGATGACCTTATATTGATCTAATAACTGTGAAATGTGTTGCGTGAATAGTTTCCATAAAATTTAATATTCCGCTCACCTTGGACACCTGATATATAAGGCCTTTTTGAAAAAAAAAATGGGAACATCGACTCATGACCAAAAGTGCAAATTTTTTTCAAAATGAAAAGATTTAACGAGACCCATGGCAACTCTGTCACTTTAAATACAACCCTCTGAATAATATTTTTTTTGGATTGTCAATAAACAGGAAATTTCATTTAAAATAAGAAAGCCGGTATAAGTACTGTCCCCATTTAATTATTTGTTCAGAAAAAAACAGAAATTCGAAAACTCCTACCAAAGTGTCCAACACACCTACATTTATTTGTTATCGAATTCTTATTTAATTATTCCTTACTTCATGTTAAGACTTCAAATTTGAGAAAAGTTTCAATCTCTGGAGTAAAATCGACGGTTTCTTTGCTACCCACATCAAATCAGAGTTCCGAAATGAAAATTTTTTTTGAGTAACTATGACATAGCAATTTGTCTGAATTAAAACATCAACTGTGCCTGTATGGTAAACATTCAGATGGTATTTAGAGTGCATTAAATATTCACAAGGAAATAGTATTATTATAATTCATTGAGCTCTCCTTGCAACTAGCCATTTACATAAAAAACACTTATCATTTTAAATTTACCTCACATAATCCTCTTGCTTCAATCATTGGAAAATGTTCATGATTCATACTCTGTTAATGTAGTCGGTTAATTTAATGAAAAAATTTAATTTTGTAGGATACATTTGCGATAGCTGAGTAAATTAGTCTGTTTTTATTTAATCTCACGTAGGTATCGAATAAAAAATTGAAAGATTATAACATATTGAAATATGAATAGTAATAAAATTTTTCGAAAACTCTTATGCACATTTAATTAAATGTATCTCGCTGTTTTCAAAAAAAGTTTTACCCTGATAAAATCTGGTAAAAATATTTGAGTAATGAAAATAGATTATGGACATATTGGGATCAATATTATCCTCATAATGAAGAGAGAGAAACTGCGGTTCTCAAAAAAAAAAAATATGCAGGTCCTCTATCGGCCAGTAGATGCGATATACTTTGGTATCCAGATTGCAAGGCAGGAAATTTCACTAATGGGGTAGTTGGCCCGACAACTTGGTCCACGAGGATTCCCACCCCTTCGCGCTGCGTTTATAAATGAACAAGATATACCTACCCCTGGCGACACCTCGATTCACAAACTGTAAGTCGAAACTCCGTACAAACTGCGCGCAAAATACATTGAATGCTACTGGAATTTCAAGCGGTACTTCTGAGAGCAATGATGTGTCTAAATATATAGCACGTCTCTGTTCTTCCTCACCTGAAGAAACTAATTTTTGACAGTACATATCGTATTGAAATATAGGGAAAAATTTTGGCACAGCGAATAACATACCTGAAAATTTCAATTCTGAATTATAACTTTCATGTCTGTGTGCTCCATATTTCTGCAAATACTTCGAGAGAAAACAGCCGCCGTTATTAATTAATTAATTAGGAGTTTAGGAGAAAAACCGATAAAATCAGATGCAGTATCTATCAGAAGAATGTTACTCAAAAATAATTATTATTTGCATATATGTATTATAAATACAAGTATCGAAATATATTTGATTTTCATATTCGATCTGGGCAACTTGGAGAAGCATCTGTCTTTATTCATTAAGATTAACTGTTAAAGGAAGAAGTCTTTCAACATCCAATATTCCAGCTCACTTTATAAACATAATTATGATTACAAAGCACCACTATGAGGGGAGACAGGGATTTTTTACTGATGATTTACCCTTAGCTCTTCTTGTATCATACGCAGATTTGTTTGAGACTTCGTTACCTTAGTCTCTGCTTAAACTTGCAAAATAGGCATGATACATTGTTTTCTATAAGAAGATGTAAGTTCAAAATAACAAATATAAAGGGTGGGTCATCCATACCTTTCCACCCGGAATTTTGAGCTTTGGAATTGAATAAAGAAACAGGTCGAATTTTGTTGAAAGGGGGACGAATAAAGGTGTTCGAGTGATATTGATGGCATTATCCCTCTTGCCGCAACCCCTAACAGCTCTCATTTCGAATGGGAAAAAGGGGTCGAGCAACACCTTGATGGAATTCGGCAATTCGGTTTTCTGCATGAGTGTATACATTTTCGTTCTTATCGTGATAGAAATAAATGAAATTTTGGCAATTCATCTAATTCAACAATGAGAACTTCAAAAACTTCCATTCCTAACAAGAGTTTGCATCTCATCAACAAGAAACTTTGGCATCTTCGTATGTTTGCGGGAAAGTAGGAATTATAATGTGCAAGTTATAATAAAGCAAACATTTCAAACTTTAAACGAAAAAAAAATAATCGATCCGACTGCATACGTGCTTATCTATATCTCTTTCATATTTTACAGGATAATGAACTCAATATATTCTTTAAATAAGCTGGCAAGCAGAGCCAACTTGAATCTCAAGCTTCTTCATTACGGATACGTCATTTTCAGTTGAATCGAATTGAATTATTGCAACCACAACAAGATATTGCAATTATTCAGTTCATATTGATGTATTTGAGAAATTTCAGAATCACTCTCGTCAATGATAACTATTTAAATCCATATTGCTGGTGACGAATCCTGTTCGGCCAATAAACGTACTTGGAGATTGTTGTCGCTGTCATGGACATAAATTGGAAAATATCATACCCGATAAATTACTTGAACCCATCGAAATTTGTGACATCTCCATAATAAATCAGCAGTAGAATTCAATTGGTCCATTTCGTACAGAATTTCAATAATGGATATACCGGTTCAATATTCTACAAGTCAATTAGTAAAAGATTTATTCCATTCTTAATAAATAAAAATCAATAAACTAATCTCAGTTCACGCCTACAAAAAAAAAAAAACAATTACGGCATAAATATCCTCAATCCCATTAAATTCAATTCCCGATTAAGTGATAAATACCGGATAAATAATCCATAAATCAAGCGACATGCATGGAATAATGTCCACCTAATGAGTTGTTTATCCAGACATAAAAAATAGAGCGAGAAGAGTTGCCAGAGATTATTTTATCCCATGTCGTAAAAACTCCTTCGAAATCGTTTCACGATCCGCTGAAGCGATCCAGTTTAGGGGTGAAATTGCTGACGGTTGCGACATCTGTACGACCACGTCCGAACTACGCGAGGGGTGGTTTGTACATACGCTTGACAAGGAGATTCCTTTTCAACCGCGTTTGTGGTTGCCGATCCAGAGGGATGCTGTGGTACTCGGAATTGATTCGATGAGATGAAGAGACTGAAGATAGAATTTTGCCAATTTTTTTGCCAAATTCAGCTCCAATCCCCTTATTTTCATAAAATGACTTTAAGCTTGTGAGATGATTCTAGAGGACTTAAAACTTAAAATTTGGGTAACGACCGTGCTTGGAATCGTCTGTTGGTTACACAGGGAATGAAAATAATATTGTTGATAAAATTTTTTTTCATTATTCATTAAATAGTTCATTATTCAATAGTTTAATATTAGTTTATCTTATTCTTCGCCGAATATTTCTGTTTGAGTATATTCTTTCATTAGAAAAATATTAAGGTAGTCGATATTTCTGTATTATGAATTGTTAATCAGATGAACAATTATTAAGAATTTTTTATTCAATCCACTAAATATAACCATTCAGAAAAAAGTTATTCTTAAAGCCAAAACTATCTATTCACGATTTTTTGCAAGCAATCTGACGAATTGAATCATGTTAGAATTTTATAATGAATACGAGTCAGAAATGCGTTCAGGTTTGTTTAGATTTTTAGATTCATAGTTTTGAAACGCAATTTGGTTCTTAAACACTTTTGTAGATCTTTTCCTCCCGATGAAATAAGAAGAGCAACGCACGAAGCATTCCTGAGACGTATAAATAAATGTCTTGAAATTAACGGTCAAAACTTTGAGCATCTTCTCTAGTTATAACTGCGAGAGTTTGCCATGGTTCTCCTAATAATAACTTGAAGTCGGTTTCAAGAAGGGGTGAAAAATCTACAGCATGGTTCAAATAACAGTTCCTGAAAATTTCATCTTTTTGGCGTGAAGGGAAAAGAAATAGCTGAAAATTCAAGACGAAACAGAACAGTTTTTTGTGAATAACTCAGAAAATATCCACTTTAGGGCAAGGGTGTGATGCATACACTCACATTATTTTTTAACGTAGATTGAATATCTGCCATAAAAAATGGGGTTCTAATTTGAAAAAAATGATTTTTCACGATTTTGTCTTCCCTAACTTTGAAAGCGATTTTTTCACCCCATGTATCATGAATCGCGATTTCGATTTTTAAAGTGGATACATCAATCTTACATCTTGAAAAATCCCAAAAATGAACATCTTCCATCCAAAAACCTCGAAGTTGTTCTTGTTTCAGTGGAACTCTATTTTCGATTTTTGTTTTCGAATTTTCCCGCTCAGAGAGAATTTTCCAACCAAAACTGAAAACTGTTACATCAAGATAACTTGAAATTTTCTAAGGAATCTATTTCTGCAATAAAAAAATGGTGTTGTAATTTGAAAAACGGAAGTTGACGTCATTTCCGGAGAAACCGGAGGTGCTCATGCCTTGAAAATGTTTTAGATTTCGTGAAATACTTATAAGTGCTGAATTTCAT
This sequence comes from Micraspis discolor, assembly GCA_030674115.1. Classification (NCBI taxonomy): domain Eukaryota; kingdom Metazoa; phylum Arthropoda; class Insecta; order Coleoptera; family Coccinellidae; genus Micraspis; species Micraspis discolor. The sequence continues at coordinate 879,994 of JARTUT010001317.1, read as the reverse complement.
GAAAATACGTTCAGTAGTTTCCCGTATAAATATGGGTGAGGTTCCTCGTGAAAGACCCTGTAGATAGTCATATTTCGATATATTCATTTTTTTCATATAAATAGATACAACCAAGCACGATAAATTTTACACGGTCCCTTTATGGAGTAAAAATTGAAATGTACAACCCGAATAAAGTATTATCTGCTATCTGCAAATCCCTACCTGCGCAATATTCATTTTGATTTGTTTATTGTTTGGTTGTGATTACAATACATAAGATTAGAATGTCAACGACAATTCTTGAACGGGGCGAATTTCGTATGGATGATATTTTATTTGCCTTAATATCCTTCCTACTGAATGTCAGCTAACTCCATGCATATTGGCAGGTCGGTACTGGATAAGTGAGGATTTTCTTCCAAGATATAGCAACATTTTCAGCTACATTTTAATTAGTTGAACTTTTTAACCGTCCACTTTTTGGTACAATTTGGTAACTGTTCCACTTGTATCGTACCTTAGTAAAGTTTTTGTCACTACTGAACGGTTTATTTGAGCATTAGGATGAACAATAATAAAAAGGTCACAAACTTCTTGATGCGTCCTTTCCTCTCCCCATACCCAATCATCATTAGTATTTCTATTCCTTCTACGTCGCTCAATTCTGCCACTTCAAGATAAAATTAAAACAAAATAATCTTTAACGTTCAAATTCGAAAGCTAATATCTTATTTTGACAACTACTGTCACTTCTACAATGAATTTCATTGACTACTAGATACTATTAAGTTTTTCCTTCCTTCAGTTACTTTTCTCTTTATATCTCTGTAGTTATTGAAATAAAAATATCGAGCCCAATATTTTTTACTCGTAATAAAATGTTTCATCAGTAACTAAAATAATAAACAGGGAGTTCCATTGCAAATTCCAAAATTGACATTATTTCCGGTAAATCCGGAAGTTCAAAGTGGTTAAAAAAATCAAAACAAATGGGCAATTTACAGCAGTATCCAGCTTCCAAATTTCATTTTCATATCTGCAATAATTCCAGAATTATTTACTTCGTTTCACACATTTGTCCATCACTGTAAAAACTTTTTAGAAGAAATTAAAAAATCAAGAAATGTTTGAAGAAGACATCGTGGTCAGCTTTGTTATCACTAGCTCATATATCAGTATACCAAAACATAAAAACACTTCCATTTATGTATGGAGTCTTTGCCAATTAATGCTTTTTATCCGATATTTTTTGACAACGGAGATTATGAAAAACTTGATTAATAAACAACCACATAACTTTATAAAAAAACCGAGAAAACTTTTAATTTCCAACGGACCCCAATTTGTTCGAGTGCTAAAAAGATTAGAAGTTTTTCAAATCTCAATGTTACATTTTATGTAATAAAACAATTATTTTATCTGATGAACTCTCTTTAGCGTAATAGTCGCGCGGAGAACTTTTAACGTCAAATCAGAATAAAAATAAGAAAGAAGAAGTTCCAAATGTTAGAATATCTCCATCTGAAATTTCCTTCTCCTATACAGGATGACCCAATGAGTTACGTCAACAAATTTAATTTAAATTCGTCGTAATTAGGGGTATCCGTAAATACCCGATGTATGTTAAATGATTGTTTGGGCTATTACCATCATCTATTGTGGATGTAATGTTTTCCGACGTTTCGATAGACATCTTCTATCTTTATCAAGGACGAAAAGTAAAAAACCTTTTGAAAATTATCAATTTTCAAGAAGTCATTATTGACAGAAGTCATAAAAGAAAATGAACGATGTTATATACTTACTCATCTGTGATATGATGATATTTTTAGGTTGAATCGAACTATCGTCGTCCAAACTTCTGGCAGATCTATAGATGGAGCACTTATGGAATCAGGTGTTATTTTCATAAATGCTGCTTCTTTGATTTTTCTTCCTGCAAGTTTTTCTTCTTTGGATATTATTGATGCTCCATCCCACTTCATACGATGATTCTCATCTACAGCATGTTGGACCAACCTGGATTTGTCGCTGTCTAGTACTCGTAGAAGCTTCTGATGTTCTTTTATTCGTACATTCAGAGGGCGTTCAGTTTCTCCGATGTAAGATCTTCCGCACTAGCAAGGTAATACATATATGCAGTTCTTTGTCCTTTGTGTCTCATTATTGGGCTCAACTTTTGTAAGTTTAGCTCTGATAGGGTCTTGAGTTTTGAATGCAGTCGTTATGTTGTATCTATTTCCAATTCTTCTCATTTTCTCCGACAAACCTTTTACATAAGGAATTACAGTTTTAATGGTCTGATTTATATATGTTGGTTCAGATTGACTTTCACTTGTTCGTCTAGCTTTTTCTAATATCTTTTTGGGGTAGCCATTGCTTCTAAGAGTTTTCGAGATGTTATTTATTTCTTCATTTTGGTCTTCTTCAGTGCAACAAATATTTATTGCTCTATCAAATAAACATTTTGCTACTCCCAATTTAGTGTTTAGTTGGTGGTTTGAATCAAAATGTAGATATTTTCCTGTGTTCGTTGGCTTTTTATACACAGTGGTTCTTGGGATTCCATTTTGTTTATGTACGACTACATCTAAGAATGGAAGTTGTCTGTCTTTCTCGATTTCCATTGTGAATTTAATTGATTCCTCTTGATTGTTTAGATATTGAAGGAATCCATCTATAGTGTCTCTTCCATGTTGCCAAATAATGAAAGTATCATCTACATATCTTTTCCACAGTTTGGGTTTAAGTACATATTTTTCTAATGCCTTCTGTTCGAAAATTTCCATATATAAATCAGCTAAAATTGGTGATAGTGGTGAACCCATGGCCATTCCAAATTCTTGTTGATAAAAGATGTCTTCAAATTGGAAATATGTTGTTTCAATACAAATAGAAAGCATTTCCATAATTGCATTCACGCTTAGTGTAGTTCTTTCACTAAGGGTTTGATCTTCTTCAATAGATGATGGTAATAGCCCAAACAATCATTCAACACGAGCTCCAACAATATCTCGTCATCAACTACCCGATGTATGTTCCACAATTTTTCTTAGTTTTCGAACTGTATTTTTTTTTGTATTTTTTAAAATTACAGCCATCGAGGTTCCAAACATACAAGTCATTTTTCGAAATAGGTGTTTTTCAGTGTCAGTATTGTCTTGAATGTTGTTGCAATAAAAAAATAACCCAACTTCCTGAAATTATTTGAAGTTACTCAGACTGGCTTAAACTAAGTAAGTTAATCCATCCGAACTTTTAAATGAAGATTGTTGCGAGAATTTTCATACTTAAGAATCACCCTTGTTCGATTCCAGTTCTGATGTTTACTATCATCACTGCTTCCTTGATTGTATAAACTGAGGATTTGAAAAGCCAAGAGGTTTTTGTAGAATATTCAGGCCACAGGATTTTTTCTTAGGATGTTTCTAGGATTTCGATTTAGGCGGATTCAACGTCCAAATCACTCCAATCGTTTCTCATCCGATAATAAAACTGTCAGTTTCATTTTTTATTACGATTTCATTGAGCAAAATGGCTGATGATTCCTCATTTTAACAATCGTAAAACCAACGTTTTGTTTTATACCTTTTTTATCTCCGAACTCGAGAGTGATTGATGTCGGTCGTAAACTAACGACAAGCAATAAAACTAAAAATAAATCTTCACATCAACACTGCCATGCTCGCAAGGGGCAGGTGATCCTTGATTCGCGGGAGGGTTTCCTCATCAGATGACTGAGTGACATGCGATCCCGTACCCTCGGACGATTGTACATGAAAGCATGAAATAGATGAATCGGAGAGTTACAGCTCGATCTGCTCCATATAATCAATCGGAAGAGTTAAAAGAAGTCCTTATTGACCTTGCGGAACAAATTCACCACGACTTTTGTGAGTTTTATTTTCGTTTCGGCTCAATTTTTCCGAACCATTCCTATGTTTTTTGGCTCGTTTTGGTGTCGTATTCATAGACCCACACTAGTTATGATCCGACTCATTAACGTAGGATCAAAATTCGCACGATCTATCATGTCTGCAACTGACTGCATCCGGTACTGTTTTTGAAGAAAATTAAGCTGTAACGGAACGTGCCGAACGGCGATGCGCTGCAACCTCAACTGGTTCACCAAAATCAAACGAGCAGTTTCACGATAGATGTTGAGATCACGAGCTTTCTATCTGGTCACATGGCGACTTCCGAGCGCAATTTCCTTGTCTACAGACCGTTTTCAAAGGCTTTGTATCATTTATACACTTGAGTTGTCGATAAAACAGAGTCTCTATAAGCCTTTCCTGCATTCGCTAAGGGTCAGCATACGAAATTTGGTTCAAAACATAACATTTGAGACAAACTACATGTATAATATTTTTTTCCACTGTAACATTTGTGGGCTACTTGGTACGAATGGTTTCAACAGCTGTCTTAAACAAACCAGTTTACAGAACACGCTCATATTTTGCATAGTGATTACGCAGATTCCTACCAACATACAGACACCTCAAATAATTCAAAATATTCAACGCGGGTAATTTAAATGAGAAAATCTGGATACTTTTTTTGTCAGAGGTTGCCAAAATGAACTTTACCATAAACATTCAATTTCAAACCAAATCCGACAGCTTTGGACAAGTGAGCAATTGAATTCGGCCAAATTTTTTGAGGTCACTTCGATTTTCACAAATTTAATTGTTTAATGATAATACTCCAAGGTCCGCCAATCACAAAGGATTCGAAATTGCGTTCAAAATCCTTTCTTATCAGAAATAGCCGATTGTTCGCTTGCACATGCAAAATTAACAAGTACAGATGCATCGGTAATTTCGAAACCATGCTTACATATAGGTATGCAAAATCACCTCGTTGCATGATTTATTCATAAGTGTCCCCTGATAATAAACGACCGTGAGTTTCGTGTAATTGGTGAATTTCTCACTTCCATGGTACTAATTAGTGGCAATATTTCAGTTTATCGCCTATGTGCAATGACTTGCATCTAAATCACGAGGCTTTATGATCGTCACTGATGAAGATAAAGGGATATTGAGGTGCGAGTATTGTCTCATATACGACGCCATTATGCTTTGATGAGCAATTCCAATGAATAGCATGAATTGAACATTTTTACATAGCTTTCGTTTTTTCTGAACCGGAAGAGAGAAAGAATTAAGAATTATTCGAAAAGTTGTTGATGAGAAATGTTTGATGACTCTGGTAGAATTATTATTTGGGTAAAATCCACCATCTTATTATTCTTGCTAGCAACGCTTCGATAGACATCTTTTATCGTTTCCAAGGCAAATTAGCTTAAAAAAACTGAAAATAATAGGCAATTGAAAAAGTATCAGCGATTTTTTGTCACTAGGACGGAGTTCATACTGATATACCCGTCAACACTGAATCCAACTGTGCCAAATTGACGCGTGTTATAAGCAATATTGTTTGAAAAGACAGTTCTGTGATTCATCATTCACGTGAAGAGTTATTTTGGTTTGGAAATGAGTGAAATTTCCGATAAAATACGCTATGCGGCGCTTTTTGTGAAAGCGCTCAGAAAACATGCCGAAAAACGTGTGAGGTCTTCGATGAGAACGCTGTGAGTGGACGCCGGACCCAGGAGTGGTCTACTCAATTTCTTTCCGGAAATTTTGATCTCAAAGATGCTTCTCGCTCGGTACGCCAGTCACTGAAAAAGTCGAAGAAATTCGACAAGTGGTGGAGCAAGATCGGCATGCAGGCAGTCAGGATATAGTGGAGGCATTTGGTATCACTCAAGTGACAGTTTGGAATCATTTAAAAAGGCTGGCTACAAATAGAAGCCGGATGTTTTGGGGCCACATGAATTAACGGAAAGGAAAAATGATTTACCGGATTAACATCAGTGAAGCTCTACTGAAACGCAATGAAATCGTTTTTCATTCCAGCACACACCAGAACTAGAGGAAATGAATGAGCCGACTACCTAGCTGAGGCCGCTTGCGCATTAGGATGCAGTGATAAATAGAGTCCAATAACGTTGCTATCCACTACTAGACTTATAACTGGCTGCGTATATCAAGTTTTCCTTGCTGCGCATTACTCCTACTAAGACTGCCAACAACCAACAAAGAAACTTCCTGTATAGATATAAAACTATTGTTAAACAATCAGTTCAACATTTCTTTGGTGAATGTCCAACATACCAGGCGGAAACTAAGAACTCAAATAACAGAAACACAACAAGGCATTCTGGTGAAAAAATTTGACATAAAAGATAATATCAGTTCAAATATCTTATAATGTTCAACATACCAGGCCATCAAATAATGATCCACAACAAGGCATTTTGGTGTTGAAGATTATATGAATTTTATGTAAGTAATACTTCAAATAAAAAAATTTTTCAATTTTTTCATAAATGCTGCTTCCTTGATTTTTATTCTTATCTTGAGGACAATTTCACACCACCAAGAGCGTTAGACATTGACAAAATAAATGATAATCGTTTGGTGCCAGATCTGAAGTATAAGGCGGAAGCATAAGCACCTCCCAACCAAGGTTCTGAAGCTCTTGGCTGGTCATCAAAGACGTGTGAGGCCTGATGGAATGCGACATCTGTCCTATTTGCTAATTCTGGTCTCTTCTGATCAATTGCTGCTTTCAATTGGTTTAATTGCTGGCAGTAGAGATCCGTATAAAGCGTCTGGCCATTTGACAGTAGTTCAAATTGGATGATACCTTGCCAATTCCACCAAATACACTGTTAAACTTTCCGGGTCGTCAATCTTTGTTTGGCCACCGTTTGAGCTGCTTCACCGGCCTTCGATCTTGAATCTTTTCGTTTGAAATTGTTGCTTGTGATCCATTTCTTCTCACCATTAACCAGCCTCTCCAGAAATGAATCGATTTTGTTCCGTTTGGCCAAGGAATCGCAGATAGGAAGACGATACATCAAATTTTTTCCAACAACTCGTGCGGCACCCAAACATCAAGTTTCTTGCTGAAGCCAGCATTATGCAAATGGTTAAGAAATGTTTTATGGTCCATCTTAAGCTCCTGAGAGATGCTGTGGTAGCTCCCATGCCGATCTAGATCAATCATTTCCAATATTTCATCAACATTCTTGACAAGCAGCTTTCCAGTAGGTGGTGCATATTTCAAATCAAAATTACCGGAACGGAATCTTCGAAACCAAAACTGTGTGTGATTGGCTATTGCAGTATTGGGGCCATAAACATTATTTACATATGCAGTAGGCTGACTTGCACTCTCCCTGTTAGGGTGTGTTCTTAACTTCACCTTAAGTACTCAGATAAAGACTTAAGGATTGAGAGAATCCGACAAACTAAACAACCAGTCTCAGAATTTCAAGGGGATTTTCCAATCGCTTCTCATGAATTGTGGAATATAATGAATTTCTGTTCATATTTCGAACATTCCCTTTTATCAAAGCAAAAATGTATAATGTATCGAATTTTTTCTTTGTTCACCTCCATTTTTGACGCGCTGACACACTAGTAAACCGTACAGTATCAAAAATGACAAAATATGTTTTGCTAGAACATAATTTTTTTTTCAAAGAAAAAAGTTTCACCAGATACAACAAATATAAACAGAGATATAAGTCAGTAAAGCCATTAATGCTCAATAAACTATTATTATTAATTGTTGGTTTACTATACACTTTAAAATTCCATTGTGTTCATGAACATGTACATCTAAAAATGAAAGTAGTCTACGTTTCTCGATTTATACAGTGAATTTAATGGATTTCAGTTGATTATTTAGATGTGGATGAAATCCATCAACAGAGTCCATTCCATTTTTCTGAATGATGAACGATAATTTTTCCTCTTCTATTTTTTCAATGAAATAAGTATGGTATCACAACCTTCCTCAACTATGGATGATGATTTCTCTTTGAATGGGTTCCATAGCAGACTTCAAACATCAGAAGATCTGAAAAATCCTCACTTGGAACGCAAGACGATTCGAAGAATCCTCCTTGCAGATGGCAACAAATTTTGTGTATTAGGAAGTATAAGAGGGTATTTCTAAGGACAAGAGTGATTATATTTCTAAACTAACAAAGGGCTATAGTGCTGAGATTATTCTCCTGCAAGAGACACACACGGGTACTAAAAAAATCTTCGTGAAAGAGGAACCATAAAAGATTGAATATCTCCTTAGTAAAATTTACGCTTTAGCTTGTTATGTTAAAAAATCCTTAATCCACAATATCGCGTTAATACAAAAAGGCGAATTTGGGGGTGTTTTCTTTATTCAAATGTTGTATTTTTGTTATTCAGTTCTTTTTTCTGCTTTTGTCTTTTATTTCCAGATTCGATGTGGGCAACTTGAAGAAGTCTCTGTTTCCATCAATAGAAGACCACTTTTGAAGAAAGAAGTCCCTTAAATATATTTCAGCTTATTTTTGAACTTTCACCACTTAGGCGGGGAGCCAGGTTTTTTTTTACTGGGATTTTTTCCCTAGGCTTTTAGGTGATACGCTGAATTGTATGACACCCCGTCACTAACCCGTGATGCATATGCTTTATTGTTTGCTAACTAAATATTGTAAGGCAAAAGTTCAAAGGAATATATATATGAAAATATATATATTTATTATTCATAAATATTAATTATGACATAAGTCATAATGAATGTCAGTTGATAATTTTTTCCTCTACTATTTTTTCAATGAAATAAGTGTTATATCACAACCTTCCTCAACTATGGATGATGATTTCTTTTGAATGGGTTCCATAGCAGACTTCAAACATAAGAAGATCTGAAAAATCATCACTTGGACCGCAAGACCCGATTCGAAGAATCCTCCTTGCAGATTGGCGACAAATTTTGTGTATTACAATAGATTTGAATATAGAAGGTATTTCTAAGGACAAGAGTGATTACATTTCTAAAATAACAAAGGATTATGGTGCTGAGATTATTCTCCTGCAAGAGACACATACGGATACTAAAAAAATCTTCGTTGAAGAGGAACAATAAAAGGTTATGTATTAATTGATTATCTAATTAGTAAAATTTATGGTTTAGCTTGTTATGTTAAAAATTTTTGATTCACAATATCGAGTTAATCCAAAAGGCTAATTTGAGGAAGTTTTCTTTATCTCTTTCAAATTTTGTATTTTTGATACTCAGTTCTTTTTCTGCTTTTGTCTTTTATTTCCAGATTCGATGTGGGCAACTTGAAGAAGTCTCTGTTTCCATCAATAGAAGATCACTCTTGAAGAAAGAAATCCCAAATATATTTCAGCTTATTTTTGAACTTTCACACTTAGGCAGGGAGCCAGGGTTTTTTTTTTTTTGGGGTTTTTCCCTAGGCTTTTATGTGATACGCTGAATTGTACACCCCGTCACTAACCCCTGATCCATATGCTTTATTGTTTGCTAACGAAATATTGTAAGCCAAAAGTTCAAAAGAATATATATATATATGAAAATATCAACTACATATTTCTTCTAGAGTGGGCCACTGAGCACCGTAGCCAACCCGTAGAATTCTGGGCTTCAGTCATGTTCTCCGATGAAACCAGAGTTTTGAAAGAGACTGTCGACGAATTCGTGTTTGATGAGAACCGACAAGAGCTACTCAACTTGCTGATACTCGAGTGTGCCACCATTAGCTGAAAAAATCTGGAAAGTATTATGTGTGATGGACGTACGGAGTTAGTACTCATTCAAAGCACAATGCCGGGCGATAGGTACATCAGGAACAATCTGCAGGTCAATGTGGAGAGACGCTGCTGGCGATAATTTTGTGTTTAAGGACAATTCCAGACTAAATCAAATTAGAGCCTTTGCTGCGTACTTAAAAAAAAAGTATTTAACGTTTGAAGTGATCTTCTTTGTTCCCTGATATGAATCTGAAAGTACGTGGTTGAGACATGCATTCCAGGGCTGCTGACAGTCGAAAAAATCCTCCCATAACTATATAGGACACTGTTATTGCTGCCCTAGACGAATGACACAATGAAAGACAATTGCAAATACTTTTCTTGAAATACAAGGTGTCCCGAAAAATATCGGGTATTTTGCGAACGAAATGCTGCAGCGATTTAACAACTTCAACAACATATAAGTGACGAAGCAAATTTTCACCTGAATGGTCATGTAAATGAGCGGAATTGTCAGTACTGCGCAGTGGAGAATCCGATACGATCAACCCCTGCATAGGCCAAAGGTCGTGGTTTTGGCCGATATGTCTGCTGAAGGCATATTTTCATGAAAATCAAAGAGGCCGAGCAATTAATGTGAATAGTGACCGTTATTGCGATATGTTGCGAAATTTTTTGGTCCCAGAGTTGCAGGAGTTCGCAGGTTTCAACTGAAGAACGTAGTTTCAGCAATATGGCGCCACTTGCCATACCTCAAATAATTCAGTGAAAGTTGTTAACGAATTATTCCCTAATAAAGTCATTCTGCGAAGAATTCATATGTTAATAATGAACAATAAACTTTTTATTGCATTGTCCCTTCCTGGACACCTTGTATAACAATGTTTGATAAAACTCTATTTCAGTGTAGAATGAAAACTATCAGTGCTGTAATAAACTCATTAAAATTGCACTAGAAGGTATAATCAATTTTTCCACCAATAAATTTCTCAAATTCTCGCTGAAATTGAAATATCGTCTAATACTCGTTGCAGAAGACAATTTCAACACTCATGTTGCCCTTCGTCACTCCTTGTCGAATTTCGCATTCGTGTTGGAATAGGTGCCCATTCTGCAACTTGTATTCGAATATACTATTTTAATATAATAAATGTTGAACTTTTGAGGTAGAATAAAATCAAGAAAAACAGTAGTTATTCACTTCAATCTAACGGATCAAATAACGCTCAGTTTATTTTGGATATGGTAAAAAATTTCGAATGTATGTATAGTTTAGACATTGGGTCAAAGGAGTTCAAATAACCCCATCCAAAATGCAACCTGCATTGTCGAGAAAATGGTGAGAGAACTGAAGGAAATATGAAACATCAGCATGAAACTGTTTCTCCAGGATATATAGATCACCATATACCACCAGCACAATGTGTTTTCCTTCTTTCGTGAAATACCTGCTTATCACCTCAATCCCATATGTATCGGTGGAAACTGCACAAATCCAACGTTTATAAAACTACCGGCGTTACCAAGGCAACCGTGTGATATATCCCTGCACCGAGCCCTGGGGAGAGGCTAGGAAGCCCGATGAACGAGGTGTGCTATGCAATGAAGAGCATGAGCTTAGCGGAATGGTTTTCGAATACCAGAGGCGTAGCATTCGAATAGGAAATACTGAAGACTAATTGAATAGGCACTATAACAGGAAACATTTTTAAAAACGAATACGTTTTAAAGAGATGCACTAATTTTGAAAATATATATATAGTAAACTCGATTATATTTAAGTAATTTTATTTATATCAATCAGAGGTTTCATATGAAAAAAATCTGTCCATTTTGGTTTATTGCTAATCTAGCAATACGGAATGATTCCGTAGATTCTCCTGCGAGGAAATATTCCAAAGAATCGTTACTGAAATGGTTGCACCCCAGCCGAACCTCTAGTGAAGAAAGTGGTCAAAATGACGTATCATCTGATTCCCTTCTGTCAAGTATAACAGTATAAAACACATTCGGTCATTCAACACATTGCTGAACTCAGCTTTATGGAATCTACATATGAATGCATGGATGGAAACATGCTGGTGACTGCATATTTTTGACGTTGACAGCGCTTTCGAAAAAAACAGCTTTTTTAATTTCATCTCTGTTAACTGCCATCCCAATTAACAATTTTTTTATAGCACCTAGCTGTACAAACGTTTATAGAGCATAAATTTAACTGTACATACTGATTACACTGTAGCTGTTGTGTACATTTAAAGGGTGATTCAAAAATTTGTATATAAAATTTTATAAATAATTAGTTGAAAGAACGTGTTCTGAACAAAAAGTTACATGAGCCAAACGGTGACTGCCGGGACACTCATATACAAAATTCACCTAAATCTTCTTCAAAACGTAAATAGAACTTTCATGCTTTATTAAAATGAAATAATACCGCAACTTTTTAGTTAGGATAGCATTGGATGACATTTTGAATTAATTAATCATGTCTTACGAAGTAGGAATTAACTAAATGGTTACAAAGAAATCCCCACATATGTTACATCTTCCTAAATATTCTTAGGATGGAACATCTTGAAGTACTTTTTTTCAGATAATATTCATATCATCAGTAGAAAGTACACGATTTCTTGGTATATATATTGACAAGTCTTAGTGGGTCATCATTAATTTGATGATTTTTCGATCGAAATATACTTATTTTCGAATTCTCTTGAGAATTTTATACAATTAAGAATTGGCTGAAGGTTAAAAAAAATTGTATTCAATTTCATCTAGAAATGGGTTGGAATTTTCGAATAATTTTAATTAAATATTATTAGTTATTGCTGCGTTCAAGTTGGTTTTCTCATCCCTTCAGAAATGTTTATAATCATTTACACTGCGCAAAAAAATTAACGCACATTACGGAAATCTTAAATTTATTCTTCAACAAAAGATGTTCTCAATGTTAATTATTTTTATCAGAATTATGCATGCATATGTTATCCACTTTTAACGTTTTTCTTCAATACAGATGTTTTTTCCCAGCAGGAATAAACAAAGATGAGATCATCAGATTTTGAATGTATTGGCTCTATTCTGAAATCAGTTGTTCTCCAGCAATTCTAGTGATCAATAGTTTTTCTTTCATTTGATTTTCTACACTCAATCGCTATGCAGCGCGTAACACGCAATATGATCCAAGAGGAATTTGCCCAAACGGTAGTTTTGCGAGAAGAAGGGTGGACATACACAAGAATTGCAGGAAGGTTAAGCCCAGTCCTACATTGGAAGCGGATTTAGTCTGGCCAGCCAACCCGACCCGATTTGATTCTCTTCAGAGCAGTCCAGACCAAATCGAACACTGCCTCCAATGTAGGAGGAAAGTACGTTTTCTTTGTTTTTGTTTCCTCCAGACCCGTCCAGACTGTCTGATCTGGAGAAATTCCGCTTCCAATGTATTAGGGGACCGGAAAGTAATGTCGTTTCTGCCTATGCCAATACTTGATTGTCATTTGTCAGCTCATTGTTTTGTTCAGAGGCGTACCAAAGACATTGTGAGGTTATAGTGATTTCTTTACTTATAGACAATTGAATTACAATTTTTTTGTAATTTTGGGTAAAATGGCCAGCCAAATACCAGAAGAGGTACACATCCGGCATTGCATGCTCTTTGAGTTTCGCAAGGAAATAACGCAACAGTTGCTACCAAAAACATTTGCGATGTTTATCCAAATGCACTGGACATTCGTAAATGCCAAAGGTGGTTTTCCAAGTTCAAATCGGGTAATTTTGATCTTTCCGACTCGTATCGATCAGGAAGACCATCAGCGTTAGACAACGACGTGTTAAGGGCGGAAGTGGAAGCAAATCCGTGTCAGACGATCGAGGAATTGTCAAACAGTCTCAACAAACCTTGGTCGACCATCCAAGAACATTTGAAGCAGATTGGGAAAGTAAGCAGAGCAGGTGTTTGGGTCCCGCATAATCTGTCCGAACAGAATAAGGCTAACCGATCAATCACATGCAACTTATTGCTTCAACGACACAACACAGAAGCGTGTTTTGTTCGCTTGATCACAGGAGATGAGAAATGGGTCCTGTATGATAAACCAAAACGCAAAAGGCAGTGGCTCTCTCCAAATGAATACTGCTAAGCCAGGTTTACACCCCAAAAAAGCGCTTTTGTGTGTTTGGTGGAGTATTCGCGGCATTGTTCATTTTGAATTACTGAAACCTGGACAAACTGTTACTGCAGACCTCTACAGCGAACAATTGCAGCGAGTCAATCAATCTTTAATTGAAAAGTGGCCAGCAAATGTATGTGTTTGTATTTAGCGTAAGAAAACGACATTACTTTCCGGTCCCCTAATAGGACTGGCCTTAGAGTTTCCCATACAAGTGTGACCAGAATGTTGCCGCGATTCAGGGAGACAGGTATGAATGTCCGAAGACCAGGACTGGGTAGACCACGGGTAACAATTCCCATTCAAGAACGTTACTTGAGAGTTTCTCCGTAGAGACAACGGTTTGCAACCGCTCGCCTCCTTCAAAATCATCTTGAGCAAACTCATGGGGTGCGAATTAGCATTCCCATAATAAGAAATCGCCTTAGAGAATATGATTCAAGGCCTCGTGTCATGGCAAGAGGCACAGCTCTTACACCAGCCCATCGAAGGGCGCGTTTGGATTTTGCGAGAGAGCATATCCATTGGGAAGAGGCTGATTAGGAAAGAGTTATCTTCACAGCTGAGTCTAGATTCTGCCTCTACCATTGTGATCGACGTTCCCTTGTATACATACGTCCACATGAAAGATATGCTCAGTGCAATTTCCTGAATAATTTCGGGGGAGGATCGATTATGGTATGAGGTGGAATATCTGTGACTGCTTGCACAGACCTAGTGGTCGTTGATAATGGAGCTATGAATGCTGATAGGTATATAAGGAACATTCTTGAAGAGCATGTAGTGCCATTTGCCTTATACATTAGTGAAAATTTTATTTTGATGGACGATCATGCCAGACACCATCGTGCGCGCATTGTTCAGGAGTATCTTGAAGAGGTTGAAGTCTCTCGAATGGAATGGCCAGCAAGAAATCCAGATCTCAATCTGATTGAGCAGGTTTGGGACAACCTCAATAGAAGGCTGAGAAGTTCAAAAAATCATCCAGCTACTCTTAATGACTTAGGAACCCAACTCAGAGAAATCTGGGAAGGATTAGATCAGAACATTTTTAGATCACTCATTTTCAGTATGAACCGTCGTTGCCGAGCTGTAATTAATGCAAGGGGTGGAAATACCGAGTATTAAATCACTTATCAGCATTCCAGTATTTTGAAAATTATTTATTTCTCTTCTTCCACATAAGATTCGGTGAAATCCTGAATTTTTCTTCCATTTAATGTTTCTTGTTTCGTTCAAAACCTTCCCGAGAGAACATAAATAATTAGTTATAAAGTTAATGTAGAGTTAACTCATTAAAATTGAGAATTTCAGAATGTGCGTTAATTTTTTTGCGCAGTGTATTATTACATCCAAAATTTGAAAGTTTCAAACGACGCCACTGGCGCTTGCATGCTACATAAATCGGTAATAAAATTACCAGGGATATACATTGATCTAAACAGCGTGCGAGAAACCAAGAGTTACGGCATGATTGAGATATTTATCAGACTTCTTACTCTCCTAAATTCGACACTTGGGTTTATTTGTGGAAGCAGAAATAGATCTATGAGTAGGATTTACAAGACTGGGGTTGAATGGGGAGGTTTAGGGTTGGTTATTCCGTCTTATCGTCTAAATTTGATATTTATACAAATACGATATGTCCTTAACCTAACAGATAATAATGATCTTAGTGAAATTACTATTGGAAAGATTACCTCTTCATCATCTTTCAAAGTTTCTACAATGAACTGCGATTTTAGAAGAACCACAATTGGTGATTTTGAAATTGATTGTTGAACCAACAACTATCTCATTGAGTGTTCCATCAGATGATCCCAGCGTAACTGTAAATTTGCGTTCGTTTTCTCACTTGAATCGAATGGTTTGTTGAGCATTGCTTTTAAAATACGTTTATACGTTTAGAATAATATATACTTTTAAATTGTGTGTGAAGAATGTTGTGTGTGTGTCTCTTGACCGACCAGTATAAGAAATGCCTCTATTCAAAGGGATTGACACAGTTATTGCCAAATTATCATGAAGAACCTGATCATTCCATGAAAGATAAGAATAAAATAGATCTTCACATTTAAATTGGAAGGAAATTTTCAGGACATATAAGTATAACATAATATAGCCTTTCAAGTCAGCTCTAATACGTTACGATGTGCCTAATGGAATTTGAGTGGTAAATAATGGAATGATTCAAGCCTTCCAATGAAGATTTGATTCATCATACGTTTCGGAAGTGAAGAGCCAAGTAACAAATAATTTATACATCGGCTTTCTACCTCTGAAAAATTTGATAACGACGTATCTGGTTCCTGGACAGATTTATTGGAGAAACGCGTATTCGTGGGTAGTTGAAATCCTGAAACGAAACAGACTCGTTGACTGATTTATTCTTAGAGCCCAAGTCGTAAAATTAGACGTAAACAACTCTTCCTCTGATATGGATAAGTTATATCGCAGGTATCCATTCGTAAAACATCTTGTATTATGAAATCATATTGTCCCTAGATTTTTTTTAGGTAACTATTTTACATAATGCACAGTGTATGAAGGAATACTCTATCCTATTTCCAATTTTTCAATTATCCTTTAAAAAAAGTAATGAATGGGTTAATTATCTGAATCAATACGGAGCCAATCTTTTCAGTGAAAAAAATATCTGGGGCTTTGAGAATTTGTTTTTCACAATGAGCAAAAATATCAGGCCTCCAAATAGAAAACCGCCGTTTTACCATAGGTTGCACTAGCATTGCGAATCAGTCGATAAGTACTAACAGAAACGTTACATAGTCAGCTGAGGCATCAGTCAACAACTCTACAAAATCTTGCTTGTCTCTTTTTACTGTGCTTTGTTCTGTTTGTTCACGAAAATGGCGAAATTTAGCCGAGCAAGGGTCATTTGCGGGAAGTGTTGCTTTTTGCATTTCATTCGAAAAAAAATGCAGCATTGGCGCGTCAAATGATTGTAGAAACTTATGATCAATGTTGTATTAGTGAAAGAACGTGAAAAGGTTCGAGGACAATAATAATACTTTTTTTTTTATTCTCAACAGGCTACACCCAATAACAGAGAAAAATGATCAAACAAACAAATGCGATTGAAAAACTTAAACCAGACTACATATGAGATCCTTATAATAGCATATAAAATTATATCCAATAGTGCCTTAAAATTACTACATGAAATTTTACAAAAAAAATGTTATTCCCTCAATACTCGAAAAAAAAAATCAACAGCATACCAATCACATCCTTATCCCAAGCGTACAAAATAAACCGAAAAAGATCACGAACCCCCACCACGATTCTCCAAATGGCACATCAAAATCACTGGTAGTTCATCGTAGTAGATATCACATCGGCCACAACAACTGACATATAAGTTACACATGAAGTTGATAGGAGACCGTGACATAACATTTGTCCTACCAAAATCAACATAGAAGGTGTTATATTGCCTCAGACCAGGTCTAGGTACAGGAATATTAACCTTACTCAAGAGAAATGAACAATCAATCCCACCACGCAGAGTCCCGTAGAGTAACTTCAATGCTCACGCCATAACTTCAATACCTCAACTCCAAGGCTCGCGGCGAGGACCGAGTGGTCAAATCCTCTCGAAGGGTACTATTCGAAACATTTAAAATAAATATATTTCAAACACCTTCTCTGGATGGCCTCCAGGATGACGACAGCATTATTGTATAATGGACGACACCAGACTATAGAGGCATATTCTAATCTACTACGAATGAAAGAATAGTACAGTATCTTCATAGTATAGGGGTTCACAAAATTGTTCCAATTTCTAATAAAATAACCAAGAGTCTTAGAAGCAGAAGAGGTTATCTGACTTATGTGCCCGGAAAAGGACAATTTACCATAAAAAACAACACCCAAATCCCTGTACTCATCACATCTCTCCAGAATCTGATCACCCACAGCATAGTCATAGTGAACTGGGGTTAGTTTACGAGTGAATGATACAACTCGACACTTATTGATATTCAGGCTCAAACCGTTCCTGAAGCACCAAAGACCGATCATATCCAAACCTGCCTGCAACCTCACGCAGTCATCAAGATCCCCAATAGCAGCAAATATTTTCAGATCATCAGCAAAGAGGAGATGGAGACACTGAAGAAGCAGGGACAGGTCATTAATATATATTAAAAACAGCAATGGGCCCAAATTGGAGCCTTGTGGCACTCCAGATGTGGCGAGATAAGGTAAGGACTCACAACCCCCATACTGAACATATTGATAACGATCGGAAAAGTAAGATCTAACCAACAGTAAAAACTCTGATGAGAATCCAATGTATGCAAGCTTTGAGATCAATATCTGGTGATCAATCTGGTCGAAGGCCTTCTGAATATCTGTGTATATAACAACCATCTGACACGATCATCCAGTGACTCTGACAGACACTGAGTAATGCTTGCCAAATTAGTCACCGCTGAACGATCCTTCATAAAACCATGCTGATGTGGTGAAATTAGTGCATGAACTGAGGGATAAATTGAGTCATATAAAATTACCTCGAAGATTTTAGCGAAGTTACATAAGATTGCTATAGGTCTATAGTTAGTTATAAGGGACGGATCTCCGGACTTTAACACAGGACAAATTTTTGTCATCTTCCATACTTTTGGAATATGCATTCTCCTCAAAATTTTATTGAAAATTAGGGATAAAGGTTCAGCTAAAGAAAAAATGCAGTCCTTAACGAGAAAACTAGATACATTGTCGACACCACATGTTAACTTGGTTTTAAGCTTCCTCGAAGCCTTAATTATGTCATCCTCAGTGATAGTCGGAAGCGATATTGAGCTACCATTGGAATACAGTCTATCACAACGCTCAGGAATGAAACCAATGTCTGAGGTAGTAAAGACACTGGAAAAAAAAATTTAGAAAGCACTGACGTGAGGTCAGATTGCTTTGGCGCTCTTGTTGACCTACTTGCGAGTAAATATTCAAACCTTAACAAATCTATAAGCTCTCTGATCAAGTGAACAATAGTCTTTTTCCGTACTAAGGGACAATGTTATGTAAATATGAAAGCCTAATGAATAAACAAACCTTTATCTCAATTTGAAAATAACTAGGTACTCATAATTTTCACCAAATTTTGTCCTATGCTTCTCCTAAAAACTTACGTCATTGCTTTTCTGAGTTTTGACAACGCCATCAAATTCTTTCTCTATGATAAAATTTTTTTTTATTAATATTACGTCTGTGCTTTTCTGAAACAACGTCATCGACATCGAATTCTACCTCTATGAATTCTATGAAAATTTTGATTGATATTACGCCAACTGACACTGATATCTAGGTCCGCAAGTTGTCAAACGAATATCGATCTGTGATGGCAAATCTTTCAATGACAAAGCTCGGACTTCATGACATTTCTATTTTTCTCTTGAGTAAATGCAAAAAATGATCATATCTTCAGAACGGGGAAAGCTACGACAATGAAATTAGAGGATGAGAAAGATATCGGTAACCTCAATATATATACGGATTTTCATTTGAATCTAAATGAAGTCTTAGGAGATATTGAGTATTGAAAATTTTTTTTTTGGGAATTTTTGAAAAATTTTCTAGCTTGACGATTTCTGCGAAATTTTGCAAGCCGTTTCGTTTCAGCCTCCCTCAATAACGTTCCAAGTATCAACTTGATCGGATGGATATTCTAGTAGTTATTGAGGAATGAAAATTTCAGATGCTCATAACTACTGAACCATCCGACGGATTTGGCCCAATAACGAACTTGACCGAGATATTTGGACAATTAACCTATTCTGAGAATATGAAAACTCTAGCTGATTCCTTTTGGATGCTAGAGAGGATACGGCCGGACGGCCGGACAGACTCAACTTTCGCCATGAATTCTTAATCAGGGAGTCGAACCCAATCGATTGAGACCATTTTCGGCTCGATATTCCAAAATTACAGACATTTGGGCAAAATGATAGGCACTCTGTTCGGGTGAACAAGAGCGCCAAAAAGTAGAAAACCCATCAACAATCTTCTGAGATTCCTTGAGCTCAACACCTAGATATGACATAACTCCGGGAATACGTGATCTAGACTTTTTTGTCTGCACAAAAGCCCAAAAGCTATTTGGGTCCTTTCGAACTCTAGTCTCAACGCACTGAATATATTGCGAATAAGAACTAGCGATATCTCTTTTAATTCTGCCACGTAGTATTTTGAGTTGATGAAAATCTGAATCACATTGATACCTCCTATATAGTCTACGATAACGATCCTTCAGTCGTATATTGGAAATGATATCATGTGTGAACCATGGTGGATAACGGCGATCCCCAGTTTTATAAACTGGCACACAAGTATCAAAGATACTATCGAGCTTAGCATACATCACCTCACATGCTAAATCAGAATCATCCATTTGGTGAATTACAGACCAATCAACAGAATCAATTAAATTATACAAAAGGGGAAAATTTGCCCTTCTAAAATTATAAGTTTTTTTTTCATGTTCACAAATGAAATTTGGACCAGAATTCGCAGAGGATGCAGATTTGGAGACTTTGCTGGATGAAGATTCTTGTAGGACGCAAGAGGAACCTGCGAATTTATTAAGCGTGACTCAGCCAGCGGTTTCTCATTGCTTAAAATGCTTAGGAATGATCCAGAAACTGGGACATTTGGTGCCGTACGAGTTGAAGCCGAGGGACATCGAACGGCGCCTTTTCACGTGCGAATAACTCCTCCAACGGCAAACCAGAAAGGGGTTTCTGCATCGTATTGTGACCGGAGATGAAAAGTGGGTACACTATGATAACCCAAAACGAAAAAAATGGTGGGGCCTCCCTGGCCATGCATCAACTTCGACAGCGAAACCAAACATTCATGGCTCGAAGTTGATGTTGTGTATTTGGTGGGAACAGATTGGTGTAGTGTACTAAACTCTTGCTACTAGGCGAAATCATTACAGGAGCCCTCTATCGGACGCAACTAATACGTTTGAGTCGAGAGAAATACGCGGAAATACACGACAAGATAATACTTCTGCATGACAACGCTAGGCCATATGTTACCAAGGTCGTGAAAACACACCTGAAACACCCTCCCGCCGTACTCTCCTGATATCCCTTCTGATTTCTACCTATTCCGATTGATGACGCATGACAGCACTTTCGTTCCTACGAAGAAGCCAAATTTGGATCGATTCGTGGATGGCGTCAAAAGACGAAAAATATTTTTGACGAGGAATTCAGAAGCTGCCACAAAGATGGTAGAAAGTTTTGACTAGCGATGGAAAATATTTTGAAGAATTAGTATGTAACGAATTTTTCATAATAAAACCTCAAATTATGAAGTAAAACGGCAGTTTTCTATTTGTACGCCGTAAATTGAAATTTCAACTCAGTTTTTATAACTCATCGATATATAGGCACGATCTACCTAGAAGGAATGTAAAGTTGGTATCGATTTTGAATATTAGTCGACATTTGTACGGATGCCTAATAATGATTGAAGAGTATATTTCAGGATTTTCTTGACTAAAAAAAAATGAAAAATATTAGAATATTTTGAAGTCATACATTAAATCATAATAACAACATTAATTGAAATTGTTATTTCAAAATATGTAACTTTTCGGCTTCATCGGCTGTTTTCCATCGGCGTGACATGTTACCCAACGCATCAAACCATTTCACGAGCAAAGGGTTCATCTATTTCTCTGGTACTACACTACATATAACATAAAAGACAACAATAAGGCGACCTTCGAAAAATTTCTTATTGCGTCTGTGACAGTAAAAGGAATAAAACTGTCATTAGGGGCGCAATTCGGCTCAAGGATCTCGACCATTCAATGACCGCACAATGGGAGAGGGTTGCATGGCAGCATCGTCCTTGCGTCATTTCAAACCAAAATGTATTATTTTACACTTTTATAGAGTCCGCTTTTTAGAGACCCTTTTGTATAATCGGCCTCAAATTCCACGAACTTCGTTTTTTGAAGAATTTATTGCAGGACGGCCGGAAGGGTTAGATTTTTGTTAGGGCGGAAATTTCAGTACGTGATCGGTTTCGTGTAGAAGAGTGCACTAAGAATCGAATCGGAGTGCTCTTTAAAGTGATATAAATATATTTTGATTCAGATATGATAACCTAAGAAGTCAATTTCACTACGTTCTAAGGGGTGAGTTTGAAAAATATAATTTCATTCGAATAGTTGAAACAAAAAGTCAGCAGAACAGTTTAATAGTCTTTAATTTGGTAAAATTGAATGTTACATATCAAACGACTTCGAAATTATCACATTTTGAAATAATTCTTTTTTTGTACGCTTGTTGAATGGGTAATTTTTTAGTACCAAGATTTTAATAACCCATATAAAAACGAATTCTAGGGTGAAAAGTTTATAAAAACATCGTACCGCAAAGGATTAGTTTTTAAGATACATACTTTGACGTTCTTATACAGATTTTTGAGGGTGGAAAATTTTTCAGTTCATTGACCACACTTTAATTATTATGCAGAATATGAGTGTCAGACAAAAAAAAAGTCAAGGGAAAAAATTTACTGAGATATGATTGGTCATTATAAAAATAATTTCTATTTTGCGAAATAGTAATGGCGCACCATTTTTTTTTTAGATTTATTAGGATCAAACCGTACATCTCCACCACTCGTTCCTACTAGGTCTTTGATCACGAATTGTAGTAGCTCATAAGATTACGGCTCATACCAAATTTGATTCAATAAGGTATCTCAGCTCGTTAAGATATTGTAAAAACATATATGGAATTTTTCGACAACATGAAATCTGTATCTCAGAAATGACGCGTTTTGCGGTATCAAGTTTTTATGATATTTCAATTTGAAGTTAGCTTCTCTACTATTGATATCCTCCTACTGAAAAGTGAACCACCTGTATATTATATTCGTGTGGAACTACTCAAAATCTTTTCATCGATCTGAGAAATATCTTATTTTACGTAAGTTCGCTTTCAACCCATCTTCCGCCATTGTTTTAATTCATAGTTATTTTCCCAAACGCCACCAATGAAGTTACTATGGAAACGGCACGTGAACTAACGTTCATATCGAAATATTTTTCAAAATATGCATTCGGATATAATTAGTGTATTAAATTCGCGATAAAAAGAGATACAATTGTATTATATATCCATCGAATTCAATTTGATTTGTGTGTTTAATTTAAATCTCATATGAGCGCTTGTGAAAAAAATAATTGTCCCATTTGATGTGGAAAGTGTATTTCCCGCACTCAACGGCAATTATATGAATATATCTTTTTATATGGTTTAGGAAAACCATATTTTTGATACTTAATTCATTTTTATGGTCTCATGTTCCATGCATTTATGAGAAAGTTATAGTATTGAAAGAGAACTCACCAAATTTATTAATTTAACTTCAATATTATGCTTCAAACATGTTCATATTTCATTTGTCACTCAAGGCACTCGAATTTTCTTTAAAACACACACTAAAAGTCCGAAAAGAAATGAAAAATTAACGTCGAAACATATCGCGCCGTATGCCGTTCAATACTAAGTATAAAATTTATCGAATGATCTAAACCGAACATGTGGTCCGAGTTAAAAAAAGCAGATAACGTTCTCAAAAACAACGCTTGCTATTCATCACGAATGAATTGACAACGATTATGATGACCATCGAGCAACGTGAATCAAAACAAATGGTATGAAATTTATCGAAGAATCGAATGACCAGAGAATTGAAGAGGTTAAAAAATACGAATAAGTTTGGATTATTGCATGCGACGGCAAGAGTTTGCTAAGTTTATTCTATAAATTCGGTTTCATCAAGTTAACTTGTTACAGAAGCAATATATGTTTTATTTCAATTATATTATCTTCCTATAGAATTCATTTATTTATTTTTTTCTGTCATCCATACTTTTGAAATTGTTTACTAGACTTCTTCATCTTCATATCATATTCTGCATGACGGTTCACCCTAAAAAACTTACATCGGATGCGTTTTCCTAGATGGTTTTTTTTTATCTAAGTATTCTTTTGATTCAAGCTTACCAATATATAAGTTGTTAATTGTATTGCCTGTGTGAGTTCAAGGTTTGAGCAAAGGTTAATGCAGCGAAAAACCTATTCTTTTCTTATAAGTTTATTGATATATTTACCCAGATATGCCTTAGAAAAAAATCACTGCAATTGAAAATTATTTATAATATTTTGCACCAATATGGCCTAAGGAACACTAGAAAATGTTGAAGAAAATTTTATAATGGTATTTTAGAAAAGAATCTGGATCGTCTTCGCGATTGAAACTTTCTACTCTTGTTGTTTATCTTTCAAATTGAGAAGGTCTTGTACTTCTTCTATTGAATTTGAATATAGAGGGTATTCTAAGGACAAGAGTGGGTATATTCTAAATTAGCAGAGGATTATGGTGCAGAGATTATTCTCCTTCGATAGACACATACGGATAATGAAAAAAATCTTCGTGAAAGAGGAACTATAAAAGGTTATGTATTCATTATTATCTCCTTTACGGTTTAGCTTGTAATTTTAAAAAATCCTTAGTTCATAATATCGAGTTGACCCGTAAAGGCGAATTTGAGGGTGTTTTCTTTATCTCCTTCAAATTTTGTTATATTTCTATCGTTAATATTTATAAACCTCTGAATACTACTTGGTCATGAAATTTGGATATGAATCTTCTTCATCCTTCTATTTAATGCGGTGATTTTAATTTTCACCACGTAATGTGGGGTTACAGTAATAATGATACAAGTGGAATTGCTTCAGTTGACTGGATGGAAGACAATAATGTCTATTTGATTTTTGATGAAGAAGTTTCTATCCATTCTTCTCGATGGAATAGAGGCAATAATTCTGATCTCTACCTAGTGTCTTGTGACAATACATGCAAACCGCTTCTTATAAAACATAAAATTCTAGCATTTTTTTCTCATAGCCAACATAAGCCTATTCTGTTGACTTTAAGAAGTTTCATTCAATATTATGAATGTCTAAGAAGACCTCATTGGAATTTCAAGAAAGCAAATTGGATTGAATTTGCTAAGAAGGTAGACAGTGATATTAGATGGATTAAACCCTCTCCCGATAACTATCACAGATTCTAAGGTGTTATGAAAACCGCAGCAAAAAAGTTCGTTCCAAGAGGTTTCCGGAACGATTATATATATTCCAGGTTGGTCGAAAGAAACCGCTAATTTGTATAAGGACTATCAAAAATCACCATCCGTTGATAAATGTGAAAGGCTTATGAATTCTATCAATAAAAGCCGAAAAGAAAAATGGGATGGTGTTTTATTGAAAATGAATTTCACACATCCGAGTAGAAGTTCATGGGATATATTGAAAAAATTAGGTGAAGCTAATCCCCTTGCCTCATCAACATCAAAAATGTATCCAAGATTAATTGCTCGCCGCCAAGTTGATGTATCTGAATCAGTAAATATATCCCAATCTATAATGAAGATTATGAAAAAAAATTACACACATTCAGATCAGATCCTACTTTAGAACATGTGTCACATCCATTGAAATGAATTGAAATGAATTGAGGACTGCAATTAAGTCTACCAAATCTCGAAGAGCACCAGGTTTTGACGGAACTTATCGTGAATTAATCGAACATTATGAAGAAAGTAATTGTTTTGATTATTATCTTTCTATAACAATATCCTGAATTCAGGAAACTTTCCTTCCGAATTTCGTTAGGCTAAAGTAATAGGTATTTTAAAACAAGGAAAAAATCCTTGTGATCCTGGTAGTTGTCGACCAATCAGTTTATTGGGTGTTCCTTGCAAGATATTAGGAAGGATAATTCTTTTTAGAATTGAATCTTCTATAGAAAATGCTCTACAAAATTTCTAGGGAGGCTTCAGGAAAAATAGAAATTGTTCAGATCTGGTTCTCAGCCTTACAACTTTCATAGAATCAGGCTTGAATGATTGAAAACAGGAGCTACTTTCTTTGATTTATCTTCGGCATATGACGTGTGGAAGGATGGATTAATTTTCAAACTCTGAGTGAAGTTGAATCAGTTTATACATAAAGGGCTGAGCTACTAAGAAATAGACATTTTGTAGTTAATTTGGCATTCCAGAAAAATTTTTTTCATAGGATTTCCAATACATCGAAGGAAACTCCAATCTGAAATTGAAAAAGCTAAAACAACCAAATGAGGGGATAAAAAAAATTATTAACATACATTTTATGTATGAAATAAAACAGATGGCCATTTATGATCCATTTATGGATGAATTGGCCACATGCACTGAAAACGCAGAGAATTTGTATGGATAGGGCACATTTTGAGTCATAATTTGAAACTGCCACTACCCAAAAATAGAGGCTCATGTCCTCTAATTTTGAATAGTAATCTGACATTTGGTTTCCCCAATAGCGCCTAGAATATTTATCCGATCGATTTGAAACTTAAATGTTTGAAAAGTCTGAAATATGACATTCATCATAACAATGTATTAATCAAAGATTTTTTAAAAATCAAATTCTTGTGAAGAATTCCGAATTTTTCTGAATATTTCAATTTTAAAATCTAACTATGTCGAGTGATTATAACTCTGTTATTTCTGAATTTTTGAAGAATGCCAAATTTAACAGGTCAAGATCTGTTTTAATTGCATATGAATATATTTCAACATATATAAAAAAATCAAACTACTGAATTGAAATGAAAACTAATTAATTCGAAGATAGTGATTTAAGGAAGACTCAAGCTCTTTCGAACATACAGAAAACAAAAAAAAAATTTGGATAGAGGACAATGGCGTCAGATTTCACTTGTTGGGAAAATTTAGCAAAAGACTATTTTTATGCAGTAGTAAATTTAATACTTTTTCGAGACACTTTGGGCAGATGAAAGTAATGCAAAAAAACTAAGTGATTAACCTAAACGTCTGGTGCTGATCAAAATTATGTGGAAATAATTCGAAAGATGTATATATATATATATATTCTTTTGAACTTCTGGCTTACAATATTTAGTTAGCAAACAAAAAGCATATAGATCAGGGGTTAGTGACGGGGTGTCATGTATGACATAAAAGCCTAGGGAAAAAAGCCCATTAAAAAAAACCCTGGCTCCCCGCCTAAGTACAAAAATAAGCTGAAAAATATTTGAGCTATTTCTTTCTTCAAGAGTGGTTTTCTATTAATGGAGACAGAGATTTCTTCAAGTTGCCCACATCGAATCTGGAAATAAAAAGACAAAAGCAGAAAAAAGAACTGAATAACAAAAATACGTATCAATAAATATAATAAAACGATAATAATAAGATACAGAATCAAATCCGGCAATTTTCCTTGAAAAATCTGGAAACGAAAATTCGGAAGAATTAGGACCCAGATCATGAATTCGATTGTGACGAAATCGCCCCAAATGAACAATAACAATCGTAATGGCGTCCCATACACTAGTCATAAAGCATAAAATAAAACCCTCGCACATCTGCTCCCTATTCCCCGACACCTATCCCAAACAATCGGATGAAGAATAATTGAAATTTTTCGACCTTCCCTCGTAGCACCGGAGACAAAACAACACACAGGACAGGGCGTTACCGGCACTGCTCAGTTGGTCGATAACCCAATATGGCCGACCAACATGGTGCCGGGTGCTGGAAAAACGAAAAAAACGGAACCAGTGTCAGGGCTATTTGCCATCTACAATGCACGTGAAACTCTATGAAGTTCGAAAATTTTCTATTTCCCGATAAGATTCGGTGTGAAAATACCATTGTTCGACTCAAGGTCGTGATTTTTGCTGGTTGTGCGACTGTGCTGCTATTTTTACAACGGTTGAGGTAGGTTGAGAAGAAAACAAATGATACACGGGTCGTTGATTGAGTTTATTACGTTGTGTTGGGATCGTAAAAGAGCTTTTATTGTCTAATCGTAAAAAAAATGTGAAGATATCCTTGTCCACCTGGTATCTCTGCTCGTGTAAGCGTGGCTTAATAGCGGCAGGGTTGTCTTTTTGATTGCGGAAAAATTGGGCCTATGAATCATGGCAGAGAATGTCTCCGGAAGATAATGACAAGAATGATAATGAAAGCTGCTATCTAAGGACTGTATTTAATAGATAAAATTCTTTTTTCCTTGATATCATGTAGTCTTTGGTGACTGATTTCTCCTTATATTTTTTTAATTTCATTTTGAATGAAACAGATGATGGCTAATGGAATGAATTCATCATATAATCTTCATTTTAATTCAAATACATTTTTTTAAAATTGAAATTCATTGGTGTAATTCAGGGTGAACTTCATAATTTGTTTTTATTTCAAAAAGTGTCACTTTGGTTTTAAGCATTTTCCACGAGTAGATAAATCTAACATCAAGCGAAAATTGAATTTATTAGTTTGTTTTTATTATTTACAAATTTGACCAAATTATGAAAAATTAATTTCAAACCCTATGGATTATTGCATAATGAAAATAAATTCAAGGTAAAGAAGAAACAGAAGAAAATACTTGGATAATGAAATTGAAGAATCAGTGAAAGATCATAATATATATATACCTTCAAAGGAGCAATGAAGCTATCCTGAATTATACGTATTCGAAGTTTTATAAAAAAATAACACGAAGCCTTGAGATCTGATTACTGCCAAATTCGACCAAATTATATTAAACCTTGAAAATAAATTCAAAAAGAAGAGCAAATGAAGCAGTGAAAGATCATATCCTGAATTATTGGTATTCGAAGTTTTATAAAAAAATACCACGAAGCCTTAAGATCTTATTATTGCCTAGTTGTGTTGTGCTTGCGAAAAATTGCTGGTATAGGAAAAAATTATATACATTGCGAGTCAAAATTATGGAACAAATTCATTTTCCCAGATGAGGAATATTTCAACAAAATCTTGGAATGAGCCAGTGTTGTTTTACTTTCACAAATTTTTCTGCATTTTTGAAGTATTTTTGGTGCACCCTAGGCCATCCTTATAAACCCTGTGAATTTGTTGAATGGGGAAAGTGAATAATGTAGTACTTTTTTGGCAAGTCCTTTGTATCTTCTTTACAGACGTGCAGAAATTCTCAAGAAGATTTTTTTTGCTGAAGAGAAATTGTTGATGGGTCTCATATAGAATCAGACATAAAAAGATAGACCTAGCGTTTCATTCATAAAACCGTTGAAATTAATAGCCAGCATTGAATTATGTCACCATGTGTCAGAAAAAGACAGAAATATATGCTTTCTAGCACTTTGGCAACGCTGCATAATGAAGTCGTCAAATACTCAGTGGCGTACTGATTTAATAGTTTCGTATAATTTTTGAGGAACCTTCAAAATTAGAAATATTTAAGATTATGATAGAAAACCTGTAGAATTACGAACTGTATAATTGATTATATATAGGTAAATGATGCAAGACAAATTGCGTCACTATGATATTAAAATAGATTCATTCGATAATTGAGGGTTCTATATTTCGAAAGATCTAATGAAAAGTGTAGATATTATAATATTGAACTATAATCCCTGCAAGTAAGATTATAATCGATATCTTTAGTCACAGGAGTGAAACTACTAAGTCTGTTAAATTTTACCGAGTAGCAGTTTTATCTGCGGTAATAGGACATTAATAGAATGCCATGAAAAAAATAACCCTGGTTTTGACCAGAGCATAAAATTGTGTGAATCATGTTTCATCAAATTTGGGTAAGAGTTGGGTTAATGAAACAAACTTTCGATGTTTAAAATTTAAATTCATAACAAAACCACTCAAAATGATATTTATTCATCTGAAACATACACTCAACATTGATCACTCATTCCAAATCAAAATTGTTTTAGTGTATATTGACCTAGTCCTAAATTTCTTCGAAATATCTACAAATTTTCTGGTTTCATGATTGAGCCTTATATGTAAATAACCCACCAAGACTTTCGACATAGAAAATCGTACCAAGAAAAACCAAATTTTTTTGTTCGGTATTGCTCGGAAACCTGCAATGCAAATTATTGAAGAAGTCGTACATGGATGAATGATACAAATAGGGTTTGATATTGATTCAGGTATTTCATTTTGGTCAAATGTATAACTTTGAGGGCTATTCAATTAATACAAACAACCTTTGCAAGCACTTCATTCTACGACCCTGATTGTTCAAATATTGACGCCAAAAGCATATTAAGAAACTTACCGGTCGAAAGAAAGAGTTGGATTCAAATAATCATATTTTTGCAAATATAACATTGTCGAACCATGTTTTACAGTTGAAACACTTAATTTTACTTAATTTTCACTTGTAAACAAGTACAAGTTAACTTTCTAGCGCTTTGGCAACGTCACGTCAATATAAGGGGGAAATACGGTGAGTGAATTTTATGAATGAATATTTTCGCACAGAGTTGTCGATCATCACATATTGTAAGTTGTATTATTGTTAGTTTTTAGATTTATGCTGATGTCAATATGTTGAATATTCTCATACAGTTTCAAGAAATAAAACACATTATGACAACATCACAAAAGGGTTGGATGCGTATGGTTGCCAAACTGCTTCTTCAATGGGAACTACATGATTTAATGTAAATAAATGGGTCTATCTCTTTAAATGTCTATGTATAGAATTATTATTTGGGTAAGAACCGTCATTTCTTATTATTGTTGTAACCAGTGTTTCAACAGACATCTTCTGTAGTTTTCAAGGTTGAATTAGCTTCTACAAAAGCTGTGTACTTGACATTTATAAAAGTTGAAAACCTTTGTGAAATCAACAGCTTTTGTAGAAGCTATTTATACCTTGAAAACGGGAGAAGATGTCTCAAAATGATGCCCAATGATTCTACGAAAGCCAAAATAAATGTCCAATGTCACTCCATTTTTTTTCTTCAACAGGGTTCGTAAGCGTTTAAAGTTGTGCATGAACAAAACTGTAATGGTCGACTTTCATTTGGTGACAAATTTCATCATATAATATCGTCTCAAAATAAATGAACCGTGCACATACCGTAAACCTCTTTCAACTAATTTTCCGAAAAAAACTTTTTTCTTGAAAATTTCTGTATGCCTATAAAGAAGATATAAATACATTCCGAAAAAAGTACTACATTTCCTTATTCAAAAATTGTATAGGGTTGATGGGGATGATATAAGGTGCAACAAAAATTTTTAAAAAATGCATATAATTTCGTCAAAGTGAAATAAAAATTGACATATGCTAGGATTTTGTTGCCAAGTTGTTTCTTTAGAGAAAATGAATTAGTTCCAAAATTTTGACGCGCACTGTATCAGGTGTACCGGTATGAAATGAGCATTTTTTGTTAAAATGAAACACTAATCAGTAATGGGAAAGTAAAAAAAAATCATTCAAAGTATACGCCATTGTTTTCTACATATCTTTCTGGAAATTTGTGGATATTACGCCAATAAAATTGTTCGTCTTTTGAAGCAAACTAACCAGACACCCGATTTTCGACCCCCTCGTAGGAATCAAAGTGCTGCTCATTCAATGCGAGTCCCATCGATGAAAACAAATGGTAGTCGGAAGGAGCCAAGTCTGGTGAATACGGCGGGTGGGGTAGCAGCTCCCAGCCAAGTGATTTGATTGTATCCTGAACCGGTTTTGCTTTGTGTGCAGGGAGCACACTTTTTATCTTTTGGCCCATTGTGGCCGTTTCTCGATCAATGCATGGTTCAAATTGATCATTTGTTAAGGGGAGCGATCAGTATTAATGGTTTCACCAGGTTTTAGGAGCTCGTGGTACACCACACCTTTCTGGTCACACCAAACACACAGCATTGTCTTCTTGCCGTTTCGATCTGGTTTTGCAGTCGATGTTGATGGTTGGCCAGTTTAACCTATGATTTTTTCCGTTAAGGATTCTTAAAATAAATGCATTTTTCATTGCCATTAACAATCCGATGCAAAACCGATTCTCTTTCGTGTCTTTGAAGCGAAATTTCACAAGTGTTTTCTCGGTTCTCCATCTGTGTTTAACTCAATTCATGTGTCAACCATTTTCCATACTTTTGGATCTTTCCCATAGCTTTTAAACGGCCAGAAATTAGTGATTTTGTTGAAAATAGTGATTTGGATGAAAATAGCGATCTTGTTGAAAATAGTGATTTTGTTGAAAATGGTGATCTTGTTGAAAATAGTGATCTTGTTGAAATTAGTGATACCATTGAAAATAGTGATCTTATTGAAAATAGTGATCTTGTTGAAAATAGTGATTTGGTTGAAAATAGTGATCTTGTTGAAAATAGTGATCTTGTTGTCCAACATTTAACATTTCTGCCATTTGCTTTTGATTGAAAGAGTCATCTCTATCTAATATCGTTAGTATCTCGGCGTCTTCAAACTATTCTGGTTCTTCATTTCTCACATCAAAATCATTATTTTTGAACCGTTGAAACCATCTTTTGCATGTTGCTTCTGATAGAGCATGATCACCATATTCCTCGACAAGCATTCGATGCAACTCTGCAGCATTTTTCTTCAAACGAAAACAGAGAATTAATGCTTTCCACAAATCATCACTTTTTGGTAAAAATTCCACATTTTTAACACCATAAAAAAATATGATGTCTGTTAAATGACTTAATGTTCACTAAATATGTTTCACAGATGTCATAGTAAACAAAAAAAGAAATTGAAGCCTCGTTCACATCGAATGTTCCCTATCGAGACATTTGTATCTTGACACTCACTTCATACCAGTATAATTGGTATGTATAATGCAGAAGAGTTCCTCTGTAAAAATTTCATCTGTTCGTTTCTGTAGGTGTGAGCCTATCTATGCTTTGTATTTTATCTAGATGTAACGTGCCTGGTAATGATATTTTCATGTAATATTCACATTTGATGGAAAAGGATACTATTATTCAATATACACACCTATTTACTGTATTACAACAAAGGAGGACAATAATGAGAAAGCAGACCTTTTATTGTAATGCCATTATCTAATAGTCGGCACGACATCAACGATATAATTTTATATTGGGGGTCATAATTGCATGTATAGTATTACAGTCTTAAATTTATGCCGATGTTTCAGTGCAAGTATGTTTTGTACAATTAAAGGAGAAAATATTCTTGACTTGTATCCCTTCGGAAGAATATGTTTCTTCGAAGCTTTTATTACATGTCTATTGCAGGGCTCTAAGAAAATATAATTTTATGTAGGTACAGGACAGATGTGGTTTTCTGAGAATTTTGCTTATCGATTTAAGAACGTACAAACTGTTGAATTATTTAATATACACCTATTATCATTTCATGGCGAATTTCGGCTTTTAGCTTGGTAAAAGTTTTCATATACCGGTTCCAATTGAATATTCATTTCATTCTTTCAACAAGTAAGGAAATAATTTAAATTTATCATTGTACCATAAAGGTAGTCATGTTGCAATTTCATAACACACCTTATTTCAGACAGTGTGTATTTGAATAATTGAAAATTGATTCCTGCTCTCGTGAAATCATGCTTTTGAATTTATTTGTTTTTCATCGGTTGATCACTCGAAGATATTTTATAAAATTTCTATACCTATTGTTAGTTAATATCAATGTTGAAAGTGAATGTTCTAAAGGAAATAATATTTTTCTCCTCTTTTCCTTGCTAAAAAACCATTTTCACTTGTCATTATTTTTTTTTACTTATAGACATGATTCTCAGTTTCGTAAATGTTACATATATCCGTTATTTTGTAA
The DNA here is from genome assembly GCA_030674115.1 of Micraspis discolor. NCBI lineage: Eukaryota > Metazoa > Arthropoda > Insecta > Coleoptera > Coccinellidae > Micraspis > Micraspis discolor. The sequence goes on along the minus strand of JARTUT010001317.1, from coordinate 846,508 downwards.
TTTTTGTCCTTGAGTTTTAAAATATTATAAACCACATGGAAGACAAAATCTGTTTTCACCATGGTATGAATGTTTGGAGTTTTTCATTGATCAATTGATACTCTTAATATTAATTATCTTCTTTTAATTTCAATTTTTCCATCATCGATCCCGCTATACCATTCTCTGAAGTTTTTAAATCATGACCATGATATATGATATCCTTTTGAAGTTCTCGTTTATTACCAATTAAATAACCATAAATATAGTGTCGGACTCATATATTGTTTTTAATGGGTATCAATTTAATCGATTCATATGTTTTTTTCTCATTCACAAGGAATGAAACATTGAACCACTCTTTGTCATTCAAAAGTTCAATTAAGTTGATCAAAAACAAAATTAATTCTTGACTCGTATCGTGAAAATTATTCAAGAGTTTTACGACATTTTATATCCTTTCAATTTTCTTTCAAGCATTCGATTTAGAAGTGAATCAGGAGTTCCGATTACGGCAAAAGATATATTATTCCTGTTCTCATTTTTATTACCCTGTCCATTTGCATAAAACATTTATTCCAGTCGTTCCTTTTAGATACCACCGAATCTATACTATTTTTACGACCGTTCTGAACATCGTTTAAATTTTTCTATTGGGTGATGATTATCGTAGAATTATATGATATTAAGAAGACAATAAACTTTCGTTATCATCGAAATTCTTGTGAAAGTTAATTAAACGACATTGAATTATTTATACACACATATATCTAGTTTCCAGAGCATTTTTTAAATTAATTGCTACACAGCAAAGTTTAAGATCAGAAAGATATTTCGTATTTCATGCCGAAAGACATATTCACTAGGGAATTTTCAATCTGTTGATGATTTCAGATCCGAGAAGTGAGTAAAAGATGGGAGCACTAATTCTGAAACTAGTGCCTGATTGTGACTATTAGGGCTTCACTGAAGTTGAAGTTTTTGAGAGATATATAATTCAAATTTATGTTTTTGACTTAATACTGAGCACATAGGTACATTTTTTTGATTACCATGACATTTCTAACGGTAGTTTGTGCCTTATCATTGCTTTTGGAGTCAATGGATAAAAGTTAGCACCACTATATATGTTAAAATTTCGTTTAATTCTTCTTGAATAAATGAGTCTCTCATTAGTGCCTTCAAACTGGCTGCAGCATCATTTTCTATTATTTAGTCGTCATAGCATTTTTGAGGGATTTTTGTTGCACCCTGTGCAAATCCGATCAACCTTCAAAATTTTTGAATAGGGAAAGTTGGTCATTTTTGTGCAAGGTCTTTGTATATTCTCCATAGGCATGAATAAAACTCTAATGGTGGAAATTCATTCGATGACAAATTTTAGGAGGTAACATTGTCTCTAAGTAAAAGAGCCATGACAAAGTGTACATGTCTACTGAAAACCTCTTTGAACTAACTAATTTAAAAAAAATCTTGAAAATTTCTGCACACCTTTGGAGAAGACCTTGCCAAAACTGTACCACATGACCCACTTGCCCAATTAAAAAAAATTGAGGGTTGATAGGGATGGCATAGGGTGCAACAAAAATCCTTCGACAATGCATAAAAATTAAGAAAAAGTGAAATAAGTATTGAACTATTTCAGCATTTTGTTGCCAAATAATTTTCTTCAGAGAAATCTAATTTGTTCTAAATTCTGACGCGCACACTATATTAATTAAATGATATTTTAAAAATTTCGATGTTGTGGATTACAAAAATTTGAATTCTCCATTTTACAAAAACTACAATAATGCAATGGAAGTTGCACTAATAAGGCACTAAATATTAAACCGGATTTCGTAATAATTCATAAAGTAATATTGCGATGTAAGTTTAGTAAAACACTAATATGCATTGATTGGGCTCATCTAAAGAAATAAAATACATATTGTAATTGTTGAAAAATTCATCAAAAGTAAGGGATAGCATACAAAATCTTGTCAAAATACGAATGATAACTGAATTTGGAATACATTAATTCAATAAATATTATGAGGGCTGCCTTGAATATTTTGAGATTGGACAAACTTGTGTTGCAATCTGCCAACTGACAGCTCAATCGTAAAGCTTGACATTTTTGAATTTATAAGTAGTCAGTACGTTTTGACGTTTTCGTGCGATTATTATTTACAACTTTTGACGTGGATTAACTCAACAACAGTGCATATATGAACTTAATTCAATTTTTGGCGATGAAGCTCCATCAAGGACCAGTGTTTATCGGCGGTATGGTGAATTCAACCGAGGTTGTAGTTCGCTCCAAGATGATTTCGTGTAGGTCGTCCAAAATCAGTTGTTGTTCCGAAAACCTTTGATGCTGTGCGCCAACTGATATTGCAAGATCGTCATGTGGCCTATCGTGAGATAGAAACAACCTCAAGCATTAGTGGGACTAGTATACATTCAATATTGCATGAACATTTGACCGTCAATAAAATTTGTACGCCTTGGATCTGACATAATTTGTCAAAATGCTCTGGTCGATTGGTCGAAGGAAATGCTCCAAAACACGATCGCGGTGCTTCGAAGCACGTCTATGACATCGTGACAGATGACGAATGGTGGATTTACGCGTATGAGTCCGGAAGTAAACAGCAGTCGACTGTATGGGTATTTCATTTCGATTATTAATATTTGTTTTTGTTCTCTAATCCCGAAATATAGAAAGCAACCCTCGTATATTTTTCATATCTATGAAGCTTTCTACAATTTTTTTATCTATGGAATATAATTTCCACAATAAATTATTCAATAGAATATCACGAAAATTAGGTATTGCAAATTCAACCACACATTTGCTAGAGTCCCAAAAAACTAACTAAAAATACTAAAATTATTCACGTTTCCTCAAAATACCTTGTAATCAAGAACGCAGATAACATTGTAAGAGTGGTACTTCAGTATTAATATTTTGTTTTGAATTCTCTTTGTGAATACAAGGGCAGCGTCAGAAAATGTCGAGTTATCACAAACACAAAAAAGTAAAAAAATATACAGGAATGAATAGTTGAATGATTATTTGGGCTATTACCATCATCTATTGTGGATGTAATGTTTTCCGACGTTTCGATAGACATCTTCTATCTTTATCAAGGAGGAAAAGTAAAAAACCTTTCGAAAATTATCAATTTTCAAAAAAGTCAATATGACAGAAGTCATGAAAGAAAAATGAACAATGTTATATACTCATCTGTGATATGATGATCTTTTTTAAGTTGGATCGAACTATCGGCGTCCAAACTTCTGGCAGATCTATAGATGGAGCACTTATGGAATCTGGTGTTATTTTCATAAATGCTGCTTCTTTGATTTTTCTTCTTGCAAGTTTTTCTTCTTTGGATATTATTGATGCTTCATCCCATTTTATACGATGATTCTCATCTACAGCATGTTGGACTAACCTGGATTTGTCGCTGTCTAGTACTCGTAGAAGCTTCTGATGTTCTTTTATTCGTACATTCAGAGGGCGTTTAGTTTCTCCGATGTAAGATCTTCCGCACTCGCAAGGTAATTCATATATGCAGTTCTTTGTCCTTTGTGTCTCATTATTAGGCTTAACTTTTGTAAGTTTAGCTCTGATAGTGTCTTGAGTTTTGAATGCAGTCGTTATGTTGTATCTATTTCCAATTCTTCTCATTTTCTCCGACAAACCTTTTACATAAGAATTACGGTTTTAATGGTCTGATTTATATCTGTTAGTTCAGGTTGACTTTTTCTTGTTCGTTTAGCTTTTTCTAATATCTTTTTGGGGTAGCCATTGCTTTTAAGAGTTTTCGAGATGTTATTTATTTCTTCATTTTGGTCTTCTTCAGTGCAACAAATATTTATTGCTCTATCAAATAAACATTTTGCTACTATTTGATAGAGCAATAAATATTTGTTGCACTGAAGAAGACCAAAATGAAGAAATAAATAACATCTCGAAAACTCTTAGAAGCAATGGCTACCCCAAAAGATATTAGAAAAAGCTAAACGTTATTTATTTCTTCATTTTGGTCTTCTGCAGTGCAACAAATATTTATTGCTCTATCGAATAAACAAAATGCTACTATTTGATAGAGCAATAAATATTTGTTGCACTGAAGAAGACCAAAATGAAGAAATAAATAACATCTCGAAAACTCTTAGAAGCAATGGCTACCCCAAATAGATATTAGAAAATGCTAAACGAACAAGAGAAAGTCAACCTGAACTAACAGATATAAATCAGACCATTAAAACCGTAATTCCTTATGTAAATGGTTTGTCGGAGAAAATGAGAAGAATTGGAAATAGATACAACATAACGACTGCATTCAAAACTCAAGACCCTATCAGAGCTAAACTTACAAAAGTTGAGCCCAATAATGAGACACAAAGGACAAAGAACTGCATATATGAATTACCTTGCTAGTGCGGAAGATCTTACATCGGAGAAACTGAACGCCCTCTGAATGTACGAATAAAAGAACATCAGAAGCTTCTACGAGTACTAGACAGCGACAAATCCAGGTTAGTCCAACATGCTGTAGATGAGAATCATCGTATAAAATGGGATGAAGCATCAATAATATCCAAAGAAGAAAAACTTGCAAGAAGAAAAATCAAAGAAGCAGCATTTATGAAAATAACACCAGATTCCATAAGTGCTCCATCTATAGATCTGCCAGAAGTTTGGACGCCGATAGTTCGATCCAACTTAAAAAGATCATCATATCACAGATGAGTATATAACATTGTTCATTTTTCTTTCATGACTTCTGTCATATTGACTTTTTGAAAATTGATAATTTTCGAAAGGTTTTTTACTTTTCCTCCTTGATAAAGATAGAAGATGTCTATCGAAACGTCGGAAAACATTACATCCACAATAGATGATGGTAATAGCCCAAATAATCATTCAACACGAGCTCCATCATCAACAATATCTCGTCATCAACTAGGAATGAATAGAATTCAATCTCGAACAATACATGAGATAAAACTTTTTATTCTATACATTGCCGAAAGTAAAATAAAGAAAATAGAAATGGAACTGTAGAAAATCGCTATATTCTTTCAGATTGCCCAACCTTCGGATTTAACTAGAATCACCTCTGAAAAAAATCTATAACGTCTCAACCCTTTTAATAGGTTTGCCCTTGAATTTTTAAGCGGCCTCGACTAGCCGTACCGCCGTCTTGTTCTGGAGATAAGGCTTTTTAGGAATGCATCAGAGGACGTATGAGAACAGTGGCGTAGATTTTAATTCCTAGTCGATACCAAAATATTTCGTTTCATATTGAATGGTCAATTCGGGGGTTGCCTTTTATATTTTGGTATTAGAAAACAAAAACAATTTTAAATCATTGAAAATCGCTTTATTGTTTTTCAAAATATTTCCCATTACGATTTATACACTTTTGCACGCGTTTGAACCAATTGTCGAAGCACTTTTGCCACTCTGATTGAGGAATCTCCAAAACATACATTCTGAAATCATCAACCGCTTCTTAAGGTGTCGAAAAACGTTGACCTCTCATTTTAATTTTTACGTACGGGAATTAACAGAGGTCATTCGGTGCAAGTCATTAAATCGATGTTTTGAGTGCTCAAAAAGGCAGTTGTTTGAGCCGATGTGTGAGAGTTCGCATTGTCATGGTGAATGGAGATCCGTCTTCGGCGGTTGGTTTTCCTGATTTCTTGGAAAACAACTGGCAAAAAAAAGTTGTTTACCCCTCAGAATGGACTGTTCTGCGTTATTCTAGTGGTACGATTGCGACCAATCGACAAGAGCTTTTTTTAAGGGATTGACAAATTGTGTAGGATCCAACGCGTACATTTTATTGACGGTCAAATGTTCATACAATATTGAATGTATACTAGTCCCACTAATGCCTAGGGTTGTTTCTATCTCACGATAGGTCATATAACGATCTTGCAATATCAGTTGGCGCACAGTATCAAAGGTTTTCGGAACATAACTGATTTTAGACGACCTAACGAAATTCGTCTTGGAGTGAACTACAACCTCGGTCAAAACGTTGTGACTACGTATAACCTCAAAAATGTCAAGTTTTATGATAGAGCTGTCAGTTGGCAGATTGCAACAATAGGGTTGGCCAATCTCGAAATATAAAAGGCATCCCTCGTATTAATTCTTAGGGAGGCTTAGAGCAGAAAGTTGATTTTTTTTAAATTGAAATAATGACATAAATCGATGATTGATTGATATTCAGGCAAGTTTAAAGGTAAAAAAATTTAGTAAGCACTGACGTGAGGTCAGATTGCTTTGGCGCTCTTGTTGACCTACTTGCGAGTAAATATTCAAACCTTAACAAATCTATAAGCTCTCTGATCGGGTGAACAATAGTCTTTTTCCGTATTATGGGACAATGTAATGTAAATATGAAAGCCTAATGAATAAACAAACCTTTATCTCAATTTGAAAATAACTACTCATAATTTTCACCAAATTTTGTTCTATGCTTCTCCTAAAAACATACGTCATTGCTTTTCTGAGTTTTGACAACGCCATCAAATTCTTTCTCTATGATAAAAAATTTTTTTATTAATATTACGTCTGTGCTTTTCTGAATTTTGACAACGTCATCGACATCGAATTCTACCTCTATGAATTCTATGAAAATTTTGATTGATATTACGCCAACTGACACTGATATCTAGGTCCGCAAGTTGTCAAACGAATATCGATCTGTGATGGCAAATCTTTCAATGACAAAGCTCGGACTTCATGACATTTCTATTTTTCTCTTGAGTAAATGAAAAAAATGATCATATCTTCAGAAGGGGAAAGCTACGACAATGAAATTTGAGAAGGAGTAAGATATCGGTAACCTCAATATATATACGGATTTTTATTTAAATCTTAATGAAGTCTTAGGAGATATTGAGTATTGAAAATTTTTTTTTTTTGGAATTTTTTAAAAATTTTCTAGCGTGACAATTTCTGCGAAATTTTGCAAGCCGTTTCGCTTCAGCCTCCCTCAATAACATTCCAAGTATCAACTTGATCGGATGGATATTCTAGTAGTTATTGAGGAAACAAAATTTCAGATGCTCATAACTACTGAACCATCCGACGGATTTGGCCCATTAACGAACTTGACCGAGATATTTGGACAATTAACCTGTTCTGAAAATATGAAAACTCTAGCTGAATTGTTTTGGATGCTAGAGAGGATACGGCCGGACGGCCGGCCGGACAGACTCAACTTTCTCCACGAATTCTTCATCGGGGAGTCCATTTTCGGCAAGATATTCCAAAATAACAGACATTCCGGCAAAATGATAGGCACTCTGTTCGAGTGAACAAGAGCGCCAAAAATGCTCATCAGCAAGTTTTTTACTAATCCACATTAATGATAGATATATTATTACAATGTCAAGAAGAGTAAACTTGAGAAAAAAATTCTATAAACTCACGAAAAGTGAACTTAACAATGAATGAACTGTCACAGTATTGGATATAATAAAACAAAGGACAATTAGTAGTATGATAAACCAAATACTCTTATGTTATGTAGAAATACTTTTGAATATTTGAGTTCAAATTTTAAAATATTCAATCATAAAATAAGAGATCAGTAAGTCGTTTCCACAAGTTTTTATCACTTGCTTTAAACTAATCCAGGGTTCATTAGTTTCCTATTTGTTTCAATAAGTGTAGCTATAGAAAATATTTGAGCAAGTTTAGAACCAGATAAATTTATTTTGAAGTGGAGTGATTTTCATTCTGAAGTACTTTTATTTGGATGAATGGACAATCTTTTAGAAACATATCTACTGTTTTTCGATTTCATTGGAAAGGAAACAAAATTTTTTGGTAAGGAAATTAATTCACCGAAAAATCTACTACACTGAAGAGAATGAAGATACTCTGGAGTTGACCGTATCGGCTCAATTAATGAGGTACAATATTAGCAAAACAGGTTTGGAACATTATGATCATTGGATGTTTACCAAGGAAGGAAAGTCATAAATGAAAACCGATAAGTGAGATATTTATCTCCATTTTTTCCTTGCTTATTCCATAATTATCAAATTTCAGAAGTGCTCTGTTCGTAGGTAAATGGAGGTTATTGACATTTTAACGATTCTGAAATTTCAGCACTGTAGCACCTAATCGTGAGGATATAAATAAATTTTTTACTTAATTGACGATTCACAGAGAGATCAACCGTTTTTCTCAATGGCAATTGTTATGAGTAGTGTAAATTTAATTCGCCAGTAGATAAAAAGTTTCGTATTATGTACTATAAAAGCGATGATTTCAAATTCGAAGATCATTGTGTACACGTGATTATTTTCAGGAGAGCCCAATTCGGCTACCACGAAAAATATTTGTCGATGACAATCTTGGGATATTACGTGCTTTATTAAATTGTTTTCTAATGTAATTAATTACAGCTCCAACTATATTGATAGAAGATAATCGTTTCTACAGAGTATCCCGTAACTCAACGTCAAGCTGTTACTGGGCGATATGTTGGGTTATACCAGTTCTAGCAAAAATTCTATGTCACTTGGTTAAGAGGTGATATTTTTGTAGTCACAAATTTTACAATTTTGCAGTGATTTTTCTTTGAACGTAATCCTAAATAACCATGCTATTAGTTACAGTCACAAATCCATTGTTAATTACAATTGTTTTATTTTCATTTATTTTTTTATCTTTTTCATTATATTTCACTTTTTTTTATTTCTTCAAATTTTTGCTAGAACTGGTATAACCAAGTATATCGCCCAGTAACCGCTTGACATTGAGTTACGCGACACCCTGATATGAATTTTTATGCAACTTTGTATATCAACTGCTTTTCAGTTATTCAAATGAAATATAAGCCAATGGTTCGATTTGATTTTTATGATAATTAATCACGATTGCAAATATTTTATGAAGAAAAACGCTGATCAAGTCAAAGATTTCAGTTTCGAATAATTGGGGTAGTAAAGAAAACAAAAAGTTGAAATTTAGAATCACACCACAGTAACCCACACTCCGGTTATCCAATCCTTCAATATACATACAATAAACTAATAAATCTCTGTGAAAAAGAATAGTCAATTTCGTTTCATAAACTGATGACATCACCAAGTTATATATAAAACTTCGAACTTCTAGTTCACTTGAAAAAATGATTGAATTTATGAGGTAGGAATATAACTACGACCGGTGAGCGATCCAAAATAAAGAGCACTAATAATTATAAAACTTCTATACGAGAGAAACAAGCAATATACAATTCAGGTATATAAATAAATAAAACATGGAGAGAAATTGTTCAAATTCGTCAATTTTCAATTCAGCTGAGATAATATGTTCAATCAGGTATCGGTTTGTCAAATTTTCAACCATCGGTGAACAGAATATCTAATCAATTATATACTAGGTGCTTTTAAACTATACTATATACTTGTATAATATACACTGCTTTAATTTTAACCGTAGATTCTTAACGTCAAAAGAAACATTTTCTCCTATAACATTTTTCCAAATTTGGCCCGTTCAAAAGATATAGGGTGTTGAAATTTCATAAAAAAATTGCATTTTTACCTGTAATATTCGAATGACAATATCAATTGAAATGATCTCTTGTAGAAGGTTTTTGATAACAGTCATGCATATTTTGACATCAATAGATTTATTCCATTTCTTGTGGGTTTCTCACTACCACTGTACAGATTGGTTAAATTGCATGACAAACAAAGATCACTTGAACTAAAGGTCCGTATCTTGTACTTCCTAGAATCATTTGAAGTTGAAAGGAAACAAATCGATACAATCATCTGATGAAACATGAGTGAGTGAATCATTTCTGAGAGGAAAAATAATGTTTTTAAACAATTCAGATTCAATAGTGGATTCTGAGGAAGGTAATTTTCATTGAAACTAAACTGGACTACAGAGGGATATTTGCCCAATGTGAAAACTCAAAATGCAAAATGTCTTAATACTAATATTTTACGTTCATCTAAAAACTTCATCAAATGCATTGGAGATGAAATTCGCTATGTTTTCATCCACATCTGATATTGACAATCCTTTTTTTTTCAGTAACGACCAAGGAAATTCCCAATTTGCACGGTTATTTAGGGACTAGAGCCGAACCAATTCTACCTCTATTACTCACAAGGTGTGCGTGTATGACCTTCAATAAAAAACGAAGCACAAAAAGCTTTTCGACCTAAAAAGCCTGTGTTTATTGCAACCCTTCCAGTATAAAATGATTATATAGGTGCTTTATATCCATTTGGAGGACGAATGAACCCCTTGAAGCACATTACTTTTATCATTACTCTTCAAAATACCATTCAGTCTTGCTGTAGCTCTTGGACGAGAATTATAAGTGTTTTTACTTGTGCAGGTGAGTACAATTATTGAAATAATTAAATTAATTAATTAAATCGAATTAAATATGTGATAATGTCTGCAACTGCAACCCTATCGGTTTCATAAGCTTACTGAAAGATCTTCATTCGTTATTATTATATTTTTTATGAATCTCCATAAATAAAAATAAATCAAATTTACTTCACTTGCCTATATGTATCTTTAACGGTTTTTGAGTTATAAATTAATCTCCCATTACATTCTAGTTAAGGTTCAAGAAACGCACCCTTGAATTCAAAATTTGACGTGTCTCAGCATTTTTTGTTATTTCCTGAAATTATCCTACACTGTATATTTGGAGAAGAAACTACTATCAATTGCGAACCTGTAAGTTCTAAACAGAAAATGTTATTAGGGGATTAAGAAAATCCAAGTTCAAGAATCTCATTTTGAAGTTTTATATTTGATATACAATAGATTTAAGGATCATTATTTTCAAGAGAATATAATTTTATACTATTAGTTTTATAGAGAAATTATTTATACTTGAAATTTTTATTCATTTCTAAAACTTTATCAAAGATATTGAACAATTAATTATCAATTTATGTTTTAGTTATTAAAAAATTATTCAGTTTGAAAAAAATAATAATGTCCGAATATCCTCACATTAATGCAAGTATTGTTCTCTCGGACATACTAGAATTCAAAGGGGCAGTTATTTAATTAATATCAAAAAAATGTTTTATGAAGGTATATTCCGAAAATTATAATTTTTGAGATTCAACGTGACATGATTTCAAAAATGTTTTCAGTAGTAACTGAAATAATATTCAAGAGATATTAGTTGAATTGGTAGGGTACTAAATGTCCATCCAGTTTGTCTTATAAAAAAGAATTTCCATTAGCGTGGTCAGTGACGTCGGTACAGGTTGGTTTCTTCAAATATTTTTGGTAACTAATACTACTCCATTGCGTTAATTTTTCTTGAAATAATACGAAGAATCGCCCCTAATATAATCATATTTTGAAAGATCACCTTATACAATATATTTCATTATTAAATTTATTTATTGGGGGGCTACTGAAAAATGCCGAAACTCATGAATTATATAATTTTCTTTTTATGCCTGATATCTATCTTCTCATTCATCATTATATTCCGGGTGTGACGAAATAAAACAAAAAATTACTCACTTTATGCAGTAGCCCACTTTTATGACCTCTTGGTAGCATTACAAACTTTTACGAGAAGTGATTAATTAACCACTGGCAGTAAATAAACCATAACTCGAACAAGTTCTGATTTACGATATGCAATAAAATTTCGAAAAGCTAAACAGTCTTTGTATAACGTTGCCGGTGAACAGAAAAAATTTTATTTCGGTGCTAACATTGTTTAACTTGCTTGGACCCGCTTTTTATCAGTGTATCATCGCGTTTTAGTTGAGTTGACTATCGTTAAGATTATTGTTCTTTAGTTCCTAGGAGATTTTTATACTTTGTTTTGCCTAACGGCTTCATCTGCCGTTGACGCTTGGATTGACGTTGAGTGGTCGTAAAACGCAAACAACTTTTATTTTATGAGTCGTATAAAGGAGATTGAAAGATATAATCATTGAATTGGCAGTATTTAAAATGAATTATGATTTCATTCTGATTAGCATAACATTCCATGAATTATTAATAAATTTTGGAAAATTTTGAAATAAGTTCCATTCTTAATGAAATTTGCATGCCTTAATATTGTGCTTGTGCCTATTTGTTGAGAAACGAATTAACAGAAGTTCAAGAAAAATTGATGGAGATACATTTATTTTTGACGATTCAAAGTTAATAATTCGATTTCTATTTTTTGGCGCTCTTGTTCACCCGAACAGAGTGCCTATCATTTTGCCCAAATGTCTGTAATTTTCGAATATCGAGCCGAAAACGGTCTCAATCGATTGGGTTCGACTCCCCGATGAAGAATCCGTGGCGAAAGTTGAGTCTGTCCGGCTGACCGGCCGTATCCTCTCTAGCATCTAAACGAGATGAGCTAGAGTTTTCATATTTTCAGAATAGGTTAACTGTCCAAATATCTTGGTCAAGTTCGTTATTGGGCCAAATCCGTCGGATTGTTCAGTAGTTATGAGCATCTGAATTTTTTTCCTCAATAACTACTAGAATATCCATCCGATCAAGTTGATACTTGAAATATCGTTGGAGGAGGCTGAAACAGAACGGCACGCAAAATTTCGCAGAAATCGTCACGCTAGAAAATTTTTAAAAAACTACCAAAAAAAATTTTTTTCTCTTTTCTCATAAGACATTTTTCGGATTATATAAAAATTCGGGAATATATTGAGGTTATCGATATCTTACTCATCCTCAAATAGCTTTTTTGTAGCTTTTTTCCATCTGAAGATATGATCATTTTTTTCATTTACTCAAGAGAAAAGAGAAATGATATGAAGTCCCGGTGATTTTCTCTGAACGATGGCCATGACAGATCGATATTCGATTGACAAATGCCGGGCTCATTAATCAGTGTAACATTAATCAAAATTTTTCAAAAACGGGAAATCATAGAGATAGAATTCAATCTTGATGGCTGAAATAATATACGTTGTCAAAATTCAGAAAAGAACTGACGTAAGGTTTTAGGGGAAGGGAATTATAGCTTCGAACAAAACTTAAAAAATTATGAGTAGTTATTTTTAATTTGAGATATAGATTTGTTCATTCATTAGGCGTTCATATTTGCATCACATTGTCCTATAGTACGGGAAAAGACTAATGTTCACCTGATCAGAGTGCTTATAGATTTGTTAAGGTTTCGCAATAGCTCAACAAGAGCGCCAAAGCAATCTGACCCCTCGTCAGTGCTTTCTAAATTTCTTATATAAGTATGGATTAAATTCGTGGCCTTTTTCACAAAAATTTCCATAATTTCTCTCGAATTTTAATCTTGAGTGCTTGATCCTATATCGGGTGTCTCAAGGTGGTTAGCTTATTGACGTATTTTGGAAACTATTCACGCAAAATATTTCAATTCTTTCAGATTAATATAAGGTTATCTAAGGTACATTTCTGAAATATTTAAAAATTTACAGTGTTGCTAGATGTATGCAAATTTAGCGATCGCTTTGAAATCTTGAATGGGAATGAGTATTTTTTTATGATTCCCCATACAAAATTTAATTCAATTCATTTAACTTTCCTATCTTAACGGTTAGTCGGGTAGTACTTCCCGCCACTGCATTTTTAATTTAATTGTGTTTAGATAAGAAAGCTTTTAAATTCTTTTCTTCATTTTTTTTCAAATCGAAATTCCAAACACAATTTGATTCTTCCAATAAGTGAACCGACACAGAAAATGCATTCCATCTATGCAAGTTAGAGGCTATTCAACCCAATCGCCAATTATTCTGTGAACTTGAATGTAATGCAGATTACTCCAAATTTTAATTTATGCCGTAAATAGTATCGATTATATCAAAATTTTCCAATAGACTTTTTTTAATTGGAACAAGGATTAAAAGGAAGAAAATATTCTCAAAATCTCGTGGTCACAAAAACAGATATACCTAAAAGAATAGGGTGGCTTTTTTCAACCTCTAATAATAATGTTAGTTGATTGAAAACATCCGTGAAAATGTCAACTATGGAGTTAATCGAATGTGTGGGATTTCATTACTACTTATTCGATTCTAAGAACTGGTAAAAATAATTTTGAACCGCAAATTAATATTAATAATAATTAAGAAAGTGAAGATCATGATAAGAATAGAACAATAAAATATCGATAAATATGTTTCTATTGTTGTTTTTGCTTAAGTGACCCCCATCATCTACTTACATCTCCCCTATATCAATTACTCAAATTTGAAAAAAGTTCGAACATTTTCAGCTTTTTCAAAGCTAATATATCTCAAAAACGATAGAGCAATAGGAGATGGTTGATATTACCCTAATAATAATTTTTACGACTTCCATATACAACATTCTCTCGTGTTCTTCGATGAATTGAACTAAAAAATAGTTCTCAGATACATGAAATGATCCAATGAGAAAATTTTTGTTTCCAAATCATTTCAGTGCTGTTTAAACACTCCCAAAATGCCCGAGGGGTCCCCACCCAAATTGAATGCCCAAGTTTGTCGGAGAAAACGTGATCATGGTGAATATCTAGAATGCAAGACAATTTACGTTGGCAACTCTATCGCATTTCAGAATTTTGTTTATTAGCTTCTGGCTACTGAGCAAGTTTAACTATTCTCAACTTTCTTAATAAATGAGTCGTCTACAAAGTTTAGGAATGGTGGAATTAAAACGGATGGAGGAACGCTAGGACGTGTACGTGAAGTCGTCATGCAAGGATTGTGTTAGTTTTGGGGATATTTCGTAGATTTATTGGGTTTCTACGTGGAGAAGGGGATGGTACTAAGTTCAGCACGCTATACAGGACATCTGTAAATAAATGCGAAGAACTTTGGGAAATGATCCCTAACTGCAAATGAATGGGGATACATTCTCTAAAAATTTTTCGAACTCGCCTTCGTGTCCAAGTTGCACCCCTCAGTAGGGGACGAGAAATTGGTGAATTTGAATTATTTTTACAGGTTCTGAGAAACGAATAATGATGAAATTTCATACATTCGATTATATGCATAATCGGTTTTTTCAGGGATTTTTTCATTTTTAAAAATAATAAAATTGTTCACTTTACTGAATAAATTGACGTTGACAGTTCGATGATTGGTCTGAGGGTGTGTTCACAAATTAAACTCAAAATTGTCAAGTCCCTATTGAAAAACACGATACAATCCCGAAATATAAAAGGCAATCCTCGTTTAACATTGAAATGGGACAGAATTGGATCAAGAAGTAATAGAAAAAAGTGTTTTTTCTGCTTCAAAGACTCACCTAGTATAGCTCTCGAGATCGAGATCAAAACAATGTACTGAAAAAAAATTAAACATTGATCATCATGTAAAGTCATTAGATCTAATAAGACAAAATGGGCCGCCGTGGTCTTAATAAGAAACTAATCTCCTCGAGCTAATGCCATAAATTTGGAGCGTATGCATTAAACGGTTGGGAGAACCATCTTCTACGGGAATTATAGTTATAATATATTCAAGTTATATTTCTTATTAGTCAAAGGCAGCTGTGCGTTCCTTTGGTAGTTTGTTGCTATAATGCTGCCGCCTCTTACCTCTACGCGCTATTATAGGAGGGTTTGATGGCGGCATTTGCCATTAATATAACTCCAACATAAGTCGTTAGAATGAATTAAGGCCCTGCGTAGGCATTACCATATCGTGGATCTACCAGGTTGCGATCATCGCCGAGGAAAATCAGCGAATTGGTGGTCATACTAGGAAAATTATATTAATTCGAATACGTCATTTAAATAAAGAGTTTTCCAATGAGACGTAGTATTTTTTTGAATAGCCTGTCAATTAGATTGTTGTCATCTTTGATGCAGCAATTTTTCGACATTTAACAAGTAGTCATATAAAAAAATGTAGAGAAAGTGTGAGGTCGAGTTTTTTTGACCGCTTGTGCTGAATTTTTTCATGGAATCTGCAACAGTGTGATACTAAAACAACTGCTACAATAAATCTGAGAGGATCAACAAACCTATAATATAAAATATTCAGAAAAGCCCTGATGCTTGTTCTGAAGTCATTTCCCTACCCTGGAAAAGTGCGATACTCATAAAACCGCTACCATAAATGAGCAAACCTGAAATAACAAACTGTGTGTCTGTTCTGGAATTAACCGTATCATTAAGTTTAATATTATTTCCTTTCATTGATGTTTCGCTTGGTATGAACTACTCTCTTCATCCAAAATAGAGATCGTTTGAAAATAAAACTCATGTTTTTTCATTGAAATAGTGAATTGCAAGAGCCGTTGTCGTATCCTTGGATGTAAATTTTTCCTGACTTATTTTATTTTTCAAAAATTCCAAAGTAGTTCAAATCAGTATGCAATCAACCATTTAAACGTTAGATTAGTATGGAAAATCCATCTCATTATGATTGAATTAAAGTTCAATCGCCAAATTTTCTTCTCTGCTGCTTGTTTCCTATAAATCAAAATGCAACTGCCACTAATAGTCATACCCTGTGGTTTACTTCGAATTATCCTAATTCTACATGATGTCACATCGCACAGAACAACCCTTATCCTCCAGGAACATCATGTAGCACAGATATCTACGCTGATCCGACCCTATGTCGGGGCCAGAAAGGGACTTCCACCTCCTTTCCCACCCTTAAGGGTTTCTGTCCGCATCCCGATCTGATCGCCGTCCATTATCATCATCCCCAAATCATATTCCGGACCCCTTTCATATTTTCCCATGGCCGCGTGTTCCGAATTCCGTATATAACGCTATCTACGTGCATCCCTTCGTTTATTCGCTTCCGAACCGGGAGTTCGAGTCCTGAATCATAATGATTCAGTGATAGGGAAGCAATAGCCCCAGAAATTATTATTTATTGTTGTACGGCTGATCGGGAATTCGTTGGGGAGAGCGTCATTCCGAATGATGTTCCCTTTTGTTCCGGATAATAGCTATAAGGGGGCGGGAGGCAGTTAGATGAAATACCAGTCTTAGCACTGGCGCACTTGAGGGATGTACAGAGTGGTCCACGATGCTCTACGATTTTCAGAAGTCCAAACGTGACAATTTTGCTTGTTGACGTACCCTGATCAGTGAAAATGGACTTCGTCTGAAAAAGTGAATTTTTCAGAAGAACCAGCGGCTTGATCCAGAACGAATTGAGCGAACCTACGGTAATGTGAATGGTCGGTCGGCTTCAATTCCTGTACTAGTTGAATCTTGTAAGGCTTCAAAGTCAAATCCTTATGCAAATTTTGCCACGTGGTCGTTTTGGATAACCCCAGTTGTTGAGAACGTCGAGAAATTGACAAATTTGGATCTTCTTCAACACTGCGGCTCACGGCTGCAATGTTTTCAGTTGAACGACCCGGTAAAGCACGCATTGGTGTTGGCACATTTCGTACCGCACCCGTCGACTCAAATTTAGCGACCAAATTCTTAATAGCGGTCTCAGAAGGTCGTCCAAAAGTATCACGAATTTTACGGAATGTAATTTTAACAGAACCACCGTTTTCATAGTGGGTTTTAATTATTCTGAGGCAATTCTCTAGCAAAATTGAACTCATCGTAACAATTGCCGAAGTATATACTACGAATATGTCAAAAAACTAACTGTCGATGTGGTAGGTGTGGCCACAATTAAGAAACAAAACAACAAAAAAACAAATTGGATAATAGTTCCTACTTATTTTTGGAATCCTTCATTATGTTTTCTAATTATTTCGGATGTATTTTTAAAATTTGAGTTGCCATGCACAAATTCGGAATAAAATAGTTCTACATAACACCTGTTAAGAAGAATAATTAGAGCCGATTTTGTAATAACTCATAAATTCAATAAAAAAATAGAATAAATGAACATCGAATAGAGCAAAATTCAAATGAAACCATAATTGACTTAGCTATTTTCATTATTCGAAGCAGGTATTGAACTGCTTTCAACGCTTCTCGGGAATCAAAATGGCGTTTATGTTTGTGATACTTCTTCGCCAGAGGTAAAATCTAGAGGCGTAATATCGGGGGATCTTGCTGCCCAATGAATATTAGGATCAGGTTGCCAAGCCAAGTATTGTCCGAAAATATTTCGTTTAAAACCGCCTTTATGATGTGTGCATTATGACACGGTGTCCCGTCTTGTTGAATTACGTCCCCAATTTGTTGTGATGAATAGTATCATCCAATATTGGTTCAACAAATTTTTCATATCGCGATATTTTCCAATATCGCGCTCCCATAAGGTTACCCTCATAGATAGACCGTCTTCTAAAAATATCGGCCGTTGACACTGTATCGATCTTGATTTTGTGTCCCCACTATAATATGTGGATTTTCCAGAGTTCAATTGTAGAAATTATCTCTATTATGAATACCAGAGCTGCTAACGCATGCTTCATCAGTATATATGATCTTCTATCCAAAGTTAAGTTTCAGCACATTTTCCTAAATGTCATTGGGAAAGTTTGAGCCGGAGTTGTAGATCATTTACGTTTTACTGCAATATGGTGAGCAAATCCCGAAACGGTCGTCTCCTTTCAGGATATTGGTTGAAGTAGAGATTGCTGACCACCTGAGCATCTCCATGTGAATCCCAATAACACGTAATAAAATCGATTTTTTGTAATTTTCATACGTTTTGAATTAACAGGCAGATAAATATTCTTGTATTTTCAAAACTCAGTTCAAAGAAATCCAGTAAACTTGCGAATCTATCAACTTTCAATAATATTTGTTTGATAGTACGCATAGACTTTAGTTGCTAAGGTAAGAATAGTTTCATATTCATAAATGGCAACCCAACCCAGATTTTTTTAAAATTACATCTAAAAAATCGAAAACAGCCACAAAACGAATGTTTTCAAAGAAAAGTAACAACTAATATATATATTTTCGAAAAAACAATCTCATTTCAACCACGAATATGTGAAAAAAATGGGGTGGCTCCTAAGAAAAAATATACGATGTCCATAAAAAAATTCAAGCTTATGTTATAGCTCCAAAACCATATTTTTTCAATGAAAAACTAGGTACACTATTAGATTCCTTTCGAAAAAGTGCATGAAGAATATTTCCACAGAAACAAGAAATATTGAAAAATGAACCAGTTACGAGGTTAGGAGAAAAATGCATAAAAATGAAAAACTCCATGTATATTTCGATCAAGTCAGATATCTATGTGCGGTTTTCAGCATTCATTTTTCCACAAAAAACAATACAGAAACATGTAGGCGAGATTTTCTGTCAACTAAATTAGTATTTCCTATCAAGAATGTTCAATTTGGACCATTCTGTACATTTCTGAAGACCCGGCACAATTTCCGCAGAATGCAACTTATTATTTCCTTACAACAATTGCTTCCGTACTCACTGGAACTGAACCCGGTGAAAACCAAATTGCCCTTGAAAAACATCATAGTTTGAAGCTGTTGAAAGAATATACGATGTGTTCATGTGTAAAATCAAGGGCTGTTATCCTAGCCAATGGTGACGTATCAAACATTGACTCTGTTTTCTTGAACTTCGATATATTTTCAACATTTCTTCTAGTCAAAATCGACGGAATAATAATACTTCTTCAAATATACTTTGAGAGAGCACCCCTTCTTGT
Source organism: Micraspis discolor (assembly GCA_030674115.1). Classification (NCBI taxonomy): domain Eukaryota; kingdom Metazoa; phylum Arthropoda; class Insecta; order Coleoptera; family Coccinellidae; genus Micraspis; species Micraspis discolor. The sequence continues at coordinate 826,951 of JARTUT010001317.1, read as the reverse complement.
TTAATTGGCAGTAACCTTAATATGTAATTCTCAAAATATTTCAGGGTTTTCTGTAACTCTTATTAATATTGGTGAACAAAATCCTAATGATTTATAGATTTTAACGCTCTGTTTTCTTCTTGCCATTACCGAGTTTAGTCACAGTTTCATCATTCCAAGTTAATCTCAGAATCTCAAGAATATTGACCCATTTTAATCATGATAATGACTCATTTTCATCATGGCTACAACACGAGCGACCGATTTCTTATCTTCCTTGATTCTCTACCAAGCAGCTCAACTTACACAAACTTCTTTCTCATCCAAAATAAACCTCATCTAACCACCATTCCTATTCACATCTTCAACCCCTCCGAAATTCATATTCCACAATGCCCCCCTCCGAGTAAGTTTCCGATACATTATCGTGTCCGCCGACCCTAACGGTCGGATTCTAATCAGATGGGAACCCGCCTTAATATCCCCGGAGCAGTACCGAACTTCGGTAGTTTACCTGGAGGGGATCTGGGAGCGATTTTTTTCTACCAGGTTCGCCTGGCAATTCGGCACTTGAACTTCCACTCAGTTTAATTAAAGTTTGGAGATCTCCCGTTTCGAGACGAGGGCAGAAAGTATCGTACTCGTAATATAGCTGCCAAAGTTAGCTGCTGATAGGACGGGTGGAAAATTCGGGGTGTATGACTAACTGGGTGAGATTGTTGTTATTAACACCTTCTTTTGCGAAGAGTTGATTTCCGGTCGGTTTCTGTCATGATGATCGAAAGTTTATTTGAGATTCTAAACAACTCGTCTTGGTAATCACCTCATTGGTTCCAACTCAAGACAAAAGAACACCATAGAGGAAGAATTCCGATTTCATATTTTAATAATTGTTATGCTTAGATTATTTTGTACATCGATGGACCAGAAAAGCTGCTTGTGACCTGGTCAATTTTGCATGTGACATTCTATATGGTTAGTGGAACCACTCTTTGATCAATTGAGAACATTCGACTGCTTGAATCTTGATTTTATTTTAAAATAATTGAAACCCACTATGAATATGTTAGTTTCGCTAAAATTAAATTCCTTAAAATTCGTGATATTTTCGGATAACATCGTCGACTTTCTGTGACCGCTATTAAGCTCCGTACAAGATGTGCCAACATCAACGCGTGATCGACCGGGGCTGTTCAACTGAAAACATCGCAGCCGTAAGCCACAGTGTTGAAGAAGATCCAAATTTGTTAATTTCTCGAAGTTCTCAACGACTGGGGTTATCCCAAACCACCACATGGCGAAATTTGCATAAGGCCTTGGCTTTGAAGCCTTGCAAGAGTCAACTAGTGCAAGAATTGAAGCCGATTGACCATTCACATCGCCGTAGATTCGCTCAATTCATTCTGGAACAAACCGCTGGTGTTTCTGAAAAAATCATTTTTTCAGACAAAACTCATGTGGTTTCAAACAAGATGGTGCCACTTGTGACACTGCCAATGAGACGATCAATTTATTGCAAATCAAATTTGCTGATCACATAACTTCACGAAATTCAGCTGTTGAATGGCCAGCCAGATCGTGTGATTTAAGACCACTGGATTATATTTTGTGGAGCTATCGTAAGGTTAGGGTCTATACGAAGCCAATCGAATCGATTGCAGCTTTGAAACTCAAAACCTGAGAAGTGAAATAGACCCGACATTTTCCCAAAAAGTGATCAAAAATTTCGAAGAAAGACTTTACTTCTGTTAGCGTAGTCGTAGTGGACATTTGCCGGATATCATTTTCATTCATAATTGCCGAACTTATTTTCTTGTGATGCAATAAAATTTTGAATCACCGTCATCAACATTTTTTGTCTTATTTTAATTTGAAAAACAAAGTTCTTGTTGAAACACCCTTTATTTCGTTTATATTGCGATGGAGAAACTGTTTCAAAGAAAATAATTCATTTAGTTATTTGAGACTTTAAATATATCACCCTGTGACTTTAAAAACGGGTTTTATCACTGCACAGAGAGTAGAAATAATTTCAATTTTTTTTCGCGACCCCAATGTGAGTTACATTTACGTCCTGGACTTGGTCAGAAAGTTTAGATCATTGATGACATGGATATCATTGACATGTGGTTTCAACAAGACGGTGCACTTGTCACACAGCCAATAAGACGATCAATTCAGCTGTTAAATGGCCAACCAGATCGTGTGATTTTACTCCACTGGATTATTTTTTGTGGGCTTTCTTAAGGACAGGATCTATACGGAGCCAATCGAATCGATTGCAGACTCAAAACTCAAAATCTGTGATGTTCTAGCCGAAATAGATCAAAGATTTTGCCAAAAAGTGATTGAAAATTCCGATGAAATACTCTACTTCTGTCTACGTGTTTGTGGTGAACATTTGTCAGATATCATTCTTCATTTATAATTGCAGAATATTTCTGTTTGTAATACAATAAGAATTTGAATCGTCGTCATTAACATTTCTGTTTTAAAAAACAAAGTTCTTGTTGAAAGATCCTTTATTAGAACTTCGAAAATTAGTGCTAAAGAGAAGAATTACTACAGTGAAATATACTGAGAAAAAAGCCCCTATAATGATTGTTCAAGTTTATAACTTCAGTAATAAAGAAGTTATGAAAATATTTAATTTGACGCCATTTTCCAGTTTTCTCTGGTTTAACTTGCAGTATTGCGGCTTAGCCCAAATGAATCCTTTAAAAAATCGAGCCCGAAAATGTGCCACTCATTTTGTTCTTGCTCATCGAATTCCTGAAATTCCCTCACTAGACAACGAATTTAGAACACCCGGTATACAGGATCGACATAACTATGAGGTATTCAAATTCAATTTTCTCCCGAAAGAAATGAATTCAAAGATAAAATAGCGTCTTATTTCACACAGACAAAAACCTGAATATACGCATCCAACTTCCGTTTCAAAGTACGCTAGATAATTTTCTGAAAGCTTCCCTCATTTCCATCTTAGAAGGGCAAAGATGGAGAAAGCCTGACTTTCAATTTGATCGAGTTGGAAGAAAAAGAAGCGTGGAAAACTCAATAACTTTCCAAATGTTTTCAAGCACCAAACGACGTTTCATGCAGCTGCTACTTGATTAGAATCTACTCAGACATTCTGATAGGATCTGATATGGCACAAATCCAAGGAAATGAAATTGCCTTTCTCAAGAAAACTTTTACGGTACGGGAAAAGTAAATAGTGTGAATGTAGGGCAATTTCGAATAGAGAATCACGATGAACGCCTTCGAAAATTATGGAAATGGCGGAGTTAAAAAAACAAAATCGACGCGCTAAAAAATTTTTTAAAATTCCAGAAGAAAAATTTTTCAATACTTCATATCTCATAAGATATCGGACGTCGTTGAACAAAAATTTGTGAATATAAGGATGTTATTAATATCTCATATATTAGCAAATTTCATCGTCGTAGCTTCTTTCTATCTAAACATATGATTTTTTTAATTTACTATCTATCTATCTTTGATAGATGCTATCACAGATACGTACTCGATTGACATAAGTCTGACTTATTAATCAGTGTCAGTTGGGGGAAAATAAATCGAAAATTGTCATTACGTTGAAATAATTAACGTTGCAAAATTTAGAAAAGCACTGACGTAGGTTTTTAGGAGAAAGAAATTTGAGATTCGGACAAAACTTAACGAAAATTATGAAAAGTTATTTTTGATTTGAGATATAGGTTAGTTCATTCATCGTTGTGTTTGTATTTGTATCACATTATTCCAGAGTACTGGAAAAGACTTTCGTACACCTGAACAATTATAGATTGGTTATAGATTTTCAATATTTAATCGCAAGTAGCTCAACAAAAGCGCCAAAGACATCTGACTTCACGTCAGCGCTTTCTAAATTTTTTTATTGTGAAATTAACTATAAAATTCGTTTTCGTACTTCCGGGCCTAAAGTGACAACTTCACTCCCTTGTGACAGGTACTAAAGTGTCACATTTAATCCCTCCGGGATTAAATATTGACGAAACTCCCGGAACGATTAAATCACAAACAAACGAATTTAAGGGATATTTTATTGAAAAATACAATTAATTAGAATGGTAATTAACGTTAATATTCAAATTAATATTGTGACAGTTCGTCATATTGACCAGTCTTTCCTGGGTTAATGCAGCAGGTAACTGAGTATCAGATAGGTCCTTATCGTATTGAACTGGTGTTTGTTTCGAAGATTCTGCGGAAACAGGAAGCGAGAATGAGGACTGTGGCATAACTATAGTGGACGAATCGGCGACTTGACCAAATATTTTATCTGAAATTTTTTGTTTATTTTTGATAGACGATTCAATATATCCCTCGGCCACGTTGAAGGATTTCCATCCTCCATGTCTCTTCAGCACGTCTATTGTTGCTCCCGAATATCAGCTAACAAAGACGCAGATGTGCGTCTAAAACAATGTCCCGTATAAGACGTCGCATTTTCTAATTTCAAGAAAGCTGCTATTTGCCGTGGAAATGTACCAAACATGTTTTTTCCTACTACTCGCGTAGTACATTCTTTGTTGATGTATTGAACAAAAAATTTTGAATGAGATGTCCCTGTCTTTCGCAATGCCACATATTTTCGAAATATCGCCACAAAACTGATGGCACTGTTTTCTGAATTTTCGATCACAAAATTTCGGTCAATTTTATTTTTGGTGTTTCTAATCGCAATTAGGAAGGAATCGCTCAAATCTCTCACATCGTCGATTTCTAAATCAACCAACTCATTTCCACGACAAGCTCCCGCAACGCCCAAAATAAGTGCAACCTACAAAAAAATTGATTTCTAAAAATTTCTGAATATATACACATTTCCAAATTTACCTTAAGCATCAAATATTTATCATCCGGAGCCTCCCGTAAGAACTGATCTACCTGCTCAGACGTGAGAATTCTTGTCTTCTTTGGCTTAAATCCCTCATTTCTTCTCTTCAAAAAACCTAATAATTTTGGAAATTTACTTATATCAATATCTTCTCTAATGTTAATAACCGATTTCAGCATTGAGTAATGTACCCGGAGAGTTGAGGCACAAACCGCTTTTGATTTATCATTGAAGTAGACTAACAGCGCATTTTCAGTAGGTTGTCTTACATTTTTTAAGCGGTACCACTTTTTAAGAGCATCGTACTGCTGCTCGTATAGTTTTCTATATTTCGGTAGTAACAATTCTTCACCTACTTCGGCTGCTCTTTTATCAATATCAGATACACCTTCTCACTCATGATACCAATAATTATCAATAACAATGTTTCTTTGACACTAGTAATGACAATGTTTCTAAATTATAATTGTCACAACGCAACGTTACTATGGTAACTTATTTTAAAGACAGTTTATTAAATGAGTTGAAGAGAGAAAAAACTGATTGAAATTATTGAAATAATTAATAAAATCATACCGGAAGTACGAAAAGTATCGTATATACCTTGCGACTGAAGTACATTTAATCCTTCAGGTAAATTATGGCCCTCCCTGCGATCGGGCCATAAACTTTACCTTCAGGATTAAATGTACTACTTCAGTCCCGCGGTATATAATATACTATTTCATGATCATTAGTATGCATTTAAAAATTATTTTTTCATACAAACTATAGCTAATTCAAAAATAGCATGATAACTGCTACCAAAGGTAACTCTTGAACATCATTGAGTAGATTTATACTAAATGTGAACATTCTTCAATTACTGTTTCACTGAATTTTTCTTCTAATTAATCCAACTAAGAATTAAATTGAAGGTCGTTGACGGCGGATTTACAAGGTGTCCCGTAACTCAACGTCAAGCGGTTACTGGGCGATATGCTAGATTATACCAGTTCTGCAAAAACTGAAGAAAAATCTTTTCACTTGGTTAAGTGGTAATAGGTATATTTTCGAAAATGTTGAAAATTAACACCCTTCATTACATCCTTAGGTTTTGTAGTTACAAATTTTCCAATTTTGCAGTGATTGGAATAAATTCTTATAAAAGCACGTTTATTTTCATTCAGAAAATGCAGAAAATCTTGTGCATTCCTCATCATTCTGATGAGTATCTAATACTACATTTAATAATCAGATGGACAGTACTAACCATGAGTTTGTTTTATGAAAATGAAATTGATTATCGGTAATCATCAACGAACATATATTGTTTAGAACTGTTTTTAAAGCCCCAAATTCTTTGGTTTACAACATAACTTTCTGTCTTTGTTTTCTTCGAAAAAAAACTTTAGAAATTCATCGATAAAAATACTCCAAACGTTCATTCGTTTTTTCGATCTGTCGACGAAACCCCTTAGCTGAAGCTCCTCCGCCGAAATGAATTCCCTCAAGGTAATTTTCTCTTGCAACTTCGTCTTGTTTTTCATCCGGGCGAGATGCTCGCTAACAATGGCTTATTTCAAGAATTGATAAAAAGATATGAACTTTGTAAGCATAAATTCTCGTTTAGTTGCAATTCCCCTGCGATAACCTGTCTCGGCTTATGGAAGAACAGGAAGCCGGGAAAAGGATAATATTCGAGTGGAAGAAAACTTCTATACATAGAAATTTGCCTGCTAACTGGAATGGGGACAGTATCGAACTAGCACAATTTTCTAAATTTGTCATGCTTCAGCAATGACGAGCGCTATTCCCATTTTACTTAATTCAGGCATTGAGATGCATGACAAGAAATACACTGATTTAACCATAGCAGAAGTCGAAATTCTATGAATTTCTCAAGGTTTTGAGACTTTTTCTTTCAAGTGCTGATATCGTGCTCTTATCATGAATATTGATTACGAAACTTTTAGATACTTGAAAAAATGTAGATATTTTCATGGAAACATCTCAGATTTTCCAAAAAATTTCCAAAATATATAATAGAGCCACCAGCCTCTCCAATTTTTCTGTCAATCAAAATATATAGAAAAATTTATGCTAGGCGTGGGTGAATTTATGTAGCTAGCTTCCCAGTACACTGGAAAATCGAAAAAAAGCAGTACTTTTTTTTGCGAAATTATTTCAAAAAAGTGAGCTGATTACATTATTACAAACAAATTGGAATTTTCATTTTGAATGGAGAAAAACTGAAAAATTAGTTGATGCTTTGCCAACAGATTGTGCCTAGTACTCTCAGATTTAAAATATAAATACCGGATATTTATTTCATTCAGCATTTAGGAATTTCTAAAGAAGTATAAAAAATAATTTTTAGAAGTTCATCGAATTTAAGAGTACATTATGTAATAATGTGAAACAATTGTTGGTTTATACTCTATTTTGAATATCAGAGATAATGTTATTTATTTATTTAGTGAATTTGGGATACAAACAGATCCAATATCCAGAAACAGTATCCACAATAGATTACACAAATTTAAAAAAATCACACTCAAAGAAATGTGTTAACTACTAGCTTAAACTTAAAATGTTATATTATACTACAATACTACGGAGTAACCAACAGATCTCAAACAAAAAAATATTGAGAATAACAAAAAAAACTTAGGATTGAGAGAAAAAAAAAACCGAAAAAGCGAATGGAAATTTGCCGTGATTAAATCTAACCGAAATTGAATTCAATAAGCTTCAATATATGACTTTTTCAAAATGACTTTGATTTTTTGTGGCGTATGATGAAATATGTCAACCAACTGCTGTGACTCATTGCCGGAACGAAGCATTCTAACAAGTTGACTATTTTTAGTATAACTTTAACGTTTCAATTCAATATGAAATAACTCATGCTGCCTCAGTTTGAAGGGTGGGATGTTAATTTTTACCATTTCTTGAATTTCAGCTGCCTGCAGGATGCCACCTAAAATTTTTGATAAGAAAATGATGTCGCCCGTTCTACGTCTATCTTCAAGGGATAATATTCCGAACTGTTTTCTCAAAATAAGGTAGCGATCTACATTATGCTGTACTGACAGATTATCTCTGAAAGCAAGATGCTTTAGAAATCGATTCTGCACTCTTTCAAGGCGTGAAATATAGATTTTATACTGAGGGTTCCAACTGAGGCAAAGTTTAGGCGGATAAAAACGTATGCGTAATAGACACGTATGAGTAGCAGAGTTTTCCTAAATTGCCTGCTTTGCCTAAAATTATATCCGAGCATTTTACTAGCAGATCCAACAACACTTTCAATGTGGCGGCTGAATGGAAGTTTAGAGTCAAATATAATCCCTAAGTCTTTAGTTTTCGTAACTCGGAACAGAACTGTTGCGCCAGTTTTGTAATTGTAGGATATTTGCAATTGACTTCTTGTAAATGTAATTACGTGACATTTATCAGTATTCAAAAATAGATCATTCACAGTGCAGAAATCTGCAAAAGAATCCAGTTCCCTCTGAATAGTCAGACAGTCCGCCAAGTCTCTGATGGAAAGAAATATTTCAAGTCATCTGCATACATGAGAAAACGGCAGAATCTGAAAATAGCTCGTATGTTATGAATGTAAATTAAAAAGAAGAGCGGACCCAGATGCGAACCCTGGGGAACGCCAGACGTGCAATCAACACTCTCTGAAAAGAACTCTCTGTCGACAGACACGCTCTGACTTCTACCAAGTAGGTACGACTCCGCCCAGCTCAACAGCGAGCCGCCTATTCCAACAGCACTCAATCTCCTCAATAGTAAACCGTGATTTATTTTATCAAAGCATTTCGTGAAATCAGTTGGACCACGTCAACTTGTTATTAGGACAATATTTCGGCAACATCTCTCCACACACTATCTGTCAGCTGGCCGATACTCTATTTGAATCTTCGGAAGTTAAGTAGTGATCATAACGCAGAAAAATCTTTCTTTCTATTATAATGAAGTTTGAAATTGTGTTTGAGAGTGAGAAACTTGCGAACAGTGAAGTATTGATCTCGAATATAATGGATTCACGCATAAGTGAATTGAAAAAATCGACTAATAACAATACAAAAGTACAGGGTGCGGCAACAACACAACGCACACACAAATTATACAATACCAAAAATTCAACAAATAAAAAAGGAGAACTAATCACATTCATACCGATACTATACGTACCTTCTCTATCAGAAAAAATAGAAAACATCTTGAAACCCTACAGCAACGTCAAAGTAGCGCAGAAACCACTCATTCAAATTAAACAACTATATAGCAAATTAAAATCACCAACACCATTAACAGAAACAGCACATGTGTGCACAAGATCAATTGTGAGGGTGTATACATAGGACAGATGGAACAAAAATTGAAAGACAGATTGAAAGAACACAAATACTTCAAAATACAGACAGCACTTTGCAGACACAAAACCGAGAATGGACATACATTCAATTATGACGAAACTGTAGCATTAGACCGAGAAACAAATAAGAAATCTAGAGAATTTCTCGAAATGATCCACATAAAACAAAATGAGAAATCCATTAATGACTGATCAGACACTAGATAACTCCACAACATCTTCTCCAATCTTTTGAAAAGTCTCAAATAAACCGACCAACGAAAACAAACAAGAAGAAGAAATTATAATTGACGTGACTAGTCTAGAATCAATTAAAATCATAACCCCAATGACATCCAACAAATAAGTTGGGAAATAACTTAAAATAAATTATTTCGAAGGTAATAAAAAGAATTATTTCTCTATATAACGAAGTGTTTTAGGGCTTTATAATACTTATAAATTGTTTGTTTGTTTTTCTTGTTTTTAACATTGTGTGTAATGTTCTTTACAGGCTAGAAAAAGGGTACTGCTACAAATCAAATATTGTTATTCTATCATCAATAATTACTTTTTCTCCCCTCTTCAACACACATGCGGCATCGTTTAGTCAGGGTAAAACAAATTTTACGAAAAAATTAGCAGGGCGTTTATGCATCATTTGTCTGGTGGGAACTTGCTCATTTGGAAAGCGCTGGCGAAATTCTTCGAAAATTTTAGCGAAATCACCTTCAAGTTTTAGGTAAGAAGTGAGCAAACAAACACGTTTTTCTTTCGTGTACACACGCAGCCGTGGCAACGTAAACGTACACAACAACACTACTACACACGGGCAACTCAACTCGCTACGTTTCGGCTGCCTCCTTCCGCCCTGGCCAAGAATACGCCTTGCGTGAATAGCAGACAGTGTAAACTGACTTTTGCCCCACATTATATTCTAATACAAGTTGCAGACATTCCTACACAAATGTGAAATTTAAGAACAAGCAACGAAGGAGCTCCTATTGGAAGTGCCTTCTGCAATAAGTTTCAGACGTTATTTTCTCTATTTAAATGAAGTTTCGTTGCAAACTATTTAAATATAATGAGATATTCGTATTGCATCTTTCTAGTGATTTTTGTATTGTATCTTGACAGTTGGCTTTTTACTTTGCTTTTCGTTAGGTGTCGCCACATCGTTTTTAGATCAAATTGACACCTTATATCAATTTCGCGCTTTGAGTTTGGATAGGTATATCTGGTGAAATACTACAATGCAGTGAACTTTTCGATTCAGATCCACAAGAGAAAACATTCATAGTCAACGAAAATTAGATAAAATATCCTCCAAATTTTCAAATCAAGAATTCTGTATTGGAAAATGTCAAATATTAGTTGACAACGTTAAAATGAATAAATGTAATGAAAGATTTGTCAAATATTATTGAATGATTTGCATGGTTGCGCCCTTACGTATAGTAAACGTCATAGAAAACAACCCCCCTGTCATAAGATTTGGAATATCGTTTCCATTTAAATGATGCAATGTGCATACAACAGTATTTAAGACATCTTGACTCATATGTCGCAATCATCGAAGGTTTGTGTTGACATTTGACGGGTGTTTAAATTTTTAAGAACGCCAATGCTTACAATCATAAAACGAAAAATATAACTAGGAATAATGCTATCACGATCTCATTACAGCACTGCTTTTGGTACTGTAATGAACTCATTACGATACAGAAAAAGAGAAAATTATTTCTTTCGAAAACGGAAAAGTGCTGGGCTGACTTCACAACACTGTTGTCATTTGAATAGTTCATCAGCCAATCTATTGATTTTTCGGTTCATTTCCATTTGAAAAAAAACATCAAAGTTTTTGTGAGAATCTTACCATTATAAGTAAGTAGAAATGTAGCAACATGTATGAAACAAGTTTGACAAAAAAAAAAGAAAGTGCCCTCTCAATATTTTCCAGATTTCCCAGTTTTTTGAAAACTAGCTTGCTTTTTGACTGTGATGGATTTGTTGCACATTTTGGTTAATTTTCAGGAAATGTAAGGTATATCCTTAAAAATATTTGCAGTACAACTCACCAAAATTTAACACAAATCATTACACTAACACTAGCAAACTTTACCACACTGTTGTGGTATTCATCAACCAATCTACTGATTTTTGGGATTTTCTCCATTTTAAAGGAAATATTTCAATTTTTCGTTAAAATCTTCTCAGCGCAAATGTACAAATTATGAAAAAAAATTCCGTGAAATAAACCGAAGGTACTGGACTAATTTTTATTTTCCAGTATTCCAGAAATCGGCTTGAGTTTTGCCAAAAGATTATCAGTAGAATTGGACTCACATAATATGGTTGAAAAAAAAAACAACATCATGAAAATATTTACAGTAGAAATTTCACACACATTTGCGATAAAAGCTAAAGTGCTTTTTCATAATCGGAAAAATTAAAAGAATTATCCCAAAATTAGAGCATCACAACTGAGCAGGCCTGAAGCACAATTTATTTCAGCCAATACAACAAATTTTTTTCGAAAAGTGCAAGGCAGGCCCATTTTATTCGTTTTTAGTAAAATCCAGAAAACAACATGGAATAAAAAAAATTCAGAAAAGCACAGACGAGTAGTCAACAGCTTTTGCGCGCTGGTTTTCGAGTCTTTGCCATACTCTGTGATAAAATACAACCACCACGAATAACCATTTCACCTAACATTCCACCAATTGAATCTTCATTGATAGATACGATCGGTGTCAATCGAATATGTATCTGTGAAAGTATTGAGCATTAAAATTTCTGGCGTTTATTTTATATTACTCTTCTCCCTTAAGTGAATGAAAAATACTTATATCTACTAGTGAAAGGAAGCTACAACAATGGAATTTGAGCATATGTTAGATATCAAAAACGTCCTTAGGTACATGCAAAACTTTTTGTTTGTACATATCCGATATTTTATGACGTATAGAGTATTGAAAATTTGTTTTTGGGAATCTTTTTAGAATTTTTCAGCGAGTTGATGTATGCGAACTCTAAGAGCCTATTTGTTTCGTCTTAATTCGAATATCTTCCAAGTTACAACTTGATACGATGAATAATCTAGGAGTTATAGAGGAAATAAAATTTCAGATGCTTATAACTCCTGCACCATTAAAATGTTTTTCTCCAATAATGAACTTTATCAAGATATTTGGACAGTTAATCCTTTCTGAAAATATGAAAACTATAGCTCATCTCCTTTGGCTGATAGAGAGTAGATATTCGAAAATTACAGACAGTTCGGCAATACGATAGCTCGCTTTTCTACTAAAACAAACGCGGAAAAACGTAGAATTGAAAAAAAAATTATATCGTCCTTATAATTTTCCATCATTGGTTGTAACAAAAATGAAAAGAATGCCAATAAGAAAAACTCAGAAACGAGAACGTCTTTGACTAAGAAAATACATGGTATGTCAAGTTGGAGTGTGCTCTGCCCGGCAAACAAACATCGGATCTTCTAGGTTACTACGGGTTTATATGTTGCGCGCGCACAAAATCGGCGCGAACGCTACGCGTGCGTCTCGCGTTTGCCGCGCAGCTCCGCTGTATATACCCATTAGACGTTTCTGAAGAACTGGGCCTATTTGAAATCAGAAAATTGGCATCATGATGTTGCGATTTGTTGATGTTGGGTGCGCATAAAAACAACTTAGTTGATATCAATTCATATCATTTTGTAAAACAGATAATTCCGTTGAATAAGTACATCGATGTTGCCACCATTATGATTAAATATCATTTGTTAATTGTTGGTTTTCATCAGCATCAAAAAGCGTCCTTTCTTCTGTGATGTATCCAGAAAAACAGCGTTACGTCCCTGTACAAACCGGTAGCAGCATGCAGATAATATCCCCATTCTACCCTTTTCCGTACGACGAACGTAATAAAGCCGGGATCAAAGAAATTCGGTTCACGAACTTGACTGGACTTTTGGGAAATAAAACGCCATCTCTTCCGCAGAAAAATGTTAAAAGATGCAAAGTAATGTATATAACTGAAAGTGAGGAATCTGCATGCATTGAAATTCATGAATACGAAAGTCGAGGTCGTTTGAGTTCTTATCATTCTTACGTTTCAGGTCGACGAAGAAGGTAATTCGACGCACTGTTCCAAAATGAGGATATTCAGGATTCTTTTCGGAGGACCATCGACAAATGCAGATGGGAGGACATTTTGGTTGATGTTTTTGATATGAGACTTTTTGAAGGTAGGTTAGTAGAAGTAGAAGCTCCTATGGTCGGCTTCATCAAACTAAAATGTTATCTCCTGATATGTCGGTATGTGAAGCATTATTAGGAATTTTTCGAAAGAGTTAGGAATTCGACACCTTAGTGGCATTTTTAAATACATTTATCACAATCTCCACCATCCAAATAGATCCATCACTGCTTAATCGTATTTATCGTAATTTAATTTATACAGGGTGTGACTTTGACCTCTGCGTTTATTTCAACTTCAAAACAATTTTCAACATTTCCCGGCAATAACATTTTTCTAAATTTGGCCCCCTTCAAAAGATGTTGAAAAGATTCAAACGACAATTCAATTGGAATGTTCTCTTGTAGAAGGTTTTTGATAACAGTCATGCATATTTTGGCATCAATAGATTTATTTCATTTATTGTGGGTTTCTCACTACCACTGTACAGATTGGTTAAATTGCATGAAAACAAATATCACTTGAACTAAAGGTCCGTATCTTGTACTTTATAGAATCATTAGACTTTTTGCAGATAAAATCATTCATCATCTTTTTTCCTAAATTGTATCATTTTAAGATATTTGAAGTTGAAAGAAATTAAATCGATATAATTATTTGATGGAATATGAGTGAGTGAATCATTTTTTAAAGGAAAAATAATGTTTTTAAACAATTCAGAATCAGTAGTGGATGCTGCGGAAGGTGATTTTCATTCAAACTAAACTGGAATACAGAGGAGTATTCGCCCAATGTGAAAACATAAAATGCTTATAACTTTTCAACGTCAAAACTTTTATTGTCAAAAAAATTGTTATTTCATATTTTTCTAAAAGGCCTCGTAAAAAACTTAATCAAAATAAAACAATCCATTATTTTTCTCGAGAAAACTATTACTTACCCTGCATAACCTGCAGTTTTCGAGATTCTAGTATATTTAGCCCTGTTTGGATTATTGAACAACACCATAATACGAATTTTCTGATTTCAAGTAGACCCAGTTGTTCAGAAAAGTCTTAAGGCCGTATACAGCAGAGCTGCGCGGCAAACACGAGGCGCACGCGTAGCGTTCGCGCCGTTTTTGCGCGCGCGCAACCTAAATATATACCCGTACTAACCATGAAGAACCGATGTTCGTTTGCCGCGCAGAGCACACTCGAACGTGATATACCCTGTATATTCTTTGCCAAAGCTATTCTCGTTTGTGAGTCTACCTTTTTGGCATTTTTTTCATTTCGTTTTCAATGTTACTTCCAATAATGGGGAATTATAAGGCAAAATAATTTATCATGAATAATCCTACGTTCCGCTCTTATTCTAGTAGGAAAGCGTGCTATTGTATTGCTCAAATGTCTGTAATTCTCGAATATCTTACCGAACGTAGTCTCAATAGATTGGGTTTGACTTCCTGATGAAGAATACAAGGTCAAACATGAGTATGTCTGTCAGGCTGTATACTCCTTATCATCCGAAGGAGACAAGCCAATATATATATTTTCAGAATAGGTTAACTGTTAAATATTTCGGTCAAGTTCGTTATTGGACCAAATGCGACCAATGGTTCAGCAGTTCTGAGCCTATGAAATTTGTTGTCCTGTTGTCCTCTATAACTCTCACGGTTCAAGATGAAACGTGAAAGATAAATGAACTAGATTGAAACAAATAGGTAGTAAGGTTGTGCAGAATTCGATACGCTAGAAAATTCTCAAGAAATTCCCAAAAGAACTTTTTCAATACTATACCAAATAAGATATTTGTCGTATATGTTAGGCCCGAAGACCGAAAACGCTCAGTGGCCGGAAAAAATGGCCACATCGCGTTCTGGCTGCCTTTGAACGCACAGAACGCGTTTTGGCTGTTTTTAAACGCTCGCAACGCGTTCTGGTAATTGTTAAACAGCCGGAACGCGTTTGTCAATTGTTCAACGCTCACAACGCGTTCTTAATGTTCGACTTGTATTATTTGCCGCTTTCTACCTGCGTAGGATAAAATTTATATTGTCTCTCATAAAACAAAGTTGAAAATTGAAATACAATTCAATTATTGACAATTACAATTGGATACCAAAGATGGGCTCGGTTTTTTCTTGCCGAATCATTTCAACAATATTAAATTTCTTATAATTGTTTTTCAGTTCTAGGAAGAAAGTATATTGTCGAGCATATAATATATAAATGCATGAATTAAAAAGCGAAAAGTTCTTTATTGAACAAATGAATTATTCTGGGGAACAAAACAAACTTGAATTTATAACTCTTTTAATTACTTTATTAGAAACAATTCAATTATTGAAAACTACAATTAAATACAAACGACGGGTTTTTCGGAACTTTTGTGTACTTTATATAGGTAAGTTACTCATTTTTACAAGAACTGTTTGAATGACATTTCGAATTACATAGTACATTTAAATTGTATCCGTAAAGTATGGAAAAAACTCATTTTTAGCTAATCAGACCATTTTAAGAAATAATCCTGAAACACATCGATTTTTATTATTTTTATTTACCTTATTTTAAAATAATAATCTAATATACAGCGTGAATTATTTTCAGTAATGACATCACCGTCATATTTTTTAAATTGAACTATTTTGTCTCCATTTCCGGATTACTCTAGCTGAGCTGATTCAAAAATGTATCACATGTTGATTCCAATAGGTACAGGGTCGACAAATATACAATAGTTTTGTATGTGATCAGTGCTCATAAAGAAATGCTAGACCACAAGTACCAAACATGTTCGGACACAACTTATTTTTATTATTCTAAAATGTAAAAAACTACAGGGTCTTACATTTGAACCAATTGCCGTTAGACAAACGCGTTCCGGCTGTTAAACAATTACCAGAACGCGTTGCGAGCGTTTAAAAACAACCAAAACGCGTTCTGTGCGTTCGAAGACAGCCAGAACGCGATGTGGCTGTTTTTCCGGCCACTGAGCGTTTTCGGTCTTCGGGCCTAACATATATATGGATATCTTATATTTTAAAATTTCATTCTCGTAGATTTCTCACAGCACAAGATACAAAACTTTTTTATTTACATAAAGGCAAGCAATCACAGACATAAAATTAATGTTAGTTATTTACGTTAATCTTCACGTTCTACATCGACTTGATGTTCATTAAAACCTTGGCGCGTCGTCAAAAATTTCAACCCTCGATGCTTCCACAGATACGTATTCAATTGACAAAGGAGGACTTATTAATTCACTTCCATATAAAGTATTTCAAAGAACAAGAGCTTAATAAAAGAAAAATATTCTAAATAGTTTCCGATGGAGTTGAGATGGCTACTTTTGATTGGTGTTTAGGAGAAAAGAATTCTAGCTTTGAACAAAACTCAAGAAAAACTGTGGATAGTCATTTTTAATTAGATATAAAAATTAGTTCTTTCATCGTGGTAGTTGTATCAGTATCACACTATTCGAGGGTGCTGGAAAAGACTCTAGAACAAGCGCGTGAAATCTCCCGACCTCACATCAATTCTTTCCTAAAATTTTTTGAAGGAATTCTGAAACGGAATTGTATTCCTTGAATTTCTGAGTGAGGCTATAACGCAGGCAAATTATTCTTAATATTTATCTATAACCAGAAAAAGTTATGCATATTGACTACTTCTTTTTTCAGTCTGGAGTAATTCACAAATGTTAATACATAGTACATCAAAAACTTACTGTATGTTACTATGACATATCCTTATTCATCCGATTTATTCTTTAGCACTTTGCTTTTTAGAATATGAGTGTTGTAGTTTAGAGAGTACCTAATTAATAATACAAAATGTAAAATTTTCTAATTGTATCTACTGAAAATAGTTGGGAATATTTTTCTATGCTAACCTACGATCATATTTTTCGTTGAAGGCGACTTAGCTACTTAAACTTTCATAAATTTGCGCTCCTCTTCTTCCATTAGCATAACTTATTCCATTTGTCCTTAGCACGTAAAGAAAATATCGAAAATAGACACGAATAGTTGTATGTGGTGTAACTCAATACACTTTATGGATATAAACAGGCTATTTTCCATAGTAATCCTATTATTTTATCAATGATTATAACTTCCGAGTGGACATAACTACCCTAAGACTTCCTTGAAATATGCGGGCAGGTCGCTATAAACATTTCACTTTATGGACAGCGAAATTGAATCAGATAGTGTGTATTCAAATGCATATTACTTTTATCTGTTCAATTTGCAGGATCTTTGTGGGAATTCTTAATATCAGACATTGCCAATTATACACATTCAGCGTGGAAATTTGATATCATTAAAGGTGAATTACTTACTTGTTGAAACTTGATAGGTATTTTTCTCTATTATCGAATCAATTGAGTACCGTGAAGTGTTTGTTATTATCACTTTTCACTGGTAATAAGAGATTCAAGCCAACATAGGGGGGATATATTCTCTCATTATTGCTTCCATCAGGTGTTTCAGTACAGGTTCTCCGAAATAAAAGGAGCAATATTTTTCAATGTGAGACAGAAAACATCTAGAGGAACCACAAAAATTATTAGAAGCCCTAAACGACTCAAAGGTCAAATTATATTTCAGTTAACAATTAGATCTAGATAAATGATTAATAACGGGTCATCCAAAAAACGCGCCTACATGTTTATTTGGAATAAAACAAACTTTTTGCAATTTTTTCAAGCTGTTTTTTTATTAAAACTATGATGCATTACAATTATAAGTGGAATAGAATATCATTCAAATATGCACCACGACTGCGTCTGCAGGCATCAATCCGAATATCGAAATTTTCAATGACTTTCCAACATGTTGTTGGTGTTATTTCACGAATTGCAACTTATTTGTTGTTCTTTAGATCATTAATTGTTTGTGGCGTGTTAGCATACACTCGACTTTTCAGAAAACCTCACAAAAAAATATTTAATAATGTGTTAGACCACATGCCCCTGGAGGCCAATTGAAATCTGCATTTCGTGAAATTACACGTTCAGGAAATTTTGATCGCAAAAACGTAATGTTTTCTCGAGTTGTGTGACATGTGACATCAGACACATCAATTTGACTCAACTGTGTCAATAAAAGTCTCTCAAAATTGATTGGTATTGCTCAGCATTCACAGTAACAGCATTTGCAACATCATCTTCGAAGAAAAATGGCCCAATGATTCCATTTGCCCAAAATGCACACCAAACAGTAACTTTTTTTATTAGAAACACTTGATATTCCGTGTTTGAATAACATAAAAATTTTATGATGAAACCACAAGAAGGCTGAAGTTTCGGTTAAGCTAGTACCTAGTTGGTCTCCCACGAGCTCGTCTCAAGCATTCTACCCTACGAGGCATACTTTCAATCAAACGATTTATAAAATTTTGGGGCAAATTCGTCCAAATATCCCGTAAAGCGTTAGAAAGGTCCTCCAAGTTATTGATCGGTTGTTCTAAGATTGACAATTGTCCAGACATCTCAGACCAGACATGTTCGATGCAATTCATGTCTGGAGAGCGAGCTGACAAGTCCATCCTATCAATAGCATGAATTTCTAGCGCTTCATTAACGGAACAATTATGGGTTCAATAATCATATCGTGATATCTCTGGCTGGTCATTGTGGTGTTCTGCAGAACAACCAACTATGTGCGTTGGTTCAAACAAATGCCTCCCCATACACATATAGAATCTCCGCCAAAAGCTGTTGTGGGCACCATAAACTGTTCTGAATACCTTCGACCTCTTTCCCTCCAAGGAAGAATACGTCCATCGGAGTTGACCAAACGAAATCTAGACTCATCCGTAAATATACATCGGCTCCAATCTTCAACTTTCCAATTGCGGTGCTCCTCAGCCCATTGCCGTCGATGAACCCGGTGTTCCCTATTCAAACGGGGATGTTGTACCCTCCTACGTGCTCTCAAACCACGAACATGTAGTCGTCGTCTTACAGTCTGGTTCGAAATTAGAACTCCTGTTGCAACTCTCAGTGATCTATTGAGCCGCGACGCCGGGTAAGTGGGATTTCTCCTAGCATTAAGAATCAAAAGACGATCTTGGGCAGCTGTTGTACTGCGCTGCCGACCTCCCCCATGAACATAAGCTACTGAGTCGTTTTGGATGAACCTATTCCAAGCCCGACTCACGACACTGCGAAACATTCAACCGCCGGGACAGTTCTCGCTGGGACAAACCTTCCTGTATACACCGTATGATTTGGTCCAGTTGCACAGGAGCCAAACGTCTTCTCGGCATGACTGATTAGCTGATATTGTTCTCATTTCTTCAATTATTGTCAACTTATGTGTTTGAACGAGAGAAAAAAACAGATTTAATAACAAATACCAATTGCTTTTCACTCCACCTGTAACAGCCTACAGATAATAATCGATTTTGTGAACAAGAGCCGATGAAGTGAGGAAAAATTTGATATAATCAACTCAAAACATCTTAATTTTTCCTTAGAGAACATATAATGTACAGATATTCACGAGATAACTTGAAAAAAATACAAATGAAGAGAAGTTCATAAGTGATCCCTAGCAATTGTTGATCAGTGTATTTGAGCAAGCTATTGGTACAACATGACCTGTTCTCATACCATTAACAACTGTCCAAATTTTTCTAGGAAGATCAAAACCTGGAATTTTCTTCAGAAGAATCCGAAATGAGATTTTTATTGAACATTTCATAAGAGTTCCACTCAATTTTCCATAATTATTTATCGCTAATGTTCATATTTAAGGACGTTCTATACCAGAATGGTTTACATGACTTGGAATTCTATTTTTTGGAATGTATGAAATAATTGACATAATGTATGTGCCTAATTTCACCAACGCTGGATGTATGCTTGATTTTTCAAATTTGGCATATGTTGCAATTTTGGTCGATGGCCTAATTTGCTCGGTGATGGCAGCTCAAAGGATTTATCAAGCCAAATTTCCAAATTTTCCAGGCATATCAATAACCAAAATTAAAACAACAGTTGCAAAAAGTCGATAAAATTAACAAAAACAAAAAATACAAATTTAAAAACTGAACAACGCGGCACAGACACTTCCAACAGCAGAGACAGTTAAATCTCGAATGTCGGTAGGGTCAAGTCAGCGGCGACTAACCCAATCCAACCTAAGGACAGAAATAGTAATAATAATTCACACGCGTCTAAAACGGGCAGGTAAAATTTCGTTGCTAGCTGTGTTGTGTCGAAATCCGTACTTTCATTTAGGTGCGACTTTCTTCACCCTTCTGACTAAAACCTTATTTGCAGTATTATTTTTTTATTGACTTACGTAAAGAGCATATGGTTAGCAACGTTATAAAATAAAGAACATTTTAAAATAAAACTAAGTTTGTAATAGCTGTAACTTTTTTAAAATTTCAATAGGAGTGGAGATGTTTTCATACTTTCATATTTTTTTTAATAAAAGGCCCACGTGTTAATTTTGTGGTGTTATCTGTAACAATAAATATGTTTTTTTTAAACACACACACACGTAGACTTAATAAAATAAAAAAATGCATGTAAAAGCCCACGCAAAAAGTTATGGGGCTTCGAAGGCTACATTTTGGGTAATTTAGAAAAACCTAATAAAAAATCATACCTCCGTAACCGTAATACTTAGGATCCAGGTTCCAAGACTGAAAAAGGTAGCAAATGACCCTACCAACGCTCCAAAAAAATTTGACGGTCCATGTGCCGAACACCCTGTATAAGCTTGGTCTTGCCGACCCACTTCTAGAGGGCACGAGCCGTCACTGGATGAGTATATTAAAAGATTATTATTATTATCATACGGTTTGTGGGATAATTTCACGTAGTTCTAGAGAGTTCTGAAGAGTTGGCCAAATCTCCTGTACAATGGATGCATGGTTTTTTCGATATCTATCCCGCAAGAGATGAACAATGTTTCCATATTTTCATAATTGGTTTATTGTCCAAATATCTCGTATTGAGCCAAATCAGTCCAATGATGCGATAGTTTACTTGGTTTACTCAAGAACTCCTACAATATCCATCTGATCATGTTTTAACTTTGAATATATTTGAATAACGTTTGAACAAATAGGGTCGCTAAATTTTGTAGAAATCGATGCGCTAGAAAATTTTTGAAAAATTCCCAAAAAAAATTATTCAATGCTTGATAGCTCATGAGGTATTTGTGGGATTTTAACTAATGTCCTAATGTATGCAAGTTATTGATGTCTCGCATAGTACCAAATTTGATAACCGTATAAAGAAGCTAAGAGAATATATTGCAGTGTTTTCATTCATTCAATTTTCATTTGAAAGTTACAAAAGTTGGTGAAATAAATGGATGGATATTTTTCATGCCTATTCAATTCATTTGAAGCTGTCACATTTCGTCAAGTCTGACCAAAAACCTCATTCTCAAAAAGTTAAAAAATGAAAATAAAATGGTATTTCGCTGGAAGTAATTATGTAACCTACAATTTATACTGAATAAATAGTATTTCTTTGCATGAATTGATGAGAAGTTCTGCTTAAATATTTGGGCGGAGAGAATCCGTTGTAGATATCTTTAGAATGATCAATGCTTGAATCAAGGTCGCGTTAAGGAAGTGTGTACTGCCGCCATTTCATGGAGCCCCAGTGGCCTAATGGATAAGGCATCGGCCTCCTAAGCCGGGGATTGTGGGTTCGAGTCCCATCTGGGGTACAAAAACTTTTAGATTTTTGTTTAAAATTTTTCATTTGAACAGAGTACCGTGACAACGTTTGGATATTCGGAGCACTATCTATCATTCTACGAACTAATTTGGTTTGGTATTCAATTAATAACATTCTAAATAATAATTAATTTTTGATGCTGAATGAAGAATATTGAGAATTCTTTTTAAACTAAGATCTATATAATGGAAAATCTTTCAGTATTGTGTTATATTTCAGGATATGCTTTTTCTACTCTATACAGGGTGAGTCATTGATCACTGCGTTAATTTTAACCATAGGTTCTGGAGATCAAAGCATTTTAAGTTTTCACATTGGGCAAACATCCCTCTGTAGTCCTGTTTGGTTTGAATGAAAATTACCTTCCACAGCACCCACAATTAATTCTGAATTGTTCAAAAACATTATTTTCCCTCTAAGAAATGATTCACTCACTCATGTTTCATCAGATGATTATATCGATTTAATTCCTTTCAACTTGAAGTATCTCAAAAATGGTGCAATTTAGGGAAAAATATGATGAATGATTTTATCTGCTTTATTATTTCCTAACTGAATATTGTAAGTCAAAAGAATATATATCTGCAAAGAAGACTAATGATTCTAGGAAGGAAAACATACGGACATTTTGTTCATGAGATATTTGTTCTTCATGCGATTTAACCAATCTGTACAGTAGTAGTGAGAAACCCACAAGAAATGGAATAAATCTATTGATGCCCAAATATGCATGACTGTTATCAAAAACCTTCTACTCGAGATCGTTTCAATTGATATTATCGTTTGAATATTACAGATGAAATTGCAATTTTTTTATGGAATTGCAACATCCTATATCTTTTGAACTGGGCAAAATTTGGAAAAATGTTTTAGTAAGAAAATCTTTCTTTCAATGTCAAGAATCTATAATCAAACGCAGTGGTGAAATTTGTTTTATTCCATTAATAAATCTCTACAAAGGTAGAGATATTTCTTGATCACCTTCTTTCATACCAATGAAATGAAAAATTTAAATCAAATAAAATTAATCAAATTGTAATAACGAGAAGATCGAATAATTTAACACACACCTGTATGTTCCATAAATTATACAATGCAACATGATATTATTCAATTTTTTTTCCGTACAGAATTTAGATAATAGACGCTAAATCAGTGAAATGATTCATCCAATAACACAGTTAACTTCAGAGAAGATATCCAACATCTAAGTTTAATTTATGATAGTTTAATTCTATGCAATAGTACTTCTTCAGGAGCACAAAATGTTCTAAATTCTGTACGGGAAAATTGAATAATATCATGTTGCATTGTATAATTTATGGAACATACCAGTAAATGATTTTGTGTTCCTCACTGTCGTATTGACA
Organism: Micraspis discolor; assembly: GCA_030674115.1. Classification (NCBI taxonomy): domain Eukaryota; kingdom Metazoa; phylum Arthropoda; class Insecta; order Coleoptera; family Coccinellidae; genus Micraspis; species Micraspis discolor. The sequence goes on along the minus strand of JARTUT010001317.1, from coordinate 803,484 downwards.
ACACATTTCATATCAAAACATCTAAATTGAATTTAACCATAATTTAAGATTTTGATTCCCTTTTACATAAATGATACAAAATTCTATCAACTTAAAGAAAAGCTATAAAAAAGAAATACGAGGTGAGTGTTAAATTGACTTTGCTGGTATTCCATTTATACCTAAGTATTTGTTTGATATTTTAGCCTTGATAAAGAATCACATAAAATTCGAAACGTTGGCGATGTGTTAAATTTTTGATTACATCAAATTTGTCCAAAATCCTGCAATCCTTACTTAATTATTGATATCATGGACGTCACCAGTAATCAGTGCTTATCTGACAAAAAGTTCTCCGCAGTACTGAGCTATCTAAACACGCATTTGGGTAGTACTTTTTAAATGAGCATGCTTACCGATAATATTTCTGTAATTTTCATGTTGTTGGGACGAAACTGTTATGGATTGATCATGAAGTAAAGCAAAAAATTGATATTGTATTTTGATTTGCTTATAGTCAGTCTGGATTCATGAAACAGGTTTAAGAATTCAATTTGATTCAATCATGCAGGAATATGCAGCCTAGCTAGTTTTGTATGCTGTCATACCCTGCAAACACAATTGATGAACCATTTTTCTACCACCAAAAATAAACCAAATAATTCCCAATATCATTCCTAGAATTAAGTAAATGCAACATACTAAAAAATGACTGAATGAAACCAGTAGGACAGCTTTGAATCTTTCAGAATTTAAAATTATACAAGTGGATAATTTATATAGTTCCAAATCTGAAAACTCACTAAGTAACTTTTCAGTCACCATTGACCTTTATGATATGTGTGTTTAAATTTCGAGTTATTTGAATCATCCGCTCTTTCGCATTTTCTTTAAATAGAGGATGCAAAAAAGTCATTTTTTCCTGAATAGTCAATGAGTTTCATCATTGCAATGACGATATAATATGTCGATATCCTCTAAAAGATATAATTTATTCATTTTATCAATAAATACATATATCTTTCAGTTATGTAAAAAATTATAGCAAATATAGTAAATCATCAGTACAATAATATGTATGTATAAAATTTATTTTCAGTTCTAGTATTTTTTTTAGTGGACGAGTAGAAACTGTTACTTGATGAATAGGAGATAGTTTCAGTTTCCAAAAATGTTTATTTTTACAATGACAGCTGTTTCACTATAATCTGACATCTTCAGATTGTTGCATTTCAACTAACTGATTTTAGTGAGGAAGATACAGATTTATATAGACATAAAAACGTGGGTTAATGAGTGTTATGAAATTCTATAACAGCTAAACTACCACTATTCACTGTTGTCGGTAGATATTCAATAAAGGTGATTTGATTGAAATGCGCCACCCAATTACGTTACCCAAGTTGCCGACGCAGGCAACCTAGGTTGTCTATTGTTGCCGAATTCCAAGCCGAAAGGTGTGGATTCGAATCCCACCTGGGTACTAACACTTCTGTTGAAATCCACATATTTCATTTCATGCATTACGGTTCAGTCATGCGGTTCTTGTGCTTGAATTTAGTGAATTTTGATATTTGTTGATCTCGAATGCAATGTTTCTTGATTTTGTTTGTTCCTTAAGTTTTGGAATTTTATTTGAACTGACCGTTCAATTGTGCAAATTTAAAATCAGGTGATACGGAACATACGAGAATCAATAAATTATATAAAATCAAAATTTGCCCAGTGGGCATATATAATGATATTCGCAAATAAAATTCCAAAACTTATGAAAATAAAAGAGCATCAATCTGGCAACATTGCATTCGAGATCAACAGATTAAAGACTTACCTAAGTCAAGCGCAAGGGCTGTTATACTTCTAGGAAGCTCAGGCGCCAGGCAGGCAAACGGAACTATATGGTTGAATCGTAATACTCGAAATCTGTAGCTCTTAACAAAATGTTTAGTACCCCAGGTGGGACTCGAACCCACACCTTCTGTTTAGCAAGCAACACCAGCCTTGTCCATTCGGCAACTGGGGTAACGAGTGAAGGTGACATTTCAATCAATGTGTCTGCAGAACTGGAAACCTGAAATTTTTCTCAAGGGAATGCACTGCTGTGGAATCATAATGGCGGGAAATATTTGATCAAGGAATTGGTGTAGAATTATTATTGGGCTATATTCACCATCTTTTCTTGTTTATTTTTCTACCGACGTTTCGTTACACATCTTCAAACGTTCTGAAGGTTAATTGGCTTTTGAAAAAGCAGAAATTGTCTAGATTGACAGAACTTTGAGAGTTGATAAAATTTGTTCTTTTCTGTGGTATTAAGGTTTCTTGAAGTTAAATGTAACAATCATCCTCCAAACCACCGGAAACTCTTTTAATGGGGCACCAATGGGACTTTCATATGTTTGACTCCTTGGTTTTTTCTCTTGTATTATTCGGTTGTTTCAATATTATAGATGCCTCATTTTATTTATTTATTTATTAATAATTATTTAACTTCGATTTATCGTTAAGCTTCTGAACTTCTTTCATTTTTAATTCAAAAGGGTGCTTGTTTATCCAATATCAGATCTTTCGCATTCGCATGCTAGGTACTACATATGTGCAATTTTCGTTCTTTGCTTTTCATTATCAGGTTTAACTTTCGTTAGATTAGTTAGTATCTCATGTTTTGAATCCTTACAAATCTCAAAAGTACCGATTCAATTGAAAACGGAGCTCCTACAAATACCCAGTGATCCTACTGGAGCAGTAACTTCCGTCATATCATATGTTATCAGAGTAAATAAGAAACATTGGTGGTAGAAACAATCTTAGAACATTATTCAAGTCAAAGAATAGAATTTTGAGTAACCTCTCTAAAGATATGCTGCGCTGTGCTGCAAACGAGCATGGATTCGTCTAGATCGATAGGGATTTCCAAGTTGTGCCAGCGTCACGTGTGATCGACTCGCGTTTATATCGAAAATCACATCACAAAGTACTACGTTTATGAAATACCATATGGATGTAATAGATCTTACACCGGTGAAACTCAACGCCCTCTTATAATCAAAATCAGAGAACATCGAAAACTATTTCGTAATACTAAACTACACAGTTGTGGTAGATAATTCTCTGAGACTGCAGGTTTTAAGTAAAGTCTTCTGATCAATTTTTGTGATTGAAAGATTTACAGTTTCACAGATTTTGAGTCAATAGAAGGGGTACCTAAGTGAATCACTTTTATCGAAGTCTTTGTGTCTCTACAAGATTTATAGACACCAGATTTAGTGTCTCTTCCTCTCTGAACTTTATTGTGATTGTTAAAAGTACTCAGATTTATTTATCCTTCTAAATTATGTTATTACATTTTTATATCTGAAATATTCAGCAATATATTCTGAAAATCCGTTTACATAAGACAATGACATATAATCTCGTTTATCCCCTTCTCTTTAGAATTGAATGAACAATAATAAATGACATTTTCGTACTTCCGGGCCTAAAGTGACAACTTCACTCCCTTGTGACAGGTACTAAAGGGTCACATCCCTCCGGGATTAAATATTGACGAAACTCCAGGAACGATTAAATCACAAACAAACGAATTTAAGGGATATTTTATTGAAAAATACAATTAATTAGAATGGTAATTAACGTTAATATTCAAATTAATATTGTGACAGTTCGTCATATTGACCAGTCTTTTCTGCGTTAATGCAGCAGGTAACTGACGAGTAACAGATAGGTCCTTATCATATTGAACTGGTGTTTGTTTCGAAGATCCTGCGGAAACAGGAAGCGAGAATGAGTACTGTGTCATAACTGAAGTGGACGAATCGGCGACTTGACCAAATATTTTATCTGAAATTTTTTGTTTATTTTTGATAGACGATTCAATATATCCCTCGGCCACGTTGGAGGATTTCCATCCTCCATGTCTCTTCAGCACGTCTATTGTTGCTCCAGAATCAGCTAACAAAGAAACAGATGTGCGTCTAAAACAATGTCCCGTATAAGACGTCGCATTTTCTAATTTCAAGAAATCTTCTATTTGCCGTGGAAATGTACCAAACATGTTTTTTTCTTCTACTCGGGTAGTACATTCTTTGTTGATGTATTGAACAAAAAATTTTGAATGAGGTGTCCCTGTCTTTCGCAATGCCACATATTTTAGAAATATCGCCACAAAACTGATGGCACTGTTTTCTGAATTTTTGATCACAAAATTTCGGTCAATTTTATTTTTGGTGTTTCTAATCGCAATTAGGAAGGAATCGCCCAAATCTCTCACATCGTCGATTTCTAAATCAACCAACTCTTTTCCACGACAAGCTCCCGCAACGCCCAAAATAAGTGCAACCTACAAAAAAATTGATTTCTTAAAATTCCTGAATATAAACACATTTCCAAATTTACCTTAAGCATTAAATATTTATCATCCGGAGCCTCCCGTAAGAACTGATCTACCTGCTCAGACGTGAGAATTCTTAACTTCTTTGGCTTAAATCCCTCATTTCTCCTCTTCAAAAAAGCTAATAATTTTGGAAATTTACTTATATCAATATCTCTCTAATGTTAATAACCGATTTCAGCATTGAGTAATGTGCCCAGAGAGTTGAGGCACAAGCCGCTTTTGATTTATCATTGAAGTAAACTAACAGCGCATTTTCAGTAGGTTGTCTCACATTTTTTAAGCGGCACCACTTTTTAAAAGCATCGTACTGCTGCTCGTATAGTTTTCTAGATTTCGGTGGTAACAATTCTTCACCTACTTCGGCTGCTCTTTTATCAATATCAGATACACCTTCTTCACTCATGATACCAATAATTATTAATAACAATGTTTCTTTACAATGACACTAGTAATGACAATGTTTCTAAATTATAATTGTCACAACGCAATGTTACTATGGTAACTTATTTTAAAGACAGTTTATTAAATGAGTTGAAGAGAGAAAAAACTGATTGAAATTATTGAAATAATTAATAAAATCATACCGGAAGTACGAAAAGTATCGTATATACCTTGCGACTGAAGTACATTTAATCCTTCAGGTAAATTATGGCCCTCCCTGCGATCGGGCCATAAACTTTACCTTCAGGATTAAATGTACTACTTCAGTCCCGCGGTATATAATATACTATTTTCTTGTTTATGGATACAATTTTTTCTTTATTTGACGGATCAAAACCGTTGTTTAGGGCGATTTGTTTAATTATATTTCATTCAATGATAAATTTTTCTGGACGCATCGGTACTTTTAATGGTCTATAAATAAAACTATTATACTCTGACTTTTTTTGACTTATGTCAATATACAGGGTGATCCTAAATTGAACGTACAAACGAAAAGGGGAGATTCCTTTGGTTAGTTTAAGAAAAAAAAAAGTCCCATAAACATGGGGACGCAAACGTTTCGTTTCCCAGTGTTGAAGTTTGAATTTTTTTCAAGTTTTTTTCTCATAGTATCTACACTTCACAAGATATTCAACTGAAATTTGGCATAGATATTACATTTGAGAGTTCTCACCACGTCACATGGCGATTTCGATAGAAGATCTACAGGGTGATATTTTTTCTGGAACACTGCCATCTATTCTTCTGCAGAACTTTTTTTTGGTGAGCAACTGTTAATTCGAAAACATATAAAAAGAAGCATGTTCTTATACTAAACTTTTCGGTCTCATGTAGTTTTGTCGTATCTACCAACGATTTCGAGAAAAAAAATTTTGAACGATTCTCTCGAAATTCTCGTAGGTATGATAGGAAGGCTAGTTTGTAATCTGTGGTGAATGAATTCAGTGCCAGTTTTGACACATCAAATTATTGAACGTGTGTTTTTTTAAGAAGTGAAGGTGGTTGCATTTGTGGCTATTTATTTTTTTAAATGTAGTTAGACTACTATTTTCATTACGACTTTTATGACTGCCACAACAATAATTTGATCAGAAATTAGAACCTCTACACATTTCAATATCAAAACATGCCGAATTTCACGAATTCCGAAATGACTGATATGCATTTCATGTATGGTCTTGCTAATGGAAATGCAAGAGAAGCTTACATGAAACGCTATCACAATAGAGTGATACCAAATTATCGAATGTTCTCTGATATTCATAGGCGTCTTTCAGAAGCTGGATCTTTTTCCACGAAAAGAATTAATGTTGGGAGATCACGCAGTGTGAGAACACCACAACTCGAAGAGGCAGTTATGAACGAAATAAAACAACATCCAAGAACCAGTTCAAGAAAAATTAGTGTAATTTTGAATGCAAGTCATCAAGTTGTTTGGCGAATCTTGCCGGATTCTCTGCTGTATCCTTATCACATTCAGAGGTTGCAAGCTCTTCTGCCTCGAGATTTTCATCCGAGGGTTAGTTTTTGTCAGTAGTACCTCAGTAGACTATTGATGAATCCTTATTTTGATTGCCAAATTCTATTCACTGATTAAGCCTGCTTCTCAAGGACTTCAATTATCAATTTTCTTAATGAACACGTATGGGCTGAAGAGAATCCACATGAATATGTAGAAACCCATTTTCAAGAGCAATTTTCACTAAATGTGTGGGGTGGTAATATTGGTGATGATTTGATTGGTCCTTTCTTCTTGCCAGTTCGACTAACGGGTCAATCATAGAGACATTTTTTAGAAAACGATTTGCCCTTGTTATTGGAAGATATACCTTTTATGCTACGACGAGAAATGTGGTTCATGCATGACGGTGCTCCTGCCCATTTTTCAGTTTTGGCAAGAGAGTATTTGGACGAAAATTATGAAAACAGGTGTATTGGACGGAGGGGGTCCTCAGTCATGGCCCGCCATATCCCCAGACTTAAATAGTTTAGATTTCTTTTTATGGAGCCACCTGAAATCTCTAGTATACTCGACACCCGTGAACACCGTAGAAGAACTGAGAAATCTTATAATAGGCGCATTTGATACAGTTAGTACTCCGGGAGTGTTTGAATGAGATCGATCGTCTATGAGACGAAGAACGTTGGTTCGAGAAACATCAATAGAAGATTATGTGAATTTCTCATTTCCTTGGATGCGGACAGTCGAATTTCGCGGAATCCCTACACCCTAGCTCTGAAGACTATGAATATCTAGACAAAAATAAAGCACGTACATTGAAATAACATGCATACGAATATACCACATATCCCCTGTCCCTTTAATATATACGGCAGACGTCCAAATAGCCATGCTCGCATTTTTGGCGCAGATTCATTTGCATGAAACGCGTTCAGCGCTGGGGGGGCCACGTTTAGAATAAGCTGGTTTACCGGAATTTGGCAGTCGTCTCGGCAATGACATTACATGTTATCAGCATAATTCTGGAGATAGCGGGACCGGGGAGTTCCGTAACGAAGCCGTCGTTAGACTTTGTGGAAGGTAATTGGACCACCTACGAACAGCTAATGAAGAACCCCACTTGGGGGGATCGGCCGCGACAGGTTTCATGCCGTTTTGCCCTTCTTCGATTGCTACCGCTTGGAGCTTAAGAAGAGTGATGCTGAAGATATTCAGTTTTATTGAACGGGCCAGACGAATGAATGTATGATAAGTTATTATCGGTTAAATACAAACGTCAGTATTTTTGGCGAGGTTCTTCACCTTATGAGAGTGCTCATCGATTTGCCTCAATATTTTATAAAATATTGGTATTCATTTTGATTGAACTTCCTGGCAAAATTCAGTTCTGTCTCTGTCAGTGCCTTAAATAGTAATTCCATCAATTATGCTTATAGCGGTGCGTTGGAAAAAAGTTATCCCAGCAAATGTACAACATTTGTGTTGAGTTGTTCTATTGATATTCTCACAAAAAGAACTTCTTATTTTTCTTACAGATAGACAAAAGCCGAAAAATCAGTGGATTCGTCGATGATAACATTTTTGTAAAGTAAGCCCAGAACTTTTGTTTTTCCTAATCGGAAATGAGTGTAAATATTTGGCTACATTTGTGCTATAAATATGCGGAAAGATCTCAGATTTTCTGGAAAATCTCCAAAATATATAAGAAAGTCAGTCCAGCAGTTGTTTTTTTATGAAAATATGAGAACATAATTGTGCAAGACGTGAGTGAAGTTAATGTTGTTTCAAAAATCATAGAAAGTTTTTTGTGATCATATTAACATAAAAACTAAGCACAACCGAAGTAGCAAAACTGTATAAAACAATTTTCACAGAAAAAAACCTATCTGTTTTCAATATTTCAGTTTATTCGGAAGCTAGCTCGATTTTTATCATAATCATCACAATTTCACTCATGCCTGGTACGATTTCTTCATAGTGAAATTGTCAAACTAGTGCCTTTCAGAACTAGATATCTGCGTGAAACCAGTTCACGAAATTTTTTCATCTCATAAGGAAACTATACAGAGTGAGTCTTTGACTATTGCGTTAATTTCAACCATAGAGTCTTGACTTCAAAAGAAACATTTTCTTCCTATAACATTTTTCCAAATTTGGCGCCGTTCAAGAGATATAGGGTGGTGAAATTTCATAAAAATAATTAAATTTTGACCTGTAATATTCAAACGACAATATCAATTGACATGATCTCTTGTAGAATTTTTTTGATAACAGTCATGCATATTTTGGCATCAATAGATTTATTCCATTTCTTGTGGGTTTCTCACTACTAATTACTATACAGATTGGTTAAATTGCATGAAAAACAAATATCACTTGTACTAAAGGCCCGTATCTTGTACTTCCTAGAATCATCATTCTTTTTTAGATATTTGAAGTTGAAAGGAATTAAATCGATATAATCATCTGATGAAACATGGGTGAGTGAATCATTTCTTAGAGGGAAAATAATGTTTTTAAACAATTCACGTTCAATAGTGGATGCTGTGGACGGTAATTTTCATTCAAACTAAACTGGACTACAGAGAGGTATTTGCTCAATGTGAAAACTCATAATGCTTATAACTTTTTAACGCAGCCGAATATGGAAAAACGGTATGGGAAAAAAGTGTTTCGTTTGATCTCAAGAATCTATAGTTAAAATTAATGCAATGCTCGAAGACTCACCCTGTATATTAGATAGAGAAACGACTCGAGTAAGATTAGTAGAAATATAAGAGGACTTTGCTTTAAATATGAAGAAAAAAAAGGGAAAATTATAAAGAATCCTATGTGAAGTCTTCATGGAATATGGCTCAGAAAATTCAAAGCTTTTCAAGGAATATGATAGAATGATCAATACACTCCAAGATTTATTTTTCAGATCAGCCCATCTGGCTAGAGACTGAAAACGCAAAATATTGCAAACTTCAGCAGAAAAAAAAATCAAGTTCCTAAGCTTTTTCGATCGAACAGTTTTTGATCATGGTAGACTGTCACGAAGAAGATTAGCTTTATTGTAATTATTATAATTATTACAAAGGGATTGAAGTTCAGGCAAGGCCTATAAACTCACAAAAAAAAACAAAATCAAATAACAAAGTTGCACAGGACTGCTTGAGGAGCGAAAAAAAAAACATTTGTCTGAAAAAAAAACAAATAAAACACTCTCTTAACTCAAACACCATCTGTCATAATTATTCTTAAAAGAGTTCACTGACACTGACTCAATCACTACAGGAGGCAAGGAATTCCATGTTATCTCGTATTGAGCCAAGAAGAACGGCGGAAACTGAGTTGTAGACTCTGGATGATATAGGCCAAACGACATCTGGCATATTGAAATCGCCTGCTATGTAAAGGTTTCGTTTGCTCGCCGATAAGCTACCAAGCAAATACGCAAGTAGTCCATCGGATATGCTGGGACGACGTCGGTAGATGCAACCTAGAGTGAAACAGCAGGAGTCCCCTCTGTAGAGATAAACGAATAAACAAGTCTATTCCTGCCAAATTGGGCGCTGAATGGATTGCAACAAAAAATTTCCATATGGTGTATGCTCCCTCAAATAAGTTTGGCGAGGCAAAGAGACAGCAAATTGCTTATTTCATTATTTTCTAAACGGATATGATATTCTGGAAAACTTTACTGGTGTGGTGGAATATAATCCAATAATTTCCAAAACTACTCGAGGTGGTTCGAAATACTTATCGAATAGTAAATATCTAGTGAGAAATAAAGAACATGAAGATTTATGTCCTGGTGGCTTATTACTTAAACTCATCGAAGAAGGATCGTTAATACAAACGTGACAAATGACAGACATTTTTTGACTGGGAAAGAGTAATTTTGTACAAAAACATTCCTGTAGGAATAAATTCAATTTTTGACTGACAATTTGTCCCAACAGACAAATCCCTAACGATCTTAGGAAAAAAGCTTGAAGATGATCAAACACTAAGTGAAAGAGCTACACTTAGCGTGAATGCAATACTGGAAAGAATCTCTATTTGCATCGACACAACATACTTCCGATTTGAAGATATTTTTTATCAACAAGAATTTGGAATGGCCATGGGTTCACCTATGTCTCCTATTTTAGCTGATTTATATATTGAAAATTTTGAACAAAAAGCTCTCGACTAATAGTACTAAAACTCAAATTAAGAAAAAGATATGTAGGTGATACTTTCATCATTTGGCAACATGGAATGAACACTACTGATGGATTCTTGCAACTTCTCAACAATCAAGAGGGATCTATTAAATTGGTAATTACAAGGCCCATTCAGATGACCTGAGCTTAAAACTCAAACGAGGATTAATATTCTTCAAAAATTAGCTGGATCATCTTGGGTTGCTGATGCTTCCACTTTTCGCACAGCATCTTTAGCCTTAGCTGAATATTGTTGCTCTGTTTGGTTTAATAATGCACATACACAAAAAATCCATGCACAATTAATACATCCATGAGAATAATTAATGGCACAATAAGATCTACAACGGTTCATTGGTTTCCAGTTTTGTCTAACATTGTCCCACCCCATATTCGCAGAAAGACAGCACCTCTGAATTCTTGGAGCAAATATCATTCTTTTCCTAATTTATTTCCAATTATTTCATACACTCCACAAAATAGAATTCCATGATTGAAGTCACGTAAACCATTCTGGTATAATACGTTCTTCAATATGAACATAAGCGATAAAGAATTATGGAAGATTGAGTGGAACCCTTATGAAATGTTCAATAAGAATCTTATTATTGATCTTCTGAAAAAGTTCTGGGTATTGATCTTCCAAGAAAAATTTGGACAGTTATTAATCGTTTGAGAACAAGTCATGCTATTCAGATAGAACTCAGTTCAAGCGCAAGTTGTGAATGTGCATATGCAGAAGAAACAATATCACATCCCATCAATAATTGTCCCATATATAAATTTCAAGATGGTTTAAGGACTTTTCAGGATATTTCTAATTCTTTCTTGGAATGGGTTGTGAATTTCAAACAAATTTGATACGTATATTTTGTATACAGTTCTTTTTTCGCCTTTGTCTTTTTATTTTCAGATTCGATATGTGCAACTTGAAACCTCTTGTGTTTATTGATAGAAGACTACTCTTGAAGGAAGAAGTCTCTCAAATATATTGAAGCTTATTTCGCACACACAACAATACTTATGTGGGGAGCCAGGGTTTTTTTTTCCACTGGGGTTTTTTCCTAGGCTTTAATGTCATACACCGAATTGTATGGCACCCCGTCACCAACCCCAGCTAATATTTGTTTTGTAGGACAAAAGTTCAAAAGAATATATATATTCATATAAACACTATGCTTCAGAGAATTGAGGCTCACTTCTGATAGGAAAAAAAAAGTGGTACTCTTTTTTCTAAACCAAGCTTTCGCAATACTTTATTGCTTCTTCAGGGTGTCTAAAATGAACAGATACAAAACATTAATACATTTACGCAAATTAAAAACATCTCGTAAAATTACCGGAATTGAGGTTATATAATGACAATTGAAAGTGGTGTAACATTATATGGAAAAATTTTTTCTTGTAAAATACAATTGGGCATGTCTACTTCATTAATTTTTAACTTAATAAGCACTATAGTAATTTTGTTTTCAATTTTTATTTTCTGGGTCATAGTTTTTTTGTTTTGAAGTAATGTCATCTGTCCAATCACTCATCGAGTATGCCGTCATAGAATTCAGTTTCTTTGAATTTCAAAGTACCATTCCTGAAAAAATTTGTGGATGACATCATTGCAGCAATACCTGAAGATCAAATTGAACAAACTCTTGAATGCTTCAACGCATATAACAAAGATTTGCAGTTCACAATCGAGAAGGAAGACAATGATCAAGGAGTTCCATTCTTAGATACCAAGGTACACAGACATGAGAATATTGTGAAATTAAATTGGTACAGAACAACCACCTCATCAAATAAATTTATAAATTACCTATCAAATCATAATATAAATATCAAAATAAATTTCATAAAAGAAATGAAAGAGAGAATAAACAAAATAAGCCATGGAAGCTACAGACATGATGGACTCAAGAAATTATTCGATATTTTAAGACAGAATGGATATCCAACATCAATGATTAATAAATTGATTTATGCGTCAAATGAAACACCTGAATTGAACGAACAAAATCAAGTGAGAAATGAACCAGCAGATAAACTTTATGCCTCTTTTCCAGATATCAAGGGACTGACATCAAAGATCAAATCCATTTTTAGAGATGAGGAAGTGTTAGTAACAACTTACAACCAAAAAACAGTTAAATCATTATACAGCGTCCTCAAGGACCCTATACAGAAGACACTGAAAAGTAACGTTGTGTATCAACTAAATTGCCAAGATTGTTACGGTATTTATGTTGGCCAAACTTCCCAATGGGTGAAAAACAAAATAAATCTACACAAATCAGACATTAGAAACGGTAAAGATAGATGTGCATTAGCGACACTTGCGCAAAACCTGGACCATCAAATTGACTTCGAAAATGTAGAAATTTTAAAAACTGAAAACAATTATCGCAAGAGAATTATTCACGAAATGATCCAAATAAATAAAAGAGAAAATTCTATAAATAAAAAATCTGACACTAAAAAATTAAGCAATATATACAGCTGTTAGAAAAAGAAACTGAATTCTATGAGGGCCCACTCGATGAGTGATTGGACAGATGACATTACTTCAAAACAAAAAAAAATACGACCCAGAAAATAAAAATTGAAAACAAAATTACTATAGTGCTTATTAAGATAAAAATTAATGAAATAGACATGCCCAATTATACTCGTATTTTACAAGAAAAGATTTTTCCATATAATGTTACACTACTTTCAATTGTCATTATATAACCTCAATTTCGGTAATTTTACGAGATGATTTTAATTTGCGTAAATGTATTAATGTTTTGTATCTGTTCATTTTAGACACCCTGAAGAAGCATTAAAGTATTGCAGAAAGCTTGGTTCAGAAAAAAGAGTACCACCTTTTTTTCCTATCACAAGTGAGCCTCAATTCCCTGAAGCATAGTGTTTATATTTGAAAGGGCTCTCATCTCAGACTACACTATTTTTTATATTAAATAAGTTTTTCAAACCACCTTGGGAATTTTTGGAATATAGTGTTGAACAGCATCCGACCATTGAAGTTCTTAAAACGATATTTTACAACTTGATGCAGAACATCATTTGAAACTCATTGAAAATTTTAGAAAGAGCAATCATGAATTTGTAGCCAATCTCATTTGAGATTAAAAAAAAACAAACGTGTTGGACCAACTTGCTACACATGAGATAATAAGCTGTGAATTGGTATAAACCTTTGTTTTGTCGTCCTAAATGTCTCCAAAATGCAAACTGATATTGTATAGAACTTTTATAATGGGTGCAAATCTTAATGGAGCAATAGAAAGAGAGATATTTACGAAAAACTGATTTTACGACCTTTGACTTTCGATAAGTTAAGGCGAGGACAAAATAGCTCCTGTAATTTTTGAGAAATCATTTAGAACAAAGGTTCACACCAATTTACAGCTCATCATCTTCCATTCCGAGATTGACCCCTTATTTACCTAATATGGTAGGGCTATGTACCACTTTAATGTAGGGTGATTTTTCTTCAAATATCTAATATGTTATCTTGTGAACCCTGATAATTCCTTATCATTCTATAGTTTCCCAGAGACGTCTTCATCAGTAATCTTGGATAATCTTCATACCGAGACCTACATTAAGATAGTTCCACACAATGAGACCATACGAATTCGTTGCCTCATCCCTGGAGATGAGTCGGAACGGCTATATGCACATGTTACCGTCCGAATCCTGTATACCCTTTCAGGTTTATCGCGTCGCTTAATAAAACCCCCGGAGGAATCTTTACTTCCTATCACGTACAATATTCGGGAGACATAGAAATTCCCTGATACACATCCGGAGAAATTGCATTCGTGACCAAGACGCTTCGACGAGAGGTCATCATTGATCCCTTCACCCTGTGCTCCAGCTACCAGGGTTCTGCGGCAATATGCCCAGGCAAGTTTACAAATGATGCCGCTTACATTTTATGCGGGTTTAAAAAAGTATGGACGGGATTATCCGCATACCCTTGTCAGCGAAATAGGAAAATGCATAATTTAGAGGAATCCAGGAGGTTATCTTGCGGGGTGTCAGGATAAAGGAAGAACAGATTTCATTTTAAAAGATAGATATGTTCATGAATATTTCGTAATTCGAGCATATTTTCTTCTTCAAGTTTTACGCAAGACCTGAATACGAATAAAAAATTCAAAAAAACATTTATAGGCCATGCTGCAAAAATAATATTATACGGAATGTAACGTGTTCAAATTAAACTCTGGGAGATCAAATTGCGTGCGTTTGTTATTGGCGCATTGCAGGTTATGAAAATTGTGTTTTTCTACAAGCGTGCACTTTCATTCTTTTTCCCGCACGTATTTCAATTCGTAAAGAGTCACATTGCCAAACAGTGTGGGAAAAACCCCTGCTATTCCATTACCGCACGCAAATGCGTGTGGTAATGGATTAGCAAGGGTTTTTCTCGCACGCTTTTTCTAAAGAATAAACTGAATAATGATATATCTCTATGCCACCGACGACGTTACTATGGAAATTGCATGTGAATAAGAATTAATACATTGTCATTATATTATGAAATTGTGTTTAAATATAAATAATATCAACTCGAATTCAATCAGTACGCTCCGGTAAAATGGATACTTCGGGATCAGATGATGGCCTGCCCGAAGAAACATTAACAGCTTCTCATGAAGCGAGTTTAAATTTGTTACCGACCAAGTCGAAGATAAAATATGAGAAGCAATATTCAGATTTCATTGATTGGTGTAATTCCAAAAAGTTCAACCGAGGATGGAGGTGTGTTTTCGGCGTATTTTTTGGAAATGTCCAAAATTTGGAGACCAAACACATTATGGTCCCGATATTCAATGATAAAGAGTGTTTGTAAACTGAAACAGGATTTTGATATTGGAAAATTCCATAAATTAACTGCCTTCCTTAAACGACAGAATATAGGATTTCGTCCAAAAAAGGCCAAAACTTTTAATGAAGAGGAAATAACAAAATTCATGAGTGAGGCATCTGATGAAATTTACTTGATGATGAAGTTGGTAACAATTTTTGGATTAGCTGGTGCCTGCAGACGAGAGGAACTTACAAAACTCACCATCGACGATATAGATAATAAAAGAGACTTGATCATCGTCAATATTAAGGACTCCAAAAATCATTCACCAAGATCGTTTGTTATATCCCAAGACACCAATAATCGATATTTTCTGAACATATACAGAAAATATATGAATTTACGTCCAAAGGAAATACCTCATCGCCGAATTTTCATAAAGTATAATCGGGGAAAATGTAAGATTCAACCTGTCGGAATCAATACAATAGGAAAAATACCGTGCGAAATTGCAGCTTACTTACGCCTAAAAATTCCGGAATTATACACAGGACACAGTTTTAGGCGCTCCTCGGCTACTTTCCTAGCCAATTGTGGAGAAGGTATCACAAATATTAAACGTTTAGGAGGATGGAAGTCAATTGCTGTTGCTGAGGGATACTTGGAAGAATCTATTAACCAGAAAAAAAATGTCCACTAAAATTCTTAATTTGAATGGTTCTTCCTCTTCAACCTGTAATACAGAATCATTATCTTCCAAGGAGCAGCTGATTTCGACCAATATGATGGCTGCACGTTTACAATAAATATAACTAATAACTGAATATTTTTAATGAGTATATTGATAATAATGGGAAGAAACAGAATGTACATCGATTCCTTATCAAAATTCATTTTTATGTGCTGTTAGTCTAGTTTTCTTTTCAATTAATAAAGAATTTATGAATATTATTACAGTTTAAATTTATTTCATAGGCTTGTAGTCTCTATGGACCGAACGTCAACGATGAGAGTACAATGGTAACGACTTGTCAGAGACTTTTGTCATTCATGTGTATTTAGAATGATCAATTCACATTTGATCTGTGTGTTGAAATCGATCTCGTATAAGCGCTTGTATAAAGAATATTGTTCCTAACTCGTGCGGAAAGTGATTTTTCGTGCGGGAAAATATCACTTTCCGCACTTGTTAGGAAAATAACTATAATGATCGGCACAGTTCAACAACTTACGTCATGTTTGACTTTCTGTCAGGTGTATAGAGGGTTCTGAAATGGACCAGTTCTATTTTGGTGAAGTTGTCATTTTGAGTTATGTTGTCGATTTGATTTCTGTGGAAATATTTCAAATTTTTTCATTGCACTTCCGAAGCAAAGAGGTTCAATTGCAAATATGCTGTTGGAGTTGAATGTTTAAAAGTCGAAAATAATTGTCGACCAACTTCTACAAAGGAATCCATCATCGAAGTCGAATAGATTTCTACCGACCCAGTTTTGTGGTGTATTAAATACTGGTATCTCGCCCAACAGAGGATTGGCTCTGATTGAATTAATAAAGGGTTTTCCAATAGAGACTTGACAACTTTTGATCTAAATAAAACACAAACCATTTGAGATATTTCAAAAATTTTATTATTGGCTTGATGTACAAACATAACATTTATGAATGGAACTCGACTTCCTTTATATGGCCACCACGGGTGCAGAGGTCAATTCTCTGGACCTAATTTTCGATGACTCGGCCACACATTTCAACCAAAACGGCCGCTATTTCGCGTTCAATGTTGTCTCTGAGCTCTTGCAATATCGTCGGCTTGTTGGCATAGACCAGTGACTTGACATAGCCCCAAAGAAAATAGTACAGAGGCGTCAAATCGCACGAACGCGGCGGCCAATCGACAGGGCCGTTTCTCGAAATTACATGCTCACCAAATGTTTGCTTCAATAAATCGATTGTTACGTGTTTTGTGTGGCTAGTGGCATCGTCCTGTTGAAACCACATGTTGGCCAAGTCCATACCTTGCAATTGGGGCTAAAAAAAATTCGTTATCATGACGCAGTAGCGATCGCTATTGTGCGTAACGTGACGATTGTTGGCATCAACGAAAAAATACGGTCCAATGATGCCCCCGGCTTGAAGACAGCACCAAGCCGTAATTTTTTGCGGATGCAATTGAGTCTCGTGTGGATTGCTGCCTGTCCAGTAAAACATATTTTGCTTATTGACAAAGCCATTGAGCCAAAAATGAGCTTCATCATTTATTCGCACCTAAATATAGCATGAAAAGAACGTACGTCAATATTGTGGATGGTAGCAATCAAATGGTCGAACGAGCAGCTTGATCTTTTTCAATTAATATTCTATTTTAAGAAATCATAAAACACTAAGGAACACAGGTGTAAACCAAGATTCATGCGCGAAATTCATTTGCCAATGGTCTGATGATTCTTGAGAAAGCCGTGGAATTGACTCGTTTGGGTCGTCGGCTACGAGAAAAGCGGTGCCTGCAACCGGTCTTTTTATGTCTCACTGGCACTATAACATCCAACAGTGACGACTCACCGCACTAAACTTGTTGACGCGAATCAGACCGTTGGACTTCTTAAAGTTGCGGTCACCGACTCCGCATTTCGGTAGTAAATTTTTTTATAACTTGCAAACGCTGTTCGATCGTGTACTTCACCATGATGAAAATGTTCACTCTACTGAATGAATTGACATTGACAGTTCGATGATTGGTCTAAGGGTACGTTCACAAATTAAATTCAAAGTTGTCAAGTCCCCATTGGAAAACCCGATACTTGCAAGAATTTCGTTTGACCACTGTTGCTGTATGTATCGTAGTTTATTTATTTATTTTATTTATTTTATTTATTTTATTTATTTAGTGAATTCGGGATACAAACAGATCCAATATCGTAGTTGATTCGAATTCACTTGTGTTGGAAAATCCCCGAAGAACTGGGGACCTGCCTGTATATGGTAAAGACCTTGTGGGGCCCGCAAAAGGCCCATAGGTGTAATTCAAGTTTTTGTGAAGCCTATTGCATCAACGGGGCTAGGGAACAGGAGAATCGTAAGACCACATTTATTTGAGTGAATTTTACATTTACATACTATTTTATTTATTGTTAGTTCTTATATAAACAAGTATATTTTTGATAGTTTGTACTGTATAGAACGTTACTGTAAGCGATTTCTAGAATTTGTAAGTTGAGAATGAATGTTTTTTGTGGACATTTATCGTGACTATTGAGACGATGGAACACTTCAGTGGTTCAGTAGGTAAATGGTATATTTACCTCTCTTTGTCTATTATGATTCCTTTGTCGCGTTTTTCTCGATAATATCATCGAGGCCCGAGGCTTCGAGGCGTAGTACGACGGTCAAATTGAGGTGGTACATTTTTTTAAAATGAGCTCCTATTACATTTCTTCGTCGTCTACGTGACAAATGGCAAGAGGTAGCCAACACTACACCAAACGTTATGTTGAAACTGAACCAGTGCATCAATGCATGTGTTCAAGAATCCGTATGATCGATGTATGTCAACAATCTTCCTCTGTTCACTGAAGTACTGTTGGTTAAATGTTTTAAATAATAGTAATGGGTTTAGATTACATAGGGTGGGTATTGTTTCCATAAGGGATCAGCCAGAAAGACTATCTCATACTCCTAATGAATAGAAAACTCTTGGAAAATGTTAGAAAATCCTGCAGCGATGCCCTTATTCGACTTTCATCCGAACTGAAAAATTCCTCACACCAACAGAAAGCCTATCGGGAATCTTGTAGCAGGAATCAATAATCCCAATCCCAGATGAATACTCGGAGGGGAAAAAAGACCTCGATACGAAGACGTCTGCTCTATTGGCGGTGTGAACGAACAACAGAAAAACTGGAGATCTCGAAGTGCCATTTTCTCATTTCGTCTAGAGTGTGAAAACGTGCTGTAGATAAAAGATTGGTTTGGGATTAAACTGCCAGCCCCTGAAGGTCCAGACGTTCGAGGATGAAATGGTCCCTGGGCGTCGACAAACGAACTACGTCTTATTGAAACGTCCATGTATTCATTCGATGGGATTGTTGAATTTTTTCAGTTAGCGTTTGGGCCAATTTTGGAAAGCACGCGTTTGCAGAATTCACTCGTTCAAATCGAGTAGGAAATTTTGTTCGTGTTTGGTGAAAAGAATCTGACAAATTTCATTGTCAAACATGGAATTTCACCAATTTTTCAGATATGAATGAGCATCAATGACAATTAATTTATCTACATGTACTATTCTACCATTAAGTTCCAGTTGAGCAAAAAATTAGCTTTCAAAAAATCTGTTCAGAAAATGTTTCCAATTTCACATGTGAGTGTCAAATTAATAGAAATTACTAGATGATATTGGTAATCATCTGTGGTTTGGAGATTTCTTTAAGTTACTTCAAACAATTGGCCACCAAACTTCCTGCAATATCAATTTCAACAATGATATTCCCCAATTTTAAATAGTCTGATGTAAAATATTTTTTTTATTCATTAATTAATTATTTACTATCAGTTTATCGATTTGTTTTAAGCTGATTTTGAGGATGTTATATTTTTTTCTGCACAAATATTATTAATACAGCTTCATATGTTGAAATGCATTAATATAATACTTTCTGATATCACACGATACAGAAATGCGCAAGCTCCTATTTAACTCCTATTTAACTATTTTGAAAAAATGATATATTTATAAGATACCTATTCGAAATTTTAAAAATATTCATTTTCTAATTTTTTCAAATTTACTTTGAGAATCAAAGAATCAAAATAAAATTGCACTTGTACTCGCTTCGTCGGGAATCGCAGCAACTTTGCTTGAAGGTGGTCGAACAGCCCATTCAGCACTAAAATTGCCATTAAATATGCAAACCAAGGAAACTCCAACCTGCAACGTTTCGAAGAACTCTGCAATGGCAAAGGTTTTGCAGCAATGTAAATTTATTGTTTGGGATGAATGCACGATGGCACATAAAAATCTTTGGAGGCTTTAGACAGAACCTTAAAAGATCTACGGAGCAATAATAACCGATTTGGTGGTGCAATGATTATATTAGCAGGAGATTTTCGTCAAACATAGCCTGTGATTCCACGATCAACGCCAGCTGATGAACTAACTCAATGCATGTCTAAAGTCCTCCAATTTGTGGAAACATGTCAAAGTACTTCATTTAAGCAAGAATATGCGTGTCGAGTTGCAAAATGACCAATCTGGAAACATATTCTCTAAACAACTCATTGACATTGGTAATGGCAAATTTCCTATAAACATGTTGACTGGCTGTATTAACTTTTCTCAAAGTTTTTGTCAGTTAACTCGATCAAAAAGATGAACTTATTCAGAAGGTGTTTCCAGATGTTTCTCAAAATTACAGAAACCATGATTGGTTGAGCGATACTGGCTGCAAAAACATAGATGTAAATGAATTAAATTTCAAAATTCAAGAACAAATTACAGGCGAATTGAGGATATATAAATCAGTTGATTCGGCTACTAATAAAGATGATGTAGTCAACTATCCACCGGAATTTTTAAACTCGCTGGATATGCCAGGATTGCCACCTCACAATCTTCAATTAAAGGTTGGATCGATGGTTATAATGTTATAATGTTGCGAAATATCAACCAATCGCGTCTTTGCAACGGTAAACGGTTAGCGATAAAAAATTACTAAACAATGTGATAGAGGTAACTATACTATATAAAGGAAAGTATAAAGGAGAAGATGTTCTCATACCGCGCATCCCAATGATTCCGACTGATGTACAGGACGAAGTCTGTCAGGTCAGCTAGTATCTCTATAGGAACGTTGCTGAGAATTTCAATAGAAGATGGCCCTAATAATCATTCTACACCGTTTATTTATTCGATTTAATTTTGTTGAAATCATTTTTTTTATTTCTTGTGAAGTTCAATTAAGACAGAATAATATTCATCGAACTTGACCGGAAGTTATAAACGAAAGACGACTACTTCAAAGCCACTCTCCAAAAATTTACACTTGATCAAGAGAACAGAAATACACGTAAATATATGTCCGACATTAATGGTGAACGTAAATCACTGTGACATTATGACCGGCTTGTATGTTCGGAATGATTGGTGTAAAGTGCAGAGGATGGATAAATCTAGTTAGGCATCCTCAGATTCATTCCTCTTACTCTTTGAGTTTCATCGTATAATGAATACTGAAATAAAAGGAAATGAAGGATTGTACAATATTAACCTTGAATTGAGAAACGGTAAAAATATTCACAAGAAACCTGTTAACTAGTAGTTGACGAGAAATTTTTTATAATGGAACTCGTTTAAAATTATTATTTTAGCAATAACCAACATCTCTTATTATTATATATTGTTTTTGCTACCAACGTTTCGATGGAAATCCGCTATCCTTTTCAAGGCAAAAAATTAGCTTGCAAAATCGCTGAAAATATATCAATTCTCATTCAGTGTCAAGATTGACTGAGATGGTGGTTTTGTCCAAATTGCAAATCAATTCGGAATTCTGATGTTCTCCCATCGAAAAATATTTGTATATATTGTATACAAAAATTCAAATAAAAAATAATATCGATTTAAAAGATATTTTGCTTCCTAAAAATATTATTATATTTGATTTTAGAACCCAACGCAATTTAAAAAAATTAGATTATAATTCCAACGACAGTTATGCGCCAATTCATCCACAAATTTCGACGAAATATTCGAAACCCTCTGTAAGATATATTAATGTAAGCATATTCAGTACTTATATGCACAAAAATCTCGCAAACTTCCACTGATGAATTTTGATAAGGAATTATTTATATTGAATAAATGCTTTATGTTTTTAAAATAAGAATTACAAAAATGATTCAGACGTCCGTCTCTCCGTAGGCATGATTACTTTCGAAAGGGATGAAAATGTCAAAGTAGACCAGAGGGATGAATATCTCGGATGAGTTCATTTTTCAGCCAAATGGACCTAGTAGTTTCGCAATCAGTTTTAGTATTATATTATTATTCTAAGCTACATCAAACTTTCGTGGTGTGGAGGTCAACAGCGAAAGCCATCTCACCTCACCTCAGTGCTTTCTAATTCTCTTTTCAATTATTGTTTTAATATTCTAGGAAATATTTTGATGAATGCGCAACGATTCTGATTAAAAGATTTTTTCTGTATATTGTTTATTGATATTTCCAATCTTTTTTCAAAAAGTATTCAGTAAATGTTGTACGTACATAGTAATAAAAAGTATTTGACATTGATGAACTCTTAGTTATGATCAAAGTTCTACAACTAGTAGTTAAAGATCAATTGATATAAAGTCTAAATGAAAATAATGTGCCATTGTGAATATTTGTGATGAGCGGTTGAAAGAAATAGATAAAAAAAACGCATTGGCTGCATTTATTGATTTTGAGAGAACTTTTGAGGCAATCAATAGGAAATTGTTACTAAAATAGTTGGAAAAATTAGAATGTGAGGTACTGTTTCGGCATGGTTCACATCGTATTCAACTGACAGGTCACAATGGGTCAAATTCAAAAATGGGTCATCTTCGAACAAGGGAACTGTACATGGCGTGCCACAAGGCTCAACGTTGGGGACAATATTGTTTTATATATCTGAATGACATAAGAAAACATCTGAAAAATAGCGAATTAAAATTATTCGCTAATGATACCATGCTATATACAGGGTGAGTCTTTGACAACTACGTTAACTTTAACCATAGGTTATTGATGTCAAAAGAAACATTTTCTTCGCATAACATTTTTCCAAATTTGGCCCCGTTCAAAAGAAAT
The DNA here is from genome assembly GCA_030674115.1 of Micraspis discolor. Lineage (NCBI taxonomy): Eukaryota > Metazoa > Arthropoda > Insecta > Coleoptera > Coccinellidae > Micraspis > Micraspis discolor. The sequence goes on along the minus strand of JARTUT010001317.1, from coordinate 780,366 downwards.
AGAGTGTTGAAATTTCATGAAGAAAATTGCATTTTCACCTGTAATATTCAAACGACAATATCAATTGAAATGTAGTCTTGTAGAAGGCTTTTGATAACAGTCATGCATATTTTATGTTCTTCACCTCAACGGAGATTTTGAGTTACTGAGTGATTGGCTGAGCGACAATCAACTGAAGGGCAATTTCATTAAATTTAATTAAAGTTACATGATTTTTCAAGTAAGCAGAACATATTGCGAATCAATAATGGAGAGAGATTATTAATACGAATCGACGACAATATCTTGACGAAGTTTGACTGAATCAAATATCTAGGCATTATACTAGATGGCAGTCTTGATTTTAGGCTTCATGCGGATCATTTCGTAAGGAAACTTCCACAGAAGATTAAACTCAGTTCTAGGATGAGTAGTGGAATAGATATGAAGACTGGATGTGTGTTATTTAGGTCCATCGTTCTGGCACACCTTAACTACTGTGCATCTCTCTTATTCAATCTGAAGTCTAATGCCATCAGAAGACTGAAGATAGTTTTAAATAGAGGAATGAGAATTATTCTCAGATACATTAAAAGAACATCAAGCAGATCAATGTTAAAGGCATTGAGTTGAGATGACAGTAAGGCCGAGAAGTAAATTCAAAACATTAGATCTTATTTACAAAATTGAACATGATATCATGCCAGGAGGACTTGGTAGGTTTCTGAGGTAGATCAGTATATTACTAGAAACCAAAATAACTTTTTAGTCGAGACATATGGTACTAATTTGACAATGGATTACACTCTGGTTGGTGGCTTCATATGCTACAATGAATTACCTAGTGCACTGAAGACTTGTTACAGATATACTACCTTTAGAAAACTGATGATTTCTTATGTTAAGGAGCAATACTTTCCGTTTGTTACTTGTTGATATTCAGAACTTGTTACTAGTATTTTTCACTAAATACAGATTATTATTATTCTTATACTATCACTCAGCTAGGTCGTTTGGCCAGGTCCTTTTCAATCTTCGTGGATCCTCTGTCAGTTTGTTCATCAGTTGGTTAGCATGTCCTTGCAGCTTCTGATGGTATTTTCTCGAGCAGTCTTTTATCTCTGTGCTGACATATGAGACTCTCAAATCTTAATAAATGGTGTGGTTGGAGACATACCAAGGCGCATCAACAAATTCACATAGTATTTTTCACTGTAGTCTTTGGATAATTTGAATATTCGTTGGCTAAGCGCAACCTCAGAATTGGATGCCGTACGTCCTTATTGGTTTGATGATCGTTTTGTAAATTAGCTATTTATTTTGCAGGTTTAATTTGGACTTCCTGCCTATAAGCCAATAAATATTTCAGATTTATTTCATTCGTTTTGGCATTAATGTGTTGTTTCCAGTTGAGGCGGTTGTCTGAATGTATGCCAAGATACTTAGCCTTGGTGTCAATTGGCAGTTCCCTTTCGAATATTTTGACTTCTTCCTGTAGTGAATGTAACTTGAACTTAGCCTCTTTGATGTTGAGTCGTCATTTTCGATGCCACTGTCCAAGGTCATACAGGTGTTACGTTTAATTGTTTGGAAGCTGTTTCAGAGTTCTCATCAGATGCAAGTATGGCTATGTCGTCTGCAAATGATGCTATGGTTGAGCTTTGATTTTCTGGTATGTTCGAAGTGTAGATGATATATAAAAGTGGTCCCGAAATAATTCCCTGTGGGACTCCGGATTTAACTTTTGCAGGAGTGATTATTGCTTCCACATACTTCACGGCAAAATAACGATCTACAAGGTTATGTTTGAGTTTGTATAGCAAACCGTTATACCAAAACTTGTCGAATGCTTGCGTGTTCAGGACCACTGCTGAGCAAAGCTTATTGAGATGGTGTTTACGATGCGATGAACCTTTGTCGAGTGGTACTCTCGGAAACCTAGTTAGTGGTCTGGTACCCGGAAAGATATTTAAAATTAAAAACTTGATTATGTAAATATCGAAGATACTCTGAGTGAAAGTTTGATGATACTTCAGTTTTTGGCATTTTTTCGATAACCCTCATTTTCATTTTTCGATGATAGGCACTCCAACTTATAACATAATATCTTCAACTACGTATCCGGGTTAATATCGAATTGGAGACCGCGAGCTCAGAAAAACTCTTGACCTCCTGTCAGTAATACTGTTCAACATTGCTTTAATTAAGATTCCAGACAATTTTTTTATAACTTCATATACAACCCTACGTCGAACCGAAAATAAAAAATTCAACATCCAGCAGGATCGTAATCGAAAAACTGAAGATTTTATACAAAAAATAAATAAGGCTTCACTTCGCGCTTGAAAATTTAATCTACGAAACAGCAAGGCGGCTTATTTATGCACGTTGCACACGGTAAACAACAAAATGCGCCTTATGGAAACAGGGCATCCATTCAAGCTCCGGTAACTCCGGTAAGATCATCCCATAAAATCCGGAATATACACTCGGAGGATGGCAAAAAAATCCAACCGCGGGTCTCCAATAACTCGACAGTAAGAAATGCGAACGGCCTCCAATGTTTGTCGGCCTATTAAATTAAAAAACTAATGGCTCTATTAAATTCTCTTCTTACATCTATATGTTAAGTAAGCATTTGTTATTACGTCCTTTCTTATCGGATGACGATAATAACATGCCAGTCGGACGGTATTCAAATGCCGATTTAATGCGATTCTTCATTTTGTTTTAATATCTGATTATTATTATTTTATTAACCCGAGTCTGCAAGAACGTGGTTCGCTTATGAGAATTGTTGCTATTTGCCGTGCGGCGATTGCCGTTGGTATTGGTCGTTTGGTGCTTGACGCCAGTGGAGATAAGAAGACAACGTACGATCTGTCAGAGAGAAATGATTATGACCTTAGAATTGTTCTGTGATGGCCGTTGATTAAGCCAATCTATTGTTCTTTATATTTAAAGGACTATCTGATATACGAGCAACATTTTTGTTAAGCAGATTATTTATAAATTTGAAATTGATGCTATTAGTGATTCTGGAAAGGAGAGTTTCAATTTATATGTAGGTTTTATTTTTTACTCTTTATTGAAAAAGTAGTAAATATGTTGAACTATTAAATGACATGAAGAAGTTATCAAACAATTGGCCAAGTTCTTTTTGGTCTTCTGTTGTAGGGATCTCTTGCCAGTTGGTCTAATGAGGATGCTCGCATGTCCTTCGAGGTTCTGATGGTATCTTGTGGCGCGTTTTTTGATTTAGTCTTCGATAAATGGTATCATTAGATTGTTAGGTATGATGCAGTTAGATACATACCACGGCGCATCTGTTATCGAGCGTAGTATTTTGGCTTGGAGTCTCTGTATTATTTGATTACTGGATCTTTTAGCACATCTCCAGAATTGTATGTCATATGTACAAATCCGTTCAATTATCGCCTTGTAGATCAGTATCTTATCTGAAAGGATAATTTGGATATTCTTCCTATGAGCCAATACATTTCTCTGATCTTTATGTTTATTTGTGTTTTTGTTCTCTAGGATGAGTGATTTCCAAATGAGGCACTGGTCTAGATGAATACCAAGGTATTTTGCTTCTGTTTTAACTGGCATTTGAGTATGGTGGATTTTTATAGGAGAACAGATATTTCTTTTATTGGTGAAGGTATCTTGTACTGACTTCGTTTCCTTGATAGTGAGTCGCCATTTTCGAAACCATTGCCCCAATTCTATCAGATGTTCTTGAAGGTGTTTGAAGGCCATATCAGCATTTTCGTAAGATGTAAGTTTTGCTATAATGTCTGCAAATTAGGCTAATGTTGTATTTGGATTTTCTGGTTGTATAGATCAAATAGAGCAGTGGACCCAATATACTTCCCTGTGGAACTCCTGCTCTTATATCAGTTGGGCTTTATACAGCATCACCATATTTCACAGAGAAGTGTCGATTTGTAAGATACGATTTCAAGATTAGGTAATATGGCTGAGTAAATAGTTTCTTCAGTTTGTATAGAAATCCTTGATATCATATTTTATCGAAAGCTTGACATGAATCCAGGAATACAGCAGTGCAATTTTTTCCTTCTCCTCTAGGCTTGGGAAATAGTGTTTACTGTACGATGTATTTGATGAGCGGCAGAGTGGTGTTCCCTAAAACCTAGAAGATGATTGGGTATGAGTCTGTTCATATTTATGTCCTTCTTCAATCTTTTGAGTTTCCCTGGGATTGGTAAGAGACTTAATGGTCTATAGGATTTCACATCATGCTCAGGTCTGTACAGTTCAGATATCATATTCATTTCAGCATATTTCCAGATTTTGGGAAAGTATGATAGGCTCATCATTCGATTGAACAGAGTATTGATAAATAGGATTGCTTTCTGTGACAGTTGTTTCAGAATTTCTGCTGTTATCAAGTCGAATCCTGGAGCTTTCTTATTTTTCATCCTCTTTATTTCATAAAAAAACTCCTTTTGGCTTGAAAGGTTTAACAGGGGGCGACGTTTGACAGGCAACATCCAAGAATGACTCAACTTCTGCATCATTGATTCCTGATTGCGGTTCATCTGGGGTAATACTTGTGATAAATGTGTTGGGAATAGAGATATTCGATGTTGGAAGATGTGAAAATGGGAATGAAATTAAGAGAATTTTATTTCCTGGATCCGACCCTGGCCATAAAAATTACTCACCTGAAATAATTCCAGGTTGCTACAGCTTTTTCTTTTTGAAATTCATGAGAATTTGGCTATTGAATGATTTTCACCTTGTCTATGGATCGATGAAAGTTAAGAGGACATACATGGAAAGTTTCTTCTCAATGGTAAATTAAATATACATATTTTTCGGTTTTTAATTAAACTCTCACTGTGAGTATATGAAACTTTTTTCAAAACTTTCATTTGTTCATATTCAAATACATCGTAATATGGGTTATAACCATAAACATATAGAGATATACCTAGCATTTCATTCATAAAACTGTTGAAATTGATAGCCAACATTGAATTATTACCCCATGTGTCAGAAAAAGACAGGAATATATGCTTTCTAGCACTCTGGCAACGATGCATAATGAAGTCGTCAAATACTCAGTGGCGTACTGATTTAATAGTTTCGTTTAATTTTTTAGGAACCTTCAAAATGAGAAATATTTGAGATTATGATAGAAAACCTGTATAGAATTACGAACTGTAACGAACTGTAAATCTAGAATAATTGATTTTAGGTAAATTATGAAAGACAAATTGCGTCACTATGATATTAAAATAGATTCATACGATAATAGAGGGTATTTCGTTCTATATTTCGAAAAATTTAATGAAAAGTGTAGATATTATAATATTGACCTATAATCCCTGCAAGTACGATTATAATCGATATCTTCTGTAGGTAGTCACAGGAGTGAAACTGCTAAGTTTGTTGAACCAGTTGTTTTGACCAGAGCATAAAATTTTGTGAAATGTGTTTCATCAAATTTGGGTAAAAGTTGGGCTAATGAAACAAACTTTCAATGTTTAAATTTATTGATAACATAAATTCATAACAAAACCACTCAAAATGATATTTATGCATCTAAAACATAGACTCAACATTGATCACTCATTCCAAAACAAAATGGTTTTAGTGTATTACACAGGGTGTAACTAAATAAGTGTACTATATTTAAGGAGGTGATTCCTCATCGAAAAAAAATAGGATCTTTCATATAAAGAAAATTCATTTTAGCATCTCTTATTAAGATACAGCCCCTCAAAGGGAGTACATAAAATTTGTATAACAATTTTTTTCACAAGCAACAAAAAAGTTACAATATTGAAATTAATCTAACGTTTCCTACTAGCAAAAAGACACTTATCCAGTTATTTATTTGGTTTACCCCATGGTTGTAAGGGTAGGAAACGCAACCCCTAAAGTTTATTTCCAATGTAACTTATTGTAACTAAATTATTTGTCTACCATTAAAAAATTTATTTCCGATAGCCTGTTTGATTCTAAACAAAAAATGTCACATGAGTTTTTTGCCCAAAATAAACCAGTTCTCAGCAAAAAATTGTTATACGAACAGCTACAGAGATAGATACATCTTCATAAATGCGAAAATAAATAAAAATTCAAATAAATAACTGGATAAGTGTCTTTTTGCTAGTTGGAAACGATAGGTTAATTTCAATATTGTAACTTTTATGGTGCTTGTGAAAAAATTGTTATACAAATTTTATGTACTCCCTTTGAGGGAGATACTTAACAAGGGATGCTCCAATGAAGTTTCTTTATATGAAAGATCCTATCTTTTTTTCGATGAGGAATCACCTCCTTAAATATTGTACACTTATTTAGTTACACCTTATATATCGAAATAGTCCTAAATTTTTTCGAAATATCTACTACTTTTCTGGTTTCATGGTTGAGCTTATATGCAAATAACTCACCAAGACGTTCGACATCGAAAATCGTAAAAAGAAAACCTAAATTTTTTTGTTCGGTATTGCTCGGAAACCTGCAATAAAAATTATTGAAGAAGTCGTACATGGATGAATGATACAAATAGGGTTTAATATTGATTCAGTTATTTCGTTTTGGTCAAATGTATAACATTAAAAGCTCCTCAATTAATACAAACAACCTTTGCATGCACTTCATTCTACGACAATGATTGTTCAAATATTGACGCCAAAAGCATATTTAGAAACTTACCGGTGGAAAGAAAGATTTGGGTTCAAATAATCATATTTTTTGCAAATATAATATTGTCGAACCATGTTTTACAGTTGAAACACTCTATCGTAGTCTGCAAAAATCACAATAACCACTTAATTTCACTTAATTTTCATTTGTAAACAAATACAAGTTAATTTTCTAGCGCTTTGGCAACGTCGCGTATAATATTTGGGGGGAAATACGGTGAATGAATTTTATGAATGAATAAGTAAGTATTAGTTCTTAGTTTTTAGTTCTGTGCCGACGTCAACATGCTGAATATTTTCAAAGAGTTCAAAGAAATAAAACAAATTATGACAACATCACAAACGGGTTGGATGGGTATGGCGTATGGTTGCCAAACTGCTTTTTCAATGGGAGCTACATGATTTAATGAAAATAAATAGGTCTATCTCTTTATATGTCTATGGTTATAACAATGTTCGTGAAATTATAAAAGTTAATGAATACGTACTATTTGGTATGTTATTTGAACAGTTATATCTCTCTATAATTTACACTTCCTAGTTCATCTCGAATCCTCATAAATACATCTATTTCCAGTGGCAAACCGAAAAAGACAACAATTTTTACTTTATTGTCATATAAAATATAACCTTCGACTCAATAAGTTATTTCTATGAAATAAATAAAGTTTGAGACTCGGAATTTGATTTTAAATACAGCTTTCTCCTTAATTGAATAAGTACAAATGAATCATATCAAATATCAGATAATTTTGAGGGTAATTTAAATGATCCATATTGCTTTAAAATGCTATATTCACTCCAAGAATAAAGATTTTCAGTACCTTATGGAATTCATCTTCAAAGTGCTATAACTTGATAAAAAACCATTTGGATATTCATTAAATGTATAGAATATAATTAATAGACTTGAGATAAATTCACATTTTTTATTTTGCTGTTATTTCATTATCCATAGCTATTGATAAACGAAATTTTATAGTCTGTTAATACTCAATTAGGTCTCATATTTTCGTTGGACCACTCTATATATGCTTATATATCGCAGTCAATGAACCGACAGGAAAAATCGACCTGTACAACATCGTCGGACTTGTGCTACCAACTTCCCACCTCGGGCAATTCTAATTTTATTTTAATTTCGAAATTATTCCAACGGCCTCGCCATGGTTATGTATAAGCGCGAAATAACTTCGGAAGATAACAATTTCCCTTCGAAATATTTACATATTTAATCGTTCTTGCAGTTCGCAGGCAGTAAATTTGGAACTAATTGTTATAGTCTTTCCCATTTCTGTCAAAGGGGCAGTAAAAATGGCAATATCAACTTACATAAAATGCATTTTAATTATGCTGTAGTATTCACTACAGATATACAGTTTGTATGATATTTGAATTGAGAGTTGAGATAACGTGTCAATTTTAATTTTTTTATAGTTTCAAGTGGGACGTTCAAGCAATGAATTAGAAATATTATGATTATTGAACACCTTGATATCAAAACTTTAGAACTATACAACTTTTTTCTATTACATCCTCTTCTCATTAGGGGAAATTATTTTTTAAACCACGGCCAAAATTCAATCCTTTGGATTTCATTCCTCTAGTTGATATTTTTTTCGAGCAAATTTTCCTATGAAATCTTTCTGTAGAATTGATCAGATATACAAGGTGTCCAGAAAGGATATCGGGCATTTGTTTTCGCGCCATATTTGGAACAGAGCGTTTAAAAGGAACGGGGAGGGGTTCGTGGCGTCCGCCATTTTGGAGTTTTACTCATGATAGAACAGTACTCGGAGACCCATCGCGCATTTTGCGTAAGAGCGTATTATCGTAATGGTGAGTCAATAGTGACTGCTCAACGTCTCTATCATGCGACATGTCGTACACGCTACGCACCAAGTGACAATATCATTAGGAAATGGATCAGGATGATCGAGAATATAGATGCGACAGTTAAAATTCAAAACTCTGGTCGTCCTCTTTCAGTTCGCGATAAAGAAACAATTGAAGAAGTTGGTTCGTCGAAATCCGTCGTTACCCATCCATAAGCGAAGCCAAGCGTTGAGCATCAAAATCTTTAAATTCAATTTCAAAGAAAGACTTACATCTAAAAGCCTATAAAATCCAATTGGTTCAAGAATTGAAGAATGCGGACTATGCTTATCGACTGAATTTTGCGAACGAAATGATGCAGCGATTTAACAACTTTAACAACATACTGTTTAGTCACTGTTTAGTGACCTGAATGGTCATGTTAATGTTAATAAGCAGAATCATCGGTACTTGACAGTAGAGAATCCGAGACGAAAGCATAGCCCAAAGCTCGTGGATTGGGCTGCTCGGTCCTTATTTTCATGAAGATCAACGAGGCCGAGCAATTAATGTGAATAGTGACCGTTATATATTCTTTTGAACTCTGGCTTTCAAACCAAGTTGAAGCAAAACAGCGTTTTATTGAACTTACCAATACCCGATACCCTTTCTGGACACCTTGTATTCACCTCATTATGTGAATACCGTTTTGATTTCACAATATTCAACCATATGCACCATCAATTTAATGGCTGGGCCCGATATGAGAAACTTCAATATGCTTACATTTTTTGTGAGTATCATATCAACAAATACCTGCACATACGGAAAGCCAGAATAAGAAATATACAGGGTGCCTCATTATAGTTAAAATTAAATTTTTGGTAAACGGTTAATCGAAATTATGTTTCTCATATACAGTTGTTGAGGAGTTTCCAAAAAAATATGACTCAATCCCCCATCCCTATTAAACCTTTTGTGGTTTGAACTCTTAGGTGCGTTGAGAAACTTACTCGAGTAGTTGAGTAAGAGTATGATCACGTGATCCCTCTGTGCTATGCTTCACACGAAGCGTTCATAAACTTACTCTAGAGTAACCGCTGTCATTTTAGGATCATTTAGGTTATTTGTTGACATAAACAAAACCATTATTTCAATTAGGTTATGAATATGATACATTTGTTATTATTTACATTTGTATTCGGTTGGTTCATTATTTTCTTGAAAGAGTTAAGGAATCCGAAAAAATGAAAACCTTAAATAACCCAACCTTACCTCTCAGGACCTAATATCATGAATGGAATCCGGTGAGGAGTTGATGAATCGATCGAAAAAAAATATTTTTTTTAATTGATGACGACGTTTTTTTTTTAACCTACCTTAACACAACTAATTTCAAATTCAAATGTGAGCTGTAAGAGTCTGATAATATTCTATGGAAAAGTAGAATACATCGAGCTTGCTCGGAGTTAAGTTATGAACGATCACAGAACTAACTCCAAGTGTCATAGAGTAAGTTTGTGAACGTTCGGAGTAATTTGAGCTTATTTGGAGTAAGTTTCTGAAAGCTCACCCCTTGAGGAGTTGCTTGTTCTTCAGTTGGGTTTATAGTTGGAGTTGATTGAAAATCATATAATAACAATTCCCAAAAAGTGAGAATACTTTCTCAAAAACGTAAAATCGATTTGCCAATATGGCGAAAAATTGCAGATCTAGGAAGTGATGCCCTGTTAAAAATATAGCCAAATTCGCGTCAACTCGAATTAGAGGAATCATGGTCAAATTTCTAGGAATGCAGACCTAGTAGAGTCATCAAAAAATTTCCCAATCTTCAAAATCTCTTCTGCCGATACAGAATGTGTAATGATGTGACAGCGTACTTAATATCTGAGAAACACGACGGCTGTAATAGAAAGTCACATTTGAATGATTCCAGATATGTATGTTTCAGTGGTTCAGCACCTGGTTCATCCTGAAGAATCACCACCCCATGTCTTTTCTCGTATATTGTTTGTTATTCTTATATATTGAGTTTTGAGAAATTTATAACCAATTGGAACATATACGATTCGTGATATATGAAATATTTGGCTCAAAAAAAATCTACTCTATCAAATAGACTCATCCAAGGCCAGCTTGGAAATTATTGATTCAAATCCAGACGAAATGAGGAAGAGTATTTATGTCTTGAACCAACAAATATCGAAGAAACGTCATAGTCTCAATTTTTCTCTCCGAAAAACAACTTAATCCCGATAACGGCCACTGAAAATCTGCTGAAACCATAAACCGCATATATAAACCCTCGAGAATCACAGAAATAGAAGGCCAATGGCGGATGGCGACCGTATCGTCCAAACTATCCGATTCGATGTTCCCGTCGACGTAGAGGGGGGTCATTCGGCATATTGAACGAAAACGAAAAAAAAAGTTAATCACAACTACCTTCCCCGACAAAAGGCAATTCCAACGCTAACGAAGCTGGCATATACGGAGGATGAAAAAAAAGATACCCAAACAATATTAAAATACGACGATAATATTCGACTGCATTGTCTGGCATGTTCCATAAACTGTATATTTTAGTGAGTTGTTTTTGCATCATATGTTTTAATAAGAGTGTTCGGTAGGGGGCGGCGGTTGAAAAAAGAACACAGTGGCGTAGGAGGTCATTTTTACATTTATCATCAAGTTTTCATTGTCAACAATGAGATTTTAATATACCGTATAAAGGAGAGACAATGATTTTAAACGATACTATGGGACATTATTAAATTGATAATTTGATTTTAGAATATTTTAAAAATCGATAATTCAAGCAACTTTTACTTGATGAATGTTGAAGTTCTGGATGCTTATATTTAATAAAATTCCCGAATCCTTTTGTAATTTGAATTTCATATAATCATTCCCCTGGAGAAAAATAATTCATTCAATAATAAGTTCAATTGATTGATTAATAATAATAATAGTGGTGTTTATTTTCAGAATGATCATCGAAAGACAATAAGATGAAAACAAGTCCAAAACAGTACACTACATAAAATCATTACCAGCATTAACTATATCGTATATGTATTACAGAAAGTTCTGAACTCTTCTATATCATCAGGAATAGTTACATTCGAACAATTGACTAACCAAGATGGTTGTGTTGTTATGTTGAATCTCTTCTGAGTGTTACTTATTCTATTGAGATAAAAATAGTCAATTGGCAAATAGATAAAACCAAAAGAGATATTCATTATATTAAGAGCAAGTTATTAGAGAAAGTTCCGGAAAACTATGTATTACAGTTTGAAGGTTTTCAGAGACAGTTCTATGAGCGGAGATTGACTCAGATTAAACACAATAATGTTAATAAATTCAATAGAATAAGTAACACTCAGAAGAGATTCAACATAACAACACAACCATCTTGGTTAGTCAATTGTTCGAATGTAACTATTCCTGATGATATAGAGCGGTTCTTGTCGCTAGGTCCAAAGTTTTCCCTTCCATATAGTTCTAGAGACCTTCCGGTGGTTGAAATTCTGACCGATACGGAACATATTATAAAGTCTCAATCCCAACTCAACAATGATCAAAAAAACGGCCTAAGGGCAAGAACATGTAACATTATCCACAATTTTCTTAGCAGGCTCCAACCCACAACAAACATAAATTATTTTACCAAATATTTTCTAAAGTTAAGTTCCTATACCAAACATTTTCTTAACACTTATAGAGATAGGATGTTGGTTACTAATTCAGATAAGGAAACAAGGTGGTAATAATTAATAAAGACGAGTACAATACTAAAATGGAGGAGTTGCTGTCAGATTCATCCACTTACACTAAATTACGACATGATCCTACCAGTTCAATACAGACGAAATGCAATAACATCGTCAAAAAGATGAAATCCAACTCCTTTATCACAGAGGTACAATCTAAAGCCCTTCACACTTACAATTCAGTTGCTCCAAAATTTTATGGTCTCGTCAAGATACATAAAGACTGCAGACCTCTGAGACCCATAGTTTCATGCATTAATTCACCCACACTAAAAATCTCTAGGTTTGTGGCAGAAATTTTAGCAAAACTACGACCATCATTTAAGTTCATAATCCAAAACTCTTCGGATTTAGTTTCGAAATTGAAAGATGTCACAATACCTACTGGGTACATACTGGTAAGCTTTGATGTTGGTTCCCTATTTACGAGTATTCCAAGGAAAAACTCCTTGAGATCATAGAAAACAGTTGGAGTGAATTAAGCACATTTACAGAGTTATCAAAGAATCAGCTAACTGATATTGTTGATTTCATGTTCGACAACAGTTATTTCCAGTACGGTGGACAATTCTTCGCACAGAATAAGGGATCTGCTATGGGTAACCCTGCCTCGCCGATTTTTGCTGAGATAATCATGAACGCACTTCTTTTGTATGTTTGTTCTCGGGTAGATTTTCTTATCCCGTTTTTATACATTTACGTAGATGATATTATTATGGCCATACCTGGTGATAAGATTCAAGTAATGTTAGAATTGTTCAATTCATTTCATCAAGATTTAAGATTTACATACGAAGTAGAAAACAACGGTACCATACCTTTTTTGGATTTGGTGCTTATTAAAGAAAACAACAAAGTTATTTTTGACATTTATCAGAAACCAACAGCTTCTGGAAGAATACTTCACTACAAGTCGTTTCATGAATTTAAGCATAAAATATCAATAATAAAAAACATCAGGCAAAAAATCTTGAATCTCAGCCATCCCAGTTTCCACGTGAAGAATTTTAATTTGTTCTCGAAAATGTTACGTGAGAACGGTTACCCCAAATCTTTAATCAATAATATTTTTTACGCCTCATCCGTCAATAATCCAGTTAACGCTCCAGAAAACAATGAAGCTACACCATCTAAAAAACATTTAAACTTATTTTTGTTCCGATGTTGACGAGGCAACTCATCCATGCACTGTCTAGCAGCGGTGTCCGTATTGTTTGCTATTACAGGAAAACAATTAAGAACTTTTTCTAAGTTAAAAGACCTCACCCCTAAAATGTTACAATCTAATTTAATTTACAAAGTTAACTGCAAAAGTTGTCAGTCTTCATATGTGGGTCAAACTAAACAATACCTCAAAAATAGAATGAAGCAACATGAAAACGATTGCAAGAGTGGCAATTTTAGTACGGGTTTGTCATTTCATCATAGAGATACAGGTCATATTTTCGATTTTGAGGAACCTGAGATTCTATCTAGGGAAAATAATTTAGACAAGAGAATTTTCAAAGAGATGATCTTCATCAAGAAAACAACAGACAACGTCAATATTCAATCTGATACTTCCACCCTTAATAACATATATATAAACCTCGTTAGATAGTCGATGAATACCCTGTATAGTGTTTCCTGTTTGTGTTTTTGTGGTGGGAGTTTCATATGTTCTATGTGATAACTCGCCCGCCGGTCTCTCTGTTCAGTTGATTGTTTGTTTACTATGAATAGATTACCAAGAAAATCTCAAGTATTTACCGAGCCCTCCAAGCATTTATTGCTATTAAGTTTTATTTTTTATGACTTTTCCATTGACTGGTTCTTCCTTGAAGAATAAAGGATTTCTTAGGTAAGAGATTATGGGCAATGGTGTTTTTGATTTCAATACAATCTAGTCAGTCTCCAAACATTGAATTTTTGTAAAGTTGATTAAACAGCCTAAATTTTGAAAGAAAATTGTAATTGTTCCTGTAATCTGTTTGTGTAAATGTCGATTTAAGTTTGTTCTAGCCACATAGTCATCCATGTATTAGTGTTTTGATTTCTTTTATCATTGTAGCCTGAGGAAGGCGAAATATAACGCCGAAACGTCGCTCTAGGAATCCAAAGTGTTTTCATTCAGTTCCTTAAACCGAGAAGTTGTCAATTACTAAATTCTGGAAGGAACGAGAACTATCCACAAACTTTATAAACAGTTTGTATGATATTTGAATTGAGAGTTGAGATAACGTGTCAATTTTAATTTTGTTATAATTTCAAGTGGGACGTTCAAGCAATGAATTAGAAATATTATGATTATTGAACACCTTGATATCAAAACTTTAGAACTATACAACTTTTTTCTATTACATCCTCTTCTCATTAGGGGAAATTATTTTTTAAACCACGGCCAAAATTCAATCCTTTGGATTTCATTCCTCTAGTTGATATTTTTTTCGAGCAAATTTTCCTATGAAATCTTTCTGTAGAATTGATCAGATATACAAGGTGTCCAGAAAGGATATCGGGCATTTGTTTTCGCTCCATATTTGGAACAGAGCGTTTAAAAGGAACGGGGAGGGGTTCGTGGCGTCCGCCATTTTGGAGTTTTACTCATGATAGAACAGTACTCGGAGACCCATAGCGCATTTTGCGTATTATCGTAATGGTGAGTAAATAGTGACTGCTCAACGTCTCTATCATGCGACATGTCGTACACGCTACGCACCAAGTGACAATATCATTAGGAAATGGATCAGGATGATCGAGAATATAGAAGCGACAGTTAAAATTCAAAACTCTGGTCGTCCTCTTTCAGTTCGCGATGAAGAAACAATTGAAGAAGTTGGTTCGTCGAAATCCGTCGTTACCCATCCATAAGCGAAGCCAAGCGTTGAGCATCAAAATCTTTAAATTCAATTTCAAAGAAAGACTTACATCTAAAAGCCTATAAAATCCAATTGGTTCAAGAATTGAAGAATGCGGACTATGCTAATCGACTGAATTTTGCGAACGAAATGATGCAGCGATTTAACAACTTTAACAACATACTGTTTAGTCACTGTTTAGTGACCTGAATGGTCATGTTAATGTTAATAAGCAGAATCATCGGTACTTGACAGTAGAGAATCCGAGACGAAAGCATAGCCCAAAGCTCGTGGATTGGGCTGCTGGGTACTTATTTTCATGAAGATCAACGAGGCCGAGCAATTAATGTGAATAGTGACCGTTATATATTCTTTTGAACTCTGGCTTTCAAACCAAGTTGAAGCAAAACAGCGTTTTATTGAACTTACCAATACCCGATACCCTTTCTGGACACCTTGTATTCACCTCATTATGTGAATACCGTTTTGATTTCACAATATTCAACCATATGCACCATCAATTTAATGGCTGGGCCCGATATGAGAAACTTCAATATGCTTACATTTTTTGTAAGTGAGTATCATATCAACAAATACCTGCACATACGGAAAGCCAGAATAAAAAATATACAGGGTGCCTCATTATAGTTAAAATTAAATTTTTGGTAAACGGTTAATCGAAATTATGTTTCTCATATACAGTTGTTGAGGAGTTTCCAAAAAAATATGACTCAATCCCCCATCCCTATTAAACCTTTTGTGGTTTGAACCCTTGGGTGCGTTGAGAAACTTACTCGAGTAGTTGAGTAAGAGTATGATCACGTGATCCCTCTGTGCTATGCTTCACACAAAGCGTTCATAAACTTACTCTAGAGTAACCGCTGTCATTTTAGGATCATTTAGGTTATTTGTTGACATAAACAAAACCATTATTTCAATTAGGTTATGAATATGATACATTTGTTATTATTTACATTTGTATTCGGTTGGTTCATTATTTTCTAGAAAGAGTTAAGGAATCCGAAAAAATGAAAACCTTAAATAACCCAACCTTACCTTACCTTACGATACAGAATGTGTAATGATGTGACAGCGTACTTAATATCTGAGAAACACGACGGCTGTAATAGAAAGTCACATTTGAATGATTCCAGATATGTATGTTTCAGTGATTCAGCACCTGGTTCATCCTGAAGAATCACCACCCCTTGTCTTTTCTCGTATATTGTTTGTTATCCTTATATATTGAGTTTTGAGAAATTTATAACCAATTGGAACATATACGCATCGTGATATATGAAATATTTGGCTCAAAAAAATCTACTCTATCAAATAGACTCATCCAAGGCCAGCTTGGAAATTATTGATTCAAATCCAGACGAAATGAGGAAGAGTATTTATGTCTTGAACCAACAAATATCGAAGAAACGTCATAGTCTCAATTTTTCTCTCCGAAAAACAACTTAATCCCGATAACGACCACTGAAAATCTGCTGAAACCATAAACCGCATATATAAACCCTCGCGAATCACAGAAATAGAAGGCCAATGGCGGATGGCGACCGTATCGTCCAAACTATCCGATTCGATGTTCCCGTCGACGTAGAGGGGGGTCATTCGGCATATTGAACGAAAACGAAAAAAAGTTAATCACAACTACCTTCCCCGACAAAAGGCAATTCCAACGCTAACGAAGCTGGCATATACGGAGGATGAAAAAAAAGATACCCAAACAATATTAAAATACGACGATAATATTCGACTGCATTGTCTGGCATGTTCCATAAACTGTATATTTTAGTGAGTTGTTTTTGCATCATATGTTTTAATAAGAGTGTTCGGTAGGGGCGGCGGTTGAAAAAGAACACAGTGGCGTAGGAGGTCATTTTTACATTTATCATCAAGTTTTCATTGTCAACAATGAGATTTTAATATACCGTATAAAGGAGAGACAATGATTTTAAACGATACTATGGGACATTATTAAATTGATAATTTGATTTTAGAATATTTTAAAAATCGATAATTCAAGCAACTTTTACTTGATGAATGTTGAAGTTCTGGATGCTTATATTTAATAAAATTCCCGAATCCTTTTGTAATTTGAATTTCATATAATCATTCCCCTGGAGAAAAATAATTCATTCAATAATAAGTTCAATTGATTGATTCCAATTGAATTATACAATTATGTACATTTCAATCTTTATCCACTCGTTCTACAGATTAAACAATAATTTGGCCTCATTGTCTGTAATTTACAAATATCTTTTTTTCATTTGTTTTTGAGTTATAACTACAGATTACTGTTGGAATATACGTATATCAAAAAGCTCTCATTATAATAATCGTTCAATATTAGTAAACCCTACAAAAGAAACATTCCTGGTGAAGTTCGATGTTCGGAGAAATCTGTCCATAAGTTCCAGAACTATAGACATATGAAATTTGTTATCTTCAATATCCCTGAAATCTTAAACTCTAAAATGGCGCCAATGAAATTGAAGCTAAAAATTCATCTGGATAAATATAATTATGTTTTTTATGACTGATTTTACAAAATCAAATTATTTATTTATTGATTCAATATTCGATCACCTCTCGTGTTTTCCTTGCCTATTTATTAATTTAGATCCAATCAATTCCACTCATTTGTTTTTCCATGTAAATATAGGGGCTGTTTGGGTCACGTCCAGCTCTCAAAACATATACGAGATTATTCAAAGTTTTGAAAAGATTCAAAATATGTGAGAAATTTCCTAGGGAAAAGTCCCAACTACCGAAACCGCTGGAGCAATATCTAAAATTTCTCCCAAAATTTGAAAATACGCCAGAAATCACCTGTGGAAGCCAAACCTTCTTCCGACTTGGCACATATGAAAATAAAAATTTTAAACATTCAGGCTCCTACAAGAAAGATCAAGGGTCGATCAGCAATAATTTATATTCCAAAAATTTTTGCTGCGAATGTTCAATTAGTTATCCATTAGTTAATCAACAGTTTATTAGAGCTCGAATATTAATATCGAAAGTGTGATAAATATTTGACCATTTTTAATTTTTTATTTGTTATAGAAAGTTAGAGTAATATATTATAAAATTTTATTAACCATTTCGCAAAACTCTTTTCTGCTAACACATGGTTGTTTTCGTTTTTTTTCAAATATAAGAAAGAAACACAAAATATTAAGTAGTAAGTAGTAAATGGCAAAAATTTAATTGAATAAACTCGGAGAATCTGAATAATTATAATTTTTGTTATCAATGTTTGAATCATTATTTAGCGTCATCAAAATATTCATATGACTAATCTATAATATAAAAATGAATCGCAAAATGTGTTGGTAAGCGCATAACTCAACAACGCCTGGACCAATTTGGCCAAATCTTTTTTTAAAATGTTCGTTGAAGTTCAAGGATGGTTTTTACGGCGAGAAAAATTAGAATTATTGCTGGAAAAACCCTAAAAATAGCCCTTTTCTTTTTCCCATACAAATGATTTGTAACTAAAACGTAGTCAATTTGAGCTTTATTGCTATGGCATAAAGTTCATATTAAATAACACGCACTCACTGTTCAATATGCAAAGCAATGAAACTCCAACCTGCAACGTTTCGAAGAACTCTGCAATGGCAAAGGTTTTGCAGCAATGTAAATTGATTGTTTGGGATGAATGCACGATGGCACATAAAAAATCTTAGGAGGCTTTAGACAGAACCTCAAAAGATCTATGGAGCAATAATAACCGATTTGGTGGTGCAATGATTTTATTAGCAGAAGATTTTCGTAAAACATTGCCAGTGATTCCACGATCAACGCCAGCTGATGAACTCAACGCATGTCTAAAGTCCTCCTGAAAAATAACTCATCGATAATGAAAAATTTTCAGATAAACAATATGAAACTGATGGCTCTCGTACGATTATCGTATAATTGGGTACAAACAATTGTTGATCAACTAATTAATCGATAAATTACGATAAAAAATGGGTCAGTGTTTATTGGTGCTCACTGAATTTTTAAAATTTTGTATTTTCACATTTCACGAATTATATGTAACCATATTTATAAAAGGTCTTACGTGGGCCGTAGAACCTGTTTAAGGGCATATTTTCAACATTCTTGGAAATATGTGAGTATTGGTCCATTCCATGAGTTCGGGATTTACTCAGAAAACTACTTCCTCGTATTGAATCTTTTTCAAATTTGAATTATCTCGAATAGTTTTTGAGATACTGACGAAAACACCTACCCTAATTTTTTACCAAATTATTTATAAATTTTTCAATTGTTTTTAGCAGTTATATCATTTTCTCTAAGACGATTTTCTAGTCATTCCGAATTGACTAATCAAAAATTTTGAAATAAAAATTACTCCTTGGAGAAACTACATATATATATACGTTGGCATGGAAACTTCCCTACGCCAATGCTCACCAAAATTAATTCGAACTGACTATTCAGTCCCAATAGACGAATAAAGTGTATCCCTTTCCTAAACGTTCAAGCACGCCACTGGTCTAACATCACCAGCAATATACAGCATAAAAACGAACGACAAAAGGGCGTAGTCGTTATTTCTCACACACAAAACGCCAAGAAAAGAGGGATAAAACTTCCAACTATAGAGCTAGACATACGTCACCGATTTTATCGCTACGGAAATTTATTACAGTAGGCTCTGCTTTCAGATGCGACAGTGGCTCGGCCCCCCCAGTCCAAGGACGTGCGGCTGACAGCTGACGGCCCGTGATTTGGTGACATGTCACACAGCAGTTTGCTGTGCCTTGCGTGACCGGTTCGATGCTGTACTATGCCGTCTATCCCAAAAACCAGGGTCCGTTGCCGACGGAAAGCGATGTGAAATGGGCCTAAGATGAGAAAGGAGATTTTTTTCGCTAAACGGTGCGTGAATTCGAGAGCAGGAGGTATTTGCGGGAGAATGAGGTTGACCCGAGAGAGGCTGATCAGAAGAGATGGGAGTGCTGGAGGAATTATGGTAATTCTTTGTTTCTTTGAAGAAATTTTAACTAATTTATCTTAATCGATGATGAAACGGTGTCATATATATTGAGCTTTATATTAAGTACAAATAATGGAATTATTCAGTCTTCGTTCAATAGATTTGTAGATTATAATATATTGGTGCTATATGATTTTATGTCATTGACGAAAAATGGTAGAGAAAATTATGACTCAAAATTACACTATTTTTACTTCTGATATAGTAACAATATTTTTCACCTTCGTTTTATCCGAAAACCTTAATTTTTTTCTGAAAGAAGGGCAATTAATCTTTTGCATATCAGTTATTTTGAATTAAATAGGTAAAAGAGTACTTCGGCAAAAAGAAGTAAGTCTTATCAGCATCAAATGTTAATCCACTTCGATTTTCGTCAAAAAAACTTTCTACAGAGTTAGAAGGTACATCTATTTTAATATTAATTTTTATAGAAGAAAAATGATTTTTGAGTATATATTACGACCAAAAATATATCATTATTAATTGGTAAGGTTGAGACTTTGAAACCCTTTCTTTCATCGTACTTAAGAGAATTCCTTCTGCTGTGGTATAACGAACTGCTACTGTATTCCATTCCAAGAATATTTTGGAAGAATTATTCAACTCAGCGATTGAAGAATAAGATTTGTTTTTAACGGAAAGAGCCTTCTTTCAAGAGTTAGGTATATTAGATTAAATGTGGATTTAATTATACATTTAACACATTATCATTAACTGTATCTTTCATATTGTTGAGGAGAAATTTTTGATCATGGAACCATCATCCCTTCTTTTCAGATCAGAAAGTTTTTTTAGTGAAAATTTGAAAAATATAGGCAACTATTGAAAACGAGAACTCTCCATAGAAATTTTAATATAAATTGTGATTGAAAATGATTATAACATTTTAGGCGCAACATCTGGACATTTATTCCGTTCGAATTTTATTGGGATTCCAGATGTTCATTTCATCCAATTATAATTACATGTTTTTGACTAATAACATCGAATTTATAATTGAGACTCAGGAAGAGATTAAAGCTTACTGCGTAATGAGGATAACATCCACCTTTGAAACAAATAGTGTGATTTCTTGTACGCATTGAGAATTTCAAATTTAAATTCACAAATACAAATAAAAAGAATATGTGTTAATAATGAATTATATAAAAAATTATAATTCAGCGAAATTACCAAATTTTTTGATCGGAAGTTCTTTGTCAGTTCTAATTTGATGAAAAACCACAAAAGTATACAGTGTGAGTCTTTGAGCACTGCGTTGATCAAAAGAACACTTTTTTCCTATACCGTTTTTCCATATTCAGCTGCGTTAAAAAGTTATAAGCATTTTAAGTTTTCACATTGGGCAAATACCCCTCTGTAGTCCAGTTTAGTTTGAATGAAAATTACCTTCCACAGCATCCACTATTGTATCTGAATTCTTCAAAAACATTATTTTTCCTCTAACTCATGTTTCATCAGATGATTATATCGATGATTCTAGGAAGTACAAGATACGGACCTTCAGTTCAAGTGATATTTGTCATTTCATGCAATTCAACCAATCTGTACAGTAGTAGTGAGAAACCCACAAGAAATGGAATAAATCTATTGATGCCAAAATATGCATAACTGTTATCAAAAACCTTCTACATTTCAATCGATATTGTCGTTTGATTATTACAGGTGAAAATGCAATTTTTTTTAATGAAATTTCAATAACCTATATCTTTTAAACGGGACCAAATTTGGAAAAATAGGAAGCAAATTTTTCTTTGATTTTTTCGGCATCATGTGTGAATAATTGTACTTACCATATGCAGTGTTAAAAGTTTTTTCAACAGATGCTTCCATTTTACGGTTTAGCCATCGAGCTTTATTATCATCAATTAAGGAATAAAAAATTATTTGGTATATTTCTTTATTATTATCAACAATAAAATAGTAGTAATTATTGTAATTATTCAGTTAAACCATTTTTTCTACTCAACTGTAAAACATGTTGATACCTTAATTCTAGTATTTCCACAAAAATATGACGATATATGATCAATACTTAAAATAAACGGTGAAATCCGTAGGAATGACTAAAATTGTGCAATACTCGATTTTTTTTAAATCATCTGAGATTATGTTTCCATTTATTTGTTATATGCTTAAAAATCGAAATACTTGGCGTTCTTATGTGAGAAATTTGTATGAAAACTTCTTATATATTTATATAGATGAAGAATAACGACAAAAATATACACAAATTTGTTTAATATTTTTATTCTTCATTAGACAGGATCACCTACAGTATTTCATCATATTCAAACTGAAAGAATAACATTTAACTATTAAAAACTAAGATACTGGGCTTTCTATTTATTATAATAAAGACAATGAACACATAAGTTGAATAGTCTTCATTCATATGGTAATCCTTTACTACTATATAGTTATATAGACACAACCCAGGTGTAGCTTTGGCGCTGTTGTTTTACTACTTGCGAATAATTATTTAAACTATGAAAAATTATATCTCCGAATATTTTCTCGTCAGAGAAAAGCTAACTATTCAAGTAAATAAGCAAATGAAAGAAATAATTAATCTGATAACGGGTATGACTCAAGGTCCAAATAAGACTTGTAAGTTTGATTGAACTGCCGATCATCGAATAACGAAATAAGCAGAGATACCTAATTTAACGTTAATCGAACCCAGACATTTTAGTTCCGGGAGGCGCACGAAAATGAAGAACTAATTTTAGCTAATACTGTTAGTACCATTTTTGGCCAAAAACTCGAAAATTACAAATACTTGGGCAAATCGAAGAGCGTCAAAAATTTCAGAAAATATCAAGAAATTGCATATACAAACCAATAAACAAATTCTTTCCCCTAGTTCTTCTTGATTTATTTTTGTTCATAGTTGAATCATTTAAATTTTTTTCTCAACATTTTTTTATTGATAACATAGGAATTGAATAATATTGTCAAAAATCATCATGGCGAACAAAGTGAGATTAATATATTATTCTTTCGATTCCTGATACGAGTTTGAGAAAAATTTAATATTAAATTAATATGGTGTCGTTCATGCCAAAAAAAAATTATACTCAATAAAACCATGACCAGCACTAAACTCTAATGATTCAAATTTATCTACTACCATTTCGTATAGACCCCAGGAAAAATAAACACTTCAGCTTATCCATATACGACTTCCCTTCCATTGTTACCCCCTAAAATTCATTCAAACGCAATTAAAACCATGCCCTTCTCGCAGATGGACGCCTCAGTCTCCCCCTCAACGCCCAGTAGAAGCTACTCTTGGTTCCATCCGCATTCCATGGACGGAACGGGCCGAACCACACCCAGAGAGTCGCAGTCTGTGCGAGATGGCACATAAAAACGGCACAGATCCAGCCCACTCACCCCTCTGAATTGCGTCGGCGTCGACTAGCGCTTTGCCTACGTTAGAGCGCCGCGGCGCGTTCGGATTCAGAGCTGTACCGGGCGCTCAACGTGTAAGACGTCTCTCCGACTTCAGCCTGCTTAATACCAAGGTAACTCACTAACGATTTAAGCATGCTTGTGTACATAACCTTTCATCCCTTAATCCATTTTACGAATTATCTTTCCTTTCAGTTCAGCTTCCTTATCCCCTTAAAGAAAAAATACCGAACCTCACCAATAACCTTTCTCTGATTTACGGCTACTTTTACAGCTGCCTTTCGGACTCCCTAGAGTTTAGCACCCCTTCAAATCTATTGCTAGAACCCTACAACATCCTATAAATTTTCATCCCCTTGCGTGAGTCCGAGATACCAGAGGGTATACTTTCCGAGATGCCTCCTTTGGGATCAGTTCTCCCCGACACTTATAGGGTGAAACCTGCCGTTTTCCAAACTAAAAGTATCCCTCTGTTTCAGTATTGGTTTTTCGATTGGTCACCTTGGAGTTAAAACGGAACCCCCTGTACGTATACTGAATGTATCCTGAGTGTTAAATGTCCGGTATACCTTCAGTATACGTAACAGGAGGCTACATTTCTACAACATCATCGTGGGAGAACCAGGCCACTGAAATGTGAAAATTGTTATAAATTTGGTACAGTATGACTTTTTTGTTTACATTTGTTAGAATTCCCAATTAACATTTTGTTAGTAAAAATGGAACAGTGATGATATTTATAAGTGCTCTTATAATTAAATTAGTTGTTTTCACACATTTATAACTAATTTTGTGTTTACTAATCCTAATATTATCTTGATTAATTTTGAATATCTTTAAATATTTCCACGTTAATTACAGTATGTTATTACCATTGTTTCCACATTCAAAAAAATCTTAATAGTTCAAAGATTGTAATAGTTAATATTTTTGAATATTCATTATGTATAGTTATGATTGTTATATTTTTTTCCATTGAATTAATGTGACATTTTTTAATAAATCATTTAATAATACATTTGTTGATTTGTTTTGTAATAGTTGCTCTTAAAAATCTATTTTGACATTTTTAAAATTTTGTATTGGTTCGAATGAACAACTCAGCCCCAAAAATTAAAATCTACATAAATCACTTAATTATTAGAGGAATTCACATTTCTGTCATTCAGAAATTGAAAACACCGAAATCATTAGAAAATATCTATGATTATATGAACTGATTTTAGAGAATAACAGAAAAAAATGCTTAAAATATCTAAAATGACAATTATAGTCTTTTATGTAAGACTATAATTGTCATTTTAGATATTTTTGATTTATTAACACTTTTAAGAATAGACTTGTTCAATTAAATAATGAAAATGCTTAATTGTTCAGAGTAGGTCCATTGGATATCTGGATGTTTAATAAGCATATAAAGCAATTTAACTGATAATTTGCAATGACATGAATATTTATTTTCCACATTTCATAATTACAATGGAAATCAAACAATTCTCAGATGAAATATAGCAATTCGGAGTTTGACAAGAAAGAAGTTTAGCTGAAAGATTTCATTATATGGAACTATTCATCATTTTGTTTGAATTAAATAAGGACGTACAACTCCATGCAGCTTTTTTTTATCATTAGATGTTAGCCGTACCAAAAAAAAATATAATGATAATGTCAGTCATATACAATTGAGCAAGAAAATCCAGAATAACAATAGTTAGTCACAAATGAAGGCATTTGCAATAATCTTTTCAAAATTGAATTCGAATCAAGTTAACTGAAAGTAAATAAGTTATCTCAATTCAAGAGGATACAGCCTAATTATCTTAAATTTTTCTAATTGATGAAAATAATAAATGAAATAATATTAAATTTTTTGTTATGATCATTAAATTATATGAACCATCGAATGCATTTGTTCTTTTTTTCTGGCCATAATATCTTTTTCAATGAATTTCAATTTAAACATTGATTATTTTTGGAAACTAGAAATCTTAATTTCGAAGATTAATTTTCTTGTTGATAAACCTCATCACATTGTATTGCATATAGAATTTTCTTGAACACGAATAGGGGGTATTGTATTTCAATACGTATCCAAGCAAAGTACAAACTAGTAAATAATATCTTAATTCCAAGAAATTGACGTGTGTTCTTCTGCACAAATTCAAATTGTCAAACTGGCTTTACTGATAACTAATTTTCTTAGTGGATTTGAAGGGAATCTTAATATTTATTCATTGCCTTCACTTTATACAAAAGGAGTTGATTAGATATTTTATAAAAATCAGATAGAATTATACCTATAAAATTTTAAAAACTCAATTGAATGTGACTTCTCAATCATATGGAATATTTCATTATGGAACTAGTATTTCTTTATCATGGAATTGGTATTTAAATATTATAATCTTCTATTCTTCCAAGTATTGTTAAGTAATTTTTGAGTTGAAAAAAAAAATAATTTTCATAAAATGAAGCTGAGATAATAATTTTCCTCAAGTCAATTTACTGTTTGGCTGTCTATCTTCAATTTCATCTTCAAGAACCAATCAGCTAATACAAGATAATAAATTAAATATCTCTTCAAGCTCCAATCTATTTTGGAACATGACATGAACCGAGAACCGTGAACGTCTTATAAGAAAGAGGTCTCCGTACAGTTTACAGATAACGCAATATACAATCTGAGTGTAAAAGTGACTTTTTCAGGGCACATTAAATTTTTACGACTCCCCAGTCAGTTGCGCTGTGAACAACTCGATAAAACTATCTGTCCTCTATTCTTTTTATGAGTTGATTACCCGAAGACCTTATATGGTCGAGATTTTTATTTTGGATTACCTTATTCTTCATGAGTTGAGGGTCAACTCATCATGATCCAATAAGTGTTTGAAAATTTTTTGTTTGAATTAACATAATTATTGACAAGTTGCAAAAATTCAAAGAAATATGTGCTGCATTCAGTACGAACAATTTATTCATGGAGTATTTCTCCTCAAAATTGATCAAGGTTAAATAAAGGGTATAAAATTCCGTACCAAAAAAATTTGCGGTGGCGCATCCGCCAAAAAGCTTAATGAACTGTTAGTCCTCTCGGTAAGATTATTTAAGATACAAAAAATTGTTCAAAATAACTAACAAATGATTCATCAACGTGTACAACAGAAGAAATGATGAATAATAATAAATAAATTATTGGCAGCTGTACCTAAAGAGAAAAATTTAATACTGAAGACATCAATAGTCTGTGCCCAGCCTAAAGTATAGTGAATTTCCAGTGTGCTGAACACAATTTGTTTTCTTGCTGTGCAAAATGTTCGAAAGAATGGATAATAAATATCTCATTCAAACAAAATGCTTTTATTTCGAAGATAACAAACGTTTTTCGAATATATTTTTTTATTCAGATTAAAAATTAAATTCAGTTGTTTTTCAATTTATTTTAAAAATATATATCTTTACAAAAGCTCAATTTTCTTCTTATTGACTTACGTATTAATACTTTTCAATTATGAAAATAGATGATTTCTTAAAATCAGTATTCGATGATGTTAAAAATTGAAAAAAAAACTAGATCAGTTAATCTAATTTTGTCTCTCTGTGGACAGAAGAATTTCTTGTCCTGTTTGCAATTTTTTTTTTGATATACTGACCAATGGGAATCAAAACCGACTTAATTGAATTGATATGCATTCATGTCAATATCTTTGATGAGATTGCCATTGATTGTTGATCTGATTGCATAGAATCTCGATTCAAAAACGGAAATCATTCATATATCTCCATCAACGAATGTCAAACCTAAATCAACTTTCTGATTTCTACATGTTTTGCCATATGCACCTAATTCCTGATTTATTCCAAGCTATTCGAGTTTTGGTAAATAAAAATTTGTGTCTATTGGCCTGTATTATCACTCCACTAATGGATTTAATTAAAAAAAGACGTCAATAATAACTTGTTAAACATGCCATAGTCAGTAACACGAGGAGATTAAATAATGATTATTTTGAACAAGTTGCTGAAATGCAGAAGTAACTAAAAATGCTAGATAATCTATAAAAAATTTTGATAATTTTTCAAATGAACATTGCGACTCCGTCAGAATAATTTCAGTCAATATTCCAATAAATCAATGGAAGATATGATAATTTGTTTATACATGCATGTGATATCAAAAGGCGTATTCCGGTCTTATTACATATTCATCTCATCATCAATAAGTACCAGCTACTGAAACTCACCGAATACCTTCTAGCTGGAATGCTCGTATCTGTTCATTGTTTAAAAAATGGTGAAAGCACTAAAATGAGATCATGTATCATTAGCGATCTTGTAAACCACTTGGGAGTTGATTTCAAACTTTCAAAAATCACACCTCTGAAAGTGTTATGGCTTGTCAAAGTTGAGAATGGTAATTTATTCTTATGACAGAACTATATCATAAAAAAAAATAATTTCAAAGTGTAATCAGGGAAACATTGGAATTTCGGGAGTATCGGAACCTTCGTGTTTTCATTTATGTGTTATACCTATGCAACTTCTCTAGATGGTGAATTCGCCGTCATAAATACATTCGAGTTCAAAATAATAAAATCTAAAAGTAAATTCAAATTTGGAATATAAAGCTCAAGTGGAGCATCTCTTGAAGGTGATGATAACTTAGTTTCAGTACCATAACTAAAAAGATTTTGCTGTCCATTCAATTGTGCCAAGCTGTCCTTGATGTTTTGTCAACCTTTAAAAATATTATACCGACAATATATACGTTTTCGTTTTCAGAAGAGTATTAAGCAACATCCTTGCCTAGAAGGTTTAAAAATAGCAAAAAAAAAAACCAAACACCCCTTCTAGCTTCAATTCTTACTACATTGTTTGTTTATATTAGGTATGTCGTTTTCTTCTGCCTCAACTCTAAAGTTCCCAGCAATAAATTTTCAATCACAATTGAAATGCTCGGATAATTTTCTATGAGTATTTCATTTGAATGAAAGATTAATCGAGTAATTCTTCATTTTACCCATCCTTAAATTCAAGCATATACATTTTGTACTCTTAAATTGGTTTTCTTTGCAAATAAGCTGCCAAACATAATTTCACGTTTTTGAAGAACCATTCTGTGGGATCCAGTGTTATTGCTGAATATTCAGTATTCTTCCTGGAGGATATTAATGTTAATATAATAAGATGAAATTTTCTCAATTTCACTTTTCAAATATCTTTAGTTTAATCTTTGTGTATCTAATATTAAACAATTTTTTTAAATATGATGAAACTTGCCTAGGTACCTCATGGGCTTATTACTGTTGCAATAAAACCTTAAATGCTTTTGTGATAATTTTTTCAGTTACCAATGTGTGAACATTATTTTTTCCGTTGTAACAAAGACAAAGCCCTTAGTTAGTCTCACAATAGGTTAGAAAAGACTCTTATAGAGCATATTTAGGTAATATCTTTCTTATGTCAATCTTTTATTCCTTCGTGGGTTATTTATTTGGTAGTGAAAGCTATATTTTCTTGAGGAAAGACTAAGTTTTGATTCATTTCATTATTGGTGAAATTACTTGTGTTTGATTCATCAAGTGATGTTGTAATTCGTAAATAAATTATTCCCAAATATATATAAATATAAATAAATAAAATAAATGTAAAATGACTTAGTGGCGCTTTGAATGTCTTTAATTTTTTTTCCAAATTTTTTTTCTTCTGAGATAGATTTATTTATTTACGAGTGATTATTAAATTCTAGACGATAAGCACAATTACAATTAGGTTCTGATTGATCATAGTGAATAAATGAAAAACATTAATAAACATCCTTGCATCAGAAATACAAGGTGCCCTGAAAGGGTATCGAGTTCAATAAAACAAAAAATATTTGAGAGCAACAAAGAAGCTTATTGTTTATTACTAACATATGAATTGGAGAATTATTTGGAAATTCCATTGAATCATTTGAGGTATGGCAAGTGGCCCCATCTTGCTGAAACCACGTTCTTCAGTTGAAACCTGCTAATTCCCGCATTTTTGGGACAAAATAATTATTTTGCAACATATCGCAAAAACGGTCACTATTCACATTAATTGCTCGGCCTCGTTGTTCATGAAAATAAGGACCAATTATGCCTTTGACAGACCTAGCGGCCCAAACCACGATATTTGGCCTATGCAGGGTTCGTTCATGCTTTCGTTTCGAATTCTCCACTGCCAGTACCGACAATTCTGCTTATTAACATGACCATTCAGGTGAAAATTTGCTTCGACAGTAAACAGTATGTTGTTAAAGTTGTTAAATCTCTGCATCATTTTGTTCGCAAAATTCAGTCGATTAGCATAGTCCGCATCCTTCAATTCTTGAACCGATTAAATTTTATAGGCTTTCAGATGTAAGTCTTTCTTTAAAATAGAATGTAAAGAAGATTTTTTGATGTTCAATGCTTGGATTCTCTTTCGGCTGGATAAAGACGGATTTTCACAAACCAACGTCTCAACTTCTTCAATTGTTTCTTCATTACGAACTGAACGAGAACGACCAGAGTTTTAACTGCCGCATCTGTATTCTCGAACATCCCGATCAATTTCCAAAAGCTATCGTCACATGGCGCATGTCGGGTACGATATTCCGCACGATAGAGACGTTGAGCAGTCACTATTGAATCACGATTACGATAATACGCTCCTACGCAAAATGCGCGATGCGTATCTGAGTACTGTTCTATCGTGACTAAAATTCCACAAAATGGCGGACGTCATTTTTTAGTTTCGAGTATGGCGGGAAAACAGATACCCGATACCCTTTCTGGACACCTTGCATATGCCCATGAGTTCTATGAAATTCTTTGAGTTTGTTGTAGCTGTAGAAGATGTCATTAAATGAATAAGGAGAGGTAGTAAGCTGTAGAAAACCAAGAGTAAAAGTTCAATAATAAGGTTTTAAGAATGCTAAAACCCATCTTGAAATACTCATCAACTCCAACGGTTCTTGAAATAAGGTTACGGTAAATGTTATAGAACTTTAAGTTTCCACAAACGTTTAACAGCACTTGTAGGACCAATGATTCTCTTGGGAAATTAAAAAAATTATTTCAACAGTTAAGGTTCTTCATAAATCACACACAAATATCGGTGCCCGTTCACTGTATCTTGGGACACCGAAAATAATACTGATTGAGACATTTTTTTTATTTTCAGAATTGCAGTTCAATCTCAATTCCATAAAAAAATCAATTTGAAAAAAAAGCTCCTGGCGAAAAATTGATTCTAAACTTCATATTCTTCTTGCGAATTTTTCTTCTTTTTAAATCTTATCCAAGTTTCTTTTTCACGATTTATATTCATTTATAGCATGCTGGACAAATTTATTTTTCTCATATTCAAAGGAGAATATATACATGAAAAAATCAAGGGAATAGAATTTATAAAATTCAGCTCTATGTAGACGTAGTAACGAACAATTTGGATACAGACAGGAAAACATTACAATTTCAAAACATATTGCAACTATCTTCATTAAACTAACATTAACAAAATATGTAACCTGAAAATTTTCTTTATAATGCCACTAAAACAACATATAAAATACATCCAATATACAATGAAGGAAGATAAAACGGGATGTTACTCTAGACTCTAGAGATATATGCAGAACCTTTGGTTAATGATATTTTAAACAGGCATATTTATCTTGTTTCCAGTTCAATTGAGATTTAATTATAAAACCGACCTCGTAAAGGGATTACAATAGATACATTCTTCGAAATATTACGGTTGATCTAATATTATGGCCACTAATATCCATCAATGTAAACTTGCATCAAGAACAAATGAAGTGATTTTCATAATTCTCTTTCATATTTTGAATATAAATTATTTCGCCTGCCTCGGAGATCAATGCCTCGTTTTCCCTTAACCTTCAACAATCCATGATGATTAACGATTGTCTGTATTACTGTAATTCTTGAATTGATGTATTATTTCTTTATTAACACGATATACATGCTTTCTGTTAAATATACATATGATTACGCTCCGGAAAATTCCTAGAGTACAATCCTGGCTTCATTCCAAATATGCGTTTTACATTCCCCACCCTATGTAACCTCCGTCTACCCTTATGCCATGATGTTGCCGACCTTCTCTTTGTACAGTCTGTATATCCACGCAACAGGCTCAAAAATAAATTTTACAAACATAGATTCACTACATGGAAGAAATAATAAGTACCTAAGTATTTATATTTCGAGTTCTGTCAATAAAAAAATTAGAAAGCACTGACGTGAAGTCAGATTGCTTTGGTTTGGCGCTCTTGTTGAGCTACTTGCGAGTAAATATTCAAACCTTAACAGATCTATAAGCTCTCTGATCGGGTGAACAATAAATAGTCTTTTTCCGTACTATGGGACAATGTGATGTAAATATGAAAGCCTAATGAATAAACAAACCTTTATCTCAATTTGAAAATAACTACTCATAATTTTCACCAAATTTTGTTCTATGCTTCTCCTAAAAACTTACGTCATTGCTTTTCTGAGTTTTTTGATTAATATTACGTCTGTGCTTTTCTGAATTTTGACAACATCATCGACATCGAATTCTATCTCTATGAATTTTATGAAAATTTTGATTGATATTACGCCAACTGACACTGATATCTAGGTCCGCAAGTTGTCAAACGAATATCGATCTGTGATGGCAAATCTTTCAATGACAAAGCTCGGACTTCATGACATTTCTATTTTTCTCTTGAGTAAATGAAAAAATGATCATATCTTCAGAAGGGGAAAAGCTACGACAATGAAATTTGAGGATGAGTAAGATATCGGTAACCTCAATATAAATACGGATTTTTATTTAAATCTAAATGAAGTCTTAGGAGATATTAAGTATTGAAAATTTTTTTTGGGAATTTTTTAAATTTTCTAGCGTGACGATTTCTGCGAAATTTTGCAAGCCATTTTGTTTCAGCCTCCTCAATAACATTCCAAGTATCAACTTGATCGGATGGATATTCTAGTAGTTATTGAGGAAACAAATTTCAGATGCTCATAACTACTGAACCATCCGACGGATTTGGCCCAATAACGAACTTGACCGAGATATTTGGACAATTAACCTATTCTGAAAATTTGAAAACTCTAGCTGATTCCTTTTGGATGCTAGAGAGGCCGAACAGACTCAACTTTCGCCACGAATTCTTCATCAGGAGTCGAACCCAATCGATTGAGACCATTTTCGGCTCGATATTCCAAAATTACAGACATTCGGGCAAAATGATAGGCACTCTGTTCGGGTGAACAAGAGCGCCAAAAACAAAAATTTATCATCGAAAATGGCTGCATTGTTGTTAAGAATATCTACTATGAAAATCGATATATACTTTGGAATACGGAGGTATCAGTTTTCAATGGATTTTTCCACTCTTGATCAGAAATCTTCGAAATTATCTTTCGAAAGGCTTCTTCAGACGTTGTAAATCGTTTTTTTTTCTAGCGCGTATAAGAGAGCTCGCGTTTTCTGGATGAGTAAAATTTTCCTTTGGAGCTTGATTTGCCTTATATTTTTTTATACTTGTGGCAATGCACGGCATGTATACCACCGGAAGTGTCAGACTACCATTTGGTGGAACTGACCTGAGATCAAGAGAAAATCTAGCGATCGTTTTTTACTTCAACCCCGTTCACTTAATGTTTTCATAACTGGTCAGAATCCGAACGCTCAGTACTAATTGAATCATAAATCTATCAGTTTATCTGTCGACAATATGTTTTTCACTGAAAATGTTAAACACCCGTTTCCTTCATTAATAAAGAATAAATTTGCCATTATCCTCTTAAATTTCTTTTGGGAATAACATGGACAGAATTTCACGAATATTTTTAAATTCCAAATTTGATATATTAAAACGTTTTTGATTATTATTCACCTAGATTCAGGGAACGGGCCTTAATATCTGTAGCAAGTCAATCAGTCGATTTACTTGCCGACTCACATTATTAAGAAATCATCGAATGGTCATTCTTGTTTTTTCCAAGCCATTAGCCTCATTTCTTTCCTTATTATTTTCAATTTTCGAATTCCTTGTGAAGTACGGACCATCGAATTTGAGTTCGCAAGTTGATGACTTTGCTTATCTCTAACCAGAATAACAGTCCCGTAACCTTGACTCCTTCAAGATAAGTTCAATTTATCAACAGAAAATCTTAATTTGACGTTGTTAAAGGTGTATTTAAATTTCAAGTAATTAGTATTTCAGGTTGTATTTTAAACAATATAGTTGCATTTTTTCGAATACAAATTTGCCTATTTAATTCAGTTCCATTATGAAGTGTTTGCGTTGAAAATTTATGATTCAACTTCGTTAAAATTCAGTTCTTATCTTTGTGCGCACCAAATCTTTCACCTTCATGCCCTATCGAAATAAATGACCTGGTCTGAAGTCTGAATTAATGCAGAATGAAATTTGGGAATTCAAGATATTTAATGCGCAAAATATGATATTCATTTGCTAACACTGGAACTAATTGAATTCCTAGATTTTCTATCACGCCAACACAATATTCTATCATTTGCGTTGGTACAAATATATTCTCTTAGCATAAATTATTTCAATGAACCATTAAATCAAAAAGATCGATCGACGAACAAAAGAGACAATTACCTAATATATAATATATCCATTATTCCTCCTGTTTCTAATATTAAAAAACTTTAAAATGGAAATCAAATTGATCAAATTTTAATTCTTCTCAATGAAGGAATATTAATTAATGGTTGAATCAACGATTGAATGTTCTAATTCACAATAAAAAAGCACTATAAAATAACTTTTTATGACTCACACCTGAAAGTTGCGTTCTTCTGGGGAATTAATTCGACAGGATTTTATAGCCTTATATCCAAATCGACCACTATAGAAGATATTCACAATACTGTTCATCACGTTGAGTAAATTAATAATTAATTTGTGAGGAAGAAATAAAAAAGAAATAAAACTTTTATGGCCATTCAAAGACCATAAAATAATCTTTACAGCGCGTAGATCATTGGCTTCAATTCTTGTCATGAATGAAATGGCAAGATTGTATATCTCCTCTAGGTGTGGAAAATTTTCGCATAATAATCAACAGGTCTGAATATGTTCGTCTAGGAAAGCAGTTCTGAAATGCATTCATTCATAAACGATGAAAATGACTGACGTAAAGTAGAAACAAATCAAGCGCTTGTTTTCGGAATAATATATATATATATATATACTATGTATATACAACATAATTGCAATTAAAAATTGAGAATAAATAACCACAACATTTATATACGGGACCTGGTAATATTGGTGATACCAGGTGCAATCTAACATCGCAATTGAGAAGTTTGAAATTTTTGAGCATAAACCTTATTCAGAACATTTTGTTATTCGAGTTCGATTTGTTTCATTTACTGTGACTTGCATTCGCAACAGAACATGATATCAGTTTTCAAAAAAATGGACAATACAAAAGTGTATACAGTGTGGAACAGCCAAATGGAATAAATTCGATAACGGATAAATGAGAGCGTGTTTGAAAAAACGCTTGGACACGGCGATTTGTATTTTTAACTGAGCATTTTTTCAAAAAAAAAAAATATATAGGGTGCGTCATGTGACAGTGGCCAATACCCACTTTCTTATTTTAAATGCAAGCCCCTGTATATTATTAATTTTTTGGATTCTTCAGAGAATTCTAGACATAAATCATGTACAATGTCCTATACTTATCTTCAACTGTTTCGGAAATATTAAGTGTTTTCAGATTTATTACAAAAATTAACATTAAAAAAAGAAAATTATTTTATTTCACAAATTCGCTACATTACACTAAAAACCTAATAATTAATACTGATTATTTCTTAATAATTAAAAAAAAAAAGAAAATATCAATGTGAATGTAGTAAATGTTCAAAATGCTCGCCGCGAACGTCTTGGCAACATGCTAATCTGGTATAGAAATGTCTTCTAACATTACTCAACATCTCAGGTGTAACTGATCTAATCGCAAGCGTGATTCGTCTTTTTAAGTCATCTAAGTTGAGGGGTTTAGTTTTGTATACAATACTTTTGACATATCCCCACAAAAAGTAGTCTAACAGCGACAGATCAGGAGATCGTGCTGGCTTAATATTTCCGAAACAGTTGAAGATAGGTATATAGGACATTGTACATGATTTATGTCTAGAATTCTCTGAAGAATCCAAAAAATAATAATATACAGGGGCTTGCATTTAAAATAAGAAAGTGGGTATTTGCCACTGTCACATGACGCGCCCTATATAATTTTTTTTTTTTTTTTTCAGAAAAAATGCTCAGTTAAAAATACAATTCGCCGTGTCCAAGCGTTTTTCCAAACACGCTCTCATTTATTCGTTATCGAATTTATTCCATTTGGCTGTTCCACACTGTATATCTCACCATTGTATATAAAAAACACCTTGAGAATATATTGAATAATATAAGTGTAATTGTTATTTTTGATCTTCTCCTGATTATTTATTTCAATACTTTTGCAAAGATTGGATTTTTTTCAAGACCATTAATCATATACGTAATGACATACAATTTTTGTATGTCAACAATTTACAATGTAAGTAAATTTAATGTCGAAAAACAAAAATAAAGATGTCTGAACAGTAATTCAAGTATTTTGATGTAATATGGTGCTTCCATTAAAGATTTTATATTAGGACTTCAATTTCAGGCCAAGCACTGAAGAATAAATTTTTAAAAACTCTTGAAAAGGCAAATCTTTTTTTGAATATTAATAGGAAAATATAAATAAGCCAGAAAATGAACCAAATAAAAATTAAAATTTAATTTTGGTTAATTGATTGATATTTGGTAACTTCGACTTGTATTTATTCAGAAGAAATTTTAAATGTTAGTAGGCACTACAGATCTAGTATAGAAAAATTTCTTTTGGGAAAATATCCTTCTTTTTGTAAAATTCTTACAGATTTGAATTATCTTGATTTGTCTTTTCAATTCATCGAATTCTGTGTGATAATTGCAATTTTCTCGAAAAATTTTAAATTTTGACCACTTGTTGACTAGACTGTTATCCTAATCGAACCTTTAGGTTCATTATAAATAATATGATGAAAAAAATAAACTATTCTCGATTTGATTCAGTTCCGTCGGCTACCCAGCTACGCTCCAAGATATCCTTGAATCTTCTTGAATTTCATTGGAAGATATCTGAAATAATTTAATTATCCGAAATTCTGAATTCTTTTTTCGCATTCATGTTTATTTTAATTCTCTCCACCGATCGTTATGGGTCTGATGTTAGTTAAAAATAGGAAAGCTACTTTCTCAACATCAGGTGAAATATTATTGACGTAACCCTTCTAGAAATTAGAAAGTTACCCTAGTTTAGGGTGTTGTTACATAACTTTCTTTTTTAAAGAGATGCGTCAGGAATGCTCTCGACATCAGTAGTGCCAATGAAACCGAGAATGATGTTTGGAAATTATGTGAATAATGTTGATCCAGTGATAGTTAGTCCAGTGATAAAGCTTTAGTTAAAAACAAATCACATGGGGTATTAGGTATTTATGACAATGTTTGCTTTATGAAAAAATGATTTAAATATATATAAACAGTAATAATAAAGGAAAAAACAATATTATGAATGTTGACCTCTGCTAAATATCGAGTTTACGACAGTAAAAAATATTGAAAAATTATATTGCAACCTGCAATAATTACATTATTTATTTCGATTATATTCGTGAAATTTGTTGAAAATAGGACATTTTTCGAGGTCAGTGAGATTACATTTTATTTTTTGAGAACAGTTATTATTAATTTTAATGATTTAACATTATGCAGATGAACGTCCATTATCAGAAATCCGAGAAGTGACAACTCTATATGTATTGCCACATAAATATTAATATTTTCGATAATGATTCAATTTTCAAAATCTTATTGGGGCTAATTGCAACCTGTTTGTGATAAGAGGAAGCTTTTCCGTTACAAAAAGAGATTAGTTCATTATAAGAGGAAGACGATAATTGCTTTTTACTCATATTTTCAATACGTGATTCTGCTGGCTCCATATATTAATTTTTATATTTTTTTGTGCTGTTGATAAATTTCTGCAAGAAACCACATAATAATATTTATATTCCATAATATAACTTATTGGTAATTAATACCTATTTCTATATATCTTTATGAAAAAATTCTAAAATCGAATACATGCGTGTGATGATTTTTTCGCAAGGACATAGTACATAATTGATAGTAGTTTATTACCGTTTCGTCTATGAAATTTATCAAATCAAGTGAACACAGGTGAAATATCGTGATTATCTCTATTTTGTTTTCATTCATCACAGCAACATTTTAATTGCCTTTTTTCAAGAACAACGTTTCGGAATTCTTGAGACGGAAACATTGTTTTGGCAGATGCGAGAAATTGGACAAATACTTGGGAGAATATCAATATCGGCAAATCACTTTATTTCAAATAATAATTTGGTAAAACAAGTAAACAAATATTTTCTTCATTAATAAGTTACAATTATTGGACATCTTCCTCATGTTCGTTTATATTTTTTATCGTCTTAGATATATTATTTCATTTGAGTTTTTCATTACAAGAAGAACAAGAAAATTGTTATTGATTACAACATTCGTCAAACTTAATAAAATAATTTCTTTCTCTCGATCTTGATCTCTTCCGTTATTATGTTATTTTCAATTTGTTCACAAATTTCGAGTTCCAATTTATGATCTTCAATTTATATTCTTAATAAATATCTACGTTTCTTTTCACACCTTTCATTTGTGTTTATTCAGTTGAATATTCCAAAGAGATATATCATAATTTTTTGATTGTACCATTAATACTCATATGAAGAATTGAAAAT
Source organism: Micraspis discolor (assembly GCA_030674115.1). NCBI lineage: Eukaryota > Metazoa > Arthropoda > Insecta > Coleoptera > Coccinellidae > Micraspis > Micraspis discolor. The sequence goes on along the minus strand of JARTUT010001317.1, from coordinate 741,926 downwards.
TACCTTCAAAATATAGAAGTGAGAGCAATAGGTTCGTGGAAATTTGGATTCTCTTTATAATCTCTTCTGAAAATTGTGACACTTATTATTTCCTCATTTAGGAACTATTCTTTTTATTTGCAAACATTAATGAATGCAGCAATTGTAGGTATGATCATTTCGGGTCATTATTGTTATTACCTATTCCAGTCCAACAAACTAATTCAATTCATTAGGATGGTTAAATTATTTGAGTACCTCAACTGATACCTAAGTCGTATACAATTCTCAGACATTATATTTTTATCAATCTCTGCTTTGCTCAAAAAGCCATAGTAAAATAATCTATTTGCAGTAATTTTTGTGATCAATACTCGAATATTTCATATTATACTTATGTCAATTCATAATAATTCGATATTTATCATCAATGTATATGGTTTTTCGTATATTATAATTAAACTAAGTAATATAGATAATTTAAATATATTTCGCGTTCGCAACATTTTTAGATTTATTGGGCGGCAATTCTGTAATGACAAAAGACAACGGTTACAATTGATAACATGTCGAAATATTTTACATCAAATTTTAATTGATTACTGGAATATATGCAATTAATTTCTGGAGAAACAGAAGATTATAGAAATTCTCTTCTATAAAACCTCTACTGGAATGAAAATGTTCATTCTGGAATAAACCATCAGAAAAATTTTTTTTACTGATTGATTGACTTTCGTTTTGAGAGAAAGATTTATATTATATATAATATTGTAGTCTGTATCCTACACCATTCAAAATAGAGAAAACACTTATACCTATCTATTTGAAACAAATAAGTAATTCGTTGATTTTACAACGTTCAATGTGATAACGAATTATTTGTCTTGTCTTGAAGTATTCGAACATCATGCATTGCTGTTGTTACTGCAACTTATTAGTTAAATTAAATTTTGTTGAATTCATTCATTTCTATTCCGAGTTGCTTGCTCGATTCAATAATGAACTTGCTTTTATTTTCCGCGTAACATATGTTGGGGCAACTTTCGAACAAAGTGAAATCCGAGTTTACTAAAACTTCTCGCCTTTCGTGAGTCAAATTCCTTTAGGACAAAGTTCTATTCAGCCGTACTGTGAAACAAAGTAGGCAGAAGTCGATACTCCAGCATTCGCATTTTCTTTCGAGTCATTTTTTCATATTATTTCAGAATTTCATTAATAATTTTCTATCGTTTTCTTTTTCTTTTCAAAGGCCCTTGTCGTGCCAGCTGTAGTTATATTCAGCTTTTTTTTAAAACTCTATATCATATTATTCTATTTTGCTCAAGTAATTTCATGCAGATATTCCAATAAACATTTTGAATGTGATGTTAAAATATCTCGATACGGTATTAATTTCAAACGTTGTAACTTCGGAATTTCCCCCTAATAGAACTATACAAATTAGAGAAAGATATGATTTATTAGAATTTATTCTCGTCAAATTTTCAAACATATATTCATGACTCAGAAGTTTTACTTCAAGGGAGAAATAAAGCAATACTCAGTGGAATAGAGCAAAATTCAATTGTAATCATCAATGATAATAACTGCAACAATAACAACTGAGTAAGTAGGTTGATGAAAAATAAATGGAATTTCAGTTTTCCTCAGAAAATACATAATTTCATGAAAATGAGGAATTTGAATTCATTAATCTGTATTCATATTTTGAAGAACCTTCAGCGGCATCAGATATCAATAACATATTAAAAAAAAGATTATAAAAGCAATCAACCGCAAATAATCTATAATTACATTATAGTATCAAAATAATGATGATTCCGACGCTCAAGAAACGAGCAAGAAGAAACACAAAAAATATCAGAGAATTTGTAGTTTGAATAGAAAGTGCTAAAGATAATAGTTTCTTCACTTTTTTTGCAAGAGAATGCTTTACTTCGGCATTTTTATCGACTGAATCTATTCGACCTCAGGCAACATATCTCGTATGCATTAATAAGTTATATATCATTTCAGTGTTTTTCTGGCAGTTATACATTCTGAGTGAACAACCATCAAAATATTTACGGAATTTTTTTATACAAAACTTATATACAGGGTGAGTCTTTGACCACTGCGTTAATTTTAACCATAGGTTAAAACACCCTATAAGTATATCTATATCTATCTAAACTGACTATCTAAATATTGATATCTGACGTGTGTGTTTTAATGTGATATTTGATCTGACAATCAGAAGGCTTTGAAAGAATGCTGTAATGAGCGAATTACAGCATTCCTTCTAATACTATAAGAAACTCATTACATACAGAAATAGAGCGAATGCTATTTTGGACGATGTCTTCGCTAAGGAGTATCTATTTTTACACATAAACTCTATACGGCATCACGTTCTTGATATCAATCTTCTCCAATGTTTCTAGTCATTGAACTGTTGATAACGTGCCTTTGAAACAGAGTGTTGACTGTCATAAATCGTGCAACGCACACCGAGATCAATTCCAACCTACCAACACAGATAAAGACACATGCAATCCAGACAATTTCCATGGGCCAAGGCCAAAATTCTACGAATGCAGACAAACAGGCCCCACTGGTGTCAAAGAACGACCATCTCTTCGAAGCTACAGATACCGGGACGTACCTATTGATTTTCGATTAGCGGTGCAATTGGAACGCATGTGCATAGCCGGAGATGGAACGCAGCCAAAACGATAGAGGACGTGGAACACAGAGCTTTCATCGCACGAGGGGCGACGCAAGGGGGGACCAAACCGAATACTTGCCTAGTCGGCTTGATTGGCGACCCCGTTTCCATGGCGACGCGCCGGGTGGGGTCACAGCCATCTTGACAGAAGAGATGCTGGGCATCATCCCGGCTATGCACGGGCGTCATCATCTCGCACAGCTGATCACATTTAGGGGCTGCAGACGCAAATGGAATTAAGTGAGCATTAGGGATGATCGTGTATCGATCTGTTCGTCATCGTAGCGACTCTTTGGGATGTCGGACGACCCTGTATGGTGATTGGAAAGGGAATAAACTAATCTGTTTGTGATCCGAGAGCTCCCGAGTTTAATTGGAAAAGTTCGACGACGTCGCGGGTTCTTGCAGTCTGGAAGATTTGGGATAACGAAGGGGGCTGTAAAAACTTTGAATCAATTAGTAGTTGTTGAAGAAAGTTCGGGCTATCGCTTAGGATTCGTGATTTGATTAACGCTGAAAATCTACCAAGAGTACCAAAATTATGATCGATTGATCACTTGATTTTATTATTTTTGAAAGATTTTTCTGGATCGAATTTAGAAAATATGATGAATTTGGTCTTGAAAATTACATAAGTAATTTTAAACACTTGAAATAGAAGAATCAGTTATACTCAATTAGGAAATGACAATAATAATAATAAATACTATAATCATATTTTTGATCGTTTATATTTCATTAATTATATTTTTATTAACTCAATTTTTATAATTATATTTTATTACTATAGTGATTCATTCATTTATTATTAGAGTGATTCATTTATTTATTATTATATTATAAATATATGCACATTATAAAATATGCAGTAAAAACTGCTTAACACTCCGACACATTCTATAAATAATTTATTGCCAAATAGCACTAGAATTTTTTTGCATTTCCGGGATGAAAAACACTTCAATCCATTATTTGAGGAAATAGTGTGGCATATTTAATTTCGCAGCTGACATGGTGAATTAGTCCCGTTGGTTATAAATTATTTTATCCATGTGTTAATTAGAAATATTCACTAAATGATATAATTGGAATACCTATTATTATTATTATTATTATCTACAATTAAATTTTTTATAATGAATATTATCTAATATGTTATAAAAACCCTACGATATATATTTAGTCAATTTATAGCCGAACAGTAATAAAAGATATTAAGTATTTCAGAAATGAAAACATACTTACTTCAATTACTTATTTGAGAAAATAGGGTGGCATTTTTAATTTCGAATCTTGAGAAAATTGAGAATTAGTCGCGTTGCTCATACATTATTTTTTTTCCATGTCAAAAAATAATCCACGATATTCAAATATATTCACGAAATTGCATTATTAGAAAAATAATAATATTTATTTTCTTTATTTTATGATTTTATAATGAATATTATCTAATATGCATTAAATACCGCTTAACATTCCGATACACTCTTTAGTCAACTCATTGCCGAATAGTATTAGAAATATTACGCCCTTTAGTAGATAAAAACATATTTCAATTTATTATTTGAGGAAATAAAGTGGCACTTTTAATTCTATGGCTGATAAGGAAGATTAAAAATAAGTCCCGTTGCTTATATATAATATAATTATGTGAGAATTGGAAATATTGAACATATAAAAAGCAATCAGGTACTCCTTGTAATAAAATTCAAGAAATTAGCTGAGGGTTGATTATTTTCAATGAAGAATTAAAAGTACCGCACTTAGAGTCCTCAAAGTAAGCAATTCCTGAAACTACCCGACTATGATCTAACAGTATGGAAATAAATGTTAGAGGTACTATTACACGTCCGTTTTCAAAAAGTTATTTTTAACTTTATACATTTTTTGTCGTATTATGTTACCTATAAGTTTTCTTGATACGTATTTTTAAATGGCAATTAAATAAAGATTTTTTCATAGATTATAGGTATACCATGAAGAAAGCTATGGTTCCCAAGGTTAGGTATTAAACAGTTGAATATTATTTGGTGCATTTTTTCATTGGTGAACACGGAAATGTGCAGTTAGGCAATTGTTCAATAAAACTCACCTATATATGTTACATCGGCAATCATTCTGAAAAAAAAATCATTGATTAATTTATGTAATAATTAAAAATGATGTGATTCGAGAACCTTACTTGAAATGAGAATATAATACATATTGAAACAGACATATTGAGGCTAAAGATTGCTATCTTGCTGAAGGTTAAACTTCTGACTTCAAACAAGTAACAATCTCTGAAATTTTATGTTTCCAACATGAAGTGATATTATTGGACCATAACAATAAGTTCACCTAGGTCCTATTCCGACGGAAACTGATCAATAAGCCGTTACTACCTTTTCACAAAAACTTTTGCCCAATCTTGATACAGATCATATAATCTAATTCGCAGTTCATTTCCATGATTGGAAAAAAAAACTAAGGCATGGTCAAAGACTTTTGGCCATTTGTTCTCGTCTGAGAATTTAGAGCAAATTCTTGCGAAGATTCAAAGTATTTAATCATAACAAAATGAAACATTCTATTTCCGAAATATTTTCACAAATACGAACCAAAATTATTATAATTAATTTTCCAAGCACGTTCATTAACACACTAAATATTCTCCAGATATTTGATAATTATTGTATGGGTAGTATCTATGTTAAAAAAAATTATATTTCCAAAAAAATGTAGCTCCAATTCTGCCGAAATTTGATAGATATCTTTGCTACGATATTGTTCAATACTTTCCATTTTTCAATTGAATTTTCAATGCGAGAACAATTTTTGTTATGGTTGGCGTTTTCAAACAATAATATATTCCAGTTTATAAATTACAAAGGGGTAAGGAAGGAAATGTGTAGGGGCCCAAATTACATATCATCCTAATGCATTCAACCCATTACTGAAATAATCAACACAGCCATTCCGGCTGTATACAAAACCTGTATAGGTGTTTGAGACTTTTACAGCCCAATTCGTTCGAAAATTCTTGTCGATAAAAATAAGCGAACAGCAAATCTCACTCAATGGTTGGTGACCATTTAAGTCTCTTAAAATACTTAATTACAGATATCGTGATGAAATGATAGTGCATTCTATCAGAAGCAATTTCTTTTAAAGAGAAAATAAAGACAACTGAAAAAAAAAATCTATTGCAAATTCTAATAGGTAATAGGATTGTTTATTCATTATATTTCAAAACTTGTGTCAACACTGATTTCCTTCATGTAATATAACTGAATATTAATAATTGTTCTTTCAACGAATGCATAGACTAATTCCATTAAACCAACACATGTCTTCAATGAACGCTAGATAGCATGATGCTATTTCTTGGACACCTATTAACATAACTGCATCTTAACAGGACAATTTTCATAGCTTTCCCCGTTTACAACATACTTCATTATCGTTTTATAACCAATAATGAATAATATAAATGCTCACAACTTTGTTGGTCTTTGAAAGACGGAGAAAAAGAATAAGGATGGCTTTTCAAGTTTCGAAGACAAACAATAGGATATAATAATCTTGATAATATGCTATCTGTGACTGGTAAACAACATTATTAATTTCACCATGTTTATATTCCTGTCGTTTGCTATTTGCGTGGTTCGTGTGTTTTTTATGCCAGCAGGGTCAGATAATGAAGTGGGAAAAATTCAATCCTTTCGATAACACCCATGGTGTTGGATATCCTGTGAGAGTCACAAAGGTCAGGAGAAATAATGGCATAGTAAGCACTTTACCGTTTAAATATACTTTAATATGCATAACATATTTTTCGTATGTTATTATATCATCATATTCTGATTTCCATAGAATTGAATTTGTAAAATAAAAACAAACCACAAGAAACGTTTTATAGAACACAAGTGGTCAATATTAAAGTACAATCATGAAATAAATAGATGTGATTTCTGAGTCAGAAATATTGAAAACTCGAAATCATTGCAACTGAATATTCCCTTCTCATTACTAAATATATTTGTGTTAGTAAAGGTTGTGATTTCATAATATCATACATTATCAATTATTGTTTTTATTTATGGGATAAATTTAGTACTATTACATAAAAGCAAGAAAAGATTCGTTTGGACAAGAATGCCCAAATTTGATCGGTCAATTATTTTTGAGCGTGTCAAGATCCCGAATTCATGTTTCAAAACAGAGTCGTCTGTCGTGAATATTCAGAGATTTCATTTTTAAGTTCGAATTTCAGGTGAATTAGTCATATCTCAAACAAGAATTCTAGTAAATGTGTTTAAATTAAAGTTAATAGGACATACTTTCACTGAAGTTAACTAAAGAAAAATTTGATCTCCGTTTGTATATTACTTTTTTCATGAACAAATTGGCCATTTTATATTTTTCGAGAATTATTTCCACATCTCCTTCCGGACTCTATTTAAGATTTTAAAAAAATTGAAATTGTTTATGAACAGTATAAACATATTTCTATTCTTTAAATAATAAGTTAAGATAAATTTTTTTCAATATAATTGACAGTTCTCAACAAATAAACAAACAATATATTTTTATCAACAATTTAATCGTTCATAATAATAACAATATGCTATAAACAAATAATGAATTTTCATAATTTTTTCTATAGTTTCAAAAATTACAAAAACAAAAACAACAAAAAAAATTAGATATGGCATAATAAAAATATTTAAAAATAATAATGATTATTTTCATGGTTATTTTGATGTACCAGGACGTTCTTGTTATTTTTGAAACTACCAGAATTTACTGAAGAATAGTCTTTGATTTATTCAAAACATTTCGTAAATATAATTAACAATCAAATTGTGAATGAAAAAAAAAATTTCGACTGTTAATTTGTAGAGAACTGTCAATTATAATTTAAAAAAATTCTTACTAATTAATTACACAATAGATTTTCCAGATAATGTAAATAAACAATAAAATTCATCACTGAGAATTTTTTTTTTAATTATAAGAGACAGTTCTGAAAAATGTTTAAATATTGAAATAGGTAGTCTATTTGTTTATATGAAGCTCGTAAATGAATGGAGATAAATATTATGGTGATTTTCCTTTTGTTGTTGAAATGAAAAAATGATTATAAACAAAGTGTTGAACTTTCCAATTATAAAAGTATCTGATTATACGATAGAGCCTTCACGAAGGGAAAAAAAATTCATGGCAATCATAAAAAAAAATTTTAATATACAGGGGGTGCGAAATTCGTTGTCTACTGAACGAATCTCGATAACTATAGCAGCAAAAAAAAAACTGATAACCTTTTCGAGCTCTTTTTTCTTGAATAATTCGAATATGAAAACAAATCCAGCTCAATATGCATAAATTTTGAGTTATGAACGAAAATTGAGAAATTGTCATTTGCAATAAAGCTGATTACCTGGATTGCTTAAACTCGTACTTGAAATCTGTTGTTATATTATACAGGCAGTTTTTTTAGGAGTAATTCAAATATAATATGATGATATGATATGAAAATTTTAATCCTGTCATTTCAGAGAAATGAGGAAGATTTATGATCTTTCAAATGTGTACTTTATTCGAAAATTCTCTCAACTGGCTAAAGAATTTTTGCAGATTTCAAGAATGAATCACATGTCATCATTCACACGAATTTTACCTGAAAAACAATTTCATACTTTTTTCTGTTGTTCTATTCACTTTAGACTTAGAGAAAGCTGGCATTCTTTTGTGAACTCGAGCCTCTATGATTGGAATCACCAATTGTTGAATAAATATTTCTATGGTAAATTTTTTATCGTCTGCATGAAATTCTACGTATTCTCAACCTCCCGTGATAGGAATCACCGACTGTCGAAAAATTTCATTTATATTTTGATATACTTTAGAAGAGAAAAAGGATTTACATCTGATTTCGAAGAAAATAATAATTTAATTAACTTTTTTCCAATCAGAAAATAAATTCAAAAGTCAGTAATATTAAAAAAAATACCATAGATAACTATAATTATCATGTGTAGCCATCATAAGATAAGCAAGCCATACATTTCGATCTAATGCAACAAATGGCGTTGCAATGTGAATTCTCGTGACTTCCCTTACGGTGTTTTCCGTTTTGTTACTCAATTGTTCATATTTTGGAACTCTTATTTCGTAAATTTTATTCATCAAATATCCTCGTCCCAAAAAATCTAGTGGTTTCTAATCAGGGAACGAACGGGCCAATGGCACCTATCCACTGGTCACCAAAATTTGAGTTGAACCAATTGGTGATGTATGCAGGCGCTTCATCTTGATAATTTAATTTTGGAAATATATTTGCCTCAAAGATATCAATGTGTTTTCCTGTTCAGTATTTTACTGTAAGATGTTGATATAAGCATTAGCCATCAAGCATTTGATTGTAGAAGGGATATGGCAAAATTTTATTTTTGAATAAAGCTACCCATATATTGAAATGAAATCGTCCTTGACGAAAGCCTCCTCAATAACCTAGTGTTAATTTTTTTCAGACCATTGTACATATTGTGCCTGTTGATAATTCCACAGTTTTCGATGCGAGCTTTATCAGTCCAAATAATTTTTCCAAGGATAAGGGGATCTTCTTCCATTTTATTTAAATAACAAATACAGAACAAAAAAAATAAATATGCTTTGTACTGCCATTGTGGAAACACAATCACTGCCATAAATTTTCAGATGCCAGGGAAAGTTGACAACTATCAATCATTCCTTCAACGAAAACATCTAGGAATTTTCAGACCACACTCATATAAAACAAACAATTGCCATGCATACAATAATCATCATAAAATTTGAAGAAATAAAATATAGGTATATAAAAGTCAAGAAATAAAATATATATAGATAAAAAAATATATAAAAACTCAGCCTTGTATTATCTGAAATTAATTAAAACATTGAGTCATTCAGCATTATTAGCAAATCTTCTTATAATATTGTCCAAAAAATCTCTATGTATAATAGCAATGATAGCCCAACTAATCTATCCTGACCCATTGTTGAACGAAGCCTTTTTCTGGGGGGTTTTCGTGATACTTGACTCTATAATTCTTGAAATTCACCGATAACAAAACGTCTAGCCATAGGTAGTGCTTCAAAACTCGAAATGGGTCCGGCTTATACACCTACCCAGATCGCTGGTAATCGAATCGGGGGTTATTGTCCTTTTGAAAAACCAACCTGGCTCGTGTATGCGCTCATCGAGACATCGCAAATGGAACGCATCGCATGATCTGACAAAACAAATCAAGAACCAGGTCCAAATCGTAGGTATTAATTACTGGCCGACCCCGGTAATACCCGGCGATTTATGATACTAACGTGAAACGGTTGATATTAATCGCTGCACGTTCTCAAAGTTGACAGGTCGAGAGGAATTCCGGAATATGAGATAATTTTTGGCGAGATCAATACCGATGTCAGTGTAAACATTCCTTCTTTCAAAATCAAAATATAGTTTTATCTATTCAATATTGTCAAATACAGGTTGTCCCGAAACTCAATGATAATCTTATTCTGTGCGAGAGGCCTAAGTTATACAGGGTGAGTCTTTTGCCTCTGCGTTAATTTTAGCCATAGGTTCTTTAGATAATAAAACACTTTTTCCCATACCGTTTTTCCATATTCAGCTGCGTTAAAAAGTTATAAGCATTTTAAGTTTTCACATTGGGCAAGTACCCCTCTGTAGTTTAGTTTAGTTCGAATTAAAATTACCTTCCACAGCAACCCATATTGAATCTGAATTGTTTAAAAACATTATTTTCCCTTTAAGAAATTGCCTCACTCATGTTTCATCAAATGATTATATCGATTTAATTCCTTTCAACTTCAGATATCTCAAAAATGGTGCAATATAGGAAAAAAGATGACGAATGATTTTATTTGCAAAAAAGACCAATGAATCTAGGAAGTACAAGATACGGACCTTTAGTTCAAGTGATATTTTTCATGCAATTCAACCAATCTGTACAGTAGTAGTGAGAAACTCACAAGAAATGGAATGAATCTCTATTGATGCCAAAATTTACATGACTGTTATCAAAAACCTTCTATAAGAGATCATTTCCATTGATATTGTCGTTTGAATATTACAGGTGAAAATACAATTTCTTTATGAAATTTCAACACCCTTTTGATATTTTGAGCGTGGCCAAATTTGGGAAATGTTAGAGGAAGAAAATGTTTCTTTTGGCGTCAGTGGACAAAACTGCACGGTATTTATGAACAGCAAACAAGGCAGGCTGTGCATTCAGTGCAGACTGAGTTTTTCAGTTTTGACATGAATTTAGCAGACGATATGGTAAGCCATATAGCTAAATTTGAAGGTTTGATTCTTCGCATGCAGCAGTTGAAAGTTAAGCCCGACGAGTCAGCTTTGATGGTCAAGTTGCTGGAAACTTTGCCTGATAGTTTTGAAAGTTTCAGACAAGCCTGGTGGGCCAGGGCGGATGACCAACAGACCCTGAATAATCTTATCAACGTTTTGACATCTGATGAGCACAGGCGGAAACTTCGGCAAGAGAAGGAGAACAATTTGACAGCATTGATGGCAACTAAGTTGAAGATTCAGCCCAAGGGTGCAAGTGGAAGTCAACAGGTGCAGGAGTCAAACCGGTCAAAGACGATGTCAAGTCCAACCAGAAAGGGAAGAAGGCCTACAAGTGCTACGGTTGTCAAAGAACTGGTCATTTCCGAAGAGACTGTCCAACATAGAGGAAGAAGAAGAAGAAATCTGAGTCAAAGAGCTATGTGATGTATGAAAACAAACAAGCTTTTTGTTAGCGAAGTGTTCAGTGCGGAAACCAAGAATGATGTTTGGATTATCGATTCTGGTGCAACAGATCATATGACCTTCAAGAAAGAATGGTATTCGGTCTTTGAAGCTTTCTCGATTCCAGCAGAAATTCGTATCGGAAACAACTCAGTGATGAGTGCTTTGGGAAGAGGAACCATCAACTTCGAGGCGTTTTTGTGAATGGGCGCTTTATTCCTTGTATTATGGAGAACGTGCTGTATGTTCCTGATGCTCGAAGAAATCTATTCTCGGTTACACGTGCGCTGGATAGAGGTATGACTTTCAGCTCTTCCAAGGATAGATGTGAATTCTTGCTGGATGGTGCTGTCAAGGCTCAAGGTGTACGAACTGGTCAGCTGTTCAAGATGATGCTTAAAGTAAATGTACCGGACGGATGCTGTGTGAGTGAAGCTAACCTGGCGTCCAAGGACTCTCTGCAAGTTTGGCATGAACGTTTAGGCCATCAGAACAAACGTCATGTCGTGCATGTACTCAAGAAACACGGAATCGATATATATATATATATATTCTTTTTGAACTTTTGGCTGACAATATTTAATTAGCAAACAATAAAGCATATAGATCAGGGGTTAGTGACGGGGTGTCATACAATTCGGCGTATGACATAAAAGCCTAGGAAAAAACCCTGTGAAAAAAAACCCTGGCTCCCTGTCTAAGTGTGAAAATACAAAAATAAGCTGAAATATATTTCAGGGACTTCTTTTCTTCAAGAGTGATCTTCTATTGGTTGAGACAGAGACTTTTTAAGGTGTTCACATTGAATCTGGAAATAAAAGACAAAAGCAGAAAAAGAACTGAATAACAAAAATACCTATCATATTCGTTTGAAATTTATAACCCATTCCAAGAAAGAGTTGGAAACATCATGAATAGCCCTAAAACCATCTTGAAATTTATATATGGGACAACTATCGATGAGATGAGGTATTGTTTCTTCTGCTTCTCCACATTCACAACTTGCACTAGGAACTGAGTTCCATTTAAATAGCATGCCATTGGTACGACCATGACCTGTTCTCAAACGATTAAGAACTGTCCAAATTTTTCTTGGAAGATCAAAACCAGGAACTTTTTCAGAAGGATCAGAAACGAGATATTTATTGAACATTTCGTAAGAGTTCCACTCAGTCTTCCATAATTCTTTATCACTTATGTTCATATTGAAGAACGTATTATACCATAATGGTTTACGTGACTTCAATCTGGGAATTCTATTTAGTGGAAAATATGAAATAATTGGGAATAAATTGGGAAAAGAATGATATTTATTCCAAGAATTCAGAGCTGCAGTCTGTCTGCGAATATGGGAGGGACAATATTAGACAATACTGGTAACCAATGAACCGGTGTAGATCTTATGGTGCCAGTAATTATTCTCATGGATGTATTCAATTGTGCATCTATTTTTTTGTGTATGTGCACTATTAAACCAAACAGAGCAACAATACTCAGCTGCAGAAAAGACTAGGGCTAGAGATGCTGTACGAAGAGTGGAAGCATCAGCACCCCAAGAGGATCCAGCTAATTTCTGAACAATATTATTCCTAGTTTTTAGTTTTAGGCTCAGATCATTTAAATGAGCCTTGTAATTGAGAGATGAATCTAATTTAACTCCTAAGTATTTTGGATAGAAATTATGTTCGATAGAGAATCATTGAAAGTTACAGCTAATTTTCTATATTTTTCATGGTTATTAAGATGGAAACAAGATACCTCTGTTTTGTTGGGATTTGGACATAATCGCCACTCAATAAAATAATTCTTTAAAATTTCCAAATCAGATGACAGTATGTTTTCCAGAGTATGGAAATCCGAATGTTGGTAAGCAATAGCAATGTCGTCAGCATAAACAAATTTTTGAGATGATGTAGTGGGCAAATCACTTAGATATAAATTGAAAAGTAAAGGAGCTAAAACTGATCCTTGAGGAAGGCTGTTTTTCAATGTTTTGAAGTTGCTACTCTTATTATCAATAAAAACACGAAACCTTCTATCAGATAACATATTTTCTAATAATCGTACCATTTTCCCACACTTCAGATGGGTATAAAGTTTGAAAATTAATCCATCTTTCCACACAGTGTCATAAGCCGAGGATAAATCGATGAAACCTGATGATGAGTTCTGTGGATCGTGTGTAGAAGGCAAGCAGCATCGGGAACCATTCAAGTCTCGTCAACAGCGTTCTACAGAGCCAGGAGAAGTTATTCATGCTGATGTTTGTGGTCCCATGGAACAGGAGTCTATTGGTGGATCTAGTTACTTTGTCTGCTTCACGTGTGATTACTCCAGATTTCGCTTCGTCTACTTCTTGAAGGCGAAATCTGAGGTGGTTGACAAAATAAAAGAAATGATGCAGCTGGTGAAGAATCAACGCGGTCAGTCTGTCAAGTTGTTCCAGTGTGACGGAGGAAAAGAATTCGATAATGAGGCGGTGAAGAATCTTATGAAGTCTGAAGGAACGAAGATGGTGGTCACTAATCCTTACACGCCTCAACAAAATGGTTGTGCTGAACGATCGAACAGAACGATTGTTGAGCTAGCACGAACCATGCTTGTTAGCAAGGATCTTCCAAAGTTTCTCTGGGCGGAAGCTGTCAACGCTGCGGTGTATATTCTCAATCGAACTGGTCCAAGCTCTGTAGAAGGCAAGTCTCCGTGTGAGCTGTTTGTTGAGAAGAGTGTGCATCTGAACAGGTTCCATATTTTGGAACCACTTGCTACCTGATGGTGCCCAAAGAACGTCGTAAGAAGTGGATGCTAAAGGTGTCGAAGCAGTCTTTGTCGGATATTCGGACGATATCGATGGTTTTCGTGTGTGGATCAAGGAACAAAGGAAGTTAAACGAAGTCGAGAAGTAGTGTTTGGTCCAGAGCATTCCTCTAAAGTTTTAGCATTGTTTCCTGAACAAGCCCCAGAAAGAGATCTTGTCGAAGGTGTCCATCCCGTTGCTGTCCGTCCTGTTGCTGTTGAAGAAATCGATGACTATGTTGAACCTCTGATTCTCCTAGAGATCTGAACTCACCGGTAGCTCCGAACGTGCCTGAGGTCCCGAATCCTGTGCTGCCAATGAATCGTCGAGTTGTTGCTGCTGAACCGCGAATCGAAGAGTTTGAAGAAACCCCTAAGGTTGTGAAAGAGATCCCTCAACTACGTCTTCGAGATAGAAGTACTCTTCAGAAACCTAAAAGATTAAGTGAGATGTTTCTTGCTGAGTTGGACGAACCTCGAGACTACAAAGAAGCCATGAAATCTGCTGATCACGTGCACTGGATTGCTGCGATGAAAGAAGAGATGTCTTCGCTGGTGGAAAATTCTACTTGGGTTTTATCAGAGTTGCCAGCAGGAGGGAAGACAGTCGCTAATCGCTGGGTCTATCGTATCAAACGAGATGCAGATGGAAAGATTGGTCGTTACAAAGCTCGTCTTGTTGCTAAGGGTTATAGTCAACGACAAGGTATTGATTATAACGAAACTTTCAGTCCTGTAGCTCGTTTTGATACAATCAGAGCAATTCTGAGTGTTGCTGCCAAGGAACGTCTGAAGTTGGCCCAGTTTGATGTCAAGACAGCATTTCTGAATGGTGTTCTGACCGAAGAAATCTATATGGATCAACCTGAGGGTTTTGAAGACGGTTCTGGTCGTGTGCAAACTGGTTAGGAGTCTCTATGGATTGAAGCAATCACCAAGGTGCTGGAACAATCGATTCAAGGAGATCCTGATGAAGTTTGGCCTTGTCGAGAGCGAAGCTGATCCGTGTCTGTTCTTTTGTATATCTGGTGAAGATAAACTGATCGTTGTTTTGTACGTGGACGATGGCTTGGTTGCTGCAACAAGAGAGAGTATGATTCAAGAGTTCCTGAGGAAGCTGGAGATGGAGTTCAAGATTACCCATGAACCACTTGGCTGTTTTTTGAATATGCTCATCGAACGAGAGGAAGATGGTTCAATTCGATTGAGTCAGAAGGTGTATGCGGAAAGTCTTCTTCAGAAGTTCAACATGGCAGAAGCCAATGCTGTCTCGACGCCCATCGACAAGTACGTGCAGCTGGAAGAGAAAACTGGTTTGAGAACATCGGCACCTTACCGTGAAGTTGTAGGATGTTTGATGTACTTAGCTGTGGCTACTCGTCCTGACATCTCGTTTGCTATTAGCTATGCGTCGCAGTTCTTGGAAAATCCGGAAGAAGTTCACTGGTTGATGGTCAAGAGAATCCTAAGGTACATTAGAGGGTCTAGTTCTGTAGGTATCAAGTACGAGGCTGTGGAGGAAGTGTCTTGAAGGCGTACAGCGATGCAGATTATGCTGGTCAATCTGATACACGTCGGTCGGTCAGTGGAATTGTTTTCATGCACAGTGGAGGGCCGATATCTTGGGCTAGTAGACGTCAGAATCTATGGTTAAAATTAACGCAGTGGTCAAAGACTCACCCTGTATATGTTGAGATTAACATTAAAAAAACGATATAATTCAGTTAATCGATAAAGAAAAATGCCCACTTTGACCGATTTATGCATGAAACAGCTAAGGCAGGTCTTGAATTTGAGTTGATATTACCATCGTCTTTGCTCGCACTGTACTCTCAATACCAAAGGCTTAGTAAAAAACGTGCTAAGAAATGGCGAATCTGGTAACGTCGTCAAATTCGACGATTTTGTCGATTTCTAGAATATCACGAGGCACATGGAGCTGTGAATACTTTATTGGAAGAAGATATTTAATGATGATAAATAATGTATCATAAAAAACACATTTTGATATTATCTTGATGATATAATAGTACGATTCGATGGAAATAGACAAATATAAATATTTCTTGACTTCTTCAATTCGATTAACCCCAAATCAAGTTTGCGATGAAAATTGAATCCAACAGCGCGATAAATTTTAGATTTGCACATACGTAGAGATGGAAGCATATCCGATTTTTAACATCTACCGGAGAAACACAAATTCAGATGTCAAAATACCTAATGATTTTTTTTGTCCTGATAATCATAAACTGATTGCTCTGAAATCTATCAACATTTACCATACCTTCATCAAAGAATAACCTGCAGTCGGGAAATGATATAATCAAAAAAATCGCTATCAATAATAATTTACCAATATTACTTATTAATTATTAATATATCGTATCAGTGCTCCATCTATAGATCTGCCAGAAGTTTGAACGCCGATAGTTCGATCTAACTTAAAAAGATCATCATATCACAGATGAGTATAAAACATCTTTCATTTTCTTTCATGACTTCTGTCAATATTGACTTTTTTGAAAATTGATAATTTTCAAAAGGTTTTTTACTTTTCCTCCTTGATAAAGATAGAAGATGTCTATCGAAACGTCGGAAAATATTACATCCACAATAGATGATGGTAATAGCCCAAACAATCATTCAACACGAGCTCCATCATCAACAATATCTCGTCATCAATAATTTACCAATTGTTTTTGTGGGGAAACTGACAAAAGTATAAACCAATAATCTCCTTCATACAATAATGGAAAATTCCACAAATAAATTCATCCATATAATTTATTTCGGAGAACCATTAACATAAAACCAAGATACATTATCAAGACGCCCCAACCTAGGAAAAATATTATACAACTCAAACTAACTAACTCAGCTAAAACTTCAGGTGTTTATAAGAGCAGTTGTAAAGATTGCAATGCTGCATATGTTGGCCAAACTGGCAGAAACTTTGAGACTAAATTGAAAAAACACCTGAAATCCAGTCCACAGTTTACAAGCATATCAATACTGAAATACATTATATGGATACCATCAATTTCAAAATCCTTCACAGATGCGAGAATGGCCTGAAACTAAATTCGCAGGAATCGATGCAATATCTGTACAAGAACCCTAATCTCTCACCACTTTACACCCAAATAGAGATAAGCGGTTCGCCACTTTTGAACATCTCATTGGTTTTAAGAACAGAAGAATATTTAAGTCTGACGATGATTTGATAACCGAAACCGGTCTTGCCGTAAGATCAATAGAGTGAAAATTAGACAAATATTTGTTTTTTCAATATTTTAAAAAATGAAGCAACAAGACAAGAGGCTATGCAGGTGTTCTCAGCCAAAGACAAAGAGCACAATTATTCAACATCTAAGAGCTACATGAAGCGAGAAGTCAAATCAAACTACCTATTGGTACTCCGGAGCCGAAAAAAATTATGCTTCTCCGGATTTCTGATGAATAAATATTTTTCAAATCTGTAAGATTTTATATTAGATATCAATGAAGAATTATGAGCGATGGAATTTTCATCAATTTTTAAAATAAGTGATAATCCACTTCTTAGTGAACAATTTTTCGAACCACGAACATTAATACTGCAATTAATAATAATCTAAAAATGAGTAAAATAATCTTACACTTTCGATTGAAGTATCTTCAATACATCATTTTTTTTATCCTAGAAAACACCGTTTCCTTTATGAGTAATAGTATATTATATACCGCGGGACTGAAGTAGTACATTTAATCCTGAAGGTAAAGTTTATGGCCCGACCGCAGGGAGGGCCATAATTTACCTGAAGGATTAAATGTTCTTCAGTCGCAAGGTATATACTATATACGTTACGATACTTTTCGTACTTCCGGTATGATTTTATTAATTATTTCAATAATTTCAATCAGTTTTTTCTCTCTTCAACTCATTTAATAAACTGTCTTTAAAATAAGTTACCATAGTAACATTGCGTTGTGACAATTATAATTTAGAAACATTGTCATTACTAGTGTCATTGTAAAGAAACATTGTTAGTGATAATTATTGGTATCATGAGTGAAGAAGGTGTATCTGATATTGATAAAAGAGCAGCCGAAAAGTAGGTGAAGAATTGTTACCACCGAAATCTAGAAAACTATACGAGCAGCAGTACGATGCTTTTAAAAAGTGGTGCAGCTTAAAAAATGTGAGACAACCTACTGAAAATGCGTTGTTAGTCTACTTCAACGATAAATCAAAAGCAGTTTGTGCCTTAACTCTCTGGGCACATTACTCAATGCTGAAATCGGTTATTAACATTAGAGAAGATATTGATATAAGTAAATTTCCAAAATTATTAGCTTTTTTGAAGAGAAGAAATGAGGGATTTAAGCCAAAGAAGTCAAGAATTCTCACGTCTGAGCAGGTAGATCAGTTCTTACGGGAGGCTCCGGATGATAAATATTTAATGCTTAAGGTAAATTTGGAAATGTGTTTATATTCAGAAATTTTAAGAAATCAATTTTTTTGTAGGTTGCACTTATTTTGGGCGTTGCGGGAGCTTGTCTTGGAAAAGAGTTGGTTGATTTAGAAATCGACGATGTGAGAGATTTGGGCGATTCCTTCCTAATTGCGATTAGAAACACCAAAAATAAAATTGACCGAAATTTTGTGATCAAAAATTCAGAAAACAGTGCCATCAGTTTTGTGGCGATGTTTCGAAAAAATGTGGCATTGCGAAAGACAGGGACACCTCATTCAAAATTTTTTGTTCAATACATCAACAAAGAATGTACTACGCCAGTAGTAGGAAAAAACATGTTTGGTACATTTCCACAGCAAATAGCAGCTTTCTTGAAATTAGAAAATGCGACGTCTTGTACGGGATATTGTTTTAGACGCACATCTGCGTCTTTGTTAGCTGATTCGGGAGCAACAATAGACGTGCTGAAGAGACATGGAGGATGGAAATCCTACGAAAAAGAAAATATCATAATTCTTAACAAAATATTAAACATTTCAAGAACTGCAGAAAATTTTAGTGAAAAATGAAACACAATACGACACATATGTTTCGACTGCTGCCTTCGTTGCTTCAATCTCATCAAGTATTCATATGCTACTGCGAGGTATGTTGCAAAGAAATAAGTTTCACGTGCCACTTTGCTATAATTGTTAGATCATTGAATGCACTTCACTCCCCACAAATGCTGTTATGTTTATGCTGTATCCAACCAATGCAAGCTTCAATAATTGTTTACAACTTTTGCTTCATTGACAGTATAAATTTAAAGAAACTTCCGATTTTGTTTCCTCTTAGAACCCAAACAGTTTCGAACCCATTTACATGAATTTTCCAGGGAATCGATGTGGCAACGCCGCTTCGGTCCCTAAATAAACGGCATGGATACCCGATGCTCGTATTTCAGCCGGTTTTATACGCCCTCGGTTGCCATTTCAGCAGATCGGTTCTGTCCTCTAGGCTCGCGCCCATTATTCCCGCTCGGATCTGCGGAAGATTTACTCAGGAGTTGACCTTTTTCCATTGTACCTTCCAGTTTTTTTCCTCGGATCTTACGTACTCATACACGTCTACGGTCTTATGTTTACGATGCAGCAAGGCTTATTAGGTTCGTGGTCGATGCCAGCCTTGATTTCAAATCTTCAGCCGGCATTATTCGATCGTCTTTCCAGACCATGACGTGTGTAGTTTATCTGGGATTTGGTTCGATGCTAATGGAATGTAAAATCCGATTTTAACGAAGGAATGCATTTATGATTTAAGAGCTTCTTATTAGGTTTTGGGTTAAAGGATAATATTGAGTGACGCAGTCGTGATTCATTTTTACGTGGAGACGTTACAAAGCTTTCTTACCATCTAATCTTCCCCAAAAAAGAAGAGGGTTTTGATCTCTTAGACTGTAAGGCTTGTGAGTGATGAAACTACCACTCTTTTATATTTCGGGATTAGAGAACAAAAAAAAAATATTAATAATCGAAATAGTTGTGTCCATGTCAGAGAATATTATTTGAACACAAGAAAATTCGTCTGTTGTACCGAATAGTTCAAGGAACATGTTATTCACGCAATGCACATTTAATAATTATACTTTTGATATAAAGGAAATGTAACTTAAGTATATACAATAAAATATTCTAAGATCAAATATCTTTCATTATCTATATGTATATATATCCGGGAAAAAAGGGTAATTTCATGAAAAGTTATATTTTGTTACCTGTCAGAGGTAACAGAGATGAAATGTCAATTTTTTTCCCCGTTACAGAAAAAATACCTTTATTGTGTTTCAAAATATTCCCCATTAAGATTCATACGCTTCTGCATGCGTCTGAACCAATTGTCAAAGCACTTTTGCTGCTATGATTGAGGTATCTCCAAAACATGCATTCTAAACGCATCAGCTCGCCTTGTCTTGGTCTTCTGTTTATTCAATAATTCGAATTACATTCGGAATATGTGAGTAATGTCCATACTTATATATCTTGTCCTCTCCACTGTCAAATCGAAGGTCAATAACAGCCGCGCTGTCCATTTTGAACCTTCTTATTCCATTTCGCTTGTACCGTGGACCATGATAACGAAAACCGGTCCTTCCCCAACAGAAGCAACGTTGCTATAATTTCATTCTCCTTCTACAGAACTTCGATTTCACAACTTAGAAGGATCGGTTCCTTGGAACCGGTACCATTAATATGTCACTCTTTCGGAGACCGCGAGAACTCCTTATCGTAATCGTAAATATTCAAAATACAGAAATTGCATTTTGCGCTCGATCTGGGACATGAGACTGCTTCGTAGGTCGTGCGAAGGAAAACGTAATATTAACTCAATTTTTTACGATGATCAGGCTTATGACGTGACTCGAAATGTTTCTCATGGCTACATAAATTTAATTCTATGGTCTGTAGGCCTACCTATACCGGTATTTAGGAATTGATGCGAAAGATTCCGAAGGATGATTTTCTGGCGAAAATTAAGGAAGGGCTTTCAATTAACTTTTTGTTTAATATCCTTCTCCCTCCAGGTTACAGCCCTTTGAAATTATTTATTTGTTTTTTTTTTCTACACATACACCAAAATAGGTAATTACAAATGCAGAAACAACAAACTACTACTTAACGTAGTATTGAATGAATCTATATCAGGTTTGTTAATCAGAGCATCTTCAATATTTTATATGACTGTCCTAAATACACAAATGAACACAGTCCATAATTCCAAACGAGCCAAATTTACATGAATATATACGACAAATTATGAAGAACAGTTATATCTCATGTCACTTAACAGGTATACATATAAGTCAATACATTGTTCTTATTTTAATTATATATCTTCATTATATCGAAAAATGTCCTATCACTCACTAAATTCATTCTAATTATGTACATCAATAATTTCTGTACGATTATTTATACACTTTATAACGACTCATTGTATGCATAATTTCAAACTTTGTACAATGCTAATGACCGGAGCAGTCGATGTCTCTAACTACAATAAATAAAAAATTATTGATCAATTCTTTGCAAATGAACATTATTTTATTAATAGGAGATGGACCTGGTTTAATATTGAAAATCTTCCTCTCTTTGTGAATCAGATACAAATTAGGAACTTTAAATTTCATAAAATTAGTAAAGTGGCAGTCCTCAAATGCTAAATTATCCACAACTTTGAAATTAAAAGAACTGCTTGGCATTTGCGTTCATTAATTAACGTACACATAAAGAAATCTTTCAACATGGAAATATATGACCTCGTTCAGGAAAGGAAATCATAATATTTTTGCAGCTGTAAAAAGCGTAGACATTTTTTTTTAACTTTTTCAATTCTGTCGATGAGTTATAATGGCATCCATATAACTGAAGTATATTCAAGGTGAGGACGTACAAGTGTTTTATAAAGTCAAATGGTACTAAAATAAATCAAAATCATTGCTATTTTCAAGAACTAAACCTAGTACGTTGTAAGCTCTGTGGGTGATGAACTAACTCAAAGTGGGTGTTAAATTTCAAATTTTGTTGGGAAATTACCCCCAAATCCTTGATTTCAGACTTACGTTTAATAATTTCTGATACACCTATAAAGGCGGGATAGATGCCGCACTTTTTGAAATATGCTACTATTTTATCTTGTTCACCCGAACAGAGTGCCTATTTAGATTTAAATAAAAATCCGTATATATATTGAGGTTACCGATATCTTACTCATCCTCAAATTTCATTGTCGTAGCTTTTCCCCTTCTGAAGATATGATCATTTTTTCATTTACTCAAGAGAAAAATAGAAATGTCATGAAGTCCGAGCTTTGTCATTGAAAGATTTGCCATCACAGATCGATATTCGTTTGACAACTTTCGGACCTAGATATCAGTGTCAGTTGGCGTAATATCAATCAAAATGTTCATAGAATTCATAGAGGTAGAATTCGATGTCGATGACGTTGTCAAAATTTTGAAAAGCACAGACGTAATATTAATCAAAAATTTTTTATCATAGAGAAAGAATTTGATGGCGTTGTCAAAACTCAGAAAAGCAATGACGTAAGTTTTTAGGAGAAGCATAGAACAAAATTTGGTGAAAATTATGAGTAGTTATTTTCAAATTGAGATAAAGGTTTGTTTATTCATTAGGCTTTCATATTTACATCACATTGTCCCTTCTAAATTTTTATAATATTGATCTTATATACATTGAGTCCATGAATTAAGCTAGTTTTATCCTTTATTTTTAGCTGTGATTTGTGTTTTTGTACCTATACATCACAGCTTTTGCAGATTTTAATTTTTCGTGGAACCCCTTTCTCGAGGATAGATGTCTACCCGTATGGATAGTTGCCCCAACATGAGAATATTCTGGGATAGATACACTAGACGCGGGATAGATGCCCTCGAACAAATTAAATCTTCATCCTAATAAAATTCGTCAAAAAATAACAATTAGAAAAGTTTCTTATTAAGTTGCAACATGCATAATAGCTCTTTTTTCAACTGAAATTACTCAGGTATATCGAAATATACTATCATTAAAAAAGTTTAATTTTGGGCGCTTGTTCTAGTTGAAAAAAAAAATAGAAAAGCACTGACGTGCTGAATCAAGTAAAACATAAACAAATAATTGCTGTCAAATTGAGTACGTCCTGTAGCCCGGCCGGACGTATACTCTCTAATTTCTGATGTAGGTGAGTTAGTGTTTTTATATTTTCAGAATAGGTTAATTCTTCAAATATTTCGACCCATGCTTTGATATCACATTGCAAAGTATTCTAGATTTTTTCTAATATATATTTTTTAGTATATATTCGGAATAATGAAATGAAATTTGGCTAACAATGACGCTAAATTAATTTCAATCATTTTCAGATCAGAAGAAACAGTTCTTCCCATTTTGTTCGAAATAGGATTCGCTCAAAAGATACAGAGGGTTAAAGGTGATTGAAAAATGTAGCCCTCACATATATAGATGAATTTAGAGCTGACTCTTGTGGAAAACCTTCGTTCAATGCTCTAAAATTTTTTGCTTTAAAAAGAAATCCCTGAATAAGTTAATTTTATTTTTTCCAGTAATTAATTGACAAAATTGGGTTATTTTGCTTTATATGATACAAAATAAACTGTTCTAAAATTGTTGACTAGAAGTTGTTGATGATAAAACTCGTATAGAATTATTATTTCGGCAATAACCATCATATATATTATTATTGTTCTTGTTAACAATAATAGATATTGCCCAAATAATAATTCTATATCTTCTTATATTGTCTGTCAACATTTTTTGAATCAACGAATTCAACCTCTAATCAATAATTTCAACTTGACCTATCCCGGACCTGAATTGTCTTGTTGCACAACGCATACATACGTCGGCCACAAATGATGATGGCCGTCGCAGCGCCATCCTCTACGTCCCGATATATCCGGCTCGAAGGACCGAGAGATCTCCCTCTATCGACTCGTTCGGTTCCCAAAGCAGCAGGCAGGCGGTTTAGCCCGTATTTCGTGACTTGAATCAACGTTGGGTGTCATCAAAGACGTACGTGCATGGGTGAGGCGGAGAAAAGAGCGAGTTTGGACTTTTTCCGGCGAACGGTCATGTCGTGAATTCGGACAATTTGTCCCACACGTCTGGGTTTACGGGACTTGGGGATGTTTTGCGGTTTCCAGGGGATTATTTATGGAATTTCTGTTCGAGTGGCAATGAACCCGAGATCGATACTTTGTGGGCAGATTGTCTTTACATATAAAAACATTATCTAAGAAATGAATCACTGCCGAAATATTTTTGTCACTACTGAGAAGTTTATATAATCACTGAAACTTCAATGCAAGGAAGACAATTACTGTAAGCTCATCTTTGATCTTGGTTTTTTTTTTCAGTTCAGTGAATAACTGATTACTGGAAGGATGCTTACAAATTTAAGGAAATATAAACAGAAATCTGACTGTTAAGTGTATTTATAAAGAGGAGATGTAAATTAACAGCTCCATCGAATCTGCAATAACCTTTCAAGAATTTATAATTCATTCATTGATGGGCTCTGTTTGAATATTGTAAAATATCTTCACCGTAGAATCCAGCTTGGGTACAACATGCTTTTGAATTTGATAGAATTACCGAGGTTCCAGGAAGAGTCAGTTCATTTATAGGAGTAATTTCAGAATTAAAGAAACATCAACAACAGAACAACTGCGATAGAAAGAGTCAAAATTATAAATTTTATACAATAGCAAAACTCAAGAATTCATCCTCGCTATAAAAGCATCTTTACATTTAAAATTCTTCAATTTCCAGTTCCAGATGCCCATAATTATAGAACTATACGACGGAATCGTCCCAATATGTTTGTACAATAAACAAATTCTGAAGATATAAGAACCCTAGTACATCTCCTTCGGAAGATATAGAGTGTACGGTAGTTCAGGCATACTCAACATTGATAATAGATTGTTCATCGGGAAGTGAAGTCCAATCGATGGTACTATTTCGGCTCAATATCCGAAGATTACAGATATTTGTCAAAACTATAGCAGGCGGTTTAGCTAGTTCAATAAACTAAAACAAGTGCGTAAGAAGGTGTTTCAGAAGATATTTTGGTCCGCTGCTATATTAAATGAATGCTGGTGAAAAAACCGTCTTGATTCTTCCTTTTTTTATTCATTTATATTCATTTTCAGGTGTCAGTGAATGCCGTATGTACAGATCCTATTTTCTATGGGTCTTAAACACTACTAATAAATTTAATCGCCATCCAAATGTACAGTTTTTGAGAAATCGCGAAATTGTCTCTTTTAGTTCTACCCTTCGAACTCCGAATTTGTTTTTATTCACTACAACTTCGAAAGGCTCGTCTGGAACACGCATGTATTTCCATCTGTATCCCATCAGTTCGCGATCACCTGTTTATCCCGAATCTCCAGTTCGTTCCTCCTCCCTACCAATTAGAGAAAGAACCAGGCCAGATGCTGTTTTCTACGCGATAAACATGTCAATGAGGCAGATCCCGTAGAAAGAGGTGTTTGGGTCTAATTCAACCAGCTCACGTCCGGGACTCGACGAGAAACTAGGGAGATGCTCGCAAATTCCTGTAAGTTCGGAGTCTTGCGTATTATTCAGGAAGACTGAGACTTGTCGGAGATGAAGTGGTTAAAAGCGAAATGTATGATTCCTTCGGGCGACGTCAGGAAAAGAAACGGTCCCAGAGTGGCGCATCAAGAGCAAAGTCTCATCTTCATATGGATTCCAGAGAAAAGTTTTCGATCCTTTGAGCATGGAGGATGAGGATATGATGGTTCTCATGAAGATCTCTGACAGTATTTCGCTCATTCTTTGCGTGCTTGTTGGAACAGCGAGATATCATTTGGAATAAAAGTCTCTTATTTTCTAATATAGATTCGAAAATTGTCTAAAATAATAGGGTTTTAGATTAAACAACTTTCCAAGCCGCCGAGCATGAGATATCATATACAAACGTGAAGCAATCAGGCAACATCCTACCAGAATTCAAATGCTCTAAAGTAACAGCCTTATTGAAAGCAGTTAAACCTGCCGACAGCCCGAAAAAATTTAGTCCAATAGCTCTACTATCCTTTGAGCTATTAGAGAGACTTGTGCACAATAAAATATGTTGAGATCCTGGAGACGATACCAACTGAGCAGGCGGGCTTTCGGCCAAAACCATGCTGTGCAGACCAGGTCCCCTCACTCGCCCCCAATATTGAAATATGATTCCAGCGGAAACTCTAAACCTCAGCTGCATTCATTGACCTCTCAGCAGCATATATATGATATCATATCAGCTGATATCCTGACAACAGATCTAGAGAGAATGGCTAAAGACTTTCGCAAATGGAGACTCAAACCAAACGCCTCCAAAACAGAAGGAGCTGCTTCCACTTCAACAACAAACTTGACAGAAGATTTGATGGGACCAAACTAATACACAACAGAAATATCTGGGAGTGACTCTGGACAGGACACTATCATTTAAAAAACAACTAACTGATATCGCCGAGAAGCTGAAAACGAGAAATAACATAATCCAGAACACAGAATTCTGCCAATACATATTGAGGACGCCAACCACAACTGTCTCCACTCCAGAAATCCACCGACTAAGACGGCAAATGCATTAATACAGGAGAAATTCAACCATATCAATGCATGAACTCAAGAATGGACCACTCAACAAGCAAAAGTATGCCCTGCATTACCCAAAAGCCCCCAGGGTGTGCCTACCACGCTGAACATGATCCATACTTATTAGAATTAGAACGAAACATGGCAGATGCGCATGCTTTCTGCACAAATGGGACAAACAACCATCACCATACGGCAACTGCGGAGAATATAAAACTATTGAGTACATCACTGAGGAATTTCCCAAAAGATCCTACAATGGTAGTCCTGAAGACTTTCTGCTAGCAACCGCCGAGTCGATAGATTAAATTAACCGACTTGGCATTTGTTTATAAAATCCAGAGGGTTGTTTCATTGGCTTTTATATATGTAAATTAGACTTTGAGTTTACCATGTCTCAGTTTCCATACGATAAATAAATAATAAATAAATAAATGAGTTAGTATATTTTCAAAATAGGCAGCATAGATGATTTTCAGTCAAACAGCTTATTTTGGACGACTTTAACAAATCCTGAAAGCAAATGGCATTCGAGACTGAAAATTCAGTATCAACGATTATTTAAAATGATGGGGCTTTTCTCGATTATTTTCGACGAAAATAATAGAACGACATTGTTCCATTTTTTGATCAACTCACCGTAAACAAAACTATTCACGACCAAATCACTAAACATTCTTATAGAAGCTTTAGAAAGTCAACACTTTCAATGAAAGTATCAGATTGAGCCTGGCAATACTAGTATTGTCAGAATCCGAAATATGAAAAAGTGGCCTTCCTATTCACAAATTCTCCACCACTTCTAACCACTAAATATTATTTTCTACCTCACTGTCTAAACTCCAAGTTCATAAACCTTGTCCGAATAGTCCACAGGTCTCTAAGTTATTTTCGTCATGATTTCATACATGCCGTTTATTTATGGATGAGAATGCGTGGGAGATCCAAGATCCAATGGATCCATCTGCTGTAAACAGCCGCCCGCTGCGAATCGGCATAGATTAGGCCGCGGACATAATGAGTGACGTCACAGGGGTTATGCTCGATATCCTCCGTCTAGCATGGTCTTTCGCAAATGCGTCAGCAGCCTTCAGTGTCAGTCACTCGTCCTGCCGATGGATGGATGGCATAAATATGGTGTCTACTTGACAACGACTTAGGCAAGGTCGGGATTTTGGTCGCGAGGTGAGACGGGGCGTAAGGACGTGAGTTCCTCAAGTGGAAAGTATTTGAATGTATAATGAACGCAAAGAGACGGTGTTGAATATTCGAGGAAGATATTTTCAGATACAATAAGAAATTAGGTATTTTTTTATGGAACTTCAAAGAAGTCTGTTCACGTGAAATCTTTCCGAAAGATTTCTAGACTAATAATAATCATTCTCTTTGTATTTAGAAAATATTTAACTAATTTTTTAAAATTTTGCGAAACTAAGCTGATCACTGGACTGAATATAGTAATCCATATTTATTAAGCATGAATAAGAGAACATCTACTTAACAAATAGTGATGAGATGTTCTGCTTTGTGAGTAGAACAATTATTAATTTCTTTCCAAGAGGACAAGAGCATAACAATAAAAAGTCAATAACATTTTAATTAAATACAGTTTTCAAATAAACATTTGGCGAAATTTAAATAACGGTGAAGATGTATAACCGAGCATAATGCTTTTCAACTTTCCTCTAAGGTGTACAAAGGTCTCGAAAATTCACCTGAGAAAAAAAGGAAGGTACTCGAAGACCTATAAATAAGTCTGAATGATACAATGATACAGTTGATGTAACCAATCTGCAAGTTGGCTTATCATTCACTCCTTCTTACGTTTACGCGATTTTGAATATTTTTTCAGTAACTATGTTCTCTCGAGAAATCCCAGATCCACTTCTATACACTCAGAATTTGGTTTAATGCAGTGGCGTAACTATATACCATCTGGGGCCCGTGGCAAATTCATTTTAAGGGACTCCCTATTGATAAAATTCGTTATGATGTAATGTTTCCAAACAAGTTTGCCTAACAATAATCTCTTTCTCTTCGACCAATTTTAATTATGAGGAATATTTTTGTCATTTAAGGATTTGATGATTTTCTTGGACAGCTAAAGCAGCTTGAACCTTATAACTCAATGAAATCCTAAAAATGTATCATTAATGGCAAGTGCCTTCAGGATCCCATTACCGCCTTTTCGATCATACAATAACGGTTAAGTTCACATATATGACCAATTTTTTAAATGAGCGGTATCGAATATAATATATAAGAATGGGGCGGCATTTATTTCATTTGTCAATGCAATTTTTACTTTCAACGACCTAGAGAGAAATGAACTCATTTTGGTTATTTGGACATAAATACTTCATCTGGCCTTCTGTTATTCTAAATAATTCTTGTAAAATCGGGTTGTATTTTCCTTTTTCAAGAAATTTTCTTTGGAACTTGCTATCTGCAGTATCTTTGTGGCCACGAAAGGCAAAATTACACGTCAACAGTGATGATGCCTTGTGTCAATTTTTCAAAGGAGATGTTCATCGAACAGTTCACCAGTTATGAGCAACTGAAATATGTTTGTCTCAATATCTATCTGATCAATTTGAAACTTGGAACTCATATGAATAACCTCAGTAGTTGACATAAGTCCTCAAGTGGATTCCCGAAATAATATATCTCGGGCAAATAATCCTAAGAATTATAACTGGAAAGCTAGAGTGCTTATTTTCAATTCAAAATATAGGTTTTTGATTCTTTTACAATCTTTGTGAGCCTTGTTTCGAATTCCGAAAAAATCCTTCAGAACAAGCGTGCAGAATTTAACCTAAAGTAGTGCTTTCCTACATATTTTTCTAACTAAGCTATTAATTTGAAATTATATTATGATCTTTAATTGTCTCAGCTTGGATCTTGAGCGGAACTTGAAAAATATACTTTTTAAGCAGAAAATATAACTTGAACACAATATAAAAAATTCCTGCACTCCCGGGCATTTAGGCCGGGGGGCCCTGTTAGGTCTGGGTGTTACGCCACTGGTTTGATTGTGAGGTAAAGGCACAGTATAGATACCAACCAGTAGTCGCACTCCGTGGATTTTCTTACACCAAGTCTGACTCGCGCATCTCGCTGGGATCCTACCCTCATATTCTGGTCCTTGTTCATTGTTTTCATCAATAATTCTAAGATGTCTGGAATAATGTCTTTATTATTATTTTAGACATCTTAAATAATTCCTTTGTATAATTAATTCGTTTAATATTTAGAAAAATATAATTTTTTCGAGATCTATTTAAAATTCAAAGAAGAAGTTGAAGAAAAAAATACAACCTAACCTATAATTTAGTGGAATTTCTTTGAGTCAAAATCTACCATGAACCAGCAAAGCTCATTTGTTTAATCATTTATTTTCATTCCAGTAAGTATTCTGTTTCAATTTTGTGTTATTTTAAAATTAATTCCAAATTGATTAACGATTGTAGTGTATACAACTGCAAAAACAATAGTTTCAATAATGCCAAACTTTCTTTTTTCTGAATACCATTAGACACCGACAGGTGAGAAAGGTGATACATATAGTATTGTAGAAAATGTTGTTTATTAAAAGCTCCGTTATTTGAGAAGTGCCTCATTCAATTAGTTGAGATATCAGGAACCAATGAAATTTCAGGAGGTTTACGCCTACTGTCGTTATTTCTTTACGATAAGAGGAGATATCAGGAACCAATGGAATTTTAGCAGATTTACGCCTACAGCAGGCTTAGTATAGTCGTCATTTCCTTACGATTAGTTGAGGTATCAGGAACCAATAGAATTTCAGGAGGTTTACGCCTAATGCATGCGTATGCAGAAGAGTGAAATTTTTTTAGATAGATATTTGAGTCTGTATCTATATGATTTTCAATTTTATAAATAGAAATAACAATAATATAATATATATGTATATAACAACAGTTCAATAGGTTTTTATAATATTTTTTATATAACAACAGTTCAATAGGTTTTTTATTACCATAATGAGGGAACCCTTTCTACTACTCTAAGCATATTTAGCGCGTGGAGTATTTACGGGGGGTGTACTGGGGGTAATTAAAGTTTCAGAGGCTGTTCCTGAGTAAACTATTGAGTAAATTTCATCACTAATTACTGTTTCTTTCAAAGTGATATTAAAACCACAATAAAACAGTATATCTTTTATTGAATGCGTTCTGTTAATGAGGAATTGTGATCACATTTACAGTTATATTATGAGCGGAGTCATAATTTTTATATGAATATAGACTAAACAATGGTCCATACACTCTAAATATCACTGTGAAAACTTATTACCAGCCTAAATCAAAATATTTGAGTTTTCAGATAACGCAAATAACCTTTTCTAATCAATTTTTGATTTCGCGGTCGATAAGATTAGATGCACAGTGAGGAATGCGCGAGTTCCCTTTGGTGTAAGCGATTATTTCAGTTCAAAATCGACGGAGTGCGACTACTGCTTGGTCCTTACATACAAAAGGTAGGAATTTTGGCGGCAAGTGGCAGTCAGTGTTAAGGCTCGTTTATACTGGCTGGTACCTTATGCCGTAACCTTAACCTTAAAAGTTGAACCATAGGAATTCAATGCTTTCGTTCATGCTCATTCCCTAACCTTTTCCCTTACCTGTAAAATGTTCAACTTCTAGGGACAAATTCATAGAAATATATATTCATAAATAATTTGGACAAATTACATATATATATATTAGATAATTAGATTAGATTATCTTATAAGTGTATAAGACTATCTTATAAGTAAGACAAATCAAGGGAATGTAATATTGGGCTAGTTTTTTTGACACATGCGCATTCTATAGAGGGTCAATTATTTATGTCAGAGTATTGAATACATAATCGATCTCTGTTTTAATAGCGGTAATTTCAAATAATATAATAAATTTTAATTCAAGATGATCAGCACGTTTCAAAACATTGAAACTCAAATTCAAAATGACAAAATTATTAACAAGCATACAGCAAAATCCATAAACTCTATGTTCTGTTTAAGGTTAAGTTAACAGCCAGTATAAACGCCTACTGAAATACTTACGGCATACGGAATAAGGTAAGGGCTTACGGCATAAGGTACCAGCCAGTATAAACGAGCCCATACGTTTGTTCTTCCAAGAGCTTTAACCACAGATCATAAATTAACAATATTTTCTGTGGTCATCATTTGATTTGATTCAACAGAGAACTATCGGTGTGTAATTAATGGAGCTTGATTCATTTTTGGGACTCAAAATTTCCATAAATTTATTGATTTCATTCATTAAAGATCCCATATAGTTTATAACAGTTGCAGCTAACGGCGGTTAGAGTTTGTATTAGTCTCACAAAACAAGTCACCTTAATTGAACCTAACCTCGACTGAATTTTTAATTATATATTGTAACTCGAAGTCTATTAGTACCTATAGAAAATTTACTTTCGGAGATATATTATTGACTGATGGATTGTTTATGGAACGGTTCTTGAAGGAAATCAAATGTGGATCACAGAGTGAGGAAAAACCAATTTATGGAATTATCTCAAAAAATCTATACAGTCTGCTATATTCACAAAAGAAACAGTTCGGTTACTTGGGGAACTCGAATTAGATCTAGTGTTGATTTTAGACCAGTCAAGTCTTTCCGTTTGTTTAATTTACTCCCTATAAACAAAATTAGATAGTTTAAGAATAAAAAATAGTTACAGCAAGAGAATGGATTCGCTCGTATTTGACAGAGTAAGTATAGTAAACAACCTGAAAGTAATATATCTGAAATATTTTAATCGATGATAGCTTTCAACTATTCGAAATTAAACGTTTTATATCTCCAGAAAAATAAAATGTTTTGTTATTTCGAAAGTACTGGGCTGATTCGACCAAAAAAACGAAATAAGTAGACATTTTATTAATTTGGCTCCTTTTTCACTCTCTATACATATTTTCGATATAAACAACTCTATCTGTTTCAAATGACGGATCCAAATGTAAGGAAAGTTGATCTTTTAATTTCACCACTTTTATTTTCTTCAATATGAAAAGCTAATCATCTCAGAGTTAATAAATGAAATATGGTTTGGCAATTTCATGAATAATTCGTTAATTTTTATGGAATCTTCCGATTCGTATTCATAAATTTCATATGGATAATAATTATAGTAACTCAATTTCAGACGGCATAAAAATCTGAGCTACCGTGTCTACGCCACTCAGAACGTATTAATCCAGTCGACAAAAGCGAAGGAAGGATCCATTCTGCAATTTTACGACATGGCGATCGATAATACTTAACAGTAAACGCCCAAAAATCCCATTTCGATATAATATTCGGACAATAAACCTCCTTCGATATCAATTGCAGGTACTCTCGTGCTCGGTCATGTGGCAAAAGGAAAAAAGATCGAGATAAAGCGAAATCGTTCGACAACAGAGTTGCATTTCGAAGTCGTGACATTAAGATAATATATCATACATATACGATACCGTTGCATGAGTCGAAATTCACTACGTACTCTAAATGTCAATCTTGTCTGTTGTGTTGGCAACATTCCGGATTCCATACAAGTGTATCATATATCTTCAGCTATTTATAACAATTCCTAGAAATAAATCGATATTTAATTTATTTCGTTGCCAACTGGATGAAACGAAGTAAATGGTGACCATCTGGCGAGTAAATCTTAAGCTTGATGCAAGAGAGATTTTAAATGATCAGTGCACTTCAATCACAAGAATAATTTTGTTTTATAATTAATCTAGCAGATTTGATTCTGGTCCACTTATATTACTGTACGATTGGCAATTTCACTAACCTTACTTTCTTCAATTAACCTTACAAACTAAACAACAAAATGCATATAATGCACTTCTGAAAATATGACCAGCATACAAAGGATTTTTTTATATTAATTTTGAATAACATTTATATCTTATAAAGGAACGAATAGATGAAAAGGAATTACGTACTCTCAGCTTATTGAATTAAATTCTTTTTATCATTTTTGAAAATAACAAAAATGCTGAGTCACGTCAAACCTGGAATTCAGGAGTGCATTATTCGAACATACATTCAAATGAACTGGGTGAATCGAGCATGTCTGTCATAATCGGTGTCCTCTATTAGAATGCGATAGATTTGAAATCCCCTAAAAAACCAATTTCAACAAACTGTATTGAATGGTTTATTATGAGTTATCCAGAGTGGAATTCTGGAATGAAATATTCTAGAAATATTGTTATTTTTACATAAGCTAAAATTTAAGTACCTAATTATCAAAAATCGAAACTAATTGTCAGACGTAATTTGGAAAAATTCAATATTAATTTTATTCTGGAACGTCTATAAATTTTATCATAAATGAATATAAAGTGTGGGAAAATGTTACGATTATTAGAAAATATGTTATCTGATAGAAAGTTTCGTGTTTTATTGACAATAAGAGTAGCAATTTCAAAACATTGAAAAACGGTCTTCCTCAAGGATCAGTTCTAGCTCCTTTATTTTTCCTTTTATATCTAAGTGATTTACCCACGACATCATGTCAGAAATTTGTTTATGCCAACGACATTGCTATTGCTTACCAACATTCGGATTTCCATACTCTGGAAAACATAGTGTCATCTGATTTGGAAATTTAAAATAATTATTTCATTGAGTGACGATTATGTCCAAATCTCAACAAAACAGAGGTATATTGTCTCCATCTGAATAATCATGAAAAATATAGGAAATTAGCTGTAACTTTCAATGATTCTCCTATAGAACATAATTTCTATCCAAAATACTTCGGAGTTAAATTAGATTCATCTCTCAATTACAAGGCTCGTTTAAATGATCTGAGCCTAAAACTGAAAACTGGTAATAATATTCTTCAGAAATTAGCTGGATCATCTTGGGGTGCTGATGATCCCATTCTTCGCACAGCATCTCTAGCCCTAGTCTCTTCTGCAGCTGAGTATTGTTGATCTGTTTGGTTTAATAGTGCACATACACAAAAAATTGATGCACAATTGAATACATCCATGAGAATAATTACTGGCACCATAAGATCTACACCGGTTCATTGGTTACCAGTTTTGTCTAACATTGTCCCTCCTCATATTCGCAGACAGACTGTAGCTCTGAATTCTTGGAACAAATATCAATCTTTTCCAAATTTATTCCCAATTATTTCATATATTCCACAAAATAGAATTCCCAGATTGAAGTCACGTAAACCATTATGGCATAATACGTTCTTCAATATGAACATAAGTGATAAAGAATTATGGAAGACTGAGTGGAACTCTTACGAAATGTTCAATATAAATCTCATTTCTTCCAAGAAAAATTTGGACCGTTCTTAATCGTTTGAGAACAGGTCATGGTCGAACCAATAGCATGCTATTCAGATGTAATTCAGTTCCAAGAGAAAGTTGTGAATGAGGATATGCAGAAGAAACAATACCTAATCTCATCAATAATTGTCCCATATATAAATTTCAAGATGGTTTCAGGGCTTTCCACGATGTTTCAGATTCTTTCTTGGAATGGGTTATAAATTTCAAACGAATATGATACGTATTTCAATTATTCAGTTCTCTTTTATACTTTTGTCTTTTTTATTTTCAGATTCGATATGTGCAATTTGAAGAAGTCTCTGTGATTATTACTTGAATATATATCATATATCATATATATTTCAGCTTGTTTTTTGAACTTTCACACTTAGGCGGGGAGCCTGGGTTTTGTTTCACTGGGGAAAAACATCAGTAAATAATCAGGATTGTTTCTATTATATCTTATGTCAGTTGTTTATGTGCTAACATTGTTCATTGAAAAAGTACCGAATTGGGATTCAAAATTTTGAAAATGTGAACATGTATAATTCATAATAGACCATTTAATATGGTTTGTTGACGTCAGTTGATTAAGGTTCAATAACACACAAATATACAGGACGTCCTTAACAAAAATTCACCGAGTATGGTAGACTTGCGTGAATTAACCTGTACATTTAATGTACGTTTAACCTGTGCTTAAATAACGTATACCTTAATTCAAAAAACGGGGCGTCTCGTCATTTTTATGATTTCCTGAATTAATGATATGAGAATTTCATTCCGAAAGTGGTTTCCAAACTATGAGAACTATATACAGGATGTCTCATTCAAGTATGATCAATCAACAACGAATCCAGAATTAGACAAACCATTCAGAGATGTCGATTTTGTGTGACCAGGGAACATGATCTAGGGTACAAAGCTTTTTTCTGCTACAACCCCCTGGATGAACTTGCATCTTGTATTCATGAAGTGAATAGTCACAAATCATTTAGTACTCAGATTTTTTCTTTTTGCTTCGTCTTTGAATATAGAAATTTCAAATTGGTGGTAAAATTTTACTTATACTGTTTGTTTAATAATTTTTCTTTCAATAGAAATTGAACAATCAATCAGAACATCCCTATTCCATTCAGATTCATATGTACCATAATTCCATGAAAAAACTCCCTGTAACTTTGTGAATATTCACCTTGATGAACAACAATTTGAATCCTTGCATACTTATGTGCTACAAAACCACCCACTTTCCCTATTTATATTCCCGATGGGTTTGCCAGTACAAGGTTTGTATTTCAGATGATGTTTTTTAAGGTCACCAGTCAAAATTATGAAACAAATTCACTTTCATAGAAGAAAAATATTGGGCAACAAAATCCTGAAACAGGTCAATTTTGGTTTCACTTTAACCAACTTTTTATGCATTCTTAAAGGATTTTTTTGCACCCTGTGCCATCCCCATCAACTCTCTAAATGTTTTGAATAGGGAAAATGGATAATGTGGCAAGGTCTTCGTATCTTCTTTGCAGGCCTGCAGAAATTTTTAAGTGTGAGTGAATCATTTCTTAGAGGGAAAAATGTTTTTAAACAATTCAGATTCAAAAGTGGATGCTGTGGAAGGTAATTTTCATTCAAACTAAACTGGACTATAGAGGAGTATTTGCCCAATGTGAAAACTTAAAATGCTTACAACTTTTCAACGCAGCTGAATATGAAAAAAACGGTATAGGAAAATACGTTTCTTTTGATCTCAAGAGCCTATAGTTTAAACTAACGCAGTGGTCAAAGGCTCACCCTGTATATATGTTCAATCCTTCCGATCTTCATCTAGAGGACTTTTCAAAAGTTCTCAAATAACGAATCAATATACTCAATCTATAATAAGGACCAAATGAAAAAGATATTTATTTGCCCTATTCGTACCAGAAGCAGACCTTTCTTCAACTTTCATGGCGGAACGAAATATCTCCCTCTTTACTTCTATTCACCTGCCATCTAGGCGACCCCAATATCCCTTTATTTCTTATTCTGTGTTATTTATCGCGGACCAACCCTGCTACAGCTCGATAGAACCGAAACTTTCCACCCCACGCTGTAACTCACCCCCGGACTGTGGAGGTAACAAAGAAACAAGTCGCGCTCTCTTTTCTTGTTTGTTCCAGAACCGCTAAAACTTTTCAGGTTATCTTTCGCTCGTCTCCGTCTATTCTTCCATTCGATCTACATTTTTCGGAAATTGCGCAATAAAAAAATGTAACTTTTTGTTTCCGTTTATCTCGTGACGGGAGAAAGTTGGCACCATGGGATGCTCGTAGAAGGGTTGAACTCAGTCACGTTGTAAAACACGATTGTTCAAGGAGATTTATGGGGACTGACCTAAAGAGGGTTGTTATTTTTACGTAACAAGTGAAAGTTTTTATAGGTGAAAAGGAAGCTGTGCCGAACAGAATACTGTTTTGGAAAAAAGGGTTGTGATTTATTTCAGACCATCGGTGAAAATATGACTTTACAGTGGGCTTTAAAAAAGTTAGAAACACGCAATAAGTTGCTAGTTTTCGTAGAACTCGATCATTAGGATTTCAGGTATCGTAATACCAACTGACAGAAGTTACATCGTTAAACAGGCGCTTAAACATAACTGAGCGAAATTATGCAACTTGTTACGAGTAATTTTACGACAAGGTATTTCATATATACAACTTGAATAACAAGAAATAAAATTCGAAATTAATAACAATAAATCATTCTTATAAGTCAGGGGACCTGAAGTGGGTAAATAATGTTGATTTATAATAATTATAATATTCATAATCATGAAATAAAGAAAATCTACGTATTTCTCTGACCTACAGTATGAATAAAAAGGATACAGGGTGTTTTTTGATAGGTACTTAATAATTTAGATGGGTCGTTCAGTTAACGAAATCAAGGAAATTTTCTCCTCATTAAGGGAGCGAGTAGTACGAATTAAAAATGCTCATAGCTTGTAAAATATGTAAATCCCTCATTACCAGTTTGAATAACTTCCATATACAGTGTGATTCACGGCGACGGCCCATTAGATGTTCACAAAAATCTAATCGGAATTTTTAGCTAAAAATGAGTATATTCAAAAAATTTTAAGACTCGTACCACTACCGAGAACTGACTTTCTTATTTCAAATCGCACACACAGAGTATATTAAGACATCATTTGATACATCGTTTGGTGAAAATTTCAAAAATGTGAAAAAAAATGTGAAAACTGTCCAGTTTTCGAGTTATTGGGATTCACGTGGAAAAAACTTAAGAAAAACTATGAGTAATTATTTTCAACTTGATATTTGAGTTTGTAAATTCATTGTGGCATTTGTATTTGTATCACATTGTTCCAAAGTACGGGAAAAAACTCTAGACCAAGCGCGCAAACGCTTTTGACCTCACGTCAGTGCTCTTCTGATTTTTTCTGTAAAAAATTGTTAATTTGAAAAAACCCTCTTATATTTTCTAATCGCGAATGATTGTAAAAATTCGAGGTACATTTGTTCTGAATTGTGCAGTAAATATTTCCATGAAAATTTCCGGAAAATCCCCATAATATGAAGCACATTCGCCCAGCACATTGGTTTTTTTTATTTGAATATGTGGAGATAATTCTGATAAGCGTGAGTGAAGTTGTGATATCAATCTTTTGGCAAAAATCAGGTTCGTTTCAAAATACATAGTACGGAAAAAGACTATTGTTCACCTGATCAGAGAGTTTATAGGTTTGTTAAGGTTTGAATATTTACTCGCAAGTAGCTCAACAAGAGCGCCAAAGCAATCTGACCTCACGTCAGTGCTTTCTAAATTTTTGAATATGTGGAGATAATTCTGATAAGCGTGAGTGAAGTTGTGATATCAATCTTTTGGCAAAAATCAGGTTTGTTTGTCACCAAACCCACTCGGCTCCAGAGAGTGCACAAAGTACCTCCTCGGCTAGCTCTAGAGCTGAGACAACTTATAAAGGGGCGCCACTTCTTTATGATAATACAAAAAAAAAGAGGAAAGTACACTAAAGATCTCAGGGTCGCAAAAGAGAGAAAAATAACGAACGCACTCTCAGGATGCCAAACGAGCCCGATCACACAAGCGGGAGGTAGTGGCTGGTAGAAAGAATATAGAGCAATTATTTAATAATATAATGAGCCCAAATGAAATACACAAGGTCCCTCAAACGTGCCAAACATATTAGGAGGGTAATGCACTTCATTCCAGTCGCTGAATCTCAATTTTTCGAAATGTGCCGAGCTAGTACACTTTGTGAAAAATTTAGAAAACTTCATAAAATAAATAAAAAATTCGAACAGCACAAACCAGCACAAATTTAGCACAATTCAGCACAACAAACATTCTTATGGCAAAAGTCGATATACAAGATTTTACTACCAATCCAGTAACAACCATTCATAAAACTTGTTTTACATTTCAGATTTCCGTGCAATCCACATGTCGTATACACATCCGGGAACAATGTAAAAGGAAATTTATTTCCCTCAGAACTGCCGGGCGTTGAAAACGGAAAATCGAGTCATTTTCCGATTCGACACTACCAGAAAGGAAACGGATGTCTTCTGGGAAATGAATAGACGAAAAAGAGCAAGAATGCCATTTCGTAAACATGTTTTGGGAAGGTAGAAGATTGCTTGAATCCCCAACACGACGTGGAGGCCGCTACAGCGTCGTACGTGGAAAAATTGCATTCCCAAACTACCGCCAACATGTGCGTGTGATTGCGTACTTAATGGGACGAGGCATTGGATTGCGAAATTCATACTGATGACATTCCGAAGGAGATCCGAACATATGAGGGAAGAAAAGTGGCTATGAATGCATAAAATTGGAAAAGTTTGATTGTTACGAATTCATTCATTTTTTCTTGTCGCGACAAAGAAC
Source organism: Micraspis discolor (assembly GCA_030674115.1). Classification (NCBI taxonomy): domain Eukaryota; kingdom Metazoa; phylum Arthropoda; class Insecta; order Coleoptera; family Coccinellidae; genus Micraspis; species Micraspis discolor. The sequence continues at coordinate 701,761 of JARTUT010001317.1, read as the reverse complement.
TGAATAGTGGAAATGACAAAGAAATTGAATAAAATGAAGAGAATTTTTTTCGAATTTTCTTGGTATCCCAATATCAGGTGTATTAAAAATGAAATCCTTGTTTGATCAATCAAATGACTTACTGAAAGGAAACTAATTCCATGAACATTCATTTGAAATATTGAAATGATGATGAAAAAAATGATTTTGAGCAGTTGATAATCAAAATAGAAAAAAATATTTATTTTATAATTTCCTCTGAACAAAGAAACTACAAAATTTATTATTCCAATAATATTGGATTTCTTTATTCGTTCACAACAATTTCATAACCCTTTTCGAATACAGCCATTGTCGAATATGGAAGATAGCATTACTGAATTTTTGAACAAGGATTTTTAGATATTTCATTTTGTTGTAGTTATAAAGATTCAGAATTAACCGACCAATAACCTATGAATGAACATACTAGTGGGTGGCCTATTAAATTATTAATGCAAATTATTTAAAATTCTGCAGATTCATATAAGGTTATCTAGGCTACATTTGTGAAATACTTTCAAATTTCAGTATTGCCAGAAGGGTGGGAATTTGGCAACAGCTTTCTTATTTTAAATGATACACTACTTATTTCTATTATTTGATAATTCTCTATGAAAAAAGGAAATTAATTCGCTTTACTTTCAGTATCAATTTTTAACTGTTTTGTGTTATAAATAATTTCTGAAAATTTTTAAATAAAATTTGAGTCACATAAATGGCTATATTTCGCTCAATATTCGAGATGACAATTCGAAGTTTGGCATATGTAGATAAGAGTTTGATCTGCGCCACCCTTTTCGAATCTTAGTTGTTGGTTATATAGAGTGGTCAAAAATTACCACTTGTCAAGTCACCAAAATTGTAAAAAACTTTTTTCAAGTATGTTTTTTCATTTTTTCAAATATAACAATCCATTTTACAATTTTCTATACATTTGAAAATTTCAAAAATGTGAAAAAATGTGGAAACTGTCCAGTTTTCGATTTATTGGGATTCACGAGAAAAAAACTTAAGAAAAACTATGAGTAATTATTTTCAACTTGATATTTGAGTTTGTAAATTCATTGTGGCATTTGTATTTGTATCACATTGTTTCAAAGTACGGGAAAAACTCTAGACCAAGCGCGCAAACGCTTTTGACCTCACGTCAGTGCTCTTCTGATTTTTTTATAAAAATTGGTAATTTGAAAAAACCCTCTTATATTTTCTAATCGCGAATGATTGTAAAAATTCGAGGTACATTTGTTCTGAATTGTGCAGTAAATATTTCCATGAAAATTTCCGGAAAATCCCCATAATATGAAGCACATTCGCCCAGCACATTGGTTTTTTGGCGCTCTTGTTCACCTGAACAGAGTGTTATCAATTTGCCCAAATGTCTGTGACTTTCGAATTTTTGGGCAAAAGTGGTATCAATCGTTTTGTTTGGACCTACTGATGAATAATCCGTGGTCAAAATCGATTCTGTCCGTCCGTCCGACCGTCCGTCCGTTCCGTGAACACGATAACTCTCGAACGGATGAAGTTAGAGAGTTGAAACTTTCAGAATAGGTTTGAGGTATCAATATCTCGGCTAAGTTCGTTATTGGGCCAAATCTGTCGGATGGTTCAGTAGTTATGAGCATCTGAAATTTTGTTTCCTCAATAACTACTAGAATATCCATCCGATCAAATTGATACTTGGAATGTTATTGAGGAAGGCTGAAACGAAACGGCTTGCAACATTTCGCAGAAATCGTCGCGCTAGAAAATTTTTAAAAATTTCCCAAAAAAAAAATTTTCAATACTCAATATCTCCTAAGACTTAATTTAGATTTGAATAAAAATCCGTATATTTATTGAGGTTACCGATATCTTACTCATCCTCAAATTTCATTGTCGTAGCTTTCCCCCTTCTGAAGATATGATCATTTTTTTCATTTACTCCAGAGAAAAATAGAAATGTCTTGAAGTCCGAGCTTTGTCATTGAAAGATTTGCCATCACAGATCGATATTCGTTTGACAACTTGCGGACCTAGATATCAGTGTCAGTTGGCGTAATATCAATCAAAATTTTCATAGAATTCATAGAGGTAGAATTCGATGTCGATGACGTTGTCAAAATTCAGAAAAGCACAGACGTAATATTAATCAAAAAATTTTTTATCATAGAGAAAGAATTTGATGGCGTTGTAAACACTCAGAAAAGCAATGACGTAAGTTTTTAGGAGAAGCATAAAACGAAATTTGGTGAAAATGATGAGTAGTTATTTTCAAATTGAGATAAAGGTTTGTTTATTCATTAGGCTTTCATATTTGCATCACATTGTCCCATAGTACGGAAAAAGACTATTGTTCACCTGATCAGAGAGTTTATAGGTTTGTTAAGGTTTGAATATTTACTCGCAAGTAGCTCAACAAGAGCGCCAAAGCAATCTGACCTCACGTCAGTGCTTTCTAAATTTTTATTTGAATATGTGGAGATAATTCTGATAAGCGTGAGTGAAGTTGTGATATCAATCTTTTGGCAAAATCAGGTTTGTTTGTCACCAAACCCACTCGGCTCCAGAGAGTGCACAAAGTACCTCCTCGGCTAGCTCTAGAGCTGAGACAACTTATAAAGGCGCGCCACTCTCTTTATGATAATACAAAAAAAAAGAGGAAAGTACACTAAAGATCTCAGGGTCGCAAAGAGAGAAAATAACGAACGCACTCTCAGGATGCCAAACGAGCCCGATCACACAAGCGGGAGGTAGTGGCTGGTAGAAAGAATATAGAGCAATTATTTAATAATATAATGAGCCCAAATGAAATACACAAGGTCCTCAAACGTGGATATATCTTACAGAAGGTAGATCACTAACTAGTTCTTACTTCACAACCCGAATATTCGATATAATGCTTTATCTCTTACTAAACAAACAGTAATATCACCACAAGGTTTATACTTAGAGCCTCGATGGTAATCGTTACAAATAGCTCTTTACTTATATCTAAGCGACCTTCTCGATAGGTCGGGTTTTATGTACTAAACAGTATTCACTGAATTGGGCCTCTTTGATACTAATCAATCTTAACTAAATTCTACAGACTAACCTCTTCTATAACAGTCTTGGTCGTGGCTTGACTGAAGTACAAAAGGATATAGTTTCTTAACCCATAATTATTCTCACAGTCTCGTAGATGAAAACTGGGCTCAAATATATTCCTGGGCCAACGTAGTACAATTTCTCACAGTAATGCGCCCTGGGTAGACGACAGGTGTGGTATCTCAGATGGCGAAATCTGGTGGAGGTCCCCAAAGACAGCTCCCACGTCAATAATTCAAAGACAGCCTAGACAAACAGCTCGAAGACTTCAAAGACAGTTCAGAATCTGCGGTACCTCGCAACGGTACAATAATAATTCCCAATTCGAAGCAGAATGATGCTAAAATACGAACAAAAATCTAGAAAATCGTGAAAAACATAGATTGTCGTTTTTCCAAACAAATACGCCACTGCTGAAAATCTCACCAACGAACAAACCAAACCAACATGATAAGATTTCATCAGTTAAAATCCTGTTCAGATCTTGCGATTATTACTCCAGTTTCAACCAAAAATGCGGGAAGAACGATGTAATGACAACCTACGTCACATACAGACTAAGACCACCGACAACGGCGACCATCGAAACGTACGAGATAAGCTGGTAAACACTAACGCCACCAGTTCGGTTTGCAGGTACTAATGGAGAAATTTTGAAACCGTGACACGTTTCAAAATAAACTAGAAAATCAAAAAGTTGAAAATTTTACATCAGTTAAGCTTATATTGATGAAAATAATATTTTTACAAAAAATTTATTTTTTAATGGAGAATAAATGGATAATCAGTTGATTGGTTGATGAATAGTTTGAATGGTAAAAATGATGTGAAGTTATCCCAACACTTTTCGATTTCCAGAAAGGACTATAAATACCAAGTTATTATAATTATCATAATGATAAATTAACTTAATTGGCCCCATCTAACTAACTATACATTTATAAAAATCGAGAAAATCGTCATAGCGAAGGTTAGTCATAAAAATTATGTTTTACACTTTACTCCCCTATGGGAAATTACATTATAAAAAGAACAGAGTTTTAAAAAAACAATTGTAAATGAAAGAACTTTCGATGCAAAACTTCAATTTCATTAACACATAACGAAAAATTGCACTTTTAAAAAACAGGAAAAAGAAATTACAAACATATATATTCAATCTTTAGCAAAAAGAAAAGATTTAACATGAGTTTGAATTAAAGAAAAAAATTCTGTGTGGTACACCATATGTTTGCCGGTTCTCTTGCAAGAAATCTGTCGACGTCAAAAACAATAAAATGAGATTTTTGATCTCGATTTGATGAGTCATCCGTTTCCTGACTTGGCGACACCTGAAAAAATAAAATGAAGCAGTTTACACCTGAAGAAGCAGTTTATGCGTTCAGAATGCATTTTGTGGAAATACCTCAATCAGATTGGCAAAAAAGTACTTCGACAATTGGTTCAAACGAATGCAACAGTATATAGATCATAATTGGGAATATTTTGAAAAACAATAAAGCGATTTTCAATTACCAATATTTGTTTTTGTTCTCTAATTCCGAAATATGAAAGGCAACCCCCGTATCAGAGAAAATGTTAGGGCGACAATATTTCTGCAACATCTCAACCCACACTATCATTCAAGTTTGATAGAATTTGCTCAAGAAACTGAACAGCCAAACTCATTAGGAGGGTAATGCACTTCATTCCAGTCATTGAAACTCAATTTTTCGAAATGTGCCGGGCTAGTACACTTTGTGAAAAATTAAGAAAACCTCATACAATAAAGAAAAATTCCAATAGCACAAACCAGCACAAATCTAGCACAATTCAGCACAACAAACAATTTTTCGGAAATCGAAAAAAGAAAAGAATTGAATTGAGCTCGATGTTTTCTCATTTCTGACACCAAATGTCTTTGTATCTCATCAGTAGAGTAGAGAGTACGATAAGCTTCTCATCCCACATTAAAAACTCTCAAAAATGTGTTAATTTCTTATGGCAAAGTCGATATACAAGATTTTACTACCAAAATCCGATAACAACCATTCATAAAAACTTGTTTTACATTTCAGATTTCCATGCAATCCACATGTCGTATACACATCCGGGAACAATGTAAAAGGAAATTTATTTCCCTCAGGAACTGCCGGGCGTTGAAAACGGAAAATCGAGTCATTTTCCGATTCGACACTACCAGAAAGGAAACGGATGTCTTCTGGGAAATGAATAGACGAAAAAAGGGCAAGAATGCCATTTCGTAAACATGTTTTGGGAAGGTAGAAGATTGCTTGAATCCCCAACACGACGTGGAGGCCGCTACAGCGTCGTACGTGGAAAAATTGCATTCCCAAACTACCGCCAACATGTGCGTGTGATTGCGTACTCAATGGGACGAGGCATTGGATTGCGAAATTCATACTGATGACATTCCGAAGGAGATCCGAACATATGAGGGGAGAAAAGTGGCTATGGATGCATAAAATTGGAAAAGTTTGATTGTTACGAATTCATTCATTTTTTTCTTGTCGCGACAAGAACTGAATGGTGGAAACGACAAAGAAATTGAATAAAATGAAGAGAATTTTTCGAATTTTTCTTGGTATCCCAATATCAGGTGTATTAAAAATGAAATCCTTGTCTGATCAAACAAATGACTTACTGAAAGCAAACTAATTCCGCGAACATTCATTTGAAAAATTGAAATGATGATGAAAAAATGATTTTGAGCAGTTGATAATCAAAATAGAAAAAAAATATTTTTTTTATAATTTCCTCTGAACAAAGAAACTACAAAAATTTATTATTCCAATATTATTGGATTTCTTTATTCGTTCACAACAATTTCATAACCCTTTTCGAATACAGCCATTGTCGAATATGGAAGATAGCATTACTGAATTTTTGAACAAGGATTTTTAGATATTTCATTTTGTTGTAGTTATAAAGATTCAGAATTAACCAACCAATAACCTATGAATGAACATACTAGTGGGTGGCCTATTAAATTATTCATGCAAATTATTTAAAATTCTGCAGATTCATATAAGGTTATCTAGGCTACATTTGTGAAATACTTTCAAATTTCCAGTATTGCCAGAAGGGTGGAAATTTGGCAACAGCTCTCTTATTTTAAATGATACACTACTTATTTCTATTATTTGATAATTCTCTATGAAAAAAGGAAATTAATTCGCTTTACTTTCAGTATCAATTTTTAACTGTTTTGTGTTATAAATAATTTCGAAAATTTTTAAATAAAATTTGAGTCACATAAATGGCTATATTTCGCTCAATATTCGAGATGACAATTCGAAGTTTGGCATATGCTTAGATAAGAGTTTGATCTGCGCCACCCTTTTCGAATCTTAGTTGTTGGTTATATAGAGTGGTCAAAAAAATTACCACTTGTCAAGTCACCAAAATTGTAAAAAACTTTTTCAAGTAAGATACCCAGTATGTTTTTTCATTTTTTCAAATATAACAATCCATTTTACAATTTTTCTATACATTTACTTATACCTATCTTCTTTAGATTCTGAGATATCTGCGTTTTTTGAAACTCAGGTTATTTATACAAAAATTTTTTGCACACTTGAAATACTTGTTGTTTGTCATGTGAACTTGAATAATAGTTTTCTATGGATCTACTTGAGTTACAGATATATCAATTCATAGACGACTAAGAGAGCACATAGAAAATATTGTTACAAAGAAATTAATGCATATTAAATCAATCTGAAATTTAATAAACGCAGATAACTTAGAATCCACACAAGATAGTTATAGAAAAATGTAAAGAAAAATGGTAGATTGGGTTGTCCTCATTCTGAAAAAGAAGGGTTGTCTAATTTGAAGGAAGTTTTTACAATTTTGTAAGTTGACAAATTTAATTAAAGTTTTTTATTGGGAACCATAAAAAAATAGAAAAACTGGATTGTGCCCTTTAAAATAACGAAGCTGTTGCCAAATTTGCCTACATCCGGCTACACTGCAGTATGTTCTTTCATATTCTGAATTATAAGAATCCATTTTACAATTTTTCTATACATTTATGGAAAATCATAAAAAATAGATATACAGGGTTTTCCCTTTTTAAATAACAAAGTTGTTGCCAAATTTACCTTCATCCGGCTACACTAGAAATTTGAAAGTATTTCAGAAATTTACCTTATATAACGTTATATTGAACTAAAATTTTGGAATATTTTGCATGAAGTTTTCATAATAATTTAATAGTCCATCACCTAGGGACACCCGATATATAAAGAGGTCTACTACATTATTATGGACACTATTCATGCAAAATATCTCAAGTTTTGTAGATCAATATAAGGTTTTGTACCGTACATTTTTGAAATACTTTCAAATTTTCAGTGTTGCCAGATGCTTTCTATGGAAGTATTGTTAGTACCTATCATATTTTGTTATTTTGATTGTCAAAAAAGTGGAAAATTATATTCTTTTTCCATTCGGAAATAAGTCGTTGAAATTATTCCTGAATAGAAGAAAACATACTGCAATTCCCGATACAGGGAACTACGTACCGCGAGCGACTTCGAGGAAGCGGCTCAATCTGCGTTATCTACAATTATTTCTAAGTCGAGGAGCAAGTGTGATTTGTCCTATGCCAAATTCTGTTTATGCTGTGGACAAAAATGGATTACTGAATTGAACGAGAGAGCTTTGCTAACGTATTTTTAAGGAAAAATGAAATGAATAATTCGAACTTAGTGGAGCTTATATTCGATGTAAAGAACCGAATTGTGCTTGAAGTGAAATATTAACATCAACAAGAATACAAATTTACTGGTTTTCTTAAAACGACATTAGGAAGGTTGTTAGCCTAAACATTCAGAAATTCAGAAGTTCTGGTTACTCCCAAATGTGACCTTAAATTTCTAAAAATAATTTATAACTCAAAAGCCGTTAAAGACACATGAAGGAAAGTAAAGTAAATTTATTCAAATTTTATGGAGTATCATAAATAAATCAAAAACATCTTGGAAATTGCGCAGATGAATCAGGTTCACAGTTCAAGATGATGTTGATGTTTCCTCAAAATTAATCATCACAACAGTTTTTCCAAGGTTTCGTTGGAAAACAATCCCTCCATCATTACAGAACGGAGGATCATCAAGCCATCGCAGTAGTTGGAGGTTCGACAGACCAGCGGTCTAGCTCCAATTTGAGGCGCCCAGTTAGCCCTGTGGTCAATCCCAATCATCATAAACTCGATGGAGATAGCCCGAGATGTCGGAATGTAATTAAAATTACGTCGTGTCCGAGGACGTCGGTAATTAGCGACGGTCCGCGTACAGAAGAAGTGATTATTTACGAAGCCGGACGGGACAGACTGCTCCTCGACCGCTCTCAACCGGATCGGGAGATGGGAAGTAGGAAAACTGGTTATGCCGGAGCCGCGGCGATCCGGACGATAAATAATTCGAAGATGCAGGGGGACGAAACTGGAAGGATTATCAGGACCGGGTCTTGGAAAAAAAATGATAATGCATAATGAGATGTCCATTCAAGAAATATTGACATTGAAGTTGGTCTAAGAAAAGTAGTCGATGCTCAATTCCTGAAGGCAGAAAGTGAAAATTTTCTGTATTTCCACTCGTAAAACAACTGAGTAATCAATTTTGGGTTATGTCATTATTACAACATATTCTGAACCGTCCATAAAATATTCACATTCAAATTTATCTACCTCGGATAATGTGTAATTTTTTTAACAGTTATCTCGATAAATGTTAAAAATCATGCCATGGGGTTAGTTATAACAAAATATCGGAGTTTGTTTTAACATGTTACAACATGCCCCCTGTTATGATAAAGATACCTACTTATTTTTTTCCTTCCTTCTAGAATGAGGATGTATAAGAAAGTCAGAGCCGGCTACACAAAGCCAAGAGATGTAGAAGTCAGCGTCAGCAAAAAAATGCAGTATACGGAAAACTAGTCAGACTTGAGGATAATGTCACGTCTCACTTTTTATATAAATAAAGAAAAAGAAGAGTAATGACAGTTTTCTTTGTCTCTTTCAAATTTTGTATTTTTGATATTCAGTTCTTTTTTCTGCTTTTGTCTTTTTATTTCCAGATTCGATGTGGGCACCTTGAAGAAGTCTCTTGTTTCCATCAATAGAAGACCACTCTTGAAGAAAGAAATCCCAAATATATTTCAGCTTATTTTTGTACTTTCACACTTAGGCGGGGAGCCAGGTTTTTTTTTACGGGGTTTTTCCTAGGCTTTTGATATGTGTATACCCCGCACTAACCCCCGATCTGTATGACACCCTAAATATTGTCACTAAGGTATCAAAATTAGATCTGTAAGTTTTCTTTCGGTTGGGCTTTATTGTTTGCTAACTAAATATTGTAAACCAAAAGTTCAAAAGAATATATATATACTATGTTAGATATAAAGGGTGTCCTGGAAAATGTAGGAGATCTCTCGGATTCAGATAGAACTTAAAAAAAAATATGACAAGTTCCCATAATTTATTTTCCTAGCGGCTCTCCCTGTGGAGATATGGTGATCAATTTTTCTTGAATAATTTTTAAATTACTTAGTATAATTTAATGAAAATTCAATTCGATAAACAGGAGTATGGACCTCTTGAAACACTGCCCTTAAAATCAGAATTTTTTAAATTACTTAGTTAGTTTATCAGAGTATGGACCTCTTGAAACACTAAAACAGTTGTACATTTTAATGCTTACATTTTTAACACCCTATATGATAAGGAGTTGAGAAAAATAAATTTAAATATTTTGAAAATCAAGCTAAAGAAAAGGTACTCATGTTCATTGTTGATAAAATCAACCGTTTTTGAGAAAAAAAATTAAAAGAAATAAAGATTTAGTTTTATTAAAAAGAAATTGTTGTGAACATCGAAAAACGCACTGTTTTTACAAACGTTACTATGGTACCTATGAAATAAATAAATATCTTGCATTGACGATTTGAATTTTGTTGGATATCTTGGTAGAATTAATTTGATAATGGGATACACATGAGTATGCAGACAAGCATCTTATGTACGGTCATGCATCTTGCAATGCTTGTGAAGTAAGAAGGTTGTATGAAGAAAGTTATCCTAATCACAATATTCCAAATGAGAAAAAATTTCAGCGACTTGCCCAACGTCTAAGAGAGTCCGGTGGGCCATTCCCAGTTAATAAGGTAACATTATTGACTTTCTTTAATAATTTTCAGGAAGTTTTGGGAAGACGTGTACTGATGCTGGTGCGAGATAAACAGTACGGACAGTGCAATTTGAGGAAGATATTTAAGATACTTTAGCTGATACTTATTCAATAAGCACTCGGAGATTGGCTGCGCAGCTAGTTGTGTCAAAAACAATTGCTGAAGTACTTAAAGAGCAGTTGTTATACCCTTATCGTCTGCAAAAAGTGCATCAACTACTTCCTGAAGATTTTCCTCGAAGGATACAGTTTGCAAACTGGCTGTTAGATCAGCAACAAACAAACCCAAACACTTTTTTTGTTTACCGATGAAGCAGGGTTTACCAAAATGGTATTTTAAATTCACATAACTCGCATGTATGGGCTGATGAAAACCCTCATGCCATTACTGTTCATCATTACCAACATCAGTTCCATTCAATTAATGTTTGGGCAGGAATAATCGGCAATTTTTTGAATAGACCATGCGTATTGCCCACGATTGAATGGTGAACTTTATTTACAGTTCCTTCAGAACGCTTCTCTGGATGCAATAGGGCATTTGCCACTTGAAATCCGCCAAAGCATGTATTTTATGCATGATGGAGCCCCATCTTCTCTTTAGCGTTGCTGTACGGACCACCTGAATAACGTCTATCGAAACCGTTGGATAGGCAGAGGAGGTCCCATTGCGTCCTGACCTAACGCCAATGGATTTTCACCTGTGGAGTCATCTCAAAGCCTTGGTGTATTCCTCTCCGGTTGATACTAGGAAGGAACTTTAACAGAGAATCACATTTCATTGTGATGCGATAAGGAACAATGCTGGATTGTTGTGACCAGTACAGCAGTCCTCTATTCGTCGTGCCCGTGAGTGTATCAGAGTTCACAGAGCACATGTTGAACCCACTGATGAAGTTTTTAATTGATTATTTCTAATTAGCGTATTTAGATTCCATCGTTGCAAGCTCAGGATCAATTCAAGTTTTCCAATTTGAAATTAACTCATTCTGTGAGTTATTAATTTGAACTGTTTAAACCTGTTTAAAAATAATTTATTGTTTAATTTTCGTCTTCATTATTTTTAAGGTGGGTTTTTAAATAATTCCTATAAAAACATGGCTTTATTTTATAAAAATAATTCTTTTTGAGGTGACTTTCGGGAACAAAACTGCATTTTTTTGAATCTAGTAGTTTAGTCGGATTAAATAACTTGAACTAAAATGTTTTTGTTCCTTGAATGTCTTTCGTATCACACTTTGCTGCAGATAAAAAAAATAGAAATTATGGATTCTCTTTAATAAAAACATTAATTCTTTTAATTTTTTTTTCACGAAAACTATTAATTTTATCACCAATGAACTAGAGTACCTTTTCTTCAGTTTAATGTTCAAAGTACTTAAATAAATTTTTCTTAACTCCTATCATACAGGGTGTTAAAATGGAAGCAATTAAATGTACAACCGAGTCCGCCCCTGATAAACTAAACAAGCTAATTATGTTTTAAGGGCAGTATTTTGAGATGTCCTTACTACTGTTTATGGGATTGAATTTTCATTGAATTATATCAAGTAGTTTAAAAGTTATTCGAGAAAAATTGTTCACCATTGGTGAGCTTTGGGAGGTCGTACCTCCATAGGGAGCTAGCAAAAAGATTTTGGGAACTTGTCATCTTATTTTTTAATGTTCTATCTGAATCCGAGATATCTCCCACATTTTCCCGGACCCCTGTATACTAAACAGAGATAATTAAGGTGCATAACTAACACATAAATAATTTTATTAATCTATGAGATTTTAAAGTGCCATTATGATTATAAATAATATTTAATTAAATATTTAAAACTGTTCATTACTTAATTTTTAGGTATTGTCCACACACATAGTATATTTGAGTTGATTTTTGATGAGAATTATATAATACCTACTTTAAAAAGATGTCAATTTGGTGAAAAACAGACAAATAATAAATAATTAGAGATATTCGAGTTGTTTTATTTTTTTAATTACAACTTGCCCCAAGCACGAGGTAAATTGTAACACAGCACTTTTTATAGAAAATATTTGATTGTTAACTAATGACCAACAATTATGGTATTATTCTAACTTCATTTGGTATCGGAAAGTTACAGCATCTATCATCTTTATTTTGTAGCAATATAATAAATAGATCTCAAGATATATTAGTTTTCATGAAAATTGCCTCGCACTACTCTATCGCATTAAATTTTGCTCATATCCTCATCTTACATAAGCAATATTGTTCGATAATTATAAAGCTGCAGATTAAAAGACTAAATAAAGTACTAAAGTATTTAGATATAATTTTTGGTTACTCTACAAGCTTCAAATGTCATTGTTTTCATTGGTGTGAATGTTTACATAATCATTGACATTTTTTGGTACTAGATATCACATGCATGTTCATCAATATTATATAATTGATTAAAATCAACTCGGTTAACAGTATACACAACATTCTTTCTCTGAACATGCTAAACTGTGAGAAAGTCCCTCTCTGACGGGTGGAAACTCAAAATTTACCACCCAAACGTCCATACATCAGGTATTTAATGGTGAATGGCAACATAAAAATTATTCGAATACTCCAAGCCATCTCAGAGAAACTAAAAGCAACATAATCCGGCAATAACATTCGTATGTTACGATACAGAGTATAACTATTTTGCTCAGTTTATTTGCTCAATTCCAATTCCATGGCACTACCACGTAATTCCATATGATCTTGGCTCTTGAAGATGGCCATTCTATATGCGAGAGCAGCGTTGCCTACCTGGATTCAAGAAAAAACAAAATGATTTTGAAAAGAGAATGTATGGAAAGTCGACTGAATGATATTTTTATTTAAGTCATTTAAATTGTTTTTTATGAGGATGCTTCCGATGAATCTGACCACAAATTTTCGCTGAATCAATTAAATCGACCAATGCTACGGATGTATACTACGACAGTCCAAATAATATGTGGATGATTTGTGGATTACGATGAGATATTTTGTTAGATAATATTATTGTGTTTCACCACGTTGAATTTAAGGCTGTTGCCTCATCTGTAGGTTCTAAGTTTTTTGTCAACATTTTCAAAGCACTCATTGTCTTGTCCCCAGTATCATATACTAATTAATATGCTCGATTTCCTGAACTTCCGATTGATACAAGCTTGGAGGTCTATCATAATATATACATGGTGCGGACGAGTCATTTTATCGTTTTGCATATGAGGAAAAAAAGCAAAAATAATTGAAAATGAATTTATTCCAGAAAAATATAACATCAATAATTACTTGTGGGCTCACATTATATGTTCGAATTGTGTCCCCTCTATTCAGCACACATGCGGCATCGTTTAGACACGGTGAAACAAATTTTACGAATAAACTAGCAGGACGACCTGCTACTTACGAATTTACGATACAGTTTAGGCACCATTTGTCTGGTGGGAACTTGCATAATCTCCGTCAAGTTTTAGGTAAGAAGTGAGCAAACAAACACGTTCTTCTTTCGTGTTCTTCACACGCGGAGCCATGGCAACGACAACACTACTACACGCGGACAACTCAATTCGAAACGTTTCAGCTGCCTCCTTCCGCCATGGCCGAGAATACGCTCAAGCGTGAATACCACAGAGTTAACTGACTTTTGCCGAACACTGTATTTTGTTAATAGTCTAAAAAAGCTCCAATGAGCAATGTTATAACACACTATAATTTTCATTGGAAAGAAAAAATTCTTTTGTTTCACTCAATCATTGGAGGCGTACGAAAATTTTGAATACACAGATAAAAAACTTTCGAAAACCACCAGTAACAATGATTTTTCTCGAGGGCCCAGTACTATGGACCCTCCCATGTAGTTTCAAACTTGACACCGTAGCCACTCACAGTTTTCGACAAGTTATGTTCTTTTAGATAGAGAAAACATGCAACTCTTTTTTTCAGTATAAAAGGCTAGCTTTATACACGCGGTTTCGCCCGCAGTGGAGCCATTAAATGAGTATGAGAATGAATTAGATATTGTCGTCACCGTCGGCAATACAGTGGGACGGTATTAAAGTATTCAGAGTTGAAACTTCATTACTGTAATGCTAGATGGCGTTGAAGTAGCTAAATTTGAAGATTTTTTTATCAAACAATTTGCTTTCTCGTAATTTTTTTTTTAATAAAAAGTATTCTATGGTATTTGCTTCAAGAGTATATGTACAAAGTTGGTTAAGTAGTTTATGCGTGAAGGCGTAACAAACAAACTTACATTCTCATTTATAATAATTGTATGACGTGGTAGGTACTAAACTATTGTATTATTTCTCATTAACATCTCTATACCTCATATTTATGTCATGTAATTAAGAGATTTCTCGTGTTGATTATTCGAAAAATGCGCCATCTTTCCTCAAATGCTGAGAAAAACTAAAGAGCGTTAATAATAAATATAACATAAGGTGGATTTGCCAGATGAAATCAATACGATAGCGAATAAATGAGGATGTTTTGGAAAAATATTGGAATCTCGATTGGTATTTTCAACTGCCCCGTTTTTTTAATAAAAAACTTAAACAGGGGGAGTGTTTGACCACTGCGTTAATTTTAACAATAGATTCTTGACGTCAATTGAAACATTTTCTTTCTATAACATAACTCCAAATTTGGCCCCGTTCAAAAGATATAGAGTGTTGAAATTTCATAAAAAAATTGCATTTTTACCTGTAATATTCAAACGACAATATTAATTGAAATGATCTCTTGCGGATGGTTTTTGATTACAGTCATGCATATTTTGGCATCAATAGATTTACTCCATTTATTGTGGGTTTCTCACTACCACTGTAAGATTGGTTAAATTGCATGAAAAACAAATATCACTTGAACTAAAGGTCCGTATCTTGTACTTCCTCGAATCATTAGTCTTTTTTACAGGTAAAATCATTCTTCATCTTTTTTCCTAAATTGCATCATGTTTTAAGATATTTGAAGTTGAAAGGAATTAAATCGATGTAATCATCTGATGAAACATGAGTGAGTGAATCATTTCTTAGAGGGAAAATAATGTTTTTAAACAATTCAGATTCAATAGTGGATGCTGTGGAAGTGGAAGGTAATTTTCATTCAAACTAAACTGGACTACAGAGAGGTATTTGCCCAATGTGAAAACTTAAAATGTTTACAACTTTTTAACGCAGCTGAATATGGAAAAAACGGTATAGGAAAATGCATTTCTTTTGTTCTCAAAAGCCGATAGTTTAAATTAACGCAGTGGTCAAAGAATCACTCTGTAAAGGTTGTGTAATGTAACGGTAAATATTTCAAAAGAAATATTTATTTTTTTGTTTCTTCAAGAAAGTCTAGATATAATTTTTGTACCATGGCTCATACGTATCTTGAACTCTTTCGGAGAGTGGTTTAAAAGTTTTATACTCTACGTAAGAAAATATTTCAGTCTTCAAATTGTCTTGATCACAGTCAATTTTTTTCACTTTTGATAGAGAAAAACTAGACCAAAATGATTTCAGAATTCTCTTCTACTCGTTTGAATTGAAATGGATTCAAAACCAGCTCAAGCCACCTACGAATCTTCATTTACCCTATAAATAAGTGAGAAATTACATATGGCAACAACGGATTCACCATTCGAGATGCGATCGTAATGGAATCTTACTGCTTTTTTTGTGGCTCATTAAGAGATTTCTCGGGGTTTTTATCTGTCAATTTATTTATTCGTTACGGCCGCTTGAGAGCTTGAGAAATTGGCACTTTTCAATAAATTCCTCGACTTCTGATAGAGATTATCTGCCCACTAAATACGGCAACAATGACCGTTGTAATCGCTACGGATCGTGGGGACGCTACAGTTTTTTGCAAAAAAACACGTAACCGATCCTTTGGAGAATTGCGCTATTTTGCATAATGGAGTGCCCGTAATGGCGTAGGTTGAGTGCACTTTAAAATTAAGTGTGTGGGATTCGACGGGCGCTACTGGTGCAATGGCTCGATGCTAAGCGTTTATTTGGAGTTTTAGGTGACAAAACGACCATCCTGAATTTTAATTAGACCGATGGGTCACTA
Organism: Micraspis discolor; assembly: GCA_030674115.1. Taxonomy (NCBI): domain Eukaryota; kingdom Metazoa; phylum Arthropoda; class Insecta; order Coleoptera; family Coccinellidae; genus Micraspis; species Micraspis discolor. The sequence continues at coordinate 685,417 of JARTUT010001317.1, read as the reverse complement.
AGAGTGTCAAGGCGGTACAGAGTGAACTCAGTTATGTGAAGAAAAATAAGGATTCGAAAACGATTTATAAGGTATTTGCATTTTTGATGATGCAACTCGTATTGAATGAATATTTGAGCTATATCTACCAGTTCTTATTTAACATCTTCTTACCAGGGTTTCGATAGACGTCTCTTATCATTATCAGGGTGAATTATTTTTTGAGAAAGCTGAAAGTGTTCGATTTTCATATAAGTCTTGAAAGGTCCATTCCATCAGGATACTTCCAGCAAAGCATTGAAAAGCTACAAACAGTAGCGTAGCTAGGTAACCAAGGACCCTAGGACAAATTACAAAATCTGAACAGATTAAGTTTTATCAAATAAAAATATGAGATTTACAAATACTTTTAAAATGCTAATCTACTTAAGCTCTTTCTTGTACACTGCAGGGCAGGTAGGTTTGTGAAGGTTTGCCTAAGAAAATGAAATAGAGAATACTCAAATGTATGAAAAAGCATTTCGACTGTCAGAATAACATTATTCTAACTCCGTACAATCACATTTTTCAGGAGAGCAGCTTGAAAGTTTATCGTCAAACATAAATTAATCTATCGAAAGTAACGCCCTCGTTTTGACCAAATGCTATACTGTTCTCTAATCAATAGATACGAGTTTTGTATCAATATAATCCCTAAATCTAAGGAGTTAGGACACATTTTTAGCCTCAAAGGTAGAAATTATTCGAATTTTATAATGGGAGAATCAAATTTTTTTTAAAATTTTCAATAAAACGATTGAATGAAAAAAATTACTTTTATTGAAGGAAATAGTGAAAAACATTATAGTTAGATAGTAGGCACTCATTCATAGTGTAAAAGTTTCAAGACTGTTCACTTCTTTCTCTTATTTTTCTTGTCGGTTCTAGGGTGGTTTTGCGTCTGCTTGAAAATTGTTTCCCAAAATTCAATATCCACCTGAGGAAACTGTGGATAGAGACTTTTGATGCAATTTATTTATCCTCTGATATAGTTTTCAAAGCAGTTATTGTACTGGGGACTTCTAAAATATTATTTTCCTTACTGGTGCTTCTTGAAGATGTTTTTCTAGTTGAAATATTCAGGGTCTCATACTTTTCTTCGGTAAAAATTGTGCGGTATTCAATAGTTTCTTTCCCTTTCTGATATATAATGTGTTTAACTTTTGTATAGGGCAGTTTTTTCAGGTTTGTATCTACAGCCACTGCATTGTAGTTTTTGAAATTTTCTTTTTTCATCTGGTACACTACATAAGGATTCCTTGCTCTTACCTTGAGAAGTTTTCTTACCAAGTCCAGAGGGCTGTTGATATCAGCTCTTTGGAAAGATCTGTCTATATTACTATGGATTGCATCAACCTCCTGGACACAACTGTGACCTGGTTCCTGGAATTTCTGTTCAATAGTACATATTCCGTGTTTTTCATTAATAATAAAGTTGATAAAAGCAGTGCTCATGTGGGAATTTCGGTTCTGTGGTACACATGCATCGGACCAAAGAACTATCTTGGAAATAGTAGGATTATTTTCGACAAATTTCATAAGCATTTGCACTACTGTGGAAGCAATATCATTGCCCGCCCTTCCAGACATACCCTCATGCCAGAGAATGAATTATCCTTGTTTTTAACACATCACAGGCAGTCATACATTTTTGACAGATTTAGTCCAAATTCTAAGTACTCTTTTTGGGTGTTTTTCTGCAATAATGACCAGGCACCCGCGGAAAAGACTTAATATGTTCTTTTTCATTAGTCTGCTATTTTCTGGGATTTTAATTTTAGTCTTTTTCCTCTTTGATCACGTTAAGGTGTAATGGTTACTCCTGCTTTCTTTTGTGAATGGAAATAGGAAATTCTTCTACTACTAATGGACAAAATTGTTAAGTAAAACTCACGACAAACACGAATTTCTTGATCATTCACAAACAATTTGAATCTAAAACTGTACTGTCTTGGTCTAGATGAATTTTGGTTTTCCTTACGCACCCTTTGTTTAGGTATCTTGGTTGTAGTTTTGTCACAGAAATTGAATTTTTCATCATCATTCAACAACCAAAATTCACTGAATATTTTTTCGAAACATCTATTTTTTCTTATCTATATACTCCTGCCCACTTTGCCGTAGTTTCTTTCTTTCACTACTTTTCTACGTTTCGCTTCCTTTTTCTTGACAATTCTTTTCTACCCTACAATATAAATAATGCATTTGAGAATACTTTTCATTCTCGATATTTTGTGATTCATTTTTTCTATTGAAGAAGCAGTGGTATCTTTCACTTCAAAAACATTTCTTCTTGCACATAATTTTCTGTTTATGTACATCCATATTTTCAAGACATTCGAGTCATATACGTAATTTATATGTGTGAATAAAATTGTTGAGCTTACAATGTGATTATTTTGTCATTGAAATTTCAGAAGGTTTAAGACTTCCATTTCAACGATTTAGATATTTATTATTATTATTTTTACTAGTATAATTATTAGTTTTCATTCAAATTTCTCCATAGAACTTGTAGTTTTGCAGGAAAACAAAATAAATCGTTTTCTACCCTCAAAAACTCCCCCCAATTGCATATCGCGAACTCAAATCATCCGTAAATTATTTTTCCTTTTATTTTTGTTATATTCTCGTCCTTTTTCAACAGGTTCCATCCTACTATAATTTTTTTCTTGGCCATCGCAGGATTCGGCACTGATCTATAAACCTTATGAAGTAGGAATAAATTTTCCATTAACCAGTAAGCTCATGTTCAGCGTATTACATTTATGTAAAACTATTTCAAGGAATTATCTGAATATTCACCAAACACAGTGCCAAATCTATCCTCGAGCCTCATAACTCGTGAGAAAATTCCTCCTCAATCCGCCGATAATCGAACGGTCCCACGTCCGGACCCATGGGGAATTTCGAAAACGAATCGAGTCGTAAAATTTCCGATAGTCGGCATTTCGAATGAACGGCGAGAAATGTCGTTCGTTCGGACCAGTCCAAAGGTAAAGAAATTAAAAAAAGGGCGAGCGGAAAGCGTGCATTCACCGCGCGGTAAGTTAATTAACCGGAGCAGAAAGTGGAGAGTATATACACGGCGGCGTTGAATATTCATTAAAAATTTTACGACCCAGCGCAGTCCAATAAATAAAAACGCACACGGAGAAGACCGAAAATTACGAGATAGTAGGTGTCGTTCTACAAGAGATGGCCGGTTTCTGAGTTTTCGACCTTGTCCGGGTTCATTTTTCGAATGCATCTGAAAAGTTTCGCTTCGGTGCACCCAAAGGCCTCGTTTGAATTGCAAAATTCATGGTCTATCTACAAGTATAGTCCCACAATTGTATGTACTACCATACCGTACCCTATTTTCGTTACCCCAGTTGCCGAATGGACAAGGCTGGTGTTGCGTGCTAAACAGAAGGTGTGGGTTCGAGTCCCACCTGGGGTACTAATCATTTTGTTAAGAGCAATATAGCTTTCGAGCATTACTATTCAATGGTACTGTTCCGTTTGCCAGCCTACTGTTTGACATTCCTAGAGGTAAAATAGATCATATGCCTGACTTTGGTAACTCTTTGAACTGTTGATCTCGAATGCAATGTTGCCAGATTGATACTCTTTTTTGTTCCATAAGGTTAAGAATTTTATTTTTTTAACTAATCTGCCAACTGTGCAAATTTTGATTATATTTTATTTATTGATTTACGTGTGTTCCGTTCCACCGGATGTTCAATTTGCACAATTGGCCAATCAGTTCAAATAAAATTCCAAAACTTATGAAACAAAAAGAACATCAATCTGTCAACACTGTAGAAAGCAAGCAAACGGAAATATACGGTTGAAACCTCAGACTATATAAGATAAACAAAGAATTCCTTTGTAAAATGTCAATTTGTTTTGGCTCTCTCATTGAGATTCTTAACCTCATTGAAAGTCTCTTGTGAAACCTCACCCGGCAACACCGCATAAAATCTTTTTCCATTTACTCGGGTCCCAATATTTTCAGGGTCAAAATGATTTGAACAAATGAAAATTGCTTTCTTTGGGCAAATACTTGAACATCCCAACAGCGAAGCCCAAATTCTTCTTTTTTCATCATCATCTGGGAACCTTAATTAAAGAAAACCTCATTTTATCTTATAATAATCTCATTGAAAACTTTCCTATTAAAACTTTCCACGCTACTGAACATGTAAATAACTGAGTACTTCGGTTCTAACAATACACTTATTTATGAAACGATAAATTCGGATTAAAATTCCTGTCTTTACTACAACTTTCACACTTACGAACTATTTCTAGTGCGATGAAAAGTAATAAACAATAAAAAATATGAAAAACCTAATACTGACACTCACAAATTTTCTTCAATTGGCGTGTTTATTTTCGGTGCAGAGGTGGCAACGTGTGTCTTCTGGAACATGTGACCTTCAAATTGTTAAGCAGAGAATGGAGCAGTGTTGTCTCGACTTTAACCTGAATTTCTTTCAATCTGCGGTCTCTGACATCAAATAGTAGAATCAACTAAAGCTTTTCTTTTACTTCTTTCTAATATATCCGATACGATAGTTTCAATTCAAAATATATAATTTTTACAATGTTTTGATTGCGAATTGGAGAAAAAGTTTTCATTCACATTTATAGGGGAATAGAGAAACCTACTATTTGCTCAGTTTGGCAACATGAAAATTTTTTATGACCTGAGTGGACCTGCTCAATACGTTGCAATCGACCAGCTCTAAATTTCAGATGCGACACTTTTCAATGAAAATAAAGCGGTCTATTCTTATATAGTCTCAGCACAGTATAGGGACTAAGCAGTAGTCGCACTCCGTGGATTTTCTTACACCAAGTCTGACTCGCGCATTCCTCCCTGCGCATAACCTAAAATGTTCATTATTTTCATCAATAATTCTAAGATGTCATTATTATTATTTTAGACATCTTAAATAATTCCTTTTATAATTAATTCGTTCAATATATGGAAGAATATAATTTTTCTAAGATCTATTTAAAATTCAAAGAAGAAGTTGAAGAAAAAAGATGCAACCTAACTTATAAATTCAGTGGAATTTCTTTGAGTCAAAATCTACCATAAACCAGCAAAGCTCATTTATTCGATAATTTATTTTCATTCAAGTAAGTATTCTGTTTCAATTATGTGTTATTTTCAAATTAATTCCAAAATGGTTAACAATTGTAGCGTAACTAACTGCAAAAGCAATGGTCTCAATAATCCGAAACTTTCTTTTTTCTCAATACCGTTAGACACTGACAGGTGAGTGATACATATAGTATTGTAGAAAATGTTGTTTATTAAAAGTTCTGTTATTTGAGTAGTGCTTCATTCAACCATGGAGATTCAGTAGCCTAACCACTTACGAATGGTAACGAGTCTAATGAAAGATTATCTTTACTCATAGTGAGAAAAACTGAAGTGACTCAAACATCACCAAGTTTGTCTGCCTACACTCCAAGAAAAATAAGGTTGCAGAATATGGTGAAGAATTTGAAGAGGAGAAAGATTTCAATGAAGGAGAAAGAAACTGTACAAATTGAGGATGAAAGTTTCATTCGATTCTGTAGGCATAATTTCAGTTCGAACATGGCGGATTTCATGATAGCCCAATTGCAACTCAATAGAACAAATCCCTATGGCTACAGGTACTCCATCGCTTATAAACAATTTGCACTTACTATCAATTTTTTGGGACCTAAAGTTTATAAATTTTTAAGAAAACCTTTTTCCTTACCTCACAAGGCTACTCTATGCAGAATAACTACCAAATGGAACTTTTCCGTTGGTTGGAATGAATATGTATTTCAAGCAATTTCGGTGAAAGTAAAAACTATGACAGAAAGAGCCAAGGATTGCATATTATGTGTTGATGAGATGTCTATCAAAACTCATTTTTTTTTTATGATATATCTCTTGACCAAATAATTGGGTTTCACCAATGCAATGGTAACAGATCTTTCGAACCTGCTAATTGTACATTAGTTTTAATGTATTTTCAGTTTGTCAGTATTCGTTTTATTTATAGATTAGGTACAAATTTTCTGATGGAATTGATCTTAATGCAAATTTACCACATTACCACAGCGTAAACATTCATTCTATATATTTCTATCATATCACTTACAAAGTCCTTGTATACTTGTTGTTATTTTGAATGTAATGATGTATACATAATTGTTGACTGAAATGCATGCAAAATTAAACTATATTTTCATGATGCTGTATAGTATTTCATTCCCTTGTATATTACTATATTATATTCATTATAGAAATATGAAAAATATAATTTTATATCAGGAAATCAGTTTTTTTATTGTATTTATGAGAAGATAATTCAATATTACCTGATAACTGTACTACAAGTTTAGATTAGACTGAACGAATCTTGAGAAATATAAACAAACTGGGAGAAATCCACTAACAAGTAACAAATTATATGCTCTGATGTTGATTTAATCTGGAAAATTTACTACATTTATCTAATCGCATTAAACAGGATTCTTAAATTCAAAAGAAATTTGAAGCAAGAACATTTATATGGGGCCTATTACAGAAATCAATGTTTTTTGCAACATTTCGTGTTGAGGGGGTTTGCCGATAGTTAAGAATTCCATAATCAAATTCCTCTTTTCATTAATTGTATATAGTAAGAAATAGTATCAGTTCAAACCAAATCATCAGAGAATTCATTGAAAAAATTTGTTCGAAACAATTCAATATAAAAATAGTTATTTTTCATGGACTCGAAGATAAATGTTTCAGTGAAATTATAAGTATTAAGGATTTGATATTAAACACATTCGATGTTTTCAACCACCAACTACTTATTTTTCCATATAATACCTACTCTTCAACTCAATATTCGTTTAGAAAAATTTTAATGAGTGATTTCATTTGCAATCCTAAGGTACCGTAAACCGGGGCTACTTTGCACCACAGGTGGTTACTTTGCCCCAAAGACGAAAAAAGTTGCCACGCAACATTACAGCAAACCAATGAACTGCAAACGCACTGTTTTGAGTTTATCCGATAGGTAGCACCACTAGGAGGGTGACACAGCATTTTCAAGACATCCGCCATATTGGACAGTTGATTTGTTTGGCTTGTAAAGTTGAGTCACATTTTGCTGATATTTTACTTTAAAAAAAGTGGTATTTTCAACCCGTTTGCAGACATCTAAAGGTAAGCATAAGTGTTTATTTATGGAGTACAACTATTTGTTAACAAAATTACATTGCTAAGATCAACCTATTAAGTGTTTTTCACAACTTATACATTTTTAGTTTCATAGGTTATGTTTCTGGTGAAAATGGGGTAACTTTGCCCCAGCAACAAAAGTGGGGCAAAGTTACCCCACATTAAAATCTTGCTTATTTTCAGCAATATTAGCTTGTTTGTTTTAGGATTTTACTAAATAACTGTATGTAGGTATGTCTCTTACAGCACAGGACTGTGCGTGTATGTGAAGGTTAGAGTTTTAATAACATATACACTTGGCGCATACTATTTTGTTGTTTTTTTTTAGATAGTTCGAGCTTACAAACGAAAACTTGGTGCTCGACGCTATGCCGATTATTCACCAGAACAATTAGAGGAATGTTTACAAGCAATAAGGAGTGGTTCATACAGCCATCGTCGAGCTGCAGAACACTTTAATATACCAAGACGAACTATTTTAAATAAACTTAAAGAGAAGCATACTAATAAAGTAGGGAAACCTACAATATTTTCCAGAGAGGAGGAAGAATCTTTTGTTTCGTACATAGAAACATTGAGTGATTTTGGGTTTCCGATAACTACGGAAGATCTCAGAAATGTCATTAAAATTTACTTAGAGAGAACTAGCCGTGTAGTAAAAGATTTTCAAGGAACAAGCCTGGTCTTGAGTGGCTAAAACATTTCTTGAAACGTCATGGAAGATTGAAAGAACGTATGGCATCCAACATTAAAAGAAGCCGAGCTGCAGTCACCGAAGATATCCTGCAGGATTATATTAAAAACTTGCAAGAAGTTATCAAAGACGTCCCACCTGAAAATATTTGGAATCTAGACGAAACCAATTTAGCAGATGATCCTTCAAAGAAGAAAGTTATTTGTCGCCGTGGGACAAAATATCCTGAAAAAACTTTGTAATTTTTCCAAATCAAGCACTTCTGTAATGATTTGTGGCAGTGCGGCTGGTGAAATATTGCCGCCCTTTGTTGTTTACAAGGGTACCCAGATGTGGGACGTTTGGACTGGAGGTGGCCCAAAGAACACTCGCTATTTTAGCACAAAGTCTGGGTGGTTTGATGGTCCAGCTTTTAATGAATGGTTTGAGAGCTTGTGCCTGCCCCGACTTAAGAAATCTGAAGGAAAAACAGTTGTGATTGCGGATAACCTATCCAGTCATCTATATATGAGTATTTTTGAAAAGTGTAGAGAAAACAATATCAGTTTTGTATGTCTCCTCCAAACAGCACCCATCTAACGCAACCACTGGACGTTGCTTTTTTAGACCCATGAAGGTTGCTTGGAGACACATCTTACGTAACTGGAAAGATACCCCAAGCGGTATGAGAGCAGGGTCTTGCCCAAACACGTCTTCCCCTCATTGCTTAAAAACTTCTGGAAGACTTGGAGCCCAATATGAAAAAAAAATCTTGAAAGCGGATTTAGAAAAACTGGGATATTTCCATGTGACATACAGCCTCTACTAGACAGAATAGGCCAAAAAGCAGTTGAACCCTCAGCTGTGAGCTCAGCATTTTTAGAGCTTGTGCAAACAACCAAATCTCTAATAGGCGATAAGCCCACAAACCCTACAAGAAGGAAGAAAGTACAACTTCCAGCAGGTAAAAGCCTGTCCAATGAAGAAATGCTAGATAACACTCTGATTTCTCTCCCTAGCACAAGTAAAACCTCTAATGAAAGTGTCAAATCTAAGATTAAGAAGCCTCCCAAAACGAAAAGCCGCAGATGTTATGAGGACAGTGATGAGGATGATGACATTTTAAGTGAAATGGAATTAAATCTTAATGAAAGTTCAGATGAAGACTGGAATTCGTTCAGTAGACAACAAATTGAAATGATGGAAGAAGAAAACAAGGAACCAAATAAACCAACCATTCAATCAATAAAAAGGAAGTGGGCACCTTCGTTGTCGTGATTTATCAAGATGAATACTATCCTGGCGTCATTGAAAGTCTGAATGAAGAAGGTGCTGTAGTGAGTGCTATGTTTAAGACTGCGAAAGGAAATTGGAAATGGCCAGAAAAAAGGACTCAATCCATTACTCTTGGGAAGAGATTGTTGGTAGTATAAATCCGCCAAAAAGTCAGCAGAAGGGGCATGTTCAGCATCCCAGAACTTATAAATGACATTAACTAACCTTTGATGTTCTTAACAAATATAATTCATGATTTAATAACCTGTTTTTGTATTCTTCACATGAGGTTTAATATAAACATTTCTACAGATGATACCTATGATTTTTGTTTTTCTTCCCAAAATGCATTTATTTAAAGAGTACACTTCTAAAGAGTTGTACTACTCAAATCAAGTGTGTTACTTTACCCCAGTCCATTTTTACTATGAGAAATCATCTATTTTTCCATGTGGGGCAAAGTTACCCAACCACGGGGTAACTTTGCTCCGCTTTTCAGATAATAAAAAATGATTAGAAAACATTGTAAACTGGTCATTAAGGTACATAAACGTGTTCTTTAGATAGTTTTTAGTTGATCGAAAACGATCCCGATCATTTCTCTCTGACAACTGTCGTAACAATTATGATTTTGTTAAAAAAGGGCCAAAAAGTGGAGCAAAGTAGCCCCGGTTTACGGTACCTATGATTTTTAACACATTTCAAAAAGTTTCAGAGGCACCGGTTCTGCTGTTTCTGAGTACACTATTGAGTAAATTTAATCACTAATTACTGTTTCTTTCAAAGTTATATTAAAACCACAATAAAACAATATATCTTTTATTAAATGCGTTCTGTTAGTGAGGAAATGTGATTACATTTACAGTTACATTATGAGCGGAGTTATAATTTTTATATGAATATAGACTAAACCACACTCTAAATATCACTGTGAAAACTTATTACCAGCTTAAATCAAAATATTTAAGTTTTTAGATAACGCAAATAACCTTTTCTAATCAATTTTTACATTCGCGGTCGATTAGGTTATGCGCAGGGAGGAATGCGCAAAATCGACGGAGTGCGACTACTGCTTGGTCCCTATACTGTGGTCTAAGCTTTGAACTATTGATCTCGAATGCAATGTTGCCAGATTGATATTCTTTTTTGTTCCATAGGGTTTGGAATTTTATTAAAAATAATCTGCAAACTGTGCAAATTTTAATTTCATTTTATTTGTTGATTTTCGTGTGTTCCGTACCACCGGATGTTCAATTTGCACAATTGGCCGATCAGTTCAAATAAAATTATAGAACAAAAAAGAGCATCAATCTGGCAACATTGCATTCGAGACAACAGATTCATAGACTTCACGAAGTCAAGCGCAAGGGCTGTTTTACCTCTAGAAAGCTCAAACGCAAGGTAGGTAAACGGAACTGTATGGTCGAGTCGTGATGCTCGGAATCTGTAGCTCTTGACAAAATGTTTAGTACCCCAGGTGGGACTCGAACCCACACCTTCTGTTTAGCACGCAACACCAGCCTTGTCCATTCGGCAACTGGGGTAACGAGTAAGGTGACATTTTAATCAATTTGTCTGCAGAGCTGGAAACCTGAAATTTTTCTAAAGAGAATGCACTGCTGTGGAATCATAATGGCGGGAAATATTTGATCAAGGAACTGGTGTAGAATTATTATTTGGGCCATATTTACCATTTCTTATTGCTAATTTTTCCTACCATTGTTTCGATACACATCTTCAAACGTTCTGAAGGTTAATTGGCGTTTGATAAAGTAGAAATTGTCTAGATTGACAGAACTTTGAGAGTTGATAAAATTTGTTCTTATCTATGGTATGAAGGTTTCTTGAAGTTAGATGTAACAATCATCCTCCAAACCACCGGCAACTCTTTCAATGGGACACCAATGGGATCGAAAGCGGCCTTCATATTTCTGACTCCTTGTCTTTTTCTCTTGTATCATTCGGTTCTTTCAATTTTATAGATGCATCATTTTTTTTATACCGATTATTCTTATTTACCGCATGTTAGACTAACTCTGATCTATCGGTACCTAACATTACGTAAAGCTTCTGAATTTCTTTCATTCATACTATCAAAGGGCGCTGTACTTTATATATTCAAATTTCGTTCTTTGATTTACATTATCACATTCAAATTTTGTTAAGTTAAATTAGTATCTCATGTTTTGAATTCTTACAAATTTCAGAAAAACGAGTCAAGTGCTAGCGGAGCCCCTACAAATAAACAGTAATACTACCAGAGCAAAAACTCAATTTAACTTAACTTTACTGTACAAGGCAGTATTCTGGGTCCAATATTATTTGTAATCTTCATAAACGATTTGTATAAAATCGCACTTAACTCAGATTCAACTATTTCAAGTTTTGCTGATGACACGAATTTGTTGTTAGGAGCAAAAACAATGGCAGAATTGATTTATAAAAGTGGAATTTTCTTTAACAGAGCACAATCATGGTTTAAACAAAATAAATTGATGTTAAATGAGAAAAAAACGAACGTTGTAATTTTTAGTACTAATCGATATAGATTAGAAAAACCAGAACAAATAACCATAAATGATAATGGAATTTCTCTCTCGGAATACACAAAATTTTTAGGTGTATACATTGATGGGTTTTTGAAATTTGACCACCATACAGATATTGTGTCAAAAAAACTCAGTGGAATTTGTTATGCTATGCGAATAACCTCTAGGTATGTTGGTGTTGAATCACTTAAAATACTGTATCATGCTAATTTTGAGTCTAGATTAAGATATGGCATAATTTTTTGGGGACGTAGAGAAAACTTAGAAACAATGTTCATAATTCAAAAGAGAATAATAAGGATTATGTATAAAATGAAATACAGAGAAAGTTGTAGGGGAGCATTCAAACAAAAAGGTCTTTTAACTGTAAGTAGCTTATATTTCAATGATTGTTTAATATTCTTATTTAAAAATAGAAATAATTTCAATATAACTCAAAAATACTAGTCTAGATCATTGGATATAAATTATCCTATACATAGACTAACATTGACAGAGAACAACCCATCATATATGTGTATAAGAATATTTAATAAACTGCCTAATAGAATAAAATGTAAAAATCTCAAAAAATTCAGAAAAGAAGTGTACTCTTTGCTAAGAAACTTGGAGCCATATAACTTGGCAGAATATTTTGGTGCACAGTTAGTCTAGTGTGCATGGTTTGTTATACTGTACTGTGAAGTCATTTCATTCATTGTTGCATTGAATTATGTAGCGATAAACATTATTTGAGATAAAGTTGTTGTTGTTGTTAACTGGGTGATAGAAACAATCTTAGTACATGATTCAAGTCATGCGCTGCGCCGCAAACGCGCATGGATTCGTCTAGATCAGTGAGGGTTCCAAGTTGCGCCAGCGTTACGTGTGGTCGACTCGCGCTTAAGGCGAAAATCACACCACAAGGAACTACGTTTATGAAATACAGATGTGATGTGACAGATCTTACATTGGTTAGACTCAACGCCCTATTATAGTCAACATCAGAGAATATCGAAAACTATTTCTTCCTACTAAATTACACAGTTGACTGCAGGTTTTAAGTAAAGTCTTCGGAGCATTTTTGTGATTAAAAACTGCATAATAGGATTTACAGTTTCACAGATTTTGAGTCAGCACATATGCATTATTTGTAGGAATGGATTTCCCGACGACAATCCATTTAAAGCCAGACGATTACCTTGTCTGTGAGAAGAATAGTTACCAATGCAAAAAAACATAGAAGTGAAAAATTTTTAAAAAATCAGTAAAAGTGGTAAGTGAATAACCTTTACCGAAGTCTTTGTGTCGACTGCGGAATGACAGATACATCCTCAATACCGAAGCCCCAGTGGCCTAATGGATAAGGCATCGGCCTCCTAAGCCGGGGATTGTGGGTTCGAGTCCCATCTGGGGTAAAAATATTTTTGTCATGCAATTTTACTTAGCGTTCCCGTCTCTGTATACCGCTTACCGCACCCTCGAACACAATTTACTCTAATAGTTCTGATTTAGATGAGTCCTTACATCTATGAGTGTGAATTTATTTCTGAAATATTCAGTAATATTTTCTAAATATCCGTTAACATAAGGCAATGACATATAATCTCGTTTATCTACCTCTGTTAGATTCGAATAATTTAATGTCATTTTATTTTGTTTGTTGGATACCATTTTTGGCGCTCTTGTTCACCCGAACAGAGTGCCTATCATTTTGCCCGAATGTCTGTAATTTTGGAATATCTAGCCGAAAATGGTCTCAATCGATTGGGTTCGACTCCGTGATGAAGAATTCGTGGCGAAAGTTGAGTCTGTCCGGCCGGCCGGTCGTATCCTCTCTAGCATCCAAAAGGAATCAGCTAGAGTTTTCATATTTTCAGAATAGGTTAATTGTCCAAATATCTCGGTCAAGTTCGTTATTGGGCCAAATCCGTCGGATGGTTCAGTAGTTATGAGCATTTGGAATTTTGTTTCCTCAATAACTACTAGAATATCCATCCGATCAAGTTGATACTTGGAATGTTATTGAGGCAGGCTGAAACAAAACGGCTTGCAAAATATCGCAGAAATCGTTAAGCTAGAAAATTTTTAAAAATTCCCAAAAAAAAATTTTCAATACTCAATATCTCCTAAGACTTTATTTAGATTTAAATAAAAATCCGTATATATATTGAGGTTACCGATAATTTACTCATCCTCAAATTTCATTATCGTAGCTTTCCCCTTCTGAAGATATGATCATTTTTTCATTTACTCAAGAGAAAAATAGAAATGTCATGAAGTCCGAGCTTTGTCATTGAAAGATTTGCCATCACAGATCGATATTCGTTTGACAACTTGCGGACCTAGATATCAGTGTCAGTTGGCGTAATATCAATCAAAATTTTTTGATAAAGGTTTGTTTATTCATTGGGCTTTCATATTTACATCACATTGTCCCATAGTACGGAAAAAGACTATTGTTCACCCGATCAGAGAGCTTATAGATTTGTTAAGGTTTGAATATTTACTCGCAAGTAGGTCAACAAGAGCGCCAAAGCAATCTGACCTCACGTCAGTGCTTTCTAATTTTTTTCTATAATTGATGGATCGTAACCGTTGTTATATCACATTCAATAATAAATGTTTCTGAACGTATCGGCACTTTTAATAGTATATAAATAAAATAATTATATAACATTTGACATTTTTTTGACTTATGTCATCGTATAATATATATCGACCAATAAGTTTATTCAGTGTTATTTTCAAGAAAAGTTAATTCTTTTCAGAATTGAATCTTCTATAGAAAATGCTCTAGAAAATTTCCAGGGAGGCTTTAGGAAAAATAGAAATTGTTCAGATCAGGCTTCAAATTCAGGTTGAAATAGAAACTGCTTTCATTGATTTATCTTCGGCATATGACATTGTGTGGAAAGATGGATTGATTTTCAAACTCTTTACCCATCTGAAGTGTGAGAAAATTGTGAGATTATTAGAAAATATGTTATATGATAGAAGGTTTCGTGTTTTTGTTGACAATAAGAGAAGCAATTTCAAAAAATTGAAAAATGGTCTTCCACAAGGATCAGTTCTAGCTCCTTCTCGTTTCAATTTATATCTCAGTGATTCACCCACGACATCATCTCATACATTTGCTTATTATGCTGATGACAATTCTATTGTTTACCACCATACGGATTTCCATACTCTGAAAAACATAGTAAGCATCATCAGTATCAGATAAGATCAAATTTTATGAAATCTCAAAGTTATATCAATCTAAAAAATTTCAGGTTTCCAGCTCTGCAGACAAATTGATTAAAATGTCACCCTTACTCGTTACCCCAGTTGCCGAATGGACAAGGCTGGTGTTGCGTGCTAAACAGAAGGTGTGGGTTCGAGTCCCACCTGGGGTACTAATCATTTTGTTAAGAGCTATATAGATTTCGAGCATTACGACTCGATCTTAACAGAGTTCCGTTTGCCTACCTGGCGCTTGAGCTTCCTAGAGGTAAACAGCCCTTGCGCTTGACTTGAATGTTACTGCCAGATTGAAGTTCTTTTTGGCGCTCTTGTTCACCCGAACAGAGTGCCTATCATTTTGCCCAAATGTCTGAATGTCTGTAATTTTGGTCAAAATCGAGCCTGTCCGTCCGTCCGGCCCGGCCGTATCCTCTCTAGCACCCAAAAGGAATCAGCTAGAGTTTTCAAATTTTCAGAATAGGTTAATTGTCCAAATATCTCGGTCAAGTTCGTTATTGGGCCAAATCCGTCGGATGGTTCCGTAAGTTATGAGCATCTGAAATATTGTTTCCTCAATAACTACTAGAATATCCATCCGATCAAGTTGATACTTGGAATGTTATTGAGGAGGCTGAAACGAAACGGCTTGCAAAATTTTGCAGAAATCGTCACGCTAGAAAATTTTAAAAATTCCCAAAAAAAATTTCAATACTTAATATCTCCTAAGACTTCATTTAGATTTAAATAAAAATCCGTATATATATTGAGGTTACCGATATCTTACTCATTCTCAAATTTCATTGTCGTAGCTTTCCCCTTCTGAAGATATGATCATTTTTTCATTTACTCAAGAGAAAAATAGAAATGTCATGAAGTCCGAGCTTTGTCATTGAAAGATTTGCCATCACAGATCGATATTCGTTTGACAACTTGCGGACCTAGATATCAGTGTCAGTTGGCGTAATATCAATCAAAATTTTCATAGAATTCATAGAGGTAGAATTCGATGTCGATGACGTTGTCAAAATTCAGAAAAGCACAGACGTAATATTAATAAAAAATTTTTTTATCATAGTGAAAGAATTTGATGGCTTTGTCAAAACTCAGAAAAGCAAAGACGTAAGTTTTTAGGAGAAGCATAGAACAAAATTTGGTGAAAATTATGAGTAGTTATTTTCAAATTGAGATAAAGGTTTGTTTATTCATTGGGCTTTCATATTTACATCACATTGTCCCATAGTACGGAAAAAGACTATTGTTCACCCGATCAGAGAGCTTATAGATTTGTTAAGGTTTGAATATTTACTCGCAAGTAGGTCAACAAGAGCGCCAAAGCAATCTGACCTCACGTCAGTGCTTTCTAAATTTTTTCTATAATTGATGGATCGTAACCGTTGTTATATCACATTCAATAATAAATGTTTCTGAACGTATCGGCACTTTTAATAGTATATAAATAAAATAATTATATAACATTTGACATTTTTTTGACTTATGTCAGCGTATAATATATATCGACCAATCAGTTTATTCAGTGTTATTTTCAAGAAAAGTTAATTCGTTTCAGAATTGAATCTTCTATAGAAAATGCTCTAGAAAATTTCCAGGGAGGCTTTAGGAAAAATAGAAATTGTTCAGATCTGGCTTCAAATTCAGGTTGAAATAGGTACTGCTTTCATTGATTTATCTTCGGCATATGACATTGTGTGGAAAGATGTATTGATCATCAGTATCAGATAAGATCAAATTTTATGAAATCTCAAAGTTCTATCAATCTAAAAAATTTCAGGTTTCCAGCTCTGCAGACAAATTGATTAAAATGTCACCCTTACTCGTTACCCCAGTTGCCGAATGGACAAGGCTGGTGTTGCGTGCTAAACAGAAGGTGTGGGTTCGAGTCCCACCTGGGGTACTAATCATTTTGTTAAGAGCTATATAGATTTCGAGCATTACGACTCGATCTTAACACAGTTCCGTTTGCCTACCTGGCGCTTGAGCTTCCTAGAGGTAAACAGCCCTTGCGCTTGACTTGAATGTTACTGCCAGATTGAAGTTCTTTTTTATTCCATAAGTTTTGGAATTTTATTATCACTAATCTGCCAACTTTGAAAATTTAGATTCAATTTATTGAGTTTCGTGTGTTCCCCACCACCGGATTTTCAATTTCCACAATTGACCGATGAGGTCAAAAAAAATCCAAAACTTAAGGAACAAAAAAAATCATGAATCTGGCAACATTGCATTCACTATAGTCAAGTCTGAGGACTGTTTCACCTCTTAGAAGGTCGAACGATAGGCAGGCAAAGGGAGTCGTAATGCATGAAATATGTGTGGATTTCAACAAAATGGTTAGTAACCAGGTGAGACTCGAACCCGCACCTTTCGGCTCAGAATACCGCAGCCATTCGGCAACTGGGGTAACGAAAATGGTTGGCGCATTTCGATAAAATTACCTTTATTGAATATCTGCTGAAAACAGTATATTGGTAGTTAAGCTCTAATAGAATTTCATAATACTCATTCACCCACTTATGCGGGGAGCCAGGGTTTTTTTACTGTGGTTTTTTCCCTAGGCTTTCAAGTCTTACACCGAATTGTAAAACATCCTGTCACCAACCCCAGCTAACATTGGTTTGTAAGCCAATAGTTCGAAAGGTTATATAATATATACCCACGTTTTTATGTATATATAGATCTGTCTCTTTCCATAGTCGGCCTATTTAAAAATATACTAGAACTCAAGATAAATTTTATACATAAATCCTATTGTACTAATGATTTCCTAATGGCTTTCACATAACAGGAAGATCATCGACCTATCAAGGAAAAATAACTCTTTTGCTTCATCTATTAGAAGCAATAAAAGTGGATATTTTAAATAATTTGAAATTTATACACGTCAATGGTCCCTAAAAATTTACATAGTGAATTCAATCATCTCTGAAATGTCACTTGGTGAGATTAACCATTGAATTTACTATAGCATAACGATATACTTTGCAAAATTCAGTTTTGCACTGTCAGATCAACAAAACACAAAGAAGAAAAATACCGATAATTATTTTCTGATGAAAACTGGAAACACGAAAAATTGTCACGCTAGGCCAGTGGGGTATGGCATTGGCGGCGTGGCCGACAGAGAGAGAGACAGACCTTCAATATCCAAGATGTAAGGGTCTAATTCAATAAACATAAACCGTTTATGGCCCCAGGACGCGCTACATCCTCGGAGGCGGCAAAAATGAGTCTCGAAGAAGGAAGCCATGCTCTCGGGACGTAGGCCACGCACATTCTAAATGAATTGATCCAATTTCCCAAAAAGCACTAAGGCGAATAAATTGAAAATGATTGTTCAGAATCTAGTAAACTTTCACATAGACAAAAGTTTTGTTAAGGGAATATAAAAATATCATAGAATATTCATGAGGAATAGTTAAATAGATTAGACCTCTGCCTTCATTAGATACAGGCCAAAGTTTTTTAAAGTTTTGGTCTTAATCCACTTGATGAATTTTTTTTCTTGAGACCAATTCTCCTAAACTTACATCAAAGTTACAAAGCTGATTATTTTATGTATCAAATTACAACTTATAGAGATCTCATTGCAAAAAAAAGAGTGAAAATAGTTTTATACTTTATTTTTTAATTTTTTTTTACGTGATTGATAATCTGAAATTCTCTGAAAATAATTACAAGCCGAAAACCATTAATGATTACGGAACATAAGGGATGTTTTGGATACCCCATGACTCGAGGAAATTAATTTTTTTTTAAACTTCAATCTCCCGCCCACCCTGTATGAGTTTACAGGTGCTTGACATATGCCAAAAGGAATCATTATTAATTCATTATTATCATTAATTCATCTTTTTGATGCACACGTTCATAAAACCAAAAATAAATCCATTCTAATTAATACTGCACATAGATGAACTTACAGGTAGGAATGCACTCCACTTTCTCAAGGAATAAGATTCCGTCTTAAATCATCTATCTACTGAATTTCTGTGTTGAGATCTAGATTGAAACAGATAATTTTGCATAATGCATATTATAGCCTGTAGGAGTATTTAAGGGGTTTTACTTTTGGTATTTTATTCCAGATCTTCATTATTTTTTTCACTTGTAATTTCTTCTTACCTTCTATAGACTCGTTTTCTACATGTAATAATGACTAAAAGGATAGAGAATAAAATGTGATGTTATGTTATCACTGGAAACTTTGTGTTTCTATTGATAGTGACTTTCATTTCAAAATTAATGATCTGAATTATTAGGCAACACACAATACTTAATCTTGCCCAACTTACTCTGAATTGATCTCAAATGCACTCTTTGTAAATGAACACAATTTTCGAATAATGCATATTATAGCCTGGGGGAGTATTCAAGGAGTGTAGCTTTTTGTTGAGATATATTGCAGATGTTCATTACTTTTTTTTACTGGAAATTTTTCTATTGACGTGTCCTCTATACGCAACAGAGTCTAAAAGGTTCAATCTAAATGTTATGTTATGTTATCACAGTAAACTTTGGGTTTTAATTGATAGACAGTGATTTTCGTCTTGAAGTTAGTGATTTCAATTATTAGGCAACACATAATACTTGATCTTTCCCAATTTACACTAAATTGTTCTCAAATGCACTCTCTGTCAAGTCAACACAATTCTCGAACTTTTTTTGTGATATATAAGACCCGAATTTCTTCAGATAACTTCTCAGAAACCGTGAATCGGTCTGCTCTGTTATGATGTTGTTGATTTCTGAACATATTTCAACTTCGTGGGGTTTCCTATTTTCCTAATATTTCAAAGTGAATGATGTACAATAAAGATTTCATTATACCATCTATATATACTATCCACTCTTGAATTATTGCCAAAAATCTCAACACCTAAATTTCTTGTGAAGGATTGAGAAGGACATTTCGTATACGATTCCGGAAAATCTTTGTTTTTTCCAACTTCCATTCGAATTTCTTAGCGTGCGGAGAGTTAAAATAGCCCCCTAACTCTTTGTATAAATCGAGCCAATCATGGCGATTTTATACTCATTCATAAATTTGATAATACTATGAGCTCCATAATGTCGGGACGAAGGGTCAAAATAACCTCTTAGCATTAGGACTTGTTATATCAAATTCGGACTCCTGGAAGAATATCTGTTTTTTCATGAGCTCTCATTCATTCATTCATTCATGAGCTTAAATTTTCTGCATGCAGATAAGGTGCTTGAACCTAATCCAGTTTTCGAGAAGTAAGCTTCGAAGGACGCCTTGTGTCAAATTCAGACATATCTCTTTCTTCGCTTAGGAATGAAGTGGCCAAATTTCCTCCATATCAGTTATAAAAGACTTCTTTTATCACATACAAATTTTCTGAAAAATCGTTTTGTTTTTTCCTTCAAAATTCAGTAGTACTTATTTCAGTTATAGAGTTATTCTCTTGTAGATTGAAGAAGCTTTCTGTTTTCAATAACATCAATGACTAACAGTACCACAACACTAATTAATATCTAGCATTGTGGAAAACCTTCGAAATAGAATATATAACTATTTGAAAGGAAAGAAATGATTTAAAAGACTGAGATGGTAAACAAAATTACGTATAAACAAACAGATTTTATCTGAAACTCAAAGTTCCGAATCTTACCTGGAATTACAGGTATTATTTTCGGATTCATAC
This sequence comes from Micraspis discolor, assembly GCA_030674115.1. NCBI lineage: Eukaryota > Metazoa > Arthropoda > Insecta > Coleoptera > Coccinellidae > Micraspis > Micraspis discolor. The sequence continues at coordinate 664,804 of JARTUT010001317.1, read as the reverse complement.
CAAGAGAAGTTTATGTCAACAGCAGCTCTGAAAAAAATTAGGGAGATCATTCGGATAACTTCTGAGGGTTTTTTATTTATTCTTTCAGATAAATAAACTTGCCTAAGCATTCTTAATCGCCTGCACCCCTGAAAAAAACGTGAATGATTTATTTCAACATCATACGGAGCTCATGCCCCGGGAGCAATCGTATATTAGGTATTTAATTCCCTGATTTATGGTTCAACAAACATAAATAATTATAAATTGCCCTTTCCGTTCACTCAGATACTGATGACTGATATAGGTGTACATGGACCGTTCAATTAAAATTCTGAGTATACATTTTTTAGTGTGACAATTTTATTTTTTCATTCAGGGTAATAAATTAATTAATTTAACCGCTCAAGATGATAGAATGCTTAACTTCAAGAAGCAGCTTATTCTGCTTATTATAGACTGATTCTCGAATTGTGGAAAATGCCTACTCGGGTTTCAATGTACAAAAGAGTGTTGCCTTATTTTTTTATGAGGCGAAACGGGGTTGAATCAACCATTGAATGCTATTTAGGTTATATGGGGTTGCTATTATTAATTGGGTTTGACGACCTAACTGTATGATGATATTCTTAATTTTGAGAGGATCTAAGGCCAAGTTATAAGAGAAACACATTCAACAAAAAGGCCGACGTATCGATTTATTTAAAATCTTTATCAAGGCACTGGAAAAAAAAACGATACATTTTAAAATACAGTGACAAATTTCAAAAGATTAAAATGACTAAACATATAAAAACAAATATAAAGAATACAAATATCATATAAGACAGTAAGTTACTCACATTGTAGGGTGGCTTCTCTTGTTATTAATATATATATAGCGAGCTGTATCATGACATACTACGTTTCATCCATTCAATCGATTTACAAAATATCTAATGATATTTTTTCTTTAATAACAAGAGAAGCCACCCTACAATGTGAGTAACTTACTGTCTTATATGATATTTGTATTCTTTATATTTATTTTTTATATGTTTAGTCATTTTAATCTTTTTGAAATTTGTCACTATATTTTAAAATGTATCGTTTTTTTTTACAGTGCCTTGATAAAGTTACTATTATTATTTCTTCAAAATTTCACTCTAGATTTCGATTGGACTGAGTTTTGTTTCCTCACGTAAGGGTTACAGGGTGAAATCAACCCTCGAAAATTTCTACTCTGCAGGATTGTTGTAACTAGTATATTCTTCAAAATTTGAACCTGTGCTGACAATAACTTTCGTATGAGCCTATTTCGTTCACGTAGGGGAAAACTACAAGAAATGATACGTCAGCTTCTGATACAGGAGTTTATGCTTCAAATTATATTACAAGGCTAATTTAAATGATCTGAGCCTAAAACTGAAAACTACACTGAAAAAAAAACACGATGTAATTGGTAATAAACACTTGTTTCAGAAATATTTTGTTGTCAATATTCGGCATAAGTCCCTTAAAATTTACTCATTACCTGATATTACTTATTTTGTTATCCCTAATGGGGATTGGTAATTATTAGAATATATCGATTGCTGCTAAATAAAACTTTGATAATATTACCAAGTATTCTTTACCAATTTTGAATACTTATCGATATTTAGCCTTGAAAATGCTATATTAACCAATAATATATCTCTTTATGAATTACGAAATATTTTGTTTAGAGTACCAAAACGTTCGAAAGATGGAGCTGTAAGACCTACCCCCTTGTGCAAATAACGGTACACGCAGTCACTGCGAGCGCAGTTTCAAGTTGTTGAGCCGGTACTTCCCCGTTTCCGAAACCGGTATAGTAATTCATTTCTAGCTCCAGTTTATCCATATTTGTATAATCATAGGTATCTTCATCTAATAAATCGAATTTGGGTTACAATTAGATCAGTTGTCTTGTGCTAAAGTGTACCTTCAAAAACCTAGTGTATTATTATTAATTATAAGTGTAGTGAAAATGGAAACAACATCGGATGTTCTCCAAGTAGAAGTTGTTAGAAGACATATTGGATGCTTCTACAATTAACAATTAATTTCTATGAATCAAGATTGATTTTTATGGAGTTTATAAATGTTATGGTGTTATTATTATAAAACAAGTAAGATTTTTTTGTAAACCATTTTTTTTATTTTTTATGTGTGAGAAATTATGTTCAATAAATATTTATTTATGAAACCTAACTCTTTTATTTACAACAGCCAATCCTCTTATTTGTAGTAAAGAAAGATTTCACTTGTTTAATATATGGAGTGTGTTACTTAAGTAAACTAATTGATAATGAAAAGTAATACTTTTACCAGAGAAAAGATTTTTGTTGCATAAATATGTGTAATCTGTTAGTTAAGTGCCTCTATTAATAATAAATAAATGATATTCTTATATGAATGCAGATTTTTGTTCTATGACTATATATAACTTATAAATTGAAAACATTTATTAGCAATAAACAAGCGATACATTCATTTGAAGTAAGACTTTTTATCTATAAACATATGTTCAATAGATTTTAAAACATCCATTATCAATAATTCAATGATAATTTTACTGGAACTGAAATAAAGGAATTATAACTAACTATATGTATAATCGTTAATATATGGAAAGTAGAATATTTATTTGCATGTTCCAAATGAATTATTGGGTAGAGACGAATAAATATTTATTAAGCCATATTTCAATGGAAGATTGTGTTGTGGTTAATGAATTTCGTAACTATTAGGTACATTTTTTTTTCGGTGTAGGAATAATATTGTTCAGAAATTAGCTGGAATATCTTGGGGTGCTGATGCTTCCACTCTTCGCACAGCATCTCTAGCCCTAGTTTTTCTGCAGCTGAGTATTGTTGCTCTGTTTGGTTTAATAGTTCACATACACAAAAAATTGATGCACAATTGAATACATCCATGAGAATAATTACTGGCACCATAAGATCTACACCGGTTCATTGGTTACCAGTTTTGTCTAATATTGTTCCTCCCCATATTAGCAGACAGACTGCAGCTCTGAATTCTTGGAACAAATATCATTCTTTTCCCAATTTATTCCAAATTATTTCATATTTTCCACAAAATAGAATTCCCATTATGGCATAATACGTTCTTCAATATGAACATAAGTGATAAAGAATTATGGAAGACTGAGTGGAATTCTTACGAAATGTTCAATAAGTATCTCGTTTCTGATCCTTCTAAAAAAGTTCCTGGTTTTGATCTTCCAAGAAAAATTTGGACAGTTCTTAATCGTTTGAGAACAGGTCGTACCAATAGCATGCTATTTAGATGGAACTCAGTTCCTAGCGCAAGTTGTAAATGTGGAGAAGCAGAAGAAACAATACCTCATCTCATCAATAGTTGTTCCATATATAAATTTCAAGATGGTTTTAGGGTTACTCATGATGTTTCCGACTCTTTCTTGGAATGGGTTATAAATTTCAAACGAATATGATACGTATTTTTGTTATTCACTTCTTTTTTCTGCTTTTGTCTTTTTATTTCCAGATTCAATGTGAGCAACTTGAAGAAGTCTCTGTCTCCATCAATAGAATACCACTCTTGAAGAAAGAAGTCCCTAAAATATATTTCAGCTTATTTTTGTATTTTCACACTTAGACGGGGAGCCAGGGTTTTTTTTTACTTGGGTTTTTTCCCTAGGCTTTTCTGTCATACGCCGAATTGTATGACACCCCGTCACTAACCCCTGATCTATATGCTTTATTGTTTGCTAACTAAATATTGTCAGCCAAAAGTTCAAAAGAATATATATCTATATATATACTTCAAAAATTATTATAGAGTTATATTAGTTAATTAGCATATATTTTATATGCTGATCTCCTGGTTTACAACTACTAAAACTTATAAGGGATATTTTGTGCCGAAGGCTAGCATATTAGGTACCAACATCAAAGGGACAAAATCAAATGGGCCCTTTTCCATAGCGATACAAATTCCAGGGAAATGAATTGAAACCTCAGAAAAATAACAGCAAATTGAAACAGGTCATTTATTTTTAAACCCTTCCATTTCAGCTCATATTTCCATTGGATAACAGGTGAACTCAACACTTCACTGCTATTCTGCCCCTCTCCAAAGTGGCATTAAACCTATATAACCACTCGTGTTTTGTTATGGAATTGCACCTGGAATTTTTCACTGAGCTTGGAAAAATTATTTTTCGTCATAAAAGGGTTTCCTCTCCATATTTTCGTGCTCATAAAATGACAAATGAAAGAAATACGACCAAACTTCAATATAAAAGTATGATTCAACCGAAACAATTGAGTATTCAAGTAAAACAAACAATGAATATAAGTAGGTATATATGAAAATTGAAGAAAACAAAATTTATAGAAATTTGATATCCCTGACCGAGAGCGAACTCTGCAGCTTTTGCGCCCTTATTCGTCAAGCAGAATTTGCAAGAATATTGACACATCAATTTATTTTCAATTATCAATCAATTGTCAATTAAATAGATATGAGTACCACAGACATGATCTGAACTATATTTGATATACAGCTTTAGAAATTGTGCGAAATATTGAAATTCAAGTATATAATAATTTATAGCAAATGTAAGTACCTAAGGACAAGGGTGTGACACTAAAACAACCGCCACAATGAGAGAATCAACAACCCAAATTGAAAATAACCACTCACAGTTCTTTCAGTATTGTTCACAGCTCAAATTCCTATCTATTAAAACGAACCAATATATAAGTTAGATATAAATTTTTTATCTGTTCTAGAATTTTTAATGAACTAGATTAAACGCGCAAAAATAAATTTTTATAGCTCATCCTGAGTTCACACTGCGAAGATGAAATGTCAGAATATGCAATATATTTATAACCTCCACAATAGCGCAATCTTTTGTTGAGATTTGACGCATATCTTATGGATAATCGAATATCTAAAGAAAAATTATGGATTTTTAGCTGAGAATTTTCACAAAAATGTGGCAGATTCCTTCCTCCCTACGTTATTAAAACGATTTTCAGCTTCAAATCAATGACCTTGATATTCTAGAAATTAATGGGAAACCAAATTTTAGACGCACCTAACTGCGGAACTATTCAACGGTCAACTATCGAACTTGACTGATATATGCAAACAAAGAAACTTTATCTCATCTTCTTCGGAAGATTGCATACGGCCGGTTATACTCAGGCTTGACTACGGATTCTTAATAAGGAAGCCAAACCTCATTGAACGAGATCCTTGTGTACTCGATTTTTGAAAATTACAGACATTTCTCCTGGACTATAGCACGTCGTTCTACTAGTAGACTGGACTAGATCAAATGCACAAAACAGAGTTAATAATAAATTCAAGCTGGGTTTCATAAACGTTGATCCTTGATGACCTGCTTGTAACAGCAATTCGACATGAATTAAATCGAAACTACATGAAAATTTGAGCAAGTAACTCAATATAAACCAAATTAATCCAGACTTTCAAGGTCAAATAGGTAGACACCTACTTGATTTCAATTCAATAGCAAATGGGTTCTAAAAGAAAACATTGAAAGGAGATAAATAGATCCTTATCAAAAACCTTAATGATTGTTAAATATTGTGTTATCATTTCATCATGAACGTTTATAATTTTATTTTTGAAAAGACACGAAGATAATAATTAGGTATGAGGATTCATAAAGTTCAATTTTTTTATTTCTAAGGGCAACATGGCATACAAATTTCACATACTATCTTGTTAAATTTCATCTGTTATAAAACAAGTTCATCCATCAATGTTTTGTTTGTGCTGAAGTTTTAGAATACCAAAATCCTTCACCCAAAGTTTCAGGAAACATAAATTTAGAATTCACAACATTCATTCTATTGCATTCTTCATATTTTTTTCACGGATGTTTTACTGGTCAAAATAGGAGGGACATCTAATAGGAGTAGAATCATCTATACCAAACTTTTACAGAAACCTGTAAATTCGTCCTTCGGCACTAAACAATTAGAGACTGTATGATATTCCCAATAACCCAACAATTGAAATAGAAGAAAAATAACATGAGCAAGATGAAAGAGATGAATTTTAATAAAGATAATGTAGATTTCTGGAATTACAAAAAAGCGAACTACGTGAAAACAGGGCCACTGGATTATGAAATAACTACTGGTCCCTGGAATGATTATATAACCGAGCTCTGCTTCGCACAAACATCCCATTAATCGGAATATTAACGGTTTAATTCAACACCTTTCAGTGCTGCCATCTGTTCACTGTTTCACGATGCTTCTGGCGGAAAACGAAGGTAACGATAATAAACATAAATATAAGGTAACAACTGATATCCTCGACAGCTCAATTCAATGTGTATATTCAGAAAATGTACTGAAACAATATTTCCACGGGTTTCGTAATCGTTATACAAACGAAACCAGAAAGGTTTTCTTGGCTCCATCTATCCGATTGTTCCCCAAGTTCGCTCCCCTCTGCAGCAACGGAAGCCATGAAAAAGCCGTGACCCTATTGGTGAAAGCAGAGCGGCCATGATTCCCATCAGACAGTTCAGAATAATTTACAGTCGACAGGCACGTCCCATTTTCGTTGCGCCCTCCAATCGTCCGTTCTTAAACGGTCGGCCATCGCGGAAAAGGAGGAACCGCGTAACAGGATCGACGCGTTAAAACGCCCGCCCACTATCCAGGAAATTCATCTAGAAATCGCGGAGACCGAAATCTGGCCCTTGAAGGATCTCATCGGCTGCGTCGCGTGGTTTTTGCAGCATGACTCCTAGCGTCCTGCGGTCAGATGGCGGTAAAACCATAAAATAAGTGAGGTAAAGACGGAAGAGAAAGAAATAGAACCACAGAGATTGATACAACCTTCCACGGGAGCCTGCGGAGACGCCGGAAGTGGGCTATAAAAGGTTACTTTATGCCCCATAAAAGTTTTAAGAGTCAATGAAATTTATCCACAGACAACCTGTTCCACCTTGTGACTTAATTTTATCGCCGATGGTAGTTGCTAAACGATCATCGAATTGAGTCTATTGTAGCGTCGAACAGGCAGTAAAATTCGCCCGTAAACGAGGTGCCATGAAATCTTTGAGGCACGCGATCATTTGTCGTATTTTTGAAGCTGTTGCGCTCATAATGGAGATAAATCGGCCATTAAGTTGTTTTCTCACGGTTTACAGCTCAAAAGACTACGTAGATGTTTTAAGGGTCATAATTAAATGATACCCACAATAATAAAACATTTATAGTATATCTGATGATGTCATGTAAGATATTCTTCGATTTCAACCTTCAGTGACCACACCCTGACACGTTTCTAGTTGAGAAGTACCCTGCGCAAAGAATTAACATTTTCAAGTCAATCATCCTCTTTCAAAGGTACAGTAGAGTTTCCTCTTGAAAACCTGGATTATTTTCTGGATGTTTGATTATTTTCTGGATATTAAATAATCTGCATGGCTGCCATATTCCCGTTATAGGTATTATCTCATTCATCTCCACACGTTTTCAATCAATCACACATTTCACATTTTCAATATCTCTAATTAAAGTTTTCAGGTAGGTATATTTTTCAATTTCTCAAACCTCTCAAACCTTCTGTCCTCCAACCATGTGCTGGCTGTATCAAAATTACTTTTGATTTCAATATATTTCTTCAATATCTGTTCACTTGCAAATCAACTCCCTTCGTAAGCACTGAATTCCTCAATATCACTATCAAGTTCACTTGTTGACATTTTCATGCTTCTCTAAGTAGCTCATATGGTTCTATTCACTCAATCATATTTTACACCATCTCCATGTAATTTCACCTCATCACAATATGAATTCTCAGGCCTTATAAGTTGCATGATGGGCTTATTATAGAATTTTGTGGACCAGCTCTGTTCTCGATGTCTACTCAAGACTTGATATATTGCTCTCAGAAACTGTTGGAAACTTGATGATTTATTATTGTACCTCGAATATTCAATTAGAAATTATTATTATTCATTTTCAACTTCTCAAGACTTGAAGCCTATACTACTTAATCTCATCATCTTCATCAACTACCAATGTTATTTAACCTCAAACAGTCTCTTTGATAAGTTCAAGGTTGTGATAATAGTTCCCCATTTTGTCTACATTTTACATCTCTTGGTATAAAAAAAAAATTCATGTCAGTTTTTGAATTATCATAGAACTCTTTCTGCTTTTCTTAGAGAAATACTTTTTCTATAAGCGTTGATTATTCTGTGATAAATCTCTCAATTACCTTAGTTTGATGCTTTCTTAAAACTAATCAATTTCTTGAATACTTCATATGTAATATAGCTTTATCTTTCTCCAGCCTCAATCTCATGCAATTCTTAAGGATCAAACGTAATTGATACCTAATTATGCATTTTATCTTTAGTTTTTCTGATAGATAAGACGAGCTATCACTGTAACCGTTGTGAATCATATTTATTCGTTGTATATCTCTAAAATTCTGTCTTATTTTATTGAAACCTCTACATCTGTTCTTCAATTTACCTTTCTTTTTCCGATGGGAGACACTTTGTAACTTTGTATTTTAATTGATAGACAGTACATCTACTAGTATTATTGACTAGAATTATTAGGCAACACACAATACCCGATCTTTTCAAAGTGACGGCACTCATTCTCAAGTAAAGACAACGTTCAGGGAAATGGATGGAAGGTACTTGCCGACACGTGTTTCTGCTTATTGGCTTCTTCTTCTTTTTTTTATATTTATAATAACTTTCCTGAATAATAAAGATTAGCACCGTTAAATGGCAAAATTTTTTGGCCATTGAATAATAAGTAATTTATTTCAGAAGCCATTTCGATTAACTCCATACTCTAATGTGAACCGTTTCAGTAACGCTGTATCTGTTCTGGCCGTGCATCGACGCTTATTTATTTCTAAACAGCCGAAAATCCCTCCCTGTTGATAATTATCGTAACAAAATCACATCGGTAACGAGATAAAAAGAAGTGCAATGCAAACGGTAGTTTGCTGAATCATCTCAAAAAATAATGCCGCTAGCATAAAGCTGCTATGAATTAATTACAAAAATTATATTATAACAGAACTGCAACATCAATTCTCTGTGATAAAATTGTAATAGACAAAACTTAAAAATGTCTCCAGACTTTTTTCTTGCCAAATCGATTAACTCTACCAGTCTAAAACTGTATTACTGATTGTTTGTTGGCTATTCTGTTTTATTAATTTCTATACAGATATCTTCTGCATTCTACATTATCTATTTGAATAATTATGACACTCAAATTTTTCTAGATAACTCAAATTTCTCTAGATAACTTCTCACTAATTTTAAATAGGTCTACTATCTTCAGATGTAGTTGATTTGTAAATATTTGAACTTTATGTGAGTACTTATTTATTATTTGAATGTGAATGATGAACAACAAAGTTTTTATTTTACCATCTCCAACTAAATCATTTGGTAACAGTCGAATTACCAAAATCTTAACAACCACTTAATATCAGAGATTTTTGTAAATGAATGAGAGTATCAATTTCTCAAAAATGAAATCATGAGGTATTTCCTTCATTTGTGACCATCTTTTGTTGCCTATGAATTATTCTCGTCACATAAAACTATTGTCTACAATACCTACTTTTAAGATTACATTCAAACTATGCTTATACGTATATATATATATTTATCTATGTTGGCAATAGGTACTGAAAACTGACATTGACATTCAAATGAAATGAAGTGGGCCTTCGAACAAGTATGCAATTTTTCTTACTGTACAGAAAAAATTTTAGAAAATTGTTCCTATTTCGTATTTTTTCGTATCGTATACAACAAAAGGAATGAAATCAGATATGGATCCATTTAAAAAATTTTGTTGCAGCTACATCCTTTAAATAAATTCAAAGAGAATATAATAAATATAAAAATTTGATGTACCTATGCCAGATAATTTGTAATAAAATTAATATCTCCAAAAAACATATTTGATAAGGTATATAAAAAAATCTCCACATCATGGAATATCAGCTTTCAATTCTGAATAAAAGCTGAAAGCTGCCAGAATATTTACCTTAACTGATATTGAATTCAAGCGAATATTCGAAATTTCATATTATATAAAACATCAACAATAATTAGTCATTGTTGTGAAATCTTGACTTCTCATAATCTTTTTGGGCCAATAAAAAAAATTACCGTAATTTAACCAATATAGGTACATATATCTAGATACTCTTTGCAAATAATTTCGAATAATTTTTATCTGAACAATCCTGAATGATGAACCAGAAATAGTTTCATGAAATGAATTTTCGTCCAAGGAGAGTCGAAGTGAAAAGAGAGAAAATTTTGTTCACGTGATCCAAGAGATTAATTTGAAATATTATGTCAATATTACGTAGGCCTATTCGCCTAAGCTTCCCATAAGAATCAATTTATGAATTTGCTGATTATCATGTCAATTATTTCCACATGGCAAATTTTTGTATTTTTCCATAAAGAGCAGGGGAATTCGAATATTATATAGTTTTACCCACCTGTAGGTATCTTTGACTGCTAGTTTCCTTGAATGAATTCAGAAACTGAACCTGAAAAAATCAATGAAATAGAAAAAATCTAATGAGTGATAAAATAAACATATTTTTATAGAGAAATATAGGTATCAGTTGCCAAGGACGAAGAATCATAACTATAACAGTTATTCAAACTGAATTGAAGAATAAAAAAAAATTGGAGTGAATAAGTTTTTTTGAAATCGTTTCATATTAGCAAATGTTTTTTTTTTACTGCGTGTTTGCAATAAGTGGTTTCATCAAGATACAGAATAGAGAAAAGCAATTCAGACAAAATACCATCGTCTTGATTTTTTAAATATTTGTCGGTGCTCTAAAATGAATTATACTTCCAAATAACACAAAAATGAAACAATTCAATGGGATAAACAATGTGAAAACACGAAACAGGAACAATTATAACAATAATTGTATATGCACAATGAACAGCCTTAATGAAGCAATAAATATGATTATTTATTATATATATGTCTAAATTGGTCCGACTAATAGACCGATAGAAGAATTACTAAACACAAAAGAGACTGTGTATATACACAATGCTACTAAAACACGGCACTAGATGAACGTGCTTTAAAAGAATAACACCTTTTTGATTCTGAATGTGCCACTATTCAAGATTCTCAAACCAATTGGAAAAATGGGTTATTCAGTGAAATGCTAGAATTTAAAAATTATTTAGATACAGTCAATAAAGACGCGACATTGATGGCTTGAATATGGCCCACCTTAATCTTATACAAAAAATACGAAATGAGTTACTCTTATGAATTATAAAAAATAAAATAGAAAAAGTGGTCGAATAACCTAATTTTTAATACCTGTCTAGATCCTTATTTGAAATATTGCATTACCTGGAGAATGCATAGGCTTATAGGAAAAGTACAAGATGAAAAATATATTTGATTAATAATACCTTTCTGTACCTAGGTATGATTTTCTTGCAGCGGAACGAATTGATTGTTTTTTTCATTGTGATTATATTACACAAGAAGGATCGTTACTTCTCCATCGAACTTATCTTCAGAAAATATTTCATTGACAAAGGTCGAGAACAAATATTAAGTGGAAATAAGTAAATGAGAAGCAAGGAAAAAGTTTCTGAATAAAATAACTCGGGAACCGATTGATTCACTATAATATTTATAATTTTCCAAGTTACTGGCACGATTCGTTCCAAATGGTGTATAACGATGAATAAGAAGGGGCACCCTGCTTAAGGCACATAAATATCCTATGAGGGGGTTTCTGACAACTGTCTTCCATATTCACAATTCTCAAGGGAAGGAGTCCCAGACATTCAACGTATTCTTCAATGGGGGATGTTGACGATGCAGGAAGGGGCTCAAACAGGGAATATAGCATTGAGTTTGCCGAATCAGAAGCTGAAGGAAATAAGAGGTTGTGAATTTTTCATCGACAAAAATAACGAGGATAAAATAATGAGGATGAGTTGCTCCATTTCCATTACAAATTCAGATTGTTTTAGCCCACGAACGAACATTTTAAATTAGTATGAAGGTGCATAGGTTACGTCCTTTATTCAATAACAATCAAACTCTTTCCCTTCTGAAAAGTCATCGTGTGCCGAGTTACAAATAGAATTTTTTTTTGCATACTTAGAATAATATTTTACTAGGTTTATATAGATTGTAGGTAGGTACATTATAGGAATTATTTTTGTCTATTGAATATATTTGTGTGAATACAGACTGAGGTAGAAAAGGTATATCGAGTGAATCCACAAGTAGCAGAAGGAAATGAACGTAGGTAATCTTGCCCTGGCGAAGCCAATCATCTGGAACACTTGTCGGCAAGTACCATCTTGGTTCATTTTCTTCTGCTACTTGTGGAATCACCTGATATACCTTTTCTACATATATTCAATCTCCACGATGAATATAGTATGTTTAAAAATAACATTTGAGTTGTATTACGAATAAACACTACAGGGTGTCCCGTAACTCAACCTCAAGCGGTTACTGGGCGATATGCTAGGTTATACCAGTTCTAGCAAAAATAAAAAATTATTCCAGGTCACTTGGTTAAGAGGTAATAGGAATATTTTTGAATATGTTGAAAATTGACACCACAATTGTCACAAATTTTCCAATTTTATTGTTAGGTACAATTGTTTTAGTAAAAAAATATAAGTTTCGTTGAGACGTGGTTGAAAAATATGTTTTCAGCTAACTTTGACAATTCCTCTTTAAAAAAATGTACCGTACTACATTCGGCAAGTTACTTTAAAAAATGGGCCATTTAATCAAGATAACAAAATGGTATAATACTTGCAAACTACCTTCATTAAAATTATTATTAATATTTTCAATTGATTATCGAACAATTAAAATTTGAGAGTATGATATAAGGGTTGTATTAATGTAAGGTGTAATCATAATGGAACTCGAGAAAATTTTGTAGTACATTTATTTTTCTTTAAAATTATAATAAATGCTCAAATTGTTTGCCTTCGTCACGAATAAATGCTCTGCATCGCTTCAGAAAAAATCTTCTCACCAAACGTGCAAATCTTCTGGTATTTATTTCATCTGCTGCTTTTATGATTTTGCGACGTAGTTGGGCGAGATTTTTTATTGGTTTTAATTAAACTTTGTCTTTGATGCAGCCCCAGTAAAAAAAATTAAGTGGGTTTAGGTCCGGAGAACGCGGAGGCCATAAAACTGAAACAAGGCGCCCAATCCACCTATCAGAATATTCATTATTAAAATAGTCACCTACGAGGCTACCATAATGCGCTGGGCAACCATCTTGTTGAAACCACATGTTTCGATAGATGTTGAGTGGAACGTCTTCTAATAAATGTGATAAATCATTTTGTGAAAAATCTAAGTATTTGTCGCCTTTCAAGTTTTCGGGTAGTTCAAGTGGTCAAATAATTTGTCCGTTTAAAATTCCAGTCCATATGTTGACCTCAAATTGGTATTGGGTGCGATCTTCACGCCTTAAATGCGTGTACCACCCATGTACGTACCAGCGTGAAAATGGCAGAAGCCGGTAGAATTTCCGACGACACCCGAACGCCCATAGACGTCCGTCAATGATGGACGTGAATTGGAATTCCGTACCTGGCAATTTAAGATAATATTCTCTACAAACGGATCGGGGGCGTGAATTCAGTCTAGCTGCTGATTTTTTCTGAGTTTTATATCCAAACAATCCTTCGGGAAATTCGACCTGAAGGAGATCGTGTTTCCGAATGAAACTTATACATAACATAGCAGCTCATGGAATACTCAATAATTTTTGTCAGAATTTCTTACTATAAGGATTCCGGGGTGAAACCACCCCCGAAATGAGATTTTTGGAAAGTTCGACCTGATGGAGATGGTGTTTCCGAATGAAACTTATAATTAACGTAGCTCTTGGAATTTCCCACAGAAAATTCTTGGTCAAAATTTCTTACCATTGGGATTTCGGGGTGAAACTACCCCCGAAATGAGATTTTTGGGAATTTCGACCGTAGTTTCTTCAGTCCACAATATTTTGTTAAGAAATTGCGGATCTTCACGATTTCTCGTCAACATTGCTCTGCAATAGTAGTAGTTTTTGTTTGTCGGTCCTTTTGCAAATAAATAAGTAATTTTATTTTTATGGAAGGATAAGTAGCAAGTATAATAACATTTTGTAATCTTGATTAAATGGACGATACATTTTTTTTTAAAGATGCTTTGTCAAAGTTAGCTGAAAACATATTTTTTAACCATGTCTGAACGAAACTTAAATTTTTTTATTAAAACAATTACACCTAACAATGGATTCGTGACTGTAACCAATAGCATGGTTATTTAGGATTACATAAAAAAAATCACTGCAAGATTGGAAAATTTTTGACTACAAAACCTAAGGAAGTAGTGTAGGGTGTCAATTTTCAACATTTTCAAAAATATACCTATTACCACTCAACCAAGGGACAAAGATTTTTTTTTAAATTTCTGCTAGAACTGGTATAACCTAGTATATCGCCCCGTAACCGCTTGACGTTGAGTTACGGCACACCCTGAATATTAGACTTGAATTAATTTTCATTATATTCTCAAGATATTGTATGAATACATATCGGATCCTTGCTTCAATTTTGTTATAACTCAAAATATGACGATTTTGAGTTATACTGATATTAAAGTCGGAAAAATGTATCTATCGGTAAACAAGGTCTTCTGTCATCATGATACCAGAATCTTATTAGGTATCAAGTATTAAATTTTTTTAGGAATTTTTGGGAAATTGGCTAACGAGTTGATTTCTGCGAACTGTTGCAAGCCATGTTTTCAACCAAGTTAATACTTGATCCGATGCGTGTTCTAGGACTTATAGAGGAAATAAATGTCAGAATAACCAACTTAACCGGGAAATTTGGAGACTCAATCTATTCTGAAAAAAGAAAAATCTAGCTATTCTCTTTCGGAAGATAGAATGTATACGGCCGGTAGGACGGACACTCTTGAGTTTGAACCTTGTATTCTTCATCAGGAAGTCAAACCCAATCGATTGAGACCATTTTCGGCTCGATTAAAAAAAATATAGATATTTGGGCAAAACGATAGCACACTGTTCAACTAGAACAAGCCCGTACTAAAAAATCAGTGCATATGCAGTCAGCCACATAATCATTGACCTTGTTTTCTTGGCAACTGTCTTCAGACTTTTTAGTCGCTAAAATAAACCAACTACTTTGAACTGCTCTCTGTACACAACCGTATAGTAAGCCTGACTCTTAAGTTTTATTAGTTTTCGCTCAAAATAGTGGATACGGCCCTTAATCTATGTATAATTCTTCGAATTTCTCAGTTAATTCTTATCTCTTCGCTCCCAAACCTCGTAACTCACATGGAATCAGCAGTTGGAATCACGAAGCAGACAAGTTCCATGGTGAGACTTTATATCATTCCGATTTACATTTCCAATGGACGCAGTTGACAGAAATATTGCTCAATTTTCCATTTTATTCCGTAATTGCCTGTTGAATAACAGACAGACAAATAAATTTTCATAAATTCAGGATATTATGGAAACGGATAAGCATAACTCGAATGGGATAAGTGAGTATTCATAACTACCGTTGCTACATGCATTAGACAAAAATTCCTTAGGGTTTTTAATGCCGCTGCTTTGAATGAAGTTGGTGTTGATATAAAGAGATTATTTGCTCAGTTCTTCTTTATATTATTTTTTATAACACATTGAGCTTTTCGTATAGTCAATCCATCCAAGAAATATTTGAGTCGAGAACGATTGCTTAGAGTTTGAGTTAAGTGGATAATGAATATCGCAATTTGAGATTGAAATTTTCTTTTGGATAATATTAGAATTCTCGCGTTGCAGAACGAAATCGTTATATTATTCGGGCGACCAGACAAACTCAAGATTGATCCCAAATTCCTCATCGCGTCATTTAGACCATTTTCGGCTTGATTTTTGAAAATTCTATAGATTTGGGCAAAACGATAGCACGTTGTTCAACTACTTTTTTGAACTTGAACAAGCACGCAAATTATACATAAAAGTATTTTCCGTCGACCTCCTAAGAAAAGTTCTGTTTAACGTTCACAAAATCATGCATTAATGGCCCATTTTAATGCACGATTTCTTTCTATTTAAATGCATGATTGTCATGGGCAACCGAACCTAGAGTATTCAGAAGACTCTCACTCTTCAATCACAGAATAGTCGCATATTTATCTCTGGTTCCATTGTTATTCCACAGAGAAAAGGAAAAATGAAACAAGACCAAACCTAATCGATCTATCAAATTACGAGTAATATAGCTGCTTTCAATTTCAATCTTAATCTGATATCGTCAGTTACTTTAATTACAATGAATAACGAAGTCAATATCCTCTTAACTCCTCCGGACGTTGCAGAAATGGGTAAAGCATTAACTTTGACCCTGCTACCTGAAAAAAGCCAACTTGGTGCGAAAAGAAGAACGTTTTCAATTATTATGAAACAGTTTTATTGGCATAATTTAAGAGTGTAGCAGAAAAGGGATACTTGGCAAGTTTATGGCCAAAGTATTCAATACTGAAAGCAACATTGAACGTTAAAAAGAATATTGATATAAGCAAATATCACAAACTGGTAATGTTCATTGAGGGACAAAAAGTAGGTTATATTCCTAAGAAATCGAAAGTTCTCGAGAAAGATCATGTGAAAGAGTTTATAGCAAATGCTGCAGACAGTATTTTCTTGATGTCAAAGGTAAATATAAAATTCAATTAAATTAATTTTCTGAATTTTACTTATTGTCACGTGGATATAAAATATGTAACTTTGAATTTTTTATTTGAAGGTCGCTTTGATAATTGGAGTATCCAGGGTATTTCGAAAAGATGAGCTGTATAAGTTGCAGATAAATGATGTGCAGGATATGGGCTCGAAATTTTTAATAACAGTAAATTCATCCAAAACGCTCTCAAAAACGATGTTCACTGATGTGGATAATGAGGAGCATACACTTTTGGATACAATCAAGAGATATATATCCTTGAGACCCATCCACACTCCGCAAGAAGAGTTTTTCGTCTTTCACAAGAACTTTTAAAGCTCAATACAGCCAGTAGGAATCAATAAGTTCTCAAAATTTCCATCGTTAATTGCAAAATTTCTCAAATTAGAACAACCCAATCTGTATACAGGTCACTGTTTTCGGCGTTCTTCTGTATCTATCCTTTCGGACAGTGGAGCAGATTTTGCAGCTATCAAACAGCTTGGAGGATGGAAATCAACATCTTTTGCAGAAGGGTATCGTTCGCCAGTACTTAAGGCTGTACACCACCTTGCGGCGAAACTCGAATTCCGCTAGATGGCACCAAGCGAAAATTTCAAGGAACTGAAAACAGGCACGCCCATTGTACGAAATAGGACGGTCTGTACGGTATTTATGATCCCTAATAACCTTTCTAGGTACTGTCGCCGGTGGGTAGGATCGAAGAGAATGGTAAATACAGAGTTCATTCTATTTAGACCGGTCAATTGAGACCAAATAACAAGAGTGAAGTTACATAAATTCCCTACAAGCTGAGAGTCGGTGAAATTGTTCAAAACATAATTATGAATAAAATATTAGTTTCCCTGTATGGAAAAATTTTATTCAAGGAGGCCAAAAAATGCGGTTTTCACGATTTTCTGCAAAACGTCAAGTTTTATGTTAAAATTACTCCAGACAAATATTGCAGAACATATAATTATCTATAAAATGTGTATCAATATTTTGTTCCAAAGAGTGACCGTTTTTTGAGATATAACGGTTCAAAAAATTATGAAAGTTGTAATCGTCATAATATACATGATTTGGCCACGTATACAGGGTGAGTCAAAATTGTGTATCGAGCTATCTGGGGTACATTGAAAAATAAGTATAGTATGATGGGTAAACTCATATCCCAGAATGCATATTATGACGATTACAACTTTTATAACTTTTTGAAACGTTGTATCTCAAAAACGGTGGCTCTTAGGAAAAAAAAGTTGATACATATTTTATAGATAATATATGTCCTAAATTTTTTCTGGAGTAATTTTGTGATAAAACTTGCCTTTTGCTGAAAATCGCGAAAAACGCATTCTTGACCTTTGACCTTGACTTGAATATTTCCGTACAGCGGAATAATGAAAAACTTTCAAATTTTATTCATAATTAGGTTCTGAACAATTGCACCAACTTTCACCTTGTTGGGAATTAATGTAACCCTGAATGTCTAAATTGACCCTATAATTATTTATGTGAATGTGAGTGATGCAAATTAATTAAAACAATCTTTGAATTTGTACATGGGGCGCTATACTACATAAAAAAAAATTTATTCGGACAAATCTTATCAGTTGAAGAAGCATATAAAATTTTCATGTCTCCAAAAAATTTTTCCTGGGCATATCAAACATGGGAAATAAAAAATTTTTGTTTTATAAATATATTATTTGGATTGAGGGAGCTGATATAATGCAATACATGTTGAAACAAAATGTCCCTAGCTGAGGTTGGTGCACGGAGTACCATACAATTCTGCGTATGATACAATAGTCCAGGGAAAAACCTCAGCAGAAAAAACCCTACCCCCGTGTCAAAAAAATATAACTTTCTACGGGTGTTCGACCCCTGCATCTGAAAAAATTCGATATAATTTTTTCCGCTGAGAGAGTAGAATGTAGGCTTCGTTCGTGAGAAACACTTACCCACTTCCATAATAATTTCAATTTATGTCGCGGACACTCATTCCACTTGGTATTCTGCCATCTATTATTTCTGGAAGAATGCACTTCTTGTAAAACTCATCTAATTTTGGAAGCATCGTATATCTCCAGAAATTCCGATCCCTTATTATGGTTTCACATGGAAATCATTATCGCAATAAAGAATCAAGTCGTAATATTCTCTACGGCATATATTTAATTGTCCCTGAATTTGGTAAAAATAGTTGTGGCAATCATACCTGGGTATGATTATGATGATCATAAATGAAGGATAAGATTCTATTGGCCCATCTGCCGTAAAGAGGTGTCAACCATTGGGAGGGGGGCCAAATACAATTATTTAATACAAGAACGAGAATAACTCGAAAAATTGAGAAAATTGAAAAAAAAATTTAGCTAATTTCAAAGTTCAATGTAATACCGAACGACTACCTATGAGTTTTTTTCGATAAAATATTTCCTTGAGGAAATATTTGCATCTGAAGAGTATTTCAATTTTCAAATTGTAATTAGCCAAAAACTATGCATCATATCAAAAATCGGCGGAAGGTACGCACTCGGGAATACTCATGCCAATGCTTACTCAAATTTTGAATGAAATCCGACAAACGGTTTATGCGTTATTCTTGAAGTAAATTAGCATTGAAATAGTATAGGCACAAAGAAGGTGATGTACAGTCTTAATACATCAGCTCCCAGCAGTTCCACACATTCCTTATCGCAAATCGTCAGTAACGGTGCGAATGTGGACTATTCAGAATGTCACATCTCGAAAATTCCGTCTATCAATTTTACGAATTTTTCAATTGGAACCATAAATATAAATATGTCAAAGTGACCATCGAGATTTTCATTGTCGCAATTTATATTGTGAGAAATAAAATTTATTTGAATAAATAAATAATTTATTTCTGATTCATAATAAGGTCGACGGAAAAATCTTGTAATCCATTCATTTATTAATCTAGCTATTATTGGTTTCGAACATTAACACGCTCACTCCGCTCACAAGTTAAAATATCTCGGCCATTAATAAACTCGTTGATTAAATAACTATTTCATTCAAGAAATATTCCCCCCGAATACCATTGTGTTTTTAAATTATTAAGAAAATTCTAGGCACTTTTGGTATTATCCCTGTGCAATATCGGAAGACAATGATGCAAAGTGCAGGAACGCCGCCTAATGGTCGAAAGTCAAGGTCACCTACACTAGTTCAAGGTCACTAGATAAGAAGTCGACATGCATGCTTGCATGCATAAAAAATGCGAATTACGAGTCAATTGTTGAGGACGAAGGAGGTCATAAAACATCGCGGGTTTCCCCGCGAGCGGCGGTAAAATTTTACGACATATCTACGACTATTGACTGACGGACTGACGTACGCGCCAGTATTTTACGGTCGTGGCCCGCCATGACCTACACCAACCGTTTTATTCAACGCGTTTACGACCTTTTTACGTTCCTTTATGACGTTATTTCCGAATGTGGGACATTTCGCCCGCTAATTTCTGACGGGTTGGCTATACGACCTTCTTTGAAGACGTGATGAGTGCACGTCAACGTCCTACAATGGAATGATTGTGGCAAGACGTCAATTCGTTGAAGAACTTCCGTATAATTTTGTTTTAGTGCCGTTTCTATATTACTGAGCATGTTAACAGTATTTTTTGGAGATATGGCAAACCCGATTTTAATATCTACGTTGCAATTGATGTTATGGTTTGGTTATCTGACTTTTGAATAGTGATGCTGTTATCATATGATTAATGTATCGGTTTTAGTTTATTGATTCTTGATCATGAAGATTCTATCATCAGTAGAATTTAAATCCAGATTTCAACATGTAGTCCTGTTGACACTGCTGTGGCCAGGCAAGCATCCATTCATGATTTTGGTGGGTGGGGGACGTTTGAAAATACGAAACACAAAAGGTATTGATATTTTGAGGAAGAAATTTAATTGAGTAGCTTCTAATCGAAACACCATTCGATTACCTCTAGATATCTAAAGCCTTGTACGTAACAAACATATACTGAGGCCGAAAGGCGCTACGCTACGGCTCATAATCCAGGTTTTCATGCATGATAGGTGTTCGGCATCGGACGTCGGAGGGCATAAATGAAGTTCAAGAACGACGTCTAAGACTTATGGCTATTGATGATAGAAATAATAAACTTCATTGATCGTTTTGGATATTGTCAAAATGTTTAGGACAACCGAATAGCATACGTAAGCCAAACACTATAAGAATTAAATTACAAATTCAACGAATGGAGTCTTCAAGGAACTCCTTAACACTGTAGCAACTTCTTCAGAGTAATAAAAATAAAACGAATTAGTTCAATTTCATATGGAGAACCACAAAAAAAGAGATACGAAGTGTACCATTTAGAATAGGAAAGCATTTATCAAATGTCCACATATCTGGCAACACTGAAAATTTGAAAGTATTTCAGAAATTGACCTTACGTAACCTTAAATTGATTTACAAAATTTGAAATATTTAGGATTAATAGTTTCAATGGTAATTTAATAGGACACCCACCTTGGGACACCCGATTGCAACGCTTTGCACGCCACTGGCTTACGATTGAATACAGCCAAATGCATAAAGTACTTGACCCTACCGCCCTCTACGCACGCCACTGGCAACTCGGGTCGATAGTCGATAAAAATGCGGAACTTGATTTGAGCTAAATTGAAGGGTTTTGACACTTGAATAAGACCATGAATATTGTACGGAATGGGAAAGGCGTCTAGAGTTTCGTTGGACCTTGAGTGATATAGCCATAGTCGTTAGAAGTTTTGAGGGAGCCGCCGGGAGTTAAACCCGGCACCTCGGTGCTTATTTCTCATCCCTGTCATCATCCAATACCAGATCACCCGGTTCTCCACCAACACAAAGATATTTGGTTTTCTAAGTTCTTCTCGTATTCTTTAATCAGCTTGCGCAAATGTCACCTATTGTGAGTAAAATGCACAAATAATTGCATTTAAATGGGATATATTTAATATAAAAGAGATTGAGTTTTGATTTAATTGCAGCCAATATAAAAAAATTGCTACAATTAATTCGTTTTATTAAATCAATTACGCAATATTTTTTTACAAATGTCACTTCATATTGCAACAATTATATGTTCAATTTTATTCAAATATTTATAGTTTTCTTCAAGTAAATGAGGCGAATAATATAATCTCACGAGATTCTGTCTCAAGAAACTGTAGTCGTTGCATCAACTGACAGAATTTACGACAACCGTACCTTCGTTCTATTGAACAAATAAAAATGAAACGAACGAATGGTTTCGTTAAAACCTATTTAGAATAATGTATTTGTATCAAAATTATGGATATTGATCCGAAAATGTTTATGTTGAAGCTTCCAAAAGTTTCAGGCGAAATCAACTATCGTTTTAATCTATCTCTAAAAGTGACTCTTGTGACTTAAAGATTTTGCAATTGAAATACCTTGAGTCATATAGTACACTCGGTGCTTATTTCTGCATAATTGCGCGGCGAGTGAATATATTTTGTTTTTTCAATTTCCCCACGAGAGAAAATTTAATTTTGGCACATTGACATTGAGAGCACGTCTTTTATCTTTACTTTAACATCCATAGTCCCAGAACAATATTCCCTCTCGGTTTAATTTGTTAGTGTAACGTAATTTTGTAATGATTCGATTGGTATTTACCTGAAACACATCGAGAGTGAGCCTTGTTCGATCAGCCCTTGTAACTTCTAATCTTCTCTTATTCATACTGATATAGCTCCTAGTTCATGGTTAAGACCTATCCTAGTCTGGAATTAAAACGTACCCTAGTACGGAATCAACACGTATCCTCTTCCGAGATCGAACGACATCAATGTACATCCAACCCCAAGCTGACAAATGGCTAAACCTTGGAGCATAACTTCGTATTGAATCAATATCTGGATGCTGTGAAATATTCGCTTGGAAACAATCCACTTCCTATTAACTACCTGGTAAGCAGTACCTTCGAGTGAACTCGCCTTGCTCTATCTAAGATCCACAAAGGAGCTATCAACTCATCATCATCACTGTTTGTGTTAAGATAAGTGCCTGATATTTGTGACTGACCTGAGAGATTAGGAATTCCCTGAATTGTATATTTGTTGATTATACATGAGTGGTTGAATATATTTGTGAAAAACTGAGGGGAGTTTTGATGCTGGGATAATTTAGCCTCCCTTGAAAGAATAAGTAGTAGAGTCTCATGCTTATCTATAGTGGCTAACTATCATGTTACACGATATATTATTCTTTTAAGAATCTTGGCCAATAGACTTGAGATGGAGATAGCTCAATAATTTGTTATATTCTGGGTGTCACTTTTTTTGTGAACCGGTGTAATCCTTGCCAATTTGAGGAAAGATGGGAATTGACCAGAAGACACTGATTAATTTAGTAAACAAGCAGTGGGTTCAGACATCAATGGGGCCAAGAGTTTGAGAGCGCTGGCAGATATCATTAGAGATCTTTTGGAGATGAGTGGTTAGGAGAACAAGGCCATCTTGTTACTGTCCGAACGGTTTACCGCCAGATATAGTCTATTGGACTGCAGCATTATAGACTACCGACCCCATCATCTGGCGGTTGGGCATCGCTAACAACATTTGAATGTAGAAATGCATCAGGTCGTCTTTTCTAATGAATCTCGATTATCCTTTGGTGATGGCCGAAGAAGGGTTAGACGACGTCTAGGAGTGAAACTCAGTGGTATGAAGCGATATTGCACCTGTAAGT
Organism: Micraspis discolor; assembly: GCA_030674115.1. Classification (NCBI taxonomy): domain Eukaryota; kingdom Metazoa; phylum Arthropoda; class Insecta; order Coleoptera; family Coccinellidae; genus Micraspis; species Micraspis discolor. The sequence goes on along the minus strand of JARTUT010001317.1, from coordinate 641,256 downwards.
AGGTAACCCTTAATCTGTATTCGAGGTACCATGACAGCTCTGCGTTACATTCCAAATGAAGCTGAAATCAACAATTCACATTCGATCTGTTATTGCAATAAGTCAACAGCCAAAGTTGAGAAAAAATTTTCGACATTTTCATTTAGCTTGGAGTGATTTTCGGAATATCTTATTCATGCGTTGAATCAAATACAATTTCCACCGACTGAACAAAGCACCTATACAACCCTCTCCACCTTCAACATTCAGATAAAAAAACACGTATTTCCGCCCGTATATCTCTACGGAAAATCTGTTCTCCTACCTCCCGACCGACACCAAAAAACCCTTCAATTCTCTCGCGCTCAGTTCGATAAGGATTCGCTACAAAACAACCCCCGCCAAATGTTACGTAAAAAGAACAAAGCGAGAACCCGGCGTCAGCCGCAAAAGTCGATGAAAATTCTATGCTCGGATTTTCCGCATCGGAAATTCACCGAAGGGCCTTTGTGTACGCCGCCAGGATCGTGGAATATATTGGTGTTTTTCACACGAGGCATCGATTTTCCATCGGATACGGGGAGTTGGGCTGAATTATGATTTTCAGCTACGGTTTTCCGGCTTTTTCCGATCAAGATCGCTCGGATTATTCGAGGGTGGGCTATGTAAAGGAAAGCGGATGCATGTATGTTTTCCTCGGGGAATCGGGAAAATGTGATGTTATTCTGCCGGGATGTTCGATTATTATTGTTTTCGCTGATGGAATTTTGAGCAGGCCGCAGACGTTTTTCGATATGAAAGAAGATTTTTGCTTTACAAGCGATTCCGAATATCATTTCGTTCATCTACTTGGTGATATATGACCCTTTCTTATCTAAGAAAAGGAAATATTTTGCACCGGGTTTGGGATTGCTTATACAGTGGGCTTCAAAATCTTCTTTACAGGCGTGCAGATATTTTCAAGAAAAAATTTTTTTAACTATAAGTAAGTTCAAAGAAATTTCCTTCATATGCACTTTGTCATTACTCTTTTATTATGCGACGATGGTACCTGATGAAATTTGTTACCGAATAAATGTGAACGACCATTACAGTTTTGTTCATGCACAACTTTTGTCACAAATTTCTTCAAGTAACATCGTCTCTAAGTGAATGAGGCATGACAAAGTACTTACTGAAAACAAACCAATTGAAAAAAAAGTCCTGCACACCTTGCCAGATAGGACCACATGGCACAGGGTGCAACAAATAACCTCCAAAAATGGATAAAAATTTGTTGGAAGTGAAACAAGAATTGAACTGTTTCACGATTTGGTTGCCAAATTTTTTTTCTGAGAAAATGAATTTATTCCAAAATTTTGACACTGTATTTTCGAATAAATAGATATGAGATTCCTGAAAGCATTCCATTCAATATATGATAATAGGGTTGTTCTTTCGTGAGGAACAAACATATTCTGATTAGTTATCTCGTTCAAGACAACCAATCAGAAGTGGTTATTACCAATCGGAATATGTTTGTTCTCTTTGGAAGAACATCCCTAGAAACAGTTATCAACCATGAATTAGAGAATAGCAAAAAAAGGTACCAATGGCTATCGTAAATTGTTATCCGAGTTGCTATATATAGCAACGGTGATAGCAATTTGAGTTAGTGAAAGGCTTTGATTGTCGCCTCCCCTTCTACAGTGATGACAATAAGATCTCAAGCTCTGCCCATCTATCGTTCAACTACTGAATTCTGATCATTTCTTGATGTCTCAGTAGGTATTTATACAAAGGAATTAGCAAGATAAGTTGCAGACCAATGAGAACCGTGATCGTCTATTGTTGCCACCCCATTTTCAGAGTGCCGACAATTTAAAATTTCGATTCAAAAGGTGAAGTGGTGAAACATATGTAATTCAATTCAAGTTTTTAGATTTGACCATTATGAAATCCAAATATTAAAAAACTTGAAAGGTATTTTCCCTTCCTAGATAACACCTACAATGCATGCAAATACAGCTATAAAAACCGTTCCTAGACTGGAAGTTCCCTCACTTAATAGGAATTCTAACTTTCTCTTGAGGATTGGATGCGTCCTAATCAGTCGAGAATTACAAATTGGGGAAAACTTCTCCTGGGTACCATTCAAGGATAATTCTGGTGTTTCATTATCTGGATATATATATTCTTTTGAACCTTTGGCTTACAATATTTATTATTATTATTATTACAATTTAGCAAACAATAAAGCATAAAGATCAGGGGTTAGTGACGGGGTGTCATACAATTGGGCGTATGACATAAAAGCCTAGGGAAAAAACCCCAGTAAAAAAAACCCTGGCTCCCCGCCTAAGTGTGAAAGTACAGAAATAAGCTGATATATATTTGAGGGACTTCTTTCTTCGAGAGTGGTCTTCAATAGATGGAGACAGAGACTTCATCAAGTAACAAAAATAAAAAACAAAAATACGTATCATATTCGTTTGAAATTTATAACCCATTCCAAGAAAGAATCGCAAACATCATGAATAGCCATAAAACCAAATTTAAATATGCGGGACAACTACTGATGAGGTGAGGTATTGTTTCTTCTGCTTCTCCACATTCACAACTTGCGCTTGGAACTGAGTTCCATCTGAATAGCATGCTATTGGTACGACCATGACCTGTCTCAAACGATTAAGAATTGTCAAAATTTTTCTTGGAAGGTTAAATCAGAAATTTTTTCAGACGGATCAGAAACGAGATACTTATTGAACATTTCGAAAAATTAACGTATTATGCCATAATGGTTTACGTGATTTTGATCTAGGAATTCTATTTTGTGGAATATAAGAAATACTTGAGAATAAATTGGGAAAAGAATGATATTTGTTCCAAGAATTCAGAGCTGCAGTCTGTCTGCGAATATGGGGAGGGACAATATTAGACAAAAAAAATTATATAGATCTTAGACGGGAATGAAATAAAAAATAACGAATTTGTTGAGAAAAATACTTTCACTTGAAAAAACTATTAGTTAAACATTAATGGAGTGTGGACTTTCTTATTTGGCAAGTTTGATTCGATATTCATTATAAGAATGAATGAGTTGTTTCGAAATGTACAGGGTGGATTTAATATAAGTATTATTTATAATTAAAACTCGATATATTGATTATAAATAAACATATGTTAATTGAAGACTAAGAATAATGTTGTTATGTTCCTACAAATCATTGAATTTGTCCTATTGTGACACTGTTTTATACACGATTTGAAAAAATTATGTGATATAAATATGATTAATATTTGACGAAAATAAGACGTACCTACAGATTGGTAATTTCTTGTAGTTTAGTTTAGAGGATCTCCGCAAATATTTGATGAAGAACCTAAATCCGAAAGTCATTAATTACTTTTAACTTCTGTGATTTCTTACCTTCAAGTGAATGAAAAAACGATTATATCTTCTGATGTAGAGAAGCTACGACTATGAAATTCGGGAATATGTAGGATATTCATAACCTCCACACTAAATTTTGAATAAATACGACGAATATCTTATTTGAAATTTTGAAAGGGTAACTCGATTCTAGGGATATTTCAGTAGTTATAGAGGAAATCAAATCTCAGATGCTAATAACTGAACTATTGGACGAATATGGCAATAACGAGATATTTGGAGAATCAAGCTATTTTGAAAATCTCTAGTACATCTCCTTTGGATAATAGAGGGTATAGAGCTGGACGGACATACTCAAGTTTGATCCTGAATTTTTCATCAGGAAGGCAAACCAAATCGATTGAGACCATTTTCGGCTCGATATTCGAAAATTACAGACATTTGGGTAAAACGATAGCACCCTGTTCTACGAGCACAAGCGCGAAAAAACACATATTCGTGCTACATGGTTTTAATATAAAAAAATATATATTTCACCTGATGAATTTTACCTAATACCATCATGGTTTGTGATTTTCAAGGATTTCAGAATGGGGATCATATTTAACATCTAATAATATAAAATATTTTTTCATAAAAGAAGTTTATTCATTCAATTTAAGGATTTTTGACACTATATAAAATTTTGGGAAAACTCCTGTGCAGTTGCATAAACTTAAAATGACCTTTGATTTAAGGTACCACAAAAGGGGTGGTGTCATTTAAAATATTGGGGTTAGGGTGAAAGGAACCTGAAGGGTGGCCCACCACATAATCAAATCATATTGATTGTGGTTCTCCTTACTCGCGCTGAAAGTTATCAAATTGACACTCTGTATATGATGGAATCAAATAAAGACAGCCAAAAAACTTTGTATGACCTCTTAAGTCTCATTGATCCTAAGAAGATGAGGGAATTTTTTATATATTTCAATAACATTTCCGATGATGCAACTGATTCCGGAAAAGATCAAGGTGCGGCAACGTTGCTCTATTTGGCCTTCGTAAAAAAATTTTCCGTTCAGAATCGGATCAAGAAAAAAAACGGGACTATTTTTTTTATCATTTAACATTGAATGGATATCATGGGAATGGTTTCATTCAGAATAAAGAATGTTGGATAATATATTCTTCTGGAACGGGTATTATATTTTGAGTTTTGAAGGTTTTATTAGATTGTAATGAATTAATTAAATGACCTTAGAAGGTTGAGCGATTCCATTTATTCTAAATAAAGTGTCCCAGTTATTGGAACGATTGTAACAAATTTCATTTGATTCGTGTAATTCAAAACTTTTGTCAAGGAAATTTAAACAACCTGTCTCTTTTGAATGAATTTCAATTTTGATACAACTATTTCAATATTGAAGTGCGCTAAAGCTCTTGAACGCATTTGTGCATTTCGACATTATTTTCGTCTATTTCAGTTTTCAATTTACAGACCTTTGGAATGCAACAAAAATGCGGAACACTTAAAAAACCCTTAACCACCAGCTATACATTTTTGTATTATTCCAAACCGAATCACAAACATTACATAACGGACACATCTTCAAGGTCTTTCTCCAAAATCATCGACAATAAAATGTCAATAAATCAAAGCATCCCCTGCCATCTCAAAAACGAAAGGGAAAAACCTCAGTTGGGACAGACTATTGTCACTATCGCAGAAAGCAAAAGTAGATTCGAAAGGGTTATTACGTAAATCTCCAGGAAGCGGAAGGCTGTTTTGGCATCCAACCCCATAAATAAGTCCACTTCCAGTTGCAGCTCGTTTTATTAGCGTCGTAAAAAACGAACCAATTTTAGTGCAGTTATGTGTATTTTTACCTGATGGATTTTTTTTACTTCGTAGTCGTTTCTGGGTACAGCCTTCCTTTATCTAACGCCTGGAAGGAAAAATTGTTTCCGAAACAAATTTCAACGTTTGAACTGAATATTTTCATTATGTTGGAGAATAAAATTGTCTTCGGAATCGGAATACATTGGGTATAAATATTCAGAAACTTATATTCCAACGATTACAAGGACATCATAAGTAAAAGGTGTGAACAAACTCAATAGGTTAGGTTTATAGAGATCGTTGATTCACAGAATACTTCTAAGAATTCGCAAGACTGACCCATCGAATTTTGATCAAAGAAAACCTCTGACGATGAATAATAAAAACTGTAAAAGAATTTTTAAAATAAAGCAGATACTATGCAAGAATAATCATACTGAAAAAATTGAACTGTCTAAATAAGAGTCCTAAAATATTTCCATGATAATTAATATAACATTGTCAGATAGTGCGAATATGTGCAATTCATGCGTTACATAAAAAGTTAATATTAACCGGTTTTTCTAGAACAAATCAACGGAACCATCCTGATGAGGCCAACCAAATGCAAGTCGAAACGAATTAGAATTTTATTTTCGAGAAATCATAAAACTTGAAGAGAAAAGGTTAATTGAAGAATTATTTTATTGAACAAGTCTATTCTCGAAAGTGTAAATGTTCCAAAATATTCAAAATTGACAATTATAGAGGGTGTTTCTAAGGACAAGGGTGATTATATTTCTGAACTAGCAAAGGACAATGGTGCTGAGATTATTCTCCTTCAAGAGACACATACGGATACTAAAAAAAAATCTTCGTGAAAGAGGAACCATAAAAGGTTATGCATTCATTGATTATCTCCTTAGTAAAATTTACGGTTTAGCTTGTTATGTTAAAAAATCCTTGATTCACAATATCGAGTTAATCCAAAAAGGCGAATTTGAGGGTGTTTTCTTTATCTCTTTCAAATTTTGTATTTTTGTCATTCTGTTCTTTTTTCTGCTTATTTCCAGATTCGATGTGGGCAACTTGAAGAAGTCTCTGTTTCCATCGATAGAAGATCACTCTTGAATATATTTCAGCTTATTTTTGTATTTTTACACTTAGGCGGGGAGCCAGGGTTTTTTTACTGGGGTTTTTTCCCTAGGTAGTGTCAATGATTTTTATTTTTATTCTAAAAAAATACTGTTTTCTTTGATGAATAGAGAAAGTTTTTCATTCTTATCATAACATCAAACAATTCAAAAAAAACTACAGAAAAATTAATCAAAACATGAAATAGAATACGACACATGTGTTTCGAGATTTGTGTATAACATTTGTCTCATCAGGTATTTATATTCGATTAACAATATTTCAAACAATTCTTTGTTAAAACTTCCTTGTGAGATGCCGCAAACGCAACAAATGAACATGTCACTTTGAAATCAGTTAATATTCTAAAAACTTACCTAAATATAAGCATAGAGTATTATCTCGCTCAACAAATCGACACAGAAAATTACAACTGCATTCTATGATTTTATGAAGAATTAAATTTGAGAGTTTGAGACAACAGAGGGTTGAATTGGAAATGCATGGAGATATTATCAGATCGAATCTAGAAGAACTAATCCTAGGAATCCCACAAGGAAGTATTGCGGGACCATTATTATTTATAATATATTTAAATGACTTCAAACTAGATGCAGAGATTGAAAAACGATTAGTGACCATAGTTAATTACGCAGACGATACAAATTTGCTTCTGATAGAAAAACTGTACAGATATTATGTGAACGTACCTAATGTAAGACAAATGAATGGTTCAAGAACAACAATCTTCTTCTCAATGAAGAAAACCTCCCTCTTATTCATCAAAGAAAACAATGTTTTCTAGAATAAATAAAGCTATCATTGATACGTTCAAGAAGTGTAAGACTATAATAGTAAATTTTGAATATTTTGGTTAATTGAATAAGTTTGTAATTGTTAATTGTTCATTTAATTGTTAAATATTAGGTGTACAAATAGGTTTCCGCGGTTTTTTATAAAAAATTAGGAATTTATCGTAAAGGAAAAGTACATTACGTTTTATTCAAAGTATTTTCCATCATTTGCCACTACTTTTCCCCATCTTTCTGGCAACATTCGGATACCCCGTCGAAAAAACTCTTCATCTTTTGACGCTATCCACAAATCTACACAATTTTTGGTGTCTTCATATGATGTGAAGCGCTGCTCAGACAAACCATGTGCCATCGACCGGAACAGATGATAATCAGAAGGGGCTAAGTCTGGTGAATACGGCGGGTGGGGTAAAACTTCCCAGTTGAGTGTTTCCAAGTATGTTTTTACCGGCGCCGCAACATGTGGACGAGCATTATCGTGTAAAAGAATAATTTTGTCGTGTCCGGAGTAGTAATGGGCGCGTTTTTCCTTAAGTGCCCGACTCAATCTCATCAATTGTGTTCGGTAGAGAGCTCCAGTAATGGTTTCGCTTGGTTTCAGCAATTCATAATACACGACACCAAGCTGATCCCACCAAATACACAGCATGAGTTTTTTTCCATGAATATTCGGCTTAGCTGTAGATGTTGATGGTTCGCCGGGCTTAACCCATGACTTTCTCTTCTTTGGATTATCGTAGTGAATCCATTTTTAGTCACCAGTGACTATACGATGCAAAAAACTCTTTTTTTTATTCCTGGCAAGCAGCATTTCACTCATGCATAATCGGCGTTCAACGTCTCTCGGCTTTAGTTCATATGGAACCCAATTTCCTTGTTTTTGAATCATTCCTAACGATTTTAAACGATGTGAAATTGCTTGTTGAGTCACTTGTAGAGTAAGTGCAAGTTCTTTTTGCGTTTGGGACGAATATTCCTCCAATAGTGCTTCTAATTCCATGTCTTCGTACACTTTCGGCCTTCCACTGCGTTCTTTGTCTTTAACGTCAAACTCACCGTTCTTAAACTTTTGAAACCATTCCTGACAACTTCTCTCACTTAAAGCAGCTTCACCATATGCTTCTAGAAACAATCGATGCACCTCAGCTGCAGATTTTTTCACATTAAAGAAGTAAATCTCCCGCAAATGATGCTTATTCGGAATAAAACTTGACATTTTTGCACGAAAAAAATTACGTAATGCTGATACGGAATCACTAGTACTTTAAGGTTATGGTGTTGCCAGATGACTAAACTTGGGATATTACGTTTTACATCTGACAATTTCTCCATAACCTTCTGGTGGGGCCATCTTTTGACAAACCGCGGAAACTTATTTGTACACCTAATAATTTTCACAAAAATGTAGACTTAATGAAGAACAATCATAATCAATTATTGAAACTGCCTCAGAATCAAGCGGATTTCAATATAATCTATAAATTATAAGTGAAACGATTTATATTCTTGTATAGTAACGGAGATCCTTAAATAATATTGCTGGAAATATATGATATAATTTTGAGGAACCGATATGACGAGAAAATTTTTTATCTTATTTTTCTCAACAGCAAAGACTCAAATGATTCAGGTATATCCAAATAAAATTCGTAGTAAGAGAGTTGCTTTATATATTTCGGGATTAGAGAACAAAATAAGAAATTAATAATCAAAAATCGCTTTATTATTTTTCAAAATATTCCACATTATGATCTATACACTTTTGCGTGCGTTTGAACCAATTGTCGAAGCTTTTCAGCCACTCTAATTGAGGTATCTCCAAAAATGCATTCTTAACGCATAAACCGCTTCTTAATGTGTCGAAAAACGTTGACCTCTCATTTTATTTTTTACCTACGGCAATATGATCACCTGTCACGATGTCATAAACGTGCTTTGAAGCACCACGATCGTATTTTTTCCTTTGACCAAACGACACGAGCCTTTTTTTGAGCGATTGAAAAATTGTGTGGGATCCAACACTAACAAATTTTTTTGACGGTCAAATGTTCATGCAATATTGAATGTATTCTGGTCCCACTAATGCCTTAGCTTCTTTCAATCTAACGATACGTCACATGACGATCTTGCAATATCAGTTGGCGCACATCCTCAATGGTTTTCGGAACAAGAACTGATTTTGAACGACCTTCACGAAATTCGTCTTGGAGTGAACTACGATCTCGGTTGAATTCACCATACAATCGATAAACACTGGTCCTTGATGGAGCTTCATCGCCAAAAATTGAATTAAGATCATCGATTCACTGTTGTTGAGTTAATCCACGTCGAAAGTTATAAATCATAATCGCACGAAAAAGTGCACGATTTAATTTTATTATGAGATGAATCTCATAAGTTACTGTAAACACTACATATAGGGCTCGTATGTCAAAAGGTTCTGACTACATATAACCTCAAAAATGTCAAGCTTTACGATAGAACTGTCAGTTGGTACTAGGGTTGGACCATCCCGAAATATAAATGGCAACCCTCGTATAGTCAAAGCAATTCTATATAACTCTAACTGTTTAACATTACCAAAGATATGAATTTTGAAGATACTAAAAGATCAAGATAGAATCGCACTAGAATTTCTGGTACAAAAGAGTCATTTTAAAAAAATTGTTCAAAATATTTAAAATTTTTATTATTATAAATCCACTCAATTTCAACTAAACAATTCGATCAAACACATATCTTTCTATTCGATAATAATTACAGTTAATATCTCAAAAGTCCTGAAAAATAAAAATCGTGTCACTTTGAGAAATTACCACCTTGCGTTGATCAAATTTGTATAATCTTTCGCACGCTTTCTTCAAATATAGATTCAATTGACAAAATTTCATTATATTTTAATGAATTCTTGGTGATTTTTGTTAAAGAACAACAAATTTTCTTCATACGACTAGGCAATTAGGTTCGTCAGATTGATTCAGAAAAAATTTGTTCTTGTAAATCAATGGTTTAAACAATCGAAACACTGTATAGATTACCCTTTTGTTAGTTAAGATAAATCAACAAATCATCCATGGATTCGACAAAGAATAAGGTCAATAATTGGATCTATAGATTGTTCGAACAAAACACGACAATAAATTATGATAATGTATCCATTCGACCTCTAACTTATACCAATCAACGGCTTTGACGATACCGGTCTTGGAATGTCGTAGATTTCCCAGAAAGAAACTGTTAAATTCCTTCTATACAAGATGACTGGAGAACTAGATCCTTGGGTTTATTAACCCCTTAATCATATGAACCATTTTTTGATAGAACAGTTGTTTCAGAACTGTTAGAACGGATATGAACAAAACTGTTGGAACAGATATGAACGGAACTGCTTTACATATTGGGTTATATATACGAAGAACATATTTTTAGAAGCCCCTCAGGATGTGAAAATCTCAAATTTGCACCTCGAGATCCATCAGTGGTAATATTTTCCTGCCGTTGATGTGAAAATTGAGGAATGAGGGGGTTTTGCGGATGAAAAGGGCGAGAAAACTCGATGAAAATGCAAGACGAGTTCGTCGAAAGACGTGCCAAGTTTGGCGAGATCGCGTCAAATTATGACGAGGCTAAAAATCGCAATCGGTAAAAGGATTTCCGCGAGATTGGGAAAGTTTTAACGGTTCGGCAGTTTTCGTGGTGTGTTGCGAGTGAAGAATAATAAAAAGGGGGGTTCAGATTTCTTGCCGCAAATGTAGATATTCTGTTTCCAAGGGTGAGATTTCGAACGGAAAAAATATTATATCTGCTTGAAAAAATATTAGTTCTGTAGCAATAAATTATTACTTTGCTTCAAATTTTCTTCGTTACCTGAGTACACATCATCTAATATACTTGTATTTGAAACATTCCATACACCCCTCTCTTTCTTATTCTTATTTCTTATTACTATCATTCAAGAAAAAATTATTCATTGACATTTATAGACCATAGAGCTTGATGAAGGTTACTTATAAAAAGAAAAGAAAATATTAGGGGGTTGAACGGTTGTATAGAAGGTATAGTCAATCTTTCAGGTAAAAGCTTGTATTTTTAGTTTCAATCGTTCTCGAGATGTAAATGGAAATAACAATTTTATTTGTACAAATATATATTATAATTGTCATGAGTATTTGTTTGCAACAATTTATGATCACATTATCTGCTTGATGTTTCCAGAAAATCTGAGACATCTCAAAATTCATCTAAAGAAACGAATAACTTTTCGAACTTCGGGGCAACTATGAGACTAACAATTTATTTATCTTTATCCAATTATCAACGGTAAAAATCTCATATACGCACAAGGAATCCGTGAAAGACCGGGGAAAAAATATTCAACAAAAAAATTTACTTGAAAAATACTCCAAAAAAAGAAAATATACACGTGATAGTGAGAATAAATTGTGCATTTATCTAAAATTCAATAAACAACATTCAATTTTCACATTATTCAATAAAACAAAATTAGGCGATTTTCACCTTATTTAATAAAAAAAATTGTGTGAAAATTAGACAAAATACTTGTTTCTTTAATATTCAAGATAGATTTTCACAAAATAAATAAGTCATGATTAGAATCTATGAAATTACAGGTAGTTCATTCAAAACTTGCACAGTGATTAATTCTGGCCCAAAATGCATACAATATGCATCTATCCAATATTTTTAAATTGAAACTGAATAACTTTTAAAGGGCGAATACCATCAGGTTGTAGTTTCGTACAAAAATATAATTTAATATATTAATATTCTTGTATACTCTACACTTTTGATACTGTTTTGAAGGGTGAATTTAAAAGGGTTCATTTAGACATCTTCTTTCACTGAATTTGTATCAGTGAAAAATAAGAGCATTAGATACAGTTGAGAAAATTACATTGAAAAGGTACTCTTTATATAGTTGGTCAGTTAATTTTATAACATTCATTTGCTTCACTAAACTTTATTATTATTATTATTTTTAATTATTTTAGTGTTATATAATATATTTTGGTGGAATTTTAGGTAGTATATTATTATTGTTATAATATTTGTAGATATATATAAATATATATATATAATAAATTTCATTTTTGGGATTTCCATATATGTATTTTATTTTTCAGCCGGTACGATAACAAAGCAGTAGGAAAATTTAGAAATTTAGGTTATCCCTTCAGTTACAAAACTAGCGTTTTAATCTCACATTAAGCAATTTCTCATCGTCAACTAGAAAATGGGAACAAAAAATTCCTTCGTTAGCATTCCAGTATGCAGGAGCGCTGAAATAAAACGTATTCTCGCCTGGCATCCGGCATTTCTACACGATTGTTTCATTTGCATGTATCCCGGCTCAGCTTCGGACTTCTAATTGAAAATGCCATCCTAGATTATTGCTCTTTCCTTCAATGTTAATTAACTGCCACAATGATGTGGCACTTGGAATAATTTGATCTTTTATTCATCCATGCAAACTACGCTCGAAATGACCACAATTCGAAAAAAACAAGGAAGAAATTGTTTTCTCATTATTCGAATTGAAGTTTAACACCGCCTTGTCGATGTTACTCTTTTACTAACGAGGTTCTTTGGTTGGAATGGCTTCAATTGGTACGGAGAAGTTATGTTTCCTGAAGAAGCCCCGTGGTTACTTACTGGTGTTTATGTAATCTTGGACATGGGCAGTCTCATTGTTGCGTGTTTAAGCAACGTTTGAAAATCGATAAAATCTTGAGGAAGTGTCTTGTGGCATGAAGGCTTTTATCCAATTTGCATGCTTCAGACGAAGCATCAGCATAGATTAAGTCAAGAGAGATCAGTGTTTGTTTATTTTCAATTTTCGCATGGCAGAACATGGTTCGAATACTGTGCTATACGCATATTTGCAATAATTCAATTAACAGTAATCCAAAAGGGTTCTATAACACTTCTGTACACAGGACAGAAATAATAAAAAAATTTCTTCAGCTAGAGATCACTAATGTGCATGGGATTGTCATGATTATTCAATTCAAAAATTATGAAAATGCTGAAATTAAAAAAACTTTTTCATTGAATGCACAAAGAACATTGAAAAATATTATTGCATCAAGTTATCACTTTATAACAAGTTTCTGTGAATTTTTTGTCAGTTTTAAAGCTTTGGAATATTCTCATTTTGAATGATATCATCGACTTTTTTCCAAAAAAATCTAAAATCCACCAATAATTGCATTCAGTGCAATTATCGGTCGTTATCACTACACAATTGAGTTTGACATTTTCATTCGAAAGTAATTTCAAAATGTAAATGTAAAGAGACTTTTCGAAGTATAAATGCCCACATCAGAGAAAAAATTCCCTAACACATCACCCAAAGTTATAAATAAGTGTCGGGGAGTATTTATGGATATTTGCTATGAACAAAAATCCAAATCGAATGAATACAGAAGCATAGAACTATTGGAATCGATTTTGACAGTCAATATGCCAAAGAAAGATAAAGCCGAATTCAAAGAAGCAACGGTTAAAATAATGTGGAACGTTTCAAGTAAACTTTTGCAAGAAATGTACTATAATGATTATAAAATTATGACTGGGCCATTCAATAAAATAGTATTCCAACCAGCCCAAAGTTAAACAAGGAAGAAGCTACGTGAAGATCCATATAAATGAAAGTGCAGTCCAGTCTTGTTGAATTTGTCTGAAGTTAAGAAAAATATATTGTTCTGACATAAAAATACTGCAGATGGTCTTATGCGTTAATTTCACAATATTTCTTCTGTAGAGTGAGAGTGGCGTGGAAGAGAGACAGTTGGTTGTCTGGTTGATTTTTTTTAAATCGAGATAAATAACGATGGTTCTTTAACAAATAATATTGAATATAGTTCGGTGTTCAGTAAAACGTGCCGAGATAGTTCCTAAGGCTGTACAAGTAGTATATAGTTGGTTTTTAATAGTGAAACAAAGCTGCCATATACTTATACAAGACGACAATATCACCTCACTATGACCATTGTTAAAAACAAATCTACAGAGGAAGAACGAAAGTGGCAGATGATACGATAATGATCCTTTTGGAAGAAATATTATTAATGGGTGGACTGAATCTATCAGCTGTTAATACAATTGGTTTGTAGACAAGAAGATAGCACATCCCCCGAATAGATCAACTGCTGTAATCCAATTGGCCAAAAGTGATGTAGAAGAACAACAATTGCTGAAAATTACTGGTCAAGGCAAACAAAATTTTATAAAACCTTTTTCGAATCTTGGTCAAAAACACCGCTACAAGATCATGAATATTATGAGATCTTCTATTGTGGGGACTTTCAACTACAACAACGTTAAGTAAAATTTTAATTTTTTACTTTCATTAACTGTATTTTCTATAAATAAATAATTGTTTTGTTGGGTTAAAAGTTTGCTTTCGATGAATTTTCCGCCGAACGTCTCTCGGACAAATGCCTCATAATTGTTTTGATTTTCATGAAATTATTTCGACTTTTTTGAATGTCCTAGGGAAATTACTACTAAAAATAGTTTAATTTTATACCATGAATTCAATGAAATTTAATAAAACTTTTTATGAGCTCAAAAAAATTAGAATTTTAGGAACAATATGAAGTCGCAGATTTTACAATTTTATTTTCCATTGTACAAAGGTAATGTTTATAAAATCAGTATATTTAACTCATTCGATTTGCTAAGAAGTATATTTATATCAAAATGTGAAAGAAGCTCAGATTGACCAAGCCGAGATCTTAATAATATTCTTGTATCAACATGCTTTTTTTATTGTATTTACTAAAATAATTTTCGGAATAATCCAGAAGTATATCGCTAAACCAACAAGACAATCAAGCATATTCAAAAATATGTCGGAACAATTTATGCTGTGACATTTATTGGAACAACGATTCCAAAAAATTATCCATTTTTGGCGCTCTTGTTCACCCGAACAGAGTGCTTATCATTTTGTCCGAATGTCTGTAATTTTGGAATATCGAGCCGAAAATGGTCTCAATCGATTGGGTTCGACTTCCTGATGAAGAATTCGTGGCGAAAGTTGAGTCTGTCCGGCCGGCCGGCCGTATCCTCTCTAGCATCCAAAAGAGATGAGCTAGAGTTCTCATATTTTCAGAACAGGTTAATTGTCCAAATATCTCGGTCAAGTTCGTTATTGGGCCAAATCCGTCGGATGGTTCAGTAGTTATGTGCTTCTGAAATTTTGTTTCCTCAATAAC
Source organism: Micraspis discolor (assembly GCA_030674115.1). Taxonomy (NCBI): domain Eukaryota; kingdom Metazoa; phylum Arthropoda; class Insecta; order Coleoptera; family Coccinellidae; genus Micraspis; species Micraspis discolor. The sequence continues at coordinate 625,911 of JARTUT010001317.1, read as the reverse complement.
CATTAGAATAACCATCCGATCAAGTTGATACTTGAAATATTGTTGAGAGAGGCTGAAACAAAACGGCTAGCAAAATTTCGCAGAAATCGTCTCGCTAGAAAATTTTTAAAAAATTCCAAAAAAAAAATTTTTAATACTCCATATCTCATAAGACATTTTTCGGATTTCAATAAAAATTCGTGAATATATTTTGGTGATCGATATCTTACTTATCCTCAAATTTCATTGTCGTAGCTCTGTTCCATCTAAAGATATGATCATTTTTTTAATTTACTCAAGAGAAAAGAAAAATGACATACGTCCCGATGATTTTCTTTGAGCGATGGCCATGACAGATCGATATTCAATTGATAAATGCCGAGCTCATTAATCAGTGTCAGTTGGCGTAATATTAATCAAAATTTTTTATAACGGGAAATCATGGAGATAGAATTCAATCTCGGTGGCTGAAATAATATACGTTGTCAAAATTCAGAAAAGCACTGACATAGGTTTTTAGGAAAAGGGAATCATAGCTTCGAACAAAACTTGGGGAAAATTATGAGTAGTTATTTTTAATTTGAGACATAGGTTTGTTCATTCATTAGGCGTTCATATTTGTATCACATTGTCCCATAGTACGAGAAAAGACTATTGTTCACCTGATCAGAGTGCTTATAGATTCGTTATGGTTTGAATATTTACTCGCAAGTAGCTCAACAAGAGCGCCAAAGCAATCTGACCTCACGTCAGTGCTTTCTAAATTTTTATATTGATGAAATAGATTGCACCGAGAAAAAAAATTATTTCTTTTAATTACAGGTTATCGAATTACATTAAATATCTTCAATGATTGAAATTTAAAGACTAAGATAATTTTGGACACGAGCCGAACATTCATAGGAGTAAGTAATGAACAAAATAAAGCGAGGTACTGCATACATTCTCACTAACTTTTTTTAAGAGAATAAATGACTGCATTTTCTTGTTTTAGTGAGAATAGAACACATCACTGAATGAATTATTACATAGAATGTCTTGAGAATAATTATTACACCTTCAACTTATCTCAACTAATTCTAATCCAATTTTCTAAAATTTTGATCTTAGATGAACGTCTTCAATTATTTTTCGTACAGAAACCTTTTGGGTATCTCTGCTGGGAAATCAACTTCGTCTCACGAAAATATCGGTCAAAGTCACGAACTTTGGAATCGTCGTTACGTAAACAAAACGATAAAAAAAATTAATCCCAAAACGAAACCTTCATGACGTCAGAATTTCTAGTACCGAAAGAAATAAGGTGCGTGCTCCGCCTCAACTGAAAACTATGGCGGGATGAGCTGGTTCCCTGCACGTCTGATTGTATGATGCTGATTTATATAGCGAGGGTAATCGGCCATCTTTAAGAGGAGTCTGTCTATGTCTGTACCACTTCAGCACTCAGTTGACAGAAAACGAAGGAAAATAATGTGTTAGAAATCACCAATTTGTTTGAGATCTTCACTATAGTTCAATTTTATAATTGTGAAAACGTGAAATGTCAAAAACAATATGTCGATTAAGAAAAAAATCGAAAACTGAATATTTATTTCTTGTATTCACAAAGCGCAATTGAAGACTTTTCGATAATTTTCTGAACCAGTTTTCCGAAGATTTCGAGAATCGTCTAGATTATACTTATATTTTTGATAATTTTTGTATTGTTCTGTATTGTTTTAGTTTTTAGATTTGAATTTTTTGCGATATCCATTCAAGATGAAATAGAATAGATCAGTCGAAACAGCGGATTCATAAAATTTCAGCATATTTTTAACAGGAATTCAACGCCGTTGCAGCCATTTATTAGAAGCAAGCGCGTGGACACTCATATGACAGCTAGCAACAAAGAACAATAGGTCAAACTACAATACATATTTATATCTCTATGGGTTTTAGAGCATCAAAAAATTCCTTATAGCTGTTTGCACTGTTGTTTCAAAGTTGGGCAGTCTTATGAATTTGGATACATCGAGGAATAATTAACGATTGTATAATTTCATTGGTACTAAAAAAATGATACAAAAAGCTATTAGGTTATTAGGTAAAAATTACTATGTAGATGAGGTTGATATTGAATCTTCTTCAATCCATGACATATGTTGTTTTCTAGGTCCCTTCAAGGAAATAATAAATCACTTGAGGTACGGAAGAAATCCACATAATGTATGTTTGTTGATTGAAATTTTGTTATTTCCGGATGAGTATTTTATAGTATTGTTCAAATTAGACAGAGTTCTAAAACTAACCAGTCCAGAGTTCACAATAAAAACAATCAAAAAAGCTAAGGATATACTGATTAATGTCTATCATCGAATACTAATAGACGAAATCTTCAAAAACATATTCTGCCTATATAACACGGATAAACTAAAGACTGAAAAACCGGAACTGAATTCCCAGAATAACTGTCTTTACCATATGCATAGGGCTTATCGAAAACTTTAAATATATCAATATCATATGGAATAAATATTGGACATAGAATATTAATAGTTTAAAATTTGAAAACTCAGAATGAATATCGAAAATCCAAAAAAATAAATTTCAAATTTTTTATACCGACTGAATTGTATGGACTGCCCTAAAGTATATACAGGGTGAGTCTTTGACCACTGCGTTAATTTTAACCATAGGTTCTTGAGATCAAAAGAAACACTTTTTCCCATACCGTTTTTCCATATTCAGCTGCGTTAAAAAGTTAAAAGCATTTTGAGTTTTCACATTGGGCAAACTCCCCTTTGTAGTCCAGTTTAGTTTGAATGAAAATTACCTTCCACAGCATCCACTATTGAATCGAAATTGTTTGAAAACATTATTTTCCCTCCAAGAAATGATTCACTCACTAATGTTTCATCAGATGATTATAATGATTTACTTCTATTCAACTTTAAAATCTCAAAAATGGTGCAATTTAGGAAAAAGATGATGAATGATTTTATCTGCAAAAGAGACTAATGATTCTAGGAAGTACAAGATACGGACCTTTAGTTCAAGTGATATTTGTTTTTCATGCAATTTAACCAATCTGTACAGTAGTAGTGAGAAACCCACAAGAAATGGAATAAATCTATTGATGCCAAAACATGCATGACTGTTATCAAAAACCTTCTACAAGAGATCATTTCAATTGATATTGTCGTTTGAATATAACAGGTGAAAATGCAAGTTTTTTATGAAATTTCAACACCCAATACCTTTTCAACGGGGCCAAATTTGGAAAAATGATATCGGAAGTAAATGTTGACGTCAAGAATCTATGGTTAAAATTAACGTAGCGGTCAGAGACTCACCCTGTATAGGACAAACAACACAATATATAAACTAATGGCCCTAAACTTTGTTAACATAAGACCGCACCTAAAAAAACACGAGTAAACAGTAAAACATAAAATGGAGAAAAAGAATAAAACTTGAAATGTATTGGAGTTGACCACATTGAAAATAAAAGACAAAAACAACACAATTTGTGCGTAATAGATTTCAATCTAACCCAATATTAGAAAATAAATATTTCAAAACAAATTTAATATAATATTTCCGCAGACTTTTGAGATTTGATAGATGGGATAAACAAAATCATGATAGCTTTTTGGTTATTTTTATTTCGTTCATCACTACCACGAAAATTATATGTATTCATATTTTGATGAGAAAATAAGATAATGTTTTGACAAAAATGTTAAGTAAGAATTTGATGATGTTTTTATATCATATTTACTGTTATGTATTTTACAGGATCTATTTTATGGTTATACCGTATACATCCCTTGAAGAAGGCTGTTAAGCCAAAACATATGTCAGATGAAACTGAACAACAACACAAAATAGGTGCCATATAACCAAGAAATATTACTGAAAATTTCTATATCAAGAGGCATAAGAAAATGAAATAAAAAAAAATATTCACTATTTAAGGGAACAAAGTGTTAGATATTATCTTAATGTTGTGTTGCCGAAAAACAATAACTTGAATCCAATATTTTCGGGTGTATAATGAACAAATTTTTTTGTTGGTAAAGGGACTATTTAATATTGACAAAACATAGTTTACAACAAATTATATTAAAAAAATTTTCGATGTGCACATTTTTCAACTGGAAGGTATTGCATTTATATTTATAGCCACAATTAGAGCTGCGTGAACTCATCAGTTTTTTAGTTGATTTTGAATAATCTCAAATGAAATAATGTCTGATTTTCAGTTTTCAAGTATTCATGATAGTTTTTGTGCAATCAGGTGAGAAAAGCATTTTTCGTAACGCTCGTAGCGAAAAATAAACGCGAGATAAGAAAAATAGTGTTTGCCAACCGGTTTGACAAAATATTTTTATCAACTTTGAATAGGATGTGACTGTCAATTGTAACTGACAGTATCAAAGCGTTAAGTGAATTTGGAAATATTTATTTTTCACTTCGTTACTATGGAAGTCTCGTTAGTGTCATATTTCGTAATTTTGATTGTGAAAAAAGTCGAAAATTATTTTCTGAACTAATTACTTGAACTTAATTCAAAATAGAAGAAAATATACTGCAATGTCCGATTCAGAGAACGACTTTTCGAGGAAGCAGCTCAATCTGCGTTATCTATACTAAGTCAAGGAGAGTATGATTTGTCCTATGTCAAATTCTCTTCACGATATGAACAAAAAATGATTACTCATTTGAATGAAAATGTTTTGCCAGCTTATTTTCAATAAAAAATGGAAATTCAGAATTCGATTTTGCGGAGCTTTTATATTCGATATTTAGAACCAATTGGGCCTGAAGAGAAATATTGACATTAATACGTAATCAAATTTACTGGCTTTTTCGAAACGACATTCAGAAGGTTACCAACTTAGGAAGTCAAAATTTTTAAGTAAAGAAACTTACCCATTTTCTAGAAGAAGCTTTCGATCAGCAATATTTAATGAATAAGGTAACATTGATTGTTGAAGTTCTGAAGCTTGCTAAAAAGGCGAATTAACTTTTCTTCGCGTAGAAAATGGAGCGTTCCGGAATTAATTGTTTAAAGTAACCATCGAAAATTTCCAATAACCGCTGTAGCTTTTGACGGTAAAATTGCGTCAAAATGGTTGAAAAATACGTTAATCTAAGGCCATCAAATGTTAAGCATGACAATGCAATATGTAGCTATTGACACCGTGTATTGAAAATTCATGAAATAGACGAAGAAAAAGACATGCAATTTTTTTCTCGGACACTAGATAATTCGACTTCCATACAAACTATGCATATTCATTGATTGTACTTTTAATATGAAGTAAATGTGAGATTGATATAATAAAATGTTAATGTCAACAGAGACAAAATGTCAAGTTTTTTCTTGTCGAAAAACATTTTTTTAATAATATACGTACCACCTTCTCGAAAGGGGAATTCTTCCACATCATCCCAAGATAAACGACAAATTCTATCCCGATGTCTCGCACGATGCCGTCACGAATTTTTAGTGAACTTCCCGCACTGGGTCATGACGACATAACACATAATGTTACGATCTCGTAAAACATTATTTTATGACCCAGCGACGTCACGAGGCCGTTAACTGCCGTTTTGTGGTAGCCAAGGTCGTTTCTTGACACTGAAATTGTTTAATGCGCGATAAAACTACGTCTTTTCCGATTTGCATTCTTTTACGTCCCGGAAATATTCCGCGCCCCTATTCTTTACTATGGATCAATTAAGGAGGATGTTGAAGAGATGGACCCCTTTTATCCATATTCTTTTCAGTCTCCTCTTCGATTTTTTATACACGCTTATTCGTAACTTTGTCGCGAATAAGTTGTTTTCAAGCCATTTTTCTAGATTATAAAAATAAAAGTACAGAGTGCTATTTTTTTGCCCAAATGACTGTAACTTTCATACGATTATATCAAGTCATATACCGGTTGGGTTCTACTTCCTGATTATTTGAAGAATATCTCGAAAGAATAGTCAGCATTTTGTCAAATGTTTCTAGCCTGGCGATTTCTACGAAATCTGACAATTTTTCTTTACGTTTCGAAGTTTTCAGGCTACAAATTGATTTGTGGATATTTTTCAAGTTATTGAACACTCAAAATATTTTGTTAAAATAAAAAAAATGGCTAATTCCTGACTGTTTTTGCATAAATGGCGGCTGGGCGACATTAGTTTTTTTTTTGTACCTCTTGTCAACACTGTCAAATGGTATATTCATCATCTTGGCAGCTTTCCTTATTGGAATATTTGTTTTACACAATTTTCTAGCATGAATTTTTGACATTTACAAAAAAATAACAATACTATTTTATAAAAGATAGTCAGGATTGGCAATGAAGATCACATTGTATGCAATGTCGTTCTCCTTAAGTGTTAAGATATTTATTTGCATTAGAAATAATTATCGGATTGAAAGTGAAGAAGTGTTGTGGATGAAACGGAAATAATTGTTTGGTAATAGTTGAAATATGATAAATATTCATTGATTCTTCTCATGATCAACCCCTGATGTTTTTGTAACGAACTACTATACAGGGTGTCTCAAGTTCGAGTGCCTATTATACATTTCTGGAGAACTAGACATATTTGAAATCTGAAAATTGGGATTATGATATTGTTCGAAGTTCTCTACAGAGCTAAAATATTTTCGAAGCCCAAATACTTCCGGTTATACAGAGAGTGAAAATAAATTTGACGAAAAAATTTTTTTTCAAGTTTTCCACTCCTGGTGTGATCGAATATTCAATAGTGAATATATTTCTCTTAAAACCATTGTATTAAATCGAATAGTTTTCAAAATATCAAAAAAAAACTGAAAAAAAAGTCAAATAAGTTCAGTCAGTAATATGTTCATTATTCTTATTTTAAATATCGACTCTACGTACTACATAAATCCAGAAAATCTCAAATAACTCAAATAAATAAAAAATTATTGAATTTAGGAACATACTCATGAAAGAAAACTATCATTATTTTCGACCGCAGAATTCAACACAATTATAAAAAAATAGGATTCTAATTTGAAAAACAGAAGTTATGGCTAATTTAAGATCACAATTTTCAACACAAAATTTGAAACACCCTGTGATGATATTTTCGAAATCCAAAAGATGCATGACCTTTTCACATCCTTCCTCTTCGATGTTGTGAAAACGGTTTATGCTCAGGATATTTAAAATAAGAATAATGAACATATTACTGACTGAATATATTTGACTTTTTTTCCAGTTTTTTTCAGATAATTTGAAAACTATTCGATTTAATAGAATGGTTTTAACAGAAATGTATTCACTATTGAATACTCGATCATACCAGGAAATTTTTTCGTCGAATTTATTTTCACTCCCTGTATAACCGGAAGTTATTGGGCTTCGAAAATATTTTAGCTCTGTAGAGAACTTTGAACAATATCATAATCCCAATTTTCAGATTTCAAATATGTCTAGTTCTCCAGAAACGTCTAATAGGCACTCGAACTTGTGACACCCTGTATAGCCCGCGAAAATACTTCAAAGTGGGTTTCCAAATTTTCTTCTCCTCACGTCAAAGCTTTTCTACATTTTGAAAGATTAATTATGGCTTATATCAGTAAAATTACTAATAGTTCCGACATGAATGTATAAATTTGGAGTCAGTTTTCATTTCAAACCATCTATTATCAAATAACTATTTCAAACCTAAAAGATGAAATTTATAATTCAGGAAATTGCATCAAAATTCCGAGAATACATTGTATAGAATAAATATTTCAAAGAAATCATACCATCCCAGCAAATAATACTGCACAGAAAACTTTTACTTTTCTGAACCATGGTGCTGCTTGACCTATGCCCACTTTTTTTATCTTTCCGATCACATCCACCTAACAATAAAACAACCGCACCCACTTACGAATAAAATTCAAAATCCACCCACAAAATCATTATCACTGATTACAAAACTAATATCCAATAAAACCACGACCATTCCTTAAAAAAATCCGATAAAACTAAAAAAGTGAAAACGAACCCCTAATATTCCACCCCCGCTGCACTCGGTCCAGTCACGCATCCCATCATACCGTGCGATTCATGGGACATGGGTATTTTAGGGTGTCATAAATCGGATGAGGGTAAATAAAATTCAACCCTTTTCTAAATCTTACGCAACAACGCTCGGTGACCTTAGAAAGGGAAATTACTTCAAGGTGCACAAAAGGACAGGTAAGAAGAAAGTGAAATTTCGGAAATTACGTGGTACCACCGTGGATCGCCAAACCGCAGACCAGGGTCAGTCTTGTGCAAGGGTTGACAAACACGGTTTGCCGGTAAGGTTAAGTTTGGTGATTTGTGTGATGGATACCTTGAGAGGTGAGTTTATTGAAAAAAGTCTTCAAGGTTTCGAAATGTTACGTAAGGGTTGTTTTTTGTGTGCGAATGAAGCGTGAGTCGTTAAGAAAATTAACGACCTGTATTGTTCAGTTTATACTATCTTCTTTCAATGATTTAAGTTGTTTCCTATATAAGGATGCCTGAATATTGCGAGCGCCTAAGTCCGAAAAGGATTCTCGTCAATACAAGCATATCTAATTCTATTTGAATATATTCGTTTTTAAAAACTAGAAAAATAATTGAAAATTCACATAAGGCCGCATTTGTTTGAATTAAAAAACTACCAACTTGAAATTTACATATTGCATGAATATGAATGAAGAAAAAGGATTCTTGAATAACAAATCTTATCCTGGTCTGGAGAATTATGTCGACTTGAAGTCATTTTCATCAGACCTCAGACAATATATTGAGGAGACCCATGAATTTTATAAATCCTTCACTTTCTGTTCTTTGAATTATCTAAACTGTAGAGTCAATTCCTGCTTCAAATTAATGTAAATTATAAACTCAGGGTATAATAATTATCCTTCAGTATATTCTTTGTCGGAATTTTCTGCTTCATATTTATTTATTCAGACTCTGAAAGTTAACAAATTTATTCAACTTATTGATCGAAAAGTTTAAATAAAGGCAGTTAAAAAGAATGTTAAAAAAAATTATATACAAAGAATCGATTTGTGTGCCAAGTAGGCATAGACTTTGAGATATTCTAAACCCGAAAAGTACTAATATAAAGGGTGATACAATTAGAGCTTCTTTTTTTTCAAATAAAAATAATAAAAACAATTTTATTTTATAATCTTTATTAACAAAAAAAAACCATTCTTTACAATTATTTCTTGAAGATATCGGCGAAACCGAAAAACCCTGCAAAAATCGTTCGAAAATCAAGACGTTCCTTATTGTTTTCTTAGATATTCATCGTGTGGTTCATCATGAATTCTTTTTAGACGTTTGTGTGAAAATATTTTCCTGATATGTGGCAAAACAAATAGTGGATTTTGCATGACGATAACGAAACATATCATCGATCACCGAGTATTAATGATTTTAAGTCCGAACATTCGGTAAATACCATCGAACAGCCATCTTATTCGCCTGATCTAGGTCCGTGTGACTTTTTTTCCCAGATTGAAATTACCCCTCCGGAAAACTTGACTCCATAGAAAATTTTGCATATTTTGAAGGAGATTCAGTAACTATTGATGAAGTTTAATATTTTTGCATTCATATCAAATTTCCGGATACTTCTTTGCCAGAGAGTACTTCTCCCCAAAGTCATTTTCCAAATGAGATTTCATTTAATTCTATTAGCAGAAGAGGTTTTCAACTATGATTCAACATCTTGCGGAAATAATTGGATTCATGATCACACAGAATTTTTCCTCTAAAGCTTTCATATAGAAACCCAGCAAAATCCTACTTCTGCAGTAATCCCACTGTTATATCACCTGCGCTTGAATGTGCACACGTAGATGAGATCTGAACATATATATACAAGAATTTTCCACCGCAAGATGAAACCAGAGATTACCAGGCGGCTCGTTCGCGGAAATGAACCTTCACTCGTCGAATTTTCCCAAACATGATGCTGACTAGATTTAATCCAGCAGAGGAGCATCTCGTATCTCGGCAATATACCTACGACGGCAAAAATGAAGAGCCCCTAGTCCCTATCGCCCCGCGCCGATCTCACCCCACCCCCTAACAAACCCGCGTAATTTTCCTGGCAGTATCCGACACCGGGAAAATTAGACGTTTTTCCCTTTTGTTTAATCAGAACAGGAAAATATTTGAACACGTGTCCCGCTTGCCCATTCCGTGTGCAAACACGGGAAACTCAATTTTCTCTCGCGGAATTGCCGCGTCCAAGTTTTGCGATTTCTCTCGGAAAACGCGAGATGACGGCTGGGTCGACGTCAGAGACGGTAATTGAAGGATGGAGTGTTTTCCACATGGTACGTCGCAAGTTTTCTTGATTGGATGATTTTAGTTGGAACGAGTCCTCGAAATGTTTAGGTCATGAAAAGTTTCTAGTCTCTTTTCAAGGACTGCTCGACTCTCCCCACGAGGCGGCGCTCTTTTCAATCAAAATTATTAGGCCAAGGATATTGAATATTTTCAGAACTTTTTTTTTACAATCAATTTTTTTCGGAACTCTCGATCGATATGTAAGTTTAACAATCCATGACATAACCAGAATGCAGAAATAGAAAATCACTTGGGAAAATACAGAAGCTACACGAACATACATATGAATTAACTGATCGACCAACTGACAGTTGATGTATTCAACTCATAAAGGTTGAAAAGAACCTGACCAAACAACCTAACTGGCTGATCATAACTATGAATCTATCAGTGTTAAATAATTCCTCTTAGTCTCTACGTACAACACATTCATTCAATTTTTTCGTAAGTAGATTGTAAATCTCGAAAAATTCAACCCAGAAAAAATGTATACTGTTAAAGCTTTCTAGGGGATGGTTCGTTAAACTTGAAATAAAGATCAAAAGACCAAAGCAAACCCAGTTGATCATCTCCGGGAAATTTTCCCGATACCTTTGCGATAAGAAATATAAAGGGTTATTGTCTGAAATGCAACATCATGTACACCCGGCGATCCTGCTGGGGAGTATGATCCCTCACCTTCGTCTTGAACAGTTTGAAATTATTAAGCCTCTTCGTATCATCAGGTTAAAAATCTTGATGAACATGTTAGAAGATCGTTTTTCGGATTTGGATACTCTATGTCTAGTATAGTTCTTTAAATTCATAGATAGAATGACAAGGATTGAAATTCGAAGTAAAAACACAAAAAGCTTACAAGGTTTTGAATAAATTTCTCAATAATGTGTTCATGCAACGCTTTCATCTATAAACCCCTCAACACGTTTTGGCATTGATGCAATAAAGTGCTCTATTTCTTCTTGAGGAATACTGTCCGAAGCTACCAGTAGTTCGTGTCTCAGAGCCGCGAAAGTCTTTGGAGCTACAGTAAAGTTCCAAGTCTTCTCATGATGTCCCAGACATGCTCTATGGGCGAAATATCTGTGAATCTTGGCGGCTATGGAAAAAAAACAATGGGTCGCTTCCAAAAAGTTTGAACTAACCCTGTCAACATGACATCGAGCGTTATCTTGCTGAAATATTGGATTCGAGCTGGTTAATGTAAGGGAGGACATATGGCTTCACTATTTCTTGAAGGTATCGCAGCGCTGTCGTGATACCTCGAATAAAGACTAGCGACCAATTTCCACGTGCAATAACCCTCCATACAAAGGAAGATCGAGATTTATCAAAAAAGACGACATGATGTCATTATACATTCATATGTTGACGTTCTCTGCTCTTCTTTAATCGTTGCCGGCGATGCTCAACTCTTAGACGTGTGGTCGACAGTGCTGAAGTCCTTATCGGCAGTAAACGGTTCGGTTGGATCTGCTCTTCTAACCACTCATCAGCAAAAGATCTACTTGTTTCAAATCGGTCTTTAATCGCCTTAAGTCTTAGACGTCGATCTTGAACTTTTGCAGCCCTTCGACGTCCCGTGCCTACTCTTATTCGATTCAGTACATAATCAAACCACGCTTGACAACATCTCATAACAGTAGTTGGATTTATGTTCGTACGGTTATCGATTTCTCCCATATACCAAACATTCTAACTCTTTCAAATTGGCTTAGCTGGCGATAAAATCCCGTACACGTCATCTAGGTTAACTAGGGTAAGTAAACAACGACTTTGGGTTTCCTCTAATAGCTGGTTGGTTGTAAAATTTGAAAAATTTGCAAAAAACGACAACAATATTTAAGTTACAAACATTGTTTATATGAAAATTGTTTAAACGATTGAAAGACGATTTCCCGTCTTGAGCACCCTATTACGATCGATTATTGTATTGTTTATAAGCCTATAGATAGAGTATTTGTTTACAAAAACCTGGGTGTTTCATATGGCAGCACGTTGTCTTTTGGGGCACATATTCGGGACGTTTCTGCGTCATTTCTCAGGACTTTGGGGTTTGTAATAAGGAATACTAGAGACTTTAACATCGAGACTCCACCATCTCTACATCTTGTTGGTTAGATCAATGTTGCAGTTCTCCTCTGTAGTGTGGTCTCCATGCTTATCGGTCGACGTTTCCTTCCTAGAGAGGGTCCAAAACAGATTTCTTAAGTATGCTGCTCTTAGAACGGGTACATTTTCAGTTTATACTTTCTCCGCCAGTCGAATGCGGGAACGCCTTGGACTATGCTCCTTGAAGACGAGAAGATATCATGCGGATGTGATTGCTAAGCTCTTTCAGGGTCTTTTGTACTCCCCAGGGTTGTTGTCACAATTCAACTTATATGTCCCACCAAGAACCAATTATTGTTTTCATTCCCTGGTTTCGAGATTAATGCGAAACACTAATGTCGTCGACTCATTAGGAGTTGATATATTTCATGTATCTATTTCGAAATTGAGGAGAGAATTGAAGTACCTGATGAGACTGTGATATTTAAAATTAATTTTTATCTGTGCTTTATAATGTTTTTCTGTTTCGTATTACACATATATATCTGCATCTACTCTTTTTTGTGTTATACTGCTTAGATTTTATTATTTTGTGTTATATTTTACATACAAAGGTCATGTACCGTTAATAAATAAATAAATAAAGGTTGCTTTAACGAATATTTTTCCACAATGAATTTTTATCGTCTCTACTTTACACATGCCGAATATGAACAGTCAAGACAAATTTTTACCAAAATGGCGGCAAAATAAAGTCGTATACACTGTTCTGCTAACTGTAGTTTTCTCGGTCCTATTGTGACTTTCTCCGGCGACGTTGGCATAGTTCTAACAAAAAGGCCGGTTTGGTCACCTGCCCTATTCATTAAGGACCGTACATTTTTCAGTTGCTATGAGTTAGCATAGATTCAAAACTGTCAAACAATCAGTATGAAATGAAAACATGTACATAAAAACGATCACCTAGTATATAAAGAACCTCTTCATTGGAAGCATAAAAAAGGTGGACTGAGTAGCCTTTTTCTCATGCGACCACTGAAAGAGTTGAAAAATTGTAAGCGATTTATATTTGTAAGTATTATTGCAATATTTTGTATGCTTTTTCTATACACCTGTTAATAAATACAAATACAAAACTGAATTAAACGTTTACTTGAGAATTAAAACTCAAATAATGACTTTAATTGAATTGTTGTTTGTTTCCCTCATCCAAATTTTCAAAACCTCTTCAAAAATCTGTTTAATTGATGAAATTCTTTAAAAACTTCCTGGCGGAGACCGGTATTTTTTTGTTCTTTGATTTTCATTATCAGGTACAACCTATGTTAGGTCAGATCTGATAGTATCCTTTTTCGGTTGAGAAAATTCTACTAGTTCTTCGGTCGAAACACTAATCTCATTTTGCATGATCCTTTATATGATCACCACCAAGTATATAAGGCACCATAAGAAGAATTTAATTAACAACTTACGAATAAGCGAAGAGGCAGCTTTCCAATCCTCTCATCTGCAACGATGACCCGTGTGGATTGCCCCAAGAGCGCCACTCCGTTCCCGGATCCAGAATTATGAGACAGCATACAACGTCGAGTGCCGCCCTGGGAGCAGCGACACATCGGGCGCTATAAGTTACGGCACGTGGGATTATCTTGCCGCTAAGTGTATTGCGAGTTACGGCTCGGACTGCACATAAACAACGTGTCGGTAGTTGTCGTCATGCGAAACGTTGCACTTTGCGATTTCACCCCAGGACGATTCAGGTTTGACGAAGAAGATGAGTAGGGCCATGAAGAAAGGAAAATATTGCCCTGAGCCGCTCGTCGTAGCTGTATTCGGAAATTGTTCGGGGAATTTGAAATGAAATCCAAAATATTGAACTTCTTCAATATTTTTTTATTCTCTTCAAATTATGCATCAATTGAAGTGATACACATGTGCCAACGTTTATTAATTTGTTCGTTTATTTTAATCCAAGCAACACAATATGTGAAATACTAGATGTATAGAAAGCGCAAGTAAATATAAAAATGTATATGTAAATAACAAAACAGAAAAAAAACACAGAAACACCAATAGAAAAGAATAAAAAGTATCACAGTCATATCAGGTAACTTTCCCTTCAAACTCGAAATAGACTCATGAAATATATAAACTCTTAAGGAGTCCACGACATTAGCGTTTCGCATCACTCTTAAAATCGGAGAATGAAAACAATAGCTGGTTATTGATTGGACGAGTCGAAATAAATCAAATCTTCAGATGGTCCGTGGGATATATAAGTTAAATTGTGACAAGTTGTAGCACCATGATTTACCAATTTCAATTAACCGCAGAAATCCGCTTTAAAACTGTCTGTGAGCATTTCATTTGTCATTGGAATGATCTACTTAACGCGCCGAATCGGTCGATATCACATGGTCGATGTTCTGGATCCAGTTTGTCTTTTTCACTGTCGAGAAGCTGCTGAAATAACACGTTTGAAGTGTTTTCGTAGATTTTATATGCGAATTTTTCCTGGCGGAAGAGATTTTCCGCCAAACCCGTCGGGCTATGGAATTTTGTCGTCGACCTGTCAAGTACAAAATTCATTGAAGTTGAGAGCTTGTTGCCAACTTGCAGCAGTGGCGTACAGAACGTTTCTTTGACCACCAGAAAAGATAATTATCGAACGTTTCTTCAACTGAAAAACCACCAGAGAAGATAATTACCGAACGTTTCTTCAACTGAAAAACCACCAGAGGAGATAATTTTCCTGGAATCTCAATATACAAGGATAAACAAGATAAGTTTCAGTGAAGGGGATAGTGATTAACTGTGAAACATACATGACCGAACATCTTGTCAATTCCACTCAATTTTGACTGTACATTTGTAAATAACTGATATTTGTAAAAAGTGGAATAAATAACGACTGTTCTATTTCGAACTTTCATTGATTAGGGTAGAGGCATCAAATCATTTTACCTGCTCTCCAGCTAGCCGGCCAAAATTATTCTATCTATATAATTAAATAAAGTTGCTTAGTTACAAAGTCAGAGGAGTACAAGAGGCGCTGAAAGAGCTTAGCAATAAATATCAGATGTTCCCTAATTCCACTAGCGGAGAGAGTATGAAAATGTAGCCATTCTAATGCAGGGCATGCACGATCCGGTCGACCGGAGAGGAAAATTTATACAGGTATACCTGCGCAGGTCGACCGGAGCGTGTGTCGCAGTGTTTCAAGCCTGCGCAGGTCGCCGGAGCAAATTTGAAATTCGACTCGGTCTAGTGACACCGTACGGTCGCCGCTAACAATCACACGACCCGTCCGGTTTTTCCGGAATGTCCCCACACACGAGGCAGACCTTGGCAGGTATACCTGTACAGTTTTCTTCTCCGTTCGACCGGAGCGTGTATGGCCTGCATAACAGCAGCACACCTGTTTGGTACCCTCACCAGGATTGAAACATCGACAGATAAGTATGGAGACCACATGACAGAGGAAAGATGGTGAAGTCCCTAGTATTTCTAATAATGAGTCCCAGAGTCCTGAGAGATGACACAGAAATGGCCCGAATATGTGCCCTAATGCAGGGCATACACGCTACGTTCGACCGGAGAGGAAAACTGTACAGGTATACCTGCGCAGGTCTGCCTCGTGTGTTCGTAAGCAGCGATCGTACGGTGCCACTAGACCGAGTCGAATCTCGAATTCGCTCCGGCGACCTGTGCAGGGATGAAATTGTGCGACACACTCGTTCCGGTTGACCTGCGCAGGTATACCTATACAGTTTTTCCTCTCCGGTCGATCAGAGGGTGTATACCCTGCATAAAAGACAACGTGCTATCGTATGAAACACCAATCATCGAAACTTTTTTATAGACGTTTTCAGGGCTGGCCTTCAACTCCATCAGTGAATTATCTTTTGTGGCGTTTGTACAGTCGAATTGGATTTCCCGGAGCGGTAATTTCATTCTAAAAAAGAAAAAGTCACACGGAGCTAGATCAGGCGAATAAAGTGGTCCTGAAATCGTAAAATAATTGTGGCTCGATAATATGGTGCGTTAACGTCATGCAAGATCCACGATTTGTTTTGCAGCGAATCAGGCCTTTTACGGAAAATATTATCACACAAACGTTTCGAAACAGTCGAGGAGAAGTTCATATTGACCGTTTGACCTTGCTGCACGAATTCATGATATAATAACGAATAACAAAGAAAGCAATAAGCAACGTCTGGATTTTCGAACCATTTTTTTGGGTTCGCCTGATTTTTTCCACCCCTTTTCGATGATTGTTGGCTCGTTTGTGTATCGTATTCATAGACTCATGTCTCGTCACCAGTTATGATCCGTCCGATGAACGTAGGATCAGAATTCGCACGATCCAACATGTCTGCAGCCACTAGTGTTTTTGAAAAATATTCAGCTCTATCGAAACGAGCCGAGCGGCGACGCGCTGCATGCCCAATTGGTTCACCAAAATCGAACGAGCGGTTTCACGAGATATGTTGAGTTATCTCTCTAACGGTTGCATGATGATTTTTGAACACAATTTCCTTGATTTTTTCAAATGTTATCGTTGGTTGAAGAGATTTACGGTCGTCCCGTATGAGCAAAGTCTTCGACGATCTCCCGACCGGTTTTGAAGGCTTTGTGGAACATTCATACTCTTGGATTTTCAATAAAAACACAGTCCATGAGCCATTTCCAGCATTCGCAACGAGTCAATATACGAAATTTCTTTCAAAACACAAAATTTGAGACAAACTCTTCGTTCAATACTTTATTTCATTGTAACATTTGCAGACAAACATTTAGGTCAGACAGAAAATTCATATGCTTAAAAATACTCAACACGGCATTT
This sequence comes from Micraspis discolor, assembly GCA_030674115.1. Taxonomy (NCBI): domain Eukaryota; kingdom Metazoa; phylum Arthropoda; class Insecta; order Coleoptera; family Coccinellidae; genus Micraspis; species Micraspis discolor. The sequence goes on along the minus strand of JARTUT010001317.1, from coordinate 608,688 downwards.
TGAATGAGAATCAGAGCGTATATTTTTGTTTTAGTAACCTGTTGAACAGTTTCTTCGACTCTGTAGCACTTATAAACACCGTCGCAGACGAGTCACCCTGTATAAGAGGGAGATAATCAAAATAATTACCTATCCTACCTAATAATAAGTCAATAAATTCAGTAAAGCCCTTTTCCAGGGCGAGTTCAACTGCCGGTAGTCCTACATTCGTTGAATATGGACGTAGACACAGTGTAACCGGTTATTTTATATAGATGGCAGATATGACGCGAAAGAAGACGAAGATATTTAGTACATTAAATTTCCCTTACTCGTATTTCCCTTCAAAATATCACCCACATTGTCTGTAGCGTACTTTTAGACCATCTTCTTCTGTTCTAGATCACATCCTTATTACAAAGCAGGTCCCATACACTCTCATCTTCCTTTTGGTGCTAATTTCTCAATAACTCAAAAATTTCCGTTTCATTGCATGGTATATACCTAATTGATATCACTGAACGGTCAGAAATCAATAATTATGTGTCGCAAATGCAAATAGATCTATAAATTATAAATAGAATGATAATAGAATATAATGCTATGCATTTGATATAGAATGTAGGATTATCGATTTTTTACATAAACTGATTTCATGTTTTCCATGAATCGAGTAGGTTTAAATATACGACACAGAGACAAATGGTTGAAGCTTGTAAATAAATTTTATTTAGTAGTCATTTTCGATATAGTAACTATAGTTTTTTAACATCGAATCTATCCACACCGTCATAATTATAGAAAATAACAATCAATACCACAATTTATATGAATATTCGTTCGACATCAGGTTTTACTGGATATATGAACTAATTATATTATAATATATATGTCCAAGGAAATTCCGGTTGCAACATGGTCAAAGATAGTAGTTATGAAAAACAGTTTCGTTATGCATCACTGCAGACAGATATGAATTGTTATAATTTGCAATTAAGTGTTGAACTTAATCAAACAACATAAGGTGGAATAAAGAGAATTTTAATTATATCAGGTATACCGGTATGAAATGAGTGTTTTTTTGTGGAAATAAAACACTTATTATTAATGGGAAAGTAAAAAGCGATCATTCAAAGTATTGACCATTGTTTTCTACACATTTTGACCACCTTTCTGGCAATTTGTGGACACCACGTCAATAAAATTGTTTTCGACCTCCTCGTAGGAATCAAAGTGCTGCTCAGCCAATGCGTGTCCCATCGATGACATCAAATGGTAGTAGGAAGGAGCTAAGTCTGATGTTTTGATTGTATCCCGAACTTTGCTTTGTATGCAGGTGCATTGTCATGGAGCAAAATTACCTTACCGTGTCTTCTGTCCCATTCTGGTCGTTTCTGGATGAATTTATGGTTCAAATTGATCATTTGTTGTCAGTAGCGATCAGTGTTAACGGCTTCACCAGGTTTCAGGAGTTCGTGGTACACCACACCCTTCTGGTCCCACCAAAAACACAGCATTGTCTTCTTGCCGAATCGATCTGGTTTTGCAGTCGATGTTGATGGTTGTCCCGGATTAACCCATAATTTTTTCCGTTTAGGATTCTTAAAATAAATCCATTTTTCATAGCCATTATCAATCCGATGCAAAACCGATTGACTTTCACAAGTGTTTTTTCGGTTTTCCATCTCTATTTCATTCAATTCATGTGGCACCCATTTTTCACACTTTTGGGTCTTTCCCATAGCTTTTAAACGGTCGGAAATTGTTTTTAATGCAACTTTCAACATTAAAAAGTTTGAAGACGCCGAATTACGAACGATATTGGATGGTTCGTAATTCGGCGTCTTCAAACTTTTTTGGTGGTCTTCCACGTTTTTCATTTCTCACATCAAAATCATTATTTCTGAAGCATCTTTTGCATGTTGCTTCTGATAGAGCATGATAGATATATACCTTGACACGCATTCGATGCGATTCTGCAGCACTTCGCATGAAAACAAACAATTAATGCTTTCTGCAAATCATCACTCATGTATACTAAATATGTATCACAGATGCCATAGCAAACAAACAAAAAAAAAATAATAAAGGCTCGTTCACAACATTTATTACCTATCGAGACATTTGTATCTTGACGCTTCATAAAGTGAATTTCTAACATTAGGTTTGAATAAATCATCACTTGGTAGCAGGACATAGTCTAGTTATACCGCCAAGCCTAGAGAACTTGATATTGGAAAGAGATTCGTCAAAGTTATTGTTGATATTGATTGACCGCTTCAAATCCAGCTTATCCAGAAAAAAAACATCCATGCTAACTAATTATTTTTTACCATATAAAGCCGACTACACACTATCGAACAAAGCATATTCGATGTTACCTAATCGATGTTGATGCTCGATCGTGTGTAGTCAAAATTTCCAGGAAAAAATCAACATTCATGCTCGCTGGTAGCGCTTGAATTCAACCACGCCGAACATAAATGCGAACACATGTTCGAACGAGTAGAGAAGGAAAGAATTTCTAGTCTCAGGTCTTTTGTGCTGTGCGCGATAATTCATTTATTCGTTTTCTTAATTCGATAATAACTGACATGACCAGCTTGCCGAATAAATTTCTGAGGAAATCCATCAAGATGTATTATCGAATCTCATCAAGTGAATTCGTATGACCGTATTTATTTCCCTTGAAACGCCATTCCCAAACCCATTTGTAGCATTATGTCCTTTAATATATATTGCGTTTTTTTTTTTAACAAAACGCTACTACAAGTTACTAATTCTTTCACGCCCAAAATTTTAACGAAACGAAACTATATCAAGCAGACACAAATGAACGTAACGTGTCTAGATTCCAGCACACATGCTCGCGAATATGTTCACTGAACATGTCTTAGGCTATGTTCGATGATAGTCGGTAACTGGAATTACGAACAAGATTGACCGCCATGTATGTATCGAACCGTAACATCAATTGAACTGTTTCACTTCGCAATTAATCAACTATTAGCTATAAATTAAAGGAACTAACAGCATAAAGCATAATTAGTTAAGTGTAGATAGTGACTCTTTACATACACCAGTTATAAAGAACTTCAAGACGTTCGTAACGTGAGTCTTGAAGTGACAGCCTTGCCGAATAGTACTGCCTTAGAACCCTTGTTCAAGTTGAACTTTCCAATATGCTTGAAGAGGAAAGTCTTCGACCAGTGTCAGTCTTAACTTATGGTGCTGAGACTCTTACAGTAACAAAAAAAGAATATCAAGAAAATCATGGTAGTACAACGTACAATGGAATAGTCAATGCTAAAACTGGCAATCCGGGACCCTGTTAAAAACAATGAACGGTGACGAAGAACCTAATTGATGGACGCAGTGGAAAAAATTGAAACCTTAAAATGAAATTGAGCTGAGCACATTGCAAGGTTTCAAGACAATACGTGGACTAAACGAATAACAACGTGAAGACCTAGACAAGACATTCTAAGTAGTAGAGAACAACCACCAATAAGATATTCCGATGACATTCGACGCCTGCATGCCAACTGGATACAGGAGACACAGAATATGTCCAGCAGTGGACCAATGACGGCTGAATGATGATGATAATGACGATGAACCATTACTTTTGAGAGTTTTCGTGATGTTATTCATTTCCTCAGATTTGTGCAGCATATATATGTTGCTCTGTAATATGAAAATTACGCTACGCCCAATATAGTGATGAGTTAATGCATTGTGTAAGGATTATAAAGTATTTTTTATATGACTATAAAATGTAGATATTATCGTTTATTCATTGCTTTTTTCATACACAGTGATTCTAGGGATTTTTTTATGTAGAAGTACATCAGTTGTCGTCTATCTTTCTCGATTTCAATTGAAATTCAATAGATTCTGATTGTTCAGATGTTGGATTACCGCAACATAAAAACAGAACATTTCTAGTAGATGGTGTATATCATTTATACAAGTTTTTTATGAAGAGTTACTCGTCGTCAACTTACCCAGTATAAAATTATGGACGTGCATTCTGTGGCTTCTGCATCTTGTCAGGAATGTTCAAAGTCGTTAGTGATTCTCTCCCTGATAACCGTAAATTTCAACTCATATCTACCCACCGACTCCTTCCGATATGCAGATTCTGTAATAGGATCCCAATTTCCCCAAGACATGTAACCGCAAACCTTGCTCGCCGTCTGCATCATAAGCAGCGTAACTTATAACGTTGCGCTTATAGGATCCTAAGATATTGCAATTTTCCGCACGGGTGCGCCCCAGGACCCGAGTCCTCGGTTATTCTGGAAGACGCCACGTAGCACTGCATCATAATTTTCCGCTTTGCATTCAAACTAAGCGAACACGTCGCTTCTCTATGGTTCGCTTGGCTCGTGGAAGAGCGGCCATCTTAGGATGGCTGCATGCGGAGGCGTCCTACTTTCATATAAATCGCGTCTTGTTAGGCCGTTTCTAGACAAAGGAGTCTAGAAACAGTCTTCGTGGTGATTGAGAAGGAATGTTCTGGCTGTAGGAAACTTTGTTCGGCTACAATGGTATGTTGGGATGGAGAAGAAAACATGAGACATGGAGAGGTTTAAAAATAGTTCTTATTATATGCATTCACTCTATCCATGTCTGTGAATTTGATACTACACTTGTTCTAGTTTGAATACTGGTAGAACAGTATGCTATTGTTTCGCCCAAATGTCTGTAATTTCTAGTTTCCAGCCGAAAATGGACTCACTCGATGGGGTTCGAGTTCCCGATGAAGAATACACGGTGAATCCTGAGTCGATGTCCGGTCGTATAGTCTCTATTATCTGAAGGAGATGGATAGAATTTTTACATTTTCATAATAGTAACATTTCATTTTCCTAATCAATATTGTGAAATGACAAGTCCTAATTCAATTAATTTGTTGAAACCATTTCAAACAATAATTGATGTACAGAATTTATATTGACAATCAACACTTGCTCTCGGCAAGTTCTACAGTCGTACAGTCTACTCTCTGTAGCTTCACAAATGTTTTTATATCATATAGGCGCGTCGAGAACATTCCATTACTAGTCCAGATGTTTCTAGAGAACTCCACGCAGCTTCTTTGATGCAATTTTCATTGGTCGTTAATGAATTGTTTTTCGTAATTGGTCCGTATTCGATTTGTTACAATAGGTTAGTGGTCCAAATATATCTCGGTCAAGTTCGAATGCTTCAGCAGCTAATCTTGAATTTGATTTATTTACTCAATAACTACCACAATATCCATCCGATCGATTTGAACCTGAACACCGTCTGAATAACTTTGAGATAAAGGAGTTTCGTGACAATCCACAGGCTTGTTAATTTTTAAAAATTAGGAAATTTAATTTTTAGAATATTCGATTACCCATGAGATATTTTCATTTTCAGGACCTTAATGAAAAATGCATTCATGAAAGTGGTAAAATTAACTCATTTCAGCACTCGAGTGACCCAGCAAAATAAATGTAGGTTTCATAAAATGAACGAACATCCTTCAACATTACATGAATTTAAACATGCAACAAAAAAGAGCTATGGGTGGTTTTTCGGAGGATCAAGCATTGAATTAAAAATATTGGAAAAAAACCATAATGATAAGTGTTTCTTTTATATAATAGTTCAATTTGGCCACAAAAACCATACCGAGAGCAAAAATAATACATTCAGCTATTCTCTGTTACACCCTATAAATTTTCAAAAAGAATAACATAAAGAAAAAAAAAATTTGTTCTGTGAAACCGGATTGACTTTGGAAAAAATGTTTAACTGAGCGATTTTGAGAGGTTTCTCAAAATGTATAGAAAAACAAATCTCTGAAAAGCTAGTGAAAAAAATCGAAATTCATTTAGGGGTTATAATTTTTTTTTATTCAATCAACGCGACATCAGTAGAATCATGTAATGTAGCAGCCAAAATTATTGGGAAATGGTTTTTTGAATTTCTTGAAGTTGTTTCAGAAAAAATTTCTGTTAACAACAATTTTCAAGAATATTTGTTCTTTCGTTTATTTTAATTTTTTTTTTTTTTTTGGAAATCAAACCACTGACTGCAGTAAAAATGTGGAGAAAGCTCAGAATTTTTATTTTCATTTTGTTAAAGATTATGAGCTTTTCAGTGCAAAAAACGTGATCCTCAAGTTCTCAACCATACGAACGAGCGAACCAAAAAAATTAAAAATGGCTGAATGTATTGACAGAGAAAGGCACACTTAACATTGTTAGTTTTCTCAGAAGTTCCAATCCACTGCTTGATCTTCCAAAATAACTCTCTCTTGTTGAATTTTTAAATTCTTGTGACGAAACGAAATAACTTTTTTTTCGAAAAAGCAATAGCTAGGGTGTTTATTCAAATTTCCGGAGCCCACCTTTTACTTTCTGTGCGATCATGGGTTGCTGAGATATCAGGAATCAAATAAGAGTACAGAGGATCCTTTTTTATTTGAAGATCGATATCAATTGGACGTATCAAGGTATTTAAAGAAAACAAATAAACCTGAATGAACAAGGTATCCGATGCTTATAGTGGTTGAAAAAAAAATTACCACGCTGGTATTTCTAAAATAACTGTCACACCACAGACCCTACAAAATTTAAATGTTCTAATCCAACAACTGACTAATTTTACAATTTTTGACGACCATTCTTCTCGAAGTTATGGAATTTGGAATAATTTTGTCAGCGTTGAGGGTGCTGTTAAACTTCCGAATGAAAGAACTATAATGATACTGTTCACATCGATTTAATAAGTTTCTGTCCATTTTAATGTTAACATCTCCATCGACACTAACATTAACATTATAATTAACCCAAAGTGGATTGATTAATTCATATTCTAATGAGGATTTTATTTTCATGACTTCAAATTTGAAATTTCAACTGCAAAGTTCAAATGTGCCTTCCGCCCTTATGATTTCTAACTTGGCAACACCCATACCTCCAAACTGAACTTCCCCATCCGGCATGCCACACCTGGCGACAATTTCCACGTTTCTACAAGCAACAACGTATCTGCATAAAAAAGCGATTCCGGACATTTTTCAACGCGAAAGAACGTCACCAGAATCCTGATCCGCTCGACCTCATCAACATAAAAACGATCCAAAGAAGGAGTTATTGTGTCTTTGCCAGACGTACCGCTCAGTCCAGCGTTCTGCAACCCTTCCAGCGTAAATCATCTTTTATGGCACCTGTCTGCACGCAATAGCCGTATCCGAGACGGTATAATTACGTTAATACAAGGTCCTCGAACCAGTCCGCAATTATGGACTATGTAATCGGATGTACATCTGCTGATTAGCATAACCCAAAATGTTTTCAGACTTTGCTGGGGTCAGTTCGTTAGCTTTAAGAAGCGTTGCGTGAGCAATCAAGCGCCAAATATATATTTAATTTACTTACAAAGATGACATTGCATCCAGTTGGTTTCATGATGAAAACTATTTCTGTGGTCGACTTTGAATCCTGTACTTGACACTCTAGAGATGATATAGTTATCCAGATTGACCTAGAGATCAAAAGGTGATATATGAAGCATATATTTCAAATTTGATGATACATTTATTACATATACTCTATTCAGAAGAATCCGAAATTTTCGAATAAGTGTGACTAGTTTTAGGACTATTAAAAAAAAACAATAAGAAAATCAGGGATGTAAAATAGCTATTATTACAACTAGGGATATATGAATAGTATATTTCCCGAGGTTGTCAAAGTTACATCTGAGCCCGAGGGATGTTATAGACAACTGAGGGAAATGTATTCATATATCCCGTGATGTAATCAATAGTTTTTTTTTCTGATTGATACAATCTTATATGCAAAAATTATTATTAGGTTGTATACAGGGTGTTCGGCACATGGACTGTCAATTTTTTTTGGGGCGTTGGTAGGGTCATTTGCAACTTTTTCAGTCTTGGAACCTGGGTCCCTAGTATTACTGTTACGGAGGTATGATTTTTTTATTAGGTTTTTCTAAATTACCCAAAATGTACCCTTCGAAACCCCATAACTTTTTTTGCGTGGGCTTTTACATGCATTTTTTTTATTGTGTTAAGTCTACGTGTGTGTGTGTTTAAAAAAAACGTATTTATTGTTACAGATAATACCACAAAATTAACACGTGGGCCTTTTATTTAAAAAAATTATGAAAGTATGAAAACATCTCCACTCCTATTGAAATTTAAAAAAAAGTTACAGCTATTACAAACTTAGTTTTATTTTAAAATGTTCTTTGGTTTATAACGTTGCTAACCATATGCTATTTACGTAAGTCAATAAAAAAAATTACACTGCAAATAAGGTTTTAGTCAGAACAGTGAAGAAAGTCGCACCTAAATAAAAGTACGGATTTCGACACAACACAGCGAGCAAGGAAATTTTACCTACCCGCTTTAGACGCGTGTGAATTATTATTACTATTTCTGTCCTTATAGGTTGGATTGGGTTAGTCGCCGCTGACTTGACCCTACCGTCATTCGAGATTTAACTGTCTCTGCTGTTGGAAGTGTTTGTGCCGCGTTGTTCAGTTTTTTAAATTTGTATTTTTTTGTTTTTGTTACTTTTATCGACTTTTTGCTACTGTTGATTTAAATTTGGTTGTTTAATAAAACGTGCCTAAAAATCAGCAGTGTTGTCCCGGGAGCAGCTCAAGACATTCTTGAGTGGAGCTCCTAATGACGTTTTTTTGATGTATGAGGTAAAAGTTTAATTTTGATTTCCTCTGTTGATAAGATTTTCACATTCATAATTTTAAAGGTTGTTTCAATAATGGAAATCTTTGGCGCCTGCAGATCACAAGAGTTGGTGAATATGCTTTCTTCAGATATCGAAGATCGTGGGTCGGTAATCATAATCAAAGTCTCAAGGACTAAGAATGATATAAACAGAAGATCCACTATATTTGATGAAGAAGACACAGTATAGGGACCAAGCAGTAGTCGTATTCCGTGGATTTTGAACTGAAATCGCTTACACCAAAGGGAACTCGTGCATTCCCCCCTGCGCATCTAATCTTATCGACCGCGAATTTGAAAAGTGATTAGAAAAGGTTATTTGCGTTATCTGAAAATGTAAATATTTTGATTTGAGCTGGTAATAGTTTTCACAGTGATATTTAGAGTGTATGGACCATTGTTTAGTTCATATTCATATAAAAATTATGACTCCGCTCATAATGTAACCGTAAATGTAATCACATTTCCTCATTAACAGAATGCATTCAATAAAAGATATGTTGTTTTATTGGGGTTTTAATATCACTTTAAAAGAAACAGTATTTAGTGATGAAATTTATTCAATAGTTTACTCAGGAACAGCCTCTGAAACATTTTGAAATGTGTGAAAAATCATAGGTACCTTAGGTTTGTAAGTGAAATGACTCATTAAAATGTTTCTAAACGAAGAATGAGTTGAAGAGTAGGTATTATATGTAAAAATAAGTAGTTGGTGGTTGAAAGCATCGAATGTGTTTCATATAAAATCCTCAATATTTAAATTTCACTGAAATATTAATCTTCGACTCCATGAAAAATAACTTTCTTTTTATATTGAATATAATTTATATTTTAATTACTCCCAGTACATCCCCGCCCCCCGTAAATACTCCCCTGCGCTAAATATGCTGAGTGCTGTCTAGAAAGGGTTCCCTCATTATGGTGGGAAAAAAAATAAAAAACCTATTGAATTATTGTTATATATATCATATTATTGTTATTTCTATTTATAAAATTGAAAATCATATGGATACACACTCAAATATTTATCTAAAAAAATTTTACTCTTCTGCATAAGCATGAAGTAGGCATAAACCTCCTGAAATTCCATTGGTTCCTGATATCTCAACTAATCGTAAAAAAACGACGACTATACTAAGCCTGCTGTAGGCGTAAATCTGCTAAAATTCCATTGGTTCCTGATATCTCAACTAATCGTAAAGAAATGCAGTTTCCATTTTGTTACTAAATAAAGAAATAAAATATGATTTGACGTTTCATACTTCCCTAGGAAAATATGATTGTGTTATGGCACATGGTAACTAAGGCGATATAGCTCAATATTGGTTCGATCAGAAAAAAAATAAATTATATAAAAGGCATACAAGACACCTCGTCGATACAGGCATTACAATGATTGTTTCTCCAAATATTTAGATTCTTTGTTTTAGATTAGAATAGAATATATTCTTATTTCCCAAATCTACATGTGTTTTTGGAGCTCTTGTTCACGTGAACAAAGTTCTTATAAATTTGCCCAAATGTCTTTACCTTTCGAATATTTTGGTAAAATCGTTTCGTAAGGATTCGCTGATGATGAACCATGGTCAAAATCGATTTTGTCCGTCTGTCCGTGAGCACGGTTACGTCCGAACGAAATGAGCTAGAGAGCCGAAATTTTGAAGATACGTCGGAGAAATCAGGCCTATTAATTACTTTTGCTTACGAGAAATTGTTGATGATGGAACTAGTATAGAATTATTGTTTGGGTAATAACCATCATCTATTACTGCTAATATAACCAACGTTTCAACAGACATATTCTGACGTTTTCAAGGTGAAAATAGCTTTTACAAAGGTTTTCAACTTTCATAAATGTCAAATAGACAGATATCTGTGGTTTGAAGATTTCTTCAAATTACATCGAACAATCTGCCTCCAAACCTCCGGAAATTCAATTTATGGTACATAGAGGAGAAAAAATAGAACGAATTACTGTATATATGAGATACCATGCGGAAGATCTTATATCGGAGAAACAAAACGCTCTTTGAAGGTGAGATTAAAGGAATATCAGAAACTTTCTCAAGTGTTAGACTCCGATAGATCCAAATTGTATAGCATAATACAAGGTGTCCAGAAAGGGTATCAGGAATTTCTTTTTGCGCCATATTCGGATAAAAGAAGCGAAGAGGGGTTCGAGGCGTCCGTCATCTTGTGGAGTCTTAGTCTTGATGGAACAGTACTCGGGGACGCATCGTGCATTTTGCTTACGAGCTTATTTTCGTAATGGTGATTCAATAGTGGCTACTCAACGTCTCTATCGTACGAAATATCGTACACGCCACGCGCCAAGTGACCATAGAATTAGGACTCTGGTCGTTCTCGTTCAGTTCGCGATGAAGAACAATTAAAGAAGTTGAGGCATCGGTTCGTCAGAATTCGTTTTCATCCATCCCAAAGCGAAGCCAAGCGTTGAACATCAAAAAATCGTCTTTACATTCTATTTTGGGCCGCTATGTCTGCTGAAGGCATATTGGTACTAATTTTCATGAAGATCAACTAGGCCGAGCAATTATTGTGAATAGTGACCGTTATTGCGATATGTTGCAAAATTTTGTGGTCTCAGAGTGGCAGAAGTTTGCAGGTTTCAACTCAAGAACGTGGTTCCAGGAAGATTGAGCCCCTCGACATACCTCAAATGATTCAATTTAAGTCATTAACGAATTATTCCCTAGTAAAGTCATTTCGCGAAGGGGGTCCATCAACTGGCCTCCTAAAAGCCTTAGCTCGTTTGACTATTTTGCATGGGGATACCTTGAAAATAAGGTATATCAAAATAATCCCAAGAAACTAACCCATTGAAGCAAAACATTAGGTCAAATATGGCAGCAGAACGAATTGCTATGTGTCAACGTGTTATCATCAATCTTCGTTGCAGTTTTGAAGAGTGCCGACAACGCAACGATCATCATTTGGATAACATCATCTTCACAAATAATTCTCCAATTGATATGTTAATAATAAACAATAAAACTTTTTCATTGCTCACAAATATTTTTTGTTTTATTGAACTTACAAGTACCTGATACCCTTTCTGGACACCTTGTATATTCAGAGTATTTTCCAATAGACCCAGGTGCTCGAGAGGAAACTTAAAAAAATATTTTAACGTCATTAACTGGACGACCCTTGACCCTCAACAACATCATGGATGACGATGAAACTGGTTGAAGTGTGCAAAAAATATTTCATCATCGTTATCGTTTATAAAATCGAATTTTGACTATGGCTAGAATTTTTCAGGCGGGTGTGTACACTTATGAAACCTAAGTCGGAAATAATGAATATTATTGATCAAATTTGATGGCTCGAGGCAGATATCAAACCAAGCACACACTCGGGCAAATTCCTACTTCTTGAAGACTTTCTATAGAAACCGCAACGTGATACATTGTATTATTCAAGCAATTCATATTCCTTTCCATATTTTGAATAAAAAATCCGCGTTTCCTGCACGCAATGGCATGCTACGCCCTAGTGCTTTCCCCACGTCAACTCCTTCAATCCTTCAGATGGAATAAAGGGCCTTGGGCACGTTCACGATAAAATTTGCAGAGCGCGAAGCCCGTTCTCGTCCCCACTGCTATCCGCTATCTCCTCGTTGTCGAAATTCCGAGAACAACCCGAGAAATACGCCCTCGTTACTATGCAAATTCACAGGTGAATTAAGCGAGTTACCTTGCACAATGACGCGCCCGTTGCATTACAGCCGGGCTTACAGTAGCTCGAGATGTTTGAGCAGGGGACCGTTCAAATGCAGTCGACTTTACATGCTGCCTTCGCGCTGCATACAAATTGCCTTCTCCAAGGGAAATTGGTCCTGTTAGCGAGGCTAAGGGGATGGAATGGGATGCTGGGAACGGGTAGGAAGAGCAAGAGATGGGTGTCTTGTACTTGTTTTAATTGAGTTTCGTCATTCCAATCATCCAATATGCGTCTTGTATAAAGATTGCATCAAATGAGAGGATTTGCTGTAGGTAGCTGGGGAGTTCCGATTTGATTAACACGAGATAACTTGTAACTAAGTTAGCTAGATACTAAAATATGAATATGAATCCTTCATAATACAACTTATTTACCTAATTCCTGTAATTTACTTTACTTCGCAACGGTGTACGATGGACAGTCAACATCAGGGTTGCGATAGCGTGCCACCAGTCAGTTGGCTTTGGCTACTTTTGATATTAATCAAATTTGTATAGTTCGTAATGAGAAATTTGTGTTAGTTATCAAATGCAATTGATCCTCTTACAAAAGGATGTTTTGGTCAGTACCTAACACTGTTTCATATTGATAATTGATATTTTTCAGTTGTCTAGATATATTTTTCAAAAGAACTGTTAATATAATTCTCATATACATAAAACTACCGAGCCAGTTGTCGGCTAATTTGAACGTCCTATTTTCAATAAACACTCAATGTTACAATTTACAATAACTGTGTTTTTCGAGTTCATTATACTGAACATTTCAGACGTTGATAACACCTTGATATACAAAATAGGTATAGGAAAATATATGGAAAAATTGTAGATTGGGTTGTTATCATTCTGAAAAAGAATGAATATACTGCTTGACCAAATTGAAAAACACAGTGTTTTTTCAATTTTGTGACTTGACAAGTGGTAAACTGACAACATGAATTCGAAAAATTCGAATTGAAATCACGAAAACTGAGCGGAATATAGATATTTTTGTTACTTTCAAATTTGATTTAAAAATTAATAAAATAATATATAGCACAAAAACAGTTGAAGATTGATCAAGAGGATTAATTAAATTCTTTATAGAGAATCATGAAGAAAGTAAAAAAATGTGGTGTCCCATTTAAAATAAGAAAGCTGTTGCCAAATTTCTACACATCTAGCAAGCCTGGAAATTCAAAAGTATTTCAGAAATTCATCTTGAATTAGTGTTGGGTAGTATAAGTCTTAAAATTGAGTTTGTTGGATTTGCCTGATTTTTGTACTGAACCGGATATTGTACCACTTCAAATGAGGCGAGGTGGTCTGGCCGTTCATGACGCGATACGATGTCGGAACAACATTTTTACTAGTATAGATGACGGCTTGTTGAGGCGGTGTAGCGTAGCGAGGGCGAGGTAGATAAGAACTAGGAACGTTGATGGTTTGTCTCACTTCAAATATGTCAATGCAAAAGTAAGGTAATGTTAACTGTCGACAGAATTGAAGTTATAAAAGGGGCAACATTTTAAATTCAAATCAATTGTTGGATTTTGAAACTTTAGGACAGTGAGCGAGTGAGGGAAAGATTTTACTGAATATGAGGGTTTTGTTATTCAAAATAATCGAAGCTAAGTTTTAGAACAAACTCTTTTTATAAAAATGAATCCAATTACCAGTAATTTGGGGCTGAATTCCTTTTGTGGGACTTCATTATGCCGAAAAGATATATTGCTTATTTATGACTCATCGCAATTCGCAATTTCAACATTTAATAGGGTCATTTATTGAGTATTACTATTCCGAAAATTTCATCTTTGTAGTTTATCATTTGTGATAATTTGGTTGATAAGAAACTGAATATTACGCCCTTTGATAATAATAACAACTCGTTCAATTTTTCGTCGAATCGACTTTTCATGTCTTCTAATTTTTGTTTATCTATGATAGCAGAATTCCTTAAAATAATTGATATTTTTAAATCGGAAACATTAACACTATCTTAAATCTATAATGCGATCAGGTACAATTTCTGATGAGAATTTGGCTATTGCATAAGCCCGTAATTCTTTGTTAAAACCGTAATAAATCAGTAGTTTGTAAACAAATTTAATGCTTTCATCGCTAATATACACTATTTTAAGTATTTCACCAAATATTGGTTCAGTAAATTGGTCTTTACCTATTTGAATAACTAATCCAGGTTTATAAACAACTCTATTTACCTTAACCCAAGTGATAATTACAGGATGATCCAATTTGTTCAGTGAAAGATATGGGATTCTTCTTGAATTGAAATATGTGAAGAGCCTACAGAAATATCATCTAACAAGAAGCATCCAATATGTCTTCTAACAATTTAGTTACTTGCAGAACCTCCGATGTTGTTTCCATTTTGAATACACTTATAATTAATAATAATAAACTAGGTTTTTGAAGGTACACTTTAGCACAAGACAACTGATCTAATTGTAACCCAAATTCGATTTATTAGATGAATAATGTCATGAGATACTGGTACAGAAATAGCAGGTAGTAATCGAGAGCTTAGTGTTTTATTCCTTCTCTGAAGAATCTATATTTTCATACAATCATCGAAAATAAAATTGTTTTTGTGGTTGAGTTCAAAGAAACTCATATAAAATCCCATCATATTCGGTAAGAGGTACCAAAGTGACAAAGACGCCGCCGCGCCATAAACCCCTCGGTAATTCCAAAATTTACGGCATCTGTGTACTGTCTACTATGAATCAGTACATCCCTTCAGCACTCATTTACCTCTGTCATATTTGTATCGGTGACCAGGACCAGTATTTATCCCCTCTCCCTCTTTGTATTTGTCGCGTGACCCGCGTGGCTCCATCGCTTCCTGGTCCACATCGAGGCGGCGAGGTGAGACATTTGAAGAGAGGTGGTACATTGTATAAAAATGAGCCGCTCTAACATTTCTGTCGTGTACGGGACAAATGAGCCGCCTCTTGTAAGAGGTACCCAACACTATCTTCAATAACCTTATACTGATCTACAAATTTTCCAATATATCACAAGAACAGTTTTCATAATAATTTAATCTATCTTGACACACCCGATATATCTTTAGTTGAAAAAATACTCAACGCGGAGCAAATAATCCTTCAGAAAGCATTCAATATTCTGATAATATTACGTGACTCAAACAAAGGATGACCATCTTTCTACGTTTGCTCATTTCCAACAGTTTCCTGAGACATGGTCGACGACCAATCTTCAATAACACGTCAAAAAGTCAATCGATTGCTTGTAGCACCCTCCAACAATTTTTCCAGTTCGTCAATCTCCAAATGGCAATTCTCGAACCTATTGGATTCCATCGACAAAAAGAAACAAGACTGCCGACGTGACAGAATCGCAAGAACTGGAAGAGCGTCAAGCTTCTAATCCCATTCACATTGTTCCTTCTGAATGGAAAATCGAGGGACCATGCATGGACGTGATGCATTTTTAAGGGTAGGGACTGAATATTTCAGGAAGGGGACGGGGTGGAAAAGCTCCATCTGTCGGTCTTCAGTCGGGCAATCGTCTGGAGAAATACAAGAGGAGTGCCTGGGTTGGAAGTGGGCACAGAGGAACGAGTAGAGCCTGAGATGATATTGGTGTGCAACCGGATTGAGGCCGTTATGTAGGAAAAATACTGCATCGCCCGGTTGGCAGGTCTGGTCGAGACAGGGTCGTATTGCTCTCAAAGTAAGATTACCTTCTATCAAGTGAATTAAATTTCCATCTACATATTCTTTACTTATCTGATTTTGATCAGTAATGTTATATGTAACCAAAAAGTGTGTAATAATAACTAATAATAAAAATTTTATTTTGACAAAGAGGAATAGAGAAAGTTTTCAAAATTCTTCGACGTTTTGGAATTTCTCAATCAGTTACGAAATTTAAAGTTACATATTTTATATCTATGTGACAATAAAATATAATTAGAAAATTAATTTAATTGAGGTTTTATATTTAACTTTGACATCAAGAAAATACTGACTGGGGCATTTGCTATAAACTTTTTTACATGATCTTTCTCGAGAACTTTCGATTTCTTAGGAATATAACCCAATTTTGTCCCTTAATGAACATCACCAGTTTGTGATATCTGCTTATATCAATATTCGTTTTAACGTTCAATGTTGCTTTCAGCATTGAATACTTCGGCCATAAACTTGATAAGTATCCCTTTTCTGCAACACTCTAAAGTATGTAAACAAAACTGTTTCAGAATAATTGAAAACGTTCTTCTCCTCGCACCATGACATGAATTCTGCGTAGGTTTTGTCATGTCGGCCTTTTTCAGGTAGCAGGGTCAAAGTTGCTGCTTTAGCCATTTCTGCAACGTCCGGGGGAGTTAAGGGAATATTGACTTCGTTACTTATTGTAATTAAAGTAACTGGCGATATTAGATTAAGATTGAAAGCAGCTATATTACTCGTAATTTGACAGATCGATTATGTTTGGATTTGTTTCATTATTTCATTTCTCTGTGGAATAACAATGTAACCAGAGATAAAAACGCGAGTATTCTGTGATTGAAGAGTGAGAGTCACAGGCCTCACACATAAAAATGAAATATCAGTCGAGTTGTGACGTTACTCATATTACTTGTAAATACTCATGGGTCAATAATGCATGATTTTGTGAACGTTCAACAGAGCTTTTATTGGGACGTCGACCGAAAAATATATTTCGCCATTGATTGTGAAAAATACAGAATCATTGTAAGACACTCGAACATGGACCTCTTTACCTATAAGTCATTCAACATGATGTACTACATTTTATGGAAATCAATAGATAGAACTTTAACACGTGAA
Organism: Micraspis discolor; assembly: GCA_030674115.1. Taxonomy (NCBI): domain Eukaryota; kingdom Metazoa; phylum Arthropoda; class Insecta; order Coleoptera; family Coccinellidae; genus Micraspis; species Micraspis discolor. Next base: position 591,382 of record JARTUT010001317.1, on the reverse strand, counting down.
TGGGAAAATTATTCTTTATTTATAAATATTAATTACACAATATGAAGAATTAGTGATGTTGATCCACACAAACAATGATGTTTTTTGTGTAGAATTGATTTGGGTAGTCGCCATGTAATTTTCTCCAAGTTTGTTCATCGCAATCAAGTTTATTATTTATGGAATTCTCCAAGTGACCTTCAAAAAACGTATTGACTTCCATCCTCTATGCTATATGATTCTCAGGAAATTAGCTGCCAGAGTAGTTGATTACCGCCGAAAATAGTGACCAATATACACTGATCAACAATTGCTAAGGATCACTTATGAACTTCTCTTCATTTGTATTTTTTTCAAGTTATCTCGTGAATATCTGTACATTATATATTCTCTAAGGAAAAATTGAGATGTTTTGAGTTAATTATATCAAATTTTGCCTCACTTTATCGGCTCTTGTTCACAAAATCGATTATTATCTGTAGGCTGTTACAGGTGGAGTGAAAAGCAATGTGGTATTTGTTATAAAATCTGTTTTTTTCTCTCGTTTAAACACATGAGGTGACAATATTTGAAGAAATGAGAACAATATCAGCTTATCAGTCATGCCGAGAAGACGTTTGGCTTCTGTGCAACTGGACCAAATCATACGGTGGATACAGGAAGGTTTGTCCCAGCGAGAAGTGTCCCGGCGGTTGAATGTTTCGCAAAGTGTCGTGAGTCGGGCTTGGAATAGGTTCATCCAAAACGACTCAGTAGCTGATGTTCATGGGGAGGTCAGCAGCGCAGTATAACAGCTGCCCAAGATCGTCTTTTGATCCTCAATGCTAGGAGAAATCCCACTTACCCGGCGTCGCGGCTCAATAGATCACTGAGAGTTGCAACAGGAGTTCTAATTTCGAACCAGACTGTAAGACGACGACTACATGTTCGTGGTTTGAGAGCACGTAGGAGGGTACAACATCCCCGTTTGAATAGGGAACACCGGGTTCATCGACGGCAATAGGCTGAGGAGCACCGCAATTGGACAGTTGAAGATTGGAGCCGATGTTTATCTACGGATGAGTCTAGATTTCGTTTGGTCAACTCCGATGGGCGTATTCTTGCTTGGAGGGAAAGAGGTCGAAGGTATGCAGAACAGTTTATGGTACCCACAACAGCTTTTGACGGAGGTTCTATATGTGTATGGGGAGGCATTTGTTTGAACCAACGCACAGAGTTGGTTGTTCTGCAGAACACCACAATGACCACCCAGAGATATCACGATATGATTATTGAATCCATAATTGTTCCGTTTGCGGTTGCCTTGGGCGAGAATTTCATTTTAATTGACGATAATGCCCGTCCACACCGTAGTCGTGTGGTTAATGAAGCGCTAGAAACTCATGCTATTGATAGGATGGACCGGCCAGTTCGTTCTCCATACATGAATTGCATCGAACATGTATGGCCTGAGATGTCTAGACTATTGTCAACGAATTTGCCCCAAAATTTTATAAATCGTTTGATTGAAAGTGTGCCTCGTAGGGTAGAATGCTTGAGACGACCTCGTGGGGGACCAACTAGGTACTAGCTAAACCCAAAATTCCGCCTTCTTGTGGTTTCATCATAAAATTTTTATGTTATTCAAACACAGAATTTTGAGTTTTCCTAATAGTCTTTTTTTCTCTCCAATTTTCCATTTCTTTTCTCAAGTGAACCATATTATCAACTGAAAATACTCTGATATCTGACTAAATTTATAATCTTGGAGCTAATATTTCAGAAATAAATTTTGAAAAAGTAAGTGATCCCTATCAATTGTTGAGCAGTGTATAATGAAGGATTTGGGATCTTTAAAAACTGGTCTACTATTTTCGGCGATTTCGAAATGTGTTGCTACCTACAGGTTACATTTCCCATTCAAATATTGCCAAAAAAATCTGTCATGCATAACATTTGATGGTCTTAGATCAACGTATTTTTGAACCATTTCGGTTCAGTTTATATCGTCAAAATCTCTAGCAGTGATAGCAACTTCTCGACATATTTCGTTTTGGAAATGGTTACATCATACACTAGCCTGAGAGGCATTTTTCATAATAGTCATTTCCTTGATTTGGGAACGAGGGCACTGCTCTGCGATAGTTTGCTCCTTTCACACCCCAACTATTGCGACATAGTCTATGGGCCTTGCCTCACAACCTCTGATGCCTATAGGATTCAAAAATTACAGAATTCATGTTTGAGATTAATATATGGCATCAGAAAGTTCGACCGTATCAGTCATAAGCTGAAGGAGATATCGTGGCTAAACATGGCGCAGAGACGTCGGCTTCATTCTGCTTGCCAGTTTTTTTCTATAGTGATTCACAAATCACCACCATATTTATATAACAAGATTAGGTTTCGGTGTGACGTGCACAATGTCAATATTCGCTTCAGGGGAAGACTTACAATACCTAGTCACTCAAGAGAATTATTTAAACGTTCATTTTCCTATAACGTCGCAAAATGCTTGAACGAATTCCCCTTTGATTATGCGAACATCGATTCATCTTGTTCTGAGAGAAAGTTCAGGAGGATGGTACTGGAGGTTCTGAATGGATGCGTCAGTGGAAATAAAGATATGGGTATAACTCTATAAAAAAAAAAAAAAATCTATTTCTTTTTCTCTTCTCTCCGTTTACTTTATCTAATTTGATTCTTATTGTGATATGTTGGTTTTTTGTTGTACAATTTATTTAGGGTTAGTTGAACAGACGTTCGGGGTACGAGATACTCAGGACGAACTGAACCTCGCCCTTTATAACTGCTGAAATAGGTGTTTAAATTGTTTTTTTTTGCTGAATAAAAGACCTTTATTATTATTTTTATTATTATTATCAACAGATTCCTACTGAAACACTTTATTTTCTACGCGAAGACAAGTTAATTCACCTTTTCGGCAAGCTTACTTATTCATTAAATGTTGCTATCGAAAGTTTCTTTCAATAAATGAAAAATTTTCTCTTTACTGAAAACTTTTGAATCTTCAGGCTGGTAACTTTTAGAATGTTAGGGCTCCTTTACACTGGCCGGTACCTTATGCCGTAACCGGTACCGTAAAAGTTGAACCATAGTAATTCAATGCTTTCGTTCATACTCATTCCGTAAGCGAGAATTTCATTTTAATTGACGATAATGCCCGTCCACACCGTAGTCGTCTGGTTAATGAAGCGCTAGAAACTCATGCTATTGATAGGATGGACCGGCCAGTTCGTTCTCCATACATGAATTGCATCGAACATGTATGGCCTGAGATGTCTAGACTATTGTCAACGAATTTGCCCCAAAATTTTATAAATCGTTTGATTGAAAGTGTGCCTCGTAGGGTAGAATGCTTGAGACGACCTCGTGAGGGACCAACTAGGTACTAGCTAAACCCAAAATTCCGCCTTCTTGTGGTTTCATCATAAAATTTTTATGTTATTCAAACACACAATTTTGAGTGTCCCTAATAGTCTTTTTTTCTCTCCAATTTTCCATTTCTTTTCTCAAGTGAACCATATTATCAACTGAAAATACTCTGATATCTGACTAAATTTATAATCTAAGCTAATATTTCAGAAATAAATTTTGAAAAAGTAAGTGATCCCTATCAATTGTTGAGCAGTGTATAATGAAGGATTGGGGAACTTTCAAAACTGGTCTACTATTTTCGGCGATTTCGAAATGTGTTGCTACCTACAGGTTAAATTTCACATTTCCCATTCAAATATTTGACAACAAAATCTGTCATGCATAACATTTAATGGTCTTAGATTATCGTATTTTTGAACCATTTCGGTTCAGTTTATATCGTCAAAAGCTCTAGCAGTGATAGCAAATTCTCGACATATTTCGTTTTGGAAATGGTTACATCAACAGATTCCTACTGAAGCACTACATTTTCTACGCGAAGAAAGGTTAATTCACCTTTTCGGCAAGCTTACTTATTCATTCAATAAATGAAAAATTTTCTCTTTACTGAAAACTTTTGAATCTTCAGGCTGGTAACTTTTAGAATGTTAGGGCTCCTTTACACTGGCCGGTACCTTATGCCGTAACCGGTACCGTAAAAGTTGAACCATAGTAATTCAATGCTTTCGTTCATACTCATTCCGTAACCTTTTCCGGTACCGGTAAAGTGTTCATCTTCTAGGGACAAATTCATCTCTAATATATAAAATTCTTCTGTCACGGGGTGCGTAATCGAACTCCTCCGAAACGGCTTGACCGATTTTGATGAAATTTTTTGTGCTTATCCGGTATCTATGAGAATCGGCCAACATCTATTTTTCATACCCCTAATTTTTTTTTTTTTTTTTAGACAAAATTTTTAATTTCAATTTTTTTATGATACAACATACAAAAATACATACAATCCTCAATTTTCACCCTTCTACGATCAACCCTTATTTTTTAATAGCCATTTTAGTAATTTAATCATTTTTCCTCTCCGGTCGAAAACTGATCAATCGTCATTTAATTAGTTATCCCCACCAGATGTCTACAGGTGTCATTTCTGACCCAGTAAACAGCACGGAGTAGGGATGAGAACGAAGCCGGTCTCCTTTCTTTCTCACTCCCTACACAGTTGTCGGCCATCACAATGTATGTCATGTCAATGAATGTCATGTTAATAAAATCATTTATTAACAGTTGATAAAGCTTATCAAATATAAACAAATTTTTTTACCCGTACAGTCAGCAATGCCAAAAAAGCGCAAAGGGCCAATTTGAATCGTCGAACGAGCAGTTCCATAGCCGTGCGAGATTTAAGAGCACGAAGATCAAGCGAACAAATTCAAGAAGATAATGCAAATTTACGTGCGAGAATGTCGCAGTTACGTGGACAACGATCACAAGAGGCACGAGATGAACAAAATCAACAAAGACAACTAGAACGAAGACAAACTCGCAGACTCATAGTCGACAGACATAGAGGAATTGATCAACAACGCCAACAAGTTCATCGAGCATTTACATTTATTTTATTTTAAATTCATTTCTTCGACTTGCATTCCACTACGAGCCTGATGTTGAATATTATGCTCATTCCAAAGTGGTTATTGGTACTTTGGAGAAGGAATGCCCGCATTGTCATGCAATTAAATTTGAAAATGAGCCTCTTGGGATGTGTTGCTCATCAGGAAAAGTACAACTAACCGAAATTGAAACACCACCTGAGCCATTGCACTGTTTACTAATTGGTACTGATCCAGATTCTAGCCTGTTCCTGAAGTCAATTCGCACATTCAATTCATGTTTCCAAATGATATCGTTTGGGGCAACAGAAATAGTCAGCAATGTTGCAGCAAACGGTCAACAATTTAATTCCACGTTTAAAATCAAAGGCCAGGTTTATCACAAAGTGGGCTCATTGCTGCCAATGCCAAACGAATCTCATAATTTTTCACAAATATACTTTATGGTAGGTAATTATTTTTATTTGCCTATAAAAATGTTTCCTAGAAATAACATACATGGCAAAACAACGTTTGACGGGTCAGCTAGTAGAAATATATATTCATATAATTATTTGGACAAATTACATTTATATATTAGATAATTAGATTAGATTATCTTTTTAAGGTTATAAGATTATCTTATAAGTAATACAAATTAGGGGAATGTAATAGTGAGCGAGTTTTTCTGACACATGCGCATTCCATAGAGCGTCAATTATTCATATCAGAGTATTGAATACAGAATCAATCTCTGTATTGATAGCGGTAATTTCAAATAATATAATAAAATATGATTCAAGATGGCCAGCACGTTTCAAAACATTAAAACTTAAATTCAAAATGACAATTATTAACAAACATAGAGCAAAATCCATAAACTCTATGTTCTGTTTACGGTTAAGTTAACGGCCAGTATAAACGCCTACTGAAATTCTTAGGGAATACGGAATACGGTAACGGCTTACGGCATAAGGTACCGGCCAGTATTCCTCTTCAAGCCCAATTCAGTTTCGATCAAATGCGTAATCTTTTTTTTCTCGTTAACCTAATTTGGCATAGGATAAATCATACTTGCTCCACCACTTCATAGGAATAATTGTAAATGACGCAGATTGTGCTGCTTCCTCTATGTAACTCGGTACGTCTTTCTCGGAATCAGACATTGTAGTATATTTTCATCTATTTCACAACAAATTAAGTAATTATATGCGAAAAGAAAAACGGCTATACTTTTACAGTTTTCTGGCAATCAAAATTACGAGATATGGAATCAAAGATACTTACATAGCAACGAAGTGAAAAAGTACGGAATACATCCCTGTCTACTGACACGAAAATTATGTCTACTGGTAAACAGAAGTAACCCTTCTTTTGATTACATTTCCCAACATCTGCCGAAACTCCACGGTTCGTGAGATTCGACTGCAATTAAAACAACCAGGAATAACGTGTTGACGTAAACCGGGAGAATACACCGTCATCAATCCCTCTTATCTAGACAATTTTCAACGAAACGAGACTTCGTCAGAAGATGAGATAGGAAAGATGGCATAATCAAAACAAAAAAAAATCTTCCAGGTGCAGAGATCTCCTCTATAGTTTAATTATAAGAAGTTACAATTATTATAAATTTTCTAGAATACAAGCACAATTAATTATTTAAAAAAGAAAGGAAAATGACAGCAACCAATATATTATACTAACTTCAATGAAATAATCGGGCACACCGACCAAGAAAATCAGGCCTTAATGTGAAGAATAAAGATAATATCGTCTTTGGCGCTCTTGTTCATCGAACGGAGACTGAGGTCCCTGTTGTCGCCATGAGGTCCTCGGTGCGATGCCGGACAGAACCAAAGTTTTAACTTGTGTGCTTCACAATTCTTTTCACAATTTTTTGTGTTGAGGAGTTTGGATAAGTAAGTTCAGATACTTCAGAAGCTGGTTAAACTTTAAACATTTGAAACTGTTGTATTATGCATTGGTACAAAGCAACCTTCCATATGGTAACACAGCATGGGGAGCAACCATAGAAAGTCATCGTAAAAGGCTTAATATTTTTCAGAAATTAATGGTTGAAACTATACGGTTCAAAACAATTTCATTCTCGAGTGAAAGAATTTTCCAATTTACTGGACACGATGCAATTAAATTATGAGATAGTAATTTCTCAGGACACACTGGCAAAATACAAATAGATAAATTAGATCACGTGAATTTTACCAGATTGTAATTCGATGGAAATAAACTTATTATAATTATTAATATTAGATGCAAACTGACATTGTATAAAACAATACGCTCCAACAAAAACATAGGTAAAGGATGCAGTAATTATCTGGCTCCAAGACTATATGGGTAATTCTTATTTCTGTAAAGAAACAGTGTAATAATGATTTTTGAGGTTTACTTAAATAAAATTTTGGATTTTAAATAAAGTTAATGAGGTACAGGGCTAATATTATATATGGCACATATAATTGAGTAATATATAGTGAGTACATAGTTTATTTTTTAATTAATTATCTTCAAAAGTCTTAAAAATGGCCCTCCGGAGGATATGATTACCTTCGATTTTAAAATTGAAAAATATGTAATTTCACAGAATCTATAGTATCAACGTATTAGGTGTACAAATAAGTTTCCGCGGTTTTTTATAAAAAATTAGGCATTTATTGTAAAGGAAAAGTACATTACGTTTTATTCAAAGTATTTTCCATCATTTGCCACTACTTTTCCCCATCTTTCTGGCAACATTCGGATACCCCGTCGAAAAAACTCTTCATCTTTTGACGCTATCCACAAATCTACCCAATTTTTGGTGTCTTCATATGATGTGAAGCGCTGCTCAGACAGACCATGTGCCATCGACCGGAACGGATGATAATCAGAAGGGGCTAAGTCTGGTGAATACGGCGGGTGGGGTAAAACTTTCCAGTTGAGTGTTTCCAAGTATGTTTTTACCGGCGCCGCAACATGTGGACGAGCATTATCGTGTAAAAGAATAATTTTGTCGTGTCTGGAGTAGTAATGGGCGCGTTTTTCCTTAAGTGCCCGACTCAATCTCATCAATTGTGTTCGGTAGAGAGCTCCAGTAATGGTTTCGCTTGGTTTCAGCAATTCATAATACACGACACCAAGCTAATCCCACCAAATACACAGCATGAGTTTTTTTCCATGAATATTCGGCTTAGCTGTCGATGTTGATGGTTCGCCGGGCTTAACCCATGACTTTCTCTTCTTTGGATTATCGTAGTGAATCCATTTTTCGTCACCAGTGACTATACGATGCAAAAACTCTTTTTTTTCCTGGCAAGCAGCATTTCACTCATGCATAATCGGCGTTCAACGTCTCTCGGCTTTAGTTCATATGGAACCCAATTTCCTTGTTTTTGAATCATTCCTAACGATTTTGAACGATGTGAAAATGCTTGTTGAGTCACTTGTAGAGTAAGTGCAAGATCTTTTTGCGTTTGGGACGAATCTTCCTCCAATAGTGCTTCTAATTCCATGTCTTTGTACACTTTCGGCCTTCCACTGCGTTCTTTGTCTTTAACGTCAAACTCACCGTTCTTAAACTTTTGAAACCATTCCTGACAACTTCTCTCACTTAAAGCAGCTTCACCATATGCTTCTAGAAGCAATCGATGCGCCTCAGCTGCAGATTTTTTCACATTAAAGAAGTAAATCAAAAGTTCCCGCAAATGATGCTTATTCGGAATAAAACTTGACATTTTTGCACGAAAAAAATTACCTTATGCTGATACGGAATCACTAGTACTTTAAGGTTATGGTGTTGCCAGATGACTAAACTTGGGATATTTACATCTAACAATTTCTCCATAACCTTCTGGTGGGGCCATCTTTTGACAAACCGCGGAAACTTATTTGTACACCTAATAATATATAAATAATATATAAAGAAATATACGAAGATTGCCTTTTATATTTCGGGATTGGACAACCCTAGTGTTGCCTTCTGACAGCTCTATCGTAAAGCTTGACATTTTTGAGGTTATACGTAGTCAGCACGTTTTGATATACCAACGCTATTTGTGTTGTTTACACTTAAAAGATTCATCTCGCCCAGAAAATGGAATTGAATCATCAACATTTTCGTGCGATTATTTTTTTACAACTTTCGACATGAATAAACAAGACGAATTTCGTGAAGGTAATCAAAATCTGTGTGCTGTGGGTCAACTGATGTTGCACAATCATAAGATATGTGGGACCAGCATACATTGCACTTTATGTAGATTTGAGCGTCAAAAATATTTGTTCGCATTAGATCCTACACAATTTGTCAATCGCTCAAAAAATAGCTGGTGTCGATTGGTCGAAAGAAATGCTCCAAAAATGCGATCGCGGTACTTCGAAGCAGGTCTATGACATTGTGACAGGTTATAAATCGTGGATTCACGGGTGTGAGCCAGAAAATAAAGAGCAGTCGACTGTGCGAATACATTCACTATTGAATACTCGATCGTTTATGCTCAGGATATTCAAAACAAGAATGTTGAACATATTACTGACTGAACATGTTTGACTTTTTTTCCAGTTTTTTTTTTGGATATTTTGAAAACTATTTGATTTAATACAATGGTTTTAACAGAAATGTATTCACTATTGAATACTCGATCATAACAGGAATGGAAAACTTGAAAAAATATTTTTTCATCGAATTTATTTTCACTCCCTGTATAACCGGAAGTTTTTGGGCTTCGAAAATATTTTAATTCTGTAGAGAACTTCGAACAATATCATAATCCCAATTTTCAGATTTCAAATATGTCTAGTTCTCCAGAAACGTCTAAAAGGCACTCGAACTTGAGACACCCTGTATTCTTTAGTTTAGGCATTCAATATGTGTAAATTCATCGTTATTGATAAGCAATGGGAATCAAATTAAATTTTTCGTTTTACACTATTCAAATAGAATTAGTGTAAATTGGAAAATTGTATTCAATTCCCATTGCATTATCAGTAACGATAAATATATACAATTTTCTTCATATTTCATTTTTTTTCATTTCGAAATGTTTGCAGTGAAATCATAATAAGAATTCAATGAAGAAACAAGCTAACTAATCTCCTGAGACTCCAGAGAGCATTGTATTTCTAGAACAACGTTTAGAAAAAAATCTTTCAGTTGCAAACCATCGATTCAAAGGAACCGGCCACTACGCACCCTTTCAACTAGCCTACTAATTGAATCTCGAATTGACGTTCCAAGTGGAATGCCGACGGCGCCATTTTGAGTCAATTAGAATGCATATCGGTCCAATTCGATAGCAAAAATATTGGCCATAATGGTCGCACCTCACCTGTAAAGTTCGCTTATTAGTACAGGCTCGGGTCATCGGTGCTGCCCTCTGCTTCATTTTTCCCTTACTTTATACGTTCAAGCTTCGCCAGACATCTGCCGCAAGGCATTGAATCGACTGTACTTACCAGACATAACGCTTTAATCCGTATGAGATATGGAGAAACATTTTAATCTTTTTTGCAGGAGACGATTCCGCGGAAAAGTACTAGTTATTGCAAAATCGGTAATAAGCTGAACACGATAGTGGATTGAAATCACAGTCCTATACTGAGTGTCTCGTTGAGATTAAGATTTCAACCAGATAAACTAGTAATTAAAATATATGCAACACAAACAGTTTATAATCATGAATTTTACAGATATATCGAATAAAAAATTTCAACATGCCATACCTACTTGAAAAGTAAATTAATTAATTATTGAAGAATTTTCTGAAATTTCATTACACTAAGTACCTTTATATGATATCTGCAATTAATATTCCAAACGACAGAGCTCCATGACAAACAAATATTTTCTTTTATATTTTATCTCAATTTTACACGGTGTTTCGTCTTTTTCAAGGATTTTCGGCATATTAACCTCCTTTATTTTATTGAATTAACAAATATAAGATTCAACAAACCATATTTTCAAAAACAAGACCAGACTTTTTTGCAGGAAAAGATTCTGTTAATCCTTAGACCTTTTTTTTTCGGGTTCTCTTTCTTTATTTTCCCTTTCTTTCATTACATCTTTTTCATCAATATTTTAACAAAGTGAATATTTCAAATGGCAATTGATTTTTGTATTCCTCAAATGCAACTACTAAATGAATAAAAATTATTAATAAATCTCAAATAAATTTTGCATTTCAGATCTTGAAGGCATAATGTTCTTTAGAAGCCTTCGTCAATTTTCAATTCGACTAAAAAAAAGTTTTGGTGAATTGCTTGAACATTTCTTGGTACAATTACGATTTCAAAAAATCCTCAATTCTGTGTGATACAAATCAGTAGATACATAATGATTCCACATTCTTCTTTGTCGTGAATGTGAAAAAGATTTATGCTTAAGACATTGAGAATAGTAATTACGAATTTAAAACACACAACGCATTTTAACAGTTTTTTTCCAATATTTCAAAAATTATTTCGAACAGTGAATGATCCGAATTGAAAGATATTCGAAATTAGATATTATACAGAAAGAAAATATATTTTTCGCAAAATTCATTGCGTACTCTGTGTTAATCGAATGTGATAAGTATTTAAGAACATTTTAGTTCTGTGGAGAATGTCGAACAATGGGTCCAGTTTTCCCAAATATCCTGATTTTCACTCGAAGTTAAAAGGGCCTGTATAACATTGTTCAGTAAACACTTTCAAATGTGAACAGATGGAAAGAACTGTGTTGAACAGTATCCAAAGCAATCAGTTCTGGTATGTGAGAATTATTCTCATATTATACCTAAGAATACCAAACTATACATATCATGAATATAAATCGTAAACATAACGTTTTCTTCAACAACCGTTCGTTAAACTTCCTATCAAAACGTTATCAATGATACTAATTTGGTTACAGAAATCATTGAAATTAAATCAGACAGATAAATATACAAATCAGAAATAGTTCCATGTCAGATTCAATAATCAATGCTAAGTACTCTAAATGTTTTGAATAATGAAAATGATCCAATATCAATGAATTAAAATTGGAAAATTCGACAACAAATCTGAGGTTAATAAACCATGAATGATCGCGTTTCGATCATTGGTCGTAACCAACTGATGAATGAATGAGTATCTATTGGAATTAACAATACATTATATCGACACGATGTTATTTGCATATTGATGGACTCGATTGATGTTTGTGCTAAGAATTTTCAGTTATATCCAACATTCAACACAAGTATCTCATATTCTGAGATAATGAACGCATAATTTTAAATTTTTTTTTTCAACGACTATAATAGTCTAAGATCCGAACCTAAATCGACCTTCACCGAGTTGATAATAAAATTAATAAAATAAAACTCATTTTATAATAAATTTAATATATTAGAAAATTTATTAAAAATGGGTTGTCAAAAAAAAATCCTGGACAAAATATTTTTAATTATTAAAAAGAAATTATTATTCATTAAATTTCGCAACATGAAGATAATTAAAAAAATTTATTCTAGAATTAAAGTATAACATATAGAATGTGCAGACGTAGGGTTGTCTATAATTTACCTGGACTAACTACTAGGCTGCCAGGTATAAACAGGTATGTTAATGACAATTTCTTTCACTTGGTATGGTAATTGAAAAAAAATTATATCAGCATAAGTGCTGTTTTATTGGGAACTCATTAATATAGGGTTGTCTGCAAAAAATTTGGTCTTGATAGAGGTTTTCGAATTTAAAAGATTTTAATTTCCACGTGTGTGAAAATGAGTGACAGAGAGATCCGAGTAAGTATAAAGTGTAATAATAAAAGAACGAACATTGCAGGGGACTCTGACGGGGCCTTTAATATAAGAAAGTGCGCATGCACGTAAACTATGGAAGGCTGGGGTACCCCAACTATCCCTCTAGTATGAAATTTTCTTATCATCTTTATGTTGCAAAATTCAATGAAGAATCATTTTTTTAATAATTAAAAATATTTTGTCCAAGATTTTTTTTGACAAATCATTTTCAATTTATTTTCTAATATATTATTATAATATTATATTATAATATTATTATATTATAATATTATTATATTATAATATTATATTATTATAAAATTAGTTTTATTCTATTATCAGCTCCGTAAAGGTCGATTTAGGTTCGGATCTTCTACTATAAGACGACGTTTCCTCTAGTAAAGTTTGGTGGATTATTGTTGAAATTAATGAAATTTGATTTATCACTCAAGCGACTTCTGTATTTTATTTTGGCAGTTGGTATGATAGTTGAGAAAGTTGACATATTATCGAATTTGAAGTTTAATCGTAGGTTTCAAATTGAAATAGTTAAAATCTAGTACGACATATTAGTTTCGTGAATCATCATCATGAACTATTCAAAACCTGTGAGAAGGAAGTCTCTTCAAGAATTTTATTTTTTAATGCAATTCAAAATTTTTCACAAATAATCATTTCAACTATATCTTGAATATATTCTCTCGACCATTGACTTAAGTTCTAATTCTATCAGATCAAATATCAAAGGTTACTGCCGCACAAAAAAAAAACTAGAAATACTGCAGGAACACGTTCATCCCATAACAGCTTTTGATTCTAGGATTAATTAATTTCAATACCAAAATAAGAAACTATTCAATATTTACAAAAATATAACTGAGCGTTATTTATTATTCGACTTGTTGTGCTAGTTCAATATTTAAATTCTTCTGAACATTTTTATCTTTTTTCTGTGAAATGAATTCTTCCCATCATTTTGACAAGCACTGAATATTATTCGATTAATGAATTAACTAGAGAAAAATAATTAAATGAATGTGTTATTCAGCGTTCTATATTTTACAGAAACTTCTTTAGATTTATTCACCCAAACCTATTTTATTTCCTAAAAAACACCTTTATATTCACCGAAACAAATGGATGAGCAATGTGAAAATAAAGAAAAAAATTCTTTTAGTCAAAGAAATAAATGCTAGAAACCCAAGAAAAGATTCTGAGAAATAAATGTACCAACTGTGGACAACAAAATTCTCACGTTAATTTAGGTAGAAAGATGAACATTTCTAAATGGCGATATTAATAACATGGGAAAAAGATTGGATCTACACAATTTTCACTAGATGAAGATTCGGAAAATACGTGTAAAAAAGACTTTAGGAATCTGCCTTAACATTTTCCCACCCTTTCGAGAAACCCTCGTATTTCTCACTCGAACTATTCAATTATTATTCCGATATCGCAGCCCAAATGTTGTTGACCTCAAGAAACTGGATATCTCGGTAATATAACATTACCTCAAAATGGTCAATTACCATATACAACGTATTCAATTCTTTATTCCACAACGGAAAAAGATACATCATCCGACGGAAATCACGTACCAACTTCACAAAACCATAACTGATATCAAATCATCCACAAAAATAATGTATCGTAGCCACCGTGATCATAATAACAATCAATGTTCATAACATATTTTCGTCATTTTCCATATAGTATCGATTTCCGTAATTCCTCCACAACCTAACATCACCTTATGAAACGAGACTTGTGTCGCCACCAGTGGTCGAACCTACGAACCAAAATGACAACTGGGACCTGTTGCTCTCTTTTCTAGTACTACCCTGACAAAAAACGTTGTTCGGTATGGCCTCCAAAAATCGGCCCGATTGTGATGTCATGGATTTCTTAAAACGGCGGGGAAAAGATTTGAAAGGGTCGAGGACTCTCAGAAAGGTCACACGACAATCCAACATAGGATTAGACAGATGATAGGGATTTCACTGGATGCATAAAAAAATCTTTTGGATTTGAAAATAATCAAGAAGAAAATTAAGCATCATTTATACATCTTTATGGATTATAGGTATTTTAATCACTAATAGTTTTGAGGTTGATATTTGAAATAATTTTTTTATAATCTTTTTCCTAGTTAATTAAAGATACATGCCCATATTCTTTCAATGAAATTTAAAAAATGTGTGGAAAAAAGTCTGTAATTTAGGGGATATTAACAAATGATTCTTTCATAAACTGTAGGAAATCTGTTATTGTAATCAATTAAACTCACATTATATTTCTAATCGATAAATCTGAATTTCAATGATTTATTTATATTTTTAGAGTTTATATCAACTAAGTATGTATTGAATTAGATAAAATTTTTCCGAATTTCTTTGGCCTTTCATCGAAAGCATATTTGAGTTTCTTAATTTTTGATTTGGCCTTATTAAATTCAGGTTTTAATCGAATTGAGTGACGATTCTGAAAATTTCTATTTCAGTATAAGAGAAACAAAAAAACAATATACATTCCTCTTATGAAAACTTGGATGCAATTGAAATATTTTTGTTAATTTCAAGGAAATCACTGAAAAAATCCAACACCTAACTTATAAAATGCAACATATCTAAGATTGTCAGTTAATAACGCTAATTTATACACGATTTAAAAAATAAATAAAAGATTGTGAATTGTTAATGTGGTTCGAATTTGCTATGAGTACAGGTTAAACGTTTTCTAGTTTGAGAAGCTTAGAGGGCTATAAACTGATGGAAGAATTAATCCGCCGGATTATCGAAAATATTGTTACTTGATTGTTCATGGGAAAGTAAAAATTCAAAATTTCTATAGAAGTAAAAAAATTATTTCTGGAAGTTGAATATTTAATTTGACAAAATATCAGCGCAAAACTGTAAATATATTAGTAGAAACATAAAAAATCATAACTAAAAATCGATTTGAATAATTGTTGCAAGCGTTGTGCATTTCAGAATATTCTACGATAGATTTTTGATAAGCCACATTGAAAAAGAAGAAGCAACAAAATATATATAAATATTAAAATTAATGAATATAGGGATTTTGTAATCACTAACCAATAAATCATCTGAAGAAGGCTTCCGAAACATGGGACTACTTTCCGACAGAGAATTTCTACTCAAAACAATATTACAAGCAATCAATATTCAGAACCAATTATATAGTTTTCACGGTCATCTTTGCACCTATGTAGCTAGCACTCCGTAAGAATACGAACGATGAGTTTATAGCTTTCCTGAATAGTAAAACAGATCACCTGCGTCGTTCAGAAAGGAGGTTTGAATGGAAGATATAGTATAAATAGAAACAGTATCTAAAAAAGGAAGGCTAACGCAATTAAAACGCATTCCATATCGCCCAGAGCGACTAGCCAAGATGCTCGAAATAGGGATCAGTGTAGTTCCGACAGAAACGCATAGATGTCACTAGAAGTCCGTATTCGACGTGTTATGAACAGATCGATGAAGGAGAGCGCCTTTCCTCTATTCACCGTCCGCTGCCTATTTTAGGTATTCATAAAGGTTGCCTTGGATTTCAGGACAACGAATTTTCTATACAGGGTGAGTCATTGACTACTGCGTTAATTTCAACCATGGGTTGTTGAGATCAAAAGAAATTTTTTTTCCATACCGTTGTTCCATATTCAGCTGAGTTATAAGTTATAAGTATTTTGAGTTTTCACATTGTGCAAATACCCCTCTGTAGTCCAGTTTAGTTTGAATGAAAATTACCCTCCACAGCATCCACTATTGTATCTGAATTGGGTTAATTTGCAGTTTAAGGAACCTAACTATATTTTACATAATTTCTCGTCTGGTTAGGTTAGGTAAGGTTAGTTTGAGTTAGGTTTAAAAAAATAAAGTCAAAATTGAAGAAAAAAAAATGAAATTAATATTTTGAAAAAATTTTTTTTTGCAGATTTGCTATTTTTTTATTATGTTAGGTTAGGTTAAGTTCAGTAATAACAAAAAAACGATGTAAGAATTCATTTTTCGCCATTTTAAACAGTGGAACATGAAAAAAAATGAATTTTGCCAAAAAAATTTTTTTTTAAATTATCATTAATCATTTATAATTGCTTCAGAGGGTCTACTGAAGCACTCTTATATTTGCAAAAACATAAAATATGCGGTGGGTCCTTAAACTGCAAAATTACCCTGAATTGTTTAAAAACATTATTTTTATTAAGAAATGATTCATCAGATGATTCTATCGATTTAATTCCTTTCAACTTCAAATATCTCAAAAATGCAATTCAGGAAAAAAGATGACGAATGATTTTATCTGCAAAAAAGACTAATGATTCTAGGAACTACAAGATACGGGCCTTTAGTTCAAGTGATATTTGTTTTTCATGCAATTTAACCAATCTGTACAGTAGTAGTGAGAAACCCACAAGAAATGGAATAAATCTATTGATGCCAAAATATGAATGACTGCTATCAGAAACCTTCTACAAGAGATCATTTCAATTGATATTGTCGTTTCAATATTACCGGTGAAAATGCAATTTTTAAAAAAAAATTCAACACCTCATGTCTTTTGAACGGGGCCAAATTTCGAAAAATGACAAAGGAAGGCAATTTTCTCTTGACTCCAAGAATCTATGATTAAAATTAACCCAGTGGTGAAAGACTCACCCTGTATATGGTGTTTTTTTCTAGATCAATGGAATATAATTTTGTTATCAATTGTTGATCTTATATCCATTTCTATTCCTGTATTCAATGAATTCAATTTCGTTCATGGCACATATTCACATTGCTGGAAAAAATTGAAAGCCGAAAAATGATATGAAAATTGAGAGTGATGCCTGTTGCTGTTTACCAGTGCAAAATTGTAAGACGTCGTACAATACGCACACAATTAGCGATTCTATAAAATTCACAGTATAGTGAATCAATGTGGCCTATGATAACTTCACTGGAAAATATCATTCAGTGCGGTAGAATACTTTCCATAATGGCCTTCTTATCAATAAACCGAATAGTAACATTTGGTGTTAAGATGATCCAGAAGTCATTATACGAAACAATACAGTTTTATGAACTTATGGGCTGCAAGATTCGTTTTTTAATGTGTATATGTATACGTATCTATTTTTATTTGGTTCTATCATAGTATAACAGTGAAAGCATTTTCAATTTCGACAAGCCAATACCTTCGGGGATATGATTTTTGAAAGTTGTAAAACTAGTAGCAAGTGGATTAACAAGAGCGTCCCAGTTACCGAACCCAACGTCAGTGCTCTCATAAATTTCAATTATGCGTTGGAATAATTAACTGATGAAGCCCGTGCTCACAAAACCATCTTGTTCAGGTGAACAATCTAAAAATTAGTTACTTTTCCATGAGAAATGCATAAAATTACATTGAATGAAACCTTTTGGTCATCAAATAAACCTGAAAATCTTAGATGAAAATCTTTCGTGGGATTCAGGAACTGTGTTATACTAAAACACCCTCCACAATGAATGTCTGTGAATCAACAACGATATATCTCAAATTAAAAGTAACAGTTTATTTTAGTTCGTTCGAAATTACCTTGTTTTGAAAACAAGCAAGCGAAGGTGTACCTATCTTTCTCATCAAAAATCATATAAGAATTGTTATCTTAAGCCCCTACCGTTTGAAATACCCTATATATTCAAATCCAAAGAACTTAAAAATCGCCTGCTAGTAACTGAAACTTACCGTCAAAGCGATTCTATTATTGAGATTATCTTGAAAGAGGAAATTGGCACTAATTTTGACAATTGAATAAAAACATAGAAATATCAATCGATAATCTCTATTGACGCTAATATTACGAAATTTTTTAATAAATAAATGATTAAATTAATGAAATCTGAACCTATTGGAAACACTAATAACCTCGATATCCATTTGAAAGTTTGGGGATGTCTGATGAATATCTTATTAGATATCCAGTAACTAATAACAAAGTCTTGGGAAACGCCAAAAATTCAATTTATTTATGAGAAAACGTAATGAAATCGACCACAAATTTGAATTTATCGTCCTATAAAACCCGTGTATACGAAATTTTATGAAAGGATTTCGAAGCAGTCAAATATATTAAAGGAAACGTGAATTATTTTTTCGTATTTAACACGTATTTTCGGACCCATGTTCATAGGAACTTTTTTGCTTAAAATGATGTGATCTATCACCAATTTCAGTTTGTCGGAAACAAATCAGAACACCTTGTATGTATGTACGATACCTGTAAATGTAGACAGGATGATTCTTCATGAAGCAACTCCGGTCTAATAAAAAAATTCTACATAATATAAATTGTAATTGAGGAAAAAGTTTTCAACATTTTTTTAGTTATCACATGTAGAGATAGAAAGACTCGAGTACATCCAACATCTATCACAACATCCAACAATGCCCCACGCTGAGCTTCGTAACCTTGAAAATTAGTACCTCGACTGAATTCATTTTCCAGAAATCGGCCTACCGACAGGCGTACGACCAATGGTACCCTATTTTTTGTGACAACTTTCACAGCGTAGACAATGAGATACCATTTTGGAAAGTCGTAAGCTATTTAGGGAGCCCCATGGTTAAGAATGATTTACGCGGGTCGGCCATCGAAAAAAAGGCGTTGCACAAAAAAAGGGATACGTGCTCCTTGCAAGAAGCAAGTCATAAATTACTTGTCGGACTTGACATCAGATGTGGGGTTTCCAGCTTTAAAATTGTGTATTGTTTTGCACTTTCACTGGAATACAGCCAGCCATTTAATTGATGATTCATAAGAAAAGAACTGAGTAAAGAACTTTTATTCAATATTTAAGTTGTTCCAAAATCTCTTCCACGGTTTATACATCCCATAGAATATCTTATAAACGACAATCAGAAATTCATCAGAATCTTCAGAAAATAACCAATTTTTTTCATCAATGAAAAAACAGAAAAAAAAACAAAATTTCACTAACATGATATCAGCCATAACGAATATGATATGAGGAATTTTTTCATCCCATTTCAACATTGAGTTTCTTAGAGAGTTGAAAAAATGTTATGGAATCAGTAGACGAGTCAGAGATTCACCATGTATAATAAAATTCCTTTTCCAGAAGATTCAAACAATTCTGCAGACCACATTGAAAGATAAATCCAATAAATTTCGAGCCAAATTTCTGTTTTTCTTGTCCAATAGTTCCTGAAATTCGATTTTTTTGTCGGTAGCAGAAAGTGTTGATTAGGAGTCGCCTCGATATAAACCTGTAGAGAATAATAATAATATCTTTCATTAGGAGAAATTACTAGCAACAACAACAAAATTAACAACAATTTCTCAGAAATAGTGCTCCTTAACATATAATATCAACATCTTCCTGAAGTTTGAATATTTGTTACATATATTACAATGTATTATAGCATATCAAACCTCCATTCAAAGTAGAAACCATTGTTAATTCGGTATTGAATGTATCGACATAAAAACTATTCTGATTCCTAGTATCATACTGATGAATCTCAGAATCATATTTAATCCTCTCAGATAAATATTCTGGTAACATTTTATATTCAATTTTATATATCAGATCCAATGTTTTGAAATAGATTCTCTATCAGACAGTCATCAAATTTAGTGTCTTTGACTTGAACATTGACTTGATTGGTTTTCGATTTCAAACCAAATAAGAAAGAGGGACAATAATCTAAGTGTGGCAAAAAAAGATATCTTATTTTCATGTCAAATTTATTACTTATTGAGATGTATTGGATTCTTTGTGCAATCGGCATAAATTTGGATTTTCATCAAGTATAACTCCCAGATATTTGGTCGAGTGAGGTTTCTATGAAACGTAGTTATCAACTAACCTGATCTATTGATATTAATTTTCAACTGGTTATCCATTAACCAATCATTCAACACTTCGAAATCTTCGTTTAATAACGAACACATAACATCGATATTATTCCCAACAATGTAAATCATAGTATCATCAGTAGATTTTTTTTTATATCATTCAAGTAAATTGAAAACAATAAACGTGATCGATCAGATAAATATGAAGTGAACCATGACTTACCTTTAACTCTTTTATTCAAGATGCTCTTTTAAAATTAATAAACGCTTCTAGTACAATATTGTATCCATTTATAAATTGTTGTAATGATAGACATATTCCTACATAATTCTTATTATGTAAACATTTGAACAAATAGAATTTATTTTGATATCAGTTTCATTTATAATGATTTTCTTTTCACCTATAAAATCCAACATATTCATACATACTGAATGTATATAAAATGAGAGTTCAAGAAAATCTAAAATAAAAATAATTGTTCAATGAAATATCAATAATAATCATTACATAAACATTCCACAAAAAAGACTCACCCCTCTAACGGCACAGTTCACGTCAGCCATAAAAATATGAATTATTAAATCATTTAAGAAGAAAATCACAAATTATTTTCAAGCGTTTTGTTTCTTCCAGATTTATCCAATAGGAAAATACACACGTGGACATGCTTTATTCTCTTTTCCAACTGAAGAGATAGATGACCGCCGAAACTGTTTGAGGTGAATTGGTGTAAACTGATGCCGTTGCTTTCATCACCTTCGGAATAAATTCTGATGATCATTAGCATCCAAAAGAGCAATAAAATTATACTACTTTGCCGAGTTATACAAATTAGGGACACCTAACAGTTTAAAAGACCTAACTTCCAGTAAACGTGGTATTGATTTCATGTAGTGAATTTCATATGTGACTTTAATTTAGACATAATTTGTTATATGTATAAGAGACCATTTTTTGATTACTTCTTCCGAAATTTCAATGAAAATATAGGTTTCTAACAAGAAACTGGAGATGACAAAAAATTAAAAAAATTCTGGAATTTCCTGATTCCTTTCACAGATGAAGTAGATATAAAATATTATTTGTTTATTAAATTTGTTATTGATCTCCATCTTTTATGTCGAATATCTCTGAAAATTCCTGAGTGTACTCAAATAAGTAGAAGAATGATATCATTTGTCCATCTTGATTTGGTGAGAAAATTGTACATGTTATTCACAAAAATGCCAAATTCTGATTTCGTTATATCAATGGTGAGGAAACCATGGAAGCTCCATAGGCTAAAATTCAAAAAAGGAAGAAATTTCATTATAATTTTTCAGAAGACTGTATTTATTGAACTCCCGACCACATAATATTTTAAATGTTTCGGAAGTAGTCACGATTGTATTTTGGAAAATGGGATGAACTAAAAACTTTTTATAATAACTCAACAATCTTGAAAAAATATTATCCATGCACTCTAAATTGATTTTCTTCCACATCAATCAATATCACTTTTGATTCGATCTCCCATTATCGTCCCGTTATTGTCCATAGATTCTTGACGTTAAAAGACAAATTTTCTTCCTATAACATTTTTCCAAACTTGGCCCCGTTCAGAAGATTTCGAGTGTTGAAATTTCATAAAAATTACATTTTCACCTGTAATGTTGAAACGACAATATCAATTGAAATGATCTCTTGTAGAAGGTTTTTGATAACAATTATGCATATTTTGGCATCAATAGATTTATTCCATTTCTTGTGGGATTCTCACTATTACTGTACAGATGGTTAAATTGCATGAAAAACAAATAGCATTTGAACTGAAAGTCTGTATCTTGTACTTTCTAGAATCATTAGTCCTTTTTGCAGATAAAATCATTCATCATCTTTTTCCTAAATTGCACCATTTTTGAGATACTTGAAGTTGAAAGGAATTAAATCGATATAATCATCTGATGAAACATGAGAGAGTGAATCATTTCTTAGAGGGAAAATAATGTTTTTAAACAATTCAGATTCAATAGTGGATGCTGCGGAAGGTAATTTTCATTCAAACTAAACTGGACTACAGAGGGTATTTGCCTAATGTGAAAACTTAAAATGCTTATAACTTTTTAACGCAGCTGAATATGGAAAAACGGTATGGGAAAAATTTTCCTATGGTTTCAAAAACCTATAGTTAAAATTAAAGCAGTGGTCAAAGACACACCCTGTATATATTTATTAGTTCCTCCTATATGGAAAGTTTTCATAAACAGATATTAATAATACCAAATAATCATTAAATAAACGCTGTATATTTGAATGAAAAAATATCTTTATTGCAATGTTAAAGTAAGAGCAATTTTTGATAAAACTAAATGAAAAATCAGGAACTGTGTTGGTGCTGAATTTCTAGTGTTTAAATAAACCTCATTAAAATAAACCTGATGGTGATAAATCCCAAGATCTCAATTATGATCACCGAATCGAAAAAGTACACGTCCTGGAAATGTCTCATGCAGCAACTGAAGAGTTTCATGGGCTGTATGGCATGTGGCACCGTCTTGTTAAAACCACATATTGGTCACATCAATGTCATCCAAATTCGGCAAAAAAAACTGCCTTATCATGCCGCGATACCGACATCAGTAAGAGTCACTGCTTGACCAGCCTCATTTTCAAAAAAGTATGGTCCAATTATGCCTCCAGCCCAAACAGTGACACGAAGTGTATGCATTTGTTTTTCGACAATCACATGTGGGTTTCCAGAACCCCAAAATAGGCAATCTTGACGATTAATAAAGCCATCAAGGTGAAAATGCGCTTCGTCACTTAGGATGATAGTGCTCAAAAAATCATTGAATGTTGTTGTTGCTCAATAGTCCACTCAACACACTCTTTTCGATGTGTCATTGAGCTTCAGTTGTGTTAATTGAATTTTGTTAGCATGGCAACATCTTTAGATAGTATAGGTACGCTGTAGAGAACTTTTTGAAATTTGCAATTCTTGTCCACGACGTCGAATTAAGGTTACTGGATTGTCATTGACACTCTCACGCATTGCATTCTATATTGACATTACATTTGAACGGTTTGTTTTTTGGACGACCAGTGTGTTTGGCGTCTTCCACGGTTCCTGTCTCTCCGAATTTTACACTTATTCTCTTCACAGTTGACGAAGTTAAAACACTGTTGCCATCATATTTTGTATAAATTTGTTCAACAATGAATATACGTTGTTTTATTGCGTAACGCTCCATTTTTACCAACCCTGAATTGTCAACTGTCGATTTATTTGGGTTTTAGGGTTGTCAACACTGTACTGCATAAATGGCGGAAAATTCAAATCTTACGTTAGTTTTTAAACACCCTTTATGAGACTGTATGGACCTAAATTATACAGCAGAGGATCTTAGACTTGCACAACTCAAAGTCATCTCGACTCAATATTATCAAATTAGAATTTTTATAATGATTCAGTTGATTTTACGTACAACCCTATATTTAAATTGAACACTTTAAGAGTTATTGACGAAGAATTTGGAATGAGGAAAATATGCTAGTATACCAGGTATGAAGTGAGCGTCAAGATACAAATGTCTCGATAGGGAACATTTGTTGTGAACGAGCCTTTATTTTTTGTTTGTCTGTTTGCTATAACATCTGTTAAACATATTTAGTATACATCAAGTCATTGAACAGACAACATTCTATTTTTTCATCGTGTTAAAAATGTCGAATTTTGTTCCAGAATATGATGATTTGAGGAAAGCATTAATTTTTTGATTTCATATAAAAGAAAGTACTAAAGAGTCGCATCGAATGCTTGTCGAGGCATATAATGATCATGCTCTATCAGAAGCAACATGCAAAAGATGATTTCTACGGTTTTTCTCATTAACACCCTGTACATTTTAGGTTCATTCCAAAAGCAGTCTCAATAAACTACATATTGGCAGAATTGATAATTGTGAATTCTATTGAATTTTTTCCGAGTCATGACAAATCGCTGAAATTGTCATCAAATTAGTTATCTAATGATGGCATAAAATACTGGGTGTATCTGATATCAGAAAGGAACTGTAGAAACGTGATAATACTTCAGGGATGAAGATCATTAAATCAAATTTCAATGTATCCATTTTCAGGTTAAAATTATGATTAATTGCATTTAATACGCCATCGCCGTGACACACCCAATATGTATATAATATGTATAGAGCAACTTTCAGCCAATTGCTCCAGAATATCATAACCAATCGAGTTCACATTCCTTGAAATCTACATAACGGATTTGATTCCTTCGCCTCAAGTTGTCCGCTTATTTCTTGAGAAGTTGAATAGAAAACTCATTCAGATTTTGCATATATATTTTAATAGGTATTCATGGCCACCGTATTAAATTACTGTTCTGTGTTCGTTTTTCAGACGATTGTCCCTAATTGATAGTTATTGGATTATTGATGTATCCTTGTTGACAGCGTTAAAATAATTGTACAAGACGTCGAGACATGATCATTTATCGGGGCAATCCCTTTTGAAGTGTAACGGTTTAGCCTGATCTATTTGAAGGAGATCAAAATAAACAGACGAAGAATCATTAATCACTATCATATCTTCGAATATTAAACACCAATTGTTTTCGAATGTATTTTTCCAGATGAGCAGTGTAGCGGTATGGTTCTTATCGATAGATTAAAAAAATGAATTTATATATTTTTTTTCGACGTCAAACAGGAGAACTTTTTTTTAAACGTAATGTTCAGGATAACCGAATTTGTTTTTTATCTACTTCTTATTAAGCTGGGAATAACGAAGATAACCCCAACTTAATCATTTACTTTGCCATAGAGTCGGTTTGACTTCTGAAAACATATATTTCTGTGTTTCCTCACAATAATAAGATTTGATCAATTTCGGCATTCAAAGAAAAAACTTCCAGTTATAATATTTGAAATGTAAAAGGTACAACAAAAGAAAAATAAGAAAAAAAATGATATTGGAATTTTTTCATGGTTCATTTTCTGAAAAATCACAAATCAGCATAAACCTAGCAAAGAACTGTATAACAAATTATTTGAGTAAATTGAAAGTACTACTTCTATATACAGGTTCCCAAAATTGTACATTTAGGTACAATTATGATCAAAATAAAACAATTGCCATGAAGAAAAAGACTTTTTCTGCAAAATTTTTGCCAATTTAGCAATTTATCAGAACTGCAAACTGAAAGTCTTTTTTTTACAAAAAACGCTCATTTCATACCGGTAGACCTTATATTACTGTAACTTTGAAATTTTTGGGCGAACTTATTAGCTAGCTGCTCCACTAGTTACACTAAAAAGCCTCATTCGCCTACTCAAACTTCAGCACAAAAATCTAAAAATATTTCAGCTAACCTAGCATTTGATCCACAAAACGCATCAGGTAGACGCCATCTTCACCTTTAAAAATTCCATAACGTCACCCCACCCTCATTCTCCCGGAATATCTCCTGGTAGAGGCCAGATTGAAAATGATCTGACGCCGCAGTATGCCCGAAATTCTCCGAGATCCGTATAAAACCCACACGAAATAGAAAATAAAACAAAAACATGACGCCCGCGGCTATAGTACCCTAGGGAGTGTCGGGAAGAATGACGCAAGACAAACAGGAGCTTGTAGTTGGGCAGGTTGGCCCGGCTGATTACCCGGATATGACGGATCCGGTTTATGGAGGCATCGCAGCCGGATTTGGAGCTTCGAGTTTTGCCTTTCGGAATATTGGGGTATTGGTGAAATATACAGAGCGTATCTTTTGATACATATTCAGTTAAAATATCAATGATATCGTTGTATGTCCAGGAATAATAGCAGGACCCTCATCTTGAGTATGAGATAAAATAAACTTTCAAAATAAAATTTCAGAAGTTCTGATAAATTGCCGAATGGGCAAAAATTTTGCAGAAAAAGTAGTATTCTTCATGCCAATTGTTTTTATGTACTTGTGGTGATCATAGTTTTTTACGTTTTTTTTTTTGTAAATGATGATTATTTTGGGAACCTGAATATCCGTAAAAATGAATTATTTGAATAGCAATGGTGATTATAGAATAATACTTTTAAATTACTCAAATAATTTGTTATGCAGATCTATGCTAGGTTTATGCTGATTTGTGATTTTTTTTTATTTTTATTTTACCTTTTACATTTCGAATTTTCAAATATTATAACTGGAAGTTTTTTATTTGAATGCCGAAATTGATCAAATCTAAGTATTGCTCACCTCTCAGAGCCTAAAGGTATCTATTCTATCAGATAACTAATTTTTTATAAGATGAAATACATATTATTTAGAAAATTTGAAAATTATTTTCGCATACTTGAAAGAATAGAGTCTATTGGATATACATTTTCATGACGTTATTCGCCTGTTAACGAACAATTTTTTTTCAATTTTCTTCGGCAAAAATAATGGAATGAAAGTATTTGAAATTGACCTATAACTTTAAACCTTCATGAACTTTTCTGATATATATTTACTTCATTAGATCCCGCAATAAGTGCTCATAGAAGTTTATCAATTTGTTGATAATAATTTTTGTAACAATTTCCAAATTATATTTCTCAAATTTTTCAGAACTAACAATGGCTATAATTAATTTGTTTTATAATCACTATTTGAAATTCTTTTGAAGGATATATTCAACAAAGTGCGGCAAATTTTTTTTCAGTTTAATTACCGTTTCACATGATAATGAAAGAGATGTTTTACTATGCATAATATAGAGCTGTTTTCATGAATTTTTCCATTATCAAAAACAAGATTTGATTTTTAGGCCAATGATTCTGCAGAGGAAGATCAGAAAAAACTTTTGCGATAAAAATTGAATCATTTTTAGAAAAAACCGTTGGATATTCTCTATTCGAGGAAATACTAGAAATCTTTTTAATTTCAAAATAATATTTTTTGTTATCGCGGTATCGCGTTCAAGACGTAACATTCGATGGAAGATACATTTTCAACGTCAACTGACAATAATTATTAATAGAGATAGATTTTCGAATATTTAAATCTTTCTATAGAAATATTACACTTCAAGGAGAATTCTTCGAAATTGTTTATGTGCAAATATTTTTCTACATGAAGTAATTGCAATTTCTTCCTCATCTTTTTTGTGAACAACAATAGAAATATTTTTTTCCTATCCCAAAATTCTCTGAAATTATAACCTACAAATCCAATTCACTATCGGAAATAACTTCTGGACTTTCATCTCTACAATTCACGTTTTCGAACTTGTCAACGTGACAGAACAGGTTTTTCATAGTCTTTGTAGGATTCAGCTTTAAATTTTTGGTTCAAAATGAAATTTGTGTCGTTCTTTTAATTCCAATAACTTAATACCTTTTCATTATAATTCACAAAAATTTATTGAAATTATTCAAATCAGGATTTCTTTCCGCATGTAATTTTCGTCATCATCGAAATTGAAGTCTTTCATTTAACCTAGATGTTCAAAAACTCCTAATCTCTCTAATCAAAAAGTCATCACTGAAAGTTTTTCAGTTTTCTCATTATCTCAGGACTTTAATCTTCAATGTTCCGCCAGAGACAAATTTCAAGTCAGAACAAGTTCATGTACGCGATACAAAAGTTTCGTACATATCTTTTGGATTACATTTCTCATCTCGACGTCGCGAAAATTAAATTGGAGCCTGAGGGATACCAGAACCATTCGTATTATCTGTCCCAATGGAATTTGCAGGTTTTCCGTTAGTTCGCCAGAGCAAAGAAATTTTAATAACCGACCTCATCTTTATCTCATTTTCTTGATGCGACGAAGATCTACGCCGCACTAATTGAGGACAGAACAAAAATGTAGAAATAGATCATTCTTTCGGAAAAATGGGAGAGCTCAATTTCATAATTTGTAAGGAAGGGTAAATGAGGGATTTTTATGAGGGAAGGGGTGTTTTTATGATAAAGCCCTTCGGCAATATGGAAAAAGGTGATGAGAAATTTTACTTCAGATTTCGGAGTAACCAAATAACGATAGATTTACTGAATATGTCGTGATATAGCCGAATAAACTTAAGGTATAGTAATTAAATTATGTGTGAAAATTGATGGGTGCAGCAATCTAGTTGAAATTTTTTTTTCTAACTCGAGCTTTCGCTATTATATTTTTATCTTCATCAGGAGAACTAAAGAATATATCAACATTTGATAATACGAGGGATTAGACAACCTAAACAAATATTAATAGTCGAAAATCGCTTTATTGTTTTTCAAAATATTTCCCATGAATATCTGCACTTTTGCACCCGTTTAAATCAATTGTCGAAGCACTTTTGCCCCTCTGATTGAGATATCTCCACAAAATGCATTCTGACCGCATCAACCGCTTCTTCAGGTGTCGAAAAACGTTGACCTCTCTTTTTGTACGTACGGGAATGAAAAGATGTCATTCGGTGCCAAGTCAGGACTATACGGAGGATGACTAATCAAATCGAAAATTTGAATGCTAAAATATGCAGTTCTTTGAGCCGATGTCGTGGTGAAGGGTGATCCGACTTCCGCGGTTGGTTTTACAGATTTTTTGGAAGAGAACAAACTATTGGTTGTGTATCTCTCAGAATTGACTGTTTTGCGGTGTTCTAGTGGTACGATTGCGACATGTCCAGTTTTTCCGGAGAAACATTCGACAATTTGCTTGAAAGTGCCTCGGGCTTGTTGAATTTGGCTCATGTTGAAACACCCATACACTTCACTGCTGTTTACTTTCAGGCTCATATGCATAAATCCACGTTTCATCACCTGTCATGATCTCATAGACGTGCTTCGAAGCACAGCGATCGTATTTTTTGAGCATTTCATTCGACCAATCGACACGAGCCTTCTTTTGTGTCATTGATAAATTGTGTGGCATCCAACGTGGAAACATTTGCTGTCAGTTGGTAGATTGCAACACAAGGGTTGTCTAATCCCGAAATATCAAAGGCCACCCTCGTTTACACTGAAGAATACAAAATGATTGATTAAAATTTCCAAAATTGAGGTTATAGATCTAACGCTTTGTACATTAGATGAAAAACTAGAATATGTAATGAAAAATAAAATTTTTTGAGAACTTCAAATTTTGATGGATGTCAGACTCTCTTTGAAAAACAATTATCTTGGATCGTTGAATTGATTTATATTTATATAAAAACTTACCCCACCAACATCTTTTTTTGAATTCATACAGTTTTAATTTGAGAAATTCCAACAATTTTCTTTAAACAGGTTCTTTTTTAAATCAATGATTTCAATATCGTTAAATTTGGTTCATTTTGTTCTTTCAAAACTATAGATTGAAAAAGCACATGTTTGTTTGGCAGGACATTGCTTTTATGTGTGCAATTCTTTGTTTAAGATTTGTTGTGGATCGTCCGACGTAATATTTTGTTTATTTGTTCAAAGAATTTTTGTACAAATAGTTATAATTTCTCAAAATAAAAACTATATGAATTAAAAAAAAATATTGGTGGTCTTAGATCCATTTTTTGCCTTTTTGATTCAGTTGGATTCTATGAATCAAAATCAATTTATCAATCAAACATAAAGATATTTTCTCAAGTCAATCTGACATCCATCAAAGTTGAAAGTTCTTAAAAAGTTGTTTTTTTATTACATAGGTTTTGTCTATAAAATATACAAAACCTTAGATTTACAACCTCTATTTCTTAAATTTTATTTCATCATTTTGTATTTTTCGTATATATTAGATATCATATGTTCAAACATCTTTTAGCCCTTCTGGTGAAGATATAAAATTGTAACGGGCGAATTTCCCGATTGCGATTATTTCGGAAATCTCCGTGATCTCTGTGTTTCTGTCTAACGCGCATGGAGCATACTTCGATCGACATTCTTCGATTCTGGATCATTCACGTATAAAAATGTTGGAGAGTGCATGTATCGGTCTTTCTCGAATTGAAATTAAGTTTCAAATAGAAAGTTTGTCGTGGCGAACAGCTTTATAACGTTCGGTAAGTCCTGTTTTTGATTAGACAAGGTTTATTCAATTTTAGATGTCGTATTTAATTGTTTTAAGCCCACGAGATTACAAAAGTCTCGAGCATTCTTTTTTTTGGACCGCCATCTTAGGTTCTCCACGTATTTTTCAGAGAGATATCTGATGAATCAACTTACCTTCTTAATTGTTTCAATATTGGTGCTATACTTTGTTGTTCAATGATTAGTTTTTTTACGTTTCTCAGTTTCTATATTTTCCTGATGAATTTTCATCGATTGTGTCCTTTTTTTGAACATGTGAAAACATGGATATTTTTCTTCTCTTTAGTTATTATCGTTTTGTGAGTCAATAAATTCAGGGATCGCTGAAAACTGTGGAATTGATTTTTTTTTAGCCAATTTTGCCGGAGCTGAAATTTTACCGAAATACTGAATCAAACCTATCGGAGTAGAAAATTTACCGAAGAACTGAACCAAATCTCCTGGAGTTAGAACATTACTAAATTTGACATACCTTGCCGAGGCTGAACAAATTTGCCGAAGTTGAATTTTACGACGTACTAACAGATGTTTCCCCGAGGACTAGAGAAGAAATAGTTTTTGTTGGAGAGTTTGTCTACAGGGTGGAAACTTAAGACTTATTTTCGACACCAGACTCTCGAACACCCAGGATGGTTGTATGGTCTTCTTATAGCATGAATTGAGACTCAAGACAGACAAGATAAGTTCAAGCAATCATTGTAGACGTTACCTGTTGATTTTTATAGTCAAAAATTAATCAGTTCCACTTGCAACTTTAAATTTGGCCAATTTAACATTTGTACATACTGTGAATATCGAGTATTTGTAAAAGAGAGGAATAAATTACGATTTTTCGAGTGTTGACTATCATTGACTGTGGTGGAAGCATCTATTTGAATTCCTGAAGGTAAATGCGAGATGTGTTTTGTGCTCCAGCTAGCCGGTGTATTTTTCGAATTAATGAAATTTTAAATATATAATTTTTTTCATCGTTACAAAATTGCGAAATTTTTTTTCGTTACAAAACATTATATTGAAAGCTCGAGTAAAACAAAAGAGTTTATACTATAGATAGCTGCATAATCATTAATTTTTATAAATATATTCATAAATATAGCAAATATTGATCATCTTAGTAAATTAATTATATAAATCATTCAAATTATCTCGATGAGGATACAGTTAATTCTTTCAGGGTAATCTATTCGTTTCAATTTAATT
Source organism: Micraspis discolor (assembly GCA_030674115.1). Taxonomy (NCBI): domain Eukaryota; kingdom Metazoa; phylum Arthropoda; class Insecta; order Coleoptera; family Coccinellidae; genus Micraspis; species Micraspis discolor. The sequence continues at coordinate 559,581 of JARTUT010001317.1, read as the reverse complement.
CAAAAATCTTTCAAGTTACAACGGATCCTATAGATATTCTATGAGGAAATGAAGTTCCATATGCTCATAACTCCTGTGATATTAAGACAATTAACCTATTCTGAAAATATGAAAACTCTAGCTCATCTCTTTTTGAATCTAGAGAGTATGCGGCCGGCCGGATAAATATATTCCTAAATTCTCCTAAATGACAGATTGGGGTTGTCATACAGATTCTTTACTATCATTTAATTCAGCTAATTTAGTTTTTATGAATATGATGTCACACTACTTCAAGAAAAGAAGGAAGAAAATAATATTGTTTCGTCAAGTTACAAATAAATCACTTCTTATTCTTGTTATGGTGGAAAACGTAGTGAAATGAATCTCAGGGTGGTGGGTAAAATGAAACTATCTAGTTGCTCTCTCTAATTATAATCTTGTCTTGTAGCTTTGTCAAATATCCTCTTAACGAGATAGGTCAGAACAACTGAAAATATTGGACTATATAAACTGACCGACAGATAGTACGAGTTTGGATTATTTATCGTAGACTGAATAAGCATAGGTTAATAAACGCTTAATGAAATTTATATCAACACAATTCATATGAACTCATTTGGCCAATTGTATTATAGACGTCTATAAGTACTTACAGTTCTGTTCCAAATGTGCAAATTAATATGATATAAAGAATAAGGAATCAAATTATTAGTGCTGTGCTCGTGCAGTGTTTTCCAAGCCCTCGTAGTGGGTATTGATGGTGATTCAGCAAGTTGTAGGATACTTTCCAGAGCAAAGACAAACGGGTTGTAGCAAAACCTTGTTATTAGGGTTGGGTTGGTTGGTGGTGGCAGACTATGATGATCGACAGTGGGGACTGAGAAGTAGATCTACTTCCTCAAGTTGAACAGCTTACCGAAGAATCCAATAATAATGACTGAGTTGCAGGGATGGTGTCAGATAGGAGGAAATAAGAAGCCAAAGTTGGAGTGTGGCTTAATATAGAGATCTCCACCTTATGGAGTTATAACGAAGATTTATGTGAAAGTAGCTTTCAAATCCTCTCAAAGAGTAGTTTTGAATAAAATCAAATTATTCCCAAACAATAAACTAAATTTCAAATAAATTCTTCTTTGATTAGATCCGCAAATTGCGTTAAGATTCGCCAAGAATAATCTATCGAAAGAAAATGGAAGATTCCAGAAGGAAAAACGATGCTTCTTATCTCTTATCTTTTTTTTGTTATAAGAATTTCTATTTTTTTGTATATTCAAATTTAGAATATTGGATTTTATAACATTGGCAACACTGATTTAATTTTAGGTTGGCATGAAAATTCAATGACAACAATATAGTCACTCAACCATAGAATACTTTTTACTTGTTCTTTATCTTAACGAACTTTATGCCGTAACAATGAGCTGCACTGTTGAGGCATTTATCTTCCAAACCTGAATACGGCACTCTTTCTAATGAGAGTTTTATCAAAGTATCCATCATTATTTCGAAAGGCGACTCACGTCGTCATTTATACACAGAGATATCGCTATAAACCGTTATCAATAATATAGGGTGATACATAGATCCCAGTCCTACCACCGTAGGCTCATTTTATTACCTGTATTCCAATCCAATTTTCTATACAACAAAGATGTTTTCTACGTCTAATCCTACAAAAACAAAACTTCCAGAAGAAAACTGCGATTTTCTTGGTTATCACCACGTCCACGTAGTTTTATTATATTTATTTATAAACAGGGGAGCATCCCCTCAGTCGAATCATAGCGCCCATTCCAGTGCAGCTAAATATCTAATATGGTAGCGGGGGAACAGGTAGAACGGATACCATATAGGTTGGCCATCTCCTCACGCTCAATGTAACAAACACCTGGACGTTGGTATTATTATGAAGGAGGGGGCATAAATGATATATATCTATGCCACGGGGGCCTTTATATCGACGGCGATACTACGAAGTCGTCACTAGTCAGCGCAGGTAAAATATTCAGGTCGAGGGTTCGGTAGAAATAACTTCTTCAATACCAAGGTATGAGAATAAGGATGTTGAAATCTATCTGCGGGAAATCTCAATAGCCGATACCTCACGTAAAATATGCTCAGAATCATTCATTTGATATTAACACGAAAGTATATAACGGGTCATCCAAAAAACGCGCCTACATGTTTCTTTGAAATAAAACACAAACTATTTGCAATTTTTTCAAGCTGTTTTTTTTATTGAAAGTATGATCCAACACAATTATAAGTGGAATAGAATATCATTTAAAAGTCCACAACGACGATATCACATAATGTAATAAAAATCTTAGCTTCCCATTAAAAAAATATGTTGATGATCTCATAACTTTGACAAATCTGACTTGTTATTTTTGTAACTTATGTCAAGAGATGCGGAATATAAAACACCGTTTACGTGTTTTTGCATTTTTTTCAAAAGTGATCGTTGTACGTTTTATGAATTTTGTGCATTACTTTATCATAACCCTATATATATATATATATATACTTATTTTTTGTTAGAATTTCTTGTGCTTTGATATATATTTTTTTGTTTAAAATTTCTGTGGTGTATAGCACTTATCCTATTGATAAATGGTAATTGTTAAATTATTATTTTATTTATTTTATTTTTCCAACACATGTATCGGCGTGTCTACGCCTTTTTCAAGGAATATAATTCAGTCGACAATTTCCTGTAAATTACATAATAATAAATACACAAATATATCAACAAACAACACAAAGCTTTTACGTACTTCATTCAAATCGTACGTCAAGATATTATTTTCTCCTATAATCAAACTTTAAAAAATCTTCAAATATTAAATATTTTCGTCAGCCATGAATGAAATAATGTGACGATGATGCGCTGTCACAGTTTTATTTTTCAACTTCTTATTCCAATTTAATGTTGCGACACCTGTACGAATTAACCAACAAGTGATAATCCCAAATCTGGGTTTGAATTGGTTCTTTTCGATCTAGATGGAGATAGTAGTAGAAGATTAAAAATTTTTATTTCCTTATTCATTTTATGAGATTGAAATAAATTTGGGCCAAGTTTTTGATGTCTGTTTTATCGTTCATAGCTTCTTTTTCTTTTTTGATGTGGATCATTTCTAGTATCTTTCTAGTTTTGTTGTTTTTTTCTTTTTCCAGGATAGAAAAGTTCTCAAAATCCATTTTATGTTTTTCTGTTTGTTCATGCTTTTTTAGTGCGGTCATATTTTTGCAAAATTTGTGCCCATTTATTCTTTCCTTTATATATTGTGTTGTCTATCCTATATATACTTTTGGGCAATCCATACAATTTATCGGTAGACACAATTCGAGATTTTATTATTTTAATTTTGTGTTTATGAATTTCAAATTATTTGTGTTTTTATGTTCTACGTTTATTCCATAATGCTTCATTGATGCATTTAGTGTTTCTGATAAGCCTGTATATATGGTAAGGATACATATTTTTGGGTTTCGATTTCGGATCTTCTAGTTTTTCGTTGTTCTGTATTATAAAGGCTAAAGATTTTGTCATGTATCCTTACCATATATACAGGGCTTATCAGAAACACTAAATGCATCAATGAAGCATTATGGAATAAACGTAGCACATAAAAACACAAATAATTTGAAATTCATAAACACAAAATTAAAATCAAAAATCCAAAATAATAAAATCTCGAATTGTGTCTACCGATAAATTGTATGGATTGCCCAAAAGTATATATAGGACAGACAACACAATATATAAAGGAAATAATAAATGGGCACACATTTTGCAAAAATATGACCGCACTAAAAAAGCATGAACAAACAGAAAAACATAAAATGGATTTTGAGAACTTTTCTATCCTGGAAAAAGAAAAAAACAACAAAACTAGAAAGATACTAGAAATGATCCACATCAAAAAAGAAAAAGAAGCTATGAACGATAAAACAGACATCAAAAACTTGGCCCAAATTTATTTCAATCTCATAACATAAATAAGGAAATAAAAATTTTTAATCTTCTGCTACTATCTCCATCTAGATCGAAAAGAACCAATTCAAACCCAGATTTGGGATTATCACTTGTTGGTTAATTCGTACAGGTGTCGCAACATTAAATTGGAATAAGAAGTTGAAAAATAAAACCGTGACAGCGCATCATCGTCACATTATTTCATTCATGGCTGACGAAAATATTTAATATTTGAAGATTTTTTAGTTAGAGAAAATAATATGATTATAGTTAGGAGAAAATAATATCTTGACGTACGATTTGAATGAAGTACGTAAAAGCTTTGTGTTGTTTGTTGATATATTTGTGTATTTATTATTATGTAATTTACAGGAAATCGTCGACTGAATTATATTCCTAGAAAAAGGCGTAGACACGCCGAAACATGTGTTGGAAAAATAAAATAAATAAAATAATAATTTAACAATTACCATTTATTAATAGGATAAGTGAGAAATTTTAAACAAAAAAATATATATACTTATTTGTGAAATAGCGCAATACGTGTCAAAAAGTTGATTGGCGAATTCTAGAAAAAAGTTAAACGGTTAGATTTGGATATATTTCATCAGAAGAATTAGGTACATAGTGAAATTTACAAACTAGTGCCTTGCAACACAACAAAAAAAAACCTGCGTGGAAGCTGTTCACGGAATTTCCTCTGAATAGAAAATTATATCAGAAAATTGAGAATTGAGCTAATTTAGATCAAATATTTGGTAGCGATGAGGACAAATACAGAGCAACCAAGGTACGGTGTTATAATCATTTATGACGATCAAGTCAGCTTAATTCGATTATCGGAACTTCGTTTCTTCAGAGAGGTCCAAGATAACGTGTTACAGGTGAGCTCTTTTCGTAACTAACGTCATCATATATGGAAATAGATGGTTCATGTCTCATTCCTCATCCCTCAAATATCACCATCAATCCCCTAAAACAACCCCCTCAATCTACCATCGCATCATATCGACGTACTCGTATGTAACGTCATGTCATCTGCGGATCCTGTACCGCCATCGGTAAACCTGGATCGACGCCGCCGTCGAATCGGCCACGTAATAAGTAATAAGCTGCCGGTGAGCGGTGGCGTAATGGACGCCGGGACGGGGGTAGCGAACGCGTGTGTGTCATCCGACCGCAATATTTTTATTATACGACGCCAATAAAGTCCTGCACGGACGGGAACCGTACGGAAAAACAAGATCGTATATATCGGCCACGTCACGTTGATACAGGAGCTCTGCGAGCAAATTTCGGGGATATGTACGTGATGTTTCGTCGGAATGGACGAGATGCGCTCGGAGCTCAAAGTGTCCTCTCGGACTTGACGTGGTTTTATTCGGGACGTTCGAGAGACGCCCAGGGCGACATGTACAGTTTTTATGTTATTGGCGTGGTTGAAACTGGAAAAGAGATTCAAATAAAGTTGTTGTTCTGAAATGTAACGCAAAGAGCATTCAAATCGATGAAACAACAAATTTGGGCACTTGAAATAAAGTAAAATTTTTCCGATATTCCATAGAGAATGGTTAAAATGTCGTTATACAGCTTGTAATGGCATACAAAAATCGTACAGCTATACTATGAAAATGGACGTTCCAACAAATATGTTTTTCGTAAATGACTTTACTTTTATGAACAACAAATAGTCGAATGTGGGTAAAAACCGCAAATCAACCTTGTTAAGTCTCAAAACTTTCGGTCATAATGCGGTTTGCGGTTGTTTGAGAAATACCTAATTCCATTTCAAAAACTTTAAACAAAATAACAACAATAGAAAATGGAACGATTTCTTCATATTTTTCCGTTATCGACACAGCCTCCACACCTAACAACTGAGTGAGGTTCCCATCATTTCATCACAGCAAAGGGCAAATTTTTTCTTTTTCTTTGGCTTGTGAAACATAGCCCCTACGGAACTGCACTGTTCACAATAACAAACCGCCGATACGATACTATTATATTCTAAAAGATAATTAAGCTTTGAGCTCAATAGCTCAACTCTCTGGATCCAAAAACATTTGATGGAACCCTAAGTCTGGGACACATTTCCTGAAATTGCTTTGAATAATGCTTGCCAACAGCAATGCATCGATAACAACAGATAATTCCTCATTATTCACCTCCATGCCTTAGCATAACGACAATTTGCATTACCCGACGTCTTATTGCAACATTCCACGTATCAATCTCCTTACTTATTCTGTCAAACGACACAAAAGCTCGTTTGGAATACAAAACGATCATCGGGTGCGCTAATGAAGTTACGCGAAACTACGAGATACCGGTAGGGGGCCAATTACTCTTTTTAAAACGAGCCGACGGGATATAAATCGGGACTGTTCATTATGCCGATGGCGCGCGTTGCGGGAAAAGCCAATAATCGCGAATACGGACGGTAAGATATAGGGTCGCCCGTATGCCGAAAACGCGGACGTGGACCACCCATGGAACGTATCGTTTTGTATACGTCAACGCTAAAATAAGAAAGTTATTTCGGAGTTGCGGTCTGCAGGCGGTTTAATCTTATGTCTTGGTATTAATGGGATTGAAATGTCTGAAAGATATTGAACCTACATGATTTTCGGACATAATAGTTGTCGGATTTTTACTCGAACACAGTCGGACTTCTTTTTTAAGTGTTTAATTAAAAGTAATCTTTTATTTTCATGCGAATGCGCAAATAAGTTATGGTCTTTCATTATATCTTACAAATTTCAAAAGAATAATCTGCTTGAAGATATGCTTCTTTTTTTTGATCAGTTTTGAAGGTATGTTTAGGAAAACCTAAATAACGTAGAAAAATCGAATTGATTGGAATTTTTCTGCACATCATCTCGTTCGATGTGTCAAAATTCGAATCATGAAGATGAATCCTGCGAGTTGACAAATATCGATAAATTCTATTTCCTAAGTATTCGATCTCATTATATGGTTTTTAATCAGAATATGAAGAAATGCATATGCGCAAACTACAGCGATGAAGTATCGTATTTAAATCTGAAATATATCGTTTTACAATGAATGAGTATTGAAAATATTCGACTCACCTCATCCATATTATCATCGGGTCGAAGCTGTCCAAATGAAAATCTGAAAAAAAAATTGGTTCGAAATTTATTGGATCAAATGATGAATAATAAAAAAATTCCAATAATTTTAATCAATTGAAACAGGTAAACATAGTGAAATTAGAAGTGGTAACTCCGTAGAATCGGGAGATATATTGCTGATCATACTACATGGATCAATAAGTCCCGAGACTAACCCAGAGATGGCGCTCGTAGTAAACCAGTAACCACGTCTTTCTAGATTACTAACCTTTGCTTGAAACGTGTCAAAATTTTAAGTCGATCGGACCAGAAACAGCAGTGTTATCGAGGTTGGAGTAAAGTCGTTTTGAAGTTTGAAGAGACCATGGACGAAACATGGATACATCACTACACTCCAGAGTCGAAGCGGCTGTCATCTGAGTGGCGCACAGCTGGCGAAAACCGTCCGAAGCGCCCGAAAAAATTTTGTTTTTTTGTTCATTGTTAGTCTGGAGATTTATTGATCCATGTGTTAATGTTCTAGACGAAATTTTTCCACTTGTCTTATTCATTCTTTCTTATCATTGAATTGTTTGAAGATATATCGAGCCAGTTTATCTCTATCAGAAATCAAATTATTATAAGACATTGCATTAATTTGAATTACTAATAAAATTCAAATGAGCGCTATATCGATAACTTTTGAAACAATGCAAAATATAATGTAGGATGGGAAGCTCAACTCAAACAAAATAATTCAATTGCAAACCTAAATATAAAATTTACACTTCAATATCAGCTTTAATCAAATGATGAATTTGAAAATAATGAATGAAAACACTTACAATAAGTACTACGATATGAGATCCTACTTATCACGCCATTTCAAAAAGGTTTCAGTACTACTGACGGTATCCATGATATCAAAACATTAGTCGAGAAGCGCAGATAATAATTTCCTTACATCTAGCGTTTGTACAGGGTCCTGCAGACAAAACTCCCCGTTTACAGAGTAACGTGATGCGGACAGTAGAAGGAGCAAAGTGGTAACGGGCGCGTCCTTGATTAGCTAAAAATTTCAGCTCCCTATTTCATTCCGTTGCACGTAATCGTGCCCACGACTCGATTGAATCCACTTTTATCCAAATATACGAAAAATACAGACAAATCTGTAAGCACTCTGATCAGGCGAACAAGAGCGCCAAAAAGGAGTCAGCGAAGGATACACAATCTAAGCTAACCGTAGAATAAAGGCATACCAGTTGATGCAACATATAATTGCTAAAGCGGAATAAATACGACCAATAAAGAAAGAATTCGATGAATCTGTAGGGTCAAGGTTAAAATAGCGCTCGGTAATCATGTGGTGAAATAAAATAAAAAAATGATCTTTAATCTCAGAACAACGACAGAGAAAGCCAAAGAGAAAAATGGCTAGATCGCAAGCAAGCCGGCGTGATGATGTTCAGAGGATTGCTGAAAAAATCTGGATAAAGACAAGAACTGATGGAGGTAGAGGCCAAATACAGGATATAGACAGAGGTAGTAAAGAAAAAGCTGCAATAACCATTACTGTTAGCCTATTCCGGAAATCGTTCTCCAGCTCTTGCTCTGCTTGTAGTCATGTTTCCACAGGTTATTTGGTATGAGACGGTACGCTGTTGCTTTCCAATTTATACAGTATTCAGTATGTCGCTCAGCAAAAAATTTTATTTCTTCAATCGATCAATGTAAGATGATTTGAACTGACCTAATAATATACCAATAGGTAACTTCTTTGCATTCTTGTTTAGATCAGAGTCAGGGTTAACATCTTAGCTCACACATCGAAATGACATCTGTGGAAAGACTTGGTACTTCTCGATGCACATCACCCAGCGTTGATCCCTTAGAGTCTCCCGTAAACCACTAAGGTTCAATTTGAACTACTCTGCAGTTAGTGATTCAAGTATTTTAAACATTCATTGCGGTTACGAAGGATCATCCGAGACGGCCACTCCAAAGTCGAAGTCGAATGCTCTGAGGAGATCGAAAAAAAAAAAGAATATCGACATGACCATCAAATTATCAACGCCCTTCGGCATTCAAGTCAAGATGATCCTTTTCGATTGGAAACTATGTTCTCAGGACAATATAACGTCTTCTTCCATCACAAGTTCAAGATTTGATCTAAAACAATCCTTCAACACATTTTTCTTTGATGTTTTGAGATCAGAGAAAATAAACTGTAACTAATTTGAAATCCTGCCAACAGAATAACGTCTTATCGTCATCGAGTTCCCTTCATTCTATTAAGTTTTTAACGAGGCGATACATCCTTTGAACTCTGTAAATCATCATAGAAAGGATGTCTTACCCATAAGTATGTTACGCTCAAATATAACGTAGCTTGCAGAAAATTATTTTCGTAACAGATGAATAATCGTACTTCATCTTTTGCGTTCTTATATTCGTGTCGATACAATTCTAGTCCACTACTGTATCATTGTTTTCATTTCACATTTACTTGATCCTTACAGAAGTGTATTCTCAAGGTAATTAATTCATCTATTTTGTAATCAAGTTGTTATACGGTACGTCTAGGCATTCCGCACGTCTCTGTTTCGCTTCATTGTCGCAAAATTTGCGAACATTGTCCCTTCCCATATTGGCAGACAGACTGCAGCTCTGAGTTCTTGGAGCAAATATAATTGTTTTCTAATTTATTTCCAATCATTTCATACATTCCACAAAATAGAATTCCCAGATTGAAGTCACATGACAATTCTGGCATAATAGGTTTTTTAATATGAACATTAGAGATAAAGAATTATGAAAGATTGAGTGGAACTTCTGCTCAAGGAAATGGAAATAAAGAATTAAATATTCATCTCTATTTTCAGGGTAATGATTTCATCTTGTGTAACATGAATGAAATATTTACATTTTTCTAGAAATAGAATAGAGCAAAATTTCATTTTGATATCTCTAATAGTTCAAGAGATATTTACTTGGTTCCACATATTTGCCCATCACTGTATTTTTGGAAATGGTCTAGTGGTGAATACGATGTTTCGTATGATAAAATAATAATAATAATAATAATTTATTCATTCTTCGAGACAGATTACATCTGGATAGAATACGTCATAGAGAAAAAAAAATAATAATATCAATGCAATGCAAAAAAAAATAATTGAGGCAATCCTACATTAACAATAAAATCCCCATCCCTCAAACAAAAGTATAATTCTAAAATTCACCCACACTATAAAAACAATTAACAAGCAATTTCTTTTTTCATTTCTTTTTTGAATTCTCTGCAGTCCAAAACCCTGAGCCTGTCTGGAAGATGGTTGAACAACCAGATTCCACAGTACTTGGGCGAGTGCTCAAACTTAGTGGTTCTATGCTTTGGAACACAGAGAATATCTTTATGCCTTGTATTGTATGAATGAAAATCGGAGCATTTTCTTAGTGATGTAACGTTTTTTTTTATATACAATAAGCAATCAAGTATAAAAATGCAAGGAAAACTCAACAGCTTGTTTGCAATAAAGTAGGGTCTACAGGACTTCATAGGTGAAAGGTTGAATATGAGTCTAATGATCTTTTTTTGGGCAATAAAAACGCGATGACTTGTAGATGCCCCTCCCCACAATAGTACGTTGTAACTCAGGTGGGAGTATGCTACTGAGTAGTACACGCTGGTTAGAGACTCCCTCGGTAGGATATGCTTGAGGGGCCTGATGGCAAAATATGCACTACCTAACCTCGAACAAACCGAGTCAACATGGCTCCCCCAACTCAAAACCCCGTCAACCCACAGTCCGAGGAATTTAACGCAGCTGGAACTCTCCAACTCACCAGTCGTAAGCTGCAAGTTCAACTGGCAACTCAGGTCTCTAGACCGAAAGTGCAAGAGATCAGTCTTATTTACATTCAAAATTATAGAATCCCGGAAACACCAATCAGTAAAACAACGAACCACAAGTTTGCACCTAGCTGTGAGTTCAACAAGATTGGATGCTCGAATTATAAAAGAGGTGTCGTCAGCAAGCAAAACCATCCTCATATCCAGCAACAACGTCGAGAAAGTAATAATATGACGAGGAAGATCATCGACAAACAAGATAAATAAAAGGGGACCCAAAACAGAACACTGCGGGACGCCCATTCGCACCTGATACCTTGAAGATTCCTGTTGACCCACACGAACATAAAAATCTCTTTCATCCAGAAAAGCCTTGATCCAGTCGAGTAAAACACCTCTAAATCCGAGGCTGTACAACTTAGCCAGAATGAAATCTAGATTCAAGCAGTCGAATGCTCTCGATTCGTCAAAGAAAAGCCCTGCTACATGCATTTCACCATCTAGACTGGCATAAACAAAACTGACCAGGTCGCAAGCAGCTGTACCAGTCGACCGATTAAGTCGAAAGCCATGTTGGCTTTCAGTAATTATTGAATACTTATTCAGGGAACCCAACATTCTATCGAGTATCAACTTCTCCATAACTTTGGGTATAGTGCTCAACAGAGATATAGGACGATAATTTGCAACATCATCAGTAGCTTTTTTCTTGTGCACGGGGACAACCTTAGCAGTCTTCAAGAAGCTAGGAAACTTACCCGAAGTCACCGACCAGTTAATTGGTGGGCGAGATGCTCAGAGATATGGGGTGAGAGAACCCTCAAAGCCCTAACCGAGATCATGACCAGAGCTATTTTTATTTTTTAAATTGCATACAACGGAGTGGACCTCCTCGGCCGTCACCGGAAAGAAAAAGAAGGTCTTATTAGTTAACGGCCCCATTGTGCACGCACTAGATAACCCGCCCTGAAAATGTTGACGTAAACTTTCAGAACAAATACTTGAAAAATATTCACCGAAAATATCAGCCACCTCCTTTTCGTCACTGCGCATGCTTCCCTTAAAGTTCAAGGTCATGACATTTGATGACTAATCCAAAGTCTCATACCATCCTGTTAACTTCCCGAAATTCACAAACCGATCATTTGACTTAAAAGTGAAATAAATTCGGTTATGATATAAGATCACCACTTTATGAAATATTCTCTACCGAAACTCTCCAATTTTTCCTAACTGACCATTAAATGAAAAAAAAATATACCGATATGATTCCATATCGCAAACTCATATTTCCAGATTACATCCCCTCTTGGATAAAAAAGGTAAATCCAATGAAAACTCTTAAGGCTCAAGGATGTCCCCAGGTTATATTAACCCAAGTTTGAATAAAGTCCAGTCTGGGGTAACAACTTTCAGGGGATATTTTAATGTTCCAAAGCATAGGAAAAAGGGATGACACGTTTTCCAAGGAAGCTCAAAGTTTTTCCAAAGATGATGTTGACCATGGGCTGAGATCCTTGTGAAAAAATTTCGGGTTCTGATCTTCCAAGGAAAATTTGGACAGTGCTTAATCGTTTGAAAACAGGTCATGGTCCTACCAACAGCATGCTATTCAGATGAAACTCAATTTCAAGCGAAAGTTGTGAATGTGGATATGCAATTGAAACAATATCCATCTCATCAATAATTGTCCCATACCTATATGAATTTCAAGATGGTTTTAGGGCTATACATGATGTTTCCGATTCTTTCTTGAAACGGGTTATAAATTTCAAACATACTGAAAATTGCGAACGAAATGCTATGTTGAATTAAAATCGATGGTTTAAGAAGTTGAATCATTTCCATTCACTTGACCTTCAACCTAACAAAAATATCTGTCATTAATTAAATTATTAAGATTCATATATTTCGATGGAATTTGACAAAAAAATATGAAACTATAAGATACTCATTTCCATCCTCACTTGACCTGTTTTTTATTTTTCACGAGGGTTCCCTGCTTATTTCGGGGTTAGAGAACAAAAACAAATATGAATAATCCAAAATCGATCTATACACTTTTGCATGCGTTTGAACCAATTGTCGAAGCACTTTTGCCACTCTGATTGAAGTATCTCCAAAACAGGCATTCTTCGCTTCTTCAGGTATCGAAAAACGTTGACCTCATCACCTGTCACGATGTCTTAGATGTGCTCCGAAGCACCGTGATCGTATTTCTTGAGCATATCTTCCGACCAATCGACACGAGCCTTTTTTGAGGGATTGACAAATCGTGTGGGATCTAACGCGAACAAATTTTTTTGATGGTCAACTGTTCATGCAATATTGAATGTATGTTGGACCCACCTATGCATAATATAGAATAACCAAGTTAAACCGAATTATTTGAGACCAAATTCATTAATTACAGATATTTGTTTGCTTTATAGCGCTGTTTCAATAGGAAAAAAAACAAGAAAAAACAAAAAATACCCTTGCAGTGAAATGATGTTTGTGACAAACTCATCAGCTCAGACGGCACTCGGCATTTGGCAAACTGACAAAGTTCTCCTCAAATACGACAAGGATATGAATATAAACAGAATTTTCGCGATTCTACTCATCTCTTCGTTGGGAATCCATTCTTAGTGTCAAAACTCAACTCCTTCATCCTAAACCAACCCCCACCATCTTCGAAATCATAACCTCACCACCCATCCTTTGCAACCCGTTCAATTTTCATAAGAATCGGCATTCTTCCGTACCAATGCGGCCGGGTATGAGCATGCAGCGAAACGTCTGGGTCTGGGGAATTGCCAATTACCCCGAAACGGGGCCGACCGGTTCCCCGGAGCTGAAACAATGATCCTTCCGTCCGGAGAGTAACGAAGATGAGTTTTCGGCGAATGCACGTCAGAACAGCGCAATTTACCCGCTTCTGGCGCATCCGGGGTTCCGTAAGTAATGAGGCCGGGGGATGATGTCGCGTCTGCCATGGAATTGGACGTGCCAGGAATCGGTTCTGGCGAAATTCGATTTCGTCGGCGTTTTGCAGTAATTTCGTTATTTCTCTGTGGTGCCTCCAGGGGTGAGGGGCGGTTTTGTTGCCTCGAGGTTTCTACCGTAAACAACAGAAGCGTTACAATCTCAAAATAATACGAAGTCATGTGTACAGCTGCATGACTAGTCTCAACATACCTACGATTAGGCTAATTACGAAGATGAATACGGTATCAGAACGAAGAAATAAGACTTTTCAAAGTAAAGTAAAAAAATTATCAAAAACTCACATCAATTCATTAAATATTCAAATTGTTTACCATTAGCTTCCATACAATGAAATAAGTTTTGTTCGAAACGATGGCGCATTTCTGGAGTGATTTGACGACATTCGTTCACTATACGTCTTCTTGAATCTTCTATGGAATCGGGCTGTGTAGAGTAAATTATACTCTTCAAGTGGCCCCAAAGAAAGAAATCTAGTGGAGACAGATCTGGCGATCTGGCTGGCCATTCAGTGGGACCCCTTCTTCCAATCCACCGATTTGGAAATCTTTGATCCAGATATTCTAGAACTGGTAAGGCGTAGTGTGGAGGAGCTCCATCCTGCTGAAACACAATCCGATCTTCCACATAATTTCCAGCATTGTTTTCAATAATTTCCATCAAAATTGGATCAATGTGATTTTCCAATAAGTCCAAATACATATCTCCAGTAAGATTATCAGGTATAAAGAACGGGCCGACAATGTTGTCACCAAATATTCCAGCCCAAACATTGAGTTTTTCTGGATGTTGAGTATAAACTTCGTGGAACAATCTCGGATTAGCATCGGCCCAATAACGACAATTGTACCGATTTACTGTGCCGTTTAGAAAGAACGAACACTCATCGGAGAAACAAACATTGTACAGATAATTGGGATTGGCAGTTACTCGTTCACTCATTGTATCACAAAATTCAACACGATGGTCAAAATCATCTTCGTTTAGTGCGTGTGAAAGATGGATTTTGTAAGGATGGAATTTATGATGCTTCAAAATATTTACAATTCGAGTTCGTGTAAAACCAGATTCATGTGCTAGCTGCCTCGTACTACGTCATTGGATTCAGAGCAATCTGTCCAAGAACAGCTACTTCAGCTACTTCATTCCTTTCCATGTTTCGTTTTTTATTAGCCACGGACCCGGTTTCTTGAAACTTTGACACTAATTCCAAAACATACTTCCTATTAACATGTAAGCCAAAAGTTCAAAAGAATATATATATATATATATTAACATGTTTATCTAAATGTCGTTGATTGAAGAATTCTGGGGTTCTATTCGCACATTGATTGTTCGCAAAAATAGTGAAATTATTTCCACCCGCTCTGCAATTGAATAAACCATAACGAACAATGAATTAGAACACATACAAGTCTCGATTCAAAACTAAGAATAATTCACATGTCAAAGAATCAGTAAGCCAACTTAATGATCTGTTCCTAATAAATGAAAAATTATCGATTCTCATTTTTTTGAAAAAGATATGAATTCAATAATCAACAAAATGAAAACATATTGAAGCCAACTGAGAAAACACTTCATAATTAAGTCGGAAATCGTTTCACGAATTGGGACTGAAATATTTCTGTGGCATCATTAATGATTTGATTTTCTTACCTGGTAATCTGATTAGAGATATGTACGTATTTGGACTTTTTGGAGATTTCTATCGATCAAGTTTACTGTGATTTCTCGAACTCTGCGAAATAGGTCTCCTCTTCAATAATGACCTCTTCGTTTGACGTGAACTGCTTTCCGCTAAACTATTTTTGATATTTGGAAACAAAAAGAAGTTAAGCTGTGCTAGATCTGCTGAATATGGTGAATGAAGTAACTAATCGTAGCCCAATACAACTAATTATGCAGTGGCGACTGCTGATGAATAAGCCGCAGCGCATTATCGTGTTTTTGTTCGGTACGGAAGGAATGGGGCTGTAGTATCGCCCTGCTATTGCCTTTCCTTTTTCAAACTAATCAATGAGGATTGTTCCTTGGGAATCCCAAAAAAAAGTGACCATTGTGTCCATTGCTTCGACTGATTCTTAGTTTCTGGTGTATAGTGGTGGACCCAGGTTTCGTCAACGGTTACGAATCGCTGCTGAAACTGGTATGTATTGGCCTTAAATGAAAACAGAGAGTCCTTCGAAGTTGTCACACGATTTCGTTTGTGGTCAACAAACAGGGATCCTCAGCGTCTATGGCATGGAGCACACAAGCCATACTGAAGAGTCCAACCGTGTGCGCCAGGGACGAAACGCGTAGGTATATAAGGCATAGAAAACCTACATGATGGGAACGGTTGTCTTCACGATGAGTCTTGGAAAGCAGTTGGATGAGACACAAAAATGGGTTCCAAACACTTGCTTCCATATCTGCAACTTCCAACGATACTCCAGACGCCTTTCCCATTCCGTACTTGTTATTGCAAAACTCAAATTCATGAAAATTTTACATTCGAGGAAAATGAATATTTTTCAACAATATTCATTCATGAAGAAAGTGTGGTATTATGTTACACCTATAGAATGTGGGTTTCAGTCGAAACTCTTATTTGGAACATACATTTATCGCTTATGTCAAAAATTAGGTTATAATCAGAGAATTATCTCCATAAGCAGTGGAGCTAACCCCACTTAAGTTAATCCCGGCTTAAGCCGGTGTTTTCTCTTAATTTTCAATTGAACAACCGACCAAAACTATCCACGGATAGACTTAGTTAATAAGATTATCTTTTTAATGGGGTATTTTTTGATTGATTATATCGTTTGTCGTAAGTTATTGTGCACCTACTATTTTTGAAAAACATACCACAAATATTATGACAAAGCTTAAAAGAATTAGCTTATGTTTCGCTTTTCAAATCAAAACCCCAATTTTCTCATAATAATAATGATAAAACTTCATTTGTTCCTTAAGACATTTAACGATACTAGGACCAGGTCGAGAAAGTACAGAAATGAACATATTTATTCATAAGAAAAAACATGAGGAAAAATATATCCTGAAAAATATCACAAAGATATTCATCTACAATATAGTAATATTTATCATGCAACAATGCCTTCATTGCTGCACGAAAACGATTTTTAGCCCATGGCTAAAATTTTTACAACAGATAAAGAAATCCAACATATAGCATAACAAAATGTGTACATAATTATAATTACAACTGAATATAAACTTGCCTCAATCTACTTTTAATTACTTCTATGTTCGGAGAAGACTTTATTATTTGTGGAAGAGAATTATACAGGGTGAGTCTGACCACTGCGTTAATTTTAACCATAGGTTTTTGGGATCAAAAGAAACACATTTTCCCATACCGTTTTTCCATATCCAGCTACGTTAAAAAGATATAACCATTTTATGTTTTCCCATTGGGCAAATACTCCTCTGTGGTCCAGTTTAGTTTGAATGAAAATTACCTTCCACAGCATCCACTATTGAATCTGAATTGTTTAAAAACATTATTATCCCTCTAAGAAATGATTCAGTCACTCATGTTACATCAGATGATTATATCGATTTAATTCCATTCAACATCAAATATCTCAAAACTCGTGCAATTTAGGAAAAAAGATGATGAATGATTTTATCTGCAAAAAAGGCTAATAATTATAGGTACAAGTACAAGATACGGATCTTTAGTTCAAGTGATATTTGTTTTTCATGCAATTTAACCAATCTGTACAATAGTAGTGAGAAACCCACAAGAAATGGAATAAATCTATTGATGCCAAAATATGCATGACTGTTATCAAAAACCTTCTACAAAAGATCATTTCAATTGATATTGTCGTTTGAACATTACCGGTGAAAATGCAATTTTTTGTTGAAATTTCACAACCCTATTTGTTTGAAAGGGGCCAAATTTGGAAAAAAAGGTTATAGGAAGAAAATGTTTCTTTTGACGTCAAGAATAATGGTTAAAATTAACGCAGTAGTCAAAGACTCACCCTGTATAATCTTAGCACTTCAAAAACAATGATTTCGGTAGTACATTCGTATTGAAACTTTCTTTAAAATAATCTTCTCCCGTTCTTAATTATAACTCAATATTTCCGATCTTGTTATCAGATATCCTTAGATGAATTGAGGCATTAAATTATTTTTAATTCTGTGAATAAAAATCAATAAAAAATTCTTGATTATCTATGTTCACAAAAAACCTTGTTTTCCAGGAAGGGCTATAACCAGAAATATTGTATCTCAATGCAAAATCGAATATTTCGTAAATTTTCAAACGCAGAAATCATAAAATGCACATCGAAAAAAGAAAGTAAGGATATAAATTCCAATAACTTTATGCTCATCCATGTTTTCTACTCTAACTTGGTTCTCAATTAAAACAAAATTTAAAAAACAATTCCGAAAGTTTGTCCTGATTGGAGGATAAAAGATGGAAAAAATTCTCATTTCATACTAGGTAAGATATGCTCACAGTGAGATTGAATACTCCTCGAGAATTACAAAAAAATAAAATACAATCATTCAACTGAGAAGCTACTGTTTCGACTGGATTCGACTTCCTGTTGAAGAATACATGGTTGAATTTGAAATGCTCGACCGCCCGGGTGACCGTATACTTCAATCTTCCTAAGGACTTATCTAAAATACTTATATTTTAAGAATAGGTTAATTCATCAAATATCTGGGTCAAGATCATTATTTCAGTTGTTATGAGCATCTGCAATTGGATTTTCCCAATAACTCCAAGAATATCCATCTGATCAATTTGTGAGTTGAAAAATGGTGTCAAAACAAAAAAATTTGCAGAATTTTGTGGAGATCGACGCTCTACATAGCTAAGATATATGGTCCAACACGGAACAAAATCAATTTAGAGAAGTTCCTTGTAACTATATTAATTCAAATATCACTATTTCCTTCAAAAACACCATTTTAACTTGACTGTCTCGGTCTCATCCCACACAACTTTCAGTTCAACGGCATTATATACTGAAAAAAGGGGAACAATCTGACAGATTTACCTGCGAAAAAAACCCCAACACTTCAATACAAAAGAATCAAAGGTTACCAAAGTCGCCTAGATCGAGATTCAGAAGAAATGAAGCCGACCTCATCTTGCAGCGCATGCGCCGCGTCAAGGTCACTCGGTCCTCTTCCAAGTTCCTCCTGTTTACGACGATTACCGAAGCGGCCATTTTGGCCCGGGGACCGTTGAATTCGTTCCGTGAGGACAAGAGGCGCAGTTTGTCAAGAATTAAATTTGGACGCGGACCACGTTTTGTTGATTAAAACCGAATTGGAAGCGGTTCATGGATGTCCCAACGGTTTGTAGAATAGTTGGTTCTACGATTTCTAGTTATTGAATTGTCTACCTAGTTAATTTTGTCTGGAGCAGACGTCATTTGAGGATTTGATTACGGCAGTCTGAAGTATGGATGCCATTGCTTTGGAATATGCACTGTAATTTCTCATTGGAAGTCAACTATTTTTAGCAGGAGTAGTTCAATCCTTGGATAAGAGGACAAATTAATTTTTGTTTATTGAAGAAAACGTTGATTTCTATAATTCCATGGTATTATTCAGTAATTCAGTAAGTGATTTCGGATCTCAGTTTCACCATTTTAAATTTTTGCGATCGGAATTCCATAATTATGTGTATATTCTCATATTCGTTGCTTGTATTTCGTCAGTAACTTTTTCGAGTATTTCATGCTTCTTCGGATTAGTATAGCCGCGCCTCCGTGAGCAGTACCGTCTGGATGTTCAGTAGAGGAAGTGATGTTTCCAAGTATAAACTTAGCCCTTTGTAACAATTGGTGTTAGTAGATTCTGTATGAACTGGTTCTGTTTGAGGAGTTGAGCAATCATGGTTTCGAGATCTGATAGGATAGTTGATATCATCGTTCCTAAATTATTTGGATTTTTACCTTGAGTAGGTTTTCTTGTTGTGGCTGTTGGCTTCTCGTTGCTTCAGCGTAGAACATCTTTGGTGTTCTGTTTGTAGCTTGGGTTTAAGGTATCTAAATGCCGTCGGTAGGTTCAGATGTATTATGTTGTCTTTCATTTCTTCGAATACTCTGATTTTTGGTTTGAACGCGCTGTTCAAACTAGACTGACAACCTCTGTAGTTTACTGGATGACTACCTTGACATAAGACACAATTGGCTGGTGCAGTTTTTGGTTTGGAGTATATTGCTGAATCGTGCTGTTGCCGCATTTAACGCACATAAATGGACTATTGCAATATGTTTTGTGTGGCCGTATTCTTGACATCTAGTACATTGCATGACTTCTCGTTTTTTTCTAGCAGTATCTATTGAAATTTTTATATTTGGGAGGAATTCTATCTTGTAAATATCTTCGTTGTTTTGTCTGGGCTCCAGGTCTACATGAAACAGAGAAGTGGATTTTTTGTTGCACGATCACTGATGTTGATTATTTTCTCACTTTATGGCCTGATTTTTCAAATTCCTCCATTATATCAGCACTCTTGTTTCAATTGGTAGGTGTGGAAATAGTACATTGTTTATCGGGTAGGAAAAGCTTCATTCCTGGACGACTGTGAAGATTGCTAGGTTGAGGCGCAAGCCGAGACTTAGCAACACAGAGTCCAGGAATGTGGCTTTTCCTACGAGGTAAACATACTATTTTTCCGCAAATCGTTTAAAATTCGACAGATATTGATTGATTTAAAAAAAAGCGATAATTTTATTCCCAAATAAATGGTGCTTTGAAATTCCTAATAAAATTACTTGGGTTACTATGGAAACGTATTGAGGTTGAATTGTCAAACTTGACGCTTATAAATTTAATTGCTAGTGTTCTCGAAAGTAAAATGATAAGTGATGATGAAATTTCCATTCCTGGGACTCCTCCAGAGCTGGTTGAGGCAGTGAATACTGCTTCATTAGAATTATTGCCAAAGAAATCAAGAGAAAAGTACGAAAATGCATACAGACGTTTTATGGATTATCGCATGAGTAAAAATACGAGTTCTTTCTCAGAAAATGTTGTAATGGCATACTTCCTAGACCTTTGTTTAAAGATGAAATCCTCAACATTATGGGCCAATTATGCAATGCTGAAGTCAACCCTTGCACTTGAACACAATGTAGATATATCTACATACTCAAAACTTCGTTCTTTATTAAAACGGCAAGCTCAAGGTTATAGGGCAAAGAAATCTAAGATTTTAACGAAGGAAGAATTCGAAAAATTTATCCAGGAAGCTCCAGATAAAGAAAATTTAATGATTAAGGTAATTAACAAGTTTTTAATTTTTATTTAGATTATAGCTTTATTTATTTTTTAGGTGGCTGTAATATTTGGTATTTCTGGGGCCTGTAGAATGGATGAGTTAGTCCGAATGACTGTACACGATATAGGAAACTTAGAATCTAAGCTTTTAATCAGCATACCTGATTCGAAAACCAACAAACCAAGATCATTTGTAATTAATCAGATCTACTTGAATGTTTATCGAAAGTATGTTTCGTTAAGACCAGAAAATATGAACAGTGACCGATTTTTCTTTAAATATCAAAGCGGAAAGGGTTGTAGACAAGTGGTAGGAATTCATCAATTTAGAAAAATGCCCAAAATAGTTGCTACTTATTTGAACTTGGTAAATCCGACAGAATATACTGGTCACTGCTTTCGTCGGTCTTCTGCAACAATATTGGTTGACTCTGGTGCCGACATAACTAGTTTAAAGAGGCATGGCGGATGGAAGTCATCAAACGTTGCTGAAGGATATATCGAAGAATCGCTTCACAATAAGGTTGAGGTTTCAAATAAAATTTTCACAGTACAAAATATTCAACAAAATGACCCTTCCACCCTGCATGTTGTCCAAAATGTTTCTCATAGTTCTAAGAGTGTTTCTCCAATGTTCAATAATTGTACTAACTGTCAAATTACTGTAAATATAACAAATTGATTTTAAAAATGTATTCAGCAATGACTTGATGTTTTCAAAATATAAATTAATTCCTCATAAGCAATGTGTTTTCTATTATTTATGTAGAACACTAACAACTGTACGGAAATATCATTTCCTTACAGTAAGGAAGTCCTGACTTTTTCTTCAAGAAATTTTGACAGGAATGTCAAAATTTCCTGGCGATTTGCGGAAAACTATATTTTCATCTCGAAGGAATCTCACCACACTTTCGTATGAGTCAAGAGTTGTTAAGTTTACTTTGACGTTGTCATCTGATGAAGGTTTCGTATAGAATTGTTCGTCGGCTATCACTGATGTTGACTTTATTTTCATTTCTGGATAATTTGTTACACCATGTATAAAATTGCTGAATGTCTTGGAATTGGTTGTGTTGTTTGGGATATATTATTCTCATTTGATTGTTCAGAGAGAAATGAAAATCTGTTTTGTGTGCTTAATATAGGATAACCAATAATTTCAGGAGGAAGAGATGCAAATTCCCTTTTTTAGAGTATCTACCCCAAATTATTGTTTACTGATGAATCACATTACTGGTCAATTACATTGGTAAACAAAAAAATAAATAAAACCGTTTGTTTCCTTCAATTTTTTTTTGTTTCTATCTCAAACTAACGCGTATTTTTTATATATGGTAACAATTTTCCTCTCACTGCTAACTACCCTCCATTACTATTTTCATCATTAGTTGCGTTTTCTGTCGATCGAAATACATCAAGTGAAGAATCTGATTCAGACTACAAATGTATCCAAGAACCTCAACCATTCAAACAGAAATAACTAAATGACTTAGTAAGAGATCTAAACTTACCGAAAGAAACTACTGAAATTTTAGTATCTCGTTTAAAAGAAAAAAAATTGCTCACAACCAACATTACATTTCAACGTACCCGAGAAAAACTTTGTTACCGTATTTTTCTCAAGAAAAGGATTCAGTTTTTTGCAACGATGTTGGTGGTATTTTGCAACAGATGGGATTGAAAAACTACCAACCTAGTGATTGGCGTCTTTTCATAGATAGCAGCAAAAGAAGTTTAAAGTGTGTTTTGCTTCAGAACGGTAATAATTACGGATCTATACACCATTGCTCATTCGGTAACTTTAAAAGAAGAATACGCAAATATTTCTAAGGTTATGGAAAAAATTTAGTATCAAGATCATAAATGGATCATTTGTGTTGATCTGAAAATGGTTAACTTTATTTTAGGTCAACAAGGGGTATACACGAAGTTCTCTTGTTTCCTGTGTCTCTGGGACACCCGTGACAAACTATACCATTGGTTACAAAAAGTTTGGCAAGTGCGGGAAGAGCTAAAAGTTGGAACAAAAATATTATGAATATGCATTTAGTTAGCCTCAATATAAAGGAAATATACATCAAGCATCCTTCATTTCAGTAAGAAAGACTGTGAAGCCACTTCTATTAAAGCCCAATGAAACAAACGCCCTGTACATAAACATGAAAGCTATCCAAGTTATCTTTTCTTTTTCTCTCTGCGACCTGGATTCCTCCCTTCGCCCACCTCACCTCCAGCCCATACGTAATCCCGTTATTTCAAACGAATACATACGAAACTGGCTTTGCAAAACCCGGAACGAAACAAGTTGAATGTTTCTGCCTCACGATCTCTGTACGTGGTAGCGAATGCTTTTGTCGCATCGAATCTAGAAAGCTATGGATTTACCGTTAGCGAATGGGGTACCTTCGAGCACAATGGGGTGAAACGATTTCGGAAATTTCTCTTCTCGCGTGTACCGTTATAGGTTGAACCTGTCGAAGTTCCTTAATACCAGTTTCGTACATAAAATCGATATGAAAGTCTACGTGACTTTCCGGACCGACTGTAGGTAATGCAGGATTTCCAATATCTATAAAGTTGAAGTCAAATTGAAGAATTTTCAGAAAATGTTTAATTCATTCGATTTATTATGGGTATGAAAACATTTATCGAAAGATGAAGTGTCTCTGTTAACAGAAAATTCGTTGCTTGAAGCTTTTGGCGTTTGAATTTTGAGCTTAACAAAAAACGCTCCAACAATTTAACAGTCTCATATATAGTGCTAAATTATTGAACAAATTCATTTTCTAAAAAAACACTCTAATTTTTCTATATTCAGCTGCGTTAAATTTAACTTGTGCCACATAATCTATTTTTAGTAGTATTTTAATATAAATCTTGTGATATATTGAATCTGAATTGTTTAACAACATTATTGTAATTTTCACACAAATTTATTATATTCATAGGGGAAGATACAAAATACATACCCCCTGGTAAAAAAATTCCACCATATATATTTTCAATGAATATTATAATTTTTTCATTTTTACTAATACTACTGTTGATCCGGTTTGCAATGATCATCATACATTTGTACTTCTAAGATTAAATCATGAAAACCATCATTTCTATGAAAACTTCCAAGGCAAGAGGTTGTCACATTGCTTTTTTTTCACTCAAAGCCAGAAAATATCATCTATGGTTTTCCAAACACTGATATTATTTAAGTTTCTTCTCCTTGACAGAGACCAGTGAACAGGTCTATGAGACTGTTAAAAATATGGCAATCTTTTTCGAAATCTTCAACAACAATGAATAATGTCACTACCAATAATTATTTTACAGCGATGTTACTTTGCTTGATGATTATTTTCTCTACTGAATCCCAATAACAAATTACTTGAATAGATTACAAGTATTATCAGATTTAGGTGTGCAATTATATTTTCTTGAAGGAATTAGGTTTGATCACCTACATTTGATTCTGAAACACCAACTACGTGCTTTTTCGTTAGTAAGAATCTATTCTGTTTAGACTATAATTAATTACTGAACAAATTTTTGGTTTTTATAATCAGAATATCTGTTTTAATTATGTAAACAAAAACAGAAATATTGAATAATGGTTATATAGTATATGTCAAATTTTAATACCTTACCATAGAATATTAATTTATTACCGAACCCCAGGAGAGAAAAAAATTAATAATTGCAAAGTTTTTTTTAAATGAAAGATAATATCTGTAATCATTATCGATCTTCAGTTATAATTTTTCTCAGAATAACTAGAGTGAATTATTACCACATTGAAATGTTATAATAACGTCTCTGTGGTGGGTTGTTCCCAATAAAATAGTGTTCTGTGGTTCCTTGTTGTTTTGATTCTGTTTGAAACTGTCAACAGTTATTTAAAAAATGTGGAAAATATTATAATAAAATAATAATAACAATTTCGATAGTTTGAAATTATTCAATTCAGTATGAAATGATTATAGTAAGAAAATACATTTCTATTCTAATCTTTCTTGTTTATGAACCTATAGCTTCCAGTTTCAATATTGATTGAATTTTAATTAACCATGCATCATAACAAACATTCAGAAATACTAAAACTAAGTCAAATTCTATTATCTCCTAAGTTCGTGTTGGTATTAGGTTGAATCGGTGTATGAAATAAATATGTGAAAAAACTATAAACCAACAAAATAAATCATTTGACTGGATTCGAAGATTTTAAAACTCATATGATCTTAATTTGAAGCATTCCTATGTTAGAATAGATATAATTTGATGGACCCTGAAAGTCTGAAGCTATAAAGAACCAGCTCTTCATAAAGACAAGTCTTCAATTCAACAGGTCCTGACAGAAAATACATTACCTATTTCAACGGTCATGAGAATATACCAAAGTACCTATGTTAGTGAAGGAAATCTTTTTCTCTATTTCTTATGGAATATTACTCTGGATTAAATATTAAACAAGGTGCTAGACATCATTAATAATGAATACAGCAAATGGCAATTCAGATTTTGTAGTGAATGTAAGACAAAAATTGTTCAGTGGTTAATTTCATCTATTAGTTTTTAGTGGTGGAACCATAGACTGGAGAGATTTCCCCAACCTTTTGAAGAAATATTTAATATAGACATAAAATATGGCAACATTGAACAAATCTTGTTATTGAATCATTTCAGCACAGAGTTGGATTTGGGAAAATCAGAAAATTTGGACAAAATTATATAGATTTAATTCCTTTCAACTTCAAATATCTCAAGAATGGAGCAATTTAGGAGGAAAGATGGAGAACGATTTTATCTGCAAAAAAGACTAATGATTCCAGGAAGTACAAGATACGGACCTTTTTAACCAATTTAACCAATCAGTACTCCCCTGCGCTAAATATGCTGAGTGTTCTCTAGAAAGGGTTCCCTCTTTATGGTGGGAAAAAAATATATCAACTAATCGTAAAGAAATGACGACTATACTAAGCCTGCTGTAGGAGTAAATCTGCCAAAAAATTCCATTGGTTACTGATATCTCAACTTATCGTAAAGAAATGACGACAGTAGGCGTAAACCTCCTGAAATTCCATTGGTTCCTGATATCTCAACTAATTGAATGAAGCATTACTGAAATAACGGAGCTTTTAATAAACAACATTTTCTACTATACTTTATGTATCAGTCTAATGGTATTGAGAAAAAAGAAAGTTTGAGATTATTGAAACTATTGTTTTTGCAGTTATACGCTACAATTTTCAATCATTTTGGAATTAATTTGAAAATAACACAAAATTGAAACAGAATACTTACTGGAATGGAAATAAATGATTAAATAAATGACCTTTGCTGGTTCATGGTAGATTTTGACTCAAAGAAATTCCACTGAATTATTTGTTAGGTTATATTTTTTTCTTCAACTTCTTCTTTGAATTTTAAATAGATCTCGAAAAATTATATTCTTCTAAATATTAAACGAATTACTTATACAAAGGAATAATAATAATAATGACATTATTCCAGACATCTTAGAATTATTGATGAAAACAATGAACAAGGACCAAAATATGAGGTTAGAATCCCTGCGAGATGCGCGAGTCAGACTTGGTGTAAGAAAATCCACGGAGTGCGACTACTGGTTGGTATCTATACTGTGATAATACTTCTGCATGACAACGCTCGGCCCCACATGTTTCCAAGGTCGTGAAAACATACCTCGAAATATTGAAATGGGACATCC
The DNA here is from genome assembly GCA_030674115.1 of Micraspis discolor. NCBI lineage: Eukaryota > Metazoa > Arthropoda > Insecta > Coleoptera > Coccinellidae > Micraspis > Micraspis discolor. The sequence continues at coordinate 532,708 of JARTUT010001317.1, read as the reverse complement.
TACCCCACCCGCCGTACTCTCCTGACATCGCCCCTTCTGATTTCTACCTATCCCGATTGATGACGCATGACCTCGGCGAAGATCACTTTCGTTCTTACGAAGAATCCAAAAATTGGATCGATTCGTGGATCGCGTCAATTTTTTCGACGAGGAATTCAGAAGCTGCCATAAAGATGGGAGAAAGTTGTGGCTAGCGATGGACAATATTTTGAAGAATTAGTATGCAACGAGTTTTTTTTTAATAAAACCTCAAATTATTAAGTAAAATGGCGGTTTCCTATTTGTACGCCTATGTAGAAAACAAAGAGATAATAATATTGATGGCGGTAATCACGTCTGATGGGATACCTGAACTACCTAAGTGCGGCAAGTTATCCAGTCGCAAATTTCAATCAAAATCCTAAACCTTTTTATTTGAATAAACAGCCTTATATCTCCATTCCATCCATTGCTTCAAGTCCAGCAAATCGAATTAAATGGAGTGCAACTTTTAATTTACGTTATCGGATATTGCGACGTTCACCATTAGTTTTTCCGTTTCGCAAAGTATTATATGAAGAGAAAAATAATAATGGCCACTATCGCAAAATACGAATAATCATAAAATCCAGAATTTATTACTCATTGTTTCAGGTATCGCGTATACGTTTCTGTCCGGTTTTCATTGCACTGATATCTTTATCGAACCCGGTCCCATTTGATCAGATTGGAAATTCAAGGACTCCGAGAGATAACGCCTATTGAACAATTGCAGCGTTGGAGGAAGCACTCGATCGAGTTTATTTATATATTTTAAACCTGATAATTTGCATATCTTTGGCATGGGATATGCTATATTTGAAAAATATTCCATTAATATTTTTGATTACCCGTATTGAAGTTTGGAAATTCTGTTCTTGGTTTCAATCCTATTCGTTCATACACAACATAATATTATAGATGGCAAAGAAACAGAAAATCTGAGATTTTCGAAAATATTAGGAATGGAGGATCAAGAAGTACGCATATTGCAGTTTATAATTGATATTAATTAATCGTGCCTACTATACTAAAATTATGTGATACAGCTCATTCGATTTGCTATTATATCTAGATCATTGTGCGAAACAATTATATTAGTGTTTTTTTTTTATTTTTATTAAATGCTAACTTGCTAACTGTTTTTTCAGTTAATATATATCTTGTTAACTCAGTGACTAATCAAGAAATATTTTGTTTGTAACACATTTCGATAAATTTTCTTCTTGTTTAATAAAACAAAAGTAATATATACAAAACATTGGATTTATACAAACTTTTATCTTTTTTTTATGGTTAGTTCTACAAGGAAGGCACTTTGAAGAGATATTTCATTGTAATTATTTCTATTTCTACAAGCTTGTAGAAGCCCTTGAAGAAGGATCGAATAAATCCGAAAGCTCGGCAATGAAAACAGAGTAGATTATTGGTGTAACCCTGGTCGATTCCCACCTTACATACAATTTGCGACCATTACTGAAGCACTCGTTATACGAGTATATATATATATATAAATATGTTAATCGACGAAAGTAAGTAGCTATAGATAAAATATAATATTCATAATACATAAATGACAAAAACTTCAATTGTTATTACTTTTACTGCAGTCCGGTAAGAATATCACCGCACTGTTATTTTATAGTTGCTCACCAACAACTGCCCACTATTCTGGAGTATTGAGCTTTGCGCATAGAGAACAGGTCGAAATCGTGTCACTTTTGCCACGATCGAAGAAAAAATTTATTGTAGCTTATAAATTATTGTTATTTCGGGAAATTCTTGAATAATTACAGTTAGTACAATTAGTATTGGACATTTTCTTTGCTTCAATGAAATATGTACCTACTCATTGCGATTTCTCTTCTCCTGAACAATATTCTACGATAACCAAACGTGGGAAAAAATAAAGTCTCAAACATAAATAAAACACCAGCGTCTTCTCGGATTCGCGGCCATTAAGATATTCCTGAAATATGTATATTCCACTCGATGCGTCCATACTGCTCGTTTGCAACAATAAAACAGAAAATAAACGTCAACCGGTAGTCGTACAGCAATAAAAATATCTACGTTTACATCTGGGAGAACTTCCAAAGAATGGAGGACAGAGGGTTTGAGTAGCAATTTTTTTTGCGAAAAATGCACTTGGCATTCCTCTCATGCACCATCATTTCTAGTTGCATTACAAATGCATGCTATTTACCTGAATTAACTGCCATTGTCTTTTATTCTGGCTCATGCTTATCTGTTATCTTCTTCAATCTGTCCTCTGTTTTTTATGCGCGTGTGAAAAGGTCTTTCTGGTTAGTACATATAACTGGGAATTTTTCAAGGACCCTCGATTCTTGAACTTTGATATAATAATATATCTCAGCTTAGACGATTATAGTAAACGGAATTACACACCATTCATAACAAGAACGGAAAGGCATACATATCTATTTATTCAAAATAGCACAACTTTTTTTTTCGAATAAACTTGAAGATTCAGGCAGATATTCAAAAACAGTAATGTGTTCTCCTCAACACTTGAAACTTCTCTAATTAAAGTACGGTATAATATACCCATTTAAAAGTAAAATTATCACCTGTATTAATGAGCGAATGATACATTCAAATGAGACCATCATTAAAAATTCTCACTGTACCTGCATGCCTCTTAATTAAGAACAAAATATTTCATAAATTACGCAAAGGGGACAACCAGGATATTTTTGGTCGATCAAGAACGGCTTATGTTTTACATTTTTTAATTGACGATAAAGTTGTAATACGGTCATTGTAAACTTTTTTTGAATGTAACCACGAGGAAATTATAAATATCAAGTTAGCTTCTAGGTCGAGAAGTAAACATGTCTGGAGGTAAAATACAACTTTAGGCAAAAACATTACTACTTCGTGAGTACAGTGTTTTACAAGTACCAATAAGAATTGAATGTTATGAATATTACATTCGGAAAAATGATATATACGTTAACCTTATTGAATGAAGACAATCAATTACCACAAGTGTCCACCTTTGATATCATTATGCAAAAATTAGTTATTTGATAAATAAAAGGTTCACTTGTGTAGTTTGTGTTTGTCCAATAATTAATTGGTTCTATGTTGATTAGTATATAATAAAATTTGGTGACGTTTCGCAATTTTTCAAGCCACTGAAATATAACATTAAAACAATCCAAATAAACAAACGATCAATATGTATAATAATTTGGACAAACTTGTATGTTGAATAGAGATCTAATAGAGAATTAATTACATTCACCAAAATCACACCTTTACTAATCAGAGAGTAATCCGTGATGCAACTTGAGTGTGTAGTCTGTATTTTTCGAAGAAGTGGTACCTATAAGAGTTTTCATATTATCAGAACAGGTTAACTGTGCAAATCTCATTTAAAAGGTATTTCAATTTAAAGAACAAGAGCTTACTGGAAAAAAGAAATAAATTCGATGAGAAAGTCTTTTGTCAAGATAAGGAAGTGAGTGTTTCGAACAAAATCGAAAAAAAAGTGTGAGATTTACTTTCGTAATGGCGGTTTTGTCATTATCACCTGGAAAAGTTTCTGACCTCACGACTGCGCTTTTCCACATCAAAATTTCCATCGACTCAAGTTGTAACTTGGAAGATTTGGTTGAAACAAATAAGTTTGTAAAATTTCGCAAAAATTTACTTGCTAGAATATTTTCGAAAAATTCTCATAAAAATGTTTTTTTACTTTATACCTCATAAGATTTCTAACGTACGTAAACAAATATTTGTGCATGCATGAAAGGTATTGATGTCTTACATATCTTCAACTTTCATTGTCGTACCTTACTTCCACACATAGATGGGTACACTACTGGAGAAAATTAAGGAATCAAAAAAAATCCCAAATTTTTAGGCAATATTCATTATGCCGTAACTTCGAGAGGGATGATCGTACAAGAAATCGAATACAAATGAAATTGTAGCTCCAAGTGTCTAATTTTTGATTAGAACTTGAAACATTTTTAACCTCTGTGGTTTTTGAGAAATTGTGGAAAAAGCAGCAACAAAAAATTTTTCAAAATTTTTTCAAGTTTTTTCTTCTGGTCTACGAGCGTGGAAAAATTTCTTTTAGCCTAACCATTTCACGGATCGGATACTTTGTTTATTTAGCTTTAATTTCTTTTTCTACACATCTTGATACGTCCTCTTCCTGCCGAGATATCGGTCTTCAAATGGAAAAGCCTCCATTTGTCTTTGATTATCGATATCTCGCACAGAAAGTTAAAGCTGGGTTTCAAGAACTTGAATGAATTCTCCCTAACGAAAAGTCATTACTTTTCCAAAAAAGTATTTTTCTTTTTGTCACATGAATTTGAACATGCAACAAAAAAGGTTTGGTGTTTTTTTGGAAAATCAAGCGCTAGATCGAAAATATTGAGGAAACCACTAACGTTATGTGTGTTTTTTACAGTTCAGTATGTCCACAAGAAGCCTAATTATTCCAGCCGGCCCTCATTTTGTTTCACTCGATCGAATTTTTGAAAATATTAAAGGATCACGTTTTTTGCTCTGAAAAGCTCATAATTTTTTTAAATGGGAAAAAAATTTCTTCCGAGCTTTTCTCACATTTTTACTCCAGAAAGTGCTTGAATTTAAAACAAAAAAAGTTGAGTCATTCAAGCTCTTGAAACCCACCTTTAACTTTCTGTGCGATCATTGTGGTGCTGAGATATCGATAATACAAGACAAATAGACGCTTTTCCATTTGAAGACCGATATCTCGACAGGAAGTAGACGTATTAAGGAGTATAAAAAATTAATTTAAACTGAATAAACAAAGTGTCCGATCCATAAAATGGTTGAGCTAAAAAAATGTTTTCCAGGCCCGTAAACCAAAAATAAAACTTAGAACATTTTGAATTATTTGTTTGCTGCTGGTTTTTCTTCAAATACTCAAAATGAAAGAGGTTAAAAGATATTCAAGTTCTAATCCAAAAACTAGCCACTTGGAGCTCCAATTTCTTGTTTTTTGATTTCTTGTATGACCATTTCTCTCGAAGTTACGGCATGTTGAAAATTGCCTAAAAATTTGGGATTTTTTTTTCCAGAAGTGTATAATCATCCAAAAGAAATATAATTATTTTTCATTTACACAAGGGCAAGCTATCACAGAGGTTAAAGTTAATATTAATTAATTACATTCCCTTCGACCCTAAGCTCATTGAAACTTTGGGGTGGTGGTATAAAACTAACTACAGAAAATTTCCGATCTCCTAGTTCCTGCAATTCCCTCGTTAGTACTTTTCAGAATTTTTTTATTCTAAAGATGAGAATATTTCGCATGAGTTATTGGAATTTTTAATTTGGGTTTTTCTCATACAGTAAATTAATAATTTTCGAATGTAAAACCGAAGTCCACTCATTTGGCGCTCAGCTCTGATCAAGAAACTGCAATTTGATTTTGAATAGTTCAATTTGATATTTGAAGCTCAAAAAAAGGATGATAAAAAAATTTCAATTATTCCAAAATCTCATGTTTTTCTTGGCAGATGCCTTAGTACATATTGAAAGAAGACATGAAGAGTTGAGTATTTCGTCAAACATTTTTTCTTTATCAATATTTTAATTACCAGTCGCTAAAGGAAGAAAACATTGAAAAGAAAACGAGTAAATCTGAAGTGACAATATACAGGGAGTCCCGTAACTCAACGTCAAGCGGTTACTGGGCGTTATGCTAGGTTATAACATTATAAAAAAATGTATGTCAGATAGTTTAGTGGTAATAGGTATATTTTTGAAAATGTTGAAAGTTGACACCTACACTACAGTGTTAGGTTTTGTAGTCACAAATTTTCCAATATTGTAGTGACTTTTTTAAACGTAATCCTAAATAACCATGCTATTGATTACAGTCACAAATCCATTGTTGGGTTCAATTGTTCTAGTAAAAAATATAAGATTCGTTTAGACATCGTTAAAAATAAGTTTTCAGCTAACTTTGACATTACATCTTAAAAAAAAAATGTACCGTACTACCCTCGGCAAAGTTACTTTAAAAACGGCCCATTCAATCAAGATTACAAAATGGTATAATACTTGCTACGTATCCTTCCATAAAAATATAATTTCTTATTTATTTGCAAAAAGACCCAAACACAAACAAAAGCTTTTATTCAGTACGTGCGACTGAAAGATCTACTGGAATATCGAAGAGTAGTGCTCAAAGAATTTACGAGTATCACCCATACTATGTGCAACGTGTACAAAGTTTGCTGCCTCAGGATCATGCTCTCAGAATAGAGTTTTGCAGAGCAATGTTGGCGAGAAATCGCGATTTTCCGTAATTTCTTAATAAAATTTCATGGACTGACAAAACTACATTTAAAAAAATTTAGAAAGCACTGACGTGAGGTCAGATTGCTTTGGCGCTCTTATTGAGCTTCTTGCGAGTAAATATTCAAACCATAACAAATCTATAAGCACTCTGATCAGGTCAACAATAGTCTTTTCCCGTACTATGCGACAATGTGATGCAAAAATGAACGCCTAATGAATGAAAAACCTATATCTCAAATTAAAAATAGCTATTCATAATTTTCCCCAAGCTTTGTTCGAAGCTATAATTCCCTTTTCCGAAAAACTTACGTCAGTGCTTTTCTGAATTTTGACAACGTATATTATTTCAGCCATCGAGATTGAATTCTATCTCTATTATTTCCCATTATGAAAAATTCTGATTAATATTACGCCAACTGACACTGATTAATGAGCCCGGCATTTGTCAATCGAATATCGATCTGTGATGGCCATCGTTCAAAGAAAATCATCGGGACGTAGGTCATTTCTCTTTTCTCTTGAGTAAATTAAATAAATGATCATATCTATAGATGGAAAAGAGCTACGACAATGAAATTTGAGGATAAGTAAGATATCAATCACCTTAATATATTCAAGAATTTTTATTGAAATCCGAAAATATCTTATGAGATAGTGAGGATTGAAAAAATTTTTTCGGGAATTTTTAATAATTTTTAGCGTGACGGTTTCTGCGAAATTTTGCGAGCTGTTTTGTTGCAGCCTCCTCAACAATATTTCAAGTATCAATTTGATCGGATGGATATTCTAGTAGTTATTGAGGAAACAAAATTTCAGATGCTCATAACTACTGAACCATTCGACGGATTTGGCCCAATAACGAACTCGACCGAGATATTTGAACAATTAACCTATTCTGAAAATATGAAAACTCTAGCTGATTCCTTTTTGGATGCTAGAGAGGATACGGCCGGCCGGCCGGACAGACTCAACTTTCGCCACGAATTCTTCATCAGGAAGTCGAACCCAATCGTTTGAGACCATTTTCGGCTCAATATTCCAAAATTACAGATATTCGGGCAAAAAGATAGGCACTCTGTTCGGGTGAACAAGAGCGCCAAAAAGACGGTTATTTCAATTAACATAACGAGCAGGAGTCGAACATAGAAAATCCACATTCAATGCGTGAAGATCGTTCTCAACACCAATTTGAGGTCAATATGTAAACTGGAATTTTAAACGGATAAATTATTGGACCATTTGAACTACCCGAAAACTTGAATGGCGACAACTACTTTTACAAAATGATTTACCACATTTATTAAAAATGTACAACATCTATCGAAACATGTGTTTTCAACAAGATAGTTGGCCAGCGCATTATGCTCGCCCCGTACGTGACTATTCGCATAATGAATATCATGATAGATGGATTGGGCACCTTGGTTAAATTTTATAGCTTCCGCGTTCTCCGGACCTGAGCAAACTTGATTTTTTTACTGGGGCTGCATTAAAGACAAAGTTTATTTAAAACCAATAGAAAATCTCGCACAACTACATCGCAGAATTGTAGAAGCAGCAGAAGAAATAAATACCAGAAGATTTGCACGTTTGGTGAGAAGATCTTTTCTGAGGAGATGCAGAGCATGTTTTCGTGCCGAAGGCAAACAAAGCATTTCTTATAATTTTAAAGAAAAACAAATGTATAAAAAGTTTTCTCGTGTTCCATTATGATTACATCTTACAACAATACAACCATTCTATCATGGTTTCAAATTTTAATTGTACGATAATCATATTAATAATATTTTTTATGAAAGGTATAGCTAGCAAGTATTATACCATTTTGTAATCTTGATTAAATGGGCAATTTTTTTAAGGGTAGTACGGTACATTTTTTTTAAGATGAGATGTCAAAGTTAGCTGCAAACCTATATTTAACGATGCCTCAACAAAAATTATATTTTTTTACTAAAACAATTGCACCTAACAATGGATTTGTGATTGTTATCAATAGCATGGTAAACTAGGATTACGTTTAAAAAAAATCACTGCAAAATTAGAAAATTTGTGACTACAAAACCTAAGGATGTAGTGTAGGGTGTAAATTTTCACTTATTACCACTTAACCAAGTGATATAGAATTTTTTTGCTAGTACTGGCATAACCTAGTATATCGCCCAGTTACCGCTTGACGCTGAGTTACGGGACACCCTGTATAAATAATAATGATAAATATATTCTGAAAATTCCGAAATTGAACTCGTCCATCTCGAATCGATCATAATGTAAACTTTAAAGCAATAATACCTAAAAAAAATTTTACACCCCTTTTCTTAAAGGAAACTCTCTCCCAAAAAAGTTTTTTGTGCCTCCAACTGACAAACAGCCTGTATAGTAACGAAGACACTTCGAAATTGAACCATAAGTTCAAAGACCATCAATTTCTAGTGTTCCTTCGACGTTCGATCTCGTAAGACTCCTCGACACATTCGAAATAAAACTTTTCATCCAAGACAAGAAGCTCTCAGAAAATCGCCTTCGATAAAACTGCGAAAAGACGTAACGAAAACAGAGTTATAAATAAGCTACCAAACTCCCGGAGGTTGAGGTAAGCGACCCGTCATATAGCGCCTTTGAAATATTCAACGACGCCGAAATGTTTATATAAAATAATAATCATGAGAAAATACATGTAAAGGAGAAGCGCCATGTTTATGGAACCGCATAAGTAATTGAATTTCTCAGAAAAATGAATTGACTTCGATGTAACCACCCTCAACCCCCACGAACGTCTAATACACGGGGGGTCGACGGTTGAGTGGCCGAATCTAGACGGTAAACAAAATGAAAATTGCCAATTGTGCAGTGTCTGCATCGAGACAAATGGATGTAGCTCTAAAAATCATGGAGCAAATGTTGAGTGTATAATTTGTATGGAAATTGGAACGCAGCCTTTTGTCCTTCCTATGGGATAATTAGATTAGCCTGTTTCAAACATTAGAGAATTCTTTAGAGCTGTGGTGGGAATATGACTCAATTTTTTATGTCTCCAAGTGAGCACTGATTTCTGATATGTTTGTGACAGTATTATCTGGCAGGTTTCTGGGTTGCTTTGGCGCACTGATGTTTCGATAGATATCTCCTATCGTTTAAAAGGTTACTTCTTTTTGAAAAAAACCGAACACTAAATCAACAATAACAATCATGTAGGCAGCAAAAGGAATAGTACTAAAAACTGAAAATTCAGAGCGAGCAGAATAATGAAGATAAAAAATCAACACCTTATTAGACACAACAAAATTTTATTTCAAATATAAACAAAGCAGAACAGAGAATCTTAAATCAGATTATTACTTTTAGCAGACAAAGGAAACGTTATATAAGTAGATGTTGATTCGTCTAACCGAACAGTTGGTGGAAAAAGTATTAGACGAATGAATGTATAAAATACCGAAGAAAGACAGTACCCCTACAGGCGAACGTTTCTCTACAAAAAGTCGGAATGCTATGGGTTCACGATTGTCTTCTGCTATAGGTGATTTGTATATAGAAAATTTCGAACAAAATCGCTCGACCAATTTGTAATTATGGAAAAGATGTAGCAAGTTGAAAGGTCAAAAGCATCGTACTTATAAAAGCCCAAAAGTATGGAAACTAATTCCAGAAAATGTGAAGAAAATAACCAATCAGAACGCATTCAAAAGAAAGGTTCGAGATTGGCTGAGAAATTGTGACAGAGACTTATTCTATAATACATACATAACTCTAAAGTACTGATATTCTAGTTACTCGTCATTTTTTTTCCGTCCCAACTGTGTGGTCTCCCGTCGGTTGCGACGTTTGATATGGAGAGGGGGAAACGCTTGTATACATCATACCTCATTTTTTTTTCATCTTTGCTTCATTTCTGTGATTTATTTCATTGTAATTCTTATTATGTTGTTGCGATATCACGCACAAGACACAGCTCATCGTAGCTGTGGCTTCAGTGATGCCTTTGTTTGTTCATATATTTAGATTTGTCCATGTATTTGCATTTTTTACTCTGAATTGCTGTTATTTCGTGAATAAACATTATTATTATATGTAGATGATAATTATCGAGATTAAATTTTTTTTTTGAATCACCTTCTAATATTACGTAAAAATTAAAATAGATATGGCGACTTTCAACCCTTAGCAACAAAATTAGAGGGTTACAGAAACTCCTGAAGCGACCACTTATGCAGTTAATTGCGTGTGTGCAATTTCAGTACTATTTAATATTCAGAACGGGTAAGAATAATTTGAAACAATTTGAAACCGCAAATTCGTCGATCATTCTGAGGCGTGTTACTTGGAAGTGGAGGCGAAAAAATTCAATAAATTTCTACTAAAAAAATTATTTCCTGAAGTCCTTCCAACTTATTTACAGCCACCCTGTATACACTTACCCTTACAATTCCAACAATCAACTCGACACTGAATTGGGCGAAGCGAAATGTTTATATGATATAGAAATAAATATACAGGGTGAGTCTTTGACTCAAAGAATCAAAATCTACCATGAACCTGCAAAGCTCATTTATTTAATCATTTATTTTCATTTCAGTAAGTATTCTGTTTCAATGATTAACAATTGTAGCGTATACAACTGCAAAAACAATAGTTTCAATAATCCCAAACTTCCTTTTTTCTCAATACCATTAGAAACCGTCAGGTGAGTGATACATATAGTATTGTAGAAAATGTTGTCTATTGAAAGCTCTACTTATTTGAGTAGTACTTCATTCAATTAGTTGAGATTAGTTGAGATATCAGGAACCAATGGAATTTCGGTAGATTTACGCTTACTGTCGTCATTTCTTTACGATTAGTTTAGATATCAGGAACCAATGGAATTTCAGGAGGTTTACGCCTACTGTCGTAATTTTTTACGATAAATTGAGATATCAGGAACCAATGGAATTTCAGGACTATTGAGTAAATTTCATCACTAATTACTGTTTCTTTCAAAGTGATATTAAAACCACAATAAAACAATTTATCTTTTATTGAATACGTTCTGTTAATGAGGAAATGTGATTACATTTACGGTTACATTATGAGCGAAGTCATAATTTTTATATGAATATAGACTAAACAATGGTCCATACACTCTATATATCACTGTGAAAACTTATTACCAGCTTAAATCAAAATATTTAAGTTTTCAGACAACGCAAATAACCTTTTCTAATCAATTTTTAAATTCGCGGTCGATAAGATTAGTTACGCAGGGAGGAATGCGCGAGTTCCCTTTGGTGTAAGCGATTTCAGTTCAAAATCCACGGAGTGCGACTACTGCTTGGTCCCTATACTGTGTTAACGCAGTGGTCAGACTCACCTTGTATTAATATTTCATCTTTAAGTGCCATCCCTTAAACGACGTCTGTCAAAATTTTACATCAATTCATTGAATGGTTTTGATTCACCGACATTTTATAGTGTTATTATGAAAAATGGCAAAGGAGCAATATCGTTCAGTGATTCGAATCCTGCATTTGGAAGGGAAGGCGTGCTAGGAAATCAAAGATCGATTGTTGGCTGTGCACTTTTGATGACGACCATCAGATATTGGTTCAATAAATTCAAACGGGGTCGAGCATCAGTGTTCTACGCGGACCGCCCAGGACATGCGAATAAGGTGAATAAAATCCATGGTATCGTGTTGGCCGATCGCCGAGTGAAGACATTAAAGGAAAAAGGAACTCTTCGGTCATGAACAAAATTGCTTTTCCACTACGACAACTGGCTGGCTCATTGTGTTACGCATTTCTACCTCGTCCACCATATTCCCCAGATTTGGCACCGTATGACCTCTTTTTGTTTCCAAACAGGAAGAAAGGACACAGCGAAAAGCGGTTCACGTCAAACGAGGTCGTCATCGCTGAAACGGAGCCTATTTTGGAGAGTTCATGAAATCATATATTTTGGTAGGTATGAAAAAGTTGGAATATCTCTGGGCTAATTGTATCGAGCGTATTGCGTTGAGAAATAAATACGAGAAATGAAAAAAAATGACTTTTCGTTCCAAACACGGGTACTCATCAATCCATTCTAGGGGCAAAAATTTCAAATTTTCAGGATTGTGACCAGCAGGATGCTAGCTCAATGCTGCGCCTTAATTGACAGATTTGGAAATGAAGAAATACCCTTAAGTTGAAGTACCATATAGTGATGAAAAGTACCAATATGGACATACCATTTGATCGAACTGAATAAAACTTCGTCCATCTTGAAATATGAGATAAAAAAATTTAGAAAGCACTGACGTGAGGTCAGATTGCTTTGGCGCTCTTTTTGAGCTATTTTCGAGTAAATATTCAAACCAGAAAAAATCTATAAGCACTCTGATCACGTGAACAATAGTCTTTTCCCGTACATTGGAACAATGTGATGCAAATATGAACGCCTAATGAATGAACAAACAAAAATAACTACTCATAATTTTCCCCAAATTTTTTATGAAGCCTTAATTCCCTTTTCCTAAAAACTTATGTCAGTGCTTTTCTGAATTTTAACAACGTATATTATTTCAGCCACCGAGATTGAATTCTATCTCTATGATTTCCCGTTATGAAAAATTTTGATTAATATTATGCCAACTGACACTGATTAATGAGCCCGGCATTTGTCAATCGAATATCGATCTGTGATGGCCATGGTTCAAAGAAAATCATTAGGACGTATGTCATTTCTCTTTTTTATCTTGAGTAAATTAAAAAAATGATTATATCTTTAGATGGAAAAGAGCTACGACAATGAAATTTGGGGATAAGTAAGATATCGATCACCTCAATATATTCACGAATTTTTATTGAAATCCGAAAAATATCTTATGAGATAGTGAGGATTAAAAAATTTTTTTTTGGGAATTTTTTAAGAATTTTCTAGCGTAACGATTTCTGCGAAATTTTGCTAGCTGTTTTGTTGCAGCCTCCCTCAACAATATTTCAAGAATCAATTTGATCAGAGTGATATTCTAGTAGTTATTGAGGAAACAAAATTTCAGATGCTCATAACTACTGAACCATCCGACGGATTTGGCCCAATAACGAACTTGACCGAGATATTTGGACAATTAACCTATTCTGAAAATATGAAAGCTCTAGCTGATTTCTTTTGGATGCTAGAGAGGATACGGCCGGCCGGCCGGACAGACTCAACTTTCGCCACGAATTCTTCATGAGGGAGTCGAACTCAATCGATTGAGACCATTTTCGGCTCGATATTCCAAAATTACAGACATTCGGGCAAAATGATAGGCTGTGAACAAGAGCGCCAAAAAATAAATAAACGGAATACAAAAATCATGCCTTCTTCTTAAAACTGCCTCACTCTGATTAACCATTTCATCGATTTATCATTTTCATTGTTTCAGGTGCTACAACCAAGAAAATCCCCAGATAAACCGACGACGGAGTCCTGGATTCACCAAAAACCCATCTTCAGCTTTCATTCCGAAACTTCAGCGCCGCCAACCTTCCAAGTTTTCCTATAAATAAGGAAACCATCTTAGAAATCGAAAAGCCCGAGATATTCCAAGTTTCTTGGTGCGATAACTCCCTGCGATGGCGTCTATTGAGTCTCCCACTCGGGCTGTGTGTATTCCGGACGAAGGCTTATATACGAAAAGTCTTATATGCGAAAAGTTAAATCAGTCCACGAGAACGAACAACTATAGAGTTCTATTTTCGAATGGCCTCCTCAGCAAGCTGGAACGGTTTCAATTTACGAAGAACCGGCGGGGTAATTCAATTCAGGAGCTGGAAAGTTTTCCGGATAGACGGATTGGAAAAATAACATCTAGATACGTCAGTTTCTTGTTCATGTTTTCGGAACGAAATGTTTCGAGTTCCGAACCGATCTAATCGAGTCTCACAAATGAAATTTCTTCAGTTCGTGTTTGACAGAAAAGATGAATTAGATCAAGGAAGTTTGGATACGAATGAAGGAGTATTCAAAAGATTTTAAAAATAAACAACACTGAATCAGACTAGCGACAAGCAATATAATTAAAATTTCAAATTGTATGGCATTCTGGAAATGATAAGGTTTTGGGGTTTTTCAATGAAGAATTTGGGAGATACTCGAAGTTAAAATAGTATATTTTATAATTCGAAATCAAACAGGGGTATTACTTCAGCTTTATGTTGAAAACCAAGCGCTTTCGGTTTAATTGAACACCATCATCAGGATTTCATGGTTGTTTATGATTCCCTTTATGGCGTCGTTGAATAATTTTGCCAAAATTCGATATATATTTCTACCATTTGAATGTACCGTATTTTTACTTGCTTGCTGACAATTACGATGGTTTCGTGGACGGAAAAACCCTGATGATGGTCTTCAATTAAACCGAATGCGCTTGGATTTCAACTCAAAAGAAAAATACACACTGAAGTACTACACCTGTTTGATTTTGAATTATTCTTTGGTGTGCACAGCCATCCCCTAAGTATTTTAAAATTAGATGGAAAACGATATGGTTTCACAAGAATTATAAAGGTTGGTTCATTTAGAGGTACTCTTTGTGGTAGGGATTTAGTTGCAGATAGCGCGTGCGTCGTGTAAACTGATGTCGCATTCTTGTTCAGTAGTGTCTGACATTTCATAATGGAACAACTTGCCCGGCACAGCGTCTACAAATTGTTCAGCTTCATTACGAAAATAGGCGTTCTCAGATAAATGTGCATCAGGCTCTTAGAGCGACTTACGGTCCACATAATCGGCCTACCGAACGCACAATTCGCTCTAAAATCACTTATTTTCAGACTCAATATTCGTTATTGGATAATACTCGACCAAATAGGCAACATTCAGCTCGTAGTGAAGAGAATGTAGCGGTGATGGGGCAGAGTGTACGTGATGACCCTGAAGTGTTGATTCGTCGCCGTTCTCAACAGCCCTTTCGTATTCAACGAATTGGCGGATTTTACGTTAGGATCTTTCCTTGAAAGCTCACAAAATTCAATTAGTTCAAGAACTGAAGCCGACCGACTCATCGAATCGTTTGAGTTTTAGTCTCTTGACAACCTTGCAGGAATCCACTCTTTTCGACAAAAGTTTTGTTCACTGATGATTTTTGGATTAATGGGTTCGTGAACAAACAAAATGCCCGAATCAAGGGTAATGAATAACCCGAAGAGCCTCAAGAATTGCCATTAAATCCAGGAAAAACAACTGTTTGGTGTGGTTTATGGGCCGGTGGAATAATCGGTCCATATTTCTTCAAAACAGAGAACTGTCGGACTACTACTGTGAATCGTGACCGTTATCGCACCATGATAACATGATATTTGTTGCCTGAAGCCCGTGGTCTCGACTAAATGTGTTTTTAACAAGATAGTGCCACTTGCCATACATCCCGTGAAACCATGGTTTTAATGCGAGAGCTTTTCGGCGAGCAGATAGATTATTTCATGCTCCGAACCAATGAATTGGCCGGCTAGATCATGTTACATCACACCTCTTGATTTTTTCCTTTGGATCTATGTGAAGTCCAGAGTCTACATGGACAAGCCCTCTGCGATTGAGGTATTGGAGGCCAATATTACTCCAGTCATTGGTAAAATATCACTCGAAATAGTCACACGCGTCATCGAAAATTGAAACTATCGAATGGATCTTGTTAACCGTTGTCGAGGTCAGCATTTTAAATAAATTGTCTTTAAAAAAAATTCTAAAGAATGGTTTTTTCATTTGTTAATTAATATTATAAAATAAAATTGTTTTATTAATTGTTTTTCATCTGAAAAAAGTACCTCTAAATGAATCAGCCTTTACATACCATTTTTTCGATCGTTGATTCACATAAAAATAATTAATTATAAAATGTTCCATTCATGAATTGATTAAGTGAATTTAAATAGGTTTCGCTGTGTTCATATTGAAATATAGAACTGGTGGTAACCATGGAAATCTATGAAAGAAAAATTTTTAATGCAATCTTCGACAAAAAAAAATGATTAGTTAGGTATCAAAGTAGAAGGGGGCTATTTAACCTCAGCGTTTTTTTTACCGAATATCAATTTTGTACTTAATGATGGCTTGTTCGACAAACTGAATATTTGTATTAACTCGGAAAGAAAAATTTTCATGAGTAACCTTTCAGGAAAAAGTAATTAGCTTGGTGCACAGAAATGGAGTCAAGTGATGATTGAGCAGTTACCTACTCGAAATTTTTTTTCGACAAGGAAATGAAAATTCATCTACTTACCAGTAACCACCGATCTAATAACGGGTAATATCAACAAATGCACAACGAATAGCTTTATTTTGTTTCGATTCAACCGACTTCTTATCATCGAAATGGACAATATAAACTGCATTTCCAGATTTTAATTGAATTCTTATCTAAACGGAATAAAACGATCTATTGTGTATTTTCATTGCTAAAATAGTGCTTATTATAATTTCAGATTTTACTGTAGGTATAGCTGATTAGGGTTATTGTTATTGGTGTTGTGTTATTCGGTTCAAAATTCAGAATTCAAAAGAAATAATATGTTTTTCCCCTTCCCCCGTCGAAAACCAACGGAGGAATTAGTGGAAATTAAATGGATTATAGAAATGGACGATTTCATTGGTGATCAGAATTATAACTTTCAGCGTGATATAAATAATCCAAGTAGAGGGTGGTCAGATCTCTTAAAACTAGTTATTTGAGTCAAAAACTTTACCGATGTCACGTTCTTTTTATTCAAGTTCTTTGATTATGAACATACGCTGAAAATCAACATTGATAGGTTTTTAGAATTGTGTACTTTTTATGGTTAAGACAGGAACATTTTTCGAATCTGTGAATAAATGATGATTTCACATTTTATAATATAAATATTATACATTAACTCTTTCGCAAGAACAATATAATTATATAAGTTATTTAAATCATGCATTAAACAAGATCTATGCTTTCAAGTGATATATGCATACCTTCCTCTTTATTCACTAGTTTTTGAGTATATCAACTTCTTTTTGGTGAGTTTTGCTTTAATTAATGTTGAAAATACGGTAGGATATTCGATACATTTTTTTGAGGAATTAAATGTGTGTTCTTCCGTTAAAAGAATTAATGATGGAACCCTTCTTATAAGTGAAGTTGTCTAAAGTTTTCATTTTTTAATTTAAAAAATTTTTATTCTTCTGATTTCAATTAACTCTTCAACTTGAACTCAGTTAAATACTCATATTAAATTTAAAACTAACATTATTATAAATTTTTACAGTTTCTATTATGGAGTTTTGTGGTCGAACACCACTTGAATTATAAACAATAAAAGGCTTCAAAACTATTTCCAGAAGATTAAGATGACTTTTTCAAATCAACTTATTCACTCATGGGTTTCAAAGAAGTTATTTGTTGGGAGAGTTGAGTTTGAAATTAAAATTAGGTTTGTTGATGGGTAACCTGTTCGTATTTCTAGTGCTGTTTGTGTTTTCGAATATTGGGGTATGATCTTTCGGTTTTTCTAATTTTTTTTATTTTGTTTGTTACATGTAAATTTCTGTAGTAATCACATGGCTTTTGATGACATGTGTAATTCCTATTTGACGCTTTGTTATTTATTATAATTATTGAGTATTATTTCAAAATTGTGTTAACATAAAAATAAAATTAATATCAAATGTCAACAAAAACAACTTAACCTCTTATTGTACAGAAGGAACTGATACTACTATTCGGCATGAAGCCCTGGAATCCTATAGGCCCAAATGTATAGAGCCCAATAGAAAATGCTGTGAGCTCTTTAAAAAGGATAGAAAAGCGCTTTGAAATATTTGATTGCCAGAACACCAAAAATCACCATTGTATAACACCATTGAACTTTTTAATTGCTGTCATGATACACTCAAAATATTAGATTTAAATGTTTCCAAAAAATAAGTTGAGCTTAAAATAAAATGCTGATGATCAACTTTGTCTATATTCGTCTTGGAATTAATTTGATTCAATGAAGAATTTTGTATTTCGTTTTCTATTTTCATTTTAATTTTATTGTATCAATTGTGAAGCTATATGACACGTTCCATACAAATATTGCTTTTCTGGGGGATGTAATAACTTTATTCCTTTGCTTATTTATATTTCAAATTGCTACAATCACATCATTGTACTTCCATCGCGTTTTAAATTATAAATGACCCGTCAATTATTCCATCAAAATAGCAGTTCGCTTAAATAAATACACTATTATTCACAAACTACATGGAAACTAGCGTTTCCATGATCAATACAATGGAAAAGCAATGATCAAGTAAGGTATAATCTTGCAGAATAGGTACCCCCAAAATTAAGCAGTAGATACTTGATTATGACACCTAGTAACCTCGAGCAGAGATATTGATTTCCCATCCAAAAAAATATGGATGACCCTTTTTTTGGAAAAAAATTATTTAATCTTCTGCTTTCGTATTTCAGTCATGAAGTCTCCCTCTATCGGATATGGCCCCAAGTAGGAAAACATAATATTTTCGATCGAACATCAATTTTCATCAGACGAAAAGAAGAGGATGGTACCGTTATGGCTGACTTGCGGTATAAACGACGCCACGTGTCATTTTGGATAATTTAGGTGCGGATCTCAGGCGACCATGAAAGGCGATCGACCAATAGCGTTACGGGATAGAGGACGAAAGACGTCCCAAGTTTCGGTAGAAAAGTCCGCATTTTTGACATACCTGGACGATGTCTGTTGAATACCGTCACAGGTGCTGATGTATTGAGCGAGGTCACCCACACTTCTTTGTAAATTGCTACTGAACGTGATTTGAGAAACATGCATTTGTATTCGAAAAATACTAATATCCAATTTATTTGAAATGACATTTATACATATTGAATATTCATTAAATCTTTCCTAGAATTACTACTGATAATTCAATGTTATTTGAAATAAAAATTTTCGTTGTTGTTTTATTTGAGAAAATTAATTGAATTATTTGCAGAAAAGAATTAATCATCACGGGTTAATAGGAGTGATATACTATAGGTAAGTATGCGATTTCTCTCGAGAAATCCAAACTGAAACTATCAAAATTTTTTCTCTTCAGATACCGCTGAAGGTTATACAAAATATTTTCATCTCGACATTTGACCTCATCAATAATTTGATGGTACACAATGATTCAAAACACTTACGTGAATGTGCAGGGTGGGTTTAAAAACAATAAAGACCCATTCATGACGTTTTGGCTATATTACATTTATTGAAAACACCGAGAAGAATAAGGAATATGGTTGTCTTCTACCTCAAATAGGATTTCATTTTACACATTTTCAGAAAATCGAACTTATTTTGATCATCAATGGTTTGTGAAACAGTTCTTCGAGTTTCAAGATTTTGTCGGTTTAGTGAAGGTTCAAGATGTTCTTATTTATTGGTTCATGATCTAGAACATCCAAATTTTTTAAACGACTTTCAAGAAGTTTATTGCCAATGTTATATTTATTAATAATTGCGTTTATTATAATGGGTTTTTTCAATTTCAAAACCTGGATATTTCCCAAATCAATTACATTAATTAATTGCATTAGTTAATTACGTAAACCGATATTCTGACGAATTTCCACAGTACGTAATTCGCTTTGATTATAAATTTCCGGATAGGTTTTCATATTTTTCAGATTTAGAAATGAACTTCAAGAAGTTGAGGGAAGTAAAGAGAGGCTTTCCTTTCTGAATTTTCAAAAGAATATAGACCAGAGGTGCTACATTGTTTACAATCTGCAATAAAAACTTTATACAAAATCATGAAACCACTTTGATAAGTTAAGTAGATTAGACGCTCTTGTTTAACTAGTTGCGCGTGACTTTTGAACTTTGAAAAATAATATCAATTAGTCAAAGATAAGAATGCAGTCAATATGTTCGACGAACTTTAGCACGAAAACATTTTCTATGAAGAAAACATTTAAAAAAATATACTACGGAACCACTGGGCAGACTTGATCGAATAATTTAACTGAGTTCTCATTTAGTTCGAGAGGTAAACCTAATGGATGGACTAATAAAACCGAGTTTAACCATACGGTTGGTTTTTTTGAAAGACAACTGGTAAACAAATAATGGTTGTGTACCACTCAGAATTAACTGTTTTGCGTTGTTCAAGTGATAAGATTGCGACATGTCCAGTTTTTCCGAAGAAACATGCCACATTTGCTTGGAAGTGCTTCGTGCAACTTTTGTTGGATTTGGCTCACCTTGAAACACCTATACAGTCGAGTGCTGTTTCCTTTCTGGCTCATAAGTGTAAATCCACGATTCATCACCTGTCCCAATGTCATAGGCGTGCTTCGAAGCACCGCAATCTTTTTTGGAGCATTTCTTTCGACCAATCGACCCGAGCTTTTTTTTGAGCGATTGACACATTGTGTGGGTTCCAATGCAAACTAATTTTTTTGTCGTTCAAATTCACATGACGATCTTGCTATATTACCTGGCGCACAGCATCAATGGTTTCGGAACAACAACTGATATTGGACGACCTTCACGATATTCGCCTTGAAGTGAACTACGCCCTCGTATGAATGCACCATACCATCGATAAACACTGGTTCCTGATGAAGCTTCATCGCCAAAAATTGAATTAAGTTCATCGAAGTCCTGTTGTTCAGTTAGTCGAGAGTTTGGAAAAATAATCGCACGAAAATGTTCACCATTCAATTTCATTTTTTGGGCTCTTAACGTACTGAAAACAACACAAATATAGCTAGTATATCAAAAAGTTCTTTCTACGTATAACCTCAAAAATGTCAAGATATACGATAGAGCTGTCAGTTGGCAGATTGCAAGAATAGGGTTGTTCAATCCCGAAATACGAGAGCCATTCAGTAACTAACATCCGATTGGTCACAGTGCGGGTAGTGGGGGGGAGTAGCGCGCCATCTGTGCATTCACGCGCTCAGCAGGTCAGTCGGCATCAAGCCGTAGTCGAGTGAACATCGTACCTGCGCTAGTTTAGTTTTTGTGGCAGTTTGAAATGTGTGCTGCAATAGAAAATCCCGCCAAATGTGAGGTGCGTGCTGTTATAAGGTTTTTTACAGCCAAAGGATACTCTGCAGCAGCTATTCATCGTGAGCTTTGCGCCGTGTACGGACCAAAATTTATGAGTGAAGGAGTTGTCCGTGAATGGGTACGTTTATTTAAAAGTGGACGAGAAAACGTTCATGATGAAGAGAGGAGTGGTAGACCATCATTGGTGATTAACGAACTCGTTCAGACAGTTGATGCAAAAGTTCGTGGAAATCGAAGAAATGGCTCGGGTCCCAGCGGTTTGATGACGACGAAGAGCTCAAAGATGCGGTCACAGGCTGGCTCAAGGCACAAGCGGGTGATTTTTATGTAGAAGGAATTTCAAAGCTTGTGAAGAGATACGATAAGTGCCTCAATCGTTATGGAGACTATGTCGAAAAATAGTGCAAAGATGTAGTTGTAAGATGTATATATTAAAATATTTTTACTCAACTTGGTGTATTGTTTTCAATTAACCGGAGGTTAGTTTCTGAACGGCCCTCGTATAAAAGGCAACCCTCGTATCACCTCAAGACAATTGATTCCTAGGATATCTACAATAAATTAAAATTAAAAATAAATATTTTAAAGGTGACCTAAAAACATTGTAGTAATGCCAGAATATTCGTAAGAATTTTAATAATTGAATTCCATTATATTATTTCCTACATTGAAAACTTCATATGATCGATAACGTGGCTGATTTTTTCCTATTAATACCTCGCTCGGAAAGCGTCTATATGATTTCTGAAGTACAATTTTCAAGGTAAAATATTATAATATATTGAATCTTAACATTATATTATCCTCTAACTAATAACCTGTATTCAGATTTTCAAAAAAAAAAGTCAGAAATATGAGGTTTACGTCATAAGCTTTCATATGAGGTATTGCAAACCCCATCTTTTTAATTGAAACTACTATGTTGGAGCCACCCATTCCCAAGTATTGCGATTTCAAGCTGCAATTAAATTTCAACAATTCGCCTGTAGATGACTATGTTTCGTTTAAGAATGGCCACCTGTTTATAGTTCAATCTATTTGCCAATCATTCAAATTTTAAGACATATGTTATGATTGAACGAAATTCATATAATAACTATTCGCTTGAACATTAAACAATCGCTGACAACTCTTGTTTTAGTCTCTTGCTAATAAACAGTGAATAAACATACTTCCCGGTATCGGTTGAAACGTATAATTACCGATTACAATAATTACCTATCCATTTCCAACCAGAACTCCATTTTCTTCAAACGAATATATAAAAACCGACTCTGATTGTTCTTCACAATAGAAAATATCTATTTGAGAGTAAATGTGGGACCACCCATAATTTTTTTATCCATTTAGATACGAGTCATTCCTGGTAGATAGGTAGGTACATGGTAAAGGAATGTTAGTGAGTGGATTCTTATTTGAAAGGAGATAAATATGATGGAAATGAAAATATTTGTTCCTAGTTGATCATTATTTAGGCAGTAGTGTATACTGTTCAATTCAGAATAGTCTCCATAGAACTTGAGAAACCTCATGAATACAAATACTGGTTGACCCTAGTTGTGTTCCTATGGAACGATCTTTAAGTACCCTTAAAGCTTTCCGATTATAAAAAAATGTAAAAAATTCTTACAAATTTCTTAAATTTTTCAAGATATCAAATCCAATCGATTGGTACCATTATTGGCTCAATATTAAAAATTACGGACATTTGGGCAAAATGATAGCTCTCTGTTCTACTAGACGTTAGATCTAAGTAGTTTATCAAACTACTTTGAAGTCTCATATCTTCGTTAGATCCAATTGATCAAAGTTTGTGATGGTGTCAATGTGTCAATGAACTGCATCATTGAAAAATATTTATTTGAAAAAACAAACTTGAAAAAAAAATCTGAGTACTCCTACACTTCTTTGAAAATTTCATCTCTCTACCTCACTCTGTTCTTGCTTACGGACGGACTAACGGAGAATCGGACAGGCAACCTCTATTAAGAACATGGATTCTTCATCAGTACGTTTGAACAAAAAGATTGACAGTTTCGCAAAGTGTAAGAAAAATGAAGATATTTGGGCAATTTAATAAGCACTTATTCTGGTGAACAAATTCGTTAAAAAACTGGTTAAGCAACCTCTAGTTTTTCAGTTTTCTCTTGGAACTAAGTCGAACTAACTGCCGTCAATCAAAAATAATAATATTCAGATTTTTTAACCAATCTGTACAGTGGTAGTGAGAAATCCAGAAATGTAATAAATCTGTTAATGCCAAAATATGCATGACTGTTATCGAAAACCTTCTACAAGAGATCATCTCAATTGATATTGTCGTTTGAATATGCAATTTTTTTATTTCAATACTCTATATCTTTTGAACTCAGCCAAATTTGGAAAAATGTTATAGAAAGAAAATGTTTCTTTTGACGTCAAGAATCTATGGTTAGAATTAATGCATTGGCAGAGACTCACCCTGTATAGTGGAAAAAACGCCGAATACTAAAATGTAACAACAATTAGAATCTGAAATTATATTCGTGATAGTGGTTGAAGATCTGAAATTAAACTTGAGAAAAATCAAGTTTCTGTTAATTTCATAATTAATCATAATTATACTCAGCCAGATTTGGAAAAATGTTATAGAAAGAAAATGTTTCTTTTGACGTCAAGAATCTATGGTTAGAATTAATGCATTGGCCGAGACTCACCCTGTATAGTGGAAAAAACGCCGAATACTAAAATGTAACAACAATTAGAATCTGAAATTATATTCGTGATATTGGTTGAAGATCTGAAATTAAACTTGAGAAAAATCAAGTTTCAGTTAATTTCATAATATGTTTATTCTTGATATCGGTGTTTTCAACAAGTTAAACAAACAAATAAATGAGAACACAAAAATTTCCTGTTGAATTGGGACCGATATCATTTTTGAGATGAAATCTGGTTTTATTTGCATTTCTTCATTGACACCCATTAAGATATGATTTTTTTCTAAAGGAAAGGTTATTTTGGGTTTTAATCTGGGACCACAAATCAACTAAAAACAAATCTTCAAAAATTCCGAAAATTTTCAAACAAATCTATAAAATTCATTATCCTTTTCATAATCAATGTCTTTGCATTACATATTTGAAATCATCAAAATAATTTATGTATATATCCAATATTGCTTTCGGTCAAGCGATTGACGATGGTTAGTAGTTAATACATATGCTATGATCAAAAATACTCAATATATTGATTACCTACTGATATTCTTTATAATAGAGAAAAACTCACTATTATAACGTGAAATTTTTGTGAATCCCTGAGACTTGGTAATTTCAGTTGGCAAACTATAAATTCAAGTTTTACTATCAAAATAATATATGTAGCTATAATCATTTAATGACATTAAACAACTTCATCATTCAACGAGAAGGACATTCTAACATCCAATATATTAGCATAGAAATTATATCTAAATCTTCGGAATTGCACCTAAATCAATTTGAAACAAACATAATATTTGTCACTTTTCATTAGCAAGTTGATTTATTGCGAAGAAACATATGTTTATTCAATTGGCTGTTTATTCACTTCTTTCATGTCTTAATACATACTGGAATAGAATGCTTGTTTGTTAGGTTGAACCAAAATATGTTAAGCATAACATTTTCGAATATAATAGGGGAAACAAGGTCTTATTCTCTGAAGCCCTTAATGTTTTGAAAAGTTAAAAAAAATTTGTAGTTTTTGTATTCAATTTTTCATTTCATGTTATATGGTATGATCTAATGAAGCTCATTCCCATTACCTGATAATTTCAATAAATTTTAAATCGAGACGAATGCGCTCAAAAGGGGATGTTTCTTGTACAGGATTCTACGAAGTCCGAATACTGGGGCATCTAGCGGAGCAGAGGCGAACTTATGGGTAGATTGAAATGTAGAGAGAGGTATCTTCAAGGGCGAGAAATTGAACTGCACGACTCAAGAAGACACATACGTCGAAGAAGAGTATCTCGCACTGGTCAAAATAGATTGTTATCACTGATAAAGATATTAGATATACAGTGCGCGTCAAATTTATAGGCATTTTCTCATTTTGCAACAAATTCGTGAAACAGGTGAATTTTGATTCACTTAAACCAAATATGTATGCCTTATTGAAGGGTTTTTGATGCACCCTGTGTCATCCCCATCAACCCTCTGATTTATACTAATAGAAAAAGTGTGTTATGTGATACTTTTTCGGCAATATCATTGTGTCTTCTTTACAGGAGTACAAAAATTCACAAGAATTTTTTTTTTAAATAAGTTTGTTCTAAGAGGTTTCCAGTGTTGCATTTGTCATAGCTCATTTATTTTGATTAATGAAATTGTAATGGTCGACTATCAACCATGACAAAGTTCACATACTGGAATCTTCTTTGAATGAACTAATTAAAGAAAATTATAGAGAAGATACAAAGACCTTGCCAAAAAAGAACCACATGGCCCAGTTTCTTATTCAAAAAGTTCAGAAGATTGATGAGTATGGCAGAGGGCGCAACAAAACAATAAAAATCCTTCCAAAAAGCAAAAACATTTGGTAGAAGTGAATCAAACAAATTGAACTGTTTCAGGATTTTGTTGCCAAATATTTATATATCGCTTGAACTCCCATCAATGCAATCATAAATCATTGAGAATTATACATTTAGCATTGATATATACGCACATATAGAGGATATCCCAATTGAATCACATACAGAGTGTATCATAAGAAAGTGTTCACTCGAGTAAATCAACGAAGAATCAGAATTTGTGAAAATACTCAAACAGGTCGATTATTGGTGACAGGAACACATCACCTGGAATAAAAGCTAGTTTCTACTAGGAACCCCCTGCAGAGGGTTGCGACATCATTAGGAATTTGAATAGAAAGCACGAATGTATCTACTGATTCTAATTTGTATGAACCTGCTGTGTGTCTTTAAAAAGTCCCGATGATCCCGAAAAAACTGAATGAAACAGGAATTTGCTTACTGATCGTATGATTTGTATTGAAAGAAACATTTTTCAACAAACAGTATCAGTACAAATTAATCGAAAATGCTTGAAGTAATCACCATGCCACAATACAAATCGTTCTTGAAAATTATTTCGTAGATGCTGTAGCATTTCAGGAGTAGGTAACGTAGCGTTATTCTGCTACAGACGGTGCTATGAGGTCGTCTGAATCTGCAATTCTTGTTTTTCTATCTTGTGGTTTCAAGTGGCCTCATAGAAAAAATCAAGCAGTGTTAGATCCATCGATCGTGCAAGCCGCTTCACAAGATCCTATGACCTGTTCAACGTCCAGAAAATTCCCCTTACAGGTACAGCCTCACCTGAGCTGCAAAGAAGTACTGAGCTCCATCCTGCTGAAAGCAGAACTCCCCTTCTGAAAAGTTTCTATCTGCCTGTAAAACTTCGTTTTCGAGGAAATCCAGATACACATCGTCAGTGAGATATACAAGAAGGAAAGAAGGAACAATCAAGTGATCTTCCAAAATATCCATCCAGACATTGAGTTTCTGTAGATGTTGAGAATTTGCTCCCTAAAGAGGTGAGGATTTTCATATGACCAAAACCTACAATTATGTTTATGGACGTATTCCTTGCGGAAAAAGGTGCATTCATCGGAAAAAACCCAGGATTTTCAATTATTTCTTGAGAAATTATTTGGAAAAGTCCATTTAACGATCACCATCATCCTTCGTTTTGTTCTTGAACCAGTGTTAATTTGAACATTGGAACTCAGCCAGTTTCAAAATTTTCTTTTTGGCGCTCTTGTTCGCCCGAACAGAGTGAACGATGGCCATCACAGATCGATAATCGATTGACAAATGCCTGGGTCATTAATCTGTGTCATATAAATCAAAATTTTCCATAACGGGAAATCATAGAGATATAATTCAATCTCGATGGCTGAAATAATATACGTTGTCAAAATTCAGAAAATCACTGACGTAAGTTTTTAGGGGAAGGGAATTATGGCTTCGAACAAAACTTGGGGAAAATTATAAGATATAGGTTTGTTCATTCATTAGGTGTTCATATTTGCATCACATTGTCCCATAGTAAGGGAAAAGACTATTGTACACCTGATCAGAGTACTTATAGATTTGTTATGGTTTGAATATTTACAGTAGCAAGTAGCTCAACAAGAGCGCCAAAGCAATCTGACCTCACATCAGTGCTTTCTAAATTTCTCTTTTGATCATATTATCAAATAGATCATTTCTGTTAATTCTATCAGTACCATAAAAATTGTCCTGCAACTTTGTGAAGAATTCACTTTATCAACACAGACTGCAGGTACATACAAATTCGAATCCATGCATACAACTGTGCTAACCAATTTGGCTATTCAAATTACTCTCATGGGGTAGCAACCCTCTCTAGGGGGTTGCTAGTAGAAAAAAAATTGTATTCCCGATTATGTCTTTCTGTCAACCAAAATCGACGTATCTGAGTGTTCAGTGTTCTCACATATTATTTTTCTTTGTTATAAGTTATAGAGGGTCGACGATTCTGAATAAGACATCCTGTGTGTCTCACAGTTCACAGAAAATTAACCAAAACTCACAAGTCCGAAAAACGTGTATGAAAAATACCCTTCGAGTTCAAAGTGACATTCTTCGTCCTTCGAGCCGACCAAAAAAAAACACCAATAGCATCTCCGAACACATTTTCTCAAGGAAATCCACGAAAGAACCATCACTAATCGAAGTTAATCGATCTACCGACCCTGAGAAACAACAAGGAACGCACCCACGCCAGATTTTTTGTCCCATCCCATACGGATCGTCTTTCTGCGCGAAGGCCTCTTACCCATTGTACGTGCCGCAAAAAAACGCATGCCGTTATCTGGAGTCAATATTATGGGAAGTAGTTAAGGCCTCGTTAAACAACCCTTTAGGTTTTTTTTCGGCACGAGAATGACCGTTACACGGTCGTTTTTATTACCAAAACAAGACGCTTAGAAAATGATGGGGTCGTAAACGTTAAGGGACAGTTATCTCTTCAAACGCGTTAAAACTGCACGAAAAATTTTTGGGATCAGTCTTAGATTTAGCGTCGCGCGCGGATGGCGATTAACGCTTTCGTATGATTGAATTTATGATCGAGTGAAAATTTTATTCTGGAGTTTAGTTATAAGCATAATATATGATTTGGTTGGTGTACCTGAAATTTTGTGTGAAGAAATTAAAGTAAAGAAGGAATGTCCTTTCGAAAATTTCTCAAACTGGCTATATTGGAGCCTCTATTGGATCTGAGATGAGAAGAAGGTAAAGTTTCTTTCGAAGAATGAGTTGTTATTTTTGTCAGTCATTTACTCAGCTAAAGTTATGCTTGTTCTCTTCTACAAATTTAAGAAAGGACAAGATTCTATTTGAAATTAATAGGACCAATATTATTTTCGACTTGCATGTCCGGAAGCGAACCGTACAACCCTAAAAAAATTGTGAAACCTACATTTCCCTCTCTTCTCCCTTCTAAACACTTTACTTCCCCATTTTTATTGATTTCTTTAGATTTTGGTTATTACTGATAGTCATTTGGTTATAATCCAGACGTTTTACTTAATTAATTGTTGAACGTGAGTATTCAATGAAAGTGAACCAGTTTTCAACCGTGAATTCATATGATTTTTGATAAAAAGAGAATATGAACGGAGTCTCAGAGTCAGATTGAGAAGTATTTATTTCTACTTCACCGGAGCTGCACGAACAAGCTAAGAATATTTCCGACAATTTGTTACCAATAAAATAAGAAAAAACGCTACACAAAATGCTACGAAGTGTTCAATTAATGAAGAAAAACGGAGAAAACCAAAAATGTAACCGAAAATGCATAACTTTCTTATCTATCTGAAAGATAAAAATGTACACGCAGCTACAGTCTGATCAGAACACGCAATACTGAAAAACACTTTCAAAGTAAAGGAGAATGTTAATTTTGGCACTTTTCATAAAGTCCGAGCATTTTAAGGCAAGATTTTAGCGCAAGAACAATGCATTCAATTTTTGAGAGAAGCAGATAATTCAGATCATCTGATGATCAAGGTAGGAAACTGAAAATAATTTATTTTGACTTTTATTACGGTAGCATTTCAAAGTTTCAATTATCATAAGAATATATGGAGCTTATCATGGAGATTAATTGGGAAATATTAAAATTGAAGACATTGATAACAGGGGAGCTATATTGATAATATCCGTGCCCGATACGAAGAATATTATGAGGAGAATTTTTACAATTACCAATAGTCCAGTCAAAATGGACTAAATTATGATTCCAGTTTGCATTTATTCTCAACAAGCTGAATTTTTGTGCAGGCCTTGGAGGCATCATTACAAATGTCCTGTCAAAAGTCCCCATCGATTCCGCTTGGGTGTTGTTTTTTTTTCGAGGTCAGAGGTCACAAATTTTCGAATTTGGCGTATATATCTTAAACAATGTGAGCTACAAAAAAATGGTTTCAACAAAGTTTGTAGATCGTAAAATTGTCCACAAAAAAGATTTCAACACTTTTTCTTGTACGGTGTACTGTTCTCGAATTATAGCTATTTTAAACATAGAAAATAAGAATATGCACTTATACGTGGCCAGTATGCATCATCGGGTTAACCATTTGAACAAAAAATATTACAACATACCTACATCATCGATGGAGGATACTTGTTACATCGTGTTGTGTGGGATCGAGAGAACACATTTGAGGATATTTTGGACAAATATCTTCAGTACGTTCGCAGATACTTTGATCAAAACGTTACTATAATATTTGACGGTTACACTGATTATACAAAAATATCAAAGCTGCCGAACAACGTCGTTGAGCTCAGTGACGGCTCGTGCCCTGTAGGAGTGGGTCGGCCAGACCAAGCATATATAAAGATGTATAATAACTATTGTTTTCAGAGCCAAAATAAATATATTGAATGAATTTTAAGGGTCTTTAGGCTCGGATTTGGGAGTAAATGATTCGAATACTCTTTATTCTATGCCAAGCTTTCGCATTAATTTAATGCTTCTTCAGGGCTTCTACAAAAGAACAATAATATATAATTTATAGACAACCAATTTTAAAGCAAATCAACTCACTGAATGTGAGGTTTTACATGGATGACATCTGACACAAACGTTATAATTAATAAAAACAATGGAAAGTTAATTTTTGATTCCATAGGAATTCCTCACAAAACAAGTCATCTAAATCTATTTTAAAATTTCGTAAAATTCTTTTTGTTGATGCTCTTATTCTCAAATTCACAATCAATTAAAAACTCTAAGGTAACACAATGTCATTTTATTTTTTAAGGTTATGTTTTTTATTTCCTGGAAAACTAGTCTCTCACTTCTCTGTGTTCTTGATCTTCTTCATTCATCTACTGGGCCGTCATAAAAAGGTTTCATCTTTATCATTTCCAACAAATAACTGTATATTGAGCTTAATTTGTTTGTATCTGTCTTCTTGTTTATGGTTTTTTCTTCTTTGTTTATGTTTATCATCTCATGGATCAATCTTTTTTGATAATTTTTCTCTAATTTGAGTACCTCAACATCCTCAAAATTCACTTGATGGTCAAGATTATGTGCATGAGCAGCCAATGCACATCTCTCTGGGTATTTTCTTATGTCCGATCTATGCAGTGTCACTCTACTTTCTACCCATTGGGAGGTATGTCCTACATAACATTTGTCGCAAGTCTCACAATTTATTTTGTATACGACATTACTTTGGAAGGATGTTGGAATGGGGTCTTTGATTTTTGTGTACAATGACCTCACCGTTTTTTGATTTTGGACTGCAATTTTGATGTTATCCTCTCTGAACACATTCTTCAATTTCCCTTTCAAGTTGGTAACATTCGGATACGATGCATAACTTGTTCTATTTGTTGTCATATTTTGTTGTTCTGTTTGTTCGCTTTGAGTGGTACTATTAGCATATAGTAATTTTTTTAATCATACTGTTGGGATAATCATTTTCTTTAAGAATTTGTTGTAATTTTTTAATCCTTCTTCTATGTATGATTTATGACATATTTTTGATATCCTCCTTTTCATTTGGTTTATTGTGTTTATTTTTACATTTATGGCATGGTCCGAGTGGAAATGAATAATTTTGTCTGAATGTGTGTCCTTTCTATACCATTTTAATTTTACTTTATTATCCTGTCTATATGCTCTAGTGTCTAGGAAGGGTACTGAGTGGTGGAGATCTTCTGTTTCTAGTGTGAACTGTAAATCTGCACAAGCCGAGTTGAACAAGTCAAGTGTCAGTTGAATAAATGTTTCTGGTACTATCATCATGATGTCGTCCACAAATTTTTTTACGAATAAAATAGTATATGGCAATTTGGGTAAGATTGAGTCCAAGTGATGGTCCATAACATACTGTGCCAGAATAGGGGACAACTTTGAGCCCATCGCGCATCCGAAAATTTGTTGATAAAATTCTCCCTGAAACGTGCAGTCATTATTTTCAAGAAGAAAAGTGACTATTTCCATAAATGAATTCATGTCCAAGCCCGTGTGCGGTCTTATATTGTTCCATTTAAGCTTTAGAATTTCGATGATTTTTTTCTTTGCTAAATTTCCGAACAAGTTGACAACGTCTAGTGATATTTGTCTGTGGTCATCTGGTATCTCGAAGTCATTAATTTCCTGTGCATAATGAAAAGTGTCTTTTACGTAGTATCTATTGTCGGTATTATAAGCACTTTTTAGCGCATCCGTCACAAAACCCGACAGTGAATTCATTGGACTATTTACGCCAGAAATGATTGGTCTTAGTGGATGTCCTTCTTTATGTAATTTTGGATTTCCATAAATTCTAGGTGCTACGCCATTGTAAGTTATTATTTCTTTGGCCTGTTGAGGTGTTAAATATTTCTTCCGTTTTAACGTTTCAATGTATGCATTGCACTTTTTTTGAATGCCCTCTGTTGGGTCCCTAGGTAGCTTTCTGAAGTCCTTAGAATGAAGTATAGTTTTCATTTTTTCTTTGTATATTTGATGATCCATAATGACAGTTGTACCACCTTTGTCACTGTTTAAAACAACAAGGTCATCGTTGTTCTTTAGAAATTCTTTTGTCTCTCTAAACCATTTATTCGTTGGATTTGTATTTTGTACATCTTTATGTAAATAATTAGTAATAATGTTTGTTACTCTGGCTCTTTTAATATTTTTTTGGTCGCTTTCAACGCATTGGAGAATATACTCGGTGTCTGCTATTAGATTTTCAACATTTACATCTTTTTTTGTAGTTGGAATGTTGAACTTTGAATCCAAGGATAGGAGGTTTTGTACTGTTTTAGGTATTTGTTTATTGGATAGGTTTTTTATCCATTTTTCTTGTGTTTTTATGTATTGAATGTTGTCTCTACTTAGGTTTCTTATTTTCTTCAGGTTATCTTCCTTGATTTTGTGAAATTTTTTGTTATATGCTACATTGAGTCTTCTCTTGTATTCCACAAGTATGTTTTCTGGTAAATTTTATAATTTTACTTCTATTTCTTCTGTGTATTTTTGTGAGGAATTCCTATGGAATCAAAAATTAACTTTCCATTGTTTTTATTAATTATAACGTTTGTGTCAGATGTCATCCATGTAAAACCTCACATTCAGTGAGTTGATTTGTTTCAAAATTGGTTGTCTATAAATTATATATTATTGTTCTTTTGTAGAAGCCCTGAAGAAGCATTAAATTAATGCGAAAGCTTGGCATAGAATAAAGAGCATTCGAATCATTTACTCCCAAATCCGAGCCTAAAGACCCTTAAAATTCATTCAATATACATGTATATATATAATTCAGAAGCAATTTTCTTGAGATTAGAGCACTGGATTGAAATTAGGATTTCATCTTTTTTTTATTAACTGTCCAACAATTCATCTTAAAACTCAGTAAAATTAAAATCATATTCATCATGTTCTGAACGCTGTCAATTAGAATTATTCTAATAATGGAAAACCTGTTATCTACTAAAAAACTAATCAAATCACCGCAATTTGATACTACCTCTCTTACACTTGCCATCTGGATCACTCACATTCAACTTGTAACCGAAAACGAACGAAAACTCATACAACCCTAAGCCCTACACACTAACATCTTACTCCAAACTACTGACGACCTAGTCTTTGAAAAATGAACAAGTCGTGGGTTGCTGTTTTGCTATTTACAGTTACTAAGAATGAATTTTTGTGGTCAGAAAATCACGAAATTTATTCCATACAGTACGAATACACTTTTTTCTGAAATTGAAATAATATTCAAGTACTTATGATAATAGTCATTTGAGATTTGAGGGTGAAAATTTCAACTATTAACAGGATACGTGACAAAATTTTAAAAACATAATGATTTCTCTTTTAATCTAAAATTTAGGATAAACATATGAAGATGTCGGATATTGAATTACAATTTTTAATTTGATATTAGCAATAAACATCGATAATAATAAACAATTTCACCCGCCTGCCGTTTTACATAGGGACAGCCAAGGGATCTCGGCCGACCTCGCAAGTGTCACAGTCGAGGTATTGTAGAGTTCCATAATAGGAACTTCGAGCGACGTATGTGTTAGATGAAATCATAAACTGAAAGCTATGGTTCGGCTGGCTGAGCTGCGTTATTACGTATAAGGACAGATGCGGGAACGTGGAATAAAAATTATTTGAGGTGTTTGACCGAAATAATGTGTACTTCGATGTGTTGAGTGGAAATATGAGATATATAGAGGGCAGAGGAAAAGATACTAAGGAATTTCTCGAGATTTAAATATTGCTTTTAATTTTTCAAATAAGTTTCGATAAAAAAATATTTATTTTCACCATCTATTTTTCGGTTGCGGTTGGGTCGGCCCGGCCGACTCTGCCTAACCTGTCTGATATCGTTTTGATCGATCAATGACTGTTCTGACAAACCAATAGCAGTTTCTTGCTAATACAATAAATCTCGTTTGATTTCGATGTTATGTGAAGTATTTGCAGCTATCAATAATGTTGTGGGACAAGCTCAAAATGACGCCTCATTATTGAAACCGCAATTGAGCAATTCAGTAGCACCAATCCAACTATCGTTGTTATGGAAAATGTTGTTTTGTTAATAATCTTAACTGCACGAACACCTAGTGATAAGATCATTTACTTTTTGAACCTGGGAGAGCTCAAATTCAAACGAAAAATAAATTCTTCACCAAGTTCAACTGCATATTCAAAATGTCAGATTCATATATTATTTATGCATGCGATAACTGGCTGCGATACGACATCAGCAATTTCCGAAAGAGGCAAAAATACTGTATTCAAATTGTTTGAAAAAGTGAAGACTTAATTGATGGAGCAGAAGTATAAGTACAAATATTAACTCCTCAGCAGATGTTGTCTTCACCAATCGAATTCCTTTTCTTCTTGCACCAAAAAAAAATGGAATCGATAGACAAATACGAATATTTGAGTTTTGTGAAAAATACAAGAAACAAAAAGAGAGTTCAGTTATCTTGTCTACCTCCAGAATCTGCTTTGCCCTATCAACACTCGTTTCGTGTGTTCTGTCGAGTGCAAGTGTGGCTTGGCAATGAAATCCTGAAGATTGGGGCAGGAAATTGATGAATAATAGTTTGGAAGCAATCCAAAAAAAATTACTCAATACAATTTTCTGTAATTGCATAAAAGCTCCACAAAAAAATGTGGGTGCAGAAAAGTTGGATTGTATTGTTCATCGGTGTATGTACCAATTGTCAAGGCCAATTAACATTGAATCAAATGCAACAGATGAAGATTGTTTAGAAATTGATGAGGATATAATTGATATATCTCTCATCTTGGAGCAGTCCACACTGCTTTGTAGAAGAAAAGTTTTGAAACCTTTTTTGTAGACAATTTTATGATCTTCAAACTTTGTTTGAACGAATTTTCGATAACTCTCGTTGTCTAAAGATATACGCAGAAAACGCAAATTTGTGGCCTTTGACCTCGAATAAAAAAGAACGCACAAGCGGGATCGATGGGGATTTTCGACATATTAGGTATTTGTTATGACGTATTCAAAACCGGCAAAAAAATCCAGCTAGTTGGAATTAATGCAAACTGGAATGTCTATTTAGACTGGACTACAATAAAACAATTGAAACATTGAATCTAGTTGAAATATACAACAAATATATTTCCCTTCAACTCACCCACACTCCTCATAATCGAATGTACATTTTTTTACAAGAAAATTGCACAAGACAACCGATCGAAAAAATACATTCAGCAAAATTACTTGCAAAATAGCAACTTTTATAAAACTGCCTGAACCACCTATAAAGGGTGAGTATTTGACCACTGCGTTAGTTTTAACCAAAGATTCTTGACGTCAAAAGAAACATTTTCTTCCTATAACATTTTTCCAAATTTGGCCCAGTTCATTTGGCCCAGGTGTTGAAATTTAATGAAAAAAATGCATTTTCACCTGTTTTAGTCAAACGACAGTATCAATTGAAATGATCTCTTGTAGAAGGTTCTTGATAACAGTCATGCATTT
Organism: Micraspis discolor; assembly: GCA_030674115.1. Lineage (NCBI taxonomy): Eukaryota > Metazoa > Arthropoda > Insecta > Coleoptera > Coccinellidae > Micraspis > Micraspis discolor. The sequence continues at coordinate 496,811 of JARTUT010001317.1, read as the reverse complement.
TTTGGCATAGATATATTTATTCCATTTATTATGGGTTTCGCACTACTACTGCACAGATTGATTAAATTGCATGAACAACAAATATCACTTGAACTCAAGGTCCATATCTTGTACTTCTGATGAAATCCTTCTGCATCTTTTTTCCTAAATTGCACCATTTTGAGTGAGTGAATCATTTTTTAGAGGAAAAATAATGTTTTTAGACAATTCAGATCAAAAAGTGGATGCTGTGGAAGGTAGGTAATTTTCATTTAAACTAAACTGCTTATTAAAATGCTTATGACTTTTTTACGCAGCTAAATATGGAAAAACGGTATGAGGAAAAGTATTTCTTTTGATCTCAATAACCCTTGGTTAAAATTAACGCAGTGATCAAAGACTCACCATGTATATACAGGACTTTGCTTTCGTCGTAGTTCTCCTAGTTAACTGATAGCTGATTTGATAACACTCAAAAGACATGTAGGCTGGAGTTTTTCTGCGGACAGAAGGCTATATTGATGATTGCTTATCCAATAAAATTAATATTTTACAAAAACTTTTTGCTATTCAAAAGCAGCAACCAAGCAGTAGTGAATGTAATCTACTGAATGAAATAACAGTGATATCAGATATTTCCAAGAACTCATCACCTTCATCCACTGAAATAAGTCATAATGTTAACAGAACATCAAACATCTATCAAATGCCTAAAAACTCTATTAAACGCCATTACAATTCTTAATTGTGCCTAAGGTATAATTAATATTTATTATTACAAGTCTTACCTAGATATTATTAATAATATTAATTAATTCATTAAAATTAAAAAATTTTATTTTAATTCAATGCGAAAAACAGATAAGCATTTGTTGCCCCTCAGCTGTTTAATGCCCTAGCAAAGCAAAAAATGGAAGAAATACATTTTTTCTGCTCCCGAAACACAATGTACTATTTTTTATTTGCTAACTAAATATTGTAAGCCAAAAATTCAAAAGTTCAAAAGAATATATATATATATATATATATTTGCACTATTTTTTATTTGCTAACTAAATATTGTAAGCCAAAAGTTCAAAAGAATATATATATATGCACTATTGTCGGTTTAAATGTATTAACTTTTCAAAAATCTGAAAGCTTATGAGAAATAAAAAAGAGTACTCTAATCTAACCTTTTCTTGTCAATTCTATATTATGAGATAAACATTCTTTAGCATTACATGGTAAATATACAAATTTCACTAAAGAATGAATCAAGAAATAAATGAATATTTCGTAATTATTTTTGATGAATTCAGAAATCGATAAAAAAAATGCAGGGTCTAACAGAACGAAAGTAGCTCATGATTGCTTAGTTTATTCCAACCGATTTTTATGAAATCTGCGAAATATTAGCCAACATGAAAGAATTATTAAAGGGGAGCTTAAATCTGGCGAAATTTTGCAAAACAAAGAGTTTTTAATATTAATCATTACAAGTCTTACCTAACATTAATAAAATTAAATGATTTATTGAGCTAAATGTTTTTTTTTTTATTCAATGCGAGACAAAAAACAGTTATGTGTCACACCGTCAGAAAGGCATTTGTTGCCCCTCAGCTGTTTAATGCCCTAGCGAAGCAAAAAATGGAAGAAATACATTTTTTCTGCTCTCGATACACAATGTACTATTGTCGGTTTAAATGTATTAACTTTTCAAATATCTGAAAGCTTATAAGAAATAAAAAAGACTACTCTAATCTAACTTTTTCTTGTCAGTTTTATATTATGAGATATTCTTTAGCATTTCATGGTAAATATACAAATTTAACTAGGGAATGAATCAATAAATAAATGAAAATTTCGTAATTATTTTCGTTGAATTCATGGGATTTTTCAGTAAATCACAGAAATCGACAAAAAAAATGCATGGTAAAATATTGCTTCGCCATATAATCAAAAAATGTCACCTAGTTCACATTTTATGAATCGAATGATATTCTTAGATTGTCTCGGTGCTTTTTCTTTCATTTTCGACTTAAAATTTTCATGCCATTCAACAACTTCTATAAAACAATCAGTTATAAATAGGTACAACATGAAGACAAAATGCAAGAAGAAAAAAGCTATAAAAAAAGACGAAACCTTCAATCTTGCAATATAAATCAAATTTCATGTAGAAAGTTGACAGAAAGTAATACATTTTATCAATATAAGCATCAAATAATTCAAATTGAATTACGTGATATTTTCGCATCGATTTTCCGAAACAATGCATTATGTCGACACATAAATGCTATTGCGTGACTTATTTTGCATGTCAAGAGAAAACTCCATGTTATTGAATATACCAAGAATCTTCGTTGAAGCGAGCAACTACATTGAACTCTACTCCGTACGAAAAATAATCCGATAGTTTGAAAGAAATAATTTTAAATTTTTATAACGTTTATATCGGTAATTGTGTTCGATAATGTTCATTTCCAACGTTTATTCGAGTAATTTTGGATCGCATAAGAGCATATTCGATTCTCTTTGTTACAATCGATAATATGTTATTTATAATTTTAACTATGAAATTATCCTTAACTATTCTTCATGTTATTTATTTCAGCGGTGATTCAGAAAATTCTAGACATAAATCATATTCAATGTTCAACACCTCTCAACTGTTTTGGAAATATATAATTTTTCGCCCTGAAAGAAATGTACATAATTCATTAAATTTCGCTGTTCCACACCATAGAAAATGGAGTATACCTCGAGAAATAATTTTTTTATATTATTACAATAATTGATCGATTGGAAACTTACACTATTTTTCCAAATGTTATACCCTACTAATTCGAATGAATGGAAATTTCCAGACATACATCTAGTTAGCTGAATAGCTGAAACCAACTGACAGTAAATTTTGCACAGTGTGTTATCGAAATGCTAACGAAAAAAAAAATTATTTCAAATCCCAGAAATTTACGATTAAATTCAACGTAAAAGTCAAAACTCCCCTTGTATATCCAATATATCTAATAAATTTTCTAGTGTTTTTCAAATTTAATGGATAAACGATTAGGTGATGGAAATTCCAATATCCTAATCGGTCCCTAGACGAATTCCCTGTTCGAAGGATTATGAAATATGGTTGAAAAAAATGAGAAAAATGATCTAGAGCGAATAACGAGGGTTCTCCCCTTTTGAAATTCATGGGAAAAGAGAAATCCCGACCTCTACGAGCAGATGGGAACGTAACGATGGGCGTTAAAGATGGCCGCTAATCTGAGAAATATTAATATTATTAGTAAAGGGCACAACTTTATGCCTTTCCCGACAACTCATTTGATGAAGTTATATTTTTTTTAACGTTAGGCATAAAATAAATAATATTTTGGGCGGATTTAAATTCATTTTTGATCTGATCGTAGATAGCCGAATGGAGTCTTCATTTCACATAATGACCGGTTAAAACTGAAGATTTTTTCGGTAATATGAACAAGAGGAGGAAATTGAAATTAAGTACATATTATCAATAAATTCAAACAAATTATTATTTTCATTCAGTAATTTCACTATTCACTATTATACATATATCGTGATCAAACAATGCCATTCATTGGAGGAATAATTTCATTTAATGATGAAATAATTTTTCTCTAGTCCTTGTGAGTTCATACTTGGAAAAATTATCTTATAGGTTATTCAACATTCTCATTGAAACCATTAAATTTCAAAAAGATTAAAAATTAAGGTATAAAAAAGATTGAAGTAGAACATGGTTATCTAAGAAGGACAATCTATAGAATTCACCTACATACGAAGATTGCCTTTTATATTTTCGTATTGAACAACCCTAGTGCTACAATCTGCCAACTGACAGCTCTATCGTAATATTGACATTATTGGGATGTTACATACTCAGATCGTTTTAGTGTAAGAGCGCAATTTGTTTTGTTTACAGTAACTTAAAAGATTCATCTCACCCAAAAAATGGAACTAAATTGTCAACATTTTTGTGCGATTATGTTTTACAACTTTCGACGTGAATTAACTCAACAACAGTGCATCGATGAACCTAATTCAATCTATGGCGATGAAGTTCCATCAAGAAACACTGTTTATCGATGGTCGTAGTTCACTCCAAGAAGAATTTCATGTAGGTCGTCTAAAATCAGTTGTTCCGAAATCCATTGATGCTGTCCGCCAATTGATATTGCAAGATCGTCATGTGATCTACCGTGAGAATTAGAAAACCTTAGCAAACATTCAATATTACATGAACAATTGACCGTCAAATAATTTTGTTCGCGTTGTATCCCACATAATTTGTTAATCGCTCAGAAAAAGGTTCGTGTCGATTGGTCGAAAGAAATCCTCAAAAAATATGATCGCAGTGCTTCGAAGCACGTCTAAACAGCAGTCGACAGTATAGGTGTTTCGAGATGAGCCAAATCCAACAATAGTTGCTCGCCTCGAAGCACCTCCAAGCATATGGTTGCCTTTTTTTTGGGAAAAACTGGACATGTCGCAATCGCACCACTAAAAAAACGCAGAACACTCAATTATGAGTGGTACACAACCATCGCTCACTCTTCACTTCGACAATACGAGCTCTCACACATCGACTCAAACAATTGCATTGTTGAGCACTCAAATGAGTCATCCGCCGTTTAGTCCTGACTTGTCACCGAATGACTTCTTTTTATTCCTGTACGTAAAAAATAACATGAATTTTCCACGTTACGTTTTTCGACACCTGAAGAAGCGGTTGATGCGTTCAGAATGCATGTTTAGGAGATACCTCAGTCATAATGGCAAAAGTGTCTCTTGAAAAATTTTGATATAAACGATAATATTCCCGGAATGAATAAAAATTTGGAATGAGTCCATATCAGAATTACATTCAAGTTCACCGAATAATTAGCATTGAGTTGTATAGTCTTTGATTTCGTACATAGATGGAATACATTGAACTGACACAAATGTTTCACAGAAAATGTATTCCATCTATGCACGAAATCAGAGGCTATTCAAATCAATTACCAATGATTCTGTAAACTTGGATGTAATTCATATATGTAAGATTATGAAGGGAATATTATCCCTTATATCAAAATTTTCCGAGACACATTTTTCTTCAAAAATTGATCAAGGATTGAAGGAATGAAAAAAATTTCGAAATCTCGTGACCATAAAAAGGAAATAATAGAAAAATAAAAAAGGGTAAGTTATTTTCTACTCCTAATAATGAAGCTAGGTGGTTGAAGAACTTCCTGGATGAAACGGCTATGCATTTAATCGAATGTGTGGAACTTAATTTCCATTCGATTTTCAAAACAGATAAGAATAATTCAAAACCACAAATTCGTCAACACCTTCAGAAGGGGGTAACTTGGAGAGGAAGGCGATTTCGAAAAATTTTGAAAGTAATTACCCCATCAATTTTCTTAATGTTCTTCGAATTCATTTACAGACACCCTGTATAAATATCCTAACCAAACATTCCCTTTATACGGAAGACAAAATACCAATCACACACAGAGCCAGAGATTTACCAACCTTGAAAATCTTTGCGGTAACGCTACTCTTTATCGCTAGGTGAAGGAAATAGCCCGAAATCTAATGGATACTCGATTGTAACTAAACCACAGTATAGATACCAACTAGTAGTCGCACTCCGTGGATTTTCTTACACCAAGTCTGGATTCGCGCATCTCGCAGGGATTCTAACCTCGAATTTTGGTCCTTGTTCATTGTTTTCATCAATAATTCTAAGATGTCTGGTATAATGTCATTATTATTATTTAAGAAATCTTAAATAATTCCTTTGTATAATTATTTCATTTAATATTTAGAAGAATAAAATTTTTTTGAGATCTATTTAAAATTCAAAGAAGTTGAAGAAAAAAATACAACCTAACCTATAATTCAGTGGAATTTCTTCGACTCAAAATCTACCATGAACCAGCAAAGCTCATTAATTTTATCATTTATTTTCATTCCAGTAAGTGTTTTGCTTCAATTTGGTGTTATTTTCAAATTGATTCCAAAATTATTAACAATTGTAGCGTATACAACTGCAAAAACAATAGTTTCAATAATCCCAAACTTTCTTTTTTCTCAATACCATTAGACACCACAGGTGAGTGATACATATATTATTGTAATAAAAGTTGTTTATTAAAAGCTACGTTATTTGAGTAGTGCTTCATTAAATTATTTGAAATATCAGGAACCAATGGAATTTTAGGAGGTTTACGCCTACTGTCGTCATTTCTTTACGATTATTTGAGATATCAGGAACCAAGGGAATTTTAGCAGATATACGCCTACAGCAGACTTAGTATAGTCGTCATTTCCTTACGATTAGTTGAAATATCAGGAACCAATGTAATTTCAGGAGGTTTACGCCTGCTGCATGCGTATGCAGAAGAGTGAAATTTTTTCAGATAAATATTTGAGTGTGTATCTATATGATTTTTAATTTTATAAATAATAATAACAATAATATAATATATACATATATAACAATAATTCAATAGGTTTTTTATTTTTTTCTCTCCATAATAAGGGAACCCTTTTTAAAGAACACTCAGCATATTAAGCGCAGGGGAGTATTTACGGAAGCTGTACTGGGTGTAATTAATCCTCCCCCAGGAAAGAGTTTTTTCACGCTGAATCTTTTTCGAATGGGAACGGGATCTAACCCCCCTTCCCCCTTTTCCTGCTTTTCACTCAAGATCAGTTCAGGTCCCTCGCTAAAACTTGCCACTAATTCTAGAATTCCATAATCAAATCCCTCTTTTCATAAATTGACTATAGTAAAAAATAGTATCAGTTCAAACTAAATCATCAGAGAATTCATTAAAAAAAATTGTTCGAAACAATTCAATACAAAAAAAAAAAGTTATTTTTCATGGACTCGAAGATTAAGTAAATATTGAGGATTTGATATTAAACACATTCGATGCTTTCAACCACCAACTACTTGTTTTTCCATATAATAACTACTCTTCAACTCAATCTTCGTTTAGAAAAATTTTAATGAGTCATTTCACTTACAAATCTAAGGTACCTGTGATTTTTAACACATTTCAAAAAGTTTCTGAGGCTGTTCCTGAGTAAATTTTTAGTTAATTACAACACTAATTACTGTTTCTCTCAAAGTGATATTAAAACCACAATAAAACAATATATCTTTTATTGAATGCGGTCTGTTAATGAGGAAATGTGATTACATTAACGGTTACATTATAAGCGGAGTCATAATTTTTATATAAATATAGACTAAACAATGGTCCATACACTCTAAATATTACTATGAAAACTTATTACCAGCTTAAATCAAAATATTTAAGTTTTCTGATAACGCAAATAACCTTTTCTAATCAATTTTTAAATTCGCGGTCGATGAGATTAGATGCGCAGGGAGGAATGGGCGAGTTCCCTTTGGTGTAAGCGATTTCAGTTCAAAATCCATGGGGTGCGACTACTGTTTGGTCCCTATACTGTGACTGAACGTCCTGGATGTTCGAACAGTTCATGAATACAACGAGTTCGCAAAAGCTCCCGATCTCAAGTCAGTGCTTCTCAATTTACTTTAATAAATTATTTTTCACCTAGTTTTCTATGTTTTGACTTTATTAACGAAACCCTTATTAACAAACCCTGTAACTCAAAAGCAAATAGAATCTCGTTTTATTTAGATTTTTGAATTAATGTGTTATCTACGAGTTTTTATCATAATTTGAATGCATTATATGAATACTAAAGTACTTGAATATATGTGTCAATATAAGTAACAAATATTTTATCACATAATGAAAGAAATAGTCAGTTTATATGTCCCCTACAAAATAAGTTGCAAGATTTGTTAATTAAGTCATCGATAAGCTTAATTAAAAATTTCTACAATAGATCTACAACAAATTACTAATTAATATCCTGAGTAACCTCGACGAGATATATCAGAACTTCTTCGATTGCAAAAAGACTAAGATGCATTCATCCTCTTTCTTGTGAGAAAGTGTCTTTCTTATGCAATTCCATCCAAGATTACAACTTTTAAACGTATTCTCAGCAAAACCATCAGACAGGGATATTTTGCTAGATCCGACAGACAGTATATGGAGAGGAACTTAATTCGCCAAATTCCATCTTTTACGAGTCTCCAAGTTTAGCGGGAATGATAGACATCTAGCTTCTAGGGGGCTGACAGTTTCTTGATGAGTGATAATAAAGAAATAATTTTTGCTCAGTTTGGACTATTAATGATTGCAGCGTTCAATATTTGCGGAGGCTTCGATTTTGTTCGTTGTCAAATTTCAAATTGCATAAAACTTAAGAGCATATTTCTGTACCGATAATATCATTACTTCGATTTAGATGATAACGAAATCATTCTATCAAAGTGGCTATATTTTCTTATCTTGAATGGTTTCTGTCCTTATCTGATAAAGGGTCTTTTAACAAGAAATTATGATTTTAATTCTGGCCACACCTACCACACGACAGCATTGACAGTTAGATTTTGACATGTTCTCTAGTAAATGCTTTGGCAATTGTTACAATGAATTCAATTTCGCTCAAAAAGCGCAATAAAATGTTTAAAACCCACTCTAAAAATGGTGGTTCTGTTGAAAATACATTCCGTGAAATTCATTATACTTTCCGACACCATAATCGACCTTCTGAGACCGCTATCAATAATTTGGTCACTAAATTTGAGTCAACGGGCTCGGTACAAAATGTGCAAACACCAACGCTGTTCGACTGAAAACATCGCAACCGTAAGCCACAGTGTTGAAGAAGATCTAAAGTTGCCAATTTCTCGACTTTCTCAACAACTGGGGTTATCCCAAACCACCACATGTAAAAGGATTCGGCTTTGAAGCCTTACAAGACTCAACTAGTGCAGGAATTGAAGCCGACCGACCATTCACATCGCTGTGAATCCGCTCAATTCCTTCTGGAGCAACCCACTGGTTTTATTTCATTTTTCCAGACGAAGCCCAGTTTCACTTGTCAGGGTACGTCAAACAAGCAAAGTTGCCGCATTTGGGCTTCAGAAATGTCACTATATGATACGCTATGTGGTCTGGAGGAGTGATTGGCCAGTTTTTTTTCGAAGATGTGGCTGTGAATGCGATAACGGTCAATGGATCACGCTATCGCGAGATGTTAACAACTCAATTTTGGCCTATCATTCAGTGGCTGCTCGTGACAATATAGTATGGTGAGGCACATATGAAAAAAAAATTAATAATGTATTATAATATATATATATAGGGTTTACGTGGCGAACAAAGTTTCTATAGTGAACTCTACTTCGTCAGTTGCATAATAAATATATTAAAAAAATTTTCCTCACTAATGCTTGGAATTTTTGATGAATCCTCAAATTATTTATATACATATTACTTTATTTTATTCAGCAAAAAAAGCCATTAATTTAATTGTCCCAATATATTATGAGCTTATTTTTCGATATACTAAATTGCTCAAAAATATAAAAACCAATATTATGCAGCTGTACAGCAAGAACCAACGTGGAGGTGTAGAGCATTCCTGCCACGTGTGGGATGGGAATGAAGGAAATCGGATAAGATCAAGTTGGAAATTTTCAAAATAACGAAATAAACTCTAAATAAATGAAATAAACTCTGAAAAAAATTAACACTGAATAAAAAAATTTAAAAAAAGTGTAAAGTAGGATATATTCTGAAAGTTATAAATGAATATTATTCTGAATTGAGTTCTCAATATTAAAATTTCTTGTAAATCAATGGAATTCTACGATTTTTCTGATCAGCGAAATGAACTATAACCTTGTCAATAAAAATATTTTCGTCCTGCGATTTTATGAATCCTTTTTCGATAGAAATTTTAGCCATATTACTCAGCCGCGCCTGTCCAGTTGTATTCCTAATATAATTTTTAATCCTTTTCAACGCGGATAAACTTCATTCTGTGGAAGCAGTTGTCAAATTTTCCGAATTTTGAAGATAAAAATTGAAATAGATCATCAGCAGAATGCCCAGAACTAACATCATAAAATCCCATGAAGCGCTCAACAAGTTGGTCATCTATTACATAACGAAAAATGACTGATAACTGGGAATGACAGCTTATGTCAGTTGTTTCATCAACTTGCCAAGAAAAAAACAATGATCGTGAAATTTCGTCCTCGATTTGTTTATTCACAACAAAAGCAACCGAATCAATTAATTCATTTTTAATGGTTTTAGATGTACCAGAGAATAACGATTTACTGTTGGTGTCATTTTCTAAAAAGGTTTTTAAATTCGAGTCAAATTTACTAACAAGAACTACCAATTCTTTGAAATTTCCGCGATTTAAAGACTCATTCGATTCAAAGTGCCCCCATAAAAGGTAACTCTTGCGTGCAGAGGTGCATCGTAATATCTATTAAACTTCTTAGTATTTGTCGATTTTCTTTGACTTTAGCATTGAAATTTTCAATTTACATTTGACGCTCATTGTCTATTGCTGTGGCGATATTTTGTTTTGCAATTAGATGAAATATGCTGAGCACTTTCGTTGTGTAGCGATAGACCCCGAGATACATTTTTCAAATCACTCAAACCACTTTTCGACCAAACTCTGTCGGAATTTCCATTAGTTGCTGAGAATAAAATGCACGGCCAACAAAATATTTTTTTCAAAGTAATACTTCCAGTAAGCCAGTCGTACTTGTCATACCACGTATTTTGGAATCTCCGATTTGATTTACCAACCCCACCACTAAACACTAGAGATTTCCTCAAATCTGGAACAGGTTGCTTAACTTCCTTAATTAAATATAATTTATCATCATACGAATGAGTCGAAAAATGTTGCTTATTTATTAAAAAATTAACAATATCACAAGTACACTGAACATGTTCCTTAGGAATTTCAAAAGATTTACTATTACTAGGTCCCGCTGAATCCATTTCGCGATCTGGTAGTCACTTTCGATAAAAAAGATTTATATTTCAGAAAAAATTCACCTGAAAAAGATTATAATCATACGCGATACACAGCAAACGCGAACCTCTAAATAACGACAAAGTGAACTAACCCTATTTCTCTATTTCCCGTTTCCCGATTAACTCGAATAAAAACCTGATTCCAGCCTCTAATTCCTCGAGAAGCTGCCTTCAAAGCCGTAGATATGTTCTCACCGCTTCGACGCAGATAACCCGCTGGACATAAACGAAACGATCTCAGATCGGCTAAGATCGCGCAGAGGCCAGCCTCGGATTAGTCCTAGAACGGCTTTCCATTACGTTCTCCAACCGTTTATTCAAAGAGGATTTGATTTTTTATGAATATACAAGGAACGTGAGATTGGGAAAAATATTGAGGAAAAAAGTGATGATGAAAGGGAATGAAGAAATATACGGTTCAGAATTTTTTTGACGAGGCACTGCCTCACCTGCCTCATAGGAAAAGCCGCCACTGCTATCATTGATGATATGAATATCACTGACATGTGGTTTCAACAAGACGGTGCAACTTGTTACACAGCCAATGAGACTATCAATTTATTGCAAACCAAATTTGCTGATTCACGAAGTTCAGCTGTTAAATGGCCAGCCAGATCGGGTGATTTAACACTACTGGATTATTTTTCTGAGGCTATCTTGAAGACAGAGTCTATATGGAGCCAATAAAATCGATTGCAGCCTTGAAACTCGAAATCTGTGATGTGAGAGTCCGACTAGACCCGATATTTTTCCGAAAAGTAATTAATAATTTCGATGAAAGACTTCTGTCAGGGTGGTAGTGGTGGACATTTGCAAGATATCATTTTTTATTCATAATTGACGAACTTTTATTTTTGTAATACAATAAAAATTTGAATCATCGTCATCAACATTTTTTTAAATTTTGTTTTAAAAAACAAATTTCTTGTTGAAAGACTCTTTAAAAATTCAACTTTATTTTTGATATATTTAAGGAAATATCGTCAACGAACTGATGAAATATATTTGGATATCAAAAGAATGAGGAGAGTAGAATAGCAGCAACATGTCAACAGAGACTAATCTTACTTGGCAAGTCTTACAAGAATGCTCCTTTTTCAATAATTTTGTGATCTATCTATACATTATTACGTTTTCAAGGTTTGCAATTCCGGCATTCTGTCTATTGTTGATCCTGAGTATGTTATTGTTTTATCGTGTTACTTTTTTCTCCCCATCAGGTATTCATATTAGAAAATTACATATATTTCATCAAAACCGTTCACAAGAAACAGGTACGCAAAAATTAATACTAGTCCATTTGCAACTGGCAAACACGTGCATTTTAAATTTCGATCCCTTTTATTACCAGCTTTGCTAGGCAATACTTACGAAACGCATACATATATTGGAGGAACCCTCGGATGAAAAAGATCCACTTCCGTAATGCGATCCTATCCTAGCCTTTCGTAAAAACACGATACAGGTGCAAATGGAACTGGATATAGGGCACTATAACCAGGCCGAAATTGGCCAGTGAGAGGCAGCAAAGTTATAAACAACCAGAAGGGATGTGCGTTCCGCAATTCAATCTCGAACGTAACCATTCAAAATCTCCTACATCCGTAGAAAGGGAGGATAACCTTTAGGTTCTGGGTTAGCGAGGAAATGACCAGATTGCATATTGAGAGAATATTTTTGATTTTTCGAATGAGACTTCTTATCGTGCGTCTTCTCTTGAGAAAACTTATTTCGTACGATATCAATAAACAACAATAAACGGAAGTAATTTTCATTTAATAAATATAATAAAGATGCTTTCTGTAAGACAATTGATAGTGCCGATACGTGATCGGTAGGCACCATTTTAACAGTTTCATAGCAGTGAAATGACAATGTTGCCAGTTACCTATATTGCAGTTAGCATACATTGAATATACATTCATCTAACCTATGTAGTATATGTAGTAAAAGAAATGATTTATAATGAATTTTTCATTCAATCAAGAGCAAGCAATCACAGAAGTTGAAGTTAAAATTTATTATTTTCGTTAAAATTTACGTTCCGTCTCGACTCAAAATAGTTATTTATGTACCTAGTGCGTTATATGGATCCTAACGCCCGGAGGGAAACATTCGGCCCGAGGGCCTTTGGCCCGAGGGATGAATGTTGCCCGATGGGCGTTAGGATCTATTAACGCTCGTAGTGCATACAAGATTTTATTTTTCTCGAATATATCATTTAATTACAATAAAATTCGATTGCTCCTATGATTTTTTTTCCATTTAAATTTCAGTAGTAACCATGGCATTTGTTAATATTTTGAAGTTCGTTATTGCTGTCATCATTTTATTAAGTGAATGTCATTACTGTTTTCGTTGTGAAGATTTAAAGAAATAAAAGAAATGAATAGCAATTTGCCAAATAATATAATTGAAAATGCAGCCAAAGCTGCAAATAATTTATTACCAGAAAAATCCAGACTCGTCTACGACAAGGATTATGAAACATTCCATCAATTCAAGATATATTCCGAAGAAATCCAAAGTTTTGACAGCAAAACAAGTTCATACATTCATCAATGAAGCTTCTGATAAAATTCATCTTCTTCATAAAGTAGTTCTAAAAATGGGTGTTTTTGGAGGACTACGGAGAGATGAATTAGTGAAAATGTCTATCAAAAATATAGAAGATAAGGGTAGCTGTTTACTTGTTAAAATACCCGAAACTAAAATCGGTATTTCAAAAGGATTTAGCATTGTAGAGGAAGAAAACATAGGAGCTTTGGGGCTGGTCAGAAAATATATATCCTTGAGACCCAGTGGAGGGAAGAATCCTAGATTTTTCCTCACGTTCCGAATTGGTCGGTGCACCATCCAACCTCTTGGCAAAAATACCATAGGAAGTGTGCCTTCGATGATTGCCAAATACTTAAAATTGGATAATGCAAATGAATATACAGGACATTGTTTGAGACGGACTTCAGCAACTCTTTTAACTGAGGCTGGTGCATCATATGAAAAGTTAAAAATACACGGAAGACGCAAGAGTGCATCTGTGGCGGAAGGTTACATAGAGCAGAGCATTTTTTCCAAAAACAAAATATCGACGATGATTGTGAATTCGGTAACAGATTCTCATGAATTCTCTAGTGGTTCTCTTGTGAACGAACTTCCAAGTACTTGTGGTCAAGTTTTCGCTCTTCAGGTTTCGAAAACATCCCAAGATTCACGATGGAAGAATTTTTCCGGGAAATTCGAAAACTGCACTTTTAATTTTAATTAAGAAAGACTTTGTTTTCGTTTGTTGAGTTGTCGTTGTTTTAGTATTAAAATTCTGCGAAATAAATAATTTCTTTCTAGCTTCTTTTGCTTCTCGCACAACGAGCGGGCGTTATGATCCAAAATGTCCGCTAAAATGCCCACGGGCGTAATGAGTGTATTTATAGCAACCCTTTCTAAGGTAAAATAAACATATAATGTACAAGTGAAAAATAAAAACTTTTTAGTGGCCGTCGAAAAAAAAAACTAGAAGAAATATCTCATTTTCTGGAACTGCTCGAAATTTTTTGTACCAACGCAAAATTTTGTGTAAAATCATTCATATAAATAAAAGTAGGCTAGATAAAACAATAATCACAAAGTTTTATGTATAATTTAGATGTGGAAGCAGCATAGAATCATCCCTATTAGAGATAGTAGAATAATGGTTAGTTTTCAACAGAATGAAATAAACAAATACGGAAAGGAGTAATATGTTATCAAATCTCGGGAAGCTATTATTCAAATAAACGCTGTTTTCGAATAATCGTTATGTAAATATTCTCAGATGTGACCACCTGAGCAAGTTTCTTGTAGTCAACGTTTATTAATCGAAGATGAAAAAATAAGTGATGAATAATTTTATGAAATCAATAAGTCATGGTTTCTGTGAAAGATAACCAAAATTTAATTTATAATAGGAAAAATTGTTATCACAGTAATTCTGAAAAAATTTCTTGATGAAGTAATTGTGAAAGTTATTGAACGTTGAACTTCTATAAAATTGCATACTAAGTATAAGATACTCGATCCAAATGTTTCAAGAACATTTGAAGTATACACTTTGGCGAATGCGCCAGTATAGTCACAAACTCTGTAAGAATTATGATAACTGTAGAATTATTATTTGGGCAATCACAACCATCTGCTATTGTTCTTGCCACCCACGTTTCGACAGATATGTTTTGTCGTTTTCAAGGTAAAAAATTTGGTTCTGAACAAGCTGACGACAATATTTGAAAATCTTTTACCTTGAAAACGACGGAGGATGTCGGTCGAAACATTAATAGTAAGTATAAAATTGATTTCAACGTCTCCGAAATCAAATATAGAATTGAGGTGAAGACTTTTTCAGATCCAGGATACATTTTTTCCGGAATTTGAAAAGTCGATTTTCGTCTGAAGAAGCCTCAACCTAATTTTATAATTAATAGTAAGAACAATAAGAGATACGACGGTTGTCTCTTATATTTTGGGATAAGAGAACTAAAACAAATATTAATGATCGAAAATAATTTTATTGTTATTCAAAATATTCCCCATTAGGATCTATACACTTCTGCATGCTTTTCAAACAATTGTCGAAACACTCTTGCCACTATGATTGAGGTATCTCAAAAACATGCATTCTGAACGCATAAACCGCTCCTTCAGGTGTCGAAAAACGTGGATCTCTCATTTTAATTTCTTCGTACAGGAATAAAAAAAATTCATTTGGTGCCAAGTCAGGACTATACGGCAGATGACTCATCAAATCAATGTTTTGAGTGCTCAAAAATGCATTTGTTAGAGCCACGATCGTTTTTTGGAGCAATTCTTTCGACCAATCGACACGAGCCTTTTTTGAGCGATCAACAAATTTTGTGGGATCCAACGCGAACAAATTTCTTTGACGGTCAAATGTTCATGCAATATTGAATGTAAGCTAGGTCCACTAATGCCTGAGGTTGTCACGATAGGTCACATGACTAGCTTGCAATATCAGTTGGCGGAACTGATTTTGGACGACCTTCATGAAATTCGTCTTGAAGTGAACTACGACCTGGGTTGGATTCACCATATCATCGATAAACAGTGGGTCTTGACGGAGCTTCATCACCAAAAATGGAATATATAAAATATATAATAATTCTACACGATTTCTATCATCGAAAATTTTCATCAGCAAGAAATAAATGTTTATATATTATATATTCATTTCAAATTCTTATTCAATAACTCTCAGTGCTTAGTTAAGAAAATATATACTTTTACTTAAACCACGAAAGTTCCATCTGTTAAATCTGTGCGATTAAATATTACTAATATAAAGCTGTAGAAAAGACATGATTATAAACTGGTAGAAGCAATAAATTATGATAATTATCACCCATTCGCTCAGTGTATCCAACCCAATCTTAACCTGAGCTGCCCATGAATATACCGTGAGTTAAGTAACAGGCACCAGCTGTAACATATTCCGTAGGATATAGGGTAAAACCCATTCGAATACTCCATATCATATATTCATGGTTTCAACCGTAAAATGATCTTCTTCCGCGTTTCATAATGTGACATCCCCCTGTCAGTAAAAAAAAATATGTAACCGCGCCACCTTCCTCATTCAGACATGGAAATATATACTCGAGTTGCTAAGATGTACACAATGTATATCATTTTAGTGTCCAATATATTCCGAGCCAGAAATGGCGCATGGAAAGAACAAGGGGAAAGTAATATGGGATAGGGGTTCAGAATATTCAATTTATTTCACATAATTACAGCAAAAATTTATGCAAATAACCGATTCCGCATAACAGACTTTAGTGCTTTCATGCCATCAAGCTTTACAACGATATATCATTCCAATTTGAAAAATAAAAAGAGCAATAACACTCATTCGTGGCCATCATATACTACAGAAACTAAATAAAAATGCAGGGAGGCATAGAAGTGGGGTCAAGTGGGTTTGTTTGCCTTCCTGTGCGATCATTCTGGTAGAACAGGCCAAATGTCCGTTATATTCGAAATTCGAGACGAAAATGGTTTCAGTCGATTGGGGTCGACCTCCAAATGAAGAATAGAGGGTCAAACTTGTGTTTGACCATCCGTGCAGTGATACTCCTTATTACCAAATCTTTGTTTTTAATTATTTGATTTCTCCCAAAATATCAGGAAAATATAAACGAAATTATGAATGGATATCGAGGATATTGTTGTTGAATATCCTTGAAATTTAGCTTTCTACCATATAATTTCAAAGGGCTTCCCCATATTTGAGGACGTTTAATGATTTGATCAACAGGCATAAATTGCGATAATTTATGATCTTCAAAGTAACAACAAATTTAATCACCCAATTTGTCAGAATGCAAAATAAAGGGTCTGTCTTCAAGAACTTTGTTTTTTGAAACTACAAATGTTGATGATGATAATTTAAATAAAAGTTCTGCAATTATGAATGAAAAATGATATCTGGCAAATGTCCACCATGGTCACACTTTTGGGCAAAATGTCGGGTCTATTTCAGCACAGACTTTGAGTTTTGAGGTAGCAATCAAAAAAATAATCCAGTGGTTTAAATCACACGATCTGGCCGGTCATTTAACATCTGAATTTCGTGAAATTGTGCGATCAGCAAATTTGGTTTGCAATGAATCGATCGTGTCATTACCTGTGTAAAAACTGGCGCCGTCTTATTGAAACCATATCTCACTGGTATCATGTAATCAAAAATAGAGTTGTTAACATCTCGCGATAGCGTCATCCATTGACATTTACCGCATTTCCAGCCACCATACAGTGACTCGTTGAGCATACAAAGGTTTTTCAATAATCGCTCTAGGATTTTCAGAAGCCCAAATGCGGCAATTTTGCTCGTTGACGTACCCTGACAAGCTAAAATGTGCTTCGTCTGAAAAAATGATTAGAATTGAGCGAACCTACGGCGTGGTGAATGGCCGGTCGGCTTCAATTCCTGCACTAGTTGAATCTTGCAAGGTTTCAAAGCCAAATCCATATGAAAAATTAGCCATGTGATGGTTTGGGATAACCCCAGTTGTTAAGAACGTCTAGAAATTGAAAAAGTTGGATATTCTTCAACACTGTGGCTCACGGCTGCGATCTTTTCAATTGAACTTCCCGGGCGAACACGCGTTGGCGTTGGAACATTTTGTACCGAGCCCGTCGATTCAAATTTTGCGACCAAATTCTTAATAGCGGTCTCAGAAAGTCGATTATGTTGTCTGAAAATATCACGAATTTCACGGAATGTATTTTCAACAAACTACTACTAATACGAATATGTCAAAAAACTAACTATCAATGCTATCATGTGGTAGGTGTGGTCACAATTAAAAAACAAAGTTCGTGTTGAAAGGCCTTTTTGGCGCTCTTGTTCACCTGAACAGAGTGCTTATCAATTTGCCCAAATGTCTGTGACTTTCAAATTTTTGGGCAAAAGTGGTATCAATCGTTTTGTTTGAACCTACTGATGAATAATCCGTAGTCAAAATCGATTCTGTCCGTCCGTCCGTTCCGTGAACACGATAACTCTCGAACGGATGAAGTTAGAGAGTTGAAACTTTCAGAATAGGTGTGAGGTATAAATATCTCGGCTAAGTTCGTTATTCGGTCAAATCGGCCGAATAGGTTCGGAAGTAACAAAAAAAAAATTTTTTTTCAAATGACACTGTTCAAATAAACATTTTTTTATGGTGCAGTTTTATCAGACGTATACAAAAATACCACTCTCGACTTCGACAAGCTAATAGTTCTGGAGATATGATTTTTCAAAATTTAAATAATTGTCAGGATAACAAGAAAAACATTTTTTTTACTCCACTTTGGGTGACCTTCAATAGATATGCTTAGTGATTCCTACAAAACATATTCTCGTTGATTATTTCGACCTTGTTGATTTGAACAGTTGACATGTTTTTGACAAATTAATACTTAGGAATATGTTACTTTCAAACAATTGAATAATTACTCGTAAGTGGTTTACAAGAGCGTCTAAGCCAACTGACCTCACGTCAGTGCTTTCTAAATTTTATATTTATTTCAAATTTTGTAAATAAGCATTAAGTTTTCTCAGGTACATTTCTAATACTTTCAAATTCCCAGAATTGCCACATGTATGAAAATTGGGCAACAGCTTTGTTATTTTAAATGGGACAACATGTATTTCTATTTTTTTCATAATTTCACATAATAAATAAAATTAATTCATATACTTTTCTATATCTATCTTTAACGGTGTTTGAGTTATAAATTATTTTCAAAAATTTTAAATCAAATTTGAGAATCACGAAAATATCTTCGGATCTTAGTATCAATTACCAATTTTCTATTCACAAAATTGTAAAAAACTCTTTCAAATGAAACATCCACCATACTTTTTTATTTTCAAAATAAAAAAAACCGACTACATATTTCAATACATTTCCCTATACCTGTCCTGTTTGGTGTTTGAGTTATCTGCGTTTATTGAATTTAAGATTCTTTGAACTAAAACTCAGGCAATCTGAAAAAACAAACTTGGTGTCTTATTTGAAGAAACAGAAATTTTTTAATTTTGTGTCTTGGCAATTGGTTATTTTATTTTGAGTATTTTGAATATAACTAACACCTGGGATTCAAAAACTATTATCTGAGATCATACCGAAAGTGGAACTGAAATACCGCATATTGAGCGAAATATAGCCGTATACACGAATTTGACTTTATATTTCAAAAAATAGTGCATTTATAAATATACCATACATATAAACATATATAACTATACTATACATATAAAACTGAAAAACCGTTGAAAAAAGATATCGGAAAAAACAGTGAATTAATCAATTTTTTTTTGGGGTATCATAAAAATACAAAAGAAACATTTTCTTCCTATAACATTATTCCAAATTTTTATTTGCTCAATGTGGTAACTTAAAATGACGCAGTGTTCAAAGACTTACCCTGTATATACCTTGGATAACCTAATATTCATATGAAAAATTCGAAATAACTTTAATTGAGTTCCCATAATAATTTAATAGGCCACCCACCTTGAAATACCTGATATAGGTTTGCTGATTCGTTCTCATTCATTATAGCGGTTGTTTTAGTATCATATTATGTCAGATTCCGGGAAAATTCTTGAAAACAAGATAGCAAAATCGCCTGAACTCACGTCATTGCTTTTTATTTTTTTTTCCTTTACATAATATCCATCATTACGAAAATCGACTCAGTTCTTGAGGTGAAAAAAACATATAATTTCGAGTTCAACAACCATAATTGAAACGTTGATGATACATGCGCCTGGAATACTTATCACTATGACCACTTACGATTTCGAGAGTCGACAACGAGCAATATATGGATTGAATGAATAAAATTCCTCCGTATTTTTCCTAAGAATATAAAAAAGCTCCAAACGTACGAAAACTAGCATGATTGTATCAAATTCATTTCCGGCACGTCCATAATTCTTCCATGCGTTGTGAAGGCGAATGCGTATATTTTTTCAATCATGAGCTGTGATAGAAGGAAATATTCGATCCTCGTGCGGCAATCACGTCGTCTTATTTCAGTATTACCACCCAGACGTGAACAAAGATCGATCCTTGAGGAACACCAAACGCGTGAGAGCGAAATTTCGTGATCATGGCTTCGTCCGGTCGAAGGTTTTCTCATTATTATTGGCCCGACGGCTATGGGCAAGAAAAAGGGGTCCGGTTATGGTAGTAAGACATCTGCGGCGTTCGACATGGCGGTAGAAACACCTGTCTTTTGGTGTTAGAATTTGGATTTGAATCGAGCCGCTAATGATGTTTCTGTTGGTTATAATTATAAGAATTGATAATTTGCTTATTATGGAATAATTAGTTTTGCTCACTAGAATCATTATTCTTTTTTGCAGATAAAATCATTCATAATCACCATTTTTGAAATATTTTAAGTTAAAAGGAATTGAATCCTATAATCATCTGATGAAACATGAGTGAGTGAATCATTTCTTAGGGGAAAAATAATGTTTTTAAACCATTCAGATTCAATAGTGGATGCTGTGGAAGGTAATTTTCATTCCAACTAAAGTGGACTACAGAGGGGTATTCGCCCAATGTGAAACCTTAAAATGCTTATAACTTTTTAACGCAGCTGAATATATATATATATTCTTTTGGCTTACAATATTTAGCTGGATATGGAAAAAAGATATGGAAAAAAATGTTTCATTTGATCTCAAGAATCTAGGGTTGCAATTAATGCAGTTGTCAAAGACTCACCCTGTGTAATCAGTCAGACTTCTTTTTCTCTACGTAATTTAGAGGAATATCAAGTTTCAAATCGATTGGGTGGATATTTTAAGTATCATTGGAGAACTTAAATTCATTGTGACGGTTGCTTCAATATCACACTGCTCCAGAGTACGGTAAAAAAAAACACAAAATGCGCGCAATCATTCCAAACCAGCGATTTTCCAATGTTTTTGAAGTGGAAAATGAAGCATGCCACTAGTTAATTTTGATTAGAATTTCTGGCGCATGTTATGGATTACAAATTATATCCGGCAGGAACAGTTGATCAGAATACTACTTACGCTGAGTTGTAGACACATTATTGAAGTTTTTCACTTAGAGTTGTTTATGATCGAATGGATCCTCAAATAAATTGTTGGTCTTCTACTACGCCTAGTTGGTAGGTACCGAAGCACTTGAGACAATTTCTCTAACCTACTCATTTGTAAATTTAAATTCTGAAAACGATGAATTCTGTAAAATCCCCATTCCGTCATGGTCAACGATTTTCATCGAATTTCTCCCAAAACAACGTGACAGAGGTCAAGGTCGATCTAAATCAACCAGAACATTCCAAACAGGTTACACGCAATCCGCTCGACATACTTCAATAGCCCACAGAACAAGATAAACTGGCCATAAAAACCAAAATGTCGGAGAGTGCGACATCCACGTGCAATCAGAAAACAGTATGTTTTAATTAGCCAAATTGCGCTTGTCAACTCTGTTTTAATTGACTGGGTCATCATGGATCCTATCAATTTTTTATGTGACCCCCTGAGATCGTACTTGTTTGTAACAACGCCGAAAATGAATAAATTATCGCTCGGATTCAGTCGGCGATACAGTTTAGTTGAACCTTCTGCATAAATTTGAATTTTCGTTTCATTAAAACCGCCATGATTTTTATGATGACGTGAGCCAGGTGTATGTGAATGGTCCTTCGAAAATCTATGACTATTTTCACGGATATTCAACATCCTAATTAAATTAATGATAGACAATGACTCTATCAGAATGCCAAACATAAAAAAAGTAAAATACCTTATAAACGTAGGCCGTTCAACGTTCAAGAAATGGAGGAATCATTAATTTATTCAGAAGAAGGTATAACGATGCAGACATTGTATAGTTTAGTTATACGTTTTTATTCTAGAATTAGATTCCAAATACCATTCAGGAGAGAACAAAGAGATAAAATTCAAAAATGCACTAACGTAGGTCAGAAGCTTTTGAGTGCCTGTTCTGGAAACTTTTTCCATACTGTGGAACATTGTGATACAAATACAGCTGCAAGTATGAATTTACAAAGCTATATTAACAATAAAAAATAACTAACTACTTATAGTTTTCCTTAAGTTTTGTTCAAAGCTCAAATTCTCTTCCCTTAAATGATCTACGTCAGTGCTTTTCTAAATTTTGACAAATATTCACTGTAAATGAATCATAACGATTGATTTTCCCCAACGAAAACCGCATTAGTAATTCTGACCAATGTCAATCGAATCTGAAAGCATCGGATCGGGCATTGAAATTTCAGAAGGTTTTCTTGATATTTATAAGTAAATGTAAAATAATTATATCTTCAGGTGGATGAAAGTTATGACAATGAAATTCCAGAATATGTTAAATATCTATAACGTACATACATATAAAATGTTTTGTTTAAATAAATGTTATGAAGTATAAAGTATTGAAAAATTTTTTTTCGGGAATTTTTCAAAAATTTTGCAGCGCGTCGATTTCTGGAAAATTTTCGTATTAGTTTCAACCTAATTCATATATCTTACAGGTTACAACTTGATCCGATAGACATTGTTGAAGTTATAGGGAAACAACATTTCAGATGCTCATAACTCCTGAACCATTCGACGGATTTGGCTCCATTACAAACTTGACAGAGATATTTGGATAGTTAACCTATTTTGTAATTATGAAATCTCCTTCGCAAGATAGAGATCAAACGGCTGAACGGACATGTACATCGGCAGATCCTACTTATATTATTTGCTTTAGAACCTTCAGAAACTCGATCTGTTGAGCCAGATGAAGTCGATTTCACCAACTTGCCAGTATATTTTGGAAACCTCTTGAACATATCTGAAGACTAATGTACAATTTTGATACCTTCTGCACATTTATACAGTTCAAAAAAACCTTTCATACAGTAGAGACTGTAGATTTTCGAAATCTTACGGTTTGATGAAGACTCCTTTTCGTTTCTGGAGCTTTCCGTTGTTTCACGAAGGCCTTTATACTGTTCGTAAGAGCTCCGTATATTTCGGGAATCTGTACATTTTGGATTTTGGTAGATTTCGAAGGCGCTCTGTGTATTTTGAGAACCCCTTGTACATTTCACAAGCCCTCGTACATTTCCAAGGCACACAAAAAATGAAAGGACTATAGGTGTAGATTGTGATTTACGAAATTTGTTGTTTTGATGAATTTGAGTTGACCAAACCCCAGGTATCTTTCGGAAGCCTTGTGTAAAGTCCAGAAAAATTTCCTGTTTATAAGTAGGATTGACGTGAATATGTAAAATTTCTTGATGCACTCATTACATTTCTAAAGCCTCAGAAATAAAATATTGAAAAGCACTTTTCATAAGCAGAATCGACCGACAAGTAAGAACTGTTATTTGTGATTCACAAAATTTGTTTTGGTTAAGCACCCTGTAGTTTTGAAAGCCATACAGATATTAACGGAAAGAGGGACATGAAGAATCGACCAAATTACACAACCTCTCAGAGGAGAGATTCTCTATTTTAAGAATAAAATAGAGAATCAGTTTCAAAATTGGATTCAGAGTCATCATTTAGCTAGACCTTCTTGTAAAAAAGTTAAGGTTAATAAATGACCAATTTACAGGGTTTTGTAAAAATTATTTATCCGGATTGTGAAAAGGCGTAGAAAACACTGTTCAACAGAGAAGATTGCAAAAAATGAGTAGATAATAGTCGGTGGAGAGCTTCATGTAGGCGATAAATATCCCAAGGAAATTTATTTTCATTTCAGAATTTGTTACAAATTGTTTCTGAGGTCGCAGGTTGACGGCAAAGGATCATCAAAACATTTTTCTCCCCCTTCAAAACCCGCTACTAGCTCACAAAATTTTCTACATTTTTCGTCCTCAACAATCCCCATTTCTGTGACCATTATATATCATATCCGATCCTACCCTCATTGCGGTAATTATTTATATGGCTAAAATTTGGTATGTTGTTGATCAAGTCTCCATTGTACCAAATGGGATTCCTGTGACATATATATATAAATGGTATACAACAAATTGTATTCAACCACAAGAAAGGAGCTCTTTGCCGAGAAGGAAGACTAGTAATTTCATAAACTAATTGGCCTGGGGCAATGGAAAGAGTCTGTTATGAGTGCCATGGTATTGTGTATGGATCGAAAAAGCTGAAAAACTTGTATGGTCTACAAGAGTATCAATAGTGGGAAATTAATTTGAAATAGAAATTCCCAAAAACCTCTGAAAGAAACACTATGTTTGTGTGAGCAGAAAATCAAGTGGTGCATACACAGTTCCTCAACAGAAAGCTCCTACAACTACCACGATCTATTGTCAGACCAATGAAAGAATGTCCAGAGATAACGAGTCTAGAACTATATATTTCTGAAACCAAGACAGATATCAGCCAAAACAACTAAAAAGTCGAAAAATTCATCAACACCAATCACAAACATGATAGAATAAAAGTTTCTCATCTGCAAGGCTGAGACGTTCCAAACTGGAATGAAGGAGAAAAATATATTGTCACAATTGGATGTTTTGCACATAATTCTACACAAGATTCGACGTGTCGAAAAAATTAAAATACAACATTAAAGGTGCACTGATTCTAGCAACCCAGAGGATGTTATCTACCTTATTTCTCACGAGCAGCTGATAGCGTCGCCATCTTAGGCGCAATAGGACTCTCTTGGATTTAATCATTTTTATCCTGTCGAGTTAGACCTACCGATTGCCCCTCCTCTCCTAACAATAAAGTTCGAAGTGGTGTTCTTCAACGTTCGGTGTTGGGCCTTCTTTTGTTTTTTCTGTTTACTTCCGATTTATCTCGTTCGCGGATGACTCTATAGCTGTCTATTACTCAATGTAGGGAAGATTAAAAACGATCTCGATTAGCTGGTTAAGTGTGATGAGGATTAAAGGATATCCATGAATTTCCAACATCATCAACCAGAAAATGCTTCTATCTCTGATCATCGTGTTTTAGATATTACCGTCATTGATAACTCAGCTGTCTAGGGAAAGATAGCTCATCTACCGACTGTGGAAAACTTCTGCTGGATGTAATATACCCACAAGTCGGACTCTCAATATGATCTACGTGCGTTCTTTTCTTTAGGCTCTCCTTAGTGGGTTAATCATGGAGGTGATTGAGAAATATCCAGCCGTTGCATAACAGCCTTCCATTTGGTAAGATTCCCTTGAACTATCAGCATGACTGAAAATGTTACAGATGGCTTTTTTCGGAACGTAGAAGAAGAGATTGATTGAGCAAAATTGGCTTCCTCTTCCCGTTAAATCATTACCAATATTGATAGAACGGCGTTATGAGCTTACCAAGCATAACTCCAGTACAACAACAAGAAGCAACTTTCTCAAATCAAGAGTTGGTATCAACCTTTTTCAGAGACTGTTCAACCAAAATTTATGAATTGCATCAAGAATTCTCTAGATAGCTGTAGTGTGCTGGCAAACACTGTCGATGATAAAGTGTAGGATATTCAGTTAGACGCTTTTATCAGTTGCGTAGTAGCCCCAGTGAATTGGCCGGCTAGATTATGTAACATCATACCTCTTGATTTCTTCCTTTGAGGCTGTGAAGTCCAAAGTCTATATAGACAAGCAGGCTACGATTGAGGTATTAGAGGCCAATATTACTCGAGTCATAGGAGAAATATCACCAGAAATACTCATACGCGTCATCGAAAATGGGAACAATCGACTGGATCTTGTTAATCGTAGTCGAAGTCAGCATTTGAAGGAAATTATCTCTAAAAAATAATTGTAAAAGATGATTCTTTCATTTGTTAGTATTGATTATAAAATAAAATTGTTTTTATTGATTTTTTTTTATTAAAAAAAAGTTTCTCTAAATGAATCACCCTTTTTGGAAGTTTACTCTCTCCTTATCTTTTTTGTGATATCTATAATATAAAAATGAATCGCAAAATGTGTTGGTAAGCGCATAACTCAACAACGCCTGGACCAATTTGGCCAAATCTTTTTTTAAAATGTTCGTTGAAGTTCAAGGATGGTTTTTACGGCGAGAAAAATTAGAATTATTGCTGGAAAAACCCTAAAAATAGCCCTTTTCTTTTTCCCATACAAATGATTTGTAACTAAAACGTAGTCAATTTGAGCTTTATTGCTATGGTATAAAGCACTCACTGTTGTCTAAGCAATGTAAGTGTGTTCCTAACGTCAAAGATCATATCTATGTTTGCAATTGCTTGAAAATGACGCTCATTGGGATCAAACACTCAATGATGCTGTAATATCATCACACTCTCATCAAATACGAACATTGTTTTCTATAATCATATCTACATGCTTCCCGTCAAACTCAATTGATTTGTGGATCAAGTACAAAGATTATATGTGTGATGATATTTTGTATCAAATACGGAATAGAATGGAAAATCCAAATATCAAATCAGTGAAGAAATTTACAATGAAGCATTGATTTCAATTGAGGACATGTGCTTGATAATGTCAAATAAACTATTAATTCAATTAGGCCTGACCGCGCCCAATCGTTCAATGCATGACGCTTTTAACCAAGAGTTGCATCGAGAAAAACTGTATGATCTCAACGCTTTGAAAGAATTAATTCAAACAAATCTTCCACTGTTAAATGAACAACAGAAGTATGTATTTGAAACTCTTATGAAAGTAACAAATGATGAAACTGGAGGGATTTACTTCTTAGATGCACCTGGTGGTACAGGAAAAACTTTTTTGATTTCATTAATATTAGCAACAATTCGCTCACAAAATAAAATTGCACTTGCACTCGCTTCGTCGGGAATCGCAGCAACTTTGCTTGAAGGTGGTCGAACAGCCCATTCAGCACTAAAATTATCATTAAATATGCAAAGCAATGAAACTCCAACCTGCAACGTTTCAAAGAACACTGGCAAAGGTTTTGCAGCAATGTAAATTGATTGTTTGGGATGAATGCACGATGGCACATAAAAAATCTTTGGAGGCTTTAGACAGAACCTTAAAAGATCTACGGAGCAATAATAACCGATTTGGTGGTGCAATGATTTTATTAGCAGATTTTCGTCAAACATTGCCAGTGATTCCACGATCAACGCCAGCTGATGAACTCAATGCATGTCTAAAGTCCTCCAATTTGTGGAAACATGTCAAAGTACTTCATTTAAGCAAGAATATGCGTGTCGAGTTGCAAAATCACCAATCTGGAAACATATTCTCTAAACAACTCATTGACATTGGTAATGGCAAATTTCCTATAGACATGTTGACTGGCTGCATTAACTTTCCTCAAAGTTTTTGTCAGTTAACTCGATCAAAAGATGAACTTATTCAGAAGGTGTTTCCAGATGTTTCTCAAAATTACAGAAACCATGATTGGTTGAGCGAACGAGCTATACTGGCTGCAAAAAACATAGATGTAAATGAATTAAATTTCAAAATTCAAGAACAAATTACAGGCGAATTGAGGATATATAAATCAGTTGATTCGGCTACTAATCAAGATGATGTAGTCAACTATCCACCGGAATTTTTAAACTCGCTGGATTTGCCAGGATTGCCACCTCACAATCTTCAATTAAAGGTTGGATCGGTGGTTATAATGTTGCGAAATATCAAACAACCGCGTCTTTGCAACGGTACACGGTTAGCGATAAAAAAATTACTAAACAATGTGATAGAAGCAACTATACTCAAAGGAAAGTATAAAGGAGAAGATGTTGTCATACCGCGCATCCCAATGATTCCGACTGATGTGCCATTTGAGTTTAAACGACTACAGTTTCCAGTGCGGCTTGCTTTTACTGTGACTATAAACAAGTCCCAGGGGCAATCATTAAGTGTTTGTGGTATTAATCTAAAAAACCCATGTTTCTCACATGGTCAATTGTATCTTGCCTGTTCCCGTGTTGGAAAACCATCAGATTTGTTTATCTATGCGCCAGGTGATCAAACAGAAAACATCGCATACCACAAAGCACTACAATGATAATAATAATACTTATGATTCACATGATTAACAATAAAGCGATTACTTACTTTTAAATCCTTATATATGTTTTATTTAATTATTTTTTATTCACAACGCCCTATCACCACGGTGACGGTTCTGTTCAGGATAATTTTTTAAAATACGTAGGCACAAAAACTGCCACATTACAAATCTTTTTGACAGGACGAAGTCTGTCGGGTCAGCTAGTTACATAATAAAAATAATTAAAAAAAACCTCGAACCAAACAAATTACATTTCACGGCAAGGAATATGAATAAAAACTGACGAAAATAATCAAATCAGTAAAGACATAAGGAAAAAACCTAAGTATTCCAAGTTCCTTCTGTGAACTTTTTCCTCTCTAGCAAATAGCTCAATTTCGTCCGGGGCCACGATAAGACACCAAAACAGCTCAGACTGCGAATGTCTTCATTTTCCTCAGACGAAATACATTCCCTGGAAGAATATTCCAGTTTTATACACGAATTCCCCATCCGAACCTCCATGCTCGTTCTTATCTTGTTTGTTTTTCCCAGAATTCGTCGACGCTCCTTCCGTGAAATTATCGCGCACTCGAATTTTCCGGACTTTTTCTTACGTCCGCCAGTCCGGAAAATGCGGTTGGTTGCTCGGAACGCGCATGCAACATATATAAAGTCGTATGGAACTTTGGAACGGTTTGTCGAATGTAAAGGGAAACTTTTTATTACGTATATGTTACGATCTTCTGAAAAATGCACGCTGAGATACAGACGATGGATGAGGATTTGTCGGAGGACTTTTTTTTTCGGGGATATGTTATGATATCATTGCATGCAGAATAGTTTTCCGTGTTTTTGTTCGGTTCATTATTTACATTGAACGAGCGAATATGACAAAATGAAGGATCACCTGTTTGGTTGATCCTCACTTGCACACTTTAATTGTAAGTATGGTTTGGAACACCAAGTCTCTTGCACCTCAGAACAAGTGAAGTATTAGTTGTTTCTATTTCAAGACGTTCAAAAGAATATATATATTATTTCAAGCCGTCATCATTCATTGCTTACAAAAGACAAAAGACTTGAGTCCGTTTTGAAAATTCATGAACATAACCTCTGAATGAATTGTTGAATTGAGACCTTTGTTGATATATCACTTATCTATTTGACAGGTTGACGGTCAAATGAATGGAAACAAAAACCACCTCTCAAATAATTGCCGACATGTTTCGATTTTATTCAAAAATCTTCTTCAGGGCTGTAAAAATGATCAGAGAGATTATATACACTCAAAACATACAAATTTTATGTTGAAATAAATACCTAGACGTTATGAACAACGAACAACAATTGACAAATAATACCATTAATATTTGCAAAAAACTAGGAATAATATTGTTCAGAAATTAGCTGGATCCTCTTGGGGTGCTGATGCTTCCACTCTTCGTACAGCATCTCTAGCCCTAGTCTTTTCTGCAGCTGAGTATTGTTGCTCTGTTTGGTTTAATAGTGCACATACACAAAAAATAGATGCACAATTGAATACATCCATGAGAATAATTACTGGCACCATAAGATCTACACCGGTTCATTGGTTACCAGTATTGTCTAATATTGTCCCTCCCCATATTCGCAGACAGACTGCAGCTCTGAATTCTTGGAATAAATATCATTCTTTTCCCAATTTATTCCCAATTATTTCATATTTTCCACAAAATAGAATTCCCAGATTGAAGTCACGTAAACCATTATGGCATAATACGTTCTTCAATATGAACATAAGTGATAAAGAATTATGGAAGACTGAGTGGAACTCTTACGAAATGTTCAATAAATATCTCGTTTCTGATCCTTCTGAAAAAGTTCCTGGTTTTGATCTTCCAAGAAAAATTTGGACAGTTCTTAATCGTTTGAGAACAGGTCATGGTCGTACCAATGGCATGCTATTTAAATGGAACTCAGTTCCTAGAACAAGTTGTGAATGTGGAGAAGCAGAAGAAACAATACCTCATCTCATCGATAGTTGTCCCATATATAAATTTCAAGATGGTTTTAGGGCTATTCATGATGTTTCCAACTCTTTCTTGGAATGGGTTATAAATTTCAAACGAATATGATAGGTATTTTTGGTATTCAGTTCTTTTTTCTGCTTTTGTCTTTTTATTTCCAGATTCAATGTGAACACCTTGAAGAAGTCTCTGTCTCCACCAATAGAAGATCACTCTTGAAGAAAGAAGTCCCTGAAATATATTTCAGCTTATTTTTGTATTTTCACACTTAGACGGGGAGCCAGGGTTTTTTTTCACAGGGTTTTTTCCTAGGCTTTTATGTCATACGCCGAATTGTATGACACCCCGTCACTAACCCCTGATCTTATAATATTTGCATAATACAGTAAATATAAATGAAAAGAACTAGTGGATGTATTATGCCAATACAATGAATATAACATAGTTTGAAAATGCAATCAGAAAGAGCAAAATCCATGATATCCATTAAACAAGAAAAAAAAAATCTATTAATAAAAGAACAGACATTGCTGGGTTAAAAACAGATTAATATTATTTAATAACCAATATTAAAGTAAAAGACAATACAAGACTTGACAACGGACATGGTATTGTGGACTGATTAAGAACACCCGATAATTCGCAATATTACAAAAGTACATCTAGTTTTTAATTAACGAGAGTAGATGAAAAAATTGAAAACGGCAATGAAAATTTATATTCACTTATTTGTTCTGCTCTGTTTTTTTGAGTTTGCCTTGTGAAAACTCCCCGAAAAGAAATAATTGAAACCTATAACATATCAATTATAACAGACCCATAAGCAATATTTTTTTTTAATAGCGTTTTGGATTTCTCTCCCCCCTAAACGGAAGCCATACATCTTACGAGAAACCCTGCCCCTCGCCAACTGGGGACCACTACTGTGAAAGTTAAAGTCCTCGAACGACGTAATTGAGAAATATAGCGATAAAAACATAATCCCCCAATCGGCATAAATTAATTTACTGGCAACAATGTCCACAAGGTTGTTTGCAATCGAGGCAAATGATACGAACACACATTGGTCATGGGTGGTCGTCTGATCATGGGAGATTTTGTGATATTTGAATAATGCAAGAGTCGTTAAGCATACCATCATTCGAATGGGTCAGAGTTGAACTACTGGCTATCTTACTAATAAACCATTTTGTCAAAATCGTCCATTCGAATAAGCTTATTTGGTTATAAGTAAGTAACTTTTGAATATTTCGTAATATTCTAAAGAAATTTCGAGATGATATCAAATGGAAAAAATTACAAGGATCGATTTATTATTTGCTAATTTCAGCAAGCAAATTTTAGAGTAGAAAGAAGATAATCAGATTGTTCTACACTGAAAATTTCATCAAGATTGATCAAGCCCTACCAAAATTATGAATAAAAGAAAAATCGGTCGAATCGGACAGATCACCCTATAGACTCTCATTAAAGGCCCCCAACCATAAACCAAACATTGTTTCGAAACTGCCTTGACTAGTGTATACTTCACCTAAAATCTGACGGTCTCCTCCGGAATCACCCTGTATATGGATTCGAAAAAATTCGCTACTGCTCCCCTGATGAAAACAACTGACGGCGATTGCCGCCATACTTTTCGAAACTGCCTATTTGTTACTCAACACCTCCCATCTTTTCAGTTCACAAAGAATACTTTGTTCGACAAAAAAAAATAAAATTACGTCCCTCCAGACAACCATTGCTACATCCGAGAAAAGTTGGCATATAGTTTGCATACAAATGGACGCTTACTGGAACGTGTTGCCGGTCATGCCATTTTTATCAGTCTGCGAGGAATTTTAACGGCAGGAACGAAGTGGTTAAAATATGTAAATATTACGAAGAGGATTCCAAGAAGGGTGAAGCGGTTGTGTGACAAGGACATGAGAGCATGCCTATTGAAATCAGTCACACATCCATATACAGGAAGATTAAAATCTGAAGATTGTTTGTTGGCAACATTGCAACAGTCGATTCAAGTTCTTTGAATTTGAATTTTAGGTTATTTTGGTTTGACAATTCGATATAATATTGGATGAGTTTACACGACTCAAATGAATTTTGCTACACGCCGTCTGAGTTTCGCTGTTTGAATATTTGAGATAATTCTTTGAATTTCTTGGAAAATAGTGAATAGAGAAATAACTACCCTAAAAATTTCAGCTCTCTAACTCATTTCGGACGTTATCGTGCTCACGGACGGATGGACTTACAGAATCGTATTTTTATCAACGGGTCCTTTCAAACGATTGATACCACTTTTACCCAGATATTCGAAAAATACAGACATTTGGGCAAAGTAATAAGAATTCTGTACTGGTGAATAATAGCTCCAAAAATAAACCTGGTACATTTGACCAAAAGCAAAGCTCGCTGTTATACGAATTCTACCCTCTATCAAGTTTATCCATCTTTGAAATATTAACACTTCTAAGAGTATGGCGGTTTCCCAAATCCGATTTCGAAAAATCACCGCTCGACCTAGCACGAAAACGTCCTTCGACTAATATTGAAAGAATTTCTGAACCACAAATATTACTTAATTTTTATTCGTCCTTTTAATTACTTAATCGCTAATCACGTGAAGTGGCAAATATCGAATTTGGAATATCTGAGCTTTTTTATAATCAATACCAAGGAAACATATAACTAAACGCAAAATGAAGTAAAAGGTTTTTTCTAATCTTTTCCCTAAATAGTTGTATCATACGTTGAATTGTTCCAGTTATATCAACCGCATTATTTATTGACAACTTGAATATTGTGAGCTCAAGATCGAAATGGTATTAATGCCTACTTACACTGTTTTATGCATAGGACAGACTTAGCTAAGACGTGCCCTGAATTTGGTTTAGACTTACATTCGCTTCTGCCGTGTGTTAAGGTAAATCTAGCAACGTCGCCAAGTTCGATGATTTTGTTAATTTCTGTAGTTGTAATATTATGAGGAACAAGGAGCTTGCCGAATTTGGAACGAAGAATTCGCGGCCTTATCTCGCTACTTGGATATGAAAATTGGTACCCGGAGATTGGAAATTTCCTAAAGTTTCTATTTCTACCACCGAAAGGGCGTTTAGGGGCTCGTAGCGCCCGCACGGATCGAACTCCGGAATTCTAATGGGTTCTAAGGAATCCCCAGTCCTGCTCTCGGAATATGTAGTGACACCCGGACGCGGGGCGTTCCGGCTTCGGAGTTTATTCCCTTATTCCGGGGCACCTTTGGCGAAAAACGTCATTTTCGCGATTTTCGTTTGATAATTTCGGGCACTTTAAGAGCGCTCAAGTGGGGGTTTGTCGCTTCTCTTAGAAGAAGATTCGCCTTTTCGATTTTTTTAAGATTGCCTCTTAATTTATTTCAACTCGCGGGACCCCCTGTCATAATTTTCTCTAGTTCACGATCTTATTACTATACAAGGAGCTGCGAGCACTTTGTAGGAAGAAGATATTTAATTGTAGTTCTTAATTTATTTCAACTTATAACCAATTTTTAGAAAAGAAATAAACTTGACAGTGCAATAACTATATGTGTTTCAATAATTTTAAAATTATACAATCCATAATATTTCAAATATTGAGAAATATACAGGGTGAGTCTTTGACCACTGCGTTGATTTCAACCGTAGGTTTTTGAGATCAAAAGAAACCCTTTTTCCCCATACCGTTTTTCCATATTCAGCATATTCAGTTATAAGCATTTTAAGTATTCACATTGGGCAAATACCTCTCTGTAGTCCAGTTTAGTTTCAATGAAAATTACCTTCCACAGCATCCACTTTTGAATCTGAATTGTTTAAAAACATTATTTTCCCTCTATGAAATGATTCACTCACTCATGTTTCATCAGACGATTATATCGATTTAATTTCTTTCAACTTCAAATATTTATGTAAAAAGATGATGAATGATTTAATCTGCAAAAGGGACTAACGATTCGAAGAAAGTACAAGATACGGAGCTTTAGCTCAAGTGATATTTGTTTTTCATGAAATTTAGCCAATCTGTACAGTTAGCAGTGTGAAACCAACAAAAAATGGAATAAATCTATTGATTTCAAAATATGCATGACTGTTATCAAAACCCTTCTACAAGAGATCATTTCAATTGATATTGTCGTTTGAATATTCCAGGTTGAAATGCATATTTTTATGAAATTTCAACACCGTTTATCTTTTGAACGGTGCCATGTTTGGAAAAATGTTATAGAAAGAAAATTTTTCTTTTGGCGTCAAGAATCAATGGTTGAAATCAATAACGCAGTGATCAAAGACTCATCCTGTATATTGAAAAGGAATGACAATCATCTTACATATATGGAAGAAGAATATCCGTAGAAAAAATGATTTTCAAAATGAATACAACAAAAAATCACTCTCATTCAAACATAACAGATTCATAGAGCTCTGTTTCGTCAAATGTCAATATCTTTATATCACGATAGTGATCGGCTTAAATTCTAGATCGAGAAAGCCAAATCAATTATTTCCAATATCGAAATCGTCCTCATATAATAGGGTGTCCCGTAACTTAACGTCAAGCGGTTACTGGGCGATATGCTTAGTTATACCAGTTCTAGCAAAATTTTAAAAAACTTCTTTGTGACTTGGTTTAGTGGTAATAGGTATGTTTTTGTAGTTACAAATTTTCCAATTTTTCAGTGATTTTTTTAAACGTAATCTCAAATAACCATGCAATTGATCACAGTCAAAAACAAATCCATTGTTAGGTAAAATTGTTTTATTTATTTTTATTTTTGCTAGAACTGGTAAAACCTAGCATATCGCCTACTAACCGCTTGACGTTGAGTTACAGGACACCCCCTATATGTCGTCTATTTAATTCAACCTATTCATAAGATCCATACTTTTCATTATTGAATTATAAGAACAAGGCGAAAATTGACCAGCTCACGGCACTAAACTTTTGGATATTATGTTTAGTAATGTTCAATTGGCTTAATATGTAGCGTACGAGAATTTGTGTCATAAAATTTTGTGTAATTTGGGTTTGTTGATGGATAATTCTTTTCGCTATAGATTACATATCTCAGGATGCATAGGAAGATCAATGCATGCCTTAAGATTGCTTTATCCGCATCGCCGATCACTTCCACTTGAACTGAAGAAATCACTATGCGACTCTATGGTTCTGTCTAATTTCACCTATTGCTCGCAGGTGTTTTTCTCATGCCTGGATCAGAATACTCTAAGCTGCATTCAGAAGGTACAGAACTCCTGTTTGAGATTTATCTTTGGAATTAGAAAAGTCGAGCGTATTTCATATAAGTTGTCGGAGGTCAAATGGTTGAATGTACGTAACCGGTTCTTGCTGTCTGCTCTGGTTTGCTATCATGGAATTGTGCTATATCGGAAACCATCATATTTGCATCGGAAAATTACTTTTAGATCTGATGTCCATAACCTTAATATTCGAGGAAGGGGTCTCATATCTCCTCCTAAACATAATTTGTCTATTTTTGAGAGGTCATTCAGTTTCAGCATATATAGGCTATACAACAAATATATTACCAATGGCTGGCATAGTCTTCTGGTGGCTTCCTTCAGAAAGAGAATAAAAGATTTGTTATTATTTGAACAGTGTCAGTCCAGTGGCTGACACACTTTTACCTGCATTTGTTTTCGCTCCTTCATTGCACTGTAGCCAATTCAGAATGTATTGCTTTTTTTTTCTCTTCATCATAGTTTTTTAACCTTTTGTATTGTACTACATGAACTAGCATGAACTTGAATCAGGGCTTAAGTGGAAGAGCAGATAGTGGCTCCTCGTGTCACAATCTGAACTCCGCCCTGTGATTGTACATTGTTTTTATATTAGGAATAAATGTATTGATAATTTGGATTCAATAAAGTCATTATTATTATTAAAATCAACGGTGTAAGTGGGCATAAAATAATGAAGAAATTTAAATTACAAATAGAAAACCGCCGTTTTACCACATGTTGCACTAGCATTGCAAATCGGTCGATAAGTACCAACAGAAACGTTAAATAGTCAGCTGAGGCATCAGTCAACAACCCTACGAAATCTTGCTTGTCTATTTTTACTGTGCTTTGTTTTATTTGTGCACGAAAATGGCGAAATTCGAGCCGAGCAAGCGTCATTTGCGGGAAGTGTTGCTTTTGCATTTTTAGAAGAAAAAATGCAGCTCAGGCGCGTCAAATGATTGTAGAAACTTATTGGGATGTTGTAATAGTGAAAGAACGTGTCGGGAATGGTTTCGTAAGTTCAAAAATGGCGAATATGACGTGAAAGACAAGGAACGTCCTGGACCCGTGAAATAGTTCGAGGATGCAGATTTGGCGACTTTGCTGGATGAAAATTCTTGTAGAAAGCAACAAGAACTTGCAAATTTATTAGGCGAGACTCAGCAAGCGGTTTCTCATCGCTTAAAATGATTAGAAATGATCCAGAAACAGGGACATCGGGTGCCGCACGAGTTTAAACCGAGTGACATCGCACGACGCTTTTTCAGGTGCGAACAACTCCTCCAACGGCAAAACAGAAAGGGTTTTTTTGCATCGTATCGTGACCGGAGATGAAAAGTGAATACACTATGACAATCCGAAGCAGAAAAAATCGTGGGGCCTTTCTGGTCAAGCATCAACTTCGGCAGCAAAACCAAACATTCATGGCTCGAAGTTGATGCTGTGTATTTGGTGGGACCAGCTTAGCGCAGAAGCTGCACTAAGATGGGAGAAAGTTGTGGCTAGCGATGGAAAATATTTTGAAGAACGAGTATGTAGCGAGTTTTTTATAATAAAACCTCAAATTATGAAGTTATTTGTACGCCCATGTAGAAATCATTGATATTGAACAGTTAATGATCAAAAGAAGGCCTTCATAGTCAGAAAGTATATGAATGAAAGATAAAACCAAATATGAACTACCGAATAATTGCAAAAGTTAGTAATGGCATTATTATGCATGCGTCACACTTTCCACAAACCGACAAATTATGGAAACAACTACGTCAATTCCTCAACGGCAATTACCATACAATAAACTTAGTCAACTCGACGAAATTAGAACAACCCCCGCACAAAGTTATGCCAACTAATTCATCCCTACAGAAAGGGTTATCTGAGTTTGAAACCGAGCAGTCCGACAAGATTCATTACTGAAAAACAAATTAGAACTCCGGAATTGTTGGAATAAGAAACATAGATAACTGAGAAATCCGGATATATCACATAGAATGGTTTAATAGTAATGGCCTCAAAGTGGTTGTTGTATTTGGGATTGACGCAGTGCGATCCAAGATAAAGGGTTATATCTGAGTTGGGGCACTTTGGGCTTTCAAGAATATAGGGAGATATGAATTAACATGGATTTCAACAAATAGATAATGAATTTTTGTCATTGGCTTAGATATAAAAAAAATACTAGAATGTAATTCTGGATTGACCTTCTAATGGATTAGTTGAAGCACGCGATATAACCTAATATACGTAATTAATAAATTGAACAAGTCTATTCTTGAAAGTGCAAATAAACCAAAAATATCTAAAATTGACAATTATAGTCCTAAACTTTTTGATGTTTTGTTTGAAGAATAAGAGAGAATTTTTCATCATAATATTAAACAATTAAAAAAAACACAAAAAAATCAATCAAAAAATGAAATAGAATACGATATATGTGTTTCGAGATTTGTGAATTACACTTTCCTCTCATCAGGGATTCATATTCGATTAACAATAATTTAAACAATTATTGGTTACAACTCACTTGTGTCATGCCGCAACGGAACAAATAAATGAAACTACTACTTTGAAATCGGTTGATATTCTTAAAACTAACCTCTAATATAAACATAGAGCATAATCTCGCTCAACAAAATACAGAGAAAATTACTGCATTCTATGATTTTATGAAGAATTGAGTTTATTATAGAAGAATGAAATTGACTTAAAATAGAATTATTCCCATTATTCAAATTATTGAATTGAACAAGTCTATTCTTGAAAGTGCAAATAAACCAGAAATATCTAAAATTGACAATTAAAGTCCAACACTTCTTGATTTTATTGTTTTCTTTGATGAATGAGAGAGAATTTTTCATTCTTATCATAACATTAAAGAAAAGTAGCAAGCAAGTAGCAGAGGGTAGTACGGTACATTTTTTTTAGAGATATAGTGTCAAAGTTAGCTAAAACATATTTATTAAACATGTCTCAACGAAATTTTTTTACTAAAACAATTGCACCTAACAATGGATTTGTGACTGTTATAAATAGAATGGTTATTTAGGATTACGTTAAAAAAAATCACTGCAAAATTGGAAAATTTGTGACTACAAAACCTAAGGTTGTCGTGAAGGGTCTCAGTTTTCAACATTTTCAAAAATATACCTATTACCACTTAAAGAAGCGACATAGAATTTTTTTTATTTTTGCTAGAGCTGGTATAACGTAGCATATCGCCCAGTATCCGCTTGACGTTGAGTTACAGGACACCCTGTATATGAGTGACATCTGAAGTTGAGCTGAACACATTGTTGCGACTCACTGCTCATATAAGTGAAAAATGTGCAAGTCTTTTGCAGTTATTAAAATACAAATTGAGTTAGATCTGCAATTATAATGAAAATCAATGTAATGAAGGAAATATGTCATGCAACTGAGAAACTGAGCGGTAGGTTTATATTTGCTGGAAATGAATTTTGAATTGTGGATATGTCAAATAAAACCATTTCATGGTGAATTCTAGATATATGAACATGTTATTCAAGTTGTTGATAGATATTGAGTATTGGAACATTATCCTGATAAAAACAATGGAAAAAGTGTATATATAGAAACAGAATCGCTAATTCCAACGAAGCATAAAACGAAACAAATTGAAACAACTCCACCTCCTCTATCACGTCGCCTTTTATAAATTACCTGTACCGAACGATGGCCTCGAGGTAACCTCGATCGAAATATCACAGAAGTGCATTCCCATAAATTTGCCCTACCCTAGACCATCGAAACACATTCTCCACACAAAAAGGAATTATCTTGGCGCAACCCCTCCTAGACTCATTGTTCGATAAGAATTGAATAGTTGCAGGGTTGGCAAGATTGAAAAGACGCCATGCAACTTAGGGGAGTGGCACAACCAGTGTTTGAACGTGCCAGAAATTACCTTGCCCTAGGCCATTCTGAAGAATCTGACCGTTCCTCCAGCCTGACCTTTCGCGAGTAGATGAAGTAAGGTGGTAATAAGATTTTTAACAGGTTTTTATTAGGATATTAGGATTAATTTAGAAAAAAGGAGTAGCGGAGATATAATAATCATTAACTCCTGATACCTATGCAAGTAGGTACTGAGATTAAGTAAAAAGTGTTTTGAGATAGGTAGAGTTCGGGAACCTCTGCTCTTTTCACATTGTTCTGTGCCCATGGAGGCTTTTGAGACCAGAAAAAACACTTTTTTCTTATACGGCTCCGTTTAAATACAGGGTGTTAACATATCATTGAGAGAATCGAACGATTTGGAATTTGGAAACGAAATTGTGAATAATAATATTTTGTCCAGAAATTTCACTGATCCGGAATTCTTTCCCGTAGACTCAACTCTTTTTTTTTTTAACTGATCAATATCCAGAATTTCTCTGTTTAATGATAATAAATTTCATCATGTATGTGGATCAATGAAAATTAAGTGGTATACTTAAGAAGTTTAATCCTGATCGTTAATTGAACTCAATATTTCTTTCGCTTTTTATGCGATGGCATAATAAAAATAATAATAATAACATATCTTTCTTTCAAATCATTCCCAACCTACAAATCAATAACAGGAAAAAAAAACGAAACGAAATAGTGTCACAAAAGTTGAAAGTCTACCCCTACAAAATCTCCTAGGGTATAAGGCTCTCTATTTAATAATAGACTATACAATTGTTTTTTGAATATTTTATGATCCCTTGTTTTCTGCATTTCTGGAGGAAGAGCATTGAACATTTTTAAAGTTCGATATTCAACCTGTCTCTGCGTGGTACTCAAATTACATTTTGGGAGGTTGTATGCCATTGTCCTTGTCTGGTATCTACTTTTCATATTTTCATGTTGTTGATAAAGCTCCTGATATTTGTGGAAGAAGAGCAAGCATTCCTGTATATATAATGCATATATGGTGGTGTCCCCTACATGATTCATTATACTTTAAACCACATAGTATTCTTAATGCTTTTTTCTGTAAGATGAACAAGGTTGAGATGTTTCCAGATCCATAGAATATTAAACCAAATCTAAGTTTGGATTCAATTGTAGCATGGTACACTCTTTTTACAGTTTGATGTTTCAGATACCTGGCCACTATTCTGAGAGCATAAATAAACGGTCCCAGTTTTTCTCCTAAGTAGGCTACAAGGTCTTCCCAGTTCAGTTTTTCGTCAATCTGCAGACCCAAGAATTTTGTAGATTTTGGAACCAGATATTTTTCATTATTGATAGTGACACTACTTGGATTTTCTACTCCGGAATTGGGTGGGTGGAAAGAAATTAGAGTAGTTTTCTTTCTGTTCAATATCAAGTTATTTTCCT
This sequence comes from Micraspis discolor, assembly GCA_030674115.1. NCBI lineage: Eukaryota > Metazoa > Arthropoda > Insecta > Coleoptera > Coccinellidae > Micraspis > Micraspis discolor. The sequence continues at coordinate 455,752 of JARTUT010001317.1, read as the reverse complement.
GTAGCCATTGTTCAACATCTTGCATAATATTCTCTATAGTTTGTTTCAAATCCGGCCATAATGACTCTACTATAAGCATGCTGTTATCATCTGCATAATTTAACATCGATAAAGAGGCTTTGTTATTTTTCGATTGTATGTCTATTCCAAAATCATTGAAGTATGCAATAAAAACAAGGGGCCTCCTATACTGCCCTGTGGTATCCCCAATTTGATTCCTTGCACTTCGGACCTAACTGTTGTTTCATCTTGTGTCAGTTCCACAATTTGTTTTCTATCCTCATAATATGATTCAATCTATTTCAAGGCAATCTTTCCAATTCCATATCTTTTCAACTTTTTTGTCAGTATCCTGTAATTCAAACAATCATATGCTTTAGATAGATCTAAAAATAATCCTAGTGCTAGATTTCTATCTTCAAATGCATCAGTGATCTTTTTTATAAAATAGTAAACAGCAGTCTTAAAAGATCTGCCCTTGAGATATCCATGCTGATTGTTGCTAATTATAGATCTGTGTATGAGATATTCCATTATTTGATTACAGAAAGCTGTTTCGAAGATTTTTGCAAATGATGGTAATATGCTAATTGGCCTGTTATTTTCATATTCTTCTGCATTGCCCCTTTTATGTATAGGTTTTACAATAGCAATTTTCAAATTATTTGGGAATTTTCCTTTTTGAGCGAATTATTAATTATGTAACATAGGGGTTCTATAATTTTCTCAATTGTCTTCTTTATAGTGCTATTCGATACCTCATCTATTCCACTACTGTGTTGATTTTTCATATTTTTGACAATGTCCCTAAGTTTGTATTGTGTTATCGGTTGTATATGGGAAGGCTCTTCAACTTCATCTTCCTTTTTTTTTCTGAGGTCAATTGTATTTTCTGTGTGACGATTGGAGCTATGTCAATAAAAATTTATTGAATTCATCAGCTATATCTTTTAGGTTGTTATTTTGAGGCAAAATGTTATTTCTTTCTCTATTCTTCAAGGACTTTCCCACCGTCCAGACCGCTTTGTTCTTAATAAGCATAACACACATCACGTGTATTTGAAGCATTTATTAGAAAGTTCCAATTTTCGAATTAGGTTTTGATCTTGTTCGTTAACTTTCCAAACAGAACAGAATATTTACGAGACGAAGTTAGATATACTAGATTTGAAAGATTTCAGAATTGATTCTCAAAATAAATGAAGAAATACTCTCTGATATGGTATTTGATCAGTTATTGATATTTTATGTACGATACTAATAATATATTTAATTTCAAATGTTTTCAAATATATTATCGATTTACAGTGACAAACTGACAGTTCATGCTTGATTCCATGATAAATAACATAACCTTCATCCTAATTTGTTCAACGAACACTGAATAAAAACTTTGAAAATCGTAATTGAATTATTGATACGTAGCTTTTCCCTGAAATTGATAAGAACAAATAAATCACGAGAAAGATAGATAAGAAAGATCAGCTAATTTTGGAAGTCATTCGAAGACACAATGTATAATCCATAATATGAATACCTCCAGTATCTTGGTTGACATTCATCTCGAAAGACAGATTATAACAAATATTATTATTATGACCTTATATACAGGTCCATGTTTCTACAATGAAATGAAACAACATACAGATTTCTTCGAGCATGTGAGGTGCTCAAAACAGTTCTAAGGAAAATAAATAAATAAAGATCTTGTAGAAAAATAAGGACCAAGGATATTCTGTGTTTCTTTATGTATCTTCCTGAGTGTTGAAGTTTATTCGAAAATGTTTTTAGAATAGTTTTTGACAATACTGCCTATTAACGTGAAATCGCAAGTGAAGTTTATTAAACTGATTTTTTTGTCAACTAATAGGACTTATTTATTATACAAGGGAAAAACCAATGGGTTGTGTTTTATTTCGATTCAAAGTTGTCGAGTCCCTATTGGAAAACCCTTTATATGAGCAGTACCGGTTCTTTTATTTTTATACTTTTCAATTTTATTTCTGTAGATTCCTGTAGATGATGATGTAGGGAATGAGAATAATAAATTTCATAATCAACATACGAAATTTCAATCTCTCATAATATTTTTTGCTTGGGTTACTTGACGACTAAACGTATTAACTGTGTTCTTCCTCAACTTATTCTCAGGAAATTCTCGAATAGATTTCATCATAACTTAAGCGATATATTTCAGTACCGAGAGAAGTAATTCACTCTGATTGTCTCCGTTATTTGGACTGGAAACCAAAATAATGAAGTGCAGTTTTAACAAATCGTCGCAACCATGGAACAAAGCCAAATGTCTATCACAGAGCTCGTTTATAATCATATTGCTTTTCTTCTTTATTAGACCACAAAAAATTCCTAAATAAAGAGGAGGAAGACTTAATGTTAATTGTAGAAGGCATGTGTAGATATTCAGTCAAGGCCTAAACGATAATATGTAAATGGCCGCAAGACTAGAAATTTTTAATGAGATTTCTCTGGTTCATTGTTGGTCCGAGAGGCGATAAATTAATTGGGATATGACAAGCGTAGTAATTTTAGAAGAAGAGGATTGCGCAATATGAATATAATTTCAATTTGTGTTGTTTCTGATGGTGTGGAAGAAAATATCATTGTAGTTTATTCGAGTTTCATTTCCTTGTGAAATGTATCTTGAGTCAATTTGTCCGTTGAAAACAAACAGGATCTTTTGTATTCACTAGAGAGTGAATCTATTCTCAACTACGAGTATTCATTAAGGTCGAATCTGTTTGGAAATAGTAATATGTTTATGAAATATCAGGTATACCGGTATGAAATAAGCGTTTTCTTGTGAAAATAAAACACTAATTATTAATAGGAAAGTAAAAACATTTCATTCAAAGTATTCTCATTTCTCATGTTTTTATATCATACTTTCGAATTTTAATTGTTCGATAATCAGTTGAAAATATTAATAATATTTTTATATGAAAGGTAGCCAGCAAGTATTATACTATTGATTAAATGGGCCATTTTTTGAAGTAACTTACCAAGGGTACAATTTTTGTAAAGATGTAGTGTCAAAGTTAGCTGAAAACATATTTTTTAACCATGTCTCAATGAAACTTATATATTTTTTACTAAAACAATTCCACCTAACAATGCACATAACATTGCTCCAATTGTGTAATCCATATTTATAAATTATTTTCCCATTCACGTGTTGGAAGTTACCTAAATACGAGTAGTAAATCTCAGATCTACATTTTATTGGGTTGTTCGGAAAGTCATTTCGTTTTTTTTTTTGGGGAACATGAAAGACAGTTTTCGTATAATGAATAAATATTTTATTGAATTATATATTGGCCATTCTGGTCCAACACCTTTTGCCATCGTTCTGGCAGTAACATAATTCCCCTCTCATGAAAGTTTTGGTTCTTGGTAGCAAAAAACTGGTTCAGGTGGTTTTTACATCTTCATTTGAGGTAAAGGTTTTGCCATCCAAAAAATTTTGCAGGGACCGGTACAAATGGTAGTCGGAAGGCGCCAGATCTGGAGAATATGGTGGATGTTGCAGTACGTCCCATTGTGTAAGGTCTCGCATTATCCTGGTGGAACACTACACCCTTCCTGTTGATTAATTCGGGCCTCTTCTCTTTAAGTGAATCATTCAATTTGTCCAGGTGATGACAATATATGTACTTCTGAATTAATCGTTGTATTGTCCGGCAAAAGCTCAAAGAAAACGATTCCTTTGACATCCCACCAAACGGAGAGCATCACTTTTTTTTGTTAATGTTGGCTTTTGACACGCTTGGAGCCGGTTCACTTTTCTGCTCCATGACCTCTTGCGTTTCACATTGTTGTATACAACCTATTCTTCGTCCCCAGTAATAATCCTCTTCAAAAATGGATCATTTTCTTGACGTTTGAGGAGCAAATCACACGCGTGGGGCATCCACACATCGAGCTTCGAGGTTAAGCCCAAGGCTTTCAAATGGCCATAAACAGTCGAATTCGACAAATTTAATCTCTCACCGATCTCTCGTGTGGTTATTCGCCGATTTGCTTCGACCGGCCTTCCAGACTGTGGTGCATCTTTGACATCAAAATTGCCGGATCGAAATTTTGCAAACCAGTTCTGGCACTGGCGTAAGGTTAACACGCCTTCTCCATACACATCCGTCAATTGTTTTCTCGCTTGGACAGCATTTTTACCTTTTCTGTAGTAAAAAACTAAAATATACGAAAATGATGCTCATTGCTCTCCATATTTAAAAGGGCACCAACCAAAAACTACTGTGTAGAATTCATAGAACTTTTTTACTCGCAAGCCTTGCAATATCAGCTCTCAAGACATATTATGGTTATGCGGCTTAAGTGTGAAGATGGTTTCGAAAAAACGTAATTAAGTCCTCTGACGGAAAAAAAAAATTACTTTCCAAATAACCTAATATATAGTACATCAATTTTAATCACTTATAGCAACATAAGTACATAGTTCAAGGAGTTTAGTTCTGTAACAATTCCGCAATTTTCACAATCAATGACCAAATATAACGGGACATCCAAATGTGACACCTAGATGTCAGCAATATATAATTTTTATACGTGACATCTTTTGAAATGATATAAGCCATTTTGTTTTATTAGAAGGTAGTACAGTTTTGACACGGGTGTCATTGCAGCAACGCTTTTCAGCAACGGATTTCGAAAGTTGGTTTATATTTACGATTGCGTGTCATTTGTAATCGCTTAAATGAAATGACCTGATTTTTTTCGGGAAGTATTATACCTTTTGTACTTCATTAGTGGGGGAATCATCTACATAAAAAGACCCCCAACAACCCCCACAAAACCTCCAACATCTAAAAATAATTTATTTTGCGTTACAATTATATCAGTTTATTCAATATAATCTACTAAATCCAGCACATATACTGAAATAATTTGTGACCCACCGCTTACCACTGCATAGCCCCCTCGAATTCAAAAATTCGGCGGACAGTGAAACTGCGCATTGCTGGCGATTTTTCGAAAATAGTATATTTGTAAAACGTCGAATATAATCTATAGGATGAAATAATTTGTGATCCCCGTAAACCCCTAAAGCACGACAGAAAAAATCCCCAAAGCTGACGATGGCAAAAACTAGATGGAAACGGCCGTTGCTGGATATTTTTTTTGCAAAATAAGTCTACCTTGATTTATTCAATAAGCCCCATATAATGAAATAATTTGCGACCCCGTGCTTCAATCAGAATTGCCCCCCTGTAGAATAAAAAAATTCCAAATTCCGTAGCACGAGGAACTGTGCTTTGCTGGCGATTTTTGATGGAAATGGCATCCTTGTATATCGTTTCTGTGAACTCTGTGAACTATCTGCAAACTGTCTGCGAGCTGTCTGAGGCGGTTTTGAGGTTGTCTGAAATAAGTGAGTCTACGTAGGATCTACGTTCTGTACAAACCATCTGTACTAGCTATCTGAACACATTCTACTTGGAAGATCGAACAATAGACACCCTGGTTGCCATTTGCCTTGTGGAAGTAATGTGAATTATTGTATTACGAAGAGCCTGAAGTACGTATTGACCCAATTTCCTTTCTACGAGGGTTGAAGAGTGAATGTTGGTTGAGAACCCATAATATCCTTTTTGTTCACAGTCACTGTACATCTTAGACTGTTATGTAAGGTTAGTCCGTAGCATTTAAGTTATCTGAGAATATAAACGACTTAGGTCGAGACATTGATATAGCGATAAACAGTTGACCTGTTGTTCAGTCACCTAGATATAGACCGTTACATAGGTGTTTTATTCATGCTGGCCAGTATTAATCTAACTTTGAGGTTCACCTTTGGGTGATAAGTTTAGTAATATAATTCAGGTTAAACGCATATTAAGATATTTGACTAGTAAGTTCGATAGAGATATTTTGTGGTAGGACATTGATTAGTTGTAGTGTTATCACCACATTTTTGGTGAGATTAAATTGTTAAACAATTGATTCTTTTTTTTTTTCCTTCCTACCAGTCACTACTCTCATTTTGTGTGATCGAGCTTGTTCTGGCTTCTAGAGAGTGGGTTTTCGTGTACGTTTTCTCTCTTTGTTTTCCCCCTGAGATCTGTGGTGATACCTCCCTTTTTATTTAACATCATAAAAAGAGAGTGGCGCCTAGTAAATAGTCTCAGCTCTGAGAGCTAGTCCGGGAGGTATTTGGTACACTCTCTGGAACCGGGCGGGCTCGTGACATAAAGTGGCGCCCAACGTGGGGCCCGAAGTGGTTTCTGAGGAACTTGTTTTGAGATTGTTTTTATTTATACAAGTTCAACTGAGGTGGTGACTGGATGAAAATAGATTGTTATTTTAAGGTTCATTTGAATTTTTGTGTGCGGTTTACTTTGATTTTCAGATTTTGATCATATTTTGATTTTATTGTAAAGGTATTTGGCAAGTATGGTTCTGAAAATAATCTTAATAGGCTTAAGAAAGATGAATTACAATATGAATTGCGTGTAAGAGGTTTTAAATGTTCGGATACACAGACAGTTCGGGATTTGCGTGCCTGTTTGCGTCCTTTGTTGAAAGTAGAGAAGGGTAATAGGTCTTTGAGTATCCTATAGTTGAGTTGGATACTGTATCAGAATTTAATATTTGTATGAGCAAGTATGATGAATTGTTAACGTTGTTTAGGGGACCTGACCCATGCCTTGAGGCGATATTTACTAGGTTGTGTCATGTCGTTTCTCGGTTGGAACGTTTAGAGTCTGGTAGTTCGAAAGAATCTTTGCCATTGAATGTTGCTGATATGCTTAAAAATGTAAGAGTACTTTAGTTGATGTTTGCGCTCAGCCTCCGGCTTATGATCCTGCCTCTGTTTTTGTTGCTCCTCCTCTGAGGGTGACTGTTCTGATGATGAAGCCTCGGTTGCTTCCGCGCATCCACCATTTGCTCGTACTAGCACTCATGCGAATTTTGGGAACCTCCCTCGTTCTTTGAATTTACAGAAGTGGAATTTAACTTTCACGGGTGATCCGAAGGATATTACGGTGCATAGTTTCTTGGAACGTGTTGTAGAGTTGGGAAGGGCTCGTGGAGTGACAGAGAGTCAAATTTTCGATTCAGCTGTTGATCTTTTTCCGGTAGAGCGTTAATGTGGTATCGATCTAATCGTGATAAATTTAAGGACTGGAAGAGCTTGTCCTCCCTGCTTCTTAGGCATTACGAACCTCCAGATTATCGTTCTCGTTTGTTCACCGATATCTTGAACCGAACGCAAGATCCCTCAGAATCAATTGTGGATTATTTGACATGCATGAACTCTATGTTTAGGAGATATGGGGAAGTTGATGAACAGATAAAGTTAGGAATAATAACCAGAAATTTGGCGCCTTTTTATGCGACGCAGTTGCCTGTTGTTGATAGCCTACAGGAACTGGAGGATGTGTGCCTGCGCCTCGAGGTTAAAAAGTATCGTGCTGATAGCTATGTGCCTCCATCTAGGAAACGTCAGAGTTATGTTGACTCCGAACTAGCGTGTGTGTCGCTTCCTTTGTGCTTCTTCTAGCTCTCGGTCTAGTTCTCTTCTGAGGTGAGTCCTCGTGAACCGCCGACGACGTCGACCGCTGTCGTGTTTGGAACTGTCAGAAGTCTGGTCATAGACGTGTCAATTGTCCGTCACCAAGACAATTACTTTGTAATCGCTGCGGAAAAACCGGTTTTACTGTTCGACATGCCCTGATTGCTCTCCTCAGGTAAATTCTCGATCTGTACGCTTTGCTTCTCCTCCGCCTTCGGAAAACTCCCGACGAGGAAACTAGATGACCGCGGGTCGTCCTCGTCTGATCATAGTGCGGTCATAGGAAGAGCAGCTGTTCTTGATTACATTTTGTCCCATGCTGATGGAGACAAGCGACCTTACCTTACTGTACATATTTTGGGGCTTAAATTTGTGGGTTTGTTAGATTCCGGTGCGAGTGTTTCGCTTGTGGGTAGTAAGGGATATGAGAGACTTTTGGAGATTGGATTGAAACTGACTCCATCGCTTAAATCGTGTACTGTGGCTAATGGGGATATATGCGAGAGTCCTGGTTGTATTTCGGCTCCTGTTAAGTTGAAGAACAAGCTGATTTGGTTGAACCTAATGGTGGTTCCATCTTTGCGGCATTCCTTGATACTTGGGATAGATTTTTGGAGAAAAATGGATATAGTGCCTAATATAAGAGATGATGTCTGGCACTTTGCTTCCTGTAGAAGCTTTGGATGAACTCGAGGCTTCGAATGGCGTTAAGGAATTCCTTTCACCTGCTGAGAGGATGCAGCTGGATAGAATGTTGAAGAAAAAATTTGCTCGCATGGGCGATGACCTTGATGTGCGTCTGCTGCTGAGCACCAGATTGAATTGCTTCCTGATACCCGACCTGTCAAACAACGTTGGTATCCAGTTTCCCCACACAAACAAAAGATCATAGACGCGGAAATTGATGATATGTTGAGAAAGGGGAATAATTGAACCTTCTGGTAGCTCGTGGTCTTCACCAGTCTGTCTCGTCCCTAAGAAGGACGGTACTTATCGTTTTTGCGTCGACTATAGGCGCCTTAATGCCGTCACCAAGAGGGGCGCTTATCCTATTCCATATATCTCTGAATACTAGACAAATTGCGCGATGCTCGTGTGTTGAGCACTTTGGATATAAAAACGGCCTATCACCACGTTCAGGTGGCTTCTAACTCGAGGGAATATACGGCTTTCACCGTCCCTGGTCGCGGCTTATATCAGTTTCGACGCTTGCCTTACGGACTAACTAATTCTCCCGCTACTTTCCAACGTATTATGGACGGTGTTCTTGGTCCTGATCTTCAGCCGTACGTCTTTGTGTACTTGGACGATATTGTCATCGTTAGTGGAGATTTCGCCACACACTTAGAAATTTTGGGTAAGGTGTTGGATAGGCTTATAGCGGCTGGTTTTGTCGTGAAGCGTGAAAAATGTTTTTGTCGCCCTCAGCTGAAATATTTGGGGTATGTTGTCGACAGACATGGTCTTCGCCCGGATCCTGAAAAGGTCGAGGCTATTTTGAGTATTCCTACTCCCACTAATGTTGCCGCCATCCGTTCCTTTTTGGGAACCGCCGCATGGTATCGCCGGTTCATTCCTAATTTGGCCGATTTGAGCGAACCCCTCTCGAATTTGACTAAGAAAAATGTCCGCTGGAATTGACACCCCAGTGTGAATTAGCTTTCAGTGAAATAAAAGAAAGCTAGCGTCTGCCCCCAATGTACTCACTTGCCCTGACTTTGATCGCCAGTTCATTGTGCAAGTTGATGCCTCCGCCTACGGACTCGGAGCCGTTCTCACCCAACAATTTGATGATGGTGAGAGAGTCTTGTGCTATCTTTCCTGTTCGTTAACTCGACAAGAGCGCAACTATTCGACCACGGAGCGTGAGTGCCTTGCCGTGATTTGGGCTGTTGAAAAACTACGCCATTACCTGGAGGGTACCTTCTTCAAGGTAATTACCGATCACCACTCTTTGCTGTGGCTGCATAACCCAAAGGACCCACAGGGTCGATTGGCTCGTTGGAGTTTGCGCCTGATGCCCTTCACCTTTGAAATTGTCCATCGCAAGGGTAAACTGAATGTCGTGCCTGATATGTTGTCCAGGTCCGTCCCAGTGTCTGTGGACGAGGTGCTGGACTCTGATGATCGCCAGCTGTTCCATAAGTCTAGGGATCCTTGGTATCTCAAGATGAGAGAAGACTTGAACACATTTCCGGACAAATACCCTACCTGGAGGGAGGAGCATGGCTTACTTTGAAATACGTTTCCGCCCCTTATCCTGGTTTAGGAGATGCGGGGATTGTTGGAAATTGGTGGTACCTAGGGAGTTCAGGAAGAGCCTACTTCGTCAACATCATGATGATATTTCCGCCGGACATCCTGGTGTCTTTAAGACTTATTGGCGCTTGAGACAACGCTATTTTTGGCCTAAGATGCGTGCCGATGTAGCCCGATATGTGAGTCGTTGCTCGGTGTGTCTGGAGCATAAACCTGACCTTCAAGCTCCTGCTGGAACTATGGGAACCCGACCGGTTGTTACCGAACCTTGGGAGATGATAAGTTTGGATTTCGTGGGTCCTTGCCATCGTCCAACGGATATAAGTACATCTTAGTAGTTACTGATTATTTCTCCAAGTATGTTTTGACCTTTCCTTTGCGCAATGCTACTGCTGTTTCCTTTGTCATCTGCTGGAGCAGCATATTTTTCTTGTTTACGGAGTTCCTCGTTTGCTCATTTGCGATAATGGCACCCAGATGCGCAGTACCTCTTTCACGTCGCTGTGTCAGAAATATAAAGTCAACATCATATTCACTCCAGTTTATAGTCCGCACTGTGATCCTACCGAGCGCAGCAATGGTATAGTTAAGACCATGCTCTCCTGTTATGTCAAGGATAACCATAAAACTTGGAGTAAACACCTTTCTGCTGTTACTTGCGCCGTTCGTACTGGTCGTCATGAGGTTATTGGTTGTAGCCCATACTTCGCTAATTTTGGCAGAGAATATCGCCCATCTGGAGATGCCTATAACACTGTGGTAGAGTTGGACCCTAGACGTCCTTCGGAGGTTGTGGACGCTAAAAAGGTTGGCTACCGGCTGTTGTTTGCCGACATTCAGAAGCGCTTGGCTCGCGCTCAGGAGCGTAATCGTCAACGTTATAATTTGCGCCGCCGTCCTGTCACTTTCCGAGAGGGAGATCTTGTCCTGACCCGCAATAAACTTTTATCTGATGCCTCTAAGGGCTTTGCCTCCAAGTTGGCGCCCAGATTTGTCGGACCCTGCACTGTGCGTCGGAGAGTTGGCCATAATGCTTATCAACTGCAATGGAGGGATGGAAGTGATAGAGGTGTCTGGCATGTTAAAGATCTCAGACGATATCCTGATACCTGTTTGGAGGAGAGTACCTAGTTTTGGTGGTTCTGAGTTGTCGGGTGGCTTAGTGCTTTATGAGTGCGTTCCGGCTTGAGATTGCCTTTTGTTTCTACGTTTTAGCCCCGGTGACGGTGGGGATATTTTTGGGACCGTCATACGCTCGGGAATATGACCGTCTAACATCTGACGAGTCCGTTTCAGTAAGTAAATGTCGTTCGTACCTTGCCTTTTCTGTACGTTTTAGCCCCGGTGACGGTGGGGATATATTTTGGGACCGTCATATGCTCGGGATTATGACCGTCTAACATCTGACGTGTCCGTTTCGTTTTGTTTTTTTTGGTTGTGCCTTGCCTTCGCTTTGTGAGTTTGGGATCCCGATTATGGTGGGGATGATTTGGTTTCGTATTGGCTTACACTGTTGGCTGCCTTGGAGCAGAAGTGTTGTGGTTTTTTTTTGCCGTGTCGGCGATTGGATTTTTGTGCCGATGTGGCGACTTTTGGCGTTTTTGATTCCGAGTTGATGACGTGAAATACCCGATTGTGACTTTTCTTTGCGTTTGCCTGGAAGGCGCGTGTCTTGATTGAGATTTTCCTTTTATTGTGTTTTTTTCGAGAAACTCCCGACGAGTTAGTGACACCAGTGGTCGTGTATTGTCGCAGCGCACTTTACCCACGAGGACCATTGGAATTTCCGGCTTTGACGTTGCCTATATTTGAGTAAATTATTATCCTGATTTTGAGTTTCCTGATTCGGACATCACCTCTAGGATGTGATGGGGTCGTGGAGGTTGCGACCTTCGATAAAGCAAGTCCTCCTTGTTCAGCACCTTAACCGTGGTCTTCGATTCGGATTCCGGTTAAGTTTTCTTTTGTTTCAAAATTTGACATTTCGACCATTTTGGCTTATTGTTTTGTTTTTGGTTGAATCGATTGCTTTCTTCTTCTTCTTGTAGTTTTTCCGTTATACCCAGCTGGACAAGCCGGTATCTAGTCGCCCTCAGTGACTAGATATCTTTCACTTTTGATTGTTTTGCCATCTTGGCGTTGAGTTTTGTTTGGCGAGTGCGCAATATGGTTCTTATAGAGTCGTCGGTGACCTATGCTCACCTCCTGTGGAAGGAAGGGGAGTTGTCACGGTTTAAAATTTCCGTTCCGTTAGTTCCGACCAACTATTGGCAACGCCGCTATCTAGATAGTACATTTTCCGACCCGTGGCACTACTGTTGATGGTAGCGTTACTGAATGCTCTCCGCTCTGTGATTGCGTCTGTGGTCGTATATGTCGGGTTGACGCAAATCAGCTGGAGCGTGTCACTTTGCTTTTCTCCGTTTTTTCTGGCGAGTATCAAACCATTAAACTCTTGGATTTTTATCGTATTGATTGCGGATTGGAACAAGATTTATGGTTTAAGCCCCAATAGAGACCTGTTTCTATTTGGTTTATGGAAAAGGTTAACGCTTAATGCGGATTATAAAGGGAAGATATTCGATGGAGAAGATTAGGTAAGATAACCTATATTCGGTCACGTTGCCCATTTCTGCAACTTCTTTATTTTAGCTCCGTTTTATGTTGAGAGTACTTATGTTTGTTGTGCTGCGGATCTCGAACTGTCTGTGAACTCTGTGAACTATCTGCAAACTGTCTGCGAGCTGTCTGAGGCGGTTTTGAGGTTGTCTGAAATAAGTGAGTCTACGTAGGATCTACGTTCTGTACAAACCATCTGTACTAGCTATCTGAACACATTCTACTTGGAAGATCGAACAATAGACACCCTGGTTGCCATTTTGCCTTGTGGAAGTAATGTGAATTATTGTATTACGAAGAGCCTGAAGTACGTATTGACCCAATTTCCTTTCTACGAGGGTTGAAGAGTGAATGTTGGTTGAGAACCCATAATATCCTTTTTGTTCACAGTCACTGTACATCTTAGACTGTTAATATACTGAAATAATTTGTGACCCACCGCTTACCACTGCATAGCCCCTCGAATTCAAAATTCGGCGGACAGTGAAACTGCGCATTGCTGGCGATTTTTCGAAAATAGTATATTTGTAAAACGTCGAATATAATCTATAGGATGAAATAATTTGTGATCCCCCGTAATCCCCCTAAAGCACGACAGAAAAAATCCCCCAAAGCTGACGATTGCAAAAACTAGATGGAAACGGCCGTTGCTGGATATTTTTTTTGCAAAATAAGTCTAACTTGATTTATTCAATAAGCCCCATATAATGAAATAATTTGCGACCCCGTGCTTCAATCAGAATTGCCCCCCTGTAGAATAAAAAAATTCCAAATTCCGTAGCACGAGGAACTGTGCTTTGCTGGCGATTTTTTGATGGAAATGGCATCCTTGTATATCGTTGAATACCATCTATATGTTGAAATAATTTGTGACCCTCCGCCTACCTCCGAATATCCCCCTCGAATTCAAAAACTCGGCGGACACTAAAACTGCGCATTGCTGGCGATTTTGCAATGAGAATAGTATCTTTGTATAAAGGCGAATATAATCTATAAGGTGAAATAATTTGTGACCCCCCGTAATCCCCCTAAAGCATGGCAGAAACAACCTCCAAAAGCTTACGATCGCAAAAACTAGATGGAAACGGCCGTTGCTGGATATTTGTTTCGCGAAATGAGTCTTCCTCAACTTATTCAATAAGCCTCATATAATGAAATAATTTGTGACCCCGCGCTTCAATCAGAATTGCCCCCCTTTAGAATTCAAAAATATTTTCATTTTCGCGTGCAGTTTTTGGCTTTCTACCTTTTGGTTTATCAGTAACACAACCAGTGTTGAATTGGGCATATCTTATGGCTCTTTATGGGGGATTTTGCAAAACGATTTGCATTTACACGCTTATAAAATTCAATTAACCAAGAAATTGAAAGAAAGAGACCATTTACAACGTCGTAATTTGGATGGTTGGATTATTGAACAACGAACGACAGATCCGCTGTTTTCAAGCAAAATTTTGTTTAGTGACACAGCTCATTTCATAATGGATGGAATCGTCAATAAGCAAAATTGTCGTATCTGGAGAGATGAAAATCCACGTGTTATTCATGAAAAATCTCTACACCCCCAAAAAGTTATTACTTGGTGTGCATTTTGGGCAAATGGAATCATTGGGCCATTTTTCGTCGAAGATGATGCTGGAAATGCTGTTAATATGAGCGATATCAATCAATGTTGAGAGACTTTTTATGGACACAGTTGAGTCATATTGATGTGTCTACGTTTATTACCAGCAGACGGTGCTACATGTCACACAACTTGAGAAATCATTTCGTTTTTGCAATCAAAATTTCCTCAACGTGTAATTTCACGAATTGCAGATTTCAATTGGCCTCCAAGGTCATGTGATCTAACACCATTAAATTTTTTGAGGCGTTTTTTGAAAAGTCGAAACAATTAAAGATCTAAAGAACAACATTCAAGTTGAAATAACACCAGCAACATGTTGGAAAGTCATTGTAAATTTCGATATTCGGATTGATGCCTGCAGACGCAGTCGTTGTGGACATTTGAATGATATTCTATTCCACCTATAATTGTAATGAATCATACTTTTCATAAAAAAATCAGCTTGAAAAAATTGCAAATAGTTTGAGTTTTATTTCAAAGAAACATGTAGGCGCTTGTTTTGGATGACCCGTCACTTTTAATCACCAATTGCGAAATATTTTACTTTTGTAACTAGTTACGATGAGCTTTGAAAAGAGTCACTTTATTTGTCGAAATCAAAAAAACACATTTTGATATTCATGTCGTTCCGCCTAGTATGCATCCCAAGAATCGTCTGAAATTAAATTGGCTTTTCTATACCGTCTCCGCTGCACCATCTTGCCTTGAACAAATATTTCAGTTATTCCGCCAGGTCAACAGCACCGCACTCGAAATAACCAATTAGCAAATGCATCCATCCCAAACGACCTCATCGAAAATACCCCATCAATAAGCGCCGACGTCGAAAACAACAACCGTTTGAGAGTTGCAGACTTTTGCGAATCTAAACTTATATCTCACTTAATCCTTTTACCGCTAGCAACGAGATTGTTTATCTCCGCAAATTGAATTAATCCTTCCCCCTGTCCCCCCACACATTCTCTGCAACAACCATGGAAAAATTGCGGATCCCACGCTTATTTAAATCGGCTTAAGTAAATTGTCCGGTTTATATCGTTATTTTGCAGAATTTCCCCAATACGAGCGCGCAAAAGACAGGAGACGCAATAACTCGTCCATTTTATTTCTCGCATATGTATGCGGTTGATTGCGACCATTCGGAGACAAGACTGGTCGATTTTTGCGCCCGTTTCAAATTTTGAATTTCGACGTGTTATGGTAATGGCTGAGCTTGGAATCGAAAGTTCGAACCGTTCGGCCGTTTATTTCGATCTGAATCGTCAGACGATCGACAATTACGACAATTGGATTTACATACGAGGCCTATCAGGTCAAAACGTTTATCTTAAATTGGCTGGATACCAATTTCAACAGTTTCAACAGTTGGATCTGGGATATTCACATCGATAAATCACCATGAAAATATACACACTTCAGGATCGAAATGCGTATCACTAGATTATCATTTTGGTCAACATAACACCATTCAGAAAACTTGTTATTCCTGATAACACTAGTCAACAACAAAAATAGGATAAGGATACTAGAAAGAAAATTAAAATGCTTCAAATACGAATACTTTTTTTGTAATACCATTTTTCAACATTTCAGGAATTGTGAATTTTTATAAACAAAAAGAAGTTATTTCTATTTGGCACGACAAGGGCCGTTGAAAGTTAAACGAAAACGAAATAGAAAATTAATAATGAAATTCTGACAATAAGAAAAAAATGACTCGAAAGAAAATCGAATGCTGGAGCACTGACTTTTGCCTACCTGGTTTCACAGTACGGCTGAATCAACGTGTCCAAGCACTCAAACGAAAATAGTCACTTTTTCACTACAGTTCGAATTTGTATGATTAACGAGAAATTTACTGCGAAGAAAAGTCCACTGCACCGGACGAGAGCGGCTTCAGTACCGTCTTTGTTCGACATAGGTCATATGCTCCAACATATGTTACGCGTTTATCGGAAAAATGAAATGAATATACGTGGGCCGCACGAAACGAGCAAGCAACTTGAAATAAAAATGAATGAATGCAACTAATAATAATGAGTTGCAGTAACACTATTCATTGTTACATTAATATGAATTCACATTATGATTATAAGTAGATAGCTTCGCGATAACCCATTTATAGTCACTTGATCGGTGATTTCCTAGAAAATTAGAAGTTACTCTCATGAGAGATTCCCAAGCTAACTTTGCTAATTACTAAGCTTTTCTCTAAATGTATCATCTTTCATTAGGATATTTTTGTTTTAAATATAAAAAAGCCGTAACCACTCCAGTCCATAGCTTTTACGAAATTCTTCAGGGTAATATAGGGTAATATAGACCAGGGTCAAAGCCTACAAAAATGGTAAAAATGAAAAAAAATTACAGTAGGACGAAACCTATTAGAAAAACAAGGGAATATGATCAAAATGAAAGGAAAAATAAATTACGGTCGATCCGAGTTCGGGAAGTGGGAGGGGGTGAGTTTTTAAGGGTAAAAAATGGTTTATCTTGATTTCCGGCAAAACTACAATTCCTATGGAAAAAAGTTGAATGGCAAAATTGTAGGCAATAAAATGGTCTACAAATTTTGTATCTGCAGATTTTTCACATAACCTCAAAATTCAGGTGAAAAATTCAAAAAACCAAGGTTTTGGTTTTTTATTTATATCTTTTTCAAAAGAATTTTTTTTTCTACGAAATTTGGTGAAAACTTACCTTATTATGTCCCAAATACACTGTAATTTATTTGATCAAAAATATTCATTTTTTCGCTTCATTTTAATTTAATATCAAAAAAGCACCCTAATTTTCAATCGAAAATTCTGACGTCAAAATATCAGCGCTTTTTCAAAAAAGTTTGGGGCTTTTTGTTCGTTGAAATATCTACTTTCTGATGGTGTAAAGAAAAATATACATTACTATAGGAAATATTCTTAGAAAATGCAAAAAATTGAAAACACCTCAAATTCAAAATTTTTTTTCAATCATTATGTACAATTTTGAGGTATTTATTAAAATTTACCCCTTAATAACTCAAAAAACGTAGGATTTCATGTTAGTCACAAGGATTTTCCTGTAAACAAGTTGAAGAAGATGCTGATGCCGACATAATTTAGACCTCGATAGAAGTTGCTAGAGATACCAATAAAACTGTTATAGTTGTGGGTCAAGATATTGATCTTTTGGTTCTTTTAAATCAATTAAATTCAAATAATCATGAAATTTATTTTCTCAAATCAGGCTTTGGAAATAGAAAGGATCTTTTTTCCACGTCTAATAGTTTCAAACACGAATCCTTCAAAAATGTTGTTGCATTTCTGCATTGTTATTCTGGTTGCGATACAACATCTGGATTTGCCGGAAAAGGAAAGAGAAGTATCGTTAATTCTATATTAGACGAGAAAAATTTGTCAAATTTGGCCAATGTTTTTTACAAAAAGGATGAAAGTAAAGAGAATATAAAAAAAATGGATTACAATTAATCAAATCTATTTATAAATGTAAAAAAGAAAAAATAACACTGAATTAATTAAAGTTTCAAAAATATCAATTGGCAAAAATTAAATCATCCTTTATTTTGGCAAACCTTCCACCCACAGAAGGAGCAGCAGAACAACATTGTTACAGAGCATATTATCAGCTTCAAACTTGGTTGGGTAACGAATTGACAGCAACAGATTGGGGCTGGAAGCAACATCAGCATGGCATTATGCCCAAATTTACAGAAAAGGATTTAATTCCGGAAGTATTGCTCAAAACTATTTGCTGCAGCTGTGAAACTGGATGTAACAGTTTTTCACCAAATTTCGTAGAAAAAAAATTTTTTTGAAAAAGATATAAATAAGAAAAAAAACTTGGTTTTTTGAATTTTTCACCTAAATTTTGAGGTTATGTGAAAAATCTGCATATACAAAAGTTGTAGATCTTTTTATTGCCTACAACTTTGCCATTTAACTTTTTTCCATAGGACTTGTAGTTTTGCCGGAAATCAAGATAAACCATTTTTTACCCTTAAAAACTCACCCCCTCCCACTTCCCGAACTCGGATCGACCGTAATTTATTTTTCCTTTCATTTTGATCATATTCCCTTGCTTTTCTAATGGGTTTCATCCCACTGTAATTTTTTTTAGTTTCAAAAATTATCTACCCCTATATCATTGTTTCACTTATTGAACTTGAAAAATTATCTTTGGTTGAAATACCTTCGTGACCTGGCAGATATATTTTCTAATACACGACAGGAATGCATAAATATTTGAGTCTTCCATTAATTATTCATTTCCATGATTCAAGTACACAATTCATAAAACCCACCCTTAGTCACAGTGCTTAAGAGGACCACAGTAAACTGGTCAACTGAGACAACACACTCCACACCTACTCGTTAACTATCACGTTAGATCCCTCTATTTGCCCGTTATAAACTTCTTCAAACAAAACATGATTGGTGAGCCTTCAAGGGCTAAAATAATGATACAGGAGTGAAAATCATAAAAGTAAATAATGATCCTTCAGTCAACATGGAGTCGTACAGGTTTAATTATAAGAGGTAAATAAATAAGCCTGAGCAAAATTAATGAAGCACCTCGTTTGCAACTATGGATCGTTAAAGAGCAAGTTTTAAATGTTTCATAAACCTCCCTCAAGAGCAGTTTCATGTACATACATCAATATGTGGGCTGACTCGACTAAATAATTCCTTTGTTGTAACACCTATTTACTCACCTATGGTTTCCGCGGAAAGGATCCGAGATGAATCTTATCCATCTGATGGTTTGAATAACGTCCGACATAGATAAGACGCAATATCCAAACTCCGCGAACTTTTGTTGGACCGAACACTGAAAACACTCCCGAAAATCCACGCACTTCCCGATCATTGTCCACCTGAAACAAAATAATAAAATATGAGCATCTACTATTCTCTCGACATGATAATATAATATAACTTAAATAGGTGTTTAAATTACTCCCACAGAATAACATATTAATAACTCAATTGATTTTGATCAGTAAAACTATGCAACATCCAACACTGTGTATTAAAATAACTCACACGCATAGCTCACGCTAATGATCAGGTGAAGATTCTCCTGGCATTCCATTAATGATATTGAGAGAAGTAGGTCTGAATGATGAATAAATTTGGATGTATTCACAAATATTTTAACTAATTAACGAATATTATAATGAAAAACATTAATTCAGATACTGATAATCAATTATTGTGTACACTTCCTGAAAGAAGATGAGCTGAAAAATCCCAAAAAGTAGGTATAAGAGTGGATACAAACATTTTCAAGATGAGTGTGGTAGTAGAAATATGAACTCATCGATTAGATATAATGTTTCTTTGATATATTTTAGTGAATAAAGCACTAAATATGAAGCAACGTCCCTTTCTGCTAAGAAGCACCCTTAACATGAATCAGTATAGATAATTATATAAAATAACGTGCGTTTCTTGAAAGACAATCAGAGAAACATATAGTCGATGACAGTTCGTTGGACTATCCCATCATTGAGAATACATTGAAAACAGGAAATTTTGTCAACTCTTTTGATAAAAACTCTTAATTTTGAAAATGCAGATTAATTAGTACATTACTTAAGAAGTGCTTGATGAAGTAAAGGGTGATTCATATAGAGGTACTTTTTTCTTAAATTAATAAAAACAATTTTATTATATAATCTTCACTAACAAATTGAAGAACCATTCTTTACAATTATTTTTTAAAGATAATTTCTTTCAAATGATGACCTCGACTACGGTTAACAAGATCCATTCGATAATTCCAATTATCGAGGACGCGTGTGAGTATTTCGGGTGATATTTCTCCAATGACTCGAGTAATATATTGGCCTCTTAAACCTCAAACGTAGCCGGCTTGTCCATGTAGACTTTGGACTTCGCATAGCCCCAAAATAAAAAATCAAGAGGTGTGATGTCACATGATCTAGCCGGCCAATTCACTGGTGCGAAACGTGAAATGTTCTGCTCGCTGAAATGCTCTCGCAGTAAAGCCATGGTTTCACGGGCTGTATGGCATGTAGCATCATCTTGTTGCAACCACATTTCGTCGAGACCACGGGTTTCGATTTCGGGCAACAAATAGTCTGCTATCATGGTGCGATAACGGTCACCATTCACAGTAGCATTCCGGCAGTTCTCTGTTTTGTTGAAATATGAACCGATTGTTCGACCGGCCAATAAACCACACCAAACAGTTGATTTTTCTGGATTTAACGGCAATTCTTCAGACTCATGCATGCGCGATCAGCAACTAAATCTCCACCACAAGGATTACCTCTAAATGAATCACCCTTTATAATATGAATCTAGCATGGGCATAACACACTATATCAATTACAGTACTCGCCTCGGGCTCGTGCTGAGTGAGTTATCACCTACATTCATGCTCGTTGAATAAAATAATATACTTCAATTTTTGCGTGGATTCCTGCATACGACATTATTCAATTCTCAGGCACTACAGTAGGTTGAAATTTATTATATGAGTAAGTGACAATCAAAACTTTTCAAAAAAACAATGAAAAACCCAAACAATGATTTAAAATAAACTTAAAAACGGCCATAAATATGAAAACTACATTAAAAAAAAAGCTTCTTGAAAATACTATATGTGAAAAAGAAGATTTTACTTTTGTTGAGTTCATTATTTTCGAGGTTTTTTGAGTAGATAATTCGGAAAATAATCTCTTTCTTCCAACCGAGAGAGCAGACATAAACTTCAATATATGCCCTTTCGATGTGTACCAAATATCATTCATAGAAGTAGGTAAAAAAAAATTCCATTCTTCAGTTTATTTCATGACTTTTTCATATAAATGGGAAATCTTTAACTTCCCGTGATAAATCACCAAGTAAAACGTAATAACAGAATATACCAGATAAATATCAATATCCTCGATATGTGTTCGAAATATTCTTGAGATCAGACATTTGGGACAAAGGATAGCACGCTATTATACAAGTTTAATAAACTAAAACAAGCTAGCAGTATTAAAAATCTGACTTCCAAGTGAGGCAACTTATCATAAAGAGAGCATAATTTAATTTGTCTGAATGTTTTATAAAATCCGTCTAGCGTGAAATTTCGCGAATAAAGATTCAGACAATATAAATCCGGAAGTGCATGTTCTGACGGTATATGGCCACTTAAAAATGTTTCGTTTATGATTTAGTTTCATCCACTCTCTCATCTTTTATGTCCGGTTCATTCGGATGGATTTGCCTGCATTTTGGGCGACCTTCATTTTTGTTTGCGCCAAACATTTTAACGGTAATTCGGTTCAACTTTACAACTTGCAATCACGGCAAACTGGAGTGATGGAAAATTTAATTGTGGGTTTTTGGCGTGTCGTATTCTTCGTAAAAGAAATTACCTTACGAGAGATGAATTAATGAATATAATTTGATATTTTGAGACAGGATTACTTGTTGAATCACAACATCTACAATAAAAGGAGAATCTATCACATAAAGGAGATCTGGAGGACAGAATAAAGTCATGCACTATTAGTATTACCCATTATTTATATCACCCCGTGTTTAGTTTCTAGTTTGTCATACAAAATTGAGCTTCAGAAAATGACACAGAAATCTATACAAACATAACTTAGGGTCATAACTTTGTAATTTAAAGTGAGAAAAAAAAGTCGAGCACACCACTGGATTTTACGAGAACAAATGCCTGTATAATATGTTTTTCGTACTTCCGGGCCTAAAGTGACAACTTCACTCCCTTGTGACAGGTACTAAAGTGTCACATTTAATCCCTCCGGGATTAAATATTGACGAAACTCCCGGAACGATTAAATCACAAACAAACGAATTTAAGGGATATTTTATTGAAAAATACAATTAATTAGAATGGTAATTAACGTTAATATTCAAATTAATATTGTGACAGTTCGTCATATTGACCAGTCTTTCCTGGGTTAATGCAGCAGGTAACTGACGAGTAACAGATAGGTCCTTATCATATTGAACTGGTGTTTGTTTCGAAGATCCTGCGGAAACAGGAAGCGAGAATGAGGACTGTGGCATAACTATAGTGGACGAATCGGCGACTTGACCAAATATTTTATCTGAAATTTTTTGTTTATTTTTAATAGACGATTCAATATATCCCTCGGCCACGTTGGAGGATTTCCATCCTCCATGTCTCTTCAGCACGTCTATTGTTACTCCCGAATCAGCTAACAAAGACGCAGATGTGCGTCTAAAACAATGTCCCGTATAAGACGTCGCATTTTCTAATTTCAAGAAAGCTGCTATTTGCCGTGGAAATGTACCAAACATGTTTTTTCCTAGTACTCGCGTAGTACATCTTTGTTGATGTATTGAACAAAAATTTTGAATGAGGTGTCCCTGTCTTTCGCAATGCCACATATTTTCGAAATATCGCCACAAAACTGATGGCACTGTTTTCTGAATTTTTGATCACAAAATTTCGGTCAATTTTATTTTTGGTGTTTCTAATGGCAATTAGAAAGGAATCGCCCAAATCTCTCACATCGTCGATTTCTAAATCAACCAACTCTTTTCCACGACAAGCTCCCGCAACGCCCAAAATAAGTGTAACCTACAAAAAAATTGATTTCTTAAAATTTCTGAATATAAACACATTTCCAAATTTACCTTAAGCATTAAATATTTATCATCCGGAGCCTCCCGTAAGAACTGATCTACCTGCTCAGACGTGAGAATTCTTGACTTCTTTGGCTTAAATCCCTCATTTCTTCTCTTCAAAAAAGCTAATAATTTTGGAAATTTACTTATATCAATATCTTCTATAATGTTAATAACCGATTTCAGCATTGAGTAATGTGCCCAGAGAGTTGAGGCACAAACCGCTTTTGATTTATCATCGAAGTAGACTAACAGCGCATTTTCAGTAGGTGGTCTCACATTTTTTAAGCAGCACCACTTTTTAAAAGCATCGTACTGCTGCTCGTATAGTTTTCTAGATTTCGGTGGTAACAATTCTTCACCTACTTCGGCTGCTCTTTTATCAATATCAGATACACCTTCTTCACTCATGATACCAATAATTATCAATAACAATGTTTCTTTACAATGACACTAGTAATGACAATGTTTCTAAATTATAATTGTCACAACGCAATGTTACTATGGTAACTTATTTTAAAGACAGTTTATCAAATGAGTTGAAGAGAGAAAAAACTGATTGAAATTATTGAAATAATTAATAAAATCATACCGGAAGTACGAAAAGTATCGTATATACCTTGCGACTGAAGTACATTTAATCCTTCAGGTAAATTATGGCCCTCCCTGCGGTCGGGCCATAAACTTTACCTTCAGGATTAAATGTACTACTTCAGTCCCGCGGTATATAATATACTATAATTCACTTTTTGTATAATTTTCGCTAAGAAAACGAAAAAAGTGAGCTAAAAAGAATACTATTCTTATTGATTACTCAGAAAAAGGGGAGAGTGGGGAATTGGATTTTTTATATCTCCGCTGATTTGAATGTTGAGCTGCTAAAATATTGAAATATGCCCAGCTTGTACATGAGAAAAATGGAGTTCCATTGTGTATGAGGAAATTAGGACAATACTCATATTTCAATTCCAACCATCAAATCAACATTAAATGATAGAATTATAAATACAAGCTGTACTCTAGAAGACAAAAATGAAAAATAGATAGCATCACGAAAACTCTAAGATGTAATTGTTACACCCCAAAAAACAGCAGAACGAAAAACCGTCATTCCTAATTCGAAATGTTCTTCAGAATAAATGAGAAGAATTGCAAATAAATACGATTTAAAAACAGCATTCAAGACCCAAAATCATTCCCAACCAAAAAAAGTTAACGAGCGAATATAATGGCCTGATTGTGATGATTTACTTAAGAAAAAGTTTTCAATATTCATCAAATGACAAGAATGATAAAAATCGTGAAACTAAATGAAGAGTGCAAGCCATCCGAGAGCGTGACTCATAAATCATTACAAAAACATTGCTATTTTCACTCTAGTTATTCCAACATGGTATTTTTCAACCTCAACCATTTCCAAGATTCAACAAAAGGTTCTGCATTGCATCTTCGTGTCTCATTTTGCGGAAAGCCAATCTCTATGCGACCCCCACCCCCTCCCGACCTCGATTTGGAAAAATTCGTTATCGGCGTCGTAAAATACGACGCGCAATTTTGAAATTGGAATGCAGTTCGGGAACGATCTTGTTATGCAAGTCCTGTAGGCGAGCAACTGCATTTTGACGCCAGACGGGATCGATACAGACGTAAATGGCCCCCTTTGGACGCGATAGTAAGACGACTTCGGAGGATGAAAAAAAGGGACATCGGGGATGGTAAAAAGTTTAATCCGAGATACTGCTCCCGGTTTTACGGGTAAAGAGAGAAGGGTAAAGAGTATGCCGAGCGCCGGAATTGCAAATTGGTGCCGTCGCGGACCGAGATGGTCGACGCCGAGGAGCGTAAAGACGTTCTTTACTACGGTGCAGCGTAACCTTCTGTTATGGCAGTTCAGAATGGTGGAATTTATGCTGCCTTCAAGGGAATTCCATCTACGGCGCAATCTCCATCTCATACAGCTGTGTAATGACAGATTGAATTTATGATTAGGATCGGATCGATTTCTAGAGTTCAAATCTACCTGGTAGTTTCGGCAAAGACCTGTTACCTCAATCTGATGGATATCTAATCCTTTAAACCACCTAGTCTTTGCTGGCGCCAATATAGCAACTCTAACGTCACTGGCATATTTTAAGGAAATTCCACTCAATCTTTCATTATTCTTTATCGCTAATGTTCATATTGAAGAACGGTTTACGTGATTTTTAATTCTATTTTGTGGAATGCATGAAATAATTGAACATAAATCAAGGAAATAAAGATATTTGCTCCAAGCATTCAGAGCTGCAGTCTGCGAATACGGGGAAGCGCAATGTTAAACAAAACTGGTAACCAATGAACCAGTGTAGATCTTATGGTTCCAGTAATTATTCTCATGAATGTATTCCCTTTTTTTCTGCCAAGGAACCCTAATTGAATATACTTTTCCTAGCAGAACCATACTTATACTGATAAACTGATAAACATACTGATAAATGGAAGTTTAAATGAAAAACAATAAAGTTTATATGCAATTATTTTTATACATTTACTGTGTAGTAGGTACATAAAGTAACGAAACATACAAAAAAATCATTCATCACATTAAATTCATAAAAACACGTTTGTGAATTTGGTTTGAGGCACAAAGGGCGCAGTCTCTTCCTATCAAAGAATTTCAAAATTGTGCAGACAACAAATAAGATCAGGCCCTTCTAATGACTAATGATCCAAAGAACCTCATTTATCAAATGCCACATCTTCCAAAGCGAAACTTCATCCTTGTGGTAGTATAAAGGACGAAATAAAATTACTCTAATGAGAACCTGGTGGAAGAACTCCTATATATAACGTAGATCATGGGTCTTTTCACCTCTTCCCTCAAACCCTTTCCTTTTCATTTTGGCTGCTTCACATCTTTTTTGACTTATCCTACTCACAGCCCCAATTGCTACTGTTATGCCAAGACAAAAAAAGTTGACAGAACTATATGATATTAATTTTATGATCAACGTTATCTATTTGGATCTTTCTCGAGCTCTAGATTGTGTTCCTTTTCAGCCACAACTTTTATTGGTTGCATCCGTTTGTTGTCGGAAGATATTTTGCGTTTAAAGTTGGTGACTCATCTGAATTCATACCTGTTTTCAGTAGGGTACTTCAGGGATGTCTTGGGTATTCTGTTCTTTGCAGGACATCCACGCTCCGGTCGACCGGAGAGGAAAAACTGTTCAGGAATACCCGCGCAGATCGATCGCAGCGTGTGTGTCGCAGTTTTTCAAGCCCGTACAGGTCGCTGAAGCAAATTAGAGATTTGACTCGGACTAGTGGCACTGAACGGTTGCTGCTAACATTGAGTATAAATCTAGTAGATTTATACTCAATGCTGCTAACGAACACACGACCCGTTCGGTTTACCGAAACGTCCCCACATACGAGGCAGACCTGCACAGGTATTACAGTACAGTTTTCCACTACCTGGTCTTTTCTGTGTACATCGAGAAATCTGGTAGTTGTGTGATTTTTTTAGAATATTATTTAATTTTCACTAAATTTAATTTGAAATATACATCCAAATATCATCCATATTCACAATATAAGATATTTATCAAATCAATACCACAAATACTATTTACGTTTAATCTTAATTCGTCCCCTTTACATTGATTTTTTTTCAGCCTGATAAGGAACTAAGTGCTCAGAAAAGTTACCATTGGATAAATCATATAATGAATGTTCCTTGTGACTGATATTCCTTACTGATCTGAAATAAAACTGATTAATACTTTGGAAGATATTTGAATTATGTGGGGACACAGAGGAATGGAAAATTTCGCAAAAATTGACACGCTATAGAAAATTTTTTTTAAATAAAAAAAAAAATGTATACTTTATACCGCATAAGATATCGGATGTATTTCGTGTATATACGTTATTGATATCAAACATTTTCAAGTTTCATTGTAGCTTCCTTCTACAGGAAGAAATAATTATTTTTTCATGTAATTATGAGAAAGGAGAAATGTCAAGAAGTCTGTCAGAAATTTCAATGCTCTATGCTTTCACAGGCATGTATTAAAAGAAAGAAGTATTTTGTCGACGATGGATTAACAACCGAAACCGGTAGGGTCGTAAGATCAATAAAGTGAAAATTAAACAAAATACTTGTTTTACTTTCAATGGTCTGATTGATCATTTCCTTGTAGAGACATGCTATGATTGATTTGAAGCTGAATAAGTACCCGAAAACATTTATTGATAAAATTATTGGGAACAACAACACTATAATTAGACCGATAGGTGCAAGTGCGGAAAATGAGAATAGTATCCAAAGTATATAATATGTAAAATTTTCATACATCTCTGGACTCACTAATAAAATAAATATGCTCATAAAATCGTTTTCTAATAACATAAAATTAGTTTCATACAACATCTCAACTTGTAGCCATTATTTTCTAAATTGAAGGACGTTGACCCCATGTTGGATCAGAGCAAATTGGTTTATAAGATCCGTTGCAGTAATTTTTTGAAGAGTTATATTGACCAAACTGAACAATATTAAAAAATAGAATAAGTCATCATACGATTGTCAAGAGAAATTTAGATCTAAAGTAATATTTTAATAATAAACACCAATTTAATCTTCAAGCGGTTTCTGTTCTAGATGTAGAAGGAAATTATACAAAAAAACAATAAGTGAAATGATATACATAAAACTCAATGATACCGTTAATTGCCGAACAGATATTGATATATCATAATATTTTGGATCATTTCAAAAACAAATATTCAGTGCAGTGAGTTGGGAATTCAACTTTTTTAAAAACATATCCTGAACTCCACCTGTGGTTAAACAGAAGATCGAAATAAACATTTCAGTTTTGGTATTCTCATTGAATGAAACACATTATTGTATTGATTTGTATTTCGCATCAAAAAATGTTTAGACGGAGTTTTCTTATGTTTCTGTACATGTTTATATCCAATTTGCTCAACAAGCTAATATTAAGATCTTTTGTGTGTAAAACATAAATTCGACCTTGGTAAAGTTTTTTCAGTTTCAAACATTTGTGCTATAAAATCCAAATAGAAAGAAAAAATAAATCGAATAAGTGTTAATTTTAATATATACACTGCTTAACAATTGATAGGGACCACTTACTTTTTCTAAATTTATTTCTGAAATATTCGCTCCAAGATTATAAATTTAGTCAGATATCAAAGTATTTTCAGTTGATAATATGGTTCACTTGAGAAAAGAATGAAAAAATGGAAAGTTGGAGAGAAAAAAAGACTTTATTAGGAACACTCAAAATTCTGTGTTTGAATAACATAAAAATTTTATGATGAAACCTCAAGAAGGAAGTTTCAGTTAAGCTAGTACCTAGTTCGTCCGCCACGAGCTCGTCTCAAGCATTATACCCTACGAGGCATATTTTCAATCAAACGATTTATAAAATTTTGGGGCAAATTCGTCCAAATATCCCCTAAAGCGTTAGAAAGGTCCTCCAGGTTATTGATCGGTTGTTCTAAGGTTGACAATTGTCTAGACATCTCAGACCAGACATGTTCGATGCAATTCATGTCTGGAGAGCGAGCTGGCCAGACCATCTTATCAATAGCATGAATTTCTAGCTCTTCATTAACCAGACGACTACGGTGTGGACGGGCATTATCGTCAATTAAAATGAAATTCACGCCCAAGGCAGCCGCAGACGGAACAATTATGGGTTCAATAATCATATCGTGATATCTCTGGCTGGTCATTGTGGTGTTCTGCAGAACAACTAACTCTGTGCGTTGGTTCAAACAAATGCCTCCCCAGACACATATAGAACCTCCGCCAAAAGCTGTTGTGGGTACCATAAACTGTTCTGCATACCTTCGAACTCTTTCCCTCCAAGAATGAATACGTCCATCGGAGTTGACCAAACGAAATCTAGACTCATCCGTAAATAAACATCGGCTCCAATCTTCAACTGTCCAATTGCGGTGCTCCTCAGCCCATTGCCGTCGATGAACTCGATATTTCCTATTCAAACGGGGATGTTGTACCCTCTTACGTGCTCTCAAACCACGAGCATGTAGTCGTCGTCTTACAGTCTGGTTCGAAATTAGAACTCCTGTTGCAACTCTCAGTGATCTATTGAGCCGCGACGCCGGGTAAGTGTGATTTCTCCTAGCATTGAGGATCAAACGGGGATCTTGAGCAGCTGTTGTACAGCGCTGCCGACCTCCCCCATGAACATAAGCTACTGAGTCGTTTTGGATGAACCTATTCCAAGCCCGACTCACGACACTTTGCGAAACATTCAACCGCCGGGACACTTCTCGATGGGACAAACTTTCCTGTATCCACTGTATGATTTGGTTCAGTTGCACAGGAGCCAAACGTCTTTTCGGCATGACTGATAAGCTGATATTGTTCTCATTTCTTCAATTATTGTCACCTTATGTGTTTGAACGAGAGAAAAAACAGATTTAATAACAAATACCACATTGCATTTCACTCCACCTGTAAGAGCCTACAGATAATAATCGATTTTGTGAACAAGAGCCGATGAAGAGAGGAAAAATATGATATAATCAACTCAAAACATCTTAATTGTTCCTTAGAGAACATATAATGTACAGATATTCACGAGATAACTTGAAAAAAATACAAATGAAGAGAAGTTCATAAGTGATCCCTAGCAATTGTTGATCAGTGTAGTTTGAATTGTACATTTGTGTTAGCAATTGTTATATGTATTTATTTTGAAACCATTGTTTTGATCTATTATTTAATTTTTTATGCCAGATATATTTGTGCCATATTTAATCTCTGTAAATTTCTCTTTTGTAGCCCTGAAGGAAAACGTTGGCATTAGTTAAATGTAGTTTTTTGACCAACTGCTTTCCTCAAAGTTCCGTGAAAATCAATCATAGCATTTACTTTCAATATTAATAAATAAAACTCGTGAGTAGGTTCTTAAAGTAGGGAAAACCTTTACACAGAAATATACCTTTCAAAAAACTAGCGACAATAAAAATAATTTGAATTAATTTTTCCTCTATCATGTATTGATGACTTTCAATTATCTACTAAAGAGCTTCACATAATCGTAAAATATAAAATTCCTACACGATATAGGATTTCCAACATGGTGGAAAAACTACAAAGCTTGTTCTTCCGCCTCCTCATGGATGATTCACTAAGCACACTCCGCTCGCCATTCGAATCTTGCGTGCCCTGACTAAATAATCCAAAAGGTGTTATTTCCCAGCATCCCAAACTCTTCCAATATTAATAAAGATTGGAGGCAACACGCCATTTCCCTTATTTGCGGAACCGAGGCCCATCTTAAACACACGAAAGTAGATTAGACGAGAGCCAACCCGTCGAGATATTAAACGGGATAACAGTTTAGTCCGCGGACATTCCGGAAATTGGCCTCCGGATAATGCCAAATTTCTGATCTGGGCATCATTAAAGGATCACGTTCTGAATTTCCGGGAACGGGGTTCTATCCAGACGGCGTGGAGAAGCGGATGGAACATAGAGATAAAGGCTTTTCGTTTGAGAGCTGGATAATTCCAATGATGAGATTCGATGATTAGAGCTGAGATAGAGTTGTTTTCAGCGGTTATGTCAGATAGGAGCATCAATGCTGACGACTTCAATATGGTATTCTACCAATTGGATCCGTGATTTTTTGCGATGACGATCGTTGATGGAAGTCTGCAATTGCAGGAGTTCAATATTTCCTGAACAATGTAGACCAGTAACTCAAATCGAGTCAAAAGCAGTTATATTCCTCAAATATTCAGGGTGGAAAAGTGAAAATGCAGCTGACAAGGAAGGCACCGACAAACCAAAATATATTATCATATTCGGGGTGTCCCGTAACTCAACGTCAAGCGGTTACTAGGCGATATGCTAGATTATACCAGTTCTAGCAAAAAAATTATGTCACTTTGTTAAGTGGTAAAAGGTATATTTTTGAAAATGTTTAAAATTGACACCCTACATCCTTAAGTTTTGTAGTGACAAATTTTCCAATTTTGCCGTGACTTTTTTTAAACGTAATCCTAAATAACCATGCTAATTACAGTCACAAAGCCATTGCTAGGTGCAATTGTTTCAGTAAAAAAAAAAGTTTCGTTGCGACATGGTTAAAAAATATGTTTTCAGTAACTTTGACACTACATATTACCGGTTTTACTGGCACAAGGAGGTAACTGACTCGCCTGTAAAAATCCTTTCTAGTAATGTTATATACTATACTTTGTCTCACTCTAATTCGCGTCACTTTCTATCTCACTGTATTACATCTGGCCACTTACCTAAGTACAGGCGATTTTTGATCACGCAATAGTATTTATTATTGATAGTTATCAGGTAAAAGTCTTACCTAAGTACAGGCGATTTTTGATCACGCAATAGTATTTATTATTGATAGTTATCAGGTAAAAGTTTTTGTTTGCTTTTGAGCCCTCTTCCAAATAAATAAGCAATTTTATTTTTATGGACGGATAAGTAGAAGGTATTATACCATTTTGTGATCTTGATTAAATGTGCCATTTCTTAAAGTAACTTGCCGAGGGTAGTACAGTACATTTTTTTCAAGATATTTTCAAAAATATACCTATTACCACTTCACCAAGTGACAGAAATTTTTTTATTTTTGCTAGAACTGGTATAACCTAGCATATCGCCCAGTAACCGCTTGACATCCTGTATACGAAATTTAACCTGCTAAAATATTATTTAGCGTGGTATTAGACATGAATATTTCACGAGAAAATATTCCTAACAATAATATGGTCACATTTGAGAAATGTCAAAAAAATAACGAAACATGGGAGAACAATGTTTTGATATAGAGAATTGGAAAATGTTTAAATTAATTTTTGAAGTAAAAGCTACAACGGTTTTGTTAGTTATTTGAGAATTTTTCCTTTTCATTACAGCAGATGAAATATAATCTGATGAAAGATTTGATGTGATGATTATTATTCTAAGTTTTAAATGATGTCCTGCATATAGTTGTTAATGTGGCCCTGCGGAGTGTGCAGTCAAATGTCCCGAAATTTGGATTAACTCTTGTGCGTTAACTTATTTTTTGGCCAATAATGAAATGGCCAATATTATGTGGGAATGGTTTGTTATTTTGAATTTTTTTATGCTAATTCCAATATTATCTATTTCGGTATTGAATTCATTCCTGCAGGCATATTTTCGTATCCAATTTTTCTTTAACAGTTTGGATGTGTAGCTCAAAAAATGTCATTTGTTACGTTAGGATTTTTTCGATCTTTTTTCCATGCGTTTAAGGTATAAGCGAACACATAAATCTTCGTTTTCCTTATTTCTCACTCACGATTTACTATTCGATAAGTTTTTCGAACCACCTGGGGTAGTTTTGGAAAATATTGGGTTTTATTCCAGGCGACCAGTGAAGTTTCCTAGAAGGTCATTTTATGACTCAAGGAATTAGCTGCCCCTTTACCTCGCATATATGGATACTTTTTTTGCAACCCATTTGACTTATCTTCATCTCAACCGTTAACCATTCTCAAAATCTGTTCGATCGAAAAAGCTTTGGAACGTGAATTTCTTCTATCTTGTAAAGTTCGCAACATTTTGTGCTTTGTATCCCTAGACAGACAAGCTAATTGGAAAATTAAACCTTTGAATGGATCGATCAATCTATCATATTCCTTGAAATCCTTTTGTTTAATCATGTGTGCCGCGGTGCCCTTTTCGACTCACATGAAATCGCTTCAAAAGAATCTTGTAAACCATGTATATTCAGAAAATATACACATACCTATACAACGACACCGAGTATGACTTGTACGAATCACCCTGTACATTCCAATTTATATTTAAATATCAAACTTCAAAATTTGTTTCAGCATTTTTTATAATTTTGTTCAATAATGACCTTTTCAATCATGTTTAGGTAGGTGTTTTAAATTTTTTACTCAGATGAGATCTTCTATCAGCTTCTAAATCATTAAAACTTCGTTCATCATCAATCGGTGTTGGTAAGTTAAGAGAATTTTTTTTCAGATCCAATTATTTGGTATTGTGTCCGTAGGTAATATTCTTGCTAAGGGAATTTTAATATCAATTAGAAATTGGGCTCATAATTCAAAAAACACCTTAGAAATGATTGCGAAAGGCGATTGGTGTATATTAAAGTGCTCTTTTCAAATAATAAATTGTCTTTTAACGTTTTTCGTAATTTTAAATACTTCGTATAACCAAGCGATCATTTAGTTTTAATTTCTGCTCAAAGAATCGGATTAAAGTACGCACAATTTCACCGCACTTACATAGCCCCAGTGGCCTAATGGATAAGGCATCGGCCTCCTAAGCCGGGGATTGTGGGTTCGAGTCCCATCTGGGGTACAAAACTTTTTATGTCAAATAATTTAAAACCTGAAAATTGATTTGCGTTTTATACTACTACCTTGACAACCACGTCTAATTTTGTTTCGAAAATAAGAATAAAGTGATTACGGAAATCGTTTTCCTTGTGAGATTCAACATCAACAATAGTTCTTAATTTTTTATGAATATTCTGAAAATGATGAATAAAAACACAATAATACTACACTATTGATAATGTGAAATGTTCGATAATGGAACTTGCTCACTGTGATTTAATGAGCTATTTCTACCATTCTTTATTGCTGTTCTTCTCACTTACATTTTGATACACATGTATTGAACTGTTGACCATTGTTGACCATGTTGATAATTACATCTTCATTAGATTCTTATGGATTTATTTAAACATATAGTGAAGCAAAATGCTTGATAACTTTTTGAGTGCTCAGATTGTAGAGGCTTCAGACTCAACCACAGATATCAGAAGCCCCAGTGGCCTAATGGATAAGGCATCGGCCTCCTAAGCCGGGGATTGTGGGTTCGAGTCCCATCTGGGGTATATATTTTGTTGACAGCTTCTGTGTGGTAATATAATTGCTTCAACAGAAGGCATCGTCAGGAAGAATCGTCTTTAGACAATATCAGGCTTCTTAACTTGATACAACATGCGGTACCGGATAAATCTTTTATTACCTTCGAAGTACCTTAATAATTCAAGCTTAAAAAAAACATGTAACGTAAAAGCTCCAGTGGCCTAATGGATAAGGCATCAACCTCCCAAGCCAGAATTGTGTTCGAGTCTCATCCAGGAGACAATTTTTATGTTGATAATTGTATATGAATGATTGAATAGAATCAATTCAAAGCCAACTTTCATCATCCTCACAGACTTCGTGCTAATAAAATATGCAACTGGAGTCTAAACAGAAAACACTATCAGACTTACATCTTCATTGGATTCTTATGGATTTATTTAAACATATAGTGAAGCAAAATGCTTGATAACTTTTGGAGTGCTCAGATTGTAGAGGCTTCAGACTCAACCACAGATATCAGAAGCCCCAGTGGCCTAATGGATAAGGCATCGGCCTCCTAAGCCGGGGATTGTGGGTTCGAGTCCCATCTGGGGTATATATTTTATTGACAGCTTCTGTGTGGTAATATAATTGCTTCAACAGAAGGCATCGTCAGGAAGAATCGTCTTTAGACAATATCAGGCTTCTTATCCTCACAGACTTGATACAACATGCGGTACCGGATAAATCTTTTATCATTACCTTCATTGAAGTACCTTTTAATAATTCAAGCTTAAAAAACATGTAACGTAAAAGCTCCAGTGGCCTAATGGATAAGGCATCAACCTCCCCAAGCCAGAATTGTGTTCGAGTCTCATCCAGGAGAATCAATTTTTATGTTGATAATTGTATATGAATGATTGTATAGAATCAATTCAAAGCCAACTTTCATCATCCTCACAGACTTCATCATCCTGCTAATAAAATATGCAACTGGAGTCTAAACAGAAAACACTATCAGACTTACATCTTCATTGGATTCTTATGGATTTATTTAAACATATAGTGAAGCAAAATGCTTGATAACTTTTGGAGTGCTCAGATTGTAGAGGCTTCAGACTCAACCACAGATATCAGAAGCCCCAGTGGCCTAATGGATAAGGCATCGGCCTCCTAAGCCGGGGATTGTGGGTTCGAGTCCCATCTGGGGTATATATTTTATTGACAGCTTCTGTGTGGTAATATAATTGCTTCAACAGAAGGCATCGTCAGGAAGAATCGTCTTTAGACAATATCAGGCTTCTTAACTTGATACAACATGCGGTACCGGATAAATCTTTTATTACCTTCGAAGTACCTTAATAATTCAAGCTTAAAAAAAACATGTAACGTAAAAGCTCCAGTGGCCTAATGGATAAGGCATCAACCTCCCAAGCCAGAATTGTGTTCGAGTCTCATCCAGGAGACAATTTTTATGTTGATAATTGTATATGAATGATTGAATAGAATCAATTCAAAGCCAACTTTCATCATCCTCACAGACTTCGTGCAAATAAAATATGCAACTGGAGTCTAAACGGAAAACACTATCAGAATGACATCTTCATTGGATTCTTATGGATTTATGAAATTTCATTGTCGTAGCTCTTTTCCATCTAAAGATATGATCATTTTTTTCATTTACACAAGAGAAAAGAGAAATGACATACGTCTCGATGATTTTCTTTGAACGATGGCCATCACAGATCGATATTCGATTGACAAATGCCGGGTTCATTATTCAGTGTCAGTTGGCGTAATATTAATCAAAATTTTTCATAACAGGAAATAATAGAGATAGAATTCAATCTCGATGGCTGCAATAATATACGTTATCAAAATTCAGAAAAGCGCTGACGTAACTTTTTAGGGGAAGGGAATTATAGCTTCGAACAACACACTTGGGGAAAATTATGAGTAGTTATTTTTAATTTGAGATATAGGTTTGTTCTTTCATTAGGCGTTCATATTTGCATCACATTGTCCCATAGTACGGAAAAAGACTATTGTTCACCAGATCAGAGTGCTTATAGATTTGTTATGGTTTGAATATTTACTCGCAAGTAGCTCAACAAGAGCGCCAAAGCAATCTGACCTCACGTCAGTACTTTCTAGATTTTTTAATTATGTAGTTCGTTTTTCGGTGTTTTGAATTGTTGAAATTAACAATAAAAGTGAAGATATATGCATGGATCCGAAGTTATCTTGAGAGTATAGTAGCCTTTGTCAAGAGTTCAAAATTCAACATCCAGTAAACAAAATCTTAAATTGGGAGTACCTCAAGGCTCCGTCTTGGGACAACTTTTGTTCTCGATTTTCATCAATGATCTGCCTGAGAATTTAATGATGTCGTTTAGGAATACCCATAAATAACTATCTAGAATACTACGAGCAATCTTGTTTGCGCATGATTTTTCCTTTCTTTACTTTGGAGGCGCTTTCAGATTATTGAATGGTGCCATACGAATACCATTATGCTAAATTTGAACAAGACCAAATGCATCTATTTCTCAATTTTGAATAATGATAATGCTCTCAAAATCCGATATTCAGATTTTGTCATATCTAAGGACTGCTTGAAATTTCTTGGTATTAATATCGATAGACATCTGAAGTGGGATGCACACATAGGTGCAGTATGTGAAAAACTCTACAGATCTTATTTTGCATTGAGTCGAGTGAAGTATTTGCTTCCTGTTTGCTCAGTTATGAATATTTACTATAGTTTGTGTTTAGTCACCTATCGTATAATTGTCCTGTTATGTGGTAATTGGTCCGATGTTGATGGAGTTTTCGTTCTGCAGAAAAGAATTTTGAGTATGATGTTCAATGTATCAGCACTATCGTCTTGTAGACCAGTTATTTTGGAGAATAGAATATTGACACTTGTTTCCATTTTCATTTCCAAATGTTTGTTATTTGTTAAAGAAAATGAGAATGATCATTTCAAGCTTTCGAGCTTCCATTATTATATTACAAGAAATGAGGGAATGCTGTCGGTTCCTAAACATGGGATAGCAAAATTTAAAAGTCACCTAAATATCAGTGCATCAGGATATTCAACCAGTGACGGCTCGTCAGGGTAGGCAGCCAAACACAACCGAAAAAGAGAAGGTGAAAATAAATATTTTTTTAATCGAAACTTATTTGAAAAATTAATAGCAATATTTAAATCTCGAGAAATTCCCTTAGTATCTTTTCCTCTGCCTTATATATCTCATATTTCCACTCAACACATCGAAGTACACATTATTTCGGTCAAACACCTCAAATAATTTTTATTCCAAGTTTCCACATCTGTCCTTATACGTAATAACGCAGCTCAGCCAGCCGAGCCATAAGTTGATTTCATCTAACACATTCGTCGCTCGAAGTTCCTATTATGGAACTCTACAATACCTCGACTGTGACACTTGCTAGGTCGGCCGAGAACCCTTGGCCGTCGGCCGTCCCTATGTGAAGCGGCAGGCGAGTGAAATTGTTTATTACTATCGATGTTTATTGCAAATATCAAATTAAAAATTGTAATTTAATATCCGACATCTTCATATGTTTATCCTAAATTTGAGATAGAAAGAGATATCATTATGTATTTAAAATTTTGTATCCTGTTAATAATTGAAATTTTCACCCTCAAATCTCAAATGACTATTATCATAAGTACTTGAATATTATTTCAATTTCAGAAAAAAGGGTATTCGTACTGTATGGAATGAATTTTGTGATTTTCTGACCATAAAAATTCATTCTTAGTAACTCTAAATAGCAAAACAGCAACCCACGGCTTGTTTATTTTTCAAAGACTAGGTCGTCCAAGATACCCTTGGGGAGGGGGTATATGAGAATTGCATTGCGTGTGTTTACACTTTGATTATCAGAGTTCAGTTCACTAGGTCAGTAGTTTGGAGTAAGATGTAAGTGTGTAGGGCTTAGGGTTGTACGAGTTTTCGGTTACAAGTTGAATGTGAGTGATCCAGGTGGCAAGTGTAAGAGAGGTAGATTCAAATTGCGGTGGTTTGATTAGTTTTTTAGTAGATAACAGGTTTTCCATTATTAGAATAATTCTAATTGACAGCGTTCACAACATGATGAATATGATTTTAATTTTACTAAGTTTTAAGATGAATTGTTGGACAGTTATACATTTTAGATATGATTGTCACTGTATTTGTAACATGTAAACTTGAAAAAGGCTCAATGTACGCCGAAACATATGTAGTAAAGTATTAATAAAAAAAAGATGAAATCCTAATTTCAATCCAGTGCTCTAATCCCAAGAAAATTGCTTCTAAATTATATATATGCATATAT
Source organism: Micraspis discolor (assembly GCA_030674115.1). Classification (NCBI taxonomy): domain Eukaryota; kingdom Metazoa; phylum Arthropoda; class Insecta; order Coleoptera; family Coccinellidae; genus Micraspis; species Micraspis discolor. The sequence continues at coordinate 417,828 of JARTUT010001317.1, read as the reverse complement.
ATATGCTCGGTCTGGCCGACCCACTCCTAGAGGGCACGAGCCGTCACTGTATTCAACCATCTCCCATATAATATTAAGTCGCTTACAGAAATGTTTTTACAGTGTCAAGAATACTTCGATGAATATTTAGAAACTGCCTGAATTATTTTCTAATTTAAACTTGTCCTATAGATACGTTGTAATGTCTGAAAGGATTAATGAATTAATATTTTTATTATTATTATGAACAATTATTGATATGATATAGTGAAAATGTGTTGACCATCTAGGCATTTTTTGATAATCAGAAATTTGATGATTGGGTAACTTTTTTTTCATTACTGAAATCAAATCATAAAGAAATCGAGCAATAAACCGGAAACATCAAATCTGTTCAATCGTCCTATTAAAATCAGATTTGATGTGCAAAAGAGGATAAAAGAGACAGCGAATGCGGACGTTGCATGCATAATAACTCAATTTTTTTCAAAAACAAGGTGATTAGAAATCGATATAGGACGATCTCGATTTCAGAATTCATTTCCTACTTCGCAGGGATTGCATCAGGAAATAGCCTCGAGACTCGAAATTTTATTATGAAATATTGAGAAAAATTACGTCGGGTCAGGAGATTATGCTCTCTTGAATCATTTGGTTATTTTTTGTGAATATGACGAGATTTCAAAAGCTTCAATAGATCAGTTTTAAACCTTTCGGTTTATTGCCAGATTTCTCTTCAATTTGAATTGAGAAATCAACTAAAAAATGTAGAATTTTGAGGATATGGTGTGAATTTGGAAATATAATTTTTGGTTTCATATAACAGAAATCAATTCTTGGGCGTTTGAATCAGTAGGTTGAAAAATGCAACAGTATTCATTTGAGTATAATTTTTTCTACCGATATTCTTCTTCCATATATGTAAATGATAAATATCAGATAATTATTAATAACTAACGCAGTGGTCAAAGACTCACCCTGTATAAATATCGGATTTTCCAATGAGGATTTGACAACTTTGAATTTAATTTGTGAACGCACCCTCAGACCAATCATCGAACTGCCAACGTCAATTCATTCAGTAAAAGGAACAGAAATTTCAGGAGGTTTCCGCCTACTGTCATCATTTCCTTACGATTAGTTGAGATATCAGAAACCAATGAAATTTCAGGAGGTTTACGCCGACTGTCGTCATTTCTTTAGGATTAGTTGAGATATCAGGAACCAATGAAATTTCAGGAGGTTTACGCCTACTGTCGTCATTTCTTTACGATTAGTTGAGATATTAGGGCCAATGGAATTTCAGGAGGTTTACGCCTACTGTCGTCATTTCTTTACGATAAGTTGAGATATCAGGAACCCATGGGATTTCCGGAGGTTTACGCTTACTGTCGTCATTTCTTTACGATAAGTTGAGATATCAGGAGCCAATGGAATTTCAGGAGGTTTACGCCTACTGCATGCGTATGCAGAAGAGTGAATTTTTAGATGAATATTTGAGTGCGTATCTATATGATTTTCAATTTTATAAATAGGAATAACAATAATATAATTTTTTTGTTAGAATTTCTTGTGCTTTGATATAAATTTTTTTGTTTAAAATTTCTTGGGTGTATAGCACTTATTTTACTAATAAATGGTAATTGTTAAATTATTATTTTATTTTTCCAACACATGTTTCGGCGTATAATAAGGAAATACAAATTTTCAATCTTCTACTACTAACTCGATCTAGATCGAAAAGAACCAATTCAAACCCAGATTTGGGATTATCACTTGTTGGTTAATTTGTGCAGGGTCGCAGCATTAAATTGGAATAAGAAGTTGGAAAAAAAAATTTTTTAAAGTTTGATTTATAGGAGAAAATAATATCTTGACGAACGATTTGAATGAAGTACGTAAAAGCTTTGTGTTGTTTGTTGATATATTTGTGTATTTATTATTATGTAATTTACATTAAATTGTCGACAATATTATATTCCTTGAAAAAGGCGCAGATACGCCGAAACATGTGTTGGAAAAATAAAATAAATGAAATAATAATTTAACAATCACCATTTATTAGTAAAATAAGTGCTATACACCCAAGAAATTTTAAACAAAAAACAATAATATAATATATATATAACAATAATTTAATAGGTTTTTTATTTTTTTCCACCATAATAAGGGAACTCTTTCTAGAGAACACTCAGCATATTTAGCGCAGGGGAGTAATTACAGGGGGGGGGTGTCTGTACTGGGGATAATTCCTGCAGATGATAGGGAATGAAAATAATAAATTTTATTATCATCATACGGAATTTCAAATGTATTATATTGTGTTCTTCCTCAGCTTATTTCTGGAGAAATATTATTGATTAATAATATTCATGATGTTCGATTATAATTAAAATCTCAAATTATGAATATTAATAATCAATAATATTAGCCTTTATATTAAATGTAACCTATTATTTTGTTGAAATAGAAAACAATAAGACGAATCAAGATTTCTTGCACCGTATTTAAGTCCAGGATTTATCAAATGTTGTTCATCAATTCAAAACTTTTAAGTTTGTACTACCTCCTCAAAATTTATATTTTCAGGGTTACCTGACAATGAAAAAGAATTTAAATTGAATTATTACGACTGCATTTCAAGAAATTATATACTGTGCACGTCAGAATCATGGAACAATATCATTTTCTCATATAACATCACAATATTCTTCCGAAGTAGCTTAATGAAAAATTAATTGTCTTCCTCATTATAGCAAACATAACAAAATTCCATTTCTACAATATCATTGACACAGTTCGCGAAACGGCTACCTACAGTTCGGACCACACACGATACCTTCATCAACACCGTATTACCCAATCAGAACAAGGATATCAATATTGGAATCACGTCCGAGTATTTCATCTGGATCCATCGCATTCGAATCGGCCAAATCGGCCGGTTATGGCCGACCAAACGACCCCTCGCGTCCTCGGCAGACCCTAATGAGAAAATCTTAATTAGCCGACATGATGCGACTGGATTTCGCTGCATATCGAGGATTATTCGATTATAATAAAATCGGATTGTTTATTACGCGGTCTCAACTCAGAGGGGGCAGGGGAGTTGAGGCACGGAACGAAAGAGATCTCGGGTTTGTTCAAGTTTACAATTACCATGCTAATAACCCAGATGATGGTAGTACCAATCGGGGATATGAACAGGTTAAGCCTTGGGCATTTGTTGAAGATTCAATGGCAGTTTATTTTTTTCTTGCTGCTATGCCCGAGTATCCGGTTAATTAAACGATTATTTCATTGACTGCTTTATTCATTTATTCGATTAGAATTCTTCATAGGTTTATATCGAGCGTTGATAAAAAATTCACACCTGAAGCACACTTAAGCGAGTTAAAGTTAAGCGGCAGTTCGTCGATAATTACTATGGACAAACTAACAAGTTTCTGCATAATGAGAGGGCATGGAATAAAAAATAATTATCCTCTTTAAATTTGCTGTTTGGTTATTGTTGGGTTAAGATATAAAAGGTATTTATAAATAAATGCGAAGAATGCCTTCATTTCCAACTTACACCGCTCAGGAGGAGTCGACGAATTGCGGTTGTAAATTATTTTTACCAGTTCTGAGAATCGAATAATAATGAAGTTCCACACATTCGATTAACAACATAGTTGATTTCTTAGCGACTTTTTCAATCCCTAACTTTATTATTAGGGTTTCATCTGTTTTTGTGTTCACGAGATTTTAAAAATTTTTCCTTCCCATTAATACTTGGTCGACTTTGCATAAACTATCTGTCGAATAATTTTGATATAATCTGTGCTACTCCCGAAATTGATTAAAATTAAAATAAAAGTGCTTATCCTAATTACTTTCAAGTTCACATAATAATTAATGATTGAGTTCAATAGCCTTTGATTTCGTGCATACATGAAAAACAATTTTCATGATACCTTTGAGTCATTTCAATTATTCAAAGAATCAAATTATATTAAATTTTTATTCCAGAAAGAACAAAACAATTTTAGAGCTTTTAGACTTATTACCTCATAACAAACAAAAAATTTAATTATATTGCTTTTTAATGAGAATCTTGAAATAAATTTAAAATGTATAGAGGGATTTTTAATATTTATCCAAAAACTATCTGAGTTAATATTGATTGGTCTTACGAAAACGTTTAAATGGGTGAATTTGTAGTATTTTTTATGGGAATATAGAATTCAATACAAGGAAATGCATGAAAACATCGTAAATCTATATTTTATTTTGTACTCTTATTTTTTAAATGGTACATCCTATATTTCATTTTCCTTATCGGTAAAGTCCTTTGTTCTGGTTTCAAATATACTTTATTGTGGTAATTTCGGCAGTATTTTAAAAATATAGGTTTTCTCATGTGAATCTAAGGAAGAGAATGCTGTATTTATTTATATAGAAGTTGCCATGGATAATAACGCGATTAAAATTTCCTGTTTGACATTTCATTTGAATTCATAATTTGAGATTTAAGAATGATTTATATTCTGTGGAAAATAAATCTGATATTGTCTCAGTTTTTATAAAAACGAATTTTATAGCACAGTCGTGTCATAGGAAAATTGTTTTACCATGTATCTGTAAGAGGAATTAGATAGCTGGAGCTCCTTCGAAATCAAATTGAGGAAGAACTTGATGTTTCCTTTGAATATTTTACGAAATATAATTTGGCAACAAAACGGAGCACTAGATCATGGTGGTCTACTTGTTAGAGGATATCTAAATTATAGATACAATATGTGGATTTGCAGGAACAGGACTATGGCCTCCTACCAGTTCCGATTTAACCCCATTGGACATATTTTGAGATATTTGAAATCTAAAGTGTATATGTATATTGCCCAGATTGCCACCAATAAAACTACGCAGTACACGAAAAGTCACATTGAGATCACCCCGCATCCTACTAACATTAAATAAGTCCAGCCCAAACATTTTTAGTCTGTCTTCATATGAAGGGCGAACCCTTCCGAACGGAATCCTGGTTGCAGAACGCTGCACTCCTCAAGCGTTGCTAGTCAGCGATCAAGCAAGGAAACCATGCAGGCCCAGAAAATTCCAGATACGTGATGTAAAGTTACCAGCATGTCTCCACCGAGCATCTAGGAAAAACTTTCCGCATTAAATACAAATTATTTAGGCATTTGGTGGTTATGTTGTCCACATGGGCTGACCAAGGCAGAACCTCTGTTATAGCTAGTCCGAGATCGACGTGCTGTGCAGCGGAGATCCAACATTTGCCATCGATCAGATAATTGTTACGCGAATTGTGACTCCCGAGGTGAACAACTCTACACTTTCCCACGTTCACAGGAAGAAGCCACTGCCGTCACCATTGGCTAAAACATTTCACGTCACACTGCAGAAAATGATAGAAGCGAACATCATTGAAGAGCTGAATCAGAATATTGGGACGAGTATAAATTGGACAGATTTGATACATACTCCAACAAACAGGAAGGCGCATAGAACAGAACCGTTCTGTACTCCCCTACTAACGGGTTTGAAGTCAGATAATGAGTCACCAACTCTTACTGAGAAATACCTATCAACAATGAGCAATCTTGGAGATTAAAGGAATTAAGCTAATAGGGAGGTAATTGCTGGGATACAGTTTGTCCTCTTTCTTTAAGACTGGAGTGACTCTTGACATTTCCTAAGCTGATGGCAATTGGCAGGTATCAAATGATAACCGGATGATCATGGTTGTGATAGACTTGCAGCGCATCTCTTCAGAATTCGTGCTGAGAAAATTTTCAATAAATTTCTTCTAGTGCTCCAAATCTCACAACCCTATTTCTACTATCATCAGACATTAGTTTCTTCAGAGTTTCTTGTTCCGTTAGGCGCTGGTATGTTCTTTGAAACAAGAAGTGATGAGACAACTGTCGATTAGGGTATTGCTCATCGTATAAGCTCCAGACAACTGGTGAATTTCCGTCAGCCAAACCATAACAGAAAAGCATATATGCCATCTTGAATAAACTACCATACTCAAAAGTTATTCACTTTTCTTGAAACAAAAATCTAAACACAATAAATTCATAAAATAATGGAACGGACAAAAATGTATCACAGAAAATATGTTCCATCCATGTGCGTAATCAGAGAATATTCAACTCAATCCCCAATTAATCTGTGAACTTGAATGTAAATCGGATAAGCACTCATTCCAAATTTTAATTTATTCCGGCAAAAGTATCGATTATATTAAAAATTTCCTAGAGATATTATTTTCAAAATTAGGCATGAATTCAAGGAAAGAAAAAATGTTTTAAATCTCGTGATCACAAAATCAGATATAACATAAAAAGTAATAGGGGTGGCCATTTTTAACCCCTGATAACAAAGTTACGGGGTTGCAAAAATCACTGAAAAAACCAACTATGCAATTAATCGAAGCTGTGGAATATCATTACTATTCCATTCTCACAACCGGTAAAAATAATTCAAAACCACTTTTTAGTCAATTCCATCTGAGGGGTGTAACTCGTAAAGCAAGGCAATTTCTAACAAATAATGGAGGAAGAGTCCACATTAATATTCAGTAAGGAATCATTTCCAAAGTTCTCCACATTTATTCACAGACTCCCTGTATATTTCTTGATTTGTTTACATTTATTGTGTCGTTCTTTTTTGAGTAATATTTTCCATTATATAGCTATGAAGAAGACTATAGAATAAACTCGAAACCGGTCGTTAACTAAGGCTTTTTCTACGTTTTTCTGGATTCTTACGTACCTTCAAGTTTGTATCTTAAGCAAATCAGAGTGCTTTTTACCCGTCTCGGCGGCATAGAAGTGTGTCAACAGCGCAGCGAACCTGGCTCTCTTTAAAATTCGCTATGCACCAACGCAATAAACCGTCAAATCAAAGCTGACATGCGCGACTCTAAACTATAGAACAATGGGACACTCGATCTTCTCCATGAACGCCGGTAAGTAGTGGCCGATCGGAAATTTCGCGGCAAAACGTCAAATTGCCGCGACAGATAGACAGTGACTGAATGACATAATATGGCGTGACGAAGAGGCAACATCCTGTCTGTCTGTTCGCCAAACTGCATGGTTTATACGTTTCATTTTACAACAGTTTATGCGGCATGTTGTCGGTACCTACCTCGTTTCGGCTAGGAGGGCCAAATTGGGGGAAAGGCGAGGGGGTCATAGAGAGCGGGTAAGAGGATCTTTTTAGGACCGAGAAGCCATCCTGGAGCGACGGATAGGTCTCACGGCATAGGTGAGTCGACTATGATGCTGCCGATATATAGTCCTCCACGTCTATAAACGAATTTTACGTTCCCCGGTATTACGTAGCCGTGTTTAGGAGCTGGATTAAGGGAATTGAATTGGGTTGTTCGTCAGAAGATGGCAGGTGATGCTGACTGATCAAATCAGTCTGGGGATGAGGCTTGACGCAAGATGGGGTTAATTATATATGCAATCGACACAGCAGACGACGCGAGGTCTGGGAGAACATTTCTGTTAGAAATTCAGCGAGAAGTTCATTACAGTATAAACCGCGAATGACACAGGTCTTAGAACGTCATTTGCATAAGGTAACGTAGCCGAAAACTTCCATCGCCAAAATTAATCAGTGGAAGAATACTCAAAACGCAGAATGACAACCTGAGAAGTGGACAAATTGAATATTGCCGTATTATACTGAATACACTTACTTCTTTCGTGTAGACCCTATAATATTATACATATAAGTATATAAGTTCTTTACCTATAGCCTCGAAATCAAAATTCTACTGTATTCAGACCCAAGTATAATATTATATGCATTTAAGGATTTCTGTTGCAGCTAATCTCTTCTTTTCTTCAATAGGGAAAGTGGGTCATGTGGTTTTTTGGCAGAATCTTTCTCTCTTCTTTGCAGGCGTGCACAAATCTTTTTTATTTGTAAGTTCAATGAGGTTTTCAGTATATTCACTTTGTCACGGCTCATTTACATTGAGATGATGGTACCTGATGAAATTTATCACCGAATAAAAGTAGGCCATTACAGTTTTGTTCATGCATCTTCTTGAAAATTTCTGCACTGTAAACAAAATACAAAGTCCTTGCCAAAAAGTACCACATGATCCACTTTGCTTATTCAAAAGATTTAGAGAGTTGTGGAGATGGCACAGGGTGCAATGAAAATCCTTCAAAAATGTTAATTCATTCTATAATTTTGACGCCAGACTGTTATTACCATGGTACTTTCGAAGTTGAGAAATCTCTTGTTTTGTTCTGTTGTGGCTCGATTATCTGGAGTTAGCGACTTTCCTTACAGTCTAGTGCTAGTTGTAAAATCTGAGAATGCTGCAGTATTGAAGAAAACTGAAAATTTCAACAATTAATCAAATTGATTTGTGTAGACTTTCTTCAAGTTCGCATAGGATAGGCCGCATTTTTCATAAAGCTTTATATAACAATTCAATATTCATGTTCTTCATTTGCTGCAACTTGTTTCAATTATCTAGTTCATTGGATAATGTGGAATTTGTCAGAGCCAAAAACATCCTCGAGCCATTCGAAATGTCGAATTTAAATGGCAATGCGATGGCTTCAAGATTGAACTCATTTACCGATTGATAATGGTTGTAAATTTGGACATCAGCTTGATTTTTGGGATATAACCACGAAGAAAGTCCATAAAGACTTGATGAAGAAGTTGAAATCTCTGCTGAATAAAAAATTTATATCAACTGAATAATAATGAATGTTAATGAAGAAGTTCTGGATCGAATACGATAATATTTCTGAATTTTTTTGGGTTATTAGAAGATGTCACGGCATGAAAGTTTCATAGGAATTGAATTTTATTCTGTATTAGGTATACCGGTATGCAATGAGCGTGTTTTTGTGAAAATAAAACCCTAATTATTAATGGGAAATAAACAAATATTTCATTCAATGTATTGGCCTTTGTTTTCCACTCATTTTGACCACCTTTCTGGCAATTTGTGGATACCACGCCAATAAAATTTTTGTTCGTCTTCTAAAGCAAACGAACCCGACAACAGATTTTTTTATGTCTGAGTTATTTAAGTTAAAAAAATTACAGTTGTCAATTTCATTTTATTCAAGTTGTTCGATTATGAACATACGCTAAAAATCACTGGTAGGTTTTAGAATTGTGCAGTTTTTATGGACAGAATAGGAGAATTATTCGAATCTGAATGAATGATGATTTCATATTTTATTATACAGGGTGAGTCTTTGATCACTGCGTTAATTTTAACAATAGATTCTTGACGTCAACAAAATATTTTCCTCCTAAAACATTTTTCCAAATTTGTCCCCGTTCAAAAGATATAGGGTGTTGTTATTTCATAAAAAAATTGCATTTTTACCTGTAGTATTCAAAAGACAATATCAATTGGAATGATCTCTTGTAGATGGTTTTTGATAAAACAGTCATGCATATTTTGGCATCAATAGATTTATTAAATTTCTTGTGGGTTTCTCAGTACTACTGTACAGATTGGTTAAATTGCATGAAAAACAAATATCACTTGAACTGAAGGTCCGTAACTTGTACTTTGTTTTTTTAGATAAAATCATTCATCATCTTTTTTTCCTAAATTGCACCACTTTTGAGATATTTAAAGTTGAAAGGAATTAAATCGATATAATCATCTGGTGAAACATGAGTGAGTGAATAATTTCTTAGAGGGAAAATAATGTTTTTAAACAAATCAGAGTCAATAGTGGACCCTGTGGAAGGTAATTTTCATTCAAACTAAACTGGACTACAGAGGGGTATTTATCAATGTGAAAACTTAAAATGCTTATAACTTTTTAACACAGCTGAATATGGAAAAACGGTATGGTAAAAATTGTTTCTTTTGATCTCAAGAACATATAGTTAAAATTAACGCAGTGGTCAAAGACTTACCCTGTATAAATGTTATACTTCAACACTTTTCCAAGAACAATATAATTAGATAAGTTATTAAAAATATGTATTAAACAAGACCTATGCTCTCAAGTGAGATATGCATACCTATGGTATTTGTGAATGACATGTTCGTTAAATTAGGAAAGCATTCATATTTGATCTTTGAAAAAATGAATTGAACTAATAGATATAATACATGAATATATACCTATACCTTGTATTTTGATATTATTTACAAATGTTGCTTCTGTCTAGTGAATTATTTAACGGCAGGAATGGTGTATTTTTATTTTTGTTCTTGATTTCAAAAATTGTAAGAGATATTTGAATATGATTTTAAAAACACACTTTTCAAAATGAAGATCATAACAGTGCATGATTCCAAAAATTTGCAGTTTGATTATGAAATTATTCACATATGAATTCAGAATAATTTAGCGTCTCCCATGCATTATATTGATTTCAAAAATTTTATGCTCAAGTTGCTAGAAAATAGTAAGTACTATATATAACATGTAGAAATATCGATTATGTATATAAAGCGCCAATAAATTTATATTCCATTTATAATCGTAACACTTACAAAGATGACAATATGAAAATAATATTTTACTCTTATCACCTGATAAATAACAACTTGTTATTACTTAAAGATATGGAAAAAAAATTTCATGCACCAAGCAGCAGAACTACCTAATTGTTATAAAATTTAAATGAACTTCCAAACATTCAAAATAACTAAAAATGAATTTTGTTTCAGGAAGATGCCCCTGCAAAGATCAAATGGAAACCAGCTCTAAGCTATGTTGTAGATGTTGCGTTATAAATAAAGACTTAGCTTTTCTGTCGTTTTATTGAACCCAATTCTACCTGAAGTTTTGCATCAATGTTTTTTTGATTATGTTTATGACGACGATCAATACATCATATTCGAACTGAACACAAAAGCACCTATTAGGCTATAAGATTCCCTACATAAGAACTGCCGTCGGGTAGTGGGTCTGTGTCTGTATTAGCTTCTGAGGTAACAGATCCGAATCATTCTAACCCAATGAATTGATGGTTTTATGATAATTTGAAGAACCTACATTTTGTTTTCTGATCAGTTAAAAATATTGACTTATAGTGGCATGAGAATTTTAAGCTACATTGAATCCATTCTCATTATAGTCATTTCTCGAAAAGGAACTAAGGATAAAACAAATAAATAACCAAAAGATGATCAAATCCATATCTCATAACTAACCGGGATTTATTATGTCTTTATTCTCCTTATTCTTTTCTTTTTTGATAATTTCAATATAGAGAGAACGATATAGGTACATTTCGGAAGAATTTTGAACGATTCAACTGATATGATTCGAACATATCCTTGTGACACCTGAAATCAGTCACGTATAAGTGTTATAAGTTTAGCAACCACTTTTATTATAACTTTTAATGTTTAAGAGTCAAGAAAATGTAAAAGGACATTTTTTCAAGAAAATTTGCATATTCAACTCAAACACTGAAAATATCTATGATATAAATATACAGCTACTAATGAAAACTGAGAAATCAAAAGAGTTGGCGGAAAAAATAAACAATCCTTTTGTTGCTACTTGCTTTGATGATGAGGTATGAGAAAAAACGGAATCAACTGTAATAAGACGCATTCATTTGGTAGATACTTATATCCACACTAAATTACCTTGTTTTATGAGGTTAAATTTAATAACTAAAATATAAAACTCGAACTTGAAGTAGAGATGCAAGACCTCTATTATATTAGTGGAACAGTAATTGTTACAACAGAATCAACTAGAAAAGTGTACTTTGATAATTCATAGACTTTTCGAAATGTTTTTTCTATCCTCAGGGAATACCTTTGTATTTACCGTTTGACATAACAAATGTTCTTTATTTTGAATGAACAGACCTAAATAGGGTCCTTTGAAGAATGCATCGAATTTGAAGAAGAAGCGTTGATTCTATCTGTAGATATTGATTGAAGTTCACGCAAATAATAAAAAAAGGCTCAAAACACAGCCTAGCTCTTGAGGGGGCTGTGTTTACAATAACTAAGTAATCTCGGTCGCAATAAATATATAAAACACCCGAGAAGTCACAACATTGTGAAGTAAAGAGTTATTGTTCTAGGTCTGTGCATAGTGTGCATTATATTTAGTGAAATCTTTTAGATTTCATCACTAAAGTATAAAGTGACATAAACCTGAATTGTCCCCGATGGAGAGTAGATAGGACTTCAACTACAATTAAACTCGTCAAAAATTGCGATCTTGATTTCATATTGAATAAGCTACTTTCTGAAACGATGCAATTAGATTTTGGGATCGCTCATATTGAAAATTTACATTGAAAGGGGCATTATTGATATGTAAAATCAAATTAACAACAAACCCTCTATGCGATAATAGTTAAGAAAATTTTAAATGTGTCTAGATCCAAGTATTATTCAAAATATCTGATGAAATAGGTATTTTTCCATATAGACCTAAATTTTTCAGTTTATATCAGCATATTCCATAGTAATTCAGTTCTCTCAGTGCTTATTATCTGCAGTCATAAGTAGGTCCTTAGTAGTATTTGGACTTGTAATCACAGAATACATTTATTCTTCTGAAATTGCGTGTAGTATTTCTAACACCAATTCCGTGTTGCCAAAGGAATATAATGATGTTGCCAAAATTTATTGAACAGCTAGGATTGTGTTCAGAAAAAACTTAGTTACTCTGTTATCGACTAATGGTCCTACCTCAAAACTCATGAACTTCTTGGAAGTAAGGTTGGCTCAAGCAATAAAAATGCCTCTAATAAGTATTATTTTTTGACAAAAAATCGATTTTTGTAATTCAAGGATGGGTGTTCTGACGACAAATTATAGAAAACTTCTAAAATAATCCTCATTAGGTACATTGGAATCTAAAGATATTGTGCAGCTTATCCCGAATAATGATTATGTCGGGCTTGTCTTTAGCATTTGCTATTTAAGCTCCAATAAGTGAATGCTTTTTCAATATTATAATTAGGTTAAAGAATCTGACGATCTTATGCGACCGATTGAAGTCCCTAATCCAATTTCACCAAGAAATGTAGAAATTAGAACGCACTCAGCAGAGAATTCTGATTATTAAATCACAAAAACAAGGTAGGTAGGCATATAATATTTCCAATAAATGAAGAAACAATTTTTTTACCTCAAAGAAATCTTCGCTGTAGAATACTACGAAAGAACCTCCGCCTCTAGGGGAAACTGATAATCAACTTTAAACTAACTAAAAACACACTAACCCCTGAACAACTTAGGGGTCATATAGTAGATAGAATGCCACACCATCATCGACTAGAAGGGGACATAATCTGTGGTGTGAAATATGTGAATTAGGACAATGTTGCGTTGCGCCTCTTGCCATTTTGGACCAATCAGGATAGTAAACGAATAACCAGGTGGAAATAGCACATCTGCCAGGTTTCTTTGCGCTTGCAGTTATACAAATTATAAACATAACTGAATCCTTAACGGAAAAAGACTTGAATAAAAATTTGCTAGGATTGTTTGAATTCCATAAAATTTTGAGAATTGCTCCTCGCATAAATTCCCAATATTATATAAGTTACTCAAACGACATCCAAATACCAAATGGATCCTTCTTTTCCATAAATTCCAAACCATCCTCCCAAACGAACGATAGACGTGACAGTCTTCGATTGAAGTGGAACTCGAATTCAACCATGATGGATCCCGCAGGTCACGTGACCATAGCAACGACGTCAGCGCCAATCTTCGTCATGGCAACGATCGATATCGCCATGGCAACGGCGTTATTCCCGCCCAAATAACGGAGACAGCTATAGAAGAGACACGAGGGACGAGAGAGAAACCGGAGCATCGTAAATATCCTATTGGAGGGTAAATAATAAAAATTTTACGATTTTTAGGACGAATTTTACTTACGAGATTCTCTACTAGATGTAGGTAGATGTCTCGCTTTCAGATATGTAACGTAAGTGTTCCGTACAGACGAACATAGATGGAACCATATGCACGAGTTGCTGGTATGCACCTTTGCAAATCATTGAACTTGGTTGCCCAACGAATATTGTTTGAACGAAGGATTCCGTTTTCAATAATTGTCACATAGGATGTTTTTTTTTGACATCAGAAGTGTCAATTTAATTGTTTGTCTGTGAATATCGTAGCTTCAATAGTGAGTTTTGCCTTTAAAGTGACGATATAGCCCTTCTCTTTATAACCCATTTAACTGAAAATATACGGAAATGATAAAAAAAACACCATCTTCAAAATGCACCAAAAGTCATTTTAATTTCAAAAGTAAGTACGAGAGTGCCAATTGTTACATTGATTTTCAAGGTGCATTAATGACTGCATATTTTCTGTGGGGTTATTTAGAGTCCAAGGTTTATGTTGATCGACCAAATAATTTGCAAAGATTAGCTGCAGAAATAACTCAAGAAATACAGAGAATTCCAACAGAAGTAACAGCAAATGTAACTAGAGAATTTACAAACCCACTTGCATTGTCAAGAAATTAAGGGTGTTCAGTTGGAACATCTGATACATTAAGTTTAATTTAGTTAAGTTTCAATATTTTGAAAATCATTTAGTTTTAGTTTTAATGGATATTACATATATTCTTTCTTCAGAGACTTTTCTGTTATTATCTCGGTAGATATTGAAATAAAAAAAATCAAAACCGATATTTCTGTACTCGTAATGAAATGTTTCATCAGAAACTAAAATAATCGACGGGGTGTTCCATTGCAAATTTCAAAATTGACATTACTTCCGGTAAAACCGGAAGTTTAAAATTGTTAAAAAATATGAAAATAAATAGGCAATCTACTGCAATATCCATCTTCCAAATTTCATTTCGATATCCAGAGATATTTGCTTGGTTCGAACATTTGCCCATTACTGTATATAAAAATTAATTACGGCTTATTATGGTTCACTTATTATCATTCCAAATAAATATAGTTTAAAAAAAACTGAAAAAACATGCTTATACAGGGTGTTCGGCACATGGATCGTCAAATTTTTTGGGGCCTTGGTAGGGTCATTTGCTACCTTTTCAGTCTTGGAACCTGGGTCCTCAGTATTACGGTTACGGAGGTATGATTTTTCATTAGGTTTTTCTAAATTACCCAAAATGTACCCTTTGAAGCCCCATAACTTTTTTTGCGTGGGCTTTTACATGCATTTTTTTTATTGTATTAAGTCTTGAGTGTGTGTGAAAAAAAACGTATTTATTGTTACAGATAACACCACAAAATTAACACGAGGGCCTTTTACTAAAAAAAATATGAAAGTATGAAAACATCTCCACTCCTATTGAAATTAAAAAAAAGTTACAGCTATTACAAACTTAGTTTTATTTCAAAATGTTCATTGGTTTATAACGTTGCTAACCATATGCTATTTACGTAAGTCAACAAAAAAAATAATACTGCAAATAAGGTTTTTGTCAGAAGAGTGAAGAAAGTCGCACCTAAATAAAAGTACGGATTTCGACACAACACAGCGAGCAAGGAAATTTCACCTGCCCGTTTTAGACGCGTGTGAATTATTATTACTATTTCTGTCCTTAGGTTGGATTGGGTTAGTCGCAGCTGACTTGACCCTACCGTCATTCGAGATTTAACTGTCTCTGCTGTTGGAAGTATCTATGCCACGTTGTTGAGTTTTTTAAATTTGTATTTTTTTGTTTTTGTTACTTTTATTGACTTTTTGCTACTGTTGTTTCAATTTTGGTTGTTGATATGCCTAATTTCACCAACGCTGAGTATGCTGATATGGTGATGGCATATGGCAAGGCCGATGGTGTTGCTCGTGTAGCTCAAAGGATTTATCAAGCCAAATTTCCTGATCGAAGATTACCCCACCACGAAACATTCTCGACGATTAAGAGAGACTGGAAACTTAAATTTTCAAGAGCCTCGGGTCAATGTGAGGCAACACCATGTAGCAGTTGACGATCAAATACTTCAAGCCATTGAAGAAGATCCAACTACAAGCATTCGTGTAGTTGCTCAAAGACTCAACTTAACGATTTGGAAAGTATGGTCAGTATTTCGGGATAAAAATCAACACGCTTTTCATTACACCCCGGTACAAGGTAAATAAACTTTTTTATTGATAAATTTGTCCTTTTGACTGCGAAAAAATTGTCACAGACTAATGAATTTCATTAATTGTTACAGGTCTTCATGAAGGCGATCCTGCCAGACCGTTGGAATTCTGTAGATTTTTGCTGCACACAGATGTCGATGACAACTTGTTTCTAAAACGAATTTTGTGGACAGACGAATCCTTTTTTAACCGAGAAGGAATAACAAATCTGCACAATTTATATCACTGGGCACCTAAAGATGAGAATCCCCATGTGAAAAGGCAAATGAGTTTTCAACAAAAATTTAGTGTTAACGTTTGGGCTGGTGTGATAGGAAGACATCTCATCGGACCACACTATTTACCGGCTCGACTAAGTGGGCCTGCTTATTTGCATTTTTTGCAGAATGCTCTGCCGGAGCTACTAGCCGATGTTCCGGCCTTCGATGAAAACGTGCCGATTGTGTTCCAGCATGACGGTTGCCCGGCACATTTCCTGAAAGAAGTTCGAGATCACCTCGACAACTCTTTTCCAAATTCATGGATAGGCAGAGCCGGCCCCATCCCTTGGCCCGCAAGATCTCAAGACCTAACACCTTTAGATTACCATGTCTGGGGTAGAGCCAAAGAATTGGTTTATTTCACAGAGGAACCTACAAGAGAGGTGTTGATTGTACGCATAAACGCGGCATTTGTGGTAATGAAAGAAGAAATGTTGCTAGCCACTACAACGGTCGAAATCAGAAAAACGTGTCGGGCGTGCATTCGGAGTAGAAGAGAACAATTCGAACAGAATTTACGTTAAAGAATCGTGTTATTTTACTTTGTAAATAAACAATCATACAAAAACTGTATTTTACTAAAATCTGTCCTTACTTTGCTATTTTATCTAAAACACTATTTGTAGTATTTTTTATTTATTTATTTACTAACGTAAATAGCATACTTTTAGAACCGCGATAAACCAAAGAACTTTTAAAATAAAATTAAGTTCGCAATAACTGCAACTTTTTTTAGTTTCTTTTAGAAGTAGAGATGTTTTCATACTTTCATATTTTTTTTTTTTTATAAAGGCCCTCGTGTTAATTTTGTGGTGTTATCTGTAACAATAAATACGTTTTTTTCAAACACACACTCATGTAGACTTAATACAATAAAAAAATGCATGTAAAAGGGCACGCAAAAAAAGTTATGGGGCTTCGAAGGGTACATTTTGGGTAATTTAGAAAACCTAATAAAAAAATCATACCTCCGTAACCGTAATACTAAGGACCCAGGTTCCAAGACTGAAAAGGTAGCAAATGACCCTACCAACGCCCAAAAAAATTTGACGGTCCATGTGCCGAACACCCTGTATATCGTTTTTTCTTTTTTTGTGCCATAACTTTTTTATAAAATTGTCCTTACTTTGCTATTTACTGCAACTTTTTTTTATTTAATTTCTTTTTAGAAGTAGAGATGTTTTCATACTTTCATATTTTTTTTTTTTTATATAAAGGCCCTCGTGTTAATTTTGTGGTGTTATCTGTAACAATAAATACGTTTTTTTTTCAAACACACACTCAACCCTGTATATCGTTTTTTCTTTTTTTTGTGCCATAACTTTCGTATATCAAGTGCCCCACGCTTTTTTCTCAATTTTACTAGTATGTTTTATATACTATTGTCATAAATTGATTTTTAAAATTATTTCTAACTATTATAAGCGTGTTTTTTTTAACTATACTTATTTTTTACTCTTTAGTGACTGTCAGAAAATTTTTATGGTAATCATTAAGTTATAATTGCACGTCGGAAAGTAGGCCGATGTTTCACACACGCACAGCTTTTTTTGAGTTGCAGTGTCACAAAGAAGTGGGAAAATGTCTCATTGAATTATTTACTTTATTCGGATATATGGATACAATTTTAGAATATGGCGGAAAAAACATTTTTTATTCAGCGTGGACGTGAATCGAACCTACGATCGATGAATCCAAGAGCTGGCGTCACAGAAGATGCGCGCCTTGGACAGCTCGGCCTACGAACGCATTGGAAGAAGTCGATCTTTTCACAGTAATACCTAAACCACACACGTTTAAAGAAGGAGAGTTACAAACTGACATATATACAAGGGAAGCTGATAGAAGCGTGTTGAAAAGGACACATGCATTTTATTTATGGACGTGCGAGTAAAATGCACGTTTACCTGCTGTATGTATTCTATAACTTCAATTTTAAGAAAATGGAAATTGAAAGTTAACAACGCACAAGCACAAGAAGAAAAGCCAAAATTTTCATGTGAGATTCTCAAGAGATTTTTAAGGTACAGGTGCTTGTTTATTTCCCAAGATTTAGAACGGCGTGTGAGTAGTGTTTCTTCGGATGCTAGTCCAAATTAATGACTTCAAGATATAAAGTATTATGGACAGTCGTATAATCTGGGTTTAATCTTATGCCACCATTCAAGGTTCCCTTGCACTTAAGAGTGGTCGTTTGGTTTATGCATAATGGTGCAACCGTATATTGCAGCAACAAGGCGCTTAAATATTTAGATCCAGACATAATATTTTGTGGGGCCACCTGAAATATTGATTCAAGATTCAAGAAATGAAAAAGAGGTTTATTATAGGTTCGAAAAGTGATGGATACAAAAATTTGATAGTTTTGACAATAAACGAGTATTTGAATGGCTCTTAGCCTTAATATTCGTTTTTGGTATTTAAATATTTTTTAACAATTGCTTATATTTTCATCAACTATTTTTAATATTCACCTATACTTTATTATGTATTTTCATATGAAGAATGAACAAATAACTGATCCAAGCAGTTACCTGGAAGTTATATTCAGAACAACCCCCAGTGTAAGTGAGGGTTGAAGCGCTAATGGCTGGCATTTTAATCACTTTCTTCATTCTTTGACGCACGTCATTGTTTTTTTTATTAATAACTTTTTATCAATTGATTTATTTATGGAAAAAATAAATTGTTTCAAGAAACTGTAATTTGTACACCAATGTTTAATTTTTTTTTTGAAAAGGGTAAAAATTATCAATTTCATAAAAGGCATATAATTTTCATAATTTCTATCCTAAATACTTAGGAGTTAAATTAGATTCATCTCTCAATTACAAGGCTCATTCAAATGATCTGAGCCTAAAACTGAAAACTAGGAATAATATCGTTCAGAAATTAGCTGGATCATTTTGCGGTGCTGATGCTTCTACTCTTCGCACAGCATCTCTAGCCATAGTTTCTTCTGCAACCTAGTATTGTTGCTTTGTTTGGTTTAGTAGTGCACATACACAAAAAATTGATGCACAATTGACTACATCCATGAGAATAATTACTGGCACCATAAGATCAACACCGGTTCATTGGTAACCAGTTTTGTCTAACATTGTCCCTCCCCATATTCGCAGACAGACTGCAGCTCTGAATTCTTGGAACAAATATCATTCTTTTCCCAATTTATTCCCAATTATTTCATATATTCCACAAAATAGAATTCCTAGATTGAAGTCACGTAAACCATTATGGCATAATACGTTCTTCAATATGAACATAAGTGATAAAGAATTATGGAAGACTGAGTGGAACTCTCACGAAATGTTCAATAAGCATCTCGCTTCTGATCCTTCTGAAAAAATTCCTGGTTTTGATTTTCCAAGAAAAATTTGGACAGTTCTTAATCGTTTGAGAACAGTGTGTCTAGGCTTTTATGTCATACGCCGAATTGTATGACACCCCATCACTAACCCCTGATCTATATGCTTTAATGGTTGCTAACTAAATATTGTCAGCCAAAAGTTCAAAAGAATATATATATGTAGTATTCACCAATACTTTATTATGTATTTTCACATGAAGAATGAACATAACTGATTTAAGCAGTTAAAAATAGAATTGTACCTGGATGTTATATTCAGAAAAACCCCTAGTGTAAGTGGGGGTTGAAGCGCTAATGGCGGGCATTTTAATCACTTTCTTCAATCTTTGACGCACGTCATTGTTTTTTTTTAAATAACTTTTCATCAATTAATTTATTTATTGAAAAAATAAATTGTTTCATGAAACTGTAATTTGTTCACCAATATTTAATTTTTTTTTTTGAAAAGGGTAAAAATGATCAATTTCGTACAAGGCATATAATTGTTCAAAAATCTACTAGGTTTTTCATGAGTGCTATTTTATGCACAAAAAAATTACATCCCTTATGAAAATGGAGAACAAAAAATTTAGAAAGCACTGACGTGAGGTCAGATCGCTTTGGCGCTCTTGTTGAGCTACTTGCGAGTAAATATTCAAACCATAACAAATCTATAAGCACTCTGATCAGGTGAACAATAGTCTTTTCCCGTACTATGGGACAATGTGATGCAAAATGAACGCCTAATGAATGAACAAACCTATATCTCAAATTAAAAATAACTACCTATTCATAATTTTCCCCAAACTTTGTTCGAAGCTATAATTCCCTTTTCCTAAAAACTTACGTCAGTGCTTTTCTGAATTTTGACAACGTATATTGTTTCAGCCATCGAAATTGAATTCTATCTATATGATTTCCCGTTATGAAAAATTTTGATTAATATTACGCCAACTGACAATGATTAATGAGCCCGGCATTTGTGAATCGAATATCGATCTGTGATGGCCATCGTTCAAAGAAAATCATCGGGACGTATATTATTTCTCTTTTCTCTTGAGTAACTGAAAAAAATGATCATATCTTTAGATGGAAAAGAGCTACAGCAATGAAATTTAAGGGTAGGTAAGATATCGATCACTTCAATATATTCACGAATTTTTATTGAAATCCGAAAAATATTTTATGAGATAGTGCGATTTAAAAATTTTTTTTTGGAATTTTTTAAAAATTTTCTAGCTTGACGATTTCTGCGAAATTTTGCGAGCCGTTTTGTTGCAGCCTTCCTCAACAATATTTCAAGTATCAACTTGATCGGATGGATATTCTAGTAGTTATTGAGGAAACAAAATTTCAGATGCTCATAACTACTGAACCATCGGATTTGGCCCAATAAAGAACTAGACCGAGATATTTAGACAATTAACCAATTCTGAAAATATGAAAACTCTAGCTCATCTCTTTTGGATGCTAGAGAGGATACGGCCGGCCGGACGGCCGGACAGATTCAATTTTGGCCACGGATTCTTCATCGGAGAGTTAAACCCAATCGATTGAGACCATTTTCGGCTCGATATTCCAAAATTACAGACATTCGGGCAAAATGATAGGCACTCTGTTCGGGTGAACAAGATATAGCCAAATTCAATTCTCCCTCTAGACTTGATATTTTCAATCTTTTCCTAATATCGCGCTGAAATAGTCTCAGTCGATTGGGTTTGTCTTCCTGATGAAGAATACAGGGTCAGATTTGATGGTGTCCATTTTCGATTTTCAGAATAAGCCAACAGTCCAAATATCTCGGTCAAGTTCGTTATTGAGCCAAATCCGTCCTATAGTTCATGAGCATCTGAAATTGGGTTTTCGTTTAAACTCCTAGAATATCCATGGGATCAAAGTGAGACTTGAAAGAAATTTGAACTAGGTTGAAACAAATAAGGCTTGCAAATTCTGCAAAAATTAACACACTTGAAAATATAGAACAAAATTCAAAACTCGATATCCGATAAAATATAGGAAGTATTTGAAGAAAATTTCATGTATGTTTGAAGGTTACTAATATCTTAAATATTCTCAAATTTCATTGTCGTAGCTGCCTTTCACCAGAAGATACTTAAGAGAAAAGAGATATATCAAAAAATCCGCCAGAAATTTCAATGCTCGATGCCTCTCATAGATACACATTCGATTGACATCGGTAGGAGTTTCAGTAGGGGGAAAGTTATAACGATGAAATAATGTACGTTGTCCACATTTAGAAATGCACTGTAGACACTTTTAGGACAAAGACATTTGAGCTTGGATAAAAATTGAAGGGAAACTGTGAGTAGCTAGTTTCAATTTGAGATATTCGTCGTGGCTGTTTTACTTGTATCATGACTCTTGAATAAACGCGCAAAAGCATCTGACCTTACGTCAATGTTTTTCTGCATATTTAAATAGCATTTCATAACAATAAAGCGTATTGAAATTCAATTTAATTGCAAGATTCAACTGTAAAACAGTAAAAAAATTTCTTGATCTTTTAGATCTTATCTTTTCATCTTCATATGAACTTTTAAACTCATAGGATGGGAAATTTCCTCTTGCACTTTGATGACTTTATTCTGAAACACTCAGTATAGAATCAGTCACAATTGTGAACCTAAAAACCTGGAACTCAATTCAGAAGCTTCTTTTGACAGGTTGAGATCTATAGTGAGATCATTTAACTTTGGTTGAAACATTGGGGAATTGATGACATGGTTTCAAAATCACTGTCACCTTCAGTAGTGTCAGAATTCTGATCAGAGAGACATGTGTCCTCACAGAGTTTCGGTAGCTGCTGAAAAGTTGGAATTGGCATTCTTCTGAGTGAGGGATAGGGCGTCTTGCAGAGGCTACATCTGCATAAGTCCACTTGTTACGGTTATTTCGATTGATTCCAGTAATATTTACTAGGCAGAAATAACAGTCATCGAAGTGATTTTTTGGTTCTCTCCAAACGATTGGTACTCCGAATTTCAGACTTTTCCTTTTCCCGGTAGTCCACTGTCGTAAATGCTCTGTGCAAGTTTTACAGACAATATGTGGTGCCCAGGTTTTATCCTGATCACCAAGCTTAACACCAAAATATCCAAGCATATGTAGCAAAAAATATCAGGATGATGTACACACTACTTGAACTCATTTCTATTCCACAACTCAAATACAACAATTCACATTTAAAATCTACTTTTTATTTACTTTTCAAGAACTCGTTACTAAAGAGAAATTTTATATGACGCTAAGTTCTATCTATCTGCACCGCAGGAATTCACATATATACCTCAACTCTCAACTGCAGTTGAAGTTCACTTCAGACTGGACAGCTCCATATATCGGATTTCTATGGAACTAACTGGATGACACAAAATAGGATTAAATCCCACTTGTTAACAGATTATCAACCAATCAGTTATATATCTCATATTGTTAGTCTTCTATTAGTAATAAATGAATTAAAATAATAATTATAATAAATATTTTTATTTTGAATTCAATTTGTTACAAATGAAGACTGACAATAAGGAAAATATACAAGAATCTATCTCTTGTATAAAAATTACAACACTCATACTTGAAAGTATTAAATAGGAAAAAGCATTGATAGATAAGTGAATTTATCTAAAAATCTAGAGCTGATACAGAAAAACTGCTATCGTATTTAGATTCAGCAATAAAAATATAGTTAAAATCAACTCAAAAATTCTAGGCATCAAAAAAAAAAATTTTTTTGTAGGCCTGTGTAATTAAAATCTCAAAATATACACCAATTCAGCCAAATATCCTTTTCTTCTTCACCATTTGCCACTTCATTTGACCGAGCCTTATCAAAATTACTGGAGTTATAACGAGCAATGAACCTTCGCAAGATGCCATAAAAACAAGGCGCGAATGACAAGAAACGATGATGATTGCATTCCGAACACATTCAGAGGGATGAAAACAGATAAAAATCTTTCTCGTAGAAGAAGCACATGCATAAATAAACCACACCTTTCTCAAACAGCCTACCGTTGTTGAAAGTTGAAAAGGACGAATGAATACGTAAACTGAGGACAACCCCTCCGAACCTTTTCGAATCACGAATTAAAATAAACACTCTCAGGAAGTTGATATAAGGAAAAATTTGAAAGTGAAAGGTTTCATCTACTTATTTCTGGGTGGTTCGGGAAGATGAAACAATTCAAATTAATAATATAAAAAAAATAAATTTAAAATAATTAAATAAAAAAGAAATTTTTTACCCAGATTTATACAATAAAATATTGTTGTCTTCGAGACTACATTATGTATTTGGCCTACGATTCTTATTATACAAGTTAATCTACTATACAAAATTTCATGGGTTTCTGAGAAATATCCCCTAAATTTCGAAAAGTAGGCCAGGGTCAAAGCCTACAAAAATGGTAAAAAATGAATAAAAAATTACAGTAGGATGAAACCCATTAGAGAAGCAAGGGAATATGATCAAAATGAAAGGAAAAATAAATTACGATCGATCCGAGTTCGGGAAGTGGGAGGGGGTGAGTTTTTAAGGGTAAAAAATGGTTTATCTTGATTTCCGGCAAAACTACAAATGGAAAATGGTTAAATGGCAAAGTTGTAGGCAATAAAAAGATCTACAACTTTTGTATATGCAGATTTTTCACATAACCTCAAAATTTAGGTGAAAAATTCAAAAAACCAAGTTTTTGGTTTTTTATTTATATCTTTTTCAAAAAAAATTTTTTTTCTACTGGTGAAAACTTACCTTATCATTTCCCAAATACACTGTAATTTATTTGATTCAAAATATTTATTTTTTTGCTTCATTTTAATTTAATATCAAAAAAGCACCCTTTTCAATCGAGAATTCTGACGTCAAATATCAGCTTTTTTCGAAAAGTTTGGGGGCTTTTTGTTTGTTGAAATATCTACTTTCTGATGGTGTAAAGAAAAATATACATTACTATAGGAAATATTCTTAAAAAATGCAAAAAATTGAAAAAACCTCAAATTCGAAAATTTTTTTTTAATCATTATGTACAATTTCATCAAAAAAATGTGATTGCTGCAATTTTTTTCAGTTATAAAGTTTATTTATTTTATTAGAATTACATTCATGTCATAGAAAATCTCATACAAAATAAATATACTTGTGAATCGTACTATTGAATTTAGAAAGTTAATTCTGATTACGCTATTCATTAATTTTTTTTTTAAAAAACGTCAATCTTGTTATTTATAAATACGTTATTTGAAATTCTAATCAGTTACTCATTCGTTTTTATCTCTTTGGAGGCATTTCTTCATCGTCAGATTCGACAAATCTTTCCAACTCTAGTTGATCGTCGAAATCTTCAAGACCACATCTTCGTCTCCAATGTTATTTCCAGTCTGCATTGGTTCTTCATCAATAATTTCAACTGAATCATTTACTTCCTCGTAGATGTTTTCGTCTATATTGGAGCAATTCGTGATTGAAAATGGTGCAAAAAAGACGAGCGTACCACTGGATTCTATGTGATAAAGTGTTTTATATTCAGAGCTCTATCTATCATCAGTAATAACAAAGCTTTCAATTTTTTTTGCAATTTTTATTTGCAACTTGTAAATAAAAGAAGGTATCCAAAAATGAATACTATTCTTGTTTGAGTCTCAGAAAAAGAGAACGAGGATAGGGTACAAGATTTGGTCTATCTACTTTTGTTTAAAGGTTGTAGTGCTGAAACATCGAAATATGCCCTTCCTGTTCAAAATAAATCTGAATATGATCCTACGCAAGAATTTGTAATTACTACTGAAAATATCAACTCAATAATACACATCCAGGATGGGTCGAAGATCGATACTCATATCTTAAAGCTTCATGCAACAAAATCATGTCACAAATTTCAAATAAAGGCACTCACCTAGATCGTCCAAATCCATTCATATAACAGACAGGACAGTAAACTTTCCTAACACTTCCAGCTATGCAAAAAAAATTTACCACAACCTTTTCAAGCTCATCCCGGTCGACCGTATATTATTCAAAACAGAAAGGTCTATAAAGGTGTCGCAAAAAAATATGCCCTACTTTCTACCGATCCTCCGCAACTTTCTAAAATTTAAACACAGTTCTGAAA
This sequence comes from Micraspis discolor, assembly GCA_030674115.1. Lineage (NCBI taxonomy): Eukaryota > Metazoa > Arthropoda > Insecta > Coleoptera > Coccinellidae > Micraspis > Micraspis discolor. The sequence continues at coordinate 392,022 of JARTUT010001317.1, read as the reverse complement.
CTAGTTCTCTGAGTAACGCGTCAAGTAACGATACGATAATTTGTGGTAGTGTGAAAATGTGCCTTACGTGACATGTGCTATAAATTGATACTTCAATTATCGCTAGCCAATGAGTATTTTTGATTGACGGTCCTTATATTTCGGCATTGGACACCAGAAATAGATATAGATGAGTGGGAATGATGGAACAACTGAGAACATGGATGGAATAATCATCGTTCCTGAGGTAAATACAGCTACAATAAATCTCAAGAATTTATTTTTGATTAACTATCTTGATAACGACGGTGATAGGTAGAAGCGGCGTTTGTTTAGATGATCAAAGCCGAGAATTAATTGGAGATCAAGTTTGAAAATAATTGCCACCCATTCAATCTTGGCACTACTGATAAAACTAGTGCATAAATAATAAAATTAATGAAAGAACTGATGTGAGGTCAGAACCGTTTACATGCATAGGTATGCTAGAGTATTTTCCCGTACTCTGGAGCAGTGTAATATCATTGAATTTAAAACAATGGTGATATTGATACAATCGCCATAATGAACAAACAAAGCTATATCTCAAATCCAAAACACCACTCACAGTTTTCATGTAATGAAAATTCATAAAATGTGGAATATTATTCTTTACATCATTATTTTAGAAAATAGAAAATTGTTGGGACGCGTCATTATTTGAATTCAGGTGTGCGATTTTCAAACAAATTTATATGTATAGGGGCCATGGGACACCCTGTATATTTATATATTTTTCAAATCGCCTCATACTGACTTCAACAAATTATATTAAATAGACTATTATGACGGTGATTTTTCGAATGATATATTCGAGAAATATTGGTATTTCTGCATTAGCTGAGATTCAGGAACTTATCAAAAATCGAAATTAATTGTGGTTATTTGGAGAAATTCAAAATTTAATGAAACTTGATACGTACATGAGGTTTATCACAAATTGCTGAGGACGATAATAGTTAAAAAAAATCAGAAAGTAATGTGGCTTGTTTATGAAATCTATCTGTAAGTTATTGACGTGCTGACATTGTTAATTGACAAAGATAAAATTTGCCAAGAGAGTTATTCTGGGAGTAGTTACCATGGAATGTTAAACTGAGGTATACCGAATTGAGATTTTAAATTTTAAAAGTTCACCTTCTCATAAGATAAGTGATTCCAAAAATATACATAAATATATAGAAGTAGAAATATGTATTTGTAGCGATATACAAGGTGAGTCTTTGACCACTGCGTTAATTTTAAGCATAGATTCTTGACGTCAAAAGAAACATTTCTTTCGATAACATTTTTCCAAATTTAGCCCCGTTCAAAAGATATAGGATGTTGAGATTTCACAAAAATATTGCATTCTCACCTGTAATATTCAAACGACAATATCAATTGAAATGATCTCTTGTACAAGGTTTTAGATAACAGTCATGCATATTTTGGCATCAATAGATTTATTTCATTTCTTGTGGGTTTCTCACTATTACTGTACAGATTGGTTAAATTGCATGAAAAACAAATATCACTTGAAATAAAGGTCCTTATCTTGAACTTCCCAGAATCATTAGTCTTTCTTGCAGATAAAATCATTCTTCATTTTTTCTGTTAATATGTACTTGAGATATTTGAATTTGAAAGGAATTAAATCGATATAATCATCTGATGAAATTGAGTGAGTGAATCATTTCTTAGAGGGAAAATAATATTTTTGAACAATTTAAATTCAATAGTGGATGCTGTGGAAGGTAATTTTCATCAAAACTAAACTGGGCTACAGAGGGGCATTTGCCCAATGTGATAACTTAAAATGCTTTTTAACGCAGCTGAATATGGAAAAACGGTATGGAAATAAGTGTTTCTTTTGATCTCAAGAACCAATGGTTAAAATTAACGCAATGGCCGGAGACTCACCCAGTATGAAAAAATATGAAGGAACACGAAAGCATGTATTATTTGGAATTATTATTATTAATAATTTTTCATTACCTTCCACCGTCAGATAGGAACAAATAAATTATAAATAATTATATTGAATATGTGAAAATACACAAAACGAAAGTATGAATGGTCTGGTATCGTAAAGCAATTTTTTATTTTCAAAGCATTTTCAATTTCGACCAGAATTTTAAATTAAGTTTTTCTATTATTGATGAGTAATTGAAAGAAGTGAAGGACCATTTTTCATAGTTACGTACGGGAATTTATTTAATATAAAATGCTCTGTTAACTCAATTGTTTATTTATTTTTTTTTTTGAATGAATAAACTGCATTATTATCATCAACAAAAAGGACAACGTTTTTGGCTATTTCCGCAGTTCTATTCTAATCTCTGTACCCTTCCACAAAATAATCAAGAAACTATTTAATTAATTATACTGGAATTATTTTGAAGCAGAATATCATAGGTATGCTTCTATTTCTCACCCAGATTATTTATTTGTCATTTCAGAATGAGGAGAATGCCTGTTTTTGTTACATGTTGAATATTGAATAATAATCGATTACAATTGTCTACAAGTTTTCAATTAAAAATATTCACATTAGGTTCAGCAGAAAAAGATGAGAATAGAAGTAAAATATCACACTGCATATCAAGAACACACGGATCTTAAACTGAAATATAAATTAATAACATTTTTAATAAAATGCTTGTGATGATATCCGTTAGCAATCGACTTGATTTTTTTTGTCTGCTTTTAGATTGAGTTTCTTGTACCGGACGCTCTAAATTCGTTGTCTAGTGAGGGGATTTCAGAAACCCGAGAGCTAGATCAAAATGAGTGGCACATTTTCAGGCTCGATTTTTTAGAGAATCCATTTGGCGAGAACCGTAGCCATGCAAGTTAATCCCTTTTCCAGCTGATTGGAAAGTGGCGTCGAATAAAAAGTTATCAAAAATTCTTTATTACAGAAGTTTATTTTAGTAGATTAGTAGTTATTATTTAGTAGACAGTTAAATCTCGAATGACGGTAGGGTCAAGTCAGCGGCGACTAACCCAATCCAACCTAAGAACAGAAATAGTAAGAATAATTCACACGCGTCTAAAACGGGCAGGTAAAATTTCCTTGCTCGCTGTGTTGTGTCGATATCCGTACTTTTATTTAGGTGCGACTTTCTTCACACTTCTGACTAAAACCTTATTTGCAGTATTATTTTTTTTATTGACTTACGTAAATAGCATATGGTTAGCAATGTTATAAACCAAAGAATATTTTAAAATAAAACTAAGTTTGTAATAGCAGTAACTTTTTTTTTTAATTTCAATAGGAGTGGAGATGTTTTCATACTTTCATATTTTTTTTTTTTCAATAAAAGGCCCTCGTGTTAATTTTGTGGTGTTATCTGTAACAATAAATACGTTTTATTTTCAAACACACACTCATGTAGACTTAATACAATAAAAAAATGTATGTAAAAGCACACGCAAAAAAAGTTAAGGGGCTTGGAAGGGTACATTTTGGGTAATTTAGAAAAACCTAATAAAAAAATCATACCTCCTTAACCGTAATACTAAGGACCCAGGTTCCAAGACTGAAAAGGTAGCAAATGACCCTACCAACGCCCCAAAAAAATTTGACGGTCCATGTGCCGAACACCCTATATATTATCAAAATATGAAAATCATTAAAAATCTAATTTTCATACGACAAATCAAGCAGGCCTATCTATGATGATGATCTGGGAACTTCAGATAATTGGAATATTCGATGGTGGACAGTTTATGTTCATAAGTCGATACTTACTTACTCTTAGGAAAGAATTGAATTTCCCGGAATTATTTATATGAAGATTTTGTTAACTCAAACATCGGGTTTCTGAGACTAGAAACCACTAGAAAAAGAATTTAGGAAACTCGGTACAGCTCTTTGAGATAAAAAATTCTTGTAGAATTCTAAAAAACTTTAACACAATTCAACCAGTAAGTAATCTTCAAACATTATCCACAAAACAACAATCACTATCTGAATAAGAAATATCACTCGAAATATTTTTTGTCAATAACCATAAATTTGATTTTTCTGACCTTAACAAGTGTTTATTAAGACCCAAGTGACTAAATTACGAAGACGAATATCTCTAAGGAAGTCTTCGAACTTAACGAAGGTTGACTGCTTATTGATTGATTTGGTAGACAAGATATTGGAAACAATGCTATCAAGTAAATAACCAAACCGATCTGATAAAACATAATGAAAAAAAGATTGATCCCAAACCGATTAAACCAATTGTTTTTTCTGATGAGATATTATACCTCAAACCAACTGAACGCATGTGACGTTTTCATTAGGACTGTTAGTATAAATTCTTGAAGAATTATTACAAAGCGCAATTTTTTTTTTGGGAAATCTGTTTATAATTTTATTATTGCCCGCCTACTCCTAGTATCGCTGATCTGGTTTTATATGCAATGATGAATATTGTTTTTCTGCATTTAATACGAGTAGAATAAGTGGCAATATAATTTTTGAAAAATTTCAGAAACCTTTTTTGAAACTATTCGAATATCAGTTTGAAAGATATTCTTCAAATTTCGAGGAAAAGTTGCATAAATGGGGGTTATTTTTTATATATACTGAAATTTCATCATCGTACCGTGTAATCACGTGAGGATATTAAAATTTATTTATATGATGAAGGTACAGAAGGTGAAAAAAATAGACTCAACTTAAGTGTATAAAATGAAGATGTTATCCATTTTTATTTATTTCTGCGAATGATCATTGGCACACATCGAAAGAGAATACATTCAGGTTTGTGAATGGTATCATTTCTTATTACCATAAATAAGACTTTCTTCATTTCAAGCGAAGCATAGTAACATTTATTGATATAAAAGGACACAAACGAATTTCATTTTATCCAAATATACTTTAGAAGGTGAGACATAGGTTTGAAATCCATCCAAATAAGTAGATTTTTATGACATTCCATGCCATTATCCTTGAGTTCCAACAGATTTTAATAAAACTTAGATATATGCCTGAATGTTTTTTTGGCGCTATTGATCAACTGATGAGAGCCTATAAATTCACCCAAATGTCTGTATTTTCCGAATATTTGAATGAAAGTGATATCAAAAATTTTGTTCTAACTCACTGATCAAGAATCTGCTACCAAAATCGATTTTGTCCTTCCGTCCTAAAGATATGAGCTGGATAGATAAAATTTTCAGGATAGATTTCTGAGATGAATATCTCGAAGGATTGAGTTGGTTATTGGGCCAAATCTTCCTTGTTGTTTCTTATATTAGTGACGTGAACAAATTTGTTTTTGGCAAATAACATTTAGAAGAAAATAAAATTATTTAAATGATGCCCTTTTATAATATAAATACATTTATATAATTTTTTATCTCGACCGACTATTATTTTAGGAGATATGACATTAGGTTCGATACCTGTCGGGAAAAGAAAATTTCAAATCTGTCATTTTAAGAGTGACATTGAAAAAATTATACCTAGATTGAAATGAATTTTATGCATACCTATACCCTATTCTACTGATGATTTTTAGTGAGGCTATAATGGCTTCCACATGAAAAAAAGATATATGGCCTCGCGAAATTTTATATGATATATTTAAGATATGCAGGGCGAGTCTGACCACTGCGTTAATTTTAACATGTTTCATCAGATCATTATATCGATCTAATTCCTTTCAACTTCAAATACCTCAAAAATGGTGCAATTCAGGAAAGAAGATGATAAATGATTTTAACTGCAAAAAAGACTAATGATTCTAGGAAGTACTAGTAAGCCAGGAGATCCATAGGCCCGTAGATCTATAGGCCAGTAGATCCATAAGCCCATAGATCAATATAGACCATAGATCAATGAAGCGCACAGAAACACGAAACACAGCAATGAAACCCGTTGAAGACAAAGAAACTCGAAAGAACGCTAAGCAACACGGAAGAAAGCGAAGAAACACAAAAGAACGCGAAGAAACACGAAAAAACACGAAAGAGCGCCAGTAGATCTATGGACCAATAGATCCATAAGCCAGTAGATCCATAAGCTAGTTGTTCCATGTGCCAGTAGAACCATTGGCAGGTAGCTCAATGTAGCCCATAGATCAATGAAGCTCGCGAAAACACGAAACTCAGCAAAAACACGACAAGAAGCGAAAACTGAAGAGTGCTACGAAACAGTAAAGAAACCATAAAACCTCATAGAACGTAAAAAACTCAAAAGAACATATCAAACCCCGAAGAAACGTAAAAATCTGAAAGCACGCAAAATATTCCGAAAAAATGCAAAAAAAAACTGAAAGCACGCAAACAATCCCGAAGAAACTCAAAAAACCCGATGGTCGGCAAGAAACCTGAAAGCACGCAAAAATCTCGAAGAAACTTAACATACCCCGAAAGAACTCGAAAAATCCCAGGAACGCAAAAATCTGAATGCACAAAAAAGCCTCAACAAAACCCGCAGAAACGCAGAGAAATCTCGAAAAACGCGAATAAAACCGAAAAAGTAAAGCATCCACAGAGAGCAATACTCATAACAAATAATTCAACAAATACTCTTTAAAGTAATGAAAAATTTCGACAGCAATATTTTCTTGCTGAAGAGAATTGAGAGATAGCAAAAGTTCGGCAATTTTACAAAAAAAAAAACAATTAATCACTGTGTTCCTAAAAAAAAGTTGTTATTTCAATTTGCCACAACATTTCAAAGAAGCGAGAGTGAAAAAAGCAAATAATATTAACTACGTTTTAATGACTAAGGGTTTCCGCAACTTTACCATAAAATATGCCATTTGGAGGAGTAAGAATAGAAATTCGTGATAATAAACAGAACATTTTTCGAGAAAACCCGTTTCTCAGATAGAAAATTGTAATTGCCAGCCAAAGAAAACAAAAATATTCTTCCTACCCCCTGTATATTCACACGGAACGCGACTTGCACAAACTTAACCGTACATTCTCTTAAATTCGCCTCACTTATAGCAAGGGATGTAGATAATTACTCTCTTCTATGGCGTGATCTGTCATCAGTATCAAAACAATGATCGCTTTTGACAGATTCTATAAAATCGATTTCTTAAGGAAAAGAATTAAGTAGTTTTTGAATGTACGGAATAATGATGATTATTTTCATCAGTTGTTCTCGTATGCATAGGGAACTGGTAAGCTTTATTTTTATCTAATTCTAACATATTCAAAATGTATGTTTTAGACCAAAGGAATTGAAGAACTGTCTTTGTGTTGTGACTCTTGAGGAGAAATGATCCTTCGTGGCTTTCAAGGAAACTTACCATACCTTCAGTAATTATAAGTAGTCTCTGGGATACTGCCATGAAATTTCATTCATTTGAAATTATTTCAGATTATCTTCATCCCATGACATGAATGGAATAATGGAAGTAGATGCAAAAAAAACAATGATTTTGATATATCAATAGAAAATTAGATTATCTTACTTTGATTAGGATGAAAACCTGCAAGATATGAAGTATAAATTGAAGTAGTGAAGATAATATCTTTTGGAGTTGAATTGTAATATTATAAATTATTATATAGATAATGATTATTTGAACACTTGAGTTTAAATAACTATTTTATTTTATACACAGGAAAGTATCTGCAGATGTTGAATTAGCATGTAACTTGATTCTGACAAAATTTTAGCTTGCATCGTTGCAAGATCATTTAATTATCAAGGGTATTATATATGAAAAAGTATATGCTATCTACACTATTTTTTTTTTCATATATAGTAAAGCTTTGCAGGATTGAAGATGCCATTTAGAGTATAGATAAGGTCACATAGTAATTTTTTGTGCATGTAGATTATCGAAATAATAAGAGGAAATCTTAAGTGATAGTGAGAATCATGAGTGAAACAAAATTAGTGACTTCAGAAAGAGTATATAATGAAATGTGTGTAACAGTCTGAAAAAATTGCAAAGCGATGGAATCTTTGAGCAACTGTTTTGCTTGATTATGGGAAGAATGTGATGACGTAAACTGCCAAAGGCAGAATTCTAAGCCTGGAACCTGGCCTGAGTCTAATGGCAAAAAAAAGATTATTCCCTTTTTTAAGATCATAATTAATTTCACAGGATCCTTGCTATGTTTCTTTCTGTAATGACAACTGAAATAACCTTAATGAATGATTATCTGCAATCAGGTAAATGGATTTTTCATGCATATTGAGGATTTGTATGATTTAAGAGTTCATTTAATATATAAGGAAGTTAAATGTAAATAATGAAATATTACCTTCAGTTTTACAGAATATAAGAAGTCAAATTCATCCTTGTAGGTTCATTTTTTTAGAAACCTTAGATAGTATAATATAGTTAGTTATAATGACCTTCATTTTTACAAATATTAGAGACAATATTAATCCTTGTATTTGTAAAAACTTGATGGAGAGACCAAACAGTCATCTATCATTCAATTGAAGTATAATGGGACATTTTAGCGGATAGAAATATATAAAATATGATAGAAACAGCTTAGACTCTTGAGTATAAAAAAAAATCTTATATGATGGTGAGAATTAAATGAGTGAAACAAAATTAGCGTTTATGGAAGTGTAGATTAGTTCTTAAAATATCAGAAATTATGGAATACCACTATCTCAGATGTACCACCAATAAAAGTTATTAATTTGGTGAACCCCTTTATTGAAGTATTATGGAAGTTGGCATAGATTACCTAATGATCAGAGGAATATTTATTTCAAAGATCTAACCTAGTCTAAGTTTGATAGATAAAGATATTGAATGGCATATTCAAAATTTAAATTCTCTTGGAATTTGCAGAACCAACAGGAATAAAAGAATTGCAAATATTTGATCAACTACTGTTACTATTTTGCTTGATTGTGGGAAGAACGTAATGAAATAATTGATAAAGACAGAATACTTAGCGTGGATGGATATATCTGATGGTGAAAGAAGGATTTTTTGTTCTGAAGGCATGATGAATTTTACAGGGTCGTTCCTATGTTCCTTCCTGGAGTGGAAATTGAAATGTACAACCCGAATAAAATATCATCTGCTATATGCAAATCCCTACCTGCGAAATATCCATTTGAATTAGTTTATTGTTTGGTTACGATTACAATCATACATAAAGAAAAGTATGATTACAATACATAAGATTAGAATGTCAACGACAATTGTCATTTCAGAGTAGGAATCGACAGGGTGAAATGAATTTGCTAGGGATTGTAAAACTGATTCTATGCTGGGTAAATTTTTGAATTTCTTAAATACACATCGTAGACTGTTAAACTATAAGAGAATACCTCACCAGGGTTCTTACGAATCGTATGAATTGAAGAATTTTCAAAATATTATACGGAGTATGGATTAAAATTGTAATTGAAAATATGTGACAATGTTCTGTGAACGTCGGACGTGACTGATGATCTGGAAATTTGTGTTTGAGCCGAAGTAAGCTATTTTCAGCAATTAATTTAAAATATTTTTACTTTCGATTGGAACATATGAATAGCTTTATCCAAAGGTCCGATTCTCGAGGAAGACACATATGAAAACGGCTTTTCCCGATCGCGTCAGTGGAAAAAGCCTTTTTCAATTTTACCGGACCATCTTTCGCGAAAAACCGGGAAATCTGTGTTTTAGATAATTTTTTTGAAAATGTTAGCGTGGTCGTATAGGCATGTGAAATGCACCTAACGAAAGTCCGTCTCATGAACTTTACGGTGCTCGCTTCGCTCGCGAGATCGCCTTCCCCTTTCTACCTCGAAATATCGCATTTCTGAACCCCTCGCCGACCCAAAGTTTTTCGATCTCCTTCTGTGGATTACCACAGAAATATTCCTTATTGTTTTTAATATATTGGGACAAGATACGGACCTTTAGTTCAAGTGATATTTGTTTATCATGCAATTTAACCAATCTGTACAGTAGTAGTGAGAAACCCACAAGAAATGGAATAAATCTATTGATGTCAAAATACTCGTATGTATGACTGTTATCAAAAACCTTCTACAAGAGATCATTTCAATTAATATTGTCGGTTGAATATTACAGGTGAAAATGCAATGTTTTTATAAAATTTCCTCACCCTATATCTTTTGAACGGAGTCAAATTTGGAAAAATGTTATAGGAAGAAAATGTTTCTTTTTTCGGCGCGCTTATTAACTAAAGCAGTTAACACATCTCAGACAAATAAATATTTCAAAGTTTGAATAATTATTACTCGCTTTATAAGCTCTTTTGAAGAAGACTGAAACAAAACTGTAAGTTCTGTCATTGTTAATTCAAGATATAATATATGTTCAGTTATTCTTTCACATTCTTCAAACCAGTTGTTTCAGTATCGCACCTTTTCAGAGTTCAGGAAAAACTTGACAACAATAGCACTAAAGTTCATGACCACACGTTAGTATTTTTTCTACATTCAATTATTTTTATTGAATCTATAGATTAGCTTCTTCGAAATTTTGATCGATTGCACTTTATCAGATTTTCTCAACCATCCCTTCTTATCTAATACACTCGATTCTAATACACCGCTAACCATACCCCATCAGCACCCTAAGCCGATCCAAGATGGCGTCTTTCCATGCAAGTCGGTCGCTCCGCGTTGGTTTTCCGAATGCATCTAGCTAGCCGAGGCCGAGGGGTGGGAACACGAGGGAGGGTTGTACTAGCTGTTCGTCTCTTTGCCGACACATCGATCTGCCCTCGTTTCTCTGGCAAGATCCGACGTCATATAGACGTCTGGGATGTCTTTGTCATCCCCTTCTTTGCCCGGAGTGATACGTATATTATCACATTCGTGACTGTTTTAAAGTGCCCGATTAGGGATGATTATTCGTTCTTATCTCTGGTCGCGACCTCCGACGTCTGAGAGAATTTTATGACTCCGCTTGACAGATGTCATCGTAGACGGTGATAATGACAAATTGACTGTGGAGTGAGGATCTATAGAGAAATGAGGACAGCTATTCAATACTGGATTTTTTATATTGAAGGAGTTTTCGTTAAGAATGATTACTCTTAGCTGATAAAGTTAAGATGTCAAAAAAAGTCAAATGACATTATTTAGTACTCATGATTGCTGAAGGGTCTCGAGGGTTTTCGAAACTACGTTCGTGTTATTCAAGAATTAAATACAACAGTGGGTAATTATACTATCAATGAGATCATAAGGCGTTAATAGGACATTCTTCTACTAAAATTATATGTGATAAAGCTCATTCGAAGAAATCTCAACAGTGCATGTAAACAATTGAAAATGAAAAAACGGTGTTCACTTTTCAACTCATAATTAGCAAACTAATAATTTTCTTGGATTTTGGAAAGATGATTCTGAAAAAGGAGTAAATAAACTAAAAAAAGTTCCCTGAAACTTCTTATTATTGATAATTTCAGTTTTACGTTGAAAATTGCCGTCCAAACGGTATAATATAACCTATTAGATTGAGCGCATGCGGGTCGTCAGTTGGTAAGTTACAATCGAACTTTTATATAGGGAAGAATATATATAGATAAAATCTGAAAAAATTGAAATATAATCTCAATTTTTCAAAGAACAAATTTCTGTTGAATGTTTCCTAATGAAGTCAGTTTTACGATAATGTAGTCCTCTGTCAATTAACAACTTTTTCCTGAACATCCATAACCACTGTAAAGTGAAAATATATTTCAAGAAAAGCCCTAAAATTCTTTTGCTTCATGGAGTAGTTCTTGTACACCCATTAAATTAGATATTATTACAAAAGTTCCAATGAATTCGATACTTTGTTCACAATAAGTTTTTTTTAATCAACAATACAGGATATTCACCGTAGCATAAAGAAGACTGTTTTCTCAATTGTCAGTTGTTTACGGTATTATGCCAACAGAAAACATCAACAAAAAAAACTTATCCCCATTTGTTTGCAAAATTTTTTATTTAGATATACATGGACTTTTCCATATTTTGGAAATAAGTTTTTGCAACTAAAGGGTCTTTCAACAAGAACATTGTTTTGTAATTGTGGCCACACCTAACACATGACAGCATCGACAGTTCGTTTTTTGACATATTCGTAGTGAATGATTTGGCAATTGTTACATTGAATTCAATTTCGCTCGAAAATCGCATTAACATAATTAAAACCCACTATGAGAATGGCGGTTCTGTTGAAATTACATACCGTAAAATTCGTAATATTTTCGGACAACATAATCGAACTTCTGAGACCGCTATTAAGAATTTGGTCGCTTAATTTGTCAACGGGCTCGGTACAAAATGTACCAACACTAAAGCGTGTTCGACCAGGTCGTTTAACTGAAAAGACCGCAGCCGTGAGCCACAGTGTTGAAGAAGATCAAAATTTGTCATTTTCTCGACGTTCTCAGAAACTAGGGTTATCCCAAACCAAATCACATGGCGAATTTTGCATAAGGATCTACTTTTGACTAGTGCAGGAATTGAAGCCGACCGACCATTCACATCGCCGTAGATTCGATCAATTCATTCTGGATCAACCCGCTGGTTTTTCTGAAAAAATCATTTTTTTGATGAAGATTTTTACTTGTGAGGGTACGTCAACGACCAAAATTGCCGTATATGGGCCATTGAAAATATTAGAGCGATTATTGAGAAGTCTCTGCATGCTCAACTGTATGGTGCGATATGTGATCTAGAGACGTGATTGTGCCGTGTTACTTGACTTAAATTTGGCCTATCATTAATGACGTGGATATCACTGACATGTGGTTTCAACAAGACGGTGCCACATGTCACCAAAGTTACGATCAATTTATTGCAAACCAAATTCGCTGATCGCATCGGTTCACGAAATTAAGGTGTTAAATGGCCAGCCACATCGTGTGATGTAACACTACTGTATTATTTTTTGTGGAGCTATCTTAAGGACATAGTCTATACGGAGCCAATTGAATCGATTGCAGCCTCAAAATCTGTGATGTGATAGTCGGAATAGACCCGACATTTTGCCAAAAATGGATTAAAAGTTTCTACGAAAGACTTTACTTCAGTCAGCGTGATCGTGGTGGACATTTGCCAGATATCATTTTTCATTCATAATTGCCGAACTTTTCTTTTTGTAATACAATAAAAATTTGAATTTACATTTTTGTTTTATTTTGTTTTAAAAACAAAGTTCTTGGTGAAAGACCCTTTACATAAAGAATTGTTATTTATAACTAATATATATCACATGATTGTAAATATAATTTTGTATAATGTAATATTTGTAGTATAATTTCGCCCGTCGACTCAAATTTAGCGACCAAATTCTCAATAACGGTCTCAGAACCACCATTTTCATAGTGGGTTTTAATTATCTCAATGCGATTTTCGAGCGAAATTGAATTCATTGTAACAATTGCCAAAGCATCTACTACGAATTTGTCAAAAAAGTAACTATCAATGATCCTGACGTCACGTCAGTACTTTTCCAAATTTTCGTTTACACAGTTAGAACTGTTTTCGGAATCGTGGACTCCATTTCAAGTCAAAGAAGTTAAAATACATGTAAGACTTTTATTTACTCACCCATCAACTCCGAAATCCAAGGTTCACTGCGCACATTGAACAAGTTCCTCGAAAATATTCTGCAAAAGAAAATAAAAATATGTTCAACACGTCAGGAAGTTGGATATATTTTTTATAAACTTATTTTTGAGCTAATAATATGCGTAAAATCAAACAGATAATTGATGAAATCATATAGAGAGTCAACAATACCGATTATGTTTTGACACACACTCTGATACAATTTAAAATTGGAGGTATAATATTTTGTGGCTCTTTGAAGCATCAACTTATGACACTTTCACAGATATGGATACTGTTTGAGGTCTTGGCGAATATTTCGAAATTGTCTGTGGTCCTTGCTGACATGTGGACAACATAATTCGAGAAATTGGTATTTATAGAGACTTCGCTTGTCAGCAGAATGATTTATCTCAACATCAAGTTATTCGTACATAGAGTTTGATAACAGAATTTCGATATTCCATTAATTGTAATTGAATGGAATGAAATTAAGCAATTACAGAATACATCATTCAGTTATTCGTACACCGAATTTGATCACTTAATATCGATATTCCTTTAATTGTAATGGAATGAAATTAGCAAACATAGAATACATAACATTGAAATATTATTATGTAGGTATATTTCATGAATAGAAAGTATTTTCGAGAAAAATAAAGGTAGCAAATAAGAATTTAAAAACATTTCAACCCAGGATGATATCTATCTACTCATCAACTAAAATAGGAGAAAATCAAAGATAGAAGACTATATCACAGTATAGGGACCAAGCAGTAGTCGCACTCCGTGGATTTTGAACTGAAATCGTTTACACCAAAAAGAATTTGCGCATTCCTCCCTGCGCATCTAATCTTATCGACCGCGAATTTAAAAATTGATTAGAAAAGGTTATTTACGTTATCTGAAAACTTAAATATTTTGATTTAAGCTGGTAATAAGTTTTCACAGTGATATTTAGAGTGTATGGACCATTGTTTAGTCTATATTCATATAAAAATTATGACTCCGCTCATAATGTAACTGTAAATGATATCACATTTCCTCATTAACAAAACGCATTCAATAAAAGATATATTGTTTTATTGTGGTTTTATTATCACTTTGAAAGAAAGAGTAATTAGTGATGAAATTTACTCAATAATTTACCTCTGAAACTTTTTGAAATGTGTTAAAAATCATAGGTACCTTAGGTTTGTAAGTGAAATGACTCATTAAAAATTCCCCCAGTACACCCCCCGTAAATACTTCTCTGCGCTAAATATGCTGAGTGTTCTCTAGAAAGGGTTTCCTCATTATGATGGGAAAAAAAAACCTATTGAATTATTGATATATATTTATTATATTATTGTTATTTCTATTTATAAATTTGAAAATCATATAGATACACACTCAAATATTTATCTAAAAAATTTCACTCTTCTGCATACAGTAGGCGTAAACCTCCTGAAATTCCATTGGTTCCTGATATCTAAACTAATCGTAAATAAATGACTACTATACTAAGCCTGCTGTAGGCGTAAATCTGCTAAAATTCCATTGTTTCCTGATATCTCAACTTATCGTAAAGAAATGACGACAGTAGGCGTGAACCTCCTGAAATTCCATTGGTTCCTGATATTTCAAATAATTTAATGAAGCACTACTCAAATAACGGAGCTTTTAATAAACAACTTTTTCTACAATACTATATGTATCACTCACCTGTCGGTGTCTAATGGTATTGAGAAAAAAGGAAGTTTGGGATTATTGAAACTATTGTATTTGCAGTTGTATACGCTACAATTGTTAATCATTTTGGAATTAATTTGAAAATAACACAAAATTGAAACAGAATACTTACTGGAATGAAAATTAATGATTAAATAAATGAGCTTTGCTGGTTCATGGTAGATTTTGACTCAAAGAAATTCCACTGAATTATAGGTTAGGTTGTATTTTTTCTTCAACTTCTTCTTTGAATTTTAAATAGATCTCAAAAAAATTATATTCTTCTAAATATTAAACGAATTAATTATACAAAGGAATTATTTAAGATGTCTAAAATAATAATAATGACATTATTCCAGACATCTTAGAATTATTGATGAAAACAATGAACAAGGACCAAAATATGAGGTTAGAATCCCTGCGAGATGCGCTAGTCAGACTTGGTGTAAAAAAAAATCCACGGAGTGCGACTACTGGTTGGTTGGTATCTATACTGTGACTATATCACAATTCTTTGAGAAAAATATATCATCAGAATTATTAGACAGTTTTTTGAAAAGAACTTTAAATTCATTAAGTGTTCCTGGTGGTTAGCCAGGATAGCATGAAGGCAGCTCTTAAGACACGATAAATCGTATCAAGTATTCCTGGTGGTATACTTAATACTTGATATCATCAGATTGCTATAATCATCATCATCAAGAAAGCTTTTGGAAAAATGTTGACTATGTTTTTCGTATGTACTTGTTGGCTTCTTCAGAGCAAGGCAACAGTTAAACAAGGACAGGAGGAAAGAATAGAATAGTTCTAACTATAACGCAGGAGAACACAGTGCTTTTCTAATTTTATCATTTCGTGGTCCCAAAGTTAATCAGTCCTAATAACCCAAGAGTTGGATATGAGCACGACTACAAGAACTAGTATCAGAATTGCAGCTCATGCAGGCAGTGAATTTCTATTGATATTGAAATATCGAGCTTTACATAAGGATAAAATCAACTTTTACTTTCCTTGAATTTCATTCGTGACCTGTTTTGAGAAATGAATCACCTCGGTCAATAAATATATCACGAATATGTTTCATTATCCTTTTCAATACATTTTTTTTTCAATGTTTTAGCACATTTTGATTTCGGTCAAGGTTACATTTAATTTGAGTATCGAAATGTAACTCCTATATTTAAATTGTTTTATGTGGTGATTCAATAGTGACTACTCAACATCTCTATCGTGCGGAATATCATAAACGCCACGCGTCAAGTGACGATAGCATTTGGAAATGAATGAGGTTGTTCGAGAATACAAGTGCGACAGTTAAAATTCAAAACTCTGGTCGTTGTCGTTCAGTTCGCGATGAAGAAACAATTGAAAACTGAAACTGGGCATATTGCGTTAACCTACTTCTCGGTGAATTTGAATGGGAATCACAAAAATTACAGATTAGTTATTTTTTCAAGAACAGTTGATTTCAGGGGCGATCTAGTTCTCGAGTTCTGTAGAAGACCAATTGAAATCAGTAAATGCACATACGGCATTCACCTACTCCTCAGGGTAATCGAATGGTAGATTGAAAAATTACAATCTCGTTATAGCTCAAGAACAGTTAATTTCAGGGGCGATTTAGTTCTCGAGTTCTGTAGAAGACCAATTGAAAACAGTAAATGGACATACGGCATTCACCTACTCCTCAAGGAATTCGAATGGTAGATCAAAGAATAATAATCTCTTTATATCTCAAAAACAGTGAATTTCAGGGGCGATCTAGTTCTAGAGTAGTGAGGAAGACCTAATGAAAACTCAAACTGAGCATACTGCGTTCACCTACTCCTCGGTGAATATGAATGTGAATCACAAAAATTACAGATTCGTTATTTTTTCAAGAACAGTTGATTTCAGGGGCGATCTAGTTCTCGAGTTCTGTAGAAGACCAATTGAAATCAGTAAATGGACATACGGCATCCACCCAGTCCTCAGGGTAATCGAATGGTAGATTGAAAAATTACAATCTCGTTATAGCTCAAGAACAGTTGATTTCAGGGGCGATTTAGTTCTCGAGTTCTGAAGAAGACCTATTGAAAACAGTAAATGGACATACGGCATTCACCTACTCCTCAAGGAATTCAAAAGGTAGATCGAAGAATAATAATCTCTTTATATCTCAAAAACAGTCAGTTTCAGGGGCGATCTAGTTCTCGAGTTCTGTAGAAGACCAATTGAAATCAGTAAATGCACATACGGCATTCACCTACTCCTCAGGGTAATCGAATGGTAGATTGAAAAATTACAATCTCGTTATAGCTCAAGAACAGTTAATTTCAGGGGCGATTTAGTTCTCGAGTTCTGTAGAAGACCTATTGAAAACAGTAAATGGACATACGGCATTCACCTACTCCTCAAGGAATTCGAATGGTAGATCAAAGAATAATAATCTCTTTATATCTCAAAAACAGTGAATTTCAGGGGCGATCTAGTTCTAGAGTAGTGAGGAAGACCTAATGAAAACTCAAACTGAGCATACTGCGTTCACCTACTCCTCGGTGAATATGAATGTGAATCACAAAAATTACAGATTCGTTATTTTTTCAAGAACAGTTGATTTCAGGGGCGATCTAGTTCTCGAGTTCTGTAGAAGACCAATTGAAATCAGTAAATGGACATACGGCATCCACCCAGTCCTCAGGGTAATCGAATGGTAGATTGAAAAATTACAATCTCGTTATAGCTCAAGAACAGTTGATTTCAGGGGCGATTTAGTTCTCGAGTTCTGAAGAAGACCTATTGAAAACAGTAAATGGACATACGGCATTCACCTACTCCTCAAGGAATTCAAATGGTAGATCGAAGAATAATAATCTCTTTATATCTCAAAAACAGTCAGTTTCAGGGGCGATCTAGTTCTCGAGTAGTGAGGAAGACCTATTGAAAACTCAAACTGAGCATACTGCGTTAACCTACTTCTCGGTTAATTTAAATGTGAATCACAAAAATTACAGATTCGTTATTTTTTTAAGAACAGTAAATTTCAGGGGGGATCTAGTTCTCGAGTAGTGAGTAGACCTAGTGAAAACTCAAACTGAGCATACTGCGTTAACCTACTCCTCGGTGAATTTAAATGCGAATCACAAAAATTACAGATTCGTTATTTTTTTAAGAACAGTAAATTTCAGGGGCGATCTAGTTCTCGAGAATCTGTCTTTATCCATCCGAAAACGAAGCCAAGCGATGAACATCAAAAAATCGTCTTTACATTCGATTTTAAATAAAGATCTACATCTAGGAGCCTATAAAATTCAATTGCTTCAAGAATTGGAGGATGCGGACTATGCTAATCGACTGTTGTTTTATGTGGTGATTCAATAGTGACTACTCAACATCTCTATCGTGCGGAATATCATAAACGCCACGCGTCAAGTGACGATAGCATTTGGAAATGAATGAGGTTGTTCGAGAATACAAGTGCGACAGTTAAAATTCAAAACTGTGGTCGTTGTCGTTCAGTTCGCGATGAAGAAACAATTGAAAACTGAAACTGGGCATATTGCGTTAACCTACTTCTCGGTTAATTTAAATGTGAATCACAAAAATTACAGATTCGTTATTTTTTTAAGAACAGTAAATTTCAGGGGGGATCTAGTTCTCGAGTAGTGAGTAGACCTAGTGAAAACTCAAACTGAGCATACTGCGTTAACCTACTCCTCGGTGAATTTAAATGCGAATCACAAAAATTACAGATTCGTTATTTTTTTAAGAACAGTAAATTTCAGGGGCGATCTAGTTCTCGAGAATCTGTCTTTATCCATCCGAAAACGAAGCTAAGCGATGAACATCAAAAAATCGTCTTTACATTCGATTTTAAATAAAGATCTACATCTAGGAGCCTATAAAATTCAATTGGTTCAAGAATTGGAGGATGCGGACTATGCTAATCGACTGAATTTTGCGAACGAAATGCTGTAGCGATCTAACAACTTTAACATCATACTGTTGTGTGACGAAGCAAATTATCACCTGAATGGTCATGTTAATAAGCAGAATTGTCGGTACTGACAGTGGAGAATCCGAGACGAAACCATGAACGACCCATGCATAGCCTAATCGTCAGGTTTGGGTCACTATGTCTGCTAAAGGCATAATTGGTCCTTATTTTCAGGAAGATCAACGAAGCCGAGCAATTATCGGAATAGTGAACGTTATTGCGATATGTTGCGGAATTTTTTGGTTGCAGGAGTTTGTAGGTTTCAACTCAAGAACGTGGTTGCAGCAAGATGGGGCCACTTGCCATACCTCAAATGATTTAATGGAAGTTGTCAACGAATTATTCCCTAATAAAGTCATTTCGCGAAGGGGTAACATCAACTGGCCTCCAGAAGCCTCGACCTTACCCCGCTTGTCTATTTTGCATAAGGATACCTTAAAAGTAAGGTTTATCAAAATAATCCGATGAATCTAGCCCAATTGAAGCAAAACATCAGGTCAGAAATGGCAGCAACATCAATAGCTATATGTCAATCTTCGTACCCGTTTAGAAAAGTGTCAGCAACGCAAAGGTCATCATTTGGATAACGTCATCTTTTCCAAATAATTCTCCAATTCATCTTTTATAATAATATGATGTCTAGCGCCTAAACCAATCAACCGATTTGCATCAAATTTTTTTTAAATAAACGGTAGGCATCTAAACTGATGCAGAAAAATTATAACAATGCCAAACATCTTTAATTTCTATAAAAACACAAAAACTTAAAAATTAAGGGTGCTTGGCATGTTTCGCTGTAGATGACGCCATCGCTCAACATTACCGTCATATAACCGTCATTAAAAACATTTGTAAATTCGATTAACTTTATTTGTTTATTCAGACCCATTAAACAATCTTACAAATCGTTTTTTGGGTCAAATTATATTGCTGAAATAAACGTCGCTCATATTTATTGACTCCATTTCTGAGGCCATCAACTCCCGGTGAGCAAGCGTACAACAGAGCACAGATCAAAACGAGGAACACTGTTGAAAAAGAACATTTGGTGTCTTGAAGAGACGTTTTCCTTGTTTGTCTATGGGAATTAGGCTGAAAATGGAGACAACCATGAATATCATAGTGGCATGTTGTGTTCTGCACAATTTGGCATTAGTTCATAATGAAGACGTAGCAGACTTTGATATCGGAGAGAACTTCCCAGATGATCCCCAAATACTTCTACAAAAGATGAAACTATATCAGTCAGATCTTTGTTAGTATCAACACATTTCAATATTCAATAATAATTGTGGAAGAAGACTCGGATCAAAGGTCATACAATCCGTCACAAAAATCCTATGAAGTAAAAGTAGTGCGTTTAGGAACAGTTGTTACAATAGCTCAAATAAATTTATATTCAATCTACTCTTATTTATAGACTGAAAACATTCTATAAATCCATATGTCTGCTAAAGGCATAATTGGTCCTTATTTTCAGGAAGATCAACGAAGCCGAGCAATTATCGGAATAGTGAACGTTTGGATTGCGATATGTTGCGGAATTTTTCGGAAACTCAAATTGGTTGCAGGAGTTTGTAGGTTTCAACTCAAAACTGAACGTGGTTGCAGCAAGATGGGGCCACTTGCCATAACTCAAATGATTTAATGGAAGTTGTCAACGAATTATTCCCTAATAAAGTCATTTCGCGAAGGGTAACATCAACTGGCCTCCAGAAGCCTCGACCTTACCCCGCTTGTCTATTTTGCATAAGGATACCTTAAAAGTAAGGTTTATCAAAATAATCCGATGAATCTAGCCCAATTGAAGCAAAACATCAGGTCAGAAATGGCAGCAACATCAATAGCTATATGTCAATCTTCGTACCCGTTTAGAAAAGTGTCAGCAACGCAAAGGTCATCATTTGGATAACGTCATCTTTTCCAAATAATTCTCCAATTCATCTTTTATAATAATATGATGCGCCTAAACCAATCAACCGATTTGCATCAAATTTTTTTTAAATAAACGGTAGGCATCTAAACTGATGCAGAAAAATAATAACAATGCCAAACATCTTTAATTTCTATAAAAAACACAAAAAACTTAAAAATTAAGGGTGCTTGGCATGTTTTCGCTGTAGATGACGCCATCGCTCAACAAATTTTTACTGATATGGGCTTCAATTTTTTCTTCTTGCACTCCAAGTCACCATTACCGTCATATAACTCATTAAAAACATTTGTAAATTCGATTAACTTTATTTGTTTATTCAGACCCATTAAACAATCTTACAAATCGTTTTTTTGGGTCAAATTATATTGCTGAAATAAACGAAGATGCCTAAAAAACTCAAGATACATTTCAAAAAACAAATTGTTGACAATAGTTTGGTAACTATGGTCTGCTCAATCATGCTATCATCTGTATGCTATCAGGGTTCTTTGTTTTTCATTTTAATGGTTTATAAGTTTGTTCTCCATTCAAGATGTATCGTTTCTTCCAGTGCCCTGAGGAAGATTTTAAATAAATCGAAACGTCGGCTTTTTATTGACTGTGTTTCTCGCAAAAACAGACCTGTGATCCTCTCAAACACTTTAATACTAAATCATATAGCTAGGTCGTCAAACACAATCCGATATCATTTATGTTTTACCGGCTCATATTCAACATGAAAACTAAGAGGTGTAAATTTGATTAACTTTATTTGTACTTAAATTATAACATGTGACTTATAAATCATATGATAGCATTGCTAGAAGAGGAAAAACACTTTATTTCAGTTTTATGTAGGCTTTCAATTTAAAAGTTTGAAGTGAATTTTTGTGAATAAAATAATTTGTGAATTTGCAATAGTTGAAAATTTCAAATTTTGTTATTTGAATAAAATTAACTCAAGTGAAAGTTGAACTGTTAGGGCAAGTTAAAAAAGGTTCAAGAGTACTACCTGAGTTGGTCAGAAAGTGAGCATTTGAATAATTTTATAACAATTTATATTTTACATAACGTGCTTGAAAATATAAGATGGAAACTGCGACTGCAAAAAACTTAAAAATTAAGGGTGTTTGGCATGTTTATAGATGGCGCCACCGCTCAACAAATCAAAATTGACTTCTGCCCATGCTTCTGCAATTTCAGCTTTGACTTTCAAAGAGGAAAGACGTGTTTTGACGAGCTTGATTTTAAGTTGATTTTAACTTATTTTAATTTCCAAACCTACCGAGTAAGTTAATTTAGAAAATTATAATTGAAAAAGATATTGAAAACTCAAATTTAGATGGTTATTCTCCATTTTTGGGTAAAAATTGAAAACGGGTCACGTCCGATTTTTCAATTTGGAGTTAGGTCACTGTAAAATTTTAAAATTTTAATTTACATGGAGACAAGACAACGAAGCAGACCAGTGGGTTCTCGAAACGCTACCCGGACAACCCGAACTGAAAGAAACCGACGCCGCGTTCATAACAATAATTACGCAATGCGATCAGTATTTGTAGCGAGAAGGGCTCCGGTTGGAGACGAAGTCTGTACCGAAGAATATAATATTATTTTACCACGAAGTGACTCAGTTACTATCTGCAAAAACAATAAAAACTTCATTTCATTTTACCTATCTACCCTGAATATGATAAGAAACATATCTGAATTGGAAGATACTCATATTTACTCGATGAAAGCTAGACACAAAATGACATGAACGGCTGCTTATAGGGGGATATCTGCTGATAACGACCGCGCGTTTCCTTACTTGCGCCCGTGCCGCCACTAGAATGTTAATAATAAACAACTTTTTTGTAGCTCACAAATATCTTTGGTTTTATTGAACTTACAAATACCCGAAAACCTTTCTGAACACCTTGTATATGTGTTATGTGATGCTCGTAAAATTGATTTAAAGGTTTCAAAAGATTTTGTTCGGAAAAGTCATCACTTTTGTGTAATTTGGATTAGAATATGCAAAGTATTTCAAATGAGAGGTGATGAATGATGAAAGGAAACCTTGTTTAATAATTGATCAATTTTCCTGATTATGTTGCCATATAGAGTCAAGTGCCTATTTCATGAAGTAGTAGAGTTTTATGTGGAACAGGATTGTAGCTGAAATGGTTCTTTCAACAAGATATTCGCAATTTGCACTTGAATAAATAAAGAATTTCAAAGTACAAGAGCTAAATGAAAAAAAGATATTCTAACGGTTTTCGACGGTTTCGACGGAGTTTGATATACCTACGTTTGCTTTCTAAGAAGAGACTTCCAACAAAACTGAAGGAAAACTGTTAGTAGTTTCTTTAATTTGAGATATAGGTTTTTTCGTTCATCGTGGTGGTTGTATTAATATCACACTGTACAAGATAAAGGAAAAATACTCTAGAACAAGTGACCTCACGTCAGTGTTTCTGTAAATTTTAATTGAATATTCGGAGATTAAAACCATATAAATATAAATAAACAATAAAAGAATGCCTTCTTCAATAATCAAAACCAATACAACGCCGATATCATTTCAATATAGTCCATGAAATCTACCATAACAGATTGGTCGAAAAGAAACCCAGGAATTCAGTCTCGATAGTTCGACTGTGTGAACAAGAAACGTCTTGACTTTATTAGCAGAAACAGGTTTTGCGAAGGCGCCATATTCCACTTATTCTGGTTAGTGTTAATAAGATATAAAAGCCGATGGCCGACATTGGCGACGCTGAACGGGGATAGCAAAAATAAATATCACGTGTTCCCTGCTCTTCCGACACAATTCACCCTCATTTCACCCCTATTTCCCGCTAGATACAACCAATTTCGATAAAATATGGGAATCTATTCTGCTGTGTCCATATGGAACAAAGTTTAAGTAATGAGGACGATAAACAGAAACATAATTATGTTGCGGCTGCATTTCTTTGACTTGTGGGTAATTGAATATAGTACAGGGTGAACAGAAAAAGACAGTACAGTTTATTGAAAAACAGTATTTTCGACAAACCTTAGTTATTCAATTTGAATTGATCAAAAGATATACAACAGAATATTGAATTAAACAATTCAACTTCACAAACAAAATTTTTAGAAATCGATGGACCTCTCATGATATCAGGCAGTTCTTGAATTATTGAATTCTACCTCAATGTGAATATCAGGGCTACATAACGAGTTTGCGGATATAAAAACTCTTCTCCTTCTGATGGATATTGCCGGGCAAACTCATCTCTGACTGTGGATTCCCACTAGGAACAAGCCCCCGAAATTGCTAGATGAAATAATCGAGCTGACAAAAAAAAATAATACGTACAAGGGTTGCCTGGTTATATTTCGGGAGTAGAAAACAAGTAATATTAATTATCGAAAATCGCTTTATTGTTTTTCAAAATATTCCAAATTGAGATCTATACACTGTGGCATACGTTTGAACCAAGTGTCGAGGCACTTTTGCCACTGTGATTGAGATATCTCCAAAACATGCAAACACATCAACTGATTCTTCAAGTATCAAAAAACGTTGATTTTATTTTTTACGTACGGAAATGAATAGAGGTCATTCGGATCCTGTCAACACTGTCAACAGACAGAAATTTCAAATACCTAAAATTACTCAACAAGGGCAATTTAAATGAGAATTTCCGAATATTTATTGTCAGTTCTGACTACGTATAACCTCAAAAATGTCAAGCTTTACCATAGACCTGTCAGTTGGCATTTTGCATCATGTGTCCAATGCCGAAATATAAGAAGGAACCCTCGTATTTCCAACATGTTTGTGTTCAAAAAGATTTGTATATTGAGAGGACATTCAGAGCAGGTCAAGCCACCCATGTGATGAATCTTTGGACCCGAGTGTTATAAAATAGCCAATGGACGATAAGTAAGGATATTCATCTCCAACTGACCAAAGAATATTTCAGAAGAGGTGTTTCTGGTAAAATGAATTTTTGCAATAAACAAATTCAATTCCGTCACATCACACTTAGGGGAACGCTATGGATAATTTCCTTATGATTTTTTAGAAGCTGTTGTATCATATGATGAATTGTGTGATTACAATAAACTCTGCTCATGAAAATGTGATATATAAGTAGCTAAGGATAAAAAATGTTCGACTAGTTCAATCACAATTATATTAAAAATGGAAACTACTCATGGAATAAAAATTTTTATATATTGATTTTGGAAAATTATAAAAATGCTAAGATATGTCAATTTTTGAATTTAGTGGTACGTTATTTGAGCATTAATTTATATGTAGAGGATGATTCGAAAAAGTAGGCCATACTTTTGTCTTTCTTTTGAATGCGATAACCTGTATATTTGTATATTTTTGAAACCCCTTTGATAAACTTATTTCAAGAAACTATAAGGTAACATAAACAACCCCCATTATTTACTGATGTTTTCGACCACTCTCGTTTTCTGACAAATTCAAATTCAAGGACCTACCAGGTTTAATTTAATTTTGAATTTTTCTAAAATACGCCTGACAATTAGTTTCAATTTTTGATGAATAACTTTACTTTATCTAATCTAAAATAGTATATTATATACCGCGGGACTGAAGTAGTACATTTAATCCTGAAGGTAAAGTTTATGGCCCGACCGCAGGGAGGGCCATAATTTACCTGAAGGATTAAATGTACTTCAGTCACAAGGTATATACGATACTTTTCGTACTTCCGGTATGATTTTATTAATTATTTCAATAATTTCAATCAGTTTTTTCTCTCTTCAACTCATTTAATAAACTGTCTTTAAAATAAGTTACCATAGTAACATTGCGTTGTGACAATTATAATTTAGAAACATTGTCATTACTAGTGTCATTGTAAAGAAACATTGTTATTGATAATTATTGGTATCATGAGTGAAGAAGGTGTATCTGATATTGATAAAAGAGCAGCCGAAGTGGGTGAAGAATTGTTACCACCGAAATCTAGAAAACTATACGAGCAGCAGTACGATGCTTTTAAAAAGTGGTGCCGCTTAAAAAATGTGAGACAACCTACTGAAAATGCGCTGTTAGTCTACTTCAATGATAAATCAAAAGCGGTTTGTGCCTCAACTCTCTGGGCACATTACTCAATGCTGAAATCGGTTAAAACATTAGAGAAGATATTGATATAAGTAAATTTCCAAAATTATTAGCTTTTTTGAAGAGAAGAAATGAGGGATTTAAGCCAAAGAAGTCAAGAATTCTCACGTCTGAGCAGGTATATCAGTTCTTACGGGAGGCTCCGGATGATAAATATTTAATGCTTAAGGTAAATTTGGAAATGTGTTTATATTCAGAAATTTTAAGAAATCAATTTTTTTGTAGGTTGCACTTATTTTGGGCGTAGCGGGAGCTTGTCGTGGAAAAGAGTTGGTTGATTTAGAAATCGACGATGTGAGAGATTTGGGCGATTCCTTCCTAATTGCGATTAGAAACACCAAAAATAATATTGACCGAAATTTTGTGATCAAAAATTCAGAAAACAGTGCCATCAGTTTTGTGGCGATATTTCGAAAATATGTGGCATTGCGAAAGACAGGGACACCTCATTCAAAATTTTTTGTTCAATACATAAACAAAGAATGTACTACGCGAGTAGTAGGAAAAAACATGTTTGGTACATTTCCACGGCAAATAGCAGCTTTCTTGAAATTAGAAAATGCGACGTCTTACACGGGACATTGTTTTAGACGCACATCTGCGTCTTTGTTAGCTGATTCGGGAGCAACAATAGACGTGCTGAAGAGACATGGAGAATGGAAATCCTCCAACGTGGCCGAGGGATATATTGAATCGTCTATTAAAAATAAACAAAAAATTTCAGATAAAATATTTGGTCAAGTCGCCGATTCGTCCACTATAGTTATGCCACAGTCCTCATTCTCGCTTCCTGTTTCCGCAGGATCTTCGAAACAAACACCAGTTCAATATGATAAGGACCTATCTGTTACTCGTCAGTTACCTGCTGCATTAACCCAGGAAAGACTGGTCAATATGACGAACTGTCACAATATTAATTTGAATATTAACGTTAATTACCATTCTAATTAATTGTATTTTTCAATAAAATATCCCTTATATTCCTTTGTTTGTGATTTAATCGTTCCGGGAGTTTCGTCAATATTTAAACCCGGAGGGATTAAATGTGACACATTAGTACCTGTCACAAGGGAGTGAAGTTGTCACTTTAGGCCCGGAAGTACGAAAAATAACATTATTTACCAGTAATTCATTCCAGAATTCCACCATGTGTAATTTATAATAAAACATTCAATACAGTTATTTTTGATAACCTTACTGAAATGAGAGAAACTTCCAGCGGATGTTATAACATGCCTATAGATTGAATACTAAAACTTCGCATATCATTGCAAATTTTATATCCTTATGAAAACCATATTGAGTGAAGAGGTGAGAAAATTTGGCATAGGGTATTCCAAATTGCTCTGAATTTCAAGGGGTGTTGTTGAAGAACTGATACAATTTGGATTGAGAAAATTGTGATTATTTTGTTCGGCATACATACAACGCTCAAATATTCTTGAAGACCGAGCACCTCCAGTTACAGAGAGCGCAATAAGTTTCGGAATTCAGTAGATTTGCCACATTCCCAACGTTTTCTACTTCGAAAATGGTTATGAAATTTTTTACAGTAATTACGAACATAAAACAGACAACTCATATCTTAATTTTTTCGATTTATCTTGGGATATTTTGATAACTATTCCAACGAATGCCATCACTATCAAAAGATAATTCAAATTGTTTTGGCAACAAAAGCTATAAAAAAATTTTTGTAATGGTAAAAGAACAATAGCATAACCTCAGTTTCAAATTCCAAATAGGTTCAGTTCTCCAGAAACACCAAATAGACAAATACCCTGTATAAATCATTGCAAATCGATATGATCGAAATGGCCGTTCTAAAAAAGCTTTTTATTTATATTTTTTATTCAGGATATCCGGAAAAATGTTGGAAATCTCTCAGATTCAGATAAAACATAACAAAATAAGATAACACGTACCAATAATTTTTTTTCCATACGAAGATACGGCTTCTCAAATGATGTATACGGGAATCCATTTTACTGAAATAGATTTCATACTATTGCATATAATTTAAAGAGTATTCGATATAATGAACAGTAGTATGAACCTCTTGAAATACTACCCTCGAATTTAAATAAGCTCTTTTATTTTACCATGGGAGAACTAGGTTGTACATTGTTACTGTCTTACATTTTCAACACCCTATATTATAAGGAGTAGAATAAAACAAATTTGGAAAGCTTGAATATTGCGCTAAAAAAAGGTTCTCTTGTTTATCGTCGATGAAATGAAACGTTTTCGAAAGTCAAAATGAAAAATGAATTATTTTTGGCGCTCTTGTTCACCCGAACAGAGTGCCTATCATTTTGCCAGAATGTCTGTAATTTTGGAATATCGTGCCGAAAATGGTCTCAATCGATTGGGTTCGACACCCCGATGAAGAATTCGTGGCGAAAGTTGATTCTGTCCGTCCGGCCGGCCGTATCCTCTCTAGCATCCAAAAGGAATCAGCTAGAGTTTTCATATTTTCAGAATAGGTTAATTGTCCAAATATCTCGGTCAAGTTCGTTATTGGGCCAAATCCGTCGGATGGTTCAGTAGTCATGAGCATCTGAAATTTTGTTTCCTCAATAACTACTAGAATATCCATCCGATCAAATTGATACTTGAAATATTGTTGAGGGAGGCTGCAACAAAACAGCTCGCAAAATTTCGCAGGAATCGTCATGCTAGAAAATTTTTAAAAATTCCCAAAAAAAATTTTTTTAATCCTGACTATCTCATAAGATATTTTTCGGATTTCAATAAAAATTCGTGAATATATTGAGGTGATCGATATCTTACTTACCCTCAAATTTCATTGTCGTAGCTCTCTTCCATCTAAAGATATGATCATTTTTTTAATTTCGTCAAGAGAAAACAGAAATGACATACGTCCCGATGATTTTCTTTGAACGATGGTCATCACAGATCGATATTCGATTGACATATGCCGGACTCATTAATCAGTGTCAGTTGGCGTAATATTAATCAAAATTTTTCATAACGGGAATTCATAGATATAGAATTCAATCTCGGTGGCTGAAATAATATACGATGTCAAAATTCAGAAAAGCACTGACGTAAGTTTTTAGGAAAAGGGAATTATAGCATCGAACAAAACTAAATTTTTTTTATTTTCATCTAAATGAACCACGATTTCGAATTTTTTATTCGGCAACAAAGTGTGATACGGAAGGTTTTTGAGAAACAAAAAATTTCACAAGTTCATGTTATCGAATCATTTCATATCATAATAATAGATCAACTATATAGGAATACAAACGTTACCCTAGTAGCGGAAAAGTAATAAAAAACTTGCATTAACGTGTAAATTTTGAATTTCTTCATCTTTGATTATTGTTAACTTTGTCCTCCCCTAGTAAACTAAAGAGTTGATTTAAATAAGGGCAGTATTTGAGGAAATCCCCACTACTGTTCATCATATCTATTATACTTAAAACCATTTTGAGTAGTTTGAAATTTATTCCAGTAAAATGGTTTTCCAGTGATGGGAATTTGCCATCTTATTTTTTTATGTTCCGAGAGATTTTCCACATTTTCCTGGACACCCTGTATACACCGTGATTTCTATCAAATTTTCGACCTCTTCCTGAAGTAAGAATAGATGTCAGGTTTGACTTCCGATTTTGGATAACTATAAATGTTCAAAGATTTTTATATTTTCGTGAATTATATTGAGCTGCAAAGTTTGAAAAAATGGTTTATACAACATTGCGCATAAAGATCACAAGAAAACAACTGATCTAACCTATATTTTCAATATAAACAGAGCGATGTGTCAAAGTTCCGAAGTGACAATAAATAAAATAGTAGACTTCCGATATCAAAAATTTCAATATTTTGGTGAAATACATGTCGGATATAAGAGTTTTAAAATTAATCATCAAAAGAGTTTGTTTATATTGGCATGACGATCATTATATGCATAATATCCCATAAACAACCCTCATGAATCTAACGATATACATGTAAATGACGTCTCCCTCAATCCGAGACTGAAGGACCTTGAAGGTCGTTCACGAATTGAGGTTAGGTTAAACAGCATCCTATCAATTATTGCTTGTATAAGATATGCTTATATGAAATGAATTAGCTTTTTTTGCGTAAATTGATACCATTCTTTATCTATTCCCAAACAACAATCACAACAAAATTTGATAAGAATTAAAATAATGAATACTTAGCGGACTTAAGCAAAAGGGTGGGGAAAAAGTAAGGAAGTCGACCGGCAAACAATGTAACCAAA
Source organism: Micraspis discolor (assembly GCA_030674115.1). Lineage (NCBI taxonomy): Eukaryota > Metazoa > Arthropoda > Insecta > Coleoptera > Coccinellidae > Micraspis > Micraspis discolor. The sequence continues at coordinate 361,510 of JARTUT010001317.1, read as the reverse complement.
ACGGGTCGGACAATAGACGTGCGGGTCAGCGTAGATGGTCATGCTCGTTAGTTTCATGCATGCAATATAAGTCTGTCCGCTGAAGCAACAAGCAGGCGATGCCTAGGCGCTAGCGCCGCGCCGCGGCACTTAAAGGGGGTAATTAGCAAAATGTAGGTTAGGTTGCTCACCTCATCAAAGTAGCCCGCGGCTGTCGAACACGACAAATGACTGTCACATCACCCTGCAACCGTGGACGTTCCGAAGCCGGGTTATAACCATAGGTATATGCGGATTGCATATAGCATATAGGAGGGGCCCCAGCGCAGACGTATACATCTTAGTGTTATGGCCGCTACTCACATTGGAAGATGGGCCATCAAGCAAGCCGTGTACCGCCGCACACAGCCAGCTCGATGCTGTAGCGATTGTAAAAGTTTTAGGACACTCTTTGCGAACCCCCCTAGCCGGTCGATACAGGGGCGGCGACGGCGGGGGTGCAACGAGGATGGCGTGCACAAGAGGAGTTCGTGCATTTTTTGGCGAAGGTCAACGGAGCGAACGTTGACAATGCCGATCATAGAGAAGTCGGTTTCTGCTCGTAAATCAATTAGGCGATTTCGGGGAAGTCGGAATTTTGTTTATTGTTGCCTGAGGCTACTGCATCTGTTCGTATAGGACCTTCAAGAATATACAAGGAATTCCACGTTCGATCGGCGGAAAGAGTTCGCTAATTTAGGGGTGGCCATGAAATCAAGGTTTGTCAATCTTGATGGCATGCCTAAATATATTTTGGACCACTTTGTGTAAAAACAAGGTTTTCTAGAAGTTATTACTTGGACTATTTTATAGATATTTTATCATTTTATGATTTTTGAGAAGCGCTTTGTTGCGAAAATATAATGTAAAAAAGCATTTCCCTGATTTAATTTTGGTACTTTCAAATGTGAAATCAAAGGCATTGTGCAATAATAGAAATAGTCGATCATTGTGGTTTATGCATGATGATGCACCAGCTAATTTCAGTGTAGGTAGTTGCTCAGAGTATTCAACAGCAACATAAGGAGATGGAGCTCACGTATGGTCTGCTGGATTATTGTACTCAAGCTTCCTGTGGATTCTGGTTTATATTCTATGGACCATGAGCCAAAGTTATTACTTTGTACTAGGTCCGTGCAACTCAATAAAAACTACTCTGGTTCTTCGAAAGAATTTGGTAGTCTATCATCAGAAGATTGGATGGTTGGATATAGCTAGTGGTGGCCATTGCAAACAAGTGGAAGGATTATTTTTCTCCTTATGAAGAATCCATTCATCTAGATCAATACGTTCTCCATTCATCTTTTTACTATTGCCGATAGTGATGACATGGATTACATGTATTAAGTAAAACAAATTATAATCAGGGAAGGGTACCAATCAAATATTTATAAATATATACAGGGTGAGTATTAAACCGCTGCGTTAATTTTAACCATAGATTCTTGAAGTCAAAAAAATTTTTCTCACTATAACATTTTTCCAAATATACCCGTTCAAAAGATATAGGGTGTTGAAATTTCATAAAAAAATTGCATTTTCACCTGTAATATTCAAACGACAACATCAATTGAAATGATCTCTTGTAGAAGGTTTTTGATAACAGTCATGCATATTTTGGCATCATTAGATTTATTCCATTTCTTGTGGGTTTCCCATTATTACTATAGAGATTGGTTAAATTGCACGAATAACAAATATCACTTGAACTAAAGGTCAGTATCTTGTATTTCCTGGAATCATCAGTCTTTTTCGCAGATAAAATCATTCTTCATCTTTTCTCCCAAATTGCACCATTCTTGAGATATTTGAAGTGGAAAGGAATTAAATCGATAAAATTTTGTCCAAATTTTTTGATTTTCCCAAATCCAACACGGTGCTGAAATGATTCAACAATCAGATTTATTGAATATTGCCATATTTTATGTCTTTATGAAATATTTCCACAAAAGATTACTACTAAACACTATTGATGAAATTAACCACTGAACAATTTTTGTCTTATATTCACTACAAAATCTAAATTGCCATTTGCTGTATTCATTATTAATGATGTCTAGCACTTTGTTTAATATTTAATCCAGAGTAATATTCCATAATAAATAGAGGTAAAGATTTCTATCACTCACATAGGTACTTCGGTATATTTTCATGATGACCGTTGAAATAGGTAATGTATTTTCTGTCAGGACCTGTTAAATTGGAGACTTGTCTTTATGAAGAGCTAGTTTTTCATAGCTTCAGACTTTCAGGGTTCATCAAATTATATCTATTCTAACATAGGAATGCTTCAATTTAAGCTCATATGAGTTTTAAAAACATCGAACCCAGTCTCCTAGATTTGTTTTGTAGAAGTTTATTTACATCCTTATTTCCTACACCGATTCAACCTGGTTCACAATCTTGGGAGATAATAGAATTTGACTTCGTTATAATATTTCTGAATGTTTGTTATAATGCATGTTTAATTAGATTTTCATGAATATTGAAACTGGAAGCTAAAGCCTAATAAACAAGAAAGATTAGCATGCATTTTTTGACTATAATCATTTCTTACTGAATTGAATAATTTCAAACTATCGAAATTATCCTTACAATATTTTTCACATTTTTTTTAAAAAAGGTTCAAACAGAATCAAAACAACAAGAAACCACAGAACAATATTTTATTGGGAACTACCTACCACAGAGACGTTATATTAACATTTTAATGTGATAATAATTCACTCTAGTTATTCTGAGAAAAATTATAACTAAATATCAATAATGGTTACAGATAATATTTTTCATTTAAAAAAATTTTGCAATTATTAATTTGTTTCTCTCCTTGGGTTCGGTAATAAATCAATATTCTATGGTAAGGTTTTAAAATTTGACTTAATCTATTAATAACCATCATTCAATATTCATGTTTTTGTTTACTTAATTAAAATAAATACTCTAATTATAAAAACCAAAAATTTACGCATGTTCAGTAATTAATTATAGTCTAAACAGAGTAGATTTATACTAAAGATCTAACAAAAATTTCTTTATTCAAGAACACCTAGTTGATTTTTCAAAAGCAAATTTAGGTGATCATACTCAATTTCTTCAAGCAAGTATAATCGCATACCTAAATCTGGGAATACTTGTAATCTATCAAAGTGATTTTTTATTGGGATTCAGTACAGAAAATAATCATCATGCAAAGTAACATCACTTCGTAAGTTGTTGAAGATTTCAAAAAAAATTTTCATATTTTTAACAGTATGATATCAAGAGACCTCATAGACCTGTTCTCTGGTCTCTGTCAAGGAGAAGAAACTTCAGAAATATCGGTGTTGGAAAATCATAGATGATTTTTTCTGGCTTTGAGTGAAAAAAAAGCAATGTGACAACCTCATGCCTTGGAAGTTTTCATAGAAATGATGGTTTTCATGGTTTGGCAATCTTAAGAAGAAAATTACAAATTTATGATTTTAACATCCAATCATTCTGAGGTATTTTTGGAATTTCTCACTAGAAATGGATGGTTTATAATCTTGAAGTAGAAAGAAATTATGGTAGAAAATTAGTATTTTGTATCTTCCTTCTGAATATGGACCTCATCGGATGAAACATGAGTCAGTGAATCATACAAAATACAACTAAATCGACCACGAATTTACATTTATCGTCGCAAAAAACCCCTAGATACGGAATTTGATGGAAAGATTTCGAAGCAGTCTAAAGATATTTCAAAGAAAACGCGAATTGTTTGTTCAACTTCAACATCCTGTATCTCGGAAACGAGGCATTTCCGGATCCATGCTCATAGGAACTTTACTTAAAATGATGTGATCTATCACCCATTTCAGTTTGTCGAAAAAAATCAGAAAAACCTGTATTTATGTAAATTTTTGAGTTATCTCCCTCGAAAAAGCATTAATTAATTATGTTAATTCTTGAATATATTCACTCATGGTGCAGCTACACCGTCTGTAGGTAGCCAGTTCAACTGTAGCTCTATCGGGGAGTTGTTTTGAATTTCTGTTCGGTCAGTTCGTAAGCGTGACCTCTCAGATGGTTACGATTCCCATTGAACATCGACGGAAGACCAACATTTATACAGTCATGGACACCTCGATAGGTAACGATGAAAGTACCTTGCTCACGCCGTCTGTCGAATCTTGGTATATCGACTAAATGGAATTTTATGCCATAATCTGGCCAGTCACGGGAAAGGCTGGTGCAGACACGTTGTCTGTTACATCTGCTCTGAAACATGACCAACAAGTTGTTCCTGGAAATTAAAAAATTGGACGAAGGTGAGATATATACAGATCCGTAAAAGACTGAAAGCTATTCTCATGAAATGAACGATATAACGAATAACACAACTCTTCGACCTTATTGCACATGCGTGCTAGATGACTTGATCAGGAGAGGTTAGAAGTCACAGTTAATCCCAAATTACAGAGTTCTTATACGCCCTACACTTTAGTAATGTCGATAAAATATTCTGTTAAGGGTTTCGCTTGCCAATATTGTCACATCGAATAGCATTATCCACTTAGTGCACCAATCACTTAACGTTCTCGGTCTTGAGAATTTCAGCATCAGTCAGAGGTAAATTGTACAGTTTTGTGTCGTCAGACAACTTTTGAGTATGATGTCCTAAAAGTCAATATGTTTTGTTGTCCCTTAAAAATATCACTGCCATGTGTGTCCAGTGAAAGTTTCGTAGAATAGACGTAAGATCCAACATAAAAAATAATTGCAAATAAACAGATATGAGAAAAAAAATAAAAGGGAAAATAACTTACAATTAGGAATTTTTATCAGAGAAATTTTTTGAAATCATAATATTCAGTTTTTGAAGAAAAAATTGAAAAAAGTTAAAGAAGTCCATTAAGTCATAAAAACAAATTATCAACAAACGGTGATAAATGTGTTTTGTTAGCATAAAAATGGTAGGTGATAATAAAAATTGACACAACACAACTGTCAAATTTATTTTCTTTGTTAAATTGAAAAAAATGGTTATAAAATAATATTGCCTTCAATTAAACTTTTATCATATGTCTTATTCAATGGGTGCACAAAAAGAGTAAGGTTTTTACTATACAAATCTTTCCTTTTTCTTCAAAATAATTATGAAAGTAGCAGAAAAAATTGCTGTTAATTGATCTAGTTTATTCGAAAATTAATTGAAATAAGAAATTCCAACGACATTAAGTTCTTTAAAGTGTTCGTATTATATCATATTTATTTAAAATTGTGAAATCCACTTTATATATCCCCAAAACTTTTTTTTATAACTAACAAACTTGCGACACCTTGCGTACAACCTCGATGTGGGGCACGCACGGCAATTATCAACAATGGAGTTCCAGTTTCGAAGATCAGAACTCTTTTAGCAAATTCCCTTCTCTTTCAGGATCTTTGTTCCAGAATTCAAGGAAATCATTCGTTTACTAATTATAAGTAAAAAACTAAACGCCACTTTTTTACCATCTTTTTATTGTTTATAGCAGGTATACCGGTATGAAGTGAGCGTCAAGATACAAATGTCTCGATAGGGAACATAAGTTGTGAACTAGCCTTTATTTATTTTTTTGTTTGCCATGGCATCTGTGAAACATATTTGATATTTTCATGGATTAATGCATGATTTTTTCCGTTTAGGATTTCTAAATTAAATCCATTTTTCATCGCCAGTAAAAATCAATGCAAAACCGATTTTCTTTCGTGTCTTCGATGCAAAATTTCACAAGTGTTTTTTCGGATTTCCATCTCTTCATTCAATTCATGTGGCACATAATTTCCACACTTTTGGATCTTTCCTATAGCTTTCAAACGGTCAGAAATTGTTTTTTGTGCAACATTTCACATTTTTGCCATTTGGTTTTGATTCAAAATGTAATCTCCATCCAATATCGTCTGCAATTCGGCGTCTTCAAATTTTTTTGATGGTCTTTCACGTTCTTCATTTCTCTCATCAAAATCAATATTTCTGAACAGTTCAAACCATCTTTTGCATGTTGCTTCTGATAGAACATGATCATCATATCACTCGACAAGCATTCGATGCGAGTCTAAAGCATTTTTTCAAATGAAAACAAAAAATTTATGCTTTCCGCAAATCATCACTTTCTGGAACAAAATTCGACATTTTTAATACGATGCAAAAATATGATGTTGTCTGTTCAATGATTTGATGTATACTAAATATGTTTCACAAATGTAATAGCAAACAAACAAAAAGGAATAAAGACTAATTTACAACAAATGTTTCCTATCCGGACATTTGTATCTTGGCGCTCACTTCATACCGGTATACCTGATATAACGATAGATGTAGGATGCCGTCAATCTTACATTGACAGTAACACGTAGAATCACAGAAATGAAGTAACATAACCTACTTTTAATAGATGTTCTATGTGTCGTGCGCAATTCCTATTCATATTCAGGTACTTCTCGATTCGAATCTGAAAATATTAAAGCATAACGAGAATAAATTAATTGAAACTAGGAGAAATATTAATAAAAATTTATCAAGAAAACATACTATCTATCAGCATGAAATCAAACAAAAATTTTGTATTCTTAGAATTTGGGAGCAATATTTTAACAAATGATACTATTCATTTTATCTATTATTTATATGTAAAACATTGTACCTAAATATACGTAATTACGAAACTTACCGACGATCATTATCTTTGAATATACTCTAAATAAATATAGACTAATCCATTTTTAAGAACCGACCAATCAAGATGACAGCGATTATATGAAACTTTCAAGTTGAAAAATAATAAAGTGGATAAACCCCACATATCCCGAAAAAATTACCATTATTCATCCACAGAACCAATAATTTCCTTTCTATACATGGATTTCTCTGAGTCATAGAGTTCATTTTGGACATCTTACATCGATTTGAGGATTATTTTGGTCGACGTAAAATTTACATCCGATGTAACCGGATTTACGCCGCTGTTGCAATTAAAGAATCGATGTCAATTTTAGAAGTTACAGTTCTACATCGCCTTGCAGAATAGCACCATTATAAAATAATCATAAATACATAATTCGATAACTAAATTGTTTTATATTGTAGGGGTTTTAAGACTCTGATCCTGTATTGATTATATGAATTTCTACTATGGGTTCTCAAAAAGTCCAAGAGAGCAAGTTTTCTTTATAAGCACATTTTCCATATAAAAATTTCATTATGATGCCAACCAGTCATTAAAACATTGATGACAAGCACTGTAATGACAAGATGACAAGCACAAGATATTGCATTGGCAATATTCTCCAAGATATGATTTTTCAAAGTTTGAAAACTACTCGCATCTGGTTTGTGATAACAAGATCGCTAAAGCTACCTGACCTAACGTCAGTGATATCATAAAAGGATTACCGGTTTGCTTTTCTAGCTTTAGAAGAGCAATCAATGTTCAATCTTATATCAGACGTTGTTAATGACAGAATTTTTTACTAATTTATTTTGATTCAATATCCTGCTGGTGAAAAAGCTAATTGCATAGGCAGAGCAATAAGTAAGAATATAATTGCAAGAGGCTATTTAATTATGGTGTTTTTCAAGAAGTCAACAAATATAATCCTTGTTTTATCGTCTTTTGGATTACTGAATGGAGTTTCACCTACAAAATTTCTCACCAGGCTCTTGTCAAGCTACTTGCGAGTAGTTTTTAATTGTATTAGGTATTCAAACTAAGAATAACAGCATTTTACACTCATAACAAAACAAATCATCAAAAATATTTCATTTATAAATAAAATCTCATTTGTTACTCCGAAACTAGTAAATATGATCGATTAGCAACCTTATTCAAGATATACATCTCTCAAACCTCTCCTGAAATTTTCAGCTTTCTAGCTCTGTCCCCTCGTTCTATCGATTTTGACCACAGATTCTTCCTCAGTGAGCCCAGCCTTAACGACTGTTCTCAGGTGAAATTCTGTCGATTACAGGACTGTGGTTAATATTAGAAACATATATGTATGCGGGTGTCACAAGGTGGATCCTTTAAATCATTACAAAAGATATTCATGCAGAATACTTTACATTTTTTGTATAAATATAACTTACTTTCAAATTTCCAGTGTTGCCAGATGCATGCAAATTTGGCAACAGCTTTTTATTTTAAATGGGACACCTCGTGTTCACTTCAATTCCCCATATCTATCTTTAACGGTTGTTGAATTATAAATTATCTTTCAAAATTCTAAACCAAATTCGAGCTTTACGAAAATGACTATATTTCGCTCAATACTCAAGATTTCAATTCGATATTTGTCATGACCTTAGATATAGTCTGATCTGGGCCACTGTTTTCAAATTTCAATTGTCAGTATATAAATATATATATAAATTCTTTTGAATTTTTGGCTGACAATATTTAGTTAGCAAACAATAAAGCATATAGATCAGGGGTTAGTGACGGGGTGTCATACAATTCAGCGTATGGCATAAAAGCCTAGGAAAAAAACCCCAGTAAAAAAAATCCTGGCTCCCCGTCTTAGTGTGAAAATACAAAAATAAGCTGAAATATATTTTAGGGACTTCTTTCTTCAAGAGCGGTCTTCTATTGATGGAGACAGAGACTTCATCAAGTTGCTCACATCGAATCTGGAAATAAAAAGACAAAAGCAGAAAAAAAAAACTGAATGACAAAAATACGTATCATATTCGTTCGAAATTTATAACCCATTCCAAAAAATAGTCGGAAACCTCACGAATAACCCTAAAACCATCTTGAAATTTATATATGGGACAACTATTTAATGAAAAGTATCGCCTCCGAACAGAATTGCTTGGATATGCAGTGTGAACTGGGAGCCCGTATGTCGACAAGATTATCTTTCCTTACAATATTGGTGATACCCCCTTGTCTAGAGTGGAGAGTATGAAAGATTTGGGGATTATTTTTGATTCGAAACTTCTTTTTGATATTCACGTGGATCAGCTAGCTAATTCCTGTTATAAAACTCTGGGCTTTATCATGAGAAAAATTAGGCACTTCTCAAATTTGAAATCATTCACTATATTATATAACTCTTATGTCTACAGTAAACTCAACTTTGCGTCAGTTGTTTGGAGCCCAGGGTACTCAATATACATTGCTAGGCTCGAGAGAATTCAGAACAGATTCTTGAAGTTCATCTCATTTAAATTCAACTTTCGATTGACACCTAGAAACATGAAAACTATCGTCTTCGGTTGATTCAATTTGGTTTCATCTCTCTTGAAAATAGGAGAAAAATCAGTGATGTCCTTTTCTTGTATAAGCTTCTCAACGATGTTTATAATTCCCCTGGCCTCCTATCATCAATAGGTTTCGCCATACCAATAGTGCGATGAATTCCCCTCTATGCAGGATGATGCGATACTGTAATTCTTTGAATGATTTGGATTTGTTTCATCTTGGTCAGAATTCAATTAAACAGAAACTCAAAAAAATGTATTTGTATCGTAAGGATATTTCATGATTACTTTGGTTTTTAATGTATTGCTAAATTCTAGTTTTTTCTTTTCTCCTTGTACTATGCTTGTATCAATATTATGCCTATGAAAGTTGATTGATAATTTTGGCACACTTGTAATTCTCAATAGTGGATACTGTGTTGGGTGATTGTCACCTGTTTGTATTCCTAACTGTGTGCATAAATAAATAAATAAATGAACTATTGATGAGATGAGGTATTGTTTCTTCTGCTTCTCCACATCCACAACTTGCGCTAGGAACTGAGTTCAGTCTAAATAGCGCTATTTGTACGACCATGACCTGTTCTCAAACGATTAAGAACTGTCCAAACTTTTCTTGGAAGATCAAAACCAGGAACTTTTTCAGAAGGATCAGAAATAAGATACTTATTGAACATTTCGTAAGAGTTCCACTCAGTCTTCCATAATTCTTTATCACTTATGTTCATATTGAAGAACGTATTATGCCATGGTTTACGTGACTTCAATCCGGGAATTCAATTTTGTGGAATATATGAAATAATTGCGAATAAATTGGGAAAATACCTAATGATATTTGTTCCAAGAATTCAGAGCTGCAGTTTGTCTGCGAATATGAGGAGGGACAATGTTAGACAAAACTGGTAACCAATGAACCGGTGTTGATCTTATGGTTCCAGTAATTATTCCCATGGATGTATTCAATTGTGCATCATTTTTTTGTATATGTGCACTATTAAACCAAACAGAGCAACAATACTCAGCTGCAGAAAAAACTAGGGTTAGAGATGCTGTGCGAAGAGTGGAAGCATCAGCACCCCAAAATGATCCAGCTAATTTCTGAACCATATTATTCCTAGTTTTCAGTTTTAGGCTCAAATCATTTAAATGAGCCTTGTTGTCAGTGACACAGAGTGATGAAAAAATTACCAAATGCCAACTCAACAAATTAAAGAACATTAGACAACTAGTACAATATATTTTTTCATGTTCTGAATCAGAACAACCCACTTCACAATTGTCCTCACATTTTAGGTTAACAAGGGGGATATACGAAGTTCCCTTGTTTCATGTGTCTTTGGGACAGTCGTGACAAACAACACCATTGATCGCAAAGAGTTCGGCCAGTGCGGGAAGAGCTAAAAGTTGGTAAAGAAAATATTTTAAATATGCCTTTAATTAGCGGAGATCGCATTATACTCCCACTTTTTCATATTAAACTCGGCATAATTAAACAGTTTGTGAAGGCGCCTGACAAAAGTGGAGATTGTTCCAATTTTTTTCACGCAAGTTTCTAGGATTAAGTACAGAAAAATTAAAAGCTGGTATTTTTGATGGGACACAGATTAGACAACTCGTAAAAGATCCTGATTTTGCCAAATCAATGACTGAAGTCGAATCCAAAGCTTGGAAGTCATTCGTTTTGGTTATGAGGAATTTCCTAGGCAAACAGAAATCGACAACCACATCGAGCTTGTTGAGTCATGCCATCGTATTTGCAAGAGTTAGGGTGCAACATGAGCTTAAAAATCCACTTCCTGCACTCACATTTAGACCTTCCTCAAAATCTAGGTCCTTTTAGTGAGGAGCAGAGTGAAAGATTCCATCAGGATCTTCGAATAATGGAAGAGCGATGTCAGGGGCGGTGGGACTCACATATGATGGCAGACTACTGCTGGAGTTTGAAACGTGATTTACCTGAAGTCGTTCATTCAAGAAAATCGTTGATCATTTGATAGTGTTCAATAGAAAATTTGCTAACATCATATATTAATTTTTAACCAAAATAATAAAACTCTATATTTCACAAACTGAAGCTGTTAGCAATCTTCCAGTGTTTTTTTCATACTCAGGGCCATAGAAACACCCAATAACAGAAAAAAAATAAAGGAAACAAGACGAGAGATATTTCGAAATATAGTCATTTTCATGACTCTCAAATTTGATTCAAAATTTTAAGAAAATAATCTATAACTCAAAAACCGTAAAAAATAGATATAGGAAGATAAAATAGATTCATTCAATTTTTATTGAGAATCATAAAAAATAGAACTTGTTGGTCAATTTCCATACACCTGGCAGCACAGGAAATTCGAAAGAATTTCAGAAATGAACATTAGATAACCTTGTATTGATCTACAAAATAGGAAATATTTTACATAAATAGTTTTCATAATAATTATATAGGCGACCTATCTTGGGAAACCCGATATATGCCTCTTGATTCATTCATATTGGTATATCATCAATGGCATTCCTACTAGGGGTAATAACCCCACCTATAGTACATTAAGGCGTTTTCTTTATTTAACCATCTATAAACAAAAAAGTATGGGTATGATATGGATGTGTCTGATATTTTGAATTATTTTTTTATTGTTGGATCTTATCATGAAAACATGCAGAAATTTCCTGAACAGATAACCGTCCTCCAGAAGTGTCTTACGACCGCCCTAGTGTATTACATATTATACTTGTTTTCTTGTAATATTGATTTAAGTACTTGTCAACTGATATATTGGTCTACATAACCAAGGTCAATATCATATGGTTTATTTTTATGTATCATCCGAACGGTCACGTGGTATATCAGATTTGTTAACTTTATTTTGAGAGTATCTAACGTCGTAGGTGTCAGGATGATTCACAAAAATTAAATACATATATTAAGTAACTCATTTTTGTTCATTATTCAAATGCTCAACTTCTGTTTGGTATACGAATGCCAAAATCAATGAGTTGAATAAAAAATATGGTTATTCACTTCTCATTTTTGTAGCGAATATGCTTTATACAAGTCAGTTAGTTAAAGTTACTTATTATGATATGTATCCTACAGTTATACAGGATGACCATTTGAAAACGAAACAGACGAGATTACAGACGAAATAAATTTTTTCGATAGAAATGCTTGGACAGGTCGATTTCTGTTTCGAGGGGGACAACTTAAGATGTAGGTTACGGACCCATAGCGCTTCAACCCTTGCTACAACAACCCTCTCACCCAAATTTTGAATAGGGAAGATGGGGTGATTGATACCTCATTTGAAAGGTATTTTTTTACTGATATCAGCACAGTAATTGTTTTTTCATTTTATGCATTAGTTCTTGAAATATTCTCAACTAAGTATTTGAAAATAAAGTGGTGTTTTCATGGCACTTGTAGTGTTTTTTTGTGAAAAATCGACATTTTGAGCTTCAAAACAACCATGACTGTGGCTTCCTTCCTCCAATCCACTGACATAGAAATCTTTAATCAAGATGTCGAACAAACAAAGCGTATTGCGAAGGAGCTCAATCTTGCTGAAACTCAATCTGGATCAAGTCTCGATTCAAAACTAAGAATATTTCACATGTCAAAGACCTAGTAAGCCAACTTAATGATCTGTTCGTAATAAATAAAAAATTATCGATTCTCATTTTTTTGAAAAAGATATGAATTCAATATTCAACAAAATGAAAACGTTTTGAAGCCAACTGAGAAAACACTTCATAATCAAGTAGGAAATCGTTTCACGAATTGGGACTGGAATATTTATGTGGCATCATTAATGATTTGATTTTCTTACCTGGTAATCTGATTAGAGATATGTACGTATTTGGACTTCTTGGAGATTTCTATCGATCAAGTGTTACCGCATGTTATTGGAAATACTGCAAATTATATCGAAGATAATTAAGATTGAGTTTCAGCAAGATTGAGCTCCTTCGCAATACGCTTTGTTTGTTCGACATCTTCATTGAAGATTTCTATGTCAGTGGATTGGAGGAAGGAAGCCACAGTCATGGTTGCTTTGAAGCTCAAAATGTCGATTTTTCACAAAAAAACACTACAAGTGCCATGAAAACACCACTTCGTTTTCAAATACATAGTTGAGAATATTTCGAGAACTAATGCATAAAATGAAAAAACAATTACTGTGCTGAAAACAGTATAAAAATACCTTTCAAATGAGGTATCACTCACCCCATCTTCCTTATTCAAAATTTGGGGGTGAGGGTTGTAGAAGCAAGGGTTGAAGCGCTATGCGTCCGTAACCTACATTTTAAGTTGTCCCCCTGGAAACAGAAATCGACCTGTCCGAGCATTTCTATCGAAAAAATTTATTCCGTCTGTAATCTCGTCTGTTTCGTTTACAAATGGCAACCCTGTATAATATCGGTTGAAGTGTATTGGTTGCCTGCCTTAGTTTCCGCCAAGAGCTTATAGGTTCGGAACCGGATAGAATTTGATATGGACCCACATTATTATGTGGGCGAGATGTGATTTTTGAAAGTGAAAATCGCAAGTAGTTTGATACGAGCGCTAAAGCCATTTGACCTCACAAAGGTGCGTTCTAAATTTTTTAAAATGGTTCGGAGACGGTTTTTTACTTTGTTCCCCTGCAGCGACATGACGTCCCTGAGTCCACTTCAGGATAATTTTTTGTTCTATCAAACTGATAATTCGAATTCAAAAAATTCCTAAAACTTTCAAAGTGAGCTGAAAAATCTGATTTCAAGCGGAAACCATTGTAAAAATGCTTACAGCATCTTTCAATTGAAGTATAACTCCACCCTTACTCATCCTTGAAAACTTAAATAACGACAAAATTTCAGAAAATCAGAAATGACAATGTACATGAAAATATAACAGGAATGTATTAATGACATAACTAACCGTGGAAAGAGATCCCCTGGTTACCATTATATGGAATATGTTGCTTTGGTCAATATGAGTTCTTTGATCAATCGGTCAATTTAACAGCATCTTTCTAATGTTTGAAGCGTACTTACCCATTCCGAATAAAGTCATAAAAGTGAGTGGGTTGAATAATAATTGAACTCTTTATTAGTAGAGTTTAACTTACAGTTTACAATATAAAACAAAATATAAATGGATGTTTATAAAACACATTTACTGAGACTTAATAATATTCATGTGTATACATATACATATATAAAAACAACAATATGTATTTCTGAACACAACAATAAAAAATTCAAGTCATAATAAAATCTGTATAGTTATGAAACCATAATCGACTATAGAATGATAAACAAACCGCAAAACATAATGAATCAATAAATAAAACTTAATGATTTTGAAAAACGCGAAAAAAATTGATAAACAAACAGGCATATCTGTAAGGGAATTTTTTTGACAGTTAACTTTTTGGGTTTCAAACGTGACTGGAGGAAGAGGAAAACATGTAATTCGCCTATTAACATTTTAAAATCGAAATAAAATTTATTTACATAGTTAAGTCTAAGAAAATTCAGATATTTTCTTACCAATTACATTCACGAAAAACCTAACATTTCAAGATTCGATAAGTACATATTTTCATTATAATTAATCGTTAATTAATAAATTCGGTTTTATAGAGTAGGTTCTCTTTTAAGTATGTTACAAGTGAAATTACATTCAGCAGCAAATGTATTTTTTGTGACGAAAATGAAGTTTTGCCCTATCCGTATACAACAAGCCACATGTTTACAGGTACCTAAAGAGTATTTTATTATTATAATATATACATTAAAGCAACTCCCTCGAATTATAAGTCGGACAATGAGTGTAAAAGAATAAGAAGTTGTAAAATCGCAGAAATGGATCATTAATAAAAAAACTCATAGAAATAACTTTAAATAAAGTATTGTAGGTATATAATATAATGAATTATTTGCAAAATAATCAGCAATTTTTTAAAACATTGTAAATTATTTGGGGTATAACTGTTATATTAAAAAAATAAAAATAAATTAAATTAAAAAAATTATATAATTTAATATACAAGAAATTTCTAACTATTTGTTAGATTATGTGGAACAATTTCATTTTATCAATTCGTTGGAATCTTAGCTTTTCACATAATTTTTTGTGAGGGACAAGGCATGAACGTTTTGTTGTATTCGTTGAAAAATTACACTCTGTCATGAATGTTTTTAGAATTTTTAGAAATAGTCCAAATAATTTCACGGGTACCATCGATTTTTTTAAAATCATTTTCATTTTCCACTCATTTCCCACATTAGCCATTCTTCAATTACGAATATTTACAGATTTAAATAATTTTATTTATACAATTCGAGCGGAGTTAAGGCCTAACAGTAGAACAGAAAAATGAAATATATGGCCAACAGGTGTTAACTTCCTGCAATAATTTACTATACACATTGAACTACAGAAACATGGACTGACTACACGATACCATTCAATTACAATCTAATACAAAGACAGTCGAATTTATTTACAATTTAAATTCTTAAATGCTGCGAATGGAGATTTTTTTCGTCACTTATATAATGAAAGTACCTGCTTCGCACTTTGAGAAACAAATTTGCACAAGCCCAAAAATTCAAAAAGAAAGTCTCTCTATTTCTGATTTACAAATTCAACCTATCTATCTCTTTGGCACTGCAAAGAACTTGTTCATCGAAGGGTTCAGCGTCCACTTGGTGTCCCTATCAGAACTCTAAGTCTTAAAACTTGGTTTTGACACACTGAGAAGAGATGCACTTAGGTCATCAAGCCCTGATTATGGTGATGACCTAAGACCATCCCAGAAAACCCCATTGGTCACTGGTGATGTTTCAAAGCACCGTTTGGCGGGACGTGGTGATTGACATGGTGCTGTAGGTGATGATGATGATTAGGAAGGTGATTCTGGTTATTGGTCACGGAATTGTTGTTATTCTGCGCTTGACTCGCCTGTCTCTGGGAATTCTTCTTGTTCTTCATCCTCCTGTTCTGGAACCATATCTTCACTTGCCTCTCTGTCAAGTTGAGGTTACGTGCCAGTTCCCAACGTTTCTGCTTAGACACGTAGGCGTTAAAAAGGAACTCTTTTTCTAGCTCTAAGGTTTGGAATTTTGAGTAGGGTTTGCGTTTCTTCCGAACCGTCACCTGTCCAGTCCACTCCAACGGATTTGTTGAACCACCGCAGGGCACGCTGACTCCCATTGATCCCAGGGAACCTGAAGAAAAAAATGGAGATGGGGAGGATCCCCACATAACTGTGAAAATTAGGCAGTCGATAAAAGTGTCTATTGGTGTTTTATTTTTTATTGATTTTCCTCTATTGTAACTCACAATTTTTTCATTATTCAACAAACGTTCAAATGATACGTACATGAAATATGAAGAAAGTTGAAATAGAGTAAAATCTAAAATTGTGAAAATCAAACGTAGTCAATAATCTTGTAATTTACGAAATATTTGAATCCAAAAAGGTTTTGAGGTCAATAAAAAAAATATAGTCGATATTTAATCAGGTCTATAATCAGTTACCTATATATTAAATACCCCTTATTTCAACCAATTGAAAAATATATGTTCAATTCATCGAGTACATACTATATCAGTCTTCGATGACTACCTACAATAATTTTAAACAGAGATCCAAGAGTGGAAAAAAATTCCGCATCATAAAAAAATTTAAACAAAATGCTTATGACATGGAGACACTATTGGTTCCAGTTCAGTCTCATGGTTAAAAAAATGTGTCAATACACACTGAATTTTACGAACGCAAGTTTAATGAATGTATATACAGTGCGCGTCAAAATTATAGAACAAATTCATTTCCTCAGAAGAAAAATATTTGACAACAAATGAAACTAATTTTGTTTCACTTTTACCACATTTTTATGCATTTTGGAAAGATTTTGGTAGCACTCATTGCATTCCCTATCAACCCTTTGAAATTTTGAATAAGGAAAATGGGTCATGTGATACTTTTCTGGCAAGATCTTCGTATCTTCTTAACAGACGTGAAAAAATTGTCAAGAAAAGATTTTTTCTGGAGAAATTAGTTTATTCAAAGAGGTTTTCAGTATGTGATGAAACGATGGTCCTGAAGAATTCATCACCGAATGAAAAAAGTCGAGAATGCACTACGTTAACCCCTACAAACCCTTTAAAGGAGAAAAAATGGAGTATACATATTGAAAATTTCTATAAACTAATTAAAAAAAAATTTTTTTCTCGGAAATTACTGCACGCCTTCAAAAAAGATACAAAGAACTTGCCAAAAAGGTACCAATATTGAAGAAACGTAGTGGATTGATGAGGATGGCACAGGGTGCAATAAAAATCCTCCAGAAATGCATAGATATTTGGTAAAAACGAATCAAAGATTGACCTCTTTCAGGATTTTGTTGCCAAATATTTTAATTAATTATTGATTTATTCATAATTTTGACGAACAAACTGTATATTCAAACTTCCCAGCACAAAATATGCAGGTTGAGTATTTGACTACATTATTGAATTCAACTATTGATATTTCTGATAAAATTTGTTTCACTCTTTTAGTATATAATGTAATTAAAATTTGGCTACACTTTCCACATTTATATGTAATTTTTATATTTTCCGCATTTTCGCTTTCTGTATTTTGACACATCAGATTATTTTTTACTGAATTGATTCACCTTATGCCAATGATTTTCGTGAATACAAGAGTTCGAACTTATCTGAGATACAAGTTTTCTTGAATTTCGCCTCTTCAGTTTTAACTTATTGAGTATTGAATGCCATTTTCATTGAAATTCAACTTCCAGGGTTCTATTAACCCACTTAAGAGTGTAAAATGCATATAACTCATCTTGTTTAATTATTCATGATTTCAAAAAGAACATAATCATGAAAAATATAAACTTTCAGAAAGAAACGAACAGATGAATGAGCAGTAAATTTTGAATATTCGTTTTTATTCTCAATAAAAATTAATTGAGTCATAATTACCTGTTATCTGGAAAAAAAGAACGTAATCGATTTATCCAGTGGCAATTAGTAATTAGAAAAAAATGTCAGTTTTTTATATTAACCAATACTCATCAATATTACATAACATCGATTAATTAAAATTTTAGGCTACATTGGGTGGGAAATTTTTTTGCAAAACTATTGAAATGATTATCAGAAACTGGAATGTTTCATGTCGTTCAACACTAACAACTAAGAAAACAAAACAGAATTGCTACCGAGCCAAAGATCTAAGTGCCGTCAGCTGTACGCGATCACGTGACAGTCGTTAATGACGTCATCGATTCAAGAGAACCTCCGATATAATGTAATCGCGGATAAGTTCAAAAAGGTGTAGAAACCAGGATTATCCAGTTCACGCCATGCGGTCCAATATTATTTATCCATTTATTTATAAATTTTAATATTTAGATTACAACATGATGAACCAGTATATTCTACGAATTACGTCTGAGCCCAATGTCAAAAGGAAGAACCGGCATCTGTTCGCTTTCAATCCACCGAATCGTTTAAATAACGGCTTCGAAATGTTGTGTGGCTCGTTTAATTAAGTTCTATTTCACGGCTTGGACCTGATTATTTCTTCATGGAAATGAGCTAGAAATACAGTTTTTATATGAGGAAACAGCGAAAAAGGGTCCTGAATACTTCAACCTGTACCAACAACGAAATAGCCGCGAAAAAATTAACAAGGTTTGATACAATCAAAATACTTCTACGATAGTTCATCTCATTTAAAATGCATATTATATTATATTAACTATGCGATACTCAAAACAAAGGAGTATAGAGCCAACTCGTCGAATAAAAAGTTAAAAACCAAAATATATTTGGTGAACAAAATACTATATGCTATATAAGAATGAAACAAATAGACACATATTACCGAAACTAAACGGAAGCACATTTCGTTGGATTACGACCTGTTAGTTCTTAACCTGGGTCAAGCCGTATGAATGATTTTTATAGCTTGTTGCTATCGTACAATCAACATTTACGACTCGCTTTTTTATTGTTCCCATTTAAATATGTAAATTGGTTCTGCACAAATCGCACGAAATCTCTGTTGCAGGTTTCAATAGAATTTTTTTCGATTTTATAGAACGTCTCGGAATGCGTTTCCTGACTGTTTGAGGTGTCAATGAACCCTGAAATAACATTAGGCCCGAGAGCAGGTTGAAAACGAGATAATGCACTCGGGTTGGGGAGACACCCTCGATCTGAAACATCCGAGAGGTCGTATTTCTGAACGGTGGAGCCATCTATCGGCGTAAGAAGGAAATAAATGATGGATATAAAACTCTGAATTGTCCAGTGCTTATCTACTTTGATTCGTTGACTTTGTTATTGTTTGAATGATAAGAGGTTCATTTAAAGTGATAACATTCTCGATTAAAAAATTGACTACGTTTGACTTGGTTGATTACAAAATGGTTCAAGACTCACCTGGAGGAGGATAAGGTGTAGATGGAACCGGTTCTGAGCCGTAGTTTCTCAGTCCATATCCACCATCGTGAGCGTGAGCAAAAGAAGCCCCTTCAGCCATAGCAGCCACTGCCCTACCTCGGTCATCTGAATTAAGATAAGGGACACCCTGATGTGCGTCCACATGATGCCTAGACCCCGTCGTATACGGCGAATAACCGCACCACCCTGAAGAGAAATTCTGATGGCAGGATGACACAGAAGGATCTGCACTAGGACCTGCAGAAGGAACGCTGGAATACTCATATTTCGGCGTCACACTTGCAGGTGTAGCCATCGGTGACCAGAGGGACAACGAAGCAGCCTTTCTGGAATCCCTGCTGGCGGTAGGATCTGACGCCAAGTTGTAATACGTTGGAGTGTTGGCATATTGGTGATGATTGAGACCCACGTCGAAGACGCCGCTTCCGTGGTGATTTTCTGTCGGTGAATTGTTCCAAGGTTGGGGATGATGCGAATGCCTTATAACTCCGGGTTCTGGATAGTCCCCGTAGACGGAACTGATCCTTTTGGCGGGTATCTGAAGAGGACCGCCAGAGCCACCACTGTTGCTGGTGACGCTCGCCGGTGATGAGCTGGAGGTGGCCGACGTGGTGGCAGGTGGGGGTGCTACGGAAGCTGGACTCGTCATGCCGCTGTTGCTAATGGGGGTGGCAGCGCTTTGAGGAGCGGGTGGGGGACTTTCCTCGTACAAACCTCCGTTCATCATGGACCACCAAGCTACCCCGGTGGAAGACCCAGATCCGGTGGCTGGAGAGGAGTTTGGCGGATGTATCGCATGGTCGTACAGGGTTGGAGCCGCACAAGCCACGGGGTCGGCGATGGTTAAGATGATTGTGCCAAGTTGAATTCACACCGTCCAAAGAAACACCATCACGTTTCAGGAAGAAGATCGATGGAGGCACGTCGATGAGTTATGAAAAAGAAAAAACCACTCCGATGAGAAAAATTTAAAATTCTATCATAAATAATAAAATGTCACTTCTCAACACAAATCCGATACACTTCAGGTGCCCAAACGCGCGACGACGTTAATCAAACAGATGACTGCGTATACAAAACATCAGTTTTATGGGGCCGTAAATTAATTTATTGGCGGTCGTAACTCGCAAGTTTATGTTCAAACACTTTTATCTGCTGCGAATTTCGGATTTCAGTGCGCTGCTCCTTCTGACTTTTTTTTCGGTAGCGGCCGATTTTTCTGTTCGCCGATTCCACTTTGTAAGACGAGTGCAACGACTTATATATATATATCGCGGAGCCCGTTCGCTCGTATGAGGACCAGTCGGGACGGACGTGCTAGTTTCAAATACACACTGACAGACACTGGAGACAGCGACTCAGTTCGCGTATAGCTCGAAGCGACGCGCGTGCGATCTAGCGGCGTCCGACCTAAAGCTCCGAAACGTTTATCCGTATGTATCTCCGCGTTACGTCTTGCACGGAACTTTTTAGACTCGGCTTGGCTATAAACACCTCAAGAAGATCTACCCTTCTCAAAATCATCCCTTAAAAACCTCCAGTTTGAATTCAAACGGGCAACTTCGTAACTACATTGCTATTACCTTTCAATATTTTTAAGCATTTAATTTTGGTGGAGGCGCGCGGAGGTGAACTAACGAATTTTCTCACATATTAAGAAAAATGCTAATCAGCCTGTCAATAACTCTCGATTTTTCTTTGTTGCCGAATGCGCGAAACGTAAATATAACCTCAAATTAGTCACGGTTTGCAAGAAATGGGATACACAAGGGGTGATTTTTGTTGCACTCGGGACGATTCGTCATAGGTAGCGATCTTGAGGCCGTTTTTATTGCGTTCTTTACTCGGTCTTTATGATGTACGGATTTGGAGACAATGAGATGACAATGGGCGTTTATGGGATGTGTTTTCTTAAATAGAATGACTAGGTTCACTCCATGGGAAAGCTATGCCTTGTTTTAATTTGTTTTATGTATCAGTTAATTATATTGAATTTAAATTGGCGGTCTTGAAAAATGAATAGCTGAATCTTTTCGGATATTTTCATTGCTTCAAGATAGGTTCTGAGATAGGTGTGTTGCATAGCTGTGGAAGAAATTCACAACTGCATAAACACTATACCTGTTATTCATAAGAATTCAGATGATGATCGATTTTTTCTTC
The DNA here is from genome assembly GCA_030674115.1 of Micraspis discolor. Classification (NCBI taxonomy): domain Eukaryota; kingdom Metazoa; phylum Arthropoda; class Insecta; order Coleoptera; family Coccinellidae; genus Micraspis; species Micraspis discolor. The sequence goes on along the minus strand of JARTUT010001317.1, from coordinate 339,650 downwards.
TCTATCCTAAAATATGTAATTTTCAACCTTCAACTCGTTGAATTAAATTAAAACGATTATGGCATTGAATGAAAGAACTAATTCTGAATCCATAATCAAGTACTCCTGAATAGAACAAAAAACAAATGAAATATCTCAAAAACGTTAAACTAGAAAAAAAAATTCAGAATATTACACAACTGAATAAGTTAATGTTCAAACTGCTATTGGTTAACACAGGTAATTTCTATCCTTTTCGAGCTAATTTATGGAAGTTTGATTCGATTTTTTATCTGATAATACAGGCTTTTCCTCAATTCATACAGTAAACTTCAGGAAGTGATTGCTCGTTTGAAATTCAGATGGGTCTCTCCTATAACGAAATATTTTCATCCCTAATACGTGGGGATTGAAACCCAGTGTTATTTTTTCTAAAATTCTACAATAGTAGAGCTAGAAACTTGAAATTTTGCAATTATTGCATACTGGCAGAGATAACAAATATTGGGTGTCATTCCAAAATTTACGGGGATGAAATTAGCAAACCTTCATCTCGACAAAAAATTATGAATTAAATAAAGAAAGGGTTGTTAATTTCACCCCGCATAATGCAACAAAATACTGAAAAAAAACTGTGGTGAGTATCCTGAGTGTACACCAGAATTGCAGAATTTCGAAGTACAAGTTTTACTTAAATTTTAGAAAAAAAATTAAAACTAAATTTTAGTCACCGCCTTTGAGGGGTGATATATAATAATTACTCGAAAACGGATGGGCTGAGGAATTTGATTTCATACGAGCAATCCGGAAGTTAGCCTCATGAATTTGATTATCATTCCCGTAATGCTTGACGTTTAGCAAATGCTTATTCCTAGTTTGTTGCACCACTTGATCATTTTGTGATGTTGAAAATGAGAAATTGACCTATTGAGTTCAAGACATTCATCCAAGAAATATGGGTCAAGAAATGATTACCGTTCCCAAAATGCATTTTGATTTTGTATGATATTGTATGATGTCTCTCAAGATACCGGAGGTTCAAAATTCAGATAAATGACTGTTTACGAAGCCATTGAATACAACATTTTTGGTCTCGAGAAAATAAGATAGTAACAAATTATTATTCAGTTTGAGAGGAAAATGTCATGAAGGAAGTTCGAATAAGTTCTTCCTAGCATTCTTTTCACGAGAATGTATGGCCTGAAATGTAATTTTTCGCAAAATATGTTATCACTATGAAGTGATATGATTATGACGTCATAGTCATAATAAATGTCAGTCGATAATTTTTCCTCTGCTATTTTTTCAATGAAATAAGTGTTATATCACAACCTTCCCCAACTATGGATGATGATTTCCCTTTGAATGGGTTCCATAGCAGACTTCAAACATCAGAAGATCTGAAAAGTCATCACTTGGACAGCAAGACCCAATTCGAAGAATCCTCCTTGCAAATTGGCGACAAATTTTGTGTATTAGAATTGAATATAGAGGGTATTTCTAAGGACAAGAGTGATTATATTTCTAAACTAGCAAAGGACTATGGTGCAGATTATTTTCCTTCAAGAGACACATACGGATACCAAAAAAATCTTCTTGATAGAGTAACCATAAAAGGTTATGTTAGCTTTTTATGTTAAAAATCATTGATTCACAATATCGAGTGAATCCAAAAAGGCGAATTTGAGGGTGTTTTCTTCATCTCTTTCAAATTTTGTATTTTTGTTATTCAGTTCTTTTTCTGCTTTTGTCTTTTTATTTCCAGTTACGATGTAGGCAACATCGTTTATGTTTAAATAACAGAAGACCACTCTTGAAGAAAAAGTCCCTAAAATATATTTCGGCTTATTTTTGTACTTTCACAATTAGGCTTTTATGTCATACGCCGAATTGTATGACACTCCGTCACTAACCCTGATCTATATGATTTATTGTTTGCTAACTAAATATTGTAAGCCAAAAGTTCAAAAGAATACATATATACTATGAAGTTTTCAATTCATGACAATGCCTAATTTTTATCCAAAAGCTAAAAACAGTTGAAATCTAATAATACCGGGAATTTCATCAAGGTCATATTCTTTTTTAATATGCCATTCATCAGTTTCTGGACGGAAATGTTTTTTTGAGATTTTTTCATTAGAAAAAGAAATCGGGACACATGGTACAATGCTAAATAATTAATTGATAGAGTTAGCGCCAGTTGAGGAAAAAGAAATGAAGATACATTCTTTAATGTTTATTCGAATATTGACATCGACACATTTGGGAATTTGAAAAATGTCTAGTTTTCAAAATTTGCCATAATTTAGTGGCACACTTTATTTTTTTTCAGTAAGAGTGGTTCCAGATCATCTGTAACATGACAAATCTTCATAGCAATTCAAAGCACAACTTGACTTTGAAATTTCACGTATTATGTAATTACTGCTACAGTTCCAAAATTAAAATGAATTAAGTAATGATAATATTAAGTTTTGTTAATAATTTCGATTATTACGTATAATGATATCAAGGATTAGGGATATGTATCTTTTTAGATATAAATTCCTTTGTCAATATACATGCCTTCTACCAGGTATACCGGTATGAAGTGAGCGTCAAGATACAAATGTGTCGATAGGGAACATTTGTTGTGAACGAGCCTTTATTTACTTTTTTGTTTGTCTGCTATGCCTGTGAAACATTAAGTATTCATCAAGTAATTGAGCAGACAACATCATATTTCTCCATCGTTTTAAAAATGTCGAATTTTGTACCAAAATGTAATGATTTGCTGAAAGCGTTAATTTTTTGTTTTCATTTAAGAAAAGTGCTGAAGAGTCACACTGAATGCTTGTCGAGACATATAGTGATCATACTCTACTCGTTCAGAAGTAAAGATTTTGTTGAGAGAAAAAAGAACGTGGAAGTCCACAAAAAAGTTTGAAGACGACGAATTGCAAACGATATTGGATGGAGATGACACCTTGAATAAAAAACAAATGGCAGAAATGTTAAATGTTGCATAACAAACAATTTCTGTTCGTTTGAAAGCTATGGGAAAGATCCAAAGGTGTGGAAAATGGGTTCCACATGAAATGAATGAAAGATAGATGAAGAACCGAAAAAACACTTGTGAAATTTTGCTTCAGACACACGAAAGAAAATCGGTTTTTCATCGTATTGTTACTGGCGTTGAGAAATGGATTTATTTTAAGAATCCTAAACGGAAAAATTATGGATTAATCCATGACAACCATCAACAAGGACTGCAAAACCAGATCGATTCGGCAAGAAGTTTGGTTGGATCAGAAAGGTGTGGTGTACTACGAGCTCCTAAAACCTAGTGAAACCGTCAATACCGATCGCTACCGACAACAAATGATTAATTTGAACCATGCATTGATCGAGAAACCACCAGAATGGGCCAGAAGATAATTTTGCTCCATGACATTACACCTGCACACTAAGCAAAACCGGTTCAGGATACAATAAAAACACTTGGCTGGGAGCTGGTACCCCACCTGCCGTATTCACCATACTTGGCTCCCTCCGACTACCATTTGTTTTTATCGATGGGACAAGCATTGGCTGAGCAGCACTTTGATTCGTACGAGGAGATTGAAAAATGGGTGTATGATTTAAAAGACGAACAGTTTTGTTTGCGTGGTATCTACAAATTACCAGAAAGGTGGTCAGAATGTGTAAAAAAATGGCCAATACTTTGAATGAAATATATTATACTTTCCCATTAATAATTAGTGTTTTATTTTCATACCGGTATATATTTGATTTTTAGTTCATTGAAATTTATTTTATCTCTGAAAATGACCAGATATTGCGAAAATAATCAAAATGTCAGTCCCGAATGAAGAAACCCAACTAAATGGTATACAGCAAAATAATATATGGAAATAATCTGAAACTGATTTCAATAATATAAGATGAACTTTTCTGCAGATATACTAACGAGCAAATGCACTTTTTCAGTTTTCACATGGCGCCAAATTTTGAAAATTTGTATGATCCTTTTTATTTTGGAAGTCTTAGTTTGGAATTTTTTAATTATCGAAGACTTATTTTGCTTAACCGTGAAAGATGTCTGATGGTCGACACTACTCAACGCCCATAAACCAAAGTTGGTGACCTTACAATCTTCACAGAAAAATCGAGAACTGTACCCAATGATGAACATTATAATGGATAGATCCATTGCCAGAATTTCTATAACTCTAAAAACCACCCTCGCCTTCTCATGAAAAAAACCGTTGTTGATTGATTTTTTCCTCTGAGAAACATTCCCTGATCCTATAACCACTTATATCTAAAGCCTTGAAAATATCTCTCCTCCTAACTTCACTCTACCATTCACCAATAAATCATCCGTCAATTAGGAGATAGCATGAGTACTCTCACAAACATCCTAAAGGGTCCAGAAACTTATCTACCAACTGCTGGATGCTGGAAGTTCATGTAGATAGATATATTTACGAGGATGATTCACATCTCTATTAATTGAATTGACTCTTGGAACAAGTAGCGAATATCCTTTGAAAAATACGCCTTTACATCGACCGAGTCTCATTTTCCCAATCTTAATTAGCAGTTGCCAATTCTCGTAAATAAGACATGGCCAATTGGCTTGCGAGGCTTTAGGCAAACTTGGTTTCAGTAACAATATAATAACAGGTTGTGGGTAATGAGAATAAATACCTTGATTTAAGTGAAAACGAGGAGTTGTGAGAGTAACAGAGCCAGAGAGATTTAATAAGCAGGTCGGTTTCAAAAACAAAATGTGGTCGTAATGAGAAATCTGCCTAACGAGGTTATATCTACTAAACAAGTTTCGCATAATCGTTGTCTAGTAAAGGTATTTCGAGAACTATAACAATAAAACAGCTCGAAGAAAACTGGTAACACAATCCTATTATCCCATTATCTAGCCTCCTCTTCACATATTTTGAGTTATGAACGAAAATAGTTGACAGTATCTCTGTGGCCCATTGTGATTACCTCTTCGATAAAATTTTGTCTAACAAGAGATCGAATGTTTGGTTTATTTTATGGCACTTGAAAAAAATTAGGTTACCAGATCAACTGCCGTTCATCTATGTTTTCGTCAACACCTTGGGTAACCAGAGCAATATTCTAAGCTCTTCTAGATCAACGTGACTGAGCTTCATACTTCACATCAATAATTTGTCCCAACAAATGGGTTCCGCTGCTTTACGATGACTCTGAAATCCTTCAATTTTACTTCTCTGCCGAATTCTGACCATTTTTCTGAATTCTGATAATTTCAAAACGTTGTTGAAGCGTGTGTCGTAATATTTTTATTAATTGCGTAATTTTGAGTTCTACTTCTCAAACGACAAAAATATGCAACACTAGAAGTGGTAGTTACTGAACTATTGGGCTATTCGAAATAGCACACTCGTTAGGTTGGAACGACTTAGGCCAGAACAGCGTCTACAAATTGTTCAGCTTTATTACGAAAATGGGTGTTGTTCGATTAATTTGTAATTGGCTCTTACGACCACATAATCGGCCTACCGAACACACAATTCGCTCTAGCATCTCTAAGTATTGGATAATAACGAATAGACAACATCCAGCTCGTAGAGAGGAGAATATAGCGGCAGTGGGAAAGAGTGTACGTGATGACCCTGAAGTGTCGATTCGTCGCCGTTATCAACAGCTTGGCCTTTCGTATTCAACGTCTTGGCGGATTATACATGAGGATCTTTCTCTGAAAGCTTACAAAATTCTATAAGTTCAAGAACTGAAGCCGACCGACCTACCGAATCGTTTAAGTTTTGGTCGTTGGGCTCTTGACAAGCGTGCAGAGGATCCACTGTTGTCGACAAAAGTTTTGTTCACTGATAAGGCCCATTTTTGGCTTAATGGGTTTGTGAACAAACAAAATGCCCGAATCTGGAGTGATGAACAACCCGAAGAGTCTCAAGAATTGCCGTTAAATCCAGAAAAACAACTGTTTGGTGTGGTTTACAGGCCGGTGGAATAATCGGTCTATATTTTTCAAAACAGAGGACGTCCGGAATGCTACCTTGAATGGTGACCGTTAGACTATATGTTGCCCGAAATTGAAGCCTGTAGTCTCGACGAAATGTGGTTTCAACAAAATGAGCCACTTGCATTACAGCCCATGGCTTTACTGCGAGAGCATTTCGGCGAGCACATCATTCCACGCTTCTGACCAGTGAATTGGCCGGCTAGATCATGTGACATCACACCTCTTGGTTTTTTCCTTTGGACTATGTAAAGTCCAAAGTCTACAAGGACAAGCCAGCTACGTTTGAGGTATTGAAGGCCAATATTACTCGAGTCATTGGAGAAATATCAGCCGACACGCGTCATCGAAAATTGGAATTATTGAGTGGATCTTGTTAACCGTAATGGAGGTCAGCATTTGAAAATTATCTTTTAAAAATGATTGTAAAGAATGGTTCTTTTATGTGTTAGTATATATTATAAGATAAAATTGTTTTTATCAACTTTTCTTTCATTTAAATAAAAAGTATCTCTCAATGAGTCACCCTATACAATGGTATCCATATTATAAAACTATATATTATAGAATGGACATTTGTGCTCATTACAGCTGGCCACACTGCATCAAATTATAATGTTCTTCCACAATCAACTACTCAAAGTCACACATAAATTAACAGGTAGTTAGTAAGGGAATGAATTATCTCCCTTCACGTTAGATCGAAATTTTTGACTTGAGTTTAATGAGTAATTATTATTCAAGGTGTCTGCAAAGCATTAATGAGGTATCTTGTAATTATGTCTCCAATTCCTCTCAGGTGTGTCTCATTCCAGATAAGCTGATCTACTTATCGGGGTGTAAAGTCGATGTAAGTAAATAGTTGCACTTGTTCAATTGTAGGCATATCAGGAGATTGCATTGGCCATGGAAGTGAATTGTTTATTTTTATTTCTTCGGAACTACTTGGTCAATTTGACCGAATAACGCCGAGTTATTGAAACCTTCAAACCAAAACCTACTTTTCAGTTAAGTTGAGGCGATTTATACCATTTTGCATAAAAATATGAATATCACAAATATTTGGGAAAATTCAGAGCAATCTGTCCAGGAGAGCGGAAATGCCCGGGCTTCGGGAATATTTCAACTGAGTACGGTAAAGCAAACAATATCATAATCTCACCTAACAGATTCCAAATAGATCCACTCTCTATAAACGTATAAGAGAACATGAACTCGATACACCTTGAATAAAGGTAGTGAACTCGTTAAACCTAAAGATATTTCTGCGACAAGCTATCGTTCTACGATAGATACGAGACAAATTCTAGCTGAAATTCATTCAAACGTTGAAAGATCATATCTCAGGGAGTATGAATTTCTCGAAAACTGAAACGGTATCAATATATTCGTATGATAGAACTGCGTTATGAAATATATTTATTTGAGAAGTATAAGTTGTAACAAAAATATTCTCAATACTGAAAAACTAAGCCAATCTGGCCGAGATATTTATTCCTCTAACCCACCCTGAAACTTTCATCTCTCTAGCTTATTCCGTTCGTACGTAATCGTTAAATGGACGGACGGACATAATCGATTAACAATAACCCTTCTTCCGTAGTTGAGGTACGCCTATGACCAATAACAATTTCTGCGAATATTTTTTTTCATGTAATATCGAATCAAACTTTTTGAGTTTCATACAATTAATTCACCTTGAGCGATCACAGTGCCTGCGTCGACTAGAATATTTTTTCTAGCAGTCCGCAGTTTTCTTTGTTTCCATTCCAGACTTGCAAATGGCGATAACACTCCGCCCTTGTGCGGTAATCGACACAGGATCATGGCCTCCCGGGGCATTCACATTGGAAACTACCGCGCAGTGGCGTAGCTTCGGAAGAGGTGGGATATCTTTGTGATTTGTCGAATATTCCATGTTCTAATCGTTTTTCAGAAATATGCTTTCTGAGTTTTTCACGACACCAATGGAAAAGATATATTAATTTTATTTATTTATTGTACAAGCAGTATTAAAAATGATGTCAAGAGATGAGAAAAATCATTTATAAGCCGCTATTATTTGGAATGAAACTTGAACTTAAATTTCTATTTTTCGTGTTTCCAAAAAAAAAGTGTTGATTACTGATACCTTCAGCGAAGGAGAAACACTGACTAATTCTCAACTTTGAAGATCCCTCTCATTGCTAAACAGGATAGGAACTCCCAGAGAATCATTAAGAGATGAAATGAAAAAATAAGGAAAAATATATGTAACTGTAATCGCACGTCATGTGATCGTTCTGTTCAGCAATGCCATCGGTGCCTGCTCGTCAACATGTAGATGCACTCTGTACCTAACTTTGCCATAGTACTAGTACTAGAGCTCAATCAATGGTTGATCATCAAAATGAAAAAATAGATGAAAGTATATAAATAGTACTAAATCACACCGGTAATAAAAAAATAGAAGTGAACGATTGTTTGAAAACAACAGATATTCACACAAAGCATTCAGAACTGAAAACCAACTCAGTAATTTAAAGAAAAAAAAGACAAAGATAAATTACTCAGAAAAAAATCCGGAGTTCACGAGTTGACCTGTGGTTCAAGGAAGAAAGAATCTATTGGACACACATTGAACTTCTGAAACAGAACTCGAGTCGTTCTCAAGACGTTTAAAAACTTCTACAAAATTCCATTAATCTATAATATAATTGTAAATAAAAGCAATAGGCTCAACCAAGGGAACAATGGAAATAGACAATATATCTGATTAAATGATCAAAACGGATATTAACAAATCACTAGTGTTCAACATTGGGCCTTTTTCCTTAATTGAATAATATTCAATTCATTCATATTTAGAATAGATAATAATAATTAATATGTAGATTTTCGTTGAGTAATTCTGTATATTGTTCGAATCAGCAAGCTCTCGACCGCAAATTGGTAATAATTCAACTGATATGAAATATTTGTAGGAAATTTTGATTTATCTCCTACATAACCATAATACCACGTAGTTATGAGTACCGGTATTGTACGTCGAGAAGGGACATTACAAGAATGTTACGTCACTGCAAGACCTTCTACTTGTTAGGCGGCCGACGGGCACGTAAATGTCAGAGGCATCGATTACAAATTCTTACCGCCAACAGGCCGCAATGAAGTCTGTTTCCATGAATATTTCATTCGAACATTATCATAATTTCTTTGAGAATTCTCGAGCCACTAATTCGTTTCCTTTATGTTCGATCTGAGAGCTATACTTTCGTTTTCATATCGAGACGTATGTGATGTTTCGACATACAGAGCATCTTCATTAGACGGTAAGTTTGTATGTATCAGGAAAATTTTTTTACGCCGTCGAAACGTGTTGAGAAACGAGCAATTGGTAATGGTTACCACCTTTAGCAGTGAATGAAAGTAAGAAAAAACGTTGAATTACCTCGGTGAAAGCTGGCCAGAGACGTCCCAGGGAATACTCTCGAGAGCCTGCAAAAGAGAAACCATTAAAAATCTAATGACGGAAAATAGTTTTTGTCCCTTGCAATGAAAGACAATTATTTCGACTCAGAATTTGGTTTTGGTCAACTACGTAAGCGTATGCGCGTGCACAGTTGAATTTATGGTATCTTGTATAAGACATAGTCATTTCACATAAACAAATAAGGAAACACCTGTGTATCAATAAACTATTTGATCCGTTCTAAGAAATCGCCTTATCGTTTTTTCAACACCGACGCAATTCAATTCAATTAAAATTATAAATGAATTAAAAATTGATGTGAAGCAAACAGTGTACTAATATTTCACCATTAGGTGAATTTTTCCAATATCTCATATGCCGTTAATAGAACCCATTGTGACTAAAATTATGTGATATATTTCGTTTGATTCGGGATTAGATTCGGATCATTGTGCGGAAAATGGTATTAATACATTAAAATTTCTATAGGTATAGGTAAACTATTAAAGATGGTGAAATGTGAATGCCTTAGCTTCTTCTTATAATTATTAAACTAATAATGTTTTAGGTTTTGGAAAAAAGATCATGAAAGAGGAAGAAATTTGCTGAAAAAGAATTCCAATCGCCGAACCAGAACCTCTATTACTAATAATTTTAACTTGACGTTCAAAATTGCCGTTCCTGCGCTATATGGAGATTGAACCCATGGCGTCTCAAGTTAGTAAGTTGTAATAAAATTTTTTTAAAGGTATCTATAGTGTATTTCATAATCTTAAAATAATATACTCAATATAAAAACATGGAAGAACTCTTATTCTTTTTTTTATTGAAACAATTTATTTAATGAGCTCATTATGAGTCAAATACAGAAAAAATTTTTTTTTATTATTTATTTTTATCAAAATAAATTTTGTAAGGTATTTTGATGCATTGGAAAATTTTTGTTACGTTTAAAACTACCAGATAATGAGAAATGAGGACAAGTTAAACATTTGTTTTAATTAATTTATTGAATAATTAAATTGTGAGCGAAAAAATTTTTTTGATTCTTAATTTAAAAAAATTGTCAATTGTGATTTTAAAAAAATTCTTAACTAATTATTCGAACAATAAAAATAAGGGAAAAACATTTTTAAACGATTAAAATCATTATCAAGAAGACAAATTATAAAAAACAGATTCTTGAAAATTTGTGAGAATATTATTGTTAACTATAAAAAATATATGGGGATAAAAGTATTTTTGTAATCAATGTCTTTTAATAACCTGAAAATGTAAGTGACAAATGTGAAAAAAATATCTACAACATTGCGTAGAATTTTTCCTTTTTTGTAAAATCAAATATATAATTATGAACAAAGCATTGCATTTATTTGAACTAGTTCAAAATAATAAATGCAAAAGAGTTGGACCGAATTAAGACGTTTCGATAACTAAATTATAAAACTGACCCTAAAGGATTCTTAAAAAAAATGTCTTCAATATATATAAATAGGACTCTTATTGATCAACAGAGGAAAAAAATGCGATCGAAAATATTGAGAATGTTCTATTAATTGTTTTGAATTTTATGAATAATAGTGGCTATTTTCTTCATATCATTGTAATATCTTGAAATATAATGTTTTATTTTGTTTTCAAATATAATTTTCGTGGATTATAAAATTATTGGATATTGCAAGTTGCACTTAAACTCAACGAAACATTATTATTATTGCTAAGGGTGCTTCATAAAATTGCAAATATCAACATTTACTCTTACATTAGCTTTAATGTATCCAATAATGAATCTAATTGAAAGTAAAGTACCTACATGTATAAAACTATTAAAATAATATAATGCATTAAGTTAAATTCTTGTATTTCGGATAATACTTTCTTGAAATATTACTATAAAAAATTATTTTCTTATGATCGTTTCACACGGTAAAAACAAAAAAAAAACAAGGATTTCACGGCAATATACAACAACGTCTGCTTTTTCCTATTAATCGATCATTACACAAACAGCTCGGTCGTAAATTATATCGATCCTAATATGTTTCCGTTACTAATTTACAGAACACGTACGTTCCAAATAAAAACTAAATATAGAAACAAACATCTAATCTTTTAGACAAACTTTGGGTCACGTTCCGCCTGATAGCACATGGGATGGGGGTGGCTGACGTCGAGTGTGTAAGCTTGATATACTGTAATTTTCCGCCATGTCATTCGATCAACCCTCTAGCAATACCCACTATGCGGCCAGACGTACAGCTAATATTTGCTACAATTCATGGCCAGAGTACAGATTCTTGTACAATTTTTTCTCAATAAGATATAAAGCACCCCTTTTAATTGTAGCCTACATTTGAAAATAAATGTTCAGTAAGAAGGGTTGAAGATAACGAAATAGATGCTTCGACGTAAAAAACTCAGGATATCCATCCATTTATTCAAGCAGATTAAATTATAGTAATTTTTTTTCGAAACTAGGAAATAGGTATTTTGTTATGAAAATGGTACATACCTATTAGTCAACTCGAAAGGGTGGTAAACACGTTCCACGTCCCCGAACAGTTTGAAGCATTAGATTAACCACTTCCTCAGAAATCGTTCGCCTGAAAAGAAAAGCAAACTTTATAACTCAATCATCGTACATGTTGAAAGCCAATAAAATATGACAATTTAATCCAAATATTAAGGGTTGACTTCACGTACAAACAAGTTGGGCAAAATAGGTGATATCTAGGTTAAGTGAGGAAAAAAATAATTACTCATTGTGGCTAATTGATTTTATTTATTTTATTTCAAAAGAGTCAAGCATCCTGAATTGATAATGGAGCTTGAATGAGCAACCACCTAAGAGGGGGAGCATAAAAAAAAATTCACCTCGAGAAGCCACCTCGAATACACTTTTTATTTTTGAGTTTGTAAACAGAGTTAGATAAATATAAGTCCAATATATATTATTATACAACAAAAATAAATCACTTTCAATTAGATAACAATAGTACTTAGTTCTATTATATTCGAAATGTGGAAAGCCAAATCGATTATTTTCAAAATATCGTCGATATGACGTTGATTTCTTTCAAGCTATTTTTAACATCTTGAACCTCACTTAAATATGAAGAAGTGGGCATAACGGTCTTTATAATTATTTTCGTACGGAGTAAAAGTATTGGATAACAATTGTAAATTGAAATAATTTCATAAAAATATTCTTAGCTTGATTTGAAAATACTGGATGCCGTATTGGCATGACCCCATATAACCCTACACCAAAACGGACTTTCTTTTCCGATTGATAAAACCCGCATACAAAGAAACCCCTCGGAAGAAGAGTTAATCAAGATAAAACCCCATGAATTCACTTCCAGACCGAAACCATCCCTATCTTCACGTAAAAACTGGGCATTCTTCCAACTCGCCATATAAATCACGTTCTTGCAGAAAAACCTCATCTGCCGAATAGGTAATTTAGCCGCCCCCAGTTCCAAAAGAAAGCGTTCGCCTGTACCTAAGAACCGGGGGATGAATCCCTACCAAGAAACGACCCTTTCACCCCTAACAAACCTGGGGTATTATCAAGACAAGACCGATATAATTGATATTTGAGGCAGGAACGGGAGAGTATCCACCCTACGAAATGAAATAGTTCCAGTTCTGTTGTCCTTTATCTCGGGTAAAATGTCTTCATAAACTCTGATTACTTTCAAAGTCAGAGACGCTCGGGGACACATAACAGAGAACGGGGAAAAACAAAAGTTTTTCCCCTTTTTATGTACTTTTTGTTCACGGGTGGAATCAAGGAGACATGCTTTCCTGTTTCTGAGGTCTTGTTATTGTCGACAGATAAGGGATTATCCGAATAATTCATTGCCTTGCTTAGATACAATGCAAAACTTATTTCTTGGATTACTTAAAGGATATAAAAATTTGACCAACTACAAAATCTTCATTCGTCTTGTAGATTATTATTCGAGTGATTCCTTTTCAAGAAGGGAGGCGGTTGATTTATTTTTCTAATTTTGACAAATAAAGTGGCACATTGGGAAACACTTTTTCAGTAACTCGCTTCCTTATGCGCAACGACTAGATACGTCTACAGTATCTTTTCCAGAATTCGGAAGTTTATTATATCATAATGTACTTTGAAACCTAAAGATCATTCGATTTCCTTTTATACATATCGGAAACCTGAAGGACAAAAAGAACCCATCATGGCGGCCCTCCAACCTCCCAACATCCAGGGACCGACGTCCCTGCAATTCTCTCTCATCTTGGCGAAATTCAATTTCTGGCGGTGCGCACCCACAGCAGTGGTCGAGAGCTTTCTCGTGTAAGGCCCCGCTTACAAATAACAATAAAACGGGGGGACCTCTCGACAGATATGAGTAATTTATGCCATCATTGCACTGGACGGACATGATTCGATTTGACAACTTCCAGTTTCAGACCAGGCGACCGAGTCGGTTCACGACTTCGGCGAGTTGATTGAATTTGGACGGTCGAGATAGGACTTTGAACCGACAGGGGGGTGGGAGGATGGTCGGATTCTTGACGGGTTCATCATGAGATGATGATGGTATCTCTTTGGCCTGGGATTCTCATTAGGAGTTCAGATATAAATCTACAGGAGGAATTCCTCTGATATAAAAATAGTTTCTGAATAATGGAGCAACATACAACTACAACTCATTTAACCAAGAACAAAATCAAGAATTCGGACATGTTGAATCCAAAAGAATATCAGTATATTGAGGAATTAATATTCGAGGAAAAAATTTCAAAAAATAAAAAGCAATCTACAATGAAATCCACAATAACAAGGAGAAAAGGATCTATACTATACATCTCAAACGAGCATACATACATTCAAATATATCGCGGGTATATGATTTAAGTTTATAAAGTTGCTGATGTCAAGCAGTCAAAAAATCCTTTCATCTGCGCTCTTGTTCACCTGAACAGAGGACTCAACGATACAGCAAAGTGTATCAAACATTTTCAACAGTGAGATGTAAATATTATGTTTGGATTATAAGGAGAAAGCACTTAAATCAATGGGTTATAAATACAAAAGGTAAATGGACGCAAAATTTTATGTGAACAAAAACATGTCGTTGCAGCCAAAATTACTTTCCTGAGAAAATTTTTGCAATTTAAGTCAATGGATGAACATATAAGATTCGTGTTTCTTGATGAAACTTGGATTTACCAAAATGGTTCATCTGTTCGTCGATGGACACACGAATCTGATATGAGAGGAAATCCATCAAAAATTAAATCTGAAGGTAAAGATTCTCTGTTTTGCATGCAGGAAGTAATTTTGGATTTTTGGAGGTTGTGATTTCATTTCAGATTCGAAGAATAATGACCACACTATCACAAGACTATGACCAGTGAAATTTTTCAAAATTGGGTTATTAATCAACTAATTCCAGCTTTATCAAAGCTTGCTGGTAAATTTATGATCATAATGGACAATGCACCATATTATTCAGTGCAGTTGGATAAGCCACCAACTAGTTCAAGCAAGAAAATTGATATGCAGAATTGGTTGGTGAATAACAAAATTGAGATCGATCGGAATTTAAATAAAAAACAACTTTGGAATTTAATATTACCATTTAGAACTGACTGACAGAGACGATACGTTATTGATGAACTTTTGAAAGATGGACATGAAGTTCTTAGATTACCCCATACCATTGCCAATATAATCCTATTGAAATGGCATGGGCGTTCTGTAAAAACTTCTACAACAAGAACATAAATTCTCATCCTTACACAAGGGATAGATTGTTCAATTTATGGACTCTGGCTCTTTCAAAATGTACACCTGAAATGTGGCAAAATTTTTATTTACATTGCGAACGACTTATTGAAGACGACTGGACGAAACATATGGGTAACCTACCTATAGATAATATTCCTCCATTTATTATTTCATTGGAGGAAAGTGATCCAGAACCAGAATTATCTGATGATGAGTCTGATTCGTTCACTGAAGTAATGGATGTGAAATAATGTCGAGAAGAACTCAAGTTGTCACTTCTTTTAAGGATATAATTTGAAATGTATGTAAGTAAATTATTGTTACATGCTAATATACAGTTATTATTAGGAGGATATGCTACTCATTTTCATTTAGTAAAAAGAGCACAATCTGTTGGCATTAAAAGAAGATTTTTCACAGGTGGATAAGTTTGTTAAGAATCATCAATCGGATAGCTGAACCTGGACTAATAGGCCCTTCCCCATACCGAGCTTCTTCACTAGTGCACCAATATGATACAGAGAGCACCAAAGGCCAAACTTCTTTATGAACATCTAATATCATTGGAATAACTTTTTTTTACAATAAATTATAAATGTAAAATTGGCAGGAAGACTTCGGTCGATAGCCATTTGATGATTTTTATTATCAATAAAGTTAATTTCTCTCTTCTCTTTCTTTTAAAAAGATTGTTTTCACTTTTCGAAAAATACTTATTGTGTAATTTGTACAACCCTAATAATAATTTGACAAATTGCAATCATATGATATTTCATTCAAGTTTTCAAATATCTATTTTGATTTCAATAATGATTGGAAGTTATTTGATAATAGTAAAAATCTACACATTGAATATTAATAATTGAATTACATCTAATTTGATTATGGTAGATCGTTATTCTTCATCGTTTTCAGATCATTGATGTTCTATCTATATGT
Organism: Micraspis discolor; assembly: GCA_030674115.1. NCBI lineage: Eukaryota > Metazoa > Arthropoda > Insecta > Coleoptera > Coccinellidae > Micraspis > Micraspis discolor. The sequence goes on along the minus strand of JARTUT010001317.1, from coordinate 323,501 downwards.
ATAATTCAAGTTTATTAAATTTATTTATTAGAGAAATAAAAAGCATCTTCATTTTTTATATATATATTAAGTATTGTATAATTTTTCGTAATTGTGCTTTATGCTTCCACTTCAGTGAAGTATGATCAATTCACAATCTCTACTGAATTGTTGACTAACTCAGTTATCAAGGGTTGAGTAAATGAAATTTATTTATCTCTCAGTTCTTATTTGAAAAAAAAGGCAAACGAAGAAATGAACACATACATCACTTTCCATAGCGTTCAGTATTGTGAATGCTCCTGAATGTGTTAATGAATTCTTCAAAATATTCTGTTGTATACATAACATACCTGTAAAAGATATTATTCGTATAGAAAGAACTTTAGAGGTAATCAACATTTATTCGATTCTTTATGTTAAAAGCTATTATTTCAATTTTGAATATTGAGGATGTGATTAGAGCTGAGTATATCCCAGATCAACAAAACTAAGGAACAATCACGATATAAAATATATATTGAATGGAAGAATTAACTCTTTTCATCAGTGACTCAAAATGAAACCTTCATTTCACATAATCACCAAGAGATTTGCAGAGAATACCTACTGAACGAAGCATGTATAGCTCTCATTGAGAAGATCACAATGAAGGTATTTTTATGAGGAAAAATAAGAGATTTGAAAAACTAAATGTGCCTACCATCACTTTTATGCATTGATCAACTAGAACATGTTCAGAATACAAGCTTGTATTGAATCTTATTTTGTTGATAATTAAATCGAAGTGTTTCATAGAAGTGAGATGCTCTGTTCCAATTCTTCATTTAAGAATATATACCAATCCCTTCTTAGCTACATCTTCAGATTCAACATTACTTCTTTGTGATACCTTCCTTAATTCTTTTGAAATGTTGAAATGTCCTTTCGAATATCAAACAAATTCCAATCGGAAGGTTCATGTATCATGATGAACAGATTAATGTTCAAAATATGTTCATCCCTGATGAACAGTAACTTAAATATTATAATTAATATTTTTGAGGTTATCATACAACATCCCAATCAAAATAAGAGCAGCTCCTTTAGAAATTTCTGCCATAATAATTTCAAACCTTTCACGCTCTTCCAAGGTTCAGAAGTAAATTGGCATTTTGAACGAATCCAAGTTTACTAGGACCTTATGCGATATAGACAACAGTGCGTAATAATCTGACAGGAAAATAGCGAACCCAACCTAACTTTTTAATATACAGAGTGAAATGTGTCAAACTTCCATGGCCAACTGAGTTACAAATAAACTTTGAATAGAGTATATATATTATAGCCCAGTTTATAAAGTTGCCAAATCCTTCTTTGTATACTGTTTTCGGCGATCAGCGACTACTCTGCTTGTGTATTCTGGAGCCCTGATTTGCTGTTGTTGCTAGCCATGGTGAATATTTTGAAAAATGAGTATAATACGAGTTTTTTATAATAAAATCTCAAATTATGCAGTACAACGGCGGTTTTCTATTTGTACGCCTATGTAGAACATGAATTTTGATGACTTCTACAGGGTTTTTGACTATTACATTAATTTTAACTATAGAGACTTGGGAGTTAAAGAAACATTTTTATCTTATACCATTTTTTGAAATTCGGCACGAAGCGTTGGAGAATTTAAGAATTTTCTGAAAGAATACCTAATCAAAAAGGCTGTCTACAGTCTTAATGAACTGATAAATGATAGTGACTGCTGTCTAGAGTAAATTTTATATGTAAGCGTTGTACTTCATCGTGAGTGTCTGATATATGTTTATTATTTACATGACAATTTCCTTATATCTGTGAAGTCAATGGAAATAAAATTTATTATTATCATAATTATTATTATTATAACTTTAACATTTGTATTCAGTAAATTATCAAAACTCTGGACTAACTCTAGAATTTACAGGTTCAAAATAGAACATAGAAAATAACACAGATAGAAATCTTCAATAGTTATGGAAAATAAAAAAATATTACAACACTTCTAACAAGTCGTACTATTATTTTTTAAGTTCGGAGTCTTTTGGAATGGAGTGTGTACGAAACTGCCGACATTTCTCTTCATCCATTTGTATCCAGAAAGTTTATCGTTCTTGTCAGTGAATTATAGAAATAAATATAATTTATCAGCGCCCCCCCAACCCTTGTTACTCGGCGAAGACTCTGAACAGGATCTAATAAAAAAAATCAATTTTCCGAATGGCGGCATTACCATATATACAATCTCTGGGAGTGAGTCCCAAGCATGCATGTGTCGTCGCACAGTTCCTACGAAAATGAATATATATAGTCGCTGGATGTGATTCGAGATGATCGCCAACCGGCGCACGTTTTATGTTGTTTTCGAAGATGCAATTTCCCAAGGCCCTCTCCGTTCTAATAAATCCGGAAGGGATTATTATGATGGCATGAATATGTAACGTTTAACCGCCTGCTTTGAGACGAATTCGCAAGTGGAATTAGTGAGACTGTTTTCTCTGTCAGCGGTTTTATATCGTCAGCTCGATTTCAGAGTTTCAACATCCGGAAATTTTCATTTAAATTGCCCGCGTTGAGTATTTTTAAGTATTTAAAGTTTCGGTATGTTGGTAGGATTGTCCGTAATTACTATGCCAAACATAAGCGCAAACTGTGAACCCGTTTGTTCACGAAAGCTATTGAAAAGCGTACGAATAGTACAAAGCCTTTAAAAACGGTCGGTAGATCGACGATGTTTTGCCTCCTTCAGGACGACCGTCTACCCTTATTCCACGATAACGCCGTAGAAACAAGTAAATTCTACTCAAAAATTGTCATGATAGTATTAGAGTGATAGCTCGTGAAACCCCTCGTTTGAATTTGGTGAACCAAATGGGCATGCCCCTCAGCTAGCTCCGTCACAGTTGAATTTTCTTCAAAAACAGTTCAGGGTGGAGGTAGCTGCAGACTCTCTACGTTCAACATAATTCCGGAAATTCTTGAATAACTCGGAAATAACTGTATTTAGGATCAAGATCATCCAATAATATTATTCGCAGAATCCAACGCAAATCAAATCATTTAAAAATGGGGTTTTAATTTGAAAAACAGAAGTTGGAGCCAATTTGTGATCACGGTTTTCAACACAAAATTGAAACGCACTGTACTGATATTTACGAAATTCTAAAGCCGCATGACTATATAATCACGTACTTCGACATTATAAAAACAGTATTCGCACATGACTTGAGTAATATTGGCTTCCAATATCTAAATCGTGGCCGGCTTATCCATGTAGACTTTGGACTTCACATAGCCCCAAAGGAAAAAATCAAAAGGTGTGATGTCACATGATCTAGCTGGCCAATTCACTGGTCCAAAGCGCGAAATTATCTGCTGACCGAAATGCTCTCGTAATAAAGCCATGGTTTCATGGGCTGTGTGCCAAGTGTCACCATCTTGTTAGAACCACATTTCGTCCAGACCAAGGGTTTCAATTTCAAGCACAAATAGTCTGTTATCATTGTGCGATAACGGTCACCATTTACAGTAGCATCCCACACCAAACAGTTGTTTTTTCTGGATTCAACGACAATTGTAGATACTTTTCGGGTTGTTCATCAATTCATCACCCAAGATTCGGGTATTTTGTTTGTTCACGAACCCATTACGCCAAAAATGGGCCTCATCATTGAACAAAACTTTTGTCGAAAAGAGTGGATTCCCTGCAAGATTGTCAAGAGCCCAACGACTAAAACTTGAACGATTCGGTAGCTAGGGCGGCTCTAGTTCTTGTACTAATTGAATTTTGTAAGATTCTAAAGAAAGATCCTTACTTAAAATCATTAAAGTCATTGAATACGAAAGGCCAAGCTGTTGAGAACGGCTACGAATCGACACTTCAGGGTCATCACGTACAGTCGCCCCCACCGCCGCTATATTCTCTTCACTACCAGCTGGATGTCATTTGTTTGGTAGAGTATTATCCAATAACGATTATTGAGGCCCGAACTTAGTGATGGTAGAGCGAATTGTGCGTTCGGTAGGCCTATTATGTAGACCGTAAGTCGTCCTAAGTGCCCGATGCACATTAATCGGAGAACGCCCATTTTCGTAATAAAGCTCAAGAATTTGTAGAAGCTGTGCCGGGTTAAGTCGATCCATTATGAAATATCAGACACTACTGAACAAGAATAGTACTTCAGTTTACCTTACGCATGCGCGATCTGCAACTAAATCCCCACCACAAAGAGTACCTCTAAATGAATCACCCTCTATAAACGAAAGAGTTTAAGCTTAAGAAATATTTTAGCTTGATAGAGAATTTCGAACAATGTCATAATTCCAATTTTCAGATTACGAATATGTAACTTGAACTTGGGTCATACGTATATGTATAGGTATTTATTTATTTTCAATTTGATCGAGAAAATGAATATCGTAATTGATTGTGAGTGCTCCTCACAACACTATTTTTTTCAACTACCTCAATATATTTGGAAAAATTTCAGGGGAGAATTTTTTTTCCTAGGAAAGGTTCGAAAAATTCAATATTTGGAGCTGCCGAACTTGTTATGCGGAGTCTGGCTCGCAGAGAGATTTGACCGTAAAAATTGGAGCCAGTTCTTTCTGCTAAGTGGCTTTGGCCGTTTCCTTTACTCCCCTTTGTTGGCAAACACACCAGCGTAGAAAGCTTTCCGTCGGTGATTTTGATGAAAAAGGAAAAACACTTCGTCCTACGAAGTTATGTGTTATCGCTCCTTCTGAATTGATTCAGCGACGTGACTCGGCTTATTCCTTGTTATAGAGCAGAATCTCCAATCGATCCGGTGAATTATTTATAAGGGATTGATAGTATTTGGTGATGGATGAGATCAATTTGAGAGAAAACAAGGGTTTGGGTATTTCTGGAACAACAAAAATTTCGAAATCATCAAAAATTTCATTTATCGGTTATTTTCTATTATTGGTAAGATTGAAACAGAAAACGGCCTTGGCTCTGATGGAACCGGTACCGAAATGCTCAAGCGTATGTAAATGAATGCGCAGAAATCCGCAAAATGATTTATTAGTGAAAATTTATGGGGCGTACTTTTTTCAAAATCGCCTTCCTTTCCTAGAAGGATAGAAGGACTGACTCAGGCATTATAATCAGAGATGGCCACTTGACCTTAAATTTTATATTCACTTAAAGATCAATATTAATCAAGCTGTATACCAGGTTTACCGGTGTGAAGTGAGATTCAAGATACAAATGTCTCGATAGGGAACATTTGTTGTGAACGACCCTTTATTGTTTTGTTTGTTTGTTTTTTTGATATGATATCTGTGAAACATATTTAGTATACATAGAGTCATTGATCAGAAACATCATATTTTTTCATCGTGTTAAAAATGTCGAATTTTGTACCACAAAGTGATGATTTGCGGAAAGAATTAATTTATTGACTTTTTTTGAAGAAAAGTACTGCAGAGTCGCATCGAATGCTTGTCGAAGCATATGGTGATTATGCTTTATCAGAATCAACATGCAAAAATTGGTTTCAACGGTTTGATGTGAGAAATGAAGAACTTGGAGGACCACCAAAAAGTTTGATGACACTTTGAATCGAAAGCAAATGGCAGAAATGTTACACAACAAACAATTTCTGACCGTTTAAAAGCTATGGGAAAGATCCAAAAGCGTGGAAAATGGGTGCCGCATGAATTGAATGAAAGGATAACCGGAAAAACACTTGTGAAATTTTGCTTCAAAGACAGAAAATAAAATCGGTATTGCATCGGATTGTTATTGGCGATGAAAAACGGATTTATTTTAAGAATCTTTAACGGAAAAAATCAAAGGTTAATCCAGGACAAACATCAACATTGTCTGCAAAACCAGATCGATGCGGCAAGAAGACAATGCTGTGTGTTTGGTGAGATCAGATAGGTGTGGTGTACCACGAGCTCCTAAAACCTGGTGAAGTGATTTATACTGATCGCTAACGACAACAAATGATCGATTTGAACCATGTATTGACCGCGAAACGACCAGAATGGGCTAAAAGACACGGCAAGGTGTTTTGATTCATGAAAATGCACCTGCACACAAAGCAAAACCGGTTCAGGATACAATCAAAACGGCTGCTACCCCATTCGCCATATTCACCAGACTTAGCTCCTTCCGACTACCATTTGTTTTCATCGATGGGACACGCAATGACTGAGCAGCACTTTGATTCCTACGAGGAGGTCGCAAATTGGGTGTCTGGTTGATTTGCTTTGAAAGACGAAAAATTTTTTGGCGTTGTTTCCACAATTTACCAGAAAGGAGGTCAAAGTTTGTAGAAGACAGTGGCCAATACTTTGAATGAAATGTATTTTACTTTCTCAATAATAATTAGTGTTTTTTCCACAAAATACGCTCATTTCATACCGGTATACCTGATAATTATATTTTTTTGTTAGTTTCAATGTAATAAATCAGAAACCTTTGTTTTTACTTGAATAAAGAAGTCAACACAATTTTAATTCTTCAAATAATTGAACCGAGACAAAGGTCTCACAGAAAATATATTCCATCCACGCACGAAATCAGGGGATATTCAACTCAATCGCACATTATTCTGTGAACTTATTCCATATTTCAATTTATTCTGGGAATAGTATTGGTTTCATCAAAATTTTTCATAAAACATCTGTTTTTCGAAATTAAGCGAGGATCCGAGAGAAGAAAAAATATTGAAAACAGATATAACAGAAAAAGTAATAGGGGTGGATAGTTAGGGAGTTGAAAAAATCCTTAAAAAACCAACCATGCAGTTAATGTGTAAAATTTCATAACTATTTGATTCTCAGAAGCGGTAAAAATAATTTGAAACAGCAAAGGCAATTTCGAAAAAATATAGAGGAATATACTCATTAATTTTCACTAAGGAAGGTTTTTTGCACGTATATACAAACACCCTGTATGCAAAGCAGTGGTGCGACCTGTATTCGCATATACAGGGTGAGTCTCTGGCCGCTGCGTTTATTTTATTATTATTGAGATCAAAAGAAGCAATTTTTTTTCAAACCGTTTTTCCATATTCAGCTGCTTTAAAAAGTTATAAGCATTTTAAATTTTCACATTGGGCAAATATCTGTGTTTCGAGAGCAAGCAGCATTGTCTTGCTACTTTTGTAGACTTGACAAAGGCATTCAACTGCGTATCGGGTGAAAAACTGCTCTTTAAGCTCAGAAAGTATGGATTTGATGAGATGGCACTGAGAATGATTGAATCATTTTTGAGCGGACGTTACCAGGTGGTCTACTCCGACGGGATGTATTCCCGTTTACGATCAATGAATATGGGAGTAGCCCAAGGTTCCATTCTGGGGCCAGTTTTGTTTCTGATCTTTATAAACGGTCTGCCGGACTATATATCTGGGGTTGAAACAGTGTTGTTTGTAGACGACACAACTGTTGCGGTCAAATCTTCGGACGTGAGTTCATTGTTGGAGCTCTCCCGAAGAGCGCGACTTAGCCTTTCTGAGTGGCTTGCTGTAAATGGACTAAGTCTTAATGAGAATAAAACTCACAGTATGGTCTTAAGTTTGAGACCCATCAATTGTGGTGATTTGGAATGTACCGATGCCGTTAAGTTTCTGGGTGTACATGTTGATGCAACACTCACATGTGCAGGAACTCCAGTTGAGGCTCAGTCGTAACATTTTCGCTCTGAGGACACTCTCGTTCTCCCTTACTCGAAACGTGCTGCTTCTGGTGTATTTCGCTCTGGTAGAGACTCACCTTAGATACGGCATTCTACTATGGGGTGGCTGCTCCTACCGTGAGTATGTTTTTAGGCTACAGAGGAGAGCTGTCCGGGTCTTGGGCAGTTTGAGCTATCGCGACTGCTGTAAGAATACCTTCAAATATCTGGGTATATTAAAGTTCCCATCCCTTTTTATCTACGACAATTGGATCTTCATTCATATGAGAAAAGATAAGTATTTTAATCATTCAGACTATCATCAATATGACACGAGGAACAAATCACTTATTAGGAAGGACTTCCTAAGACTGAGCAGGTCGCAAAAAGGTATTGGATTCTGTGCTGAGACTCTCTATAATAAACTTCCTGGTGGGTTGAAGAAACTGCCAATACAAGGTTTCAGAACTAAGGTAAGAAGGATGTTAACAAAAAATGTTTTCTATTCAGTGGATGAATTTCTTGATCGATCCTTCGAGGATTTTGATTTTGTATGAATTTAGTGTCCTCAATGTGTGACGTGTGAAAACAATGTAATTTCGTTGATCACAAATAAACTCTCTCTCTCTCTCTCCTCTCTGTAGTCCAGTTTAGTTCGAATAAAAATTACCTCCCACAGCATCCACTATTGGATTTGAATTGTTTAAAAACATTATTTTCCCTCAAATGATTGACTCACTCATGTTTCATCAGATGATTATATCGATTTAAGTCCTTTCAATTTCCAATATCTCAAAAATGATGCAATTGTGGAAAAAATATGATAAATGATTTTATCTGCAAAAAAGACTAATGATTCTAAGAAGTAGAACATACGGACCTTTAGTTCAAGTGATATTTGTTTTTCATGCCATTTAACCAAATCTATTGATGCCCAAATATGCATGGCTGTTATCAAAAACCTTCTACCTCTTTTCAATTGATATTGTCGTTTGAATATTACAGGTGAAAATGCAATTTTTTTATGAAATTTCAACACCCTATATCTTTTGAAAGGGGCCAAATTTGGAAGAATGTTATAGGAAGAAAATATTTTTTTGACGTCAAGAATCAATGGTAAACATCAACGCAGTGGTCAAGAATCACCCTGTGTATTGCGAAAAAGGATTCACTATATTTACTCGTATAGAATACAAAAATGAGTTGTCAGAAGTATTATTAAAAGATGGAAGACGAAATTAAAGAAAATCTTCTGACTCACATCTCTGATATGATATTTAAGTTGATGTTCTACATTCTAGTCGACTGGCAAAGGGAAAATCCGGACTAAGAATGAAAAAAATTTAAATATTGCTTTCAATACATTATTCATTCCGGTGAATAATCTCTAGAATTTTCAATCATAATAGCTCTGTCATCATGTTCTGTTTCAGCAAAAAAGATGTGTGGGAACCGCATCGTATCTCTCACGTAGCCATCTTGGCTGCACGACCGCTAAGATAATCGATATCTTACCAAATTGGGGGACCGCCAAAGGCTAAAGCAACTACGATGGCTGAATTAGCAATTATTTTAAACCGCACAAGTATGGACATAAATGCGGTTTTCGTTGCGTAAGCTACAAGTTAATTGTTTGGTCGGTGAAATGCATACCTGTAAATATGCAAACAATGTTGCGGAGGAACAATTATCAGCTGCCGTAATTATGAATAGTAAGTTTTAGTTAATGAATATTGATGAGGCGAACGAGCAAGCCTGATGTGAAAAGTTGTCTTGGGGAGCTTATTTTCAGAAATTATATGTGAATGTCATCTGGACTGGGTACACAATACATGCAAATAGATCTAGGCGATAGAAGCAAAGGATTGTATTCATACAATTCTGAAAAAGTTTAATGATTCCATGAATAAAGCATAAAGCTTTTATTACAGCCCCTATTTGTCTTCGACACAAACTTGAAATTTTCCTGTCAAATCCTGATCTAAGAGCGAGGGTGGAGGAAATCGAATCATCATATTCATCCCACCTGCCTCCTTCGATTATGGCGATACCGAGAAGAAAGACTCCATTTCCGGATGGGGTAATCGCCGGCGCACAGGAAACTCAGTTCCATAAACCGTGAACATAGCCGTATGCCGAAGAATCTTGAAATCCTCGTTTTGCATTCAGCGAACGTACACGCGCAGCGCTGGATTTGACGGTTTAGGAACCCGCCCAGAATCTTAAAATTGTTGAATTCGAACTCGAAATCCGCACTGTGGAATCTTGAAGCCACAATGAATTTTATGGAAACGTCTGGAGATTTTTTCTTTATTTAATTCGATGGCTGATGTGAAAGTTGTTATCTTCAGGATTCAACAAATACTTACAACTGTTAAGGGTAGTGGAACCCGCAATCATAACCTTAAACTGCCTATGAGGAAGGACGGAATCTTGTCACTCCCAATTTAATATTTAGTTGATGTAGGAATTAAAATATAGATATTGACCTGTGTTTGAAGGTTATTTGTACATAGTGGTTTTTGGGATTCCATTCTGTTTATGAACAAGTATATTTCAAAATGGTTTTGATTATCTTCCTCGAATTCAAATGTGAATTTAATAGATTTTCTTGATTGTTGGGGTGTTGAAGGAATCTATCAATATGTTCATTTCATGTTGTCAAATGATGAAAGTATCATCTACATATCTCTTTAGTAATTTGGGTTCTAGTATATACAGGGTCTTTCACGAGGAACCTCACCCATATTTATACGGGAAACTACTGAACGTATTTTCATGAAATTCAGCACTTATAAGTATTTCACGATGCTGCTGAAATCTACAATATTTTCAAGGCATGAGCAACTCCAGTTTTTCCGGAAATGACGTCAACTTCCGTTTTTCAAATTACAACACCATTTTTTTATTGCAGAAATAGATTCCTTAGAAAATTTCAAGTTATTTTGATGTAACATTTTTCAGTTTTGGTTGGAAAATTCTCTCTGAGCGGGAAAATTCGAAAAAAAAATCGAAAATAGAGCTCCGCTGAAACAAGAATAATTTAGAGGTTTTTGGATGGAAAATTTTCATTTTTAGGATTTTTCAATATGTAAGATTGACGTATCCACTTTGAAAATCGAAATCGCGATTCATGATACAGGAGGTGAAAAAATCGCTTTCAAAGATAGGGATGACAAAATCGTGAAAAATCAATTTTTTCAAATTAGAACCCCATTTTTTTATGGCAGATATTGAATCTACGTTAAAAAATAATGTGAGAGTATGCAACACACTCTTGCACTGAAGTGGATATTTTCTGAGTTATTCACAAAAAACTGTTTTTCGTCTTGAATTTTCAGCTATTTCTTTTCCCTTCACGCCAAAAAGATGAAATTTTCAGGAACTGTTATTTGAACCATGCTGTAGATTTTTCACCCCTTCTTGAAACCGACTTCAAGTTACTATTAGGAGAACCATGGCAAACTCTCGCAGTTATAACTGGAGAAGATGCTCAAAGTTTTGACCGTTAATTTCTAGACATTTATTTATACGTACTTTGCTCTTATTATTTCATTGGGAGGAAGAGATCTGCAAAAGTGTTTGAAAACCAAATTGAGTTTCAAAACTATGAATCTAAAAATCTAAACAAACCTGAACGCATTTTTGACTTGTTCTATGCAGTCCTCTTTATCAGTCAGGGGAGTTGAGTAGACAATATTTTTTATCCTACCCCAAACATAATAGTCTAAAGGAGTTAAATCGGGAGAACGTGGTGGCCAAAGATGTGGACCATTGTTCGCCAACCATCGATCTTCAAATAGCCTGTATAGGAAATTTGACACATTGAGTGAATTGTGTGGAGGCGCGCCATCTTGTTGATACCATAAGTCATTATGGTTCTGTACTAGAAGCTCAATTATTTGAGTCAATATGTCAGAATATCTATCTCCTAAGGGAGAACATTCTTTAAATAATGCAAACATGTGTAGTGTTCTATCTTACCAGTTAAAGTCCCATCATAAATGTGAACATTGCATTATTTTTGATGGCGCAAAAAACATTGAAACTCTTGAAAGTTCCATTGTTTGAAGTGGTGGTTGTTCTCTTCATCCCAATAATGACTGTTATGCCTATTGAAAGAACCATTCTTTGTGAATTTAGATTCATCTTTCCAAATTATACAGTCCAAAAAGTTTTCATTCTCTTGAAATCGAATCATCATAGCTTCGCAAAACGTAATCAGTTTCCTTCAAATGCTGTACCCTATTGAATTTATATTGGTGCATTTTATGTTTTTTTAATATTCTCCAAACGCTCGATTGACATAATCCCAGAGCAATCTCGACATCTTTGAGAGAATTTTGAGGATTCACACGAAAATATGCAAGAACTGTAATTTCGTTGTTCTCATCTTCTACTACACTTTTTTCTCTGTGTATAGTTTTCTTAACAAAAGATCCGACATTTCTCATGTTTGTCATGGTTCTGTTAATGGTATCTCTCGTTGGTCTTGGTCGGTCAGGAAACCGCTCAATGAACAGTCGAATCGTTCTATCTACAACTTTATTACATTCTCCATGAAGTAGAATGAGATTTAAATAATCTTCATTGGTAAAATTAGGCATAGTGATCGATTTTATAACTTAATACGAATTATCACCAAATTAATAGTAAACACAAAATGCTACTGAATAAAGAGGAACTTGGCAGATGTAATTAATGATATCTATCATTAAAAAAAAGAATGTAAAACATGGTAAGTTGCATATGGTTCATAAGGAATTATTTATTTATCACTTGAGAGAAAACCGATGGCCGATTAGTTGAAATAAAGAGGTTTCCGATAAAAATTCGAATCCAAATTCGCCATCTATTTAGAAACAACCTGTAACTTTTTTCTCTTGCATATTAGGGTAGTAAAATATAAAACATGGTTTAAGTAACAGTTCCTGAAAATTTCATCTTTTTGGCGTGAAGGGAAAAGAAACAGCTGAAAATTCAAGACGAAAAACAGTTTTTTGTGAATAACTCAGAAAATATCCACTTTAGGGCAAGGGTGTGATGCATACACTCACATTATTTTTTAACGTAGATTCAATATCTGCCATAAAAAAATGGGGTTCTAATTTGAAAAAATTGATTTTTCACGATTTTGCCATCCCTATCTTTGAGCGATTTTTTCACCCCCTGTATCATGAATCGCGATTTCGATTTTCAAAGTGTATACGTCAATCTTACATCTTGAAAAATCCTAAAATGAAAATTTTCCATCCAAAAACCTCTAAATTATTCTTGTTTCAGCGGAGCTCTATTTTCGATTTTTTTTTCGAATTTTCCCGCTCAGAGAGAATTTTCCAACCAAAACTGAAAAATGTTACATCAAAATAACTTGATATTTTCTAAGGAATCTATTTCTGCAATAAAAAAATGGTGTTGCAATTTGAAAAACGGAAGTTGACGTCATTTCCGGAAAAACTGGAGGTGCTCATGCCTTGAAAATATTGTAGATTTCAGCAGCATCGTGAAATACTTATAAGTGCTGAATTTCATGAAAATAAGTTCAGTAGTTTCCCGTATAAATATGGGTGAGGTTCCTCGTGAAAGACCCTGTATAGGACTAGACCGTGTTGTTCGAAATTGTCTATCCATAAATCAGGTAAATTCCAATGCACCATTGTAGTTTTTGGAGATTGACGAAGCAAATTTTTGATGCTTATTTCACGCTCAGCAATAACATTTTCAAATCACTAAACATATACATACATACATACATACACATACGTGAACATATGTATGTATTGGTCAAAGAGTGCCTATAAGTGCTTTTGAAAAAATGGTTGAATTCATCGTTTTCAAAAAATCAGATTCTTTGGTGACTGATTCACGCTCAACCCAAACATATTTCAACCTCGTGCAATTTTTTGCAATAATTAGTGCCTTCAAGTTCTTCCAGAACGTCCATAAAATCATATTTTTAGCGAAAAGTTGGAAGCAATAATTCTAAAACAATGTAAAGAATTCCGTGCCTTTTATTGCTTCATTAAATTTTCAATGCTCCAATGTAGTTTTTGAAAAATTACATATCAAAGTCACAAAGTTGGATGAACTGATTCTGAAACTATATCAAATATTTAGGGCCTTATTAATGCTCATTTTTTCTTCATAAAGTTTTCATTTCATTATTGTCTCTAAAATTCACGAACGTACATATATAGTGTGCGGCAAAAGTCAGTTTACAATGTCTGATATTCACGCATTCGCGTATTCTCGGCCAGGGTGGAAGGAGGCAGCTGAAACGTACCGACTTGAGTTGTCCGCGTGTAGTAGTGTTGTTGTGTACGTATAGCGTGCGTTCGTTGCCATGGCTGCGCGTGTAAAGTACACGAAAGACGAACGTGTTTGTTTGCTCACTTCTTACCTAAAACTTGACGGAGATTATGCTTGTATTTATATATACAAAAAACGTATATATTGAAGCTGCGCGGCAAACACTCAGCCCTTGCGTCTTTTTTATACTGCTATATGTTCTTTCGACAATATAGATCACCCAATAACTAGTTAGTGATTTGCTTACAATATGAATACCTTTATTAAATTAAATTTTATTATAATGGTTCCAAGAGCAATAATATGCCCTTAATATCGGTAATCAATAACATGGTAATTTAAAAATGCTGATGCTGAGCCTGGAGTCAACACCTAAAGTTTGAACTCTCAATTTCTCAAAAACTTCGATAGTGCATTGGAAGTTCAATGAAGCACTAATAGACCTTGGTATTAAATATTCAGAATTAGTGACTTCAATTTGTCGATAACTTCACGTACTCAAATCTCACATGTAACCCTTTTTTTTGTAGATATATTAAAGTATTCAATTAACATTTCTTTCATTTTGATCTTTCGACTTGAAAAGCAGTAGTGTTGTGCTTGAGGAACCGTACAGCTCAGACAGGCTTTCAAACTAACACAAGCTTGTGATTCTGAAAACAAGAATCGTTATCTCAGAAAGCGTTCGTGCAAAACCTGCTAAATCCAGCACTGATCGCAGGGACGGTCGAGATCCAGGCTATTCCATCCAAAAGAGCCATCCGAGATAACACCCGCTGGGTTCGTTCGCAAAAGACGAAACGGCGTCGTATCCACCATTCCGCCCGCGTTGAAATGGGTCCTACGAAAGCATTTTACGGCGAAAATGGAGGCTGTAATGTACCGGTCTGACGCGTTTGCCTCGGAAGACGGGTTCGCCTGATGAAAGTAGCAAGCCAAGACGAAATCCAGATGAAACTCGTTAGGGGGGATGGAGTTTGGGAAAATCTGGAGGATTTCGGAACGGTATCAGCAGAGTTCTTCCCCGAAATAAAGACTTCCAGATCGTGAAGGCTTCATGCATACCGTAACATGAAAAAGAAAAAAAATTATTGAAGTAGTTGTTTCGTTCAGTTAAAAATTCATTTGAATCAACACGGGATCCTTTCAGCTGCAACTGGCTTTCTGGTCGGCCGGCTAAATATGTAATAATATATAATGTAATATATGCATGTAATAAGTTAGAGTTTTCATATTTACAGAATAGATGTCCAGTTATGCCTGTTAAGTTCGCATTGAAAAGGGAAGGCTTCGAAGATTGCCAATGGTTATTCATAATAACCATAAGTCATCCTATTTATTATGAAAGAAACAATATTGATAAGATGCCATTTCAGAAAGAACTTCAAAAAATTTAGAAAGCACTGACGTGAGGTCAGATTGCTTTAGCGCTCTTGTTGAGCTACTTGCGAGTAAATATTCAAACCATAACAAATCTATAAGCACTCTGATCAAGTGAACAATAGTCTTTTCCCGTACTATGGGACAATGTGATGCAAATATGAACGCCTAATGAATGAACAAACCTATATCTCAAATTAAAAATAACTACAGTATACTATAATTCCCTTTTCCTAAAAACTTATGTCAGTGCTTTTCTGAATTTTGACAACGAATATTATTTCAGACAACGAGATTGAATTCCCGTTATGAAAAATTTTGATTAATATTACGCCAACTGACACTGATTAATGAGCCCGGCATTTGTCAATCGAATATCGATCTGTGATGGCCATCGTTCAAAGAAAATCATCGTGACATATGTCATTTCTCTTTTCTCTTGAGTAAATTGAAAAAATGATTATATCTTTAGATGGAAAAGAGCTACGACAATGAAATTTGAGGATAAGTAAGACATCGATCATCTCAATATATTCACGAATTTTTATTGAAATCCGAAAAATATCTTATGAGATAGTGAGGATTGAAAAATTTTTTTTGGAATTTTTTAAAAATTTTCTAGCTTGACGATTTCTGCGAAATTTTGCAAGCTGTTTTGTTGCAGCCTCCCTCAACAATATTTCAAGTATCAGTTTGATCGGATGGATATTCTAGTAGTTATTGAGGAAACAAAATTTCAGATGCTCATAACTACTGAACCATCCGACGGATTTGGCCCAATAACGAACTTGACCGAGATATTTGGACAATTAATTTATTCTGAAAATATGAAAACTCTAGCTCATCTCGTTTGGATGCTAGAGAGGATACGGCCGGCCGGACAGACTCAACTTTCGCCACGGATTCTTCATCGGGGAGTCAAACCAAATCGATTGAGACCATTTTCGGCTCGATATTCCAAAATTACAGACATTCGGGCAAAATGATAGGCACTCTGTTCGGGTGAACAAGAGCGCCAAAAATTTGATTTTATTCAAATATAGATATTCTATGGGACAAGACATCGAATACTTGGTTTGAGACAAGGCCATATAATTCAAGAGATTTCAGTTTTATGGACAGACAGACAGCAAAAACGTGCCTCAAATTTGACTTGGACTTACCCTTGTCTTTGCTCGTACTCACACACTTTGTCAACGTATTCACTATAGCAATGGCTTAGTAAAGAACGAGTTAAGGAACGTCGCTAAGTTCTATGATTTTGACAATTTCTGTAGTTGAAATATTATGGGATCCATGGAGCTGCGACCACTTTGTGGGAAGAAGAAGAAGATATTTGATGATAGTTCTTGATCTATTTTAACCTTTAACCTATTTTTATGTTTTAAATAAATTTTACAGTGTTATTGTACAGTAGCATAAAATTTTTCAACCATCTACCTGATAGATTGAAGGTCTCGGAGTACAGTAAGTTCAAGAGAGAGATTAAAGCTTTGCTGGTTAAGAAATGCTTTTACAATTTGAATGAATATTTTCAGGCAATTATTGAGTAGAGTGCATTTTCTTTTGCGTCGTTGTATTGCATATCTTCTGTAGGGTTTTCAATTATTTTATTTGATTGTTTCAAAACTATTGCATTCTATTTTTTTCTGGACACGTTCCATACAAATGTATTTTGTCTACGGGATGAATAAATTATTATTATTATTATTGCTCCATGTGATTAGAAGCTTGTTTCATATTTATTCTCAGTACGTATTTGAATAAAATGAATATATTTTCTAGGAATTTTAATTGCATTTAATTGAGATAGTTTTCTGATAACAATTAAACTTCAATGAAAGAAAGTGTGATGGTCAAATAACACTATTAAGAGAGATTAAAAGTATGACAATGAAACATTAGTCAGGAAAAAAAATATGTAGGTAACATGGAATTCAATGGCTCATGTTTATTTTGTAAAATGGCCTTACAATAATCCAGACTTTGTAATAAAAGTTTATGGCCACTTCACACACAACTGATTTGAATTTGATGGAATTGAAACTTAAACATGTATGAATAATGTTTTTCCATACTCTCCATCATTAAATCACAATAACTCAGCGAAAATTGACCAATTCATAGCAATAAATATTTGGAGATGATATTTATAAATGTTCAGAAAAGGCTTAAGGTTCAAGTCTTAGATAAGCCGTGAATAATGACGGCTTCAAATAAAAATAACTCATCTTTAATTTAATCTGTAGTGCAAGAGATTTTGTGTCCCAAACTTCACTTAAAATGAAAGATCGCGTTTAATCAGACATATAGATTCGACGGTGCAAGTGGAAATAAATCAAATGAATAAATAACGTATACTTGACAAATCTCAAACTACCTTCTCTGAACTCATAATCCAGATGACTAGGAAAGACGTTGTATTCTTCATTCTCAACCATCAATGTTAAAAAAATCCAGGCTTTATGAGGAACAAAAGGGGGCGCTTTTTCAAGAGTTAATTCTTCGTCTCAATCCCGCCCAACTCACCCCAGACCGCCTAAAAAACAAAAGGAACTTTCCTTCCTGGCGGCAAAGAACAATCTCCATCTACCCCTCATTAAACCCCATTACGATGCTGGGTGGCACCCTCTTTCGATTATGTATTTGCCTCGCGGACGCATTCTGACTTCCAGTACTTCCACTTCCATCAACGGAGACGATCAAAAGAAATAATTTGATTAATTATGCAGGGTTAAATAGGGCCCGGAAGTAAATGGCCCGAAAAGTTTAATATAATGGAGGAGACCGAATGTCTGTTCTTTATTGCGATGCAGATTGGGCCAGAGTCCGAAAAAGAAATTGCTTCATAATCGGCAAGAAAGAAAAGAGGGTTGGAACGACTGCAGAATGATTATCTAAAAAATAAATATAGTAAGTCCGGGAGAGGCCGACAACATTTCGGAAAAATCATTGTAACTTTTTTTAAACATCGGAACTATTCAGCAGGTTTAATGAATTATCAACTCAAGCACTAGAAGAAAGCTCAACAATGATATCCAAAACTATTGAGCATTTCTGGCAATATAGTGGAAAGAACTTTTTCAATTGCTGGTAACTTGCTCATAGGTAGCACAACTGCTTCTACTGGACAAATAACACGCTAATATGGAGTATCTGGGACAATTCACCTTCTTGATACATGATAAATGGACTCATTATATTATAAAGAAAATAGTTTAACCAAAAATATCATAAAACACAATAGCTGGCCGAAATCATTTCAAAAAACCAAAATAGAATAACTGAAAAGTAACAACACCACAGCACAGCACATTTCATTTGCAGATACTTACGATTTTCATTCAGAAACATGAAACACACAAAAAGTAAATAATTGATCTAGATTGAAAAAATTAATAATATATTGTGATTAAAAACAGCAATAATAGTAACACTGCTGTAAATGGTAGTATTATCAATAAATACGTGTAAAGCTTTTATCCTGGATAGGATTATGAACTTCAAAAGAATCAACAATAGACTTTTACAAGGATCAGTTCTATAACTTTTATAATTTTCAATTTATATCTCAGTGATTCACCTGCGACATCATCTCAAAAAAATGTATATTCTGATGATTTCCATACTGGAGAACATTCATAAGCCATTTGAAAATTTTAATGAATTATTTTGTTGAATTCCGTTTATAACCCAACCCATAAAAAAACTTCAATATCTTATTTCCATCTAAATATCTTTGCGAAATGAAGAAAACTGACAGGTAAATTTCGACGATTCTCCTCTCAAACAAGAAATCTATTTTACATGCTCAGAAATTCGATGGGTTCATGTCATTTAGATGGTCTGCCCTTGACATTGTAAACTAGGAATAATAAGTATCATCTACAAGGTGTCTGAAAGGAGCGGAGAAAGGAGAGTTGAGGCGTCGGTTCGTCAAATTTCGTCTCTATATATACGAAAGCGAAGCCAAGCGTGGGACATAAAAAAAATCGTCTTTAAATCCGATTTCAAAGAAAGACTTACTTCTAAAAGCCTATAAAATTCAATTGGTCCAAGAATTGAAGGATGCGGACTATGCTAATCGACTGAATTATGCGAATGAAATGCTGAAGCGAGTTAACAACTTTAACAACATACTGTTTAGTGACGAAGCAAATTTTCAGCTGAATGGTCATGTTAATAAGCAGAATTGTCGGTACTAGGCAGTGGAGAAGCCCAAAGGTCGTGGGTTGGGCCGCTTTATCTGCTAAAGCATAATTTGTCCTTATTTTCATGAAGATCAAGTAGGCCGTGCAATTAATGTGAATAGTGACGGTTATTGCGATAAGTTGCGAAACTTTTTGGTCCCAGAGTTGCAAGAGTTAGCAGGTTTCAACCCGAGAACGAGGTAACAGCAAGATGGGGCCACTTGCCAAGTGATTCAATGGAAGTTGTTAACGAATTATTCCCTTATGAAGTCCTTTCGCGAAAGTGTAACATGAACTGCCCCCTCCCAGTAGCCCCGACCTTAGCCCGCTTGACTAATTTGTATGGGGATACCTTAGAAGTAAAGGTGTGTCCAAACACAGCGCGCAACGTGCGCGGCAGCTGCGCACGGCATTCGCTGGACGCAAATTTGCCGCGTAACTAGTTCAGACCTTTTGCGTGGCAGTACTGAGCGGCACGTCTGCGACACGCCGCGCTCTTTATTTCGTATTGAAGACACAATGAAAGCGGCCGCGTGTGTTGTAACTCTGCTTATTATTCGTAAATTACGTAGATTAAACCAATGACATTCGATGTTTTTTCTCGATTTCTCTCCCTTCTGTAGGAACTTAAAAGACTTTTCATTGTCGTTTTTGAAACAGCCTTTGGTTGTACGAATATTTTTGCAATTTCGTTCCATATATCTTCTCTTATATTATTATTGTGATATTCTTTGCACCTAGTATCCCAAAATGGACCATGGGAGCCATATATGTATTTGAATTAACCGAACAGCAGTTTCGTTATCCATGTTACTTGATAAAATACGTCCACACACAATTACCGACGAACGAACAATAAAAACCTTCGCGCGCGGCTGGTAACAGACACTGCTGCGCGCGGCAGTTGTCCAATCACAGCGCGGCGTGCCGCGCTCGAATGCTACGCTGTGATTGGACACACCTTAAGGCTTATCAAAATAATCCAACGAATCTAACTCAGTTGAAGCAATACATCAGGTCAGAAATGGCAGCAATGTTAATAGCTATGTGTCAACGTGTTATCTCCAATCTTCGTTCTCGTTTAGAATAGTGCCAGCAACTCAACAGTCATCATTTGGATAACATCGTCATTTCCAAATAATCCTCCAATTCATATGTCAATAATAAACAACAAACTTTTTTATTGTTCACAAATATACCCTTAATACCCTTTCTGGACACCTTGTATATAGATGGTTCATCTTGGGTGCTGATGTTTCCACTCTACTCAAATCTTTTCTGCAGCTGACCACTGTCGTTTTATTCGATTTAAAAGTGTTCATACATTCATTAAGAGAATAATCACTGAAAGCATAAGATATACACCGATTCATTAGTTACTGAAAAAACTGAAAAAAGCTCAAGAATCTTATTTGTAAAAAATTCAGTACCCTTTTCATAAAAGAATCGAAGACTATATTTAAAACATTCGGAAGAAACTGAGGAACCGGATTTTATTCATCCCCAAATTATAGTTGTTGCGTGTGATTCACTTTACTGACGGCTAGCTGAGTTGGTTCAAATAAAATACTGTAAATGATTCATTGATGATACTGTTCAATTTGGTACCGAAGTCCTGCAAGAAAAGCCATGAAAATATGACAATATGAAAAACACATTTAGAAATAGTTACTACTTCATATATTCTGAAACGTGGGAGATCTAGTTTGTCAAGTTAATTTTATACAACACAAAACATTTATCGGCAGTAAATATACATTGCAGAAGTTACTCTCAAAATGGAATCACCTTATTCACTGTATCACCCACGTCAAAGTTTCATTATTATCGAAATCAATACCCACGATAACATACAAATTTCCTCTTTTCTTATCCTGCAACACATCCATATAAGGCCCATCTGGAAGCGCCATGAATTTCTCCAAGTTAACGCCCTTATAATCAAATCAGTGGGCGGCGTGAGTCTCGAAAAAGTTTTGAAAAACGTTCGTGGGTAACACAGAAAAGTCAATGCCGGTATAGATCTATATTTACATGGGAGGAGGAAGAACAAGGACCCCTTTTGTGAGCTTACCGATCGGAAACTTTATTATACGCTTCGTGGGACTTACAAATCGGTTCTTTTCCTTATACCCGGTCTATTTGGAGTGTCCCCAATTTTATGGATTGTCGTAAATCATAATTTGTTCGCATTTTATAATGAAGTTGCGTCGTGATATAGTCGTTTACGTAAATTGGTTGCGATATTTTGGGGGGCATACAAATTGTTGAATTTGGAAGCGATGTTTTTCATATTTTTCAGACTTTTTTATCAATAGAAATTGGCTACTTAGGGTAATGGGTATATTGTGGTTGTTTTATTTAAAGTAAAATCTGCTCGCATATATAATAATTATTCATTAATGCATAATTTTGTGAACGTTAAGCAGAACTTTTATTGGGAGGTCGACGGAAAAAATATTTTCAACACAATTGCATGCAGACCATCACTTTCAACACTGCGGTCAGTAGAAAGGTCGTTTTAAAGGCAATTGTTCAAAGAATGTGTTGCAAACGTCGAAATAAAAATTTCACCAGCAGGTGTTATATTCAACTTTCAAGATGTGATATGAAAAGAAATTGATATAGAAAAATCAATAAATGAGAGCTTCAGGGACTCAGAGAAAGATTCTATGGTTGGCGACTCAACCAGTTCAACATTGAATACCCCATAAAGATCTAGACGACTCAGTCGGTCGAAAGGTTGACACGCAAGAAAACAAAACGGGCTTTGTTGCAGGCATAAAAATAATTAAAAGCATATGTGTAAAATGTGGCGGTTCCTTACGTTATTTATGGCATTGCTAGCGCTTAGGATATGGCTTGTAACCCCTTCGAATCGTAACGGACCAAGTAATGTCTTCTTCTGGCGGCTCTGTGGAACTTTGAAGTCCAATAATAATTCATTAGGTATGTTATGGATCGGAGTGTAACAATGTTTCGAGAATAACCGTGAACGATTGGTTCCAAGAATGGAATTTCGTCCTCCAAGCAATGAATCCATTTGGTCAAACAAGATGGAGTCGTAAAATGGGATTCATTGGAATATTTTCGAAGATGAGAATTTATTCAATGAGATGACTCAATTATCTTTATGACAATATGTAGAATAAAGGGTGATACTCCTAATCACACGCTGGGAACTTCCTTTCGCAATGCCCCATTATATTGGAACTGAAATATTTATCTGTGAATGTTAAAAGCAACTTCGCCCCTCAGGGCAGGCTCAGCGTACGAAATTCTTCTCAGCTATCACCTTGTTCAGTTTATAACGTTCGACTTACATGAACCATTACCAATCAGCGGATATTGTACCTCTAAGTAATTCATTTAGGTAGACAACACAATTGACTTTACACCATAATTGTAGACTGATTGAATTCTCGTTAACTGTTCTGTGAAGTCAAATACAGTCTAGTACAAGGTTTTCCAATAAGAGGTGTTATTTTGAATAGCCCGATATTTCGGTAGATGTCGCTTTTGAAGCTGTCATTTTTTGACATTTGACAAGTAAAAACTACGCCATTAATAAAAATGGTACGATACAAGCTTCAACAATGCATTGAAATCATTAAAATTCACTATAAAAATGGTGAAATTTGGCAGAGACGGTTCGTAAAACTCGACAATTTTTGGGTCGTCATGAAGCACCTTGTCGGACCGCAATACAGAATGTTGGTGGAATAATTCGAGCTGTTGGGACAAGTTGGTGATGTGAAGAATAAAACCTGTGGACGTCGCTCAAGAACAGCCGAGCTGTACCCGAAAGTGTTGAAGAAAACCCAGGTTTGTTCATTCCTCGTCATTCTTTGGAGTTAGGCATTCCACATACGTCATTACACCGTATTTTGCATAAAGATTTGGGTCTTAAGGCTTATAAAGTTCAGTTAACAAAAGAACTTAAGCTGGCCGATCATCAACAATGTCGTGTCTTTGCTGATTTGGTCGTTGAAATGCATGAAAATGATCCGGAATTCCATCGAAAAATCATCTTCAGTGATGAGGCCCATTTCCACCTCGGTGGCTTCGTCAACAAACAAAATTGTCGCATCTGGGGCTCAGAAAATCCAAGAGTTATTGTTGAAAAGCCTTTCTATCCTCAACGTGTGACTGTTTGGTGTGGTTTATGGTCCGGCGGAGTCATTGGATCTTACTTTTTCGAAAATGAGGCTGAAGCAACAGTTACGGTGAATGGATTGCGCTATCGAGAGATGATTGACGATTTTTTATGGCCGGAATTGGATGGTATTGATCTGGATAACGTTTACTTTCAACAAGACGGCGCTACGTGCCACAGAAGCAACGAAACCATTGATCTTTTACGGGAAAAGTTTCCGGACCATGTTATCTCTCGAAGAGGTGATTACAATTGGCCACCGAGATCTTGTGACCTTGCGACTTCTTTCTTTGGGGCCACGTGAAAGAGGCCTCTTATTGGAAAACGCTTTATATCCATGAGAGCAACAACGTATATTATGCGATATCAAAGTAACTTCAATCAGTCGGTAAGTTTTCGGAAAATAAGACAAACATTTCAATTTTGCTACTTACTAGGTCGATTGTTTTAAGAAAAGATTATTGTTTAATGCTCAACGCAGTTAACACTATCACATTGAGAGTCAATAAGAAGCTAACATCAGTCAGCACAGAGACAGGTCAAGACCAACAACTCAAATAGGCAATATTGTTTGAAAACATCATTATAACATGGTCCACGTTACAGTTCAAAAATCAAGATAGAAGTGCTCAGTCAATCTGCCAGTAATAATGGCAGTCCAGACCATGGATGAACAATACACATTGGACTATCCAAACTGCACCTGTAAAAACAACTATTGGTTGAAACTAGGACCTTCTTTGCCGCAAAGGCGAATTAACTGGAAGGATTATCAATACGACATAATATCTGTCATCTGAATGTAACAAATTCAGAATATTATGCTGGGATCACACTGAAATTCATATCTGCAGAAATATAAACACAAATTTATTGCAACAAGGTTGAATTTCAATACATATAATCGTTAATTTATCGTCTAGTTCTGAAAACGACGGTGCATTTGTGGCTAATCTTGTATACATTCGCTGTTGAATATTTAAAAGTTACCTTTTCAGTATTCCAGCTCAGGCAACAAGAAAGTTTGATTTAATATTACAGTTATTATTTATTCCGCCCTAGGCTTTTCAGAAAGACAAAAGCGATACTTTGTCACTTACTGGATTTGAGTCTCTTTCGAGCCTTGTCGTCTAGGCTTCTCAATTAAATGTAAACATTCATGATAGTGTTGGGAACCTCTTACAAAGGCGGCTCATTATTCCCGTACACGACGAGGAAATGTAAGAGCGGCTCATTTTTATACAATGTACCACCTCACTTCAAATGTCCCACTTGACCTCGATGAGGACCAGGAAGCGATGGAGCCACGCGACAAATACAAAGAGGGAGAGGGGATAAGTCCTGGTCCTGGTCACTGGTACCAAAACGACAGAGGTAAATGAGGGCTGATGGGATGTACTGATTCATAATAGACAGTACACAGATGCCGTAAATTATGGAATTAGGAGGGTCTTTGTCACCTCTTACCAAATATGATGGGATTTTATAGGAGTTCCTTTGATCTCAACAGAAAAACAATCTTATTTTCGATGATTGTATGAAAATATTGATTGAGAAGGACTAAAACGCTAAGCTCTACTTCCTGCTATTTTAGAACCAGTATCTCATGACATTATAGTGTTAATTTTTCCGATTGAAAAATATTAAATATTATTAGGAATCCTGTTCGTCATAGAAAAATTAGAATACATGAAAAGTCGATTCGACGAAAAATTGAACGAGTTCTTATTTTTATCAAAGGGTGAAATATTCAGTTTATTATCAACCAAATTAACACAAATGATAAACTACAAAGATGAAATTTGCGGAATATCAATTAATGACCCTAATGAATGTCAAAATTGCGAATTGCGATGAGCAATACATCTTTTTGGCATAATGAAGTCTCACAAAAATAATTCAGTCCGAAATTACTAGTAATTGGATACATTTTCATAAAAACAGTTGTAATCACAGATAAGCCAATAGGGAGCGACAAGAGAATAATTCGAAATTTGGAAAGAAATTGAGAAAATTGCCTTTTTTCTGGATTCAACCCTTCTTTCTTTTTAGAAATCATTATCATTGAGAATTTTGAATTTAAAAAATATGACAGATTTCACCTTGTCTATAGATCAATGAGAATTGAGGAGGCAATCTTCTTAATGGTAAATTCAAGGTATTTATTTGTTTCGTTTTGAATTCGATAGCATAACACTCAATTTGTGTATTTTACTTATATTTTAAAAACTTCAATTTTTTTCCGATGTAGGTTATTCAATTACCGTACCATAATAAAACAAGTGAACTACTAACCACGATGCGTCTTTAGATCTACCAAGTTTCAAAAACGGAGATTTAGAATCATATCACGAAAATGGAAGAATACGTTATATTTGCTTTGTTATTCGACCAGTTATAATTCCTTGTTATACAATAATAACTATTTCATCCCAAATTCTTGAAAAAATTGTTCATTTTCAGTTACAATTTATTGTATTCTGTGACAGAAAAGAAAACCCTCAAGTTTTTTCTTCCAAAACTTTAATTTAATAAGTAGAAATGAATCACATGAAATATATCTATGAAGTATCTGATAATCTTGAAGGTTATTTAAAAAAAATTATATGATCCAGATTACCACGATCTTATGTACAGGTTTATGTTCCTACACTGACATGAATTAATAACAAACATAATGAAATTTATTCGAGTAATCAGGGGGGATTTCAACAGCTTCAAGGAAAATAAAAATATGGCAATGATGCTGAATTGATTATCTAAAGAATTGGAAAGAGTCATAGAATTCAGAGTTTGGCGAAAGTTGATGTTGAATATATGAATAAAATTCAGAAATTTTAATTTTCACATTCGGATGGAATATCACGAAGCAAGGAATTCAGTAGTTGAAAATAATCGGTCTGAATGTAGTTTGCGTGTAAATTAGGGCTAAGAAAACTAGTTTAGACCCAGCAAATATACGGAACACAATGACCAACTGTTATTCAAGGCAGAGTTAAGCTGATAAGCGGAGAAAATCGAAATCCAATAAGGAAGTGGGCGATGAAGGGCGATTTGGCCTCGAGCATAGAATAATCGCTGGAAACCCATGATTTGCGCCCGTTTCAGTCGAGGCGAGTGAACCAATGACGAAGCAAAACGGCGCAAGTAATTTATGGATAAGGAATAAATTGCCTGGCCTCACATCCTCGGAACAATTACCTGAGGCATTCCGAGCTATCGGGTAAAGGCGTTTATCGATTTTGAATTTTTCCGGTAACTGGTTTGATACTTCCTCAAGCACAGGTGTTGCTTTAGATTCAGAGAAGGTAGGTATATACCGATAAAAATTCAAATTCAAACAATTTTTATTCATAGACCATATGGAGGAACCATCTTAAAAGCCGCATTATCCGCTTGTGGAATGATAAAATGAATTGGGAGTCAAATGATGTAAAATACCAACCTTAATCAATCACATTGAAAAAGTAATTCTAATAGAGAAGTAAGAATTTGTTAGATATATATAACAAATTGAAAACTAATTATAGTTTGGCCCGGAATAATCAGAATTCCATCTTGTTATCATTAAAATCAAGATACAAAAAACTGGGGCTTTCGAGCCATAAATTTAATATTACTGAAAATGAATAATCCAACAAAAAAAAAGTGCATAACATAGATGACGAGTTTGAATAAAAGTGAAAACATTTGGGAGAACAAGAAACATACAAGTAGATGGCAACAATTGTTAACAGCGAAGGGAAAGAAAAAGAAGTAATATGCAATAGAATAAAAAACACTTGGGATCATTAAATGGGCAAGACCATTATGAGAAAAATCTGCGTGTATCATTAATTAACCAAAACGGACTTATGTTGAAATTTAATAAGGATTCTTATTGAAATCGATGAGCACTGTATATGAAAACGTGCAAACTAGATATCTTAACCTCAGTATTGACAGTTCGACTCAGTGGCGCGGCGCGCCTTGTGGGGACCCCGTATGAAAAATTTGTTTAGGGGTTGAAATTTTTCACAAAAGAAGAAATATATTGTGACAAGAAATATTTATTTATTATAATATAATTCAACCATTCTAAAAATGAAAATAAAATTTTAAATATTCATTCTCCTTGCCTTTTTTTCGGCAAACTTATTTATTAAATCATTTATGACTGATGATGATTTTAGTTTTTTTAAGTTTCTGCCTCTATTGAGAATATAGTGAGATCTGACAGCCGTTCTTGTCCCATCGAAGTTCTTAAGTAATTTTTTATTAGTTTTAATTTTGAAAAACTTTTTTCAACTGTTGTGGTTGTAACTGAAAGGGTCAAGAATAAAAAGCATGCTGTGATTACCTCACAAAAACTAGATGCATGACTATTTTATTAGCAATAATTCAATGAGTTCTTTATTGGAATGAATTTTTTCAATTTCAGATTTTAAGCATGTTTTTAGAACCTTCAATTGATCAGTAAAAAAATTTTCTTTACTGCTAATAAAGCGTCATTCCTAGAAGACCATCTGGTAGGACATACTTTTTTAAGGGTAATCAAATATTTTTCAGATGAATCGCCACTCAGCATAGCCCAGCGTTTTATACTATTACCAAAAAAAGTATATATTTTTTTCTATTAGGTGTACAAATAAGTTTCCGTGGTTTGTCAAACGATGGCCCCACCAAAAGGTTATGGAGGAATTGTCAGATGTAAAACGTAATATCGCAAGTTTAGTCATCTGGCAACACCATAACCTTAAAGTACTAGTGATTCCGTATCAGCATCACGTAATTCTTTTCGTGCAAAAATGTCAAGTTTTATTCCGAATAAGCATCATTTGCGGGAACTTTTGATTTACTTCCTTAATGTGAAAAAATCTGCAGCTGAGGCGCATCGATTGCTTCTAGAAGCATATGGTGACGCTGCTTTAAGTGAGAGAAGTTGTCAGGAATGGTTTCAAAAGTTTAAGAACGGTGAGTTTGACGTTAAAGACAAAGAACGCAGTGGAAGGCCGAAAGTGTACGAAGACATGGAATTAGAAGCACTATTGGAGGAAGATTCGTCCCAAACGCAAAAAGAACTTGCACTTACTCTACAAGTGACTCAACAAACAATTTCCCATCGTTTAAAATCGTTAGGAATGATTCAAAAACAAGGAAATTGGGTTCCATATGAACTAAAGCCGAGAGACGTTGAACGCCGATTATGCATGAGTGAAATGCTGCTTGCCAGGAATAAAAAAAAGAGTTTTTTGCATCGTATAGTCACTGGTGACGAAAAATGGATTCACTACGAAAATCCAAAGAAGAGAAAGTCATGGGTTAAGCCCGGCGAACCATCAACATCGACAGCTAAGCCGAATATTCATGGAAAAAAACTCATGCTTTGTATTTGGTGGGATCAGCTTGGTGTCGTGTATTATGAATTGCTGAAACCAAGCGAAACCATGACTGGAGCTCTCTACCGAACACAATTGATGAGATTGAGTCGGGCACTTAAGGAAAAACGCGCCCATTACTACTCCAGACACGACAAAATTATTCTTTTACACGATAATGCTCGTCCACATGTTGCGGCGCCGGTAAAAACATACTTGGAAACACTCAACTGGGAAGTTTTACCCCACCCGTCGTATTCACCAGACTTAGCCCCTTCTGATTATCATCTGTTCCGGTCGATGGCACATGGTCTGTCTGAGCAGCGCTTCACATCATATGAAGACACCAAAAATTGGGTAGATTTGTGGATAGCGTCAAAAGATGAAGAGTTTTTTCGACGGGGTATCCGAATGTTGCCAGAAAGATGGGGAAAAGTAGTGGCAAATGATGGAAAATACTTTGAATAAAACGTAATGTACTTTTCCTTTACAATAAATTCCTAATTTTTTATAAAAAACCGCGGAAACTTATTTGTACACCTAATAAATTATCGAAAAAAGTCGATACTTCAAGAATATGTCTCGCAGCATCGTTTAGAACTAAGTTGCGTGCGCAGCACAATGAACAAAATCATCATTTGAAGCATGCTCTTTTATTAAGGTTTGTAATCCCCCAAACACACCCGACATAACATTCGCTGCATCGTAACCCTGTCCTCTATAAGCAATAATTGGCATAAACGATACGGTGACACTGAAAATATTCAACTATTACTACCTAGTTGTAATATTAGGAAAAAGAACATCTGCAAATTTTTCTCGTAGAATATTATAAAGGATTTGGTCATTTGTGGAATGAAATGAATTAGAAAATTTTTATATTTTTTCCTTACAGACTTTGGGGGCTCCCGTGGCCCCGTATAATTGATACGGCTGCAGCTACGCCCCTGGTTCGACTATGCCAACAAAATTATTACGTGTATAACGGATATCTCAAGAACATTTTGTGAACGAGTATTTCCCAGTCCTTCCAACAATCACAAGGTTCCATGGTGTAATGGTTAGCACTCTGGACTTTGAATCCAGCGATCCGAGTTCAAATCTCGGTGGAACCTACACTTTTTCCTTTGATCTTTTACCTCTCCTTACATCTATGCATTTTTTTCTCTGGGTCATTGCATGCTCACACCTCGACCAGCATTTTCATTTTTCCATTGGTCCCTTCGAACCGGATCCAACTCATCCGCTTGACGTCATCCTAGATGAAACGAGTTTATCTATCCTAGATAACAGAGTTTATGCACACCTCCCGCGTTTCCTGTTCTCCTAATAAGAAATATATTCGGGATGCAATATAAATCAATTCAAAAACTCATTTGTTTATTTATCCAACATATTATAAATGCGGTCCTTTTCTAGAAAGAGAGGAATGATGGCCCGCTGAATTTGGCAAGGTGGATATGCCGACTATCATCGATCCATTCTTGCTTAGCATTAGAAAGAACGAAGAAAATATTTTTCGTCGATTTTTGTTTCATAAAGGAACGTTTGGAATTTTTTTTATTTTGGTTATTGCTAATTCTAATCATTTCTAATTATTTCATTCAAAATTAAAATTGCGAATGATTAGGAATTAGGAAACAAAATCTTTTTAGTAGTCCATCAAATATACCGAGATAAATTGTAAAGCGCGTGAAAATTTTTTTTCTAACTTCTATAGCTATTTTTCTATAAATTATTATAGCTGAAAAACCCCTCAATCAGACAAGGATGCAAGTGCAATTGCATAGACGCTGCAAGTGCATTTAAAACATCAAAGTACCGAGAGTTCAAACGAAGTACACGGGAATTTTATATTGTAATTGATCTATGACTACATACGCTACAACAGGAATACATGAGCGCGAGGAGGTTAAGTCTGAAAAGGCATCGTTCCACAGAGCATGAATGACACGCTTGACCTTGAGCTCAGTGTCGACCATTGAATTGTTCACGCGCATGCGTAACTCAAAGTAGTTTATCATAAGTGGTATTCCCGCTATGGTGTGAGTTGCATGGATTTCAGGCGTAGTTATTGTTTGAAATTAATGAGATTTTATGTAGATTGGCGAGTAGAATTTATGGTATGGTGAAATATGATGCAGATAAGAGCGTTTTTTAAGTTTCAGTGGCTAATATAATACTTGAATTCATCACTCTTGAAACATAGACCTAATAATAAATTGTATTTCGAAATGCGGATCTTAGTGAGCTGTCACTTTGAAACTGTCATGATAAGAGATTTGACAAGTAGCAATTGAAATTATATTATTAAAACGTTGACGTATTATCATTCTGTTTTGATTGTAGTAGCTAGATGCTGATCAAAGTACCTACACATTGGACTAAGATGTTCTTAAAGAAGGCCCAAAAAAATTTAGATTACCATCTATAAAAAATGAATTCTTATGTTTTACTGTGCTCTAAACCCAAGAAAACTACCACTGAATTATACAGGGTGTCTGTGAATAAATGCGAACAACTTTGGGGAATGAATCCGCAGAGAAAATAAATGGAAATTTTTCTGAATAGCCTCTGATAATGGGTTGACTAATCTGCGGTTTTAAATTATTTTTACTGGTTCTAAGGATTGAATATTACTAAAATTCCACAGTCTCGATTAACTACATATTTGTTTTTTCAACATTCCTAACGGGGGATGAAAATAGCCACCTCTGTTTTACTTCTTTTGTTACATGTGCTTTTATGATCACGAGCTTTTGAAAATTTTTCCTTTCCTTAAATCCTCGATCTTGAAAAAAAATGTCACTTGAAAATTTTGATATAATCTTTTCCGGGAATAAATTAAAATTTGGAATACGTGCTTATCCGAATTAAACTCAAGTTCACAGAATAATTGGCGATTAAGTTTAATAGCCTTTGATTTCGTACGTAAATGGAATTCATTTTCTGTGATACTTTTCTGTCAGTTCCATTATTCCAGAAATTTAATTTTGTTTCGATTTTTGTTTCAAGAAGAATTAATAACTGTAGATTGAAATGATCAATGTTTTATTAATAGTTTACCTGATTAGAGATCAAGAATTGGTCTTGATAAGTTGCTTACCTCTGTGAGCTCACAAAGTTTAACATTATATTAACATTACTGTGTCTATTTTGGTTATATATAAATGAATATACAGAGCGCGTCGAAATTCATTTTCTCACAACGAAATATTTCCCGACACTGGTCATTTTTGTTTCACTTTTAACAAATTTTTATGCATTTCCATTGCATTGCCAAAAAATTCAATATGTTACCACATGACCGACTTTACCTATTCATAAAATTAAGAGGGTTGATGGAGATGGCCCAGGGCGCAACTAAACTCCTTCGAAAATGCATAAAAATTTGGTAAAAATGAAACTAAACTTGTTCTGTTTCAGGAATTTGTAGCCAATTTTTTTTTCTGAGGAAATGAATTTGTTCCATCATTTTGACGCGCACCATATAAGATATTTCAAAGAACAAGAGCTTATTGGTGGGAAGATATCAATTTATATATGAATCTGATGATAAAGATCTTTGTTCGAGAGATGGAAGTTTGGACTTCGCCTATAACTGAAGAAAAACTGTGAGTGGATATTTCAAATTTGAGATAAAGCTTTGTGAATCATTGTGGCTGTTTCTTCATTATCGCACTGATCCAAAGTCTAGGAAAACACTTTAGAACAAACGTACAAAAGCTCCTTGATCTAACAACAGCGCTTTTTAAAATTTTTTTGTTCAATAACGAAGTGAGAAAATGCAATCTCTTGGCCGAAGCCAATCCGACGTTTGTGGGCAAGTGAATACCGCTTAGTCACTTCAAGAAACCCGTCGCTTCTGCAGCATAATCTAGATTCTATAACGAACCTGATTGGCAGGTTCCTCACCAACTCATATGCGAAATCTTGTTTGCGAAATACCGCACCGGTTTTTATACCTGCGAATCTACGAATCGACTGATGTTGCATTTTATTGCAACAATTATTACACAAAAACCGATCGGTGCCACACGGTGCATTCGAAGAGAATAATTGATATAACCACGGTCGGAGATATCTTCTGGAGTTAATTGGAATACTGAATTTTTATTCTGGCCGTTTATATAAAAAACCGTTGCATACGAAAGCAGTGCAGCTGCGTTCTGGTAGGGATTACCGGAATTGGTTGTTTCTTCAACTCTCTGGCTTTTTATGGAGATAACGGAATCGATGGTTCTTCTCCGAAATGATGAAAGCAGAGATATTTAAGCAGGATTCGCGTCGAAAGATGAAAGCCGTGTGCAGAAACTAGCTGGTGCTTTCGTCGAAGCTCCTATGATCAATTCATACGCACAGCAGCCTTACCATTGGATTTCACAGCCTTTAAGGTATCTGAACTGTAATACGATACCTAGTTCATGGGGGTTTATAAAAGAAACAAACAACGATAAGGTGAAAAAAGTAAAACTGAATCTTGTTAAGGGGTGGGTAAGAAAACCAAGTGGAAGGAAACTAATCAGAATATTCACGAAATGTCTCAGAAAGCTGGATATTTCATTAATTCCTGTTGCGTCTCTAGTATTTAAATTTTCATCAATAGGCATCGCACAAATAAAAATTATAGTTTTCGTAAAAGTTAATAGAATCTTGAGGCTCGATAACATTTTATGAAAATTTTCAGATTCTTGAAGGCACATGTCTTTCGATGAATTAAAATAATTCATGAAATGTAATAACATAAACCATCTATATTCAATTAGGAATAGTTAGCTATGGGAGGGATCCAAAAGTGAGGAAAACACAAAAAAACACTTCTGAAATTTTGGCTCAAAGACACGAAAGAAAACCGATTTTGTTTCAGATTGTTACTGGCGATGAAGAATAGATTTATTTTAAGAATCTTAAACGGAAAAATCATGGGTTATTACGGGACAACCATCAACATCGACTGTAAAACCAGAGCAGCAAGAAGACAACGCAGTGTGTTTGGTACAACCAGAAAGTGTGGTGAGTCACGAGCTGCTAAAACCTGGTGAAACCGTTAATACTGATCGCTACCGATAACAAAAGATCAATTTGTTATTGCATTGAACGAGAAACGACAAGAATGAGCCTATAGACACGGCAAGGTAATTTTGCTCCATGACAATGTACCTGCATACAAAGCAAAACCGGTTCAGGATACAATCAAAACCCTTGGCTGGGAGCTGCTACCCCACCCGCCGTATTAACCAGACTTGGCTCCTTCCGACTACCACTTGTTTTCATCGATGGGACTCGCATTGGCTGAGCAGCACTTTGATTCCTACGAGGAGGTCAAAAATTGGTTGTCTGGTTGGATTGCTTCAAAAACGAACAACTTTATTGGCGTGTTATCCACAAATTGCCACAAAGTTGGTCAAAATGCGTAGATAACAATGGCCAATACTTTGAATGAAATGTTTTTACTTTCCGATTAATAATTAGTGTTTTATTTTTACAAAAAACGCTCATTTCATACCAGTGTATTTCAAATTGGTGATTTTACCTCATTGATCGGTCAATGCAGAAGAGGTAATTTATTTATGTTTATTTTGTTTCTTTGAGGAACTAATGTTGTGAATTTAATTGAATAGTTCTCTTCCTTCAGTACCATCTACATGCACTGATCCCTTTGGCATAGAACATCTTCGTGGGAATTCACCTTATATCTGGAAAATTGGAGGATGCGCTTGGAGGCTCGACAATTGTTAAAGATAAGTCCCTAATGTGTGTTGTAGACGGGAGATTGGACATTTGACACAATTTGTAACTTAATATTGTATCTTTTTATTGTACTCATTATAATTGTCAAAAACCGAGGGGAGTTTTGTTGCTGGGACAATCAAGCCCACCCTGAGAAAATTAAGAGTAGAGTCTCATGCTCACCATCATTATTTGACGTGGCAGTTAGCACGTTACACATTGGCAGCGCTCAAACGTGGGACTCAATGAACCTGGCAACAAATTAATCTCACTTATAACAACAAAACCAGTCTCTCAGTATTTCGTTATTATCTACATTTATATATTTTGCTAGTTGCATGAGTTGATGTTATATACCTTTCTGTTTACTATTATCACGTGCCTTAACTGGTTATCATTTTGTGCTTTTTTAACTCCAATTATTATCTTATATCTGAAAAAATTTTTGGAAGTCATGAATCCGGACTCCTTAAAGAGTCATGAACTCGCTTATGAGGTTGCGATGAACGCTTGGGCAGGGATGACAGGAGAACCGTTGAATTTAATCGTAAGATTTTGGAGAGGTCTTTTGGCACAAGCAGAGAGGGATGGAGGTCCTTCTGAGTATCGGGAGTATTTTTTCTGTAGAGGATGACTTTCATGGGCTTTCTTTCGATTTCCGATCTAGAATCGAAGATATCTAAATTAACTCATAAGTCTGGCCTTGCTGATTTGGCCAAAATTGAGGATAGGTTATCTCACTGTGCTGGTCGCTGAAACGCATTTCACTTGAGGACGATACCTTGGAGAGTCAAAAGCATGACCTTAGGCTT
Organism: Micraspis discolor; assembly: GCA_030674115.1. Classification (NCBI taxonomy): domain Eukaryota; kingdom Metazoa; phylum Arthropoda; class Insecta; order Coleoptera; family Coccinellidae; genus Micraspis; species Micraspis discolor. The sequence goes on along the minus strand of JARTUT010001317.1, from coordinate 287,922 downwards.
AAGATTATTGATCTAGAGGCAGATTTCCATGACCACAAGCTCACTAAAACTGCTACCTCCGTTCTTTCGGATCCTGTCACTCTAAACTTCTCACTCTTCCTCTTGTGTAACATCTCTCGTGGCTGTTCTGATGAGGACTTATTTGCTCTCGGCTTCAGATTTGTTTGAGTCAGATGCCTGACTTGGTGCCACAATCACTTCGTTAGAAAATCTTTCAGCACGTGGTCGGAAATGGTGGATGCGCTCAAGGCTTGCTTGCATGCGAATTATGATCAGGTTCTACTCGATGAGATAAAGTCGAGAAAGCAGCGTTCGCGGGAAAGTGTTGGTGTTTTTATATCCTCGATGGAAGCCCAATTTTATCGTTTAAATGTTAAAATTTCTGAGGTAGAGATGGTTAGGATTATTAGATCGAATTTGCTACCGTACTATGTGAGGGCATTGGTTTTGAGATATTGATACTCTGTCTGATCTGAGCTCTTGTGTAAAAGAGTGGAGGCCACTCTTGGGTTGAGCACCGTGAAGTCTCGTGAAGTTTCTCAGGTTAACTTGATTACATGCTGGAATTGCGTGACAAGACTGGACATAAATATTCATCTGCAGTGAGGCGTCGGAATATATTTTGTTATGGCTGTGGAGCCAAAAATCTATAAAATCGAGGTGCCCTAAGTGTTCAAAAAACGCAGATGCTGGTCACGTTATGGCAGAGGGCGTGATTCCGCATTTAGATCCTGCCAGAAGTCCAGGTCCAAGCGGCACAACATTGTAGGTACATTTGACCGTGAGGATTTTAATGATTGGTTGCTGAAAGTCAAAGCTCTTCTATTCAACTGAGAAAACACATCCTTAACTTCCCAGCCAGAGCCTCTTACTCATTCTGTGTCCCTCCTTTGATAGAGAGAGTTTTTATGATAATAGACATCTTAGAGTGAAGATTTCTTCTGAAAGTATCTTATGTTATTGGATAGCGGTAGTAATGTGTATTTGTGAATTTAGGGTTGAATAATTGACCCTTTATTCAGATGTTGCGTGCTGATGAAAGCTTTGCAGAGTACTCTGGGGTTGAAAAACAAAATTCAGACTTCATATTTATATTTCACTATCCTTTCGTGAAATTCGGAACACATCAAAAAATTAACTGTGAACAATTGATTTTTTTTCCAAAATCTATCACATAATTGTCGAATTCACATATTGTTATAGATAGTGCGGGAAAAATATGCGACTCAAAGCGGCGTCTGCTCATCTTATCATGAATCATGAAAATGTGACATCTGTTCTGCAACTGTTTATTCTGCCAAATAAGACCTTCAGATCACTTCACAAAAATCAACTGAGTTGTATCAAGAAAAGGGAGATATGGAAAATGCAATAACGTCATGCGCTAGTAGCGTTATCCACCATTAATTTTATCCGGTGTTGGGATTTGAGGTAATAGTATGGAAGGCTCCAAATTGCATAAAAAGAAGGGATAAAAAATAATCGAATTGAAAGACTTTGAAATCTTCTTCACAACGGTATATAAAAACATGACTAGTTTTTGCCAAAAATCGACTTCTTACGTCAATTTAGCGTCCTTGAAAATTTTAGTTATTCTTTGAATTTGTAAAATGGACTGGACAAAAACGGTTTATAAATTGTAAAATAACCAAAGTATTCAAATTGTATTCATAACAAACGTTTCAGTAGACATCTTTTTCCGTTCTCAATTTCAATTGCTTCAAAAAAATAAAATTTCATGATTTCTTTTAAACTCATTAAAACTGAATACTTTCTTTCTTCCTTTTTAGATTAATATTTAAGTTTGAAGTATTGTTACATAATATCTATTCTTGAACAAGTATCGAATGAAATTCAGTCAAAGTGCATTGGAAAGGGTGTATCAGTATTATCATAGAATATCTATATTTTATGTAATAGTCAAATTATATGATCGAATTCGATGTTAGAACCATATTCTACAGCGGTCGTGGAGAAAGTTTCTTCAGAACTCCACAAAAACCACAAATCTTTAACAACCGTAAAACCATTACACCATTAAGTTCACTACATAATAACCAGATACCTGACAATAGGTCCTAGCTTACTGGAAACTCTCGAGATCTAACCCAATTTTTTTTGCATACCGTCTGGATTATATTGCACCCCTCCGAAGAATGGTGAAGTCAGCACGAAGATCCTGTGATATTTCTCCTCTGTTCAGCGGCGTATAACGAAATAGAACATTTAAATGCATGGAAAGATTTACAACTACCTCCGGTGGAACGTTCAGATAAATGAAAAGCAAAAAATTTGGAAAGTTTGCCTTTTTTGTATCTGCGGTTTTATTCTGGTTGGGAAAAGGGTGAGAGTGTCAACGTTCGATTTTGGTAGTGGTAGTTCTTTATTGGGAATGTGGAAGAGAAGTTGTTTAAGTGTGTATTGATCGTAGTTTTAGAATTATTTCAAGCGAATTGGATCAGTGAAAAATGTGTAGAAAATCATTGAACTCGCTTACTTATAACCGAAATTATTTTGATTGAGGTTGAAAGTCGAAGAATTGCATTATAGAAGAGACGAAATAGTAAGTTTTTATTTATGTTTGACTTTGAATGACTTGAAATGTATCATAATATAAATACAAATCGATTCTTAAAAATACTGTACATAGCTAATTTGCTAGACTTTTACAATCAACAAAAATTTAGAAATAGCCGATAGAGAAAAGTATATAATATTAAAGATAATAAATAACTCAATCAAGATATTTATTGACTGTTATTAATTCCATCTTTTATGGTTACTTTTTTTATATATTCGTCTGTATTTTTCCTTGTTTTCCATTCTTTTTAATGATCAACCACAGTGAAATCATCTCAATTAACTTACTTTTGAAATGTATATAGGATTATTAGTCATCACCCGAATTCCATCAGAGAATATTCCAATTTATGTATCCCAAATTGTCGCAAGAGCTTTCATATAATTTTTTTGTTTTAAATTATAACTCTAATTTCATGCACACATTCTCTTGGCCTGAGACGCAATGTCTGTGTCTTTTCAGAAAATTAGCTTTCAACAATGTTTTTAACAATGTAACAAAGAAAAAAACGATATATTAAAAAAAAATTCAACATTTTTCCAAATTTGGTATCATTCAATTTCATAAAAAAAATTGCATTTTCACCTGTAATATTCAAACGACAATATCAATTGAAATGGTCTCTTGTAGAAGGTTTTTCATAATAGTCATAATAGATTTATTCCATTTCTTGTGGGTTTTTCATTACTACAGTACAGATTGGTTAAATTGCATGAAAAACAAATATCACTTGAACTAAAGATCTTGTATTTCCTAGAATTTTTGTAGATAAAATCATTCTCCATCTTTTTTTCCTAAATTGCAGCATTTTAAGATATTTGAAAATGAAAGGAATTAAATCGATATAATTATCTGATGAAACATGAGTGGGTGAATCATTTCGTAGAGGGAAGAAGTTTTCAAACAAATCAGATTCAATCATGGATGCTGTGGAAGGTAATTTTCATTCAAACTAAATTGGACTTCAGAGGGGTATTGGCTCAATGTGAAAACTTAAAATGTTTCAACGCATTGTTGGAATTAACGCAGTGGTCAAAGATTCGCCCTGTATATATTAACTATAATGTTTTCATGACCACTAGTGCTTTATTAATGCTGGAAACCCTAATTAAATAAAAGGTTCGAATAATCAGAGAGAAATATTTTTTAATTCATAGTATAATTTTCATTGTAGTCATCCCACGTTCTGTAAAATTCTTCAACATGAAAAATATTTAAAATTTGATACTTGGAATAACAAAATATCGTTTTATAATATTTATGTGCTAGTAACAAATTTCTAAACTACATCTGAAATTTTGCTACATGGATTCTTGGATAGTTCAGAGAGGCAATATGGATAACTTATACAGTTTAATTTGAATAAATGCTACAGATTTACCGTTACTATATTATAGCGTTAATAAAACATTTAGGTCAAAAGACTTCAAAAAAGATTTGGACTATATAAAAAAAATCATTCGAAATCAGAAATCAGAGATGTGAATTTTCATATTTGTTTATCGAGAAATATGTATCTACGTTATCACCTTGTTTCCATAATTGGATGACTTTCTTTTAGATTGTGATTCCTTTGTTTTTTTGAAGGGGAAAAATGCATATCAACGTCTGCACAATTAATAAGATATTTAGGATACGTGTCGATGAAAATTTTTTTTTAGAAATTTCTCAATTATTCACACCCTCAAGGTAGGAGAATTCATGTATCAAGTTTTTAGAAAATATTTGAATTACTGTTTCAACATTGTCCTCTTCAAGTCGAAAGATTTACAATATTATTGCATACGATTTATCATTTTGTCTACTACTATTTTTCATATATTAAATTATCTTTTCTTTTGAACTTCGAGAACATTACAGGGTGATTATCAAGAAATTTTGTAATTCTTTGATGAACAAATATGAAAAATCAAAATGAGTAACGAATTGACCATTTGAGTTCAATCATCAGTTAAATAAAAATTTCGACCGTCTTCAAGAAACTTCATGCAACAATCGCTGCACAGTTTGTTATCTGAAACAAATCAAGAAACCATTGAATTTATAATTGGAAAATTAATTAAATTCCGAGTTTTGCCGATACCCATTTGGGTATTCGAATGACTGGTCACGGTCGCACCTGCAAAATAATCTACGGCTTACCATGTAACAATATCTGCAACATCAACCATATAGGTAGCCATATAAATCAGTCCTAACAGAATAAACCCTGGAAGAATGGAACTAATACCCTTACAATTCTACATAAAGCGGATGATAGTCGGAAAACGCCCAAAGCAACAAAATGCAACCATTTTATTTAAATTTAAGACCCCTCCGGACCCCCTTCGGTCCGTTTCACGTATATATGATGCATAAAACGACCGTTTGGATGCAATCGTTGTAAATTAGCATTAGCGTCCACTAACTCCATGCTATTTGTGTCAGAATAAGCCCACGATTCTGTTTCTTGCCAAGGCAGGCAGAGCTCAGGATAATAATATCACTATCATTACTACCAAGTCTCCGAGAAATGCAAAACTGGCCGAATGGGCAGGATTGGACTACTCGCCATGTCGTTTTGGTTATATTTTCAGATTAAGTTAATATTCGTCTTTTATTCTTTCGGTCTTGACCGATAGAAATTGTCCTGGATTGTTGCTTCTATCTATTATTTCTTCTGCCACACACATTTTTTTAATTTTATTTTTATAATTTTCTATTTACGTTTACTTGAACGTTGCTGACATATTTTTTCCATTCGTATTTCTTTATTTTCACATCTCCATCATTCCCATGATACTTAATTTATGATTTTTAAGTTTCCGTCGGAGTGAACCTCTCTTTGTTAACCATGGTAGGTCTGAATCGAGAATATAAAGGTGTTCTCTAGAGGAACACATTTTTCCTAAGCCAAGTCCCAAATGTAGGTGTTCAAATGAATTTTAACGAAAAAATTCAGAATGGGACGATTCTTGGTCTAGAAATTGAAATGTACGCTGTATATAAGTATTTATTGGAGTTTTGGATTTTTTTTCTGAGTACACGGATAGGTCCCCGACATACATGATAGGTCAATGTCTTGGTTATATTTTTTGTTTCATTTGATACATTTTTATCTTCATTATTTTTATGCAATGTAGTCAGTTACAATTTTTTTTCAGGTGACTCTTCTTTCTACGAATCTCAGTTTTTTATGAATCTCTCTATTATTAATTGAATACTTCTGTAAGTATATACAAGATACTGGTGTGGTGTCTATATGAAAAGCCAATCAATTAAAAGACATTTTCTAAATTTTTTCTATTATTTTTTTGGCACTCATTGGGTAGATATCAAATTTTACTCCTTTACTTTTATGCAGAAAACTCGAGAGTCCATCAAGAAAAATGAAACTGGGTAAATAAATGGAAAATAACTGAATGTTGTCCACTTGGGAGGCGTTTTGAAAATATATAATGCAGTAGCTGATTATAACAATATCATGTCCTAAGTTAATCGCTTTAATTGTTTTGTGTGACTTATATATTACAGAACGAACTGTAAATTATATTTAAAAGTTATTCCATTTCCTTTATTAGGAAAAACTTTCAGAATAATTCATAAGAAATCAACTAAGTTTGACACAAATCGTTGCACTTGACACAATTATATCAAAGTTTCAAAAAATGTTAGAGAAAATAAGGCTGAAGAAAATTACATCATGCTCCATTATTGCATCATCAGTTAACGCTACAAATTGAAACACATTAAGAATAAAGTGCAATTGGTAGTTCTACCAAGTATATCCATTATTACAATTTCAAATTTATGCAGACTCCAGATCAAGTAATGCACGAGAATGATTAGCAACAAATAGATAAAAATAAAGGTTAGCAATCGCTGCACACCCTAAAAAGTTTGAATTTAATTCGGTTAACATATTTTTTATGCGATTTTTTCGTCTGGGAGTGTTATTATTTGAATAAAGAAGATGTGTTGTCGTGGGACACCAGGTAAGAACGAATTTGCAAAAGAAATACCGTGCTCAATTTTATGTAGGATTTCTTGAATTTTCCTTTAAATGTTACTTATTAGTTTTTATTTGAGTACAGAAAAGTACTTAGGAAATAATGAATTAGTTGAATGAAAAAAATTGCGATTCAAGTTATCAATTAAAATAACAAAATATATCTCTTTATTTCTATTGGACAACATAACATTACATAGGAAAATAAATAATTACAAAAGAAGTTTATTATTATTATAAGTGGTTCTTATTAATCAGTCTCATTATTAAATTCTATTGCTGAATGTATTGGTTTGTTTTAACTAAAATATGATACATATGTTTGTGATTCTATTTTATGCAAACACCTCGAAAAAACAGCATCAATTGCAGTACCATATCTCGTTGTCGATTCTTTTGGATAGTTATTTATATGTAATTAAAATTTTTCTAAGAAAAATGCTTAGAAAATCTGATGTTTCATCGGCCAAATTGATATTGAAGTCTTCAGATAAAACCATCGGAAAGATGATGGAAGTTCCACCAAGTATTTCACAAAACCTCATCAGTATATTGCATCAGCGCGCTAGCTGAACAAATGTCTCCAATTCTCCTGTACGTCTAACATTCACATCGCCAGTATTTTTCAAGATTGAGTCCATATTTGGTGTTGCCATTTTGATATATTTTTTGATACCAACTCCACCTTTACGTTCGTATTTCTGTTATGTACCTGTCTCGTTTATTTTTAATTCTCTTCAGTTTTTGACTTTCCCTGATTGCATTTCGATGCTCTGCATTTGTTTTTGGTGGTTTTGCGGTCCCTAAAATGATTGAAAATAGATTTTTATTTGATTTAAAACTAAAAAAATATATTCAATATACTAGTTGAATATCTTCATTAGTTTAGAGGATATCTTTGCTTTATATCGTACCTTTCTTGTTTATTTTCATTTTTTTTAGCTTTTTCGCGTTCCCTTTACGCATTTTGACACTCCGCTTTGGTTTTTGGTGAAGGTAGAAGAGAAAGGTAGTATACACTACTCGCTGGTGTATACGACTGTCGCGCCTGCGCACGTCTCATTTAACGACTTTATTCCACGGAATTTTTCTTACGGCTTTACAATCACTTTTTTTTCAGTTCAGACGCGCAGCAAAATTGCCATCTCCACCAAACCTGCCGTAAGAAACTTCGTTTCAATATTTTCTAAAAACATTATTCTGAAGCTGCTCTGTCCGTCAACATTTTATTTTATAGCGGAATTGTGTCACTCTAATCTGATACACAAAAAAACACCACTCTGTAATTCTTGCTTGCTCAATCTGTTTGCCCTATACGGAATCGCGTGCAAGCCAAAATCGTGCTCTCTCTTTCTCTCACCAAATGGATGGATGAAAGCCTGATTCCCGGATTAGACGCGAACAAAAAGACGCTAGCTGGAGGGACGCTCCGTCGAGACGTTAGCGAGATAAAGATAAATGGGGCGAGCCAAACACGCCAACTGAGGCACGCCATCGAATTCCACGAAATCCGATGCTCTAAATATTTCTACGTAATAAGTCTTTCGTCTCTATTCATGCAATCTGAAGTTTTTGTAAGACATGCAGTTTCTGGCTATTATTAGTCGACAAAGACCTTTACGCTAAGTAGGCGAGGACAAACATGATACGATTGCGTCGAAAGCCTCCATGAGACGATGGCCGTGTTTCGTTTTATGACATAAAAAGTTGAATGAAAAACATGTCAGGAAAGGATCGGAGTGATTTGTTTGATGGGTTCGATACAGGTGTTTTTTGTCAGATGAGTTCATTTGGGAAAGGAGGATTATAGATGTTGACAAACATTTCTTAATTGAATATTTCTGGTGTGGGAAATATTTTTATATAAACTCGTATTTTGGTCGTCAAAATTTGTTTCACTTTACCGAATATTATGCATTTTTCATGATTTTTTGTTGCACCCTGTGACATCCCCATCAACCCTTTAATTAGTATGCATAGGGAAACCTGGTCATGTGGTTTTTTCATGGCAAAGTCTTTTCATTTTTTAGAAAGGCTTGCAGAAAATTTCAACATAATTTGTTTTTGTTGAACATTCATATTTTTCACGTGAGGGTTGAAAATTGTTCCATGACCCACTTTCCCTACTCAAAAAATTCAGAGGGTTAATAGGGGTGGCAGAAGGTGCAACAAAATTCTTCAAAAATCCATACAAAATTGAAAAACTGTAATTGATTCCTCGCATATCCCATGGTGAAACAATTCGATATTAATTAACAAAAATTGAATAAAAACACCTGACTGTACGTTTCACAAATTTTATTAAAAGAATCGTTGACATCATGTTTCGGGTTTCACCAAAAAAAAAAAAATGAACACCTTGAATTTGATATATACGGAAAACCCACCTTCTCTGATATTTTAATACCAAATAGTAGTTCATATCCTTATAAAATCAAAATGTCAGCATTTCACGCACTCACTCATAGATTAGTCTCAATTCCATTGTCAAAAATTAACTATGACAAAGAAGTTCGCACACTGAGATTTTTAACTGGGAATAATGGCTACTCTCCGGATATAATAGATCAACTCCTTTTCAGAAAGCGGCAGAAGAAATTGTTACATTTAATTTATCCACCAAATAATGAAACTGAAACCAAAAAATACGCATAATATATCGACTACATCCCATCTCTGAGTGATAAAATTTGCAAAAGACTCAGACATTAAAATATTAACATTAGTTGTACCAATAAGAAAAATCTAAGATCAATGTTCTTTAATGGTAAGGATCGAGCGAACAACACACAATTAAGCGGTGTATATAAGCTTCACTGCAATGAATGCCCAGCATTTTACATAGGTCAAACTGGTCGTTCACTGGCAAAAAGAATTGATGAACACAAAAAATCAATCCTCCAAAACAAACCCACTACTGGTTTCTCTAGTCACTGTATCACCTCAAACCATTTTATTGATTTTGAAAAAACCAAAATATTGCACAAATGCCATAAAGGTAAACGCATGGACCTTTTAGAATACTTAGCAATAACATCAGTTTTTAAATAAAATCTTCCCATTGTAAATGATCAATTAGATTTCCGTCTATCACCAATTTTAACATGTGTTACTTGATATGTTATATAGATGTGTACTGTATTAACCGATATTGTTTTATATTCAGTTTTGAAAATAGGATGAAACCCGAAACATGCATGTCAACGATGCTTTGAATAAAATTTGTTAAAGTCAAGTGATTTTATTCAATTTTTGTTAATTAAAAATTGAAAAAAGTGAAATAAAAAGTGACCTATTTCAGGATTGTGTTTCCAAATATTGTTCTTCTGAGAACATTAATTTGTTCCATATTTCTGGCGTAACTAATATTCATTTCAATACTTTTACAATGTTTTGTGTTTTACATAAAATGAAACTTATGACTACTTAGCTCTGCAACTGATATATTCACAAGGACATAACTTCTTCAGTGTTTTTTGGTTTTTTGTTAATTGATAGAATCCTTTCTGTCAACGTTGTTCAGGCATTTTTCCAGTATCAATCGATCGGAGATACTAAGGAAACCAAATTTCAGATGGACATAACTGCTTAGTCATTCGATGGATTTTTCCCAATGATGAACACACCCGAGATAATGGAACAACAAACATATTCTGATAATATGAAAACTCTAGCTCCTCTCTTTCAGAAAATATAAAGTATTTGTCGGACGGACATACCCAAGTTTGGCCCCGGATTCTTCGTTAGATTGATGATTTTTGGCTCAATATTAGAAAATAACAAAAGTTTCAGCGAAACTATACAACGCTGTTTCATCAAACGCGCATAAATGATGAATCAAATTGATGAATAATGATAAAATTACGTTTATTTCAATAAAACAACACAAATTTACACTCATTTTATAACAATTACGGTTATTGTGAAGTTTTATCAATCATATCATCAAATATACATCAATTCAGTGGATCAGAATGAGGATTCACGAATAAAAGATAAAGAAAAAAAAATTATACAACATTATTAACAATTGGGGATGAAAGTTGGATTCGTTTATTCCTAATACCAATCTTATATCCAAAAAAACTTAATACTTCACACAAATGGCAGAAATTTATTGGTTTATGTTATTACATTAGTAGGCTTCAGTGTGTATTATGCTGAAATATAGATTTATTTTCGGAACTATACAGGGTGAGTCTTTGACCACTGCGTTAATCTTAACCCCTGTGGTTCTTGAGATCAAACGAAACACTTTTGTCCCATTCCGTTTTCCCACATTCAGCTGCGTTAAAAAGTTATAAGCATTTTAAGTTTTCACATTGGGCATGTACCCTTCTGTAGTCCAGATAAGTTTGAATGAGAATTAATTACCTTCCACAGCATCCACTATTGAATCTGAATTGTTTAAAAACATTTTCCCTCTAAGAAATGATTCACTCACTCATGTTTCATCACATGATTATATCGATTTAAATCCTTTCAACTTCAAATATCTCAAAAGTGGTGTAATTTAGGAAAAAAGATGATGAATGATTTAACCTGCAAAAAAGATTAATGATTCTAGGAAGTACAAGATACGCACCCTTAGTTCAAGTGATATTTGTTTTTCATGCAATTTAACCAATCTGTACAGTAGTAGTGAGAAACCCACAAGAAATGAAATAAATGTATTGATGCCAAAATATGCATGACTGTTAACAAAAACCTTCTACAAGAGATTATTCAAATTGATATTGTCGTTCGAATATTACAGGTGAAAATGCAATTTTTTTATGAAATTTCGACACCCTATATCTTTTGAACGGAGCCAAATTTGAAAAAATGTTATAGGAAGAAAATGTGTCTTTTGACGTCAAAAATCTATGGTTGGAATTGACGCAGTGGTAAAAGATTCACCCTGTATACATCATTTTTGTTTTCATTCTGCAAACCAACCAGTAGGTACGACCGTTAGAGATGGGCAAAAAAAGATTTCATATTTTTATCGGCTCAAATATCCATAAGATGTTTTTTATTCGGTTTCATCAGAAATCACCATCAGAAATTCAATTTTCACAATACCTCAAAAAATGTCCAACTGAGCCAATATCAACTTGAAAAGCTTTCAAATATATGATTTATAAGGGCATTATTTATTTATGTATTGCTACATTGAAATGAAACGTACCGAAAGCGAATAAATTACATTTCTTTAATCGTTGATCCTGATTACCAAAAGTCGTCGTATATTTACAGAAAAAAGCGTTGAATGAACCAAAATGATTTCAAGTTTTCAACCTCCCCAATAATATCATGAAATTTCTATAACAGATCCCAGTCCTCGGATTGAAGGAACACCAAACAGCTGGCCAGAAAAAGGCACCACGCTGTGAGGAACATTGTTGCAGTTAAACCGCCTATCTTCGGTTCAGTATGGCCACCACTATCGTACATCCGACGCCATTACGACCAGACCCAATTCCTTTTATTTTAGAGTAGTAATTACAGTGATATCGAACAAGAATGCTGTGATATTCATCTGATATACCTATGGTGAGTACACATATATGTTTGTTTTGGTTGATCCGGAATTATTTCAAAGTGAATCATAGATAAAAATGTGTAAACAACCTAATTTTAGGTTAGTGTTCTTTGGAAGCATTCATGTAGATGCCGGTTTTGTTTACTTACATTTCTTCACCTATGATTCAAGTCGAGGAGAACATAGACCAATATTAATTCAGTTCAAACGAAAAATCAATCAGATTTGCATTACGAACTCAATTATTTTTTCATTGCTTTGATCGATATCAATACTAATTGGTTGGCCAAAACAAAGCATTACTCAACCACATTCTCCTTGGAATAAATCCTTTGATCGATCTACAACCTCTAATTGCTCAATTATCTCACATTAAGATTCTACAGTAATTATTCGCAATTTGTTCCTGTCATAGTTTATTAATTAATCATTCATATAGCCCAGAAATTTATGAGCCATTTGTTCATTATTGAGTGAAAAGGAAGGCATTGTAGTCACAGTAAATCTTCAGGTGTGATGCAGATTTTCTATTGTATGTAAAATCAAATGAATATTAAAAAAAAATCGGACAGAGAACTTATTGAGACGCTAAGAAAAAATAGGATTTATAAACCGTTTAGATTTTGATGAAACAAAACCGAATAGAAATCATGGTATTTTTCTCAACATTTTCAAAGGAATAAATTGAAAATAGTAATAATTATTTTAATAATTGATTTTGGTCATAAATTTTTTTTATGGATTTCACCAGAATCCTCATTATTATAGGAATAAATCACTTAATAGCGGTTATTTAATGAATTAATTCATAATGATGAAACAATAATTGTGAAATTAAGACGCGATATCAGAAACCCATTGAAATAACAATGAGAAAAAAATGCACTAATTCATATTGCAGTGTATTCATGATAATAATAAAATGGAGAAAGTGAGAAGGCGCTTAGATATATCGGAAAAAAAATGGAATTGTGAGGAAGTTTCTGAAAAAATTTTATTATACATCAAGAATTTTTGGAATATCTCTTTTAATGTACGAAAGCTTTTCTCAACATACAGAAAGAAATCAAAAATATTTCACCAAAACAACTGCATAATCTGCATATATGCGATCTACAATTCCAAGAATTAATTTCTGATATTTATCTATTAAGATTTATTTTTGTACAGGACGAACCGTTTTAAAAAGCTTTATTCCTACATCTTCTAAATAATGAGCGACAAAAACATTAATATCAACATTATGATCCCACTTTTCGAGAAACAAATATTACTGAAAACCGCTATGATGATTTATTTCTGAGTTACAATATTCAGGGTGTCCGGGAAAATGTGGGAGATCTCTCGGTTTCCGATAGAACATTAAAAATCAGATGATAAAGTTCTAAATTCTAAAAGATCCTAAATCCTAAAAGACGCCACTGGTAATCAGTTTTTCTTGAATAACCTCTAAACTACTAAATATAATTTAATCAAAAATTTAATACGATAAGCAGTAGTAAGGGCCTCTCGAAATACTGCCCTTAAAACATAATTGGCTTGTTTAGTTTATCAGAGGCGGACTAGGTTGTACATTTTAATGCTTACATTTTCAACATCCTGTATGAAAGGTGTAAAAAAAATGTATTTCAATACTTTGAACATTAAGCTGAAGAAAAAGTACCCTCGATTATTATCGATATAATTAACCACTTTCGAAAAAAAAAATTTAAGAATTAATATTCTTATGGATGAGAAACCGTGATTCCCAATTTTTTTTCTGCAGCAAAGTGTAATGCGAAGAAACAAAATCGTTTTCGTTAATGTTATTTGATCCCGAAAAATTACTAGAACTAGAAGATGCAATTTTGTCCCAGAAAGTCATCTTAACAAAAATTTTTTTCATAAAATAAAGCCATGTTTTTCTACCCGTGCCTAAAAAATAATGTACACGAAAATTCAACAATAACTCCCAGAATTAGTGAATTTCAAATTAGAAAATTTGTATTGATCCTGAGCTTGCAACGATTGAACCTAAATACGCTCAATAGAAATAATCAATTGAAAACTTCATAAGCTGGTTCAACATGTGCTCCGTGAACTGTGATAGACTCGCGGGCTCAACATATAGAGGACTGCTGTACTCGCCACAACAACCCAGCATTGTTTCTCATCGCATCACAATGAAATATGATTCTCTATGAAAGTTCCTCCCTAGTATCAACCGAGAGTAAAAGACCAAGGCTTTGAGATGACCCCAATGGTGAACAACCATCCATTGACGTTAGGTAGGGATACCGAGGAGGCCATGCAATGGGACCTTCCATGCCTATCCAACGGTTTCGATGGACGTTATTCAGGTGGTCCCGTACAACAACGCTGAAGTCAGGTGGGACTTCATCATGCAAAAAATATATGCTTTGGCGGGTTTCAAGTGGCAAATGCTCTATTTCATCCACAAGAACGTTCTGAAGGAACTGTAAATAAGATTCATCATTCAATCTTGGCGGCAATACGCAATGGTCCAATAAAAAAATTGCTGATTATTCATGTCCAAACATCAATTGATCGGAACTGTTGGGTAATAAAGAACACTAGTGGCATAAGGGTTTTCAGCAGCCCATACCTACATGCCAGTTATGTAAATTTAAAATACCATTTTTGGTAAACCCTGCTTCATCGGTAAAAAGAATAATGTTAATGAAGTTTGAAGTTATTGAAGGAGTATCAGCTAAAATCCAAAATATTTTCCTCCAATTGCACTTGATTAAAACTTCTTTTCAATAAGAATACTAAATTTTATTCAACCCATTGTCCACGATTTAAAAACCCACCGAGTTAATAATATGTCGTCAACTGTGTAACAGCAATTACCGTAAAGGAATTTATTGATTAATAACTTCAATCGAAAATGCAGATTAAAATTTTAAAAAGTAGGAATATACATAAATGATGAAAATACACCTATTTCAAAACATAAAGAGTTGTGTATTATTATTATTTGTTAATTTTTCATTTTAATAATAATAATAGTTATTATTAGCTTTTTTTTGTTGAAACTGTGTTATTTCTTGATTTTAAAATATGTGTATTTTCAATTTCAACCAGAATGTTTGTTGTTTTTTCCGCAATTAAACAAAATTATTAGATAGATAAATGTTTTAATTTTAAAAAATATATGGTTGACGTCAGACGTGATACTAAATTCAAGTTAGAAGTTTAGATTTCCATTAAACCAACTCTTCCATTCACATTAATAATAATAACCAATTCAGAATATAAATACAGGTGTATGTGTGCTATAATTGAAAATAGGAAAATATTCAAGTTTCTGGTACAAAGCGCGACGAAATAAGATAACTGTTATGGCTAGGTAATAAGACTTTTTCTTGTATTTAGTCGGAGCATAAAATGCAAATGACAGTCGATTTGGTCTTCAGTTTATGATGTTCCCGTTTCTGGACAAGACTTCAATTACCCATTTTATATGTATACGCTTATTTTCGACTTATTTATCGTTCTTTAAGTTTAATACAACTTGCATCTATATTATGTTGCAACATAATTATGATTCTTGTATCGCATGCGAACGTACTGCAAGGACAGCATTAAACTGCAAATTACGCCTGCCGTGATCTCGATCTTGAGCCATGAAAAACGGAAAATAGAATAAACCAAGACGAATTTATTTTAATTCCATGCAATATGCAAATTCCTGCGATAACAAGAGAGTTCGCGAATTATCTCTACAATTGGCACTCAGATTTGGGGGAGCGTTGAACTCTAAACGGAGGCTGTCGGAGGTTATTTATAAAATATTTCGTTTATTTTTTTCAGTTAATGCTTCGGAGGCAATGACTTCAACTGGACTAATGGACATCTTCCATTAAACGGAGCCAGAATTAAAAAGGTTGTTACCAACGCTTCAAGTATGAAAGTCAAAAGCTATAATAACAATATTTATTCATGAAACTGGAAGGGATTACATAAAAAATTGAAATTGAAGTAAGTATCATGCCCTATTTTACGCTAATTCATTTTATGAGAAAGTCTCTTTATGTTTTATATTTCATTACCCATTAAAGATATAGATTATTGAATAAATTGAAATAATGAAATTGGGGAAGCGAATCGGAATAAAAATTTGTACACTTCAGAGCGAGCCAATGCGAAAAAATTTTGACAAAACTTGATACGGAAGATAATTTATCTGAACAACCCAAAGATTCAATATATATACAATACTTACGTGAAATAAGTTTTGAAAAAAAAATATATGATTATCCTTAAAGTAATTTATAATTCCAAAAAAGTTCTACAGAAATGAAAATAATAAAAGATTTCTTGAGAGCTAGAAGATCACAAATTTGTGAGAGTATTTATCTGCGATTACAACTGATACATATTTTCATTTCAAAAATTTTTTACACATCTTCCCTTCCATTTAAATTCATATTTTGTGAATAAATTAAACGAAGATTCAAAATGCATAATTTCTTTTCGTTTCAATATGTAGAGTGATAATTCAATAAAGTAATGAAAAGAAAAGTAACAATATATAAATTCCAGCAAAAAATCCACTGTGTCTACCAGTTTTTTCATGCAATTACTATATTCTGAATTGATTTTTTTCTTCAATAATTTCGGTGAGTTGGAATACTCAGTATGTAATAAATATTCATCTCACTGAAAGTAAATTTTTGTGTGAACCCGATAATCATCTTCAGAACTGTAAGCATATGTAGGTGCGTGAAGAGCTTTTTTTATATTTTGTATAATTCTTCAACTGATGAATTGATTCTTTTTTGCAGAAAGACAAAAATTAAGTTTATCAAATCATATTCCTTGCAGTTTCTATGCATTCGTATTAGAACAGCGTGCTACCGCTTTGCCCAAATATATGTAGACTTGCTGATAACCAAACAGGATCAAACTTGAGTATGTCCCTCCGGCCGTATACTCTCTATCTTCCGAAAAAAATAACTAGTATTTTCATAATTTCAGAATAGGTAAACTGTCCAAATATCTCGGCCAAATTTGATATTGGGCCAAATCCGTCCAATGGTTCAGGAGTTATGAGCATCTGAAATTTTGTTTTCTCTATAACTTCTAGAATAACCATCGTATAAAGTTGTAACTTGGAAGATATCGGAGTTGAAAAAAAATGGGCTCGTTTAATGTTTCACAAGGTATGGGAATTATTCAAACAAAAATTTGTATATGTATGGACGGTGTTGATATCTTATATATTCTCAAATTTCTTTCCACCTGAAGAAATAACTATTTTTACATTTACTTAAGAGAAAAGCGATATGTCAAAAAAACCGTCAGAAATTTCAATTCTAGATGCTTTCATAAATACGAATTCGATTGACATCGGTCGGACTTATACATGATATTCAGTTGGGAGAAAATTAATCGAAATGGTTCATTATGGTAAAATAATGCACGTTGTCAAAATTTAGGAATGTACTGACATATAATTTTTAGAAGGGAATTTGAGCCTCGAACATAACTTGAGGAAAAATATGAGATCCTAACCTCGCGGCAAAGACTTCCTGATTTTTTCAAGTTCATACGAAGTGATATAATATTACGAAGATAATGGTACGATTGGATATCATCATTCCATTGCTGGTTATCTACAATGCTCCATAATAATCTATCAAATATCATAACGAACACTTACGATAAATAAATTAATGTTAAAGAAAAAAATTTAATTAAATGAAAAACTTATTTTCCAAAACAAATAATCTCTCTGATTTTTTTCAACGCCTGCATAATCATTAGTTGTTTTATTGATGAAACGAACATACAGGAATAATTTTGAAATTATTACACCGTAGAGTATATTTAATTAATTTTCTTTGCAATTTTCAGGTATACCTTCAAGGTTAAACTATTCTATGAATAAAACAACAAATACTTGAATCACTCGAGGAACAGTAATAGACATCAATGTAGAAATCTGAATCTCAGAATCTGAAAAGAGCGGATCCACTTAATTGGAGCCGGATTTAATTATTTTTTCTCATCAGAATTCAAGTCAATCCACAGGGACAAATCAAGTTTCTTCGGAAGCTATTTTAGCCGACGGTACGGGATAAATGAAGGGATTTTAGGAATTCAGGGCCACTTGTAGCTTCTCCACACACCTGGCTCCACCATGAAACATTAAAGTTACGACTTTATGATCGATTTAGCTGTAAAACTAGCGGAGGTGTTTATATTCTTAACAAATAACGGCTACTTCATAAAATGTCTGCTTTTCCTGCACCGACGCATTTTTACTACGTGAATTATAGATGTCGCTTTTTGTTCCCTCTTTTCCTTGTAATATCGATTGAAATTATGAATGGAAAGTTCCCACGAATCGATATGAGCTATGTGTTCTTTCGATTTTTTTTTAATTGAGGTTTTCTAATCGGAAGTACAACATTTATATCATTTTATACAGCGCTCGTCAAAATTATGTAAACAATTATCTCAGATGAAAAATATTTGGCGACAAAATCTTGAAATAAGTCAATTTTCATCAACTCTCTGAATTTTTTGAGTAGGGAAAGTGGCTCATGTGGTACCTTTTAGTCTAGGTTTTATATCTTCATTACAAGCGTGCAGAAATTTTCAAGAAAACATTATTTTTGAAATTAGTTA
Source organism: Micraspis discolor (assembly GCA_030674115.1). Classification (NCBI taxonomy): domain Eukaryota; kingdom Metazoa; phylum Arthropoda; class Insecta; order Coleoptera; family Coccinellidae; genus Micraspis; species Micraspis discolor. The sequence continues at coordinate 269,190 of JARTUT010001317.1, read as the reverse complement.
GTTCAAAGAGATGTTCGGTATGTGCAGTCATGGGTCATTTAATTTGAGACGATGGCACCTCATGAAACTTAACATCGAATGAAAGTCAATCATTTCAGTTTTGTTTATACACAAATTTCAACCCCCTCACGTGAAAAATCAGAATTTGTAAAAAACAATTGGTTTTTTTTTTTTTTATTTTGCTTCACTTTCTCTGTTCATAAAATTTGAAGGGTTGATGAAGATGGCACAGGGTGCAACAAAAATGCTTAAAAATTCGTAAAAGTGAAACAAAAATTGACCTGTTCTAGGATTACTTTGCTAAATATTTTGATTTTACAAAAATGATGAATTTTTCCACAATTTTGACGTCACTGTATCATTTCTTGTGATATAATAAATATAAAATATGAGAACTATGTTTCGAGAATTAATATTTCTGATTATTTTAGGTTCAGGGAATAAATGGAAATGGAAGAATTATCAATGCTAAAGATTATGTTAAAAAATATGAACATTATTCATGGTTTTGGATCATTTACGAAAAATTGGTGAGTATAAGCTTTCAATATTATTAGAGAAAACGTACAATCGAGAAAATATATGAACTACAAGTTTTTATTGATCTCAGACTATGCTAAAATATTTCTATTGAAATAGATTTAATGAATTTACAAACACAAATGAAATATTCATCGAACCTTCTCAAAAATTACAAGGATATGGAGAGCGAAGCAAATCAAAAGTATCAAGATATTTCGTAATTTTTATTTTTATTTCTGTGTTATATTCATTTCAACAGTAACAAAGTTCGCAAAATAATCCCTACACTGGATTTCACGTTTGAACAAAAAAGTAAATAATACAATTTAATGATTCAAGTGATGTTTAATGTGACATTTAGAGAGGAATATTGTACTTATTCAATTCATAAGTTGGTATTTCCAGGAGGGTAAAATTGACTACAATATTAATTTTAACCTGTAGTCAAAACAATTTATTTGGCAAGCATGCTCTTACTGAAACAGAATGCTACCGTTTTTCATTCATTTCCATTTTTCAACGCTTTTGTTCTTCACAGTGCTAAAAATTTATTTTAATTTGTATACTGAGATTTTATATTGTAGTGTTCAATAAATTTTTCTACCTTGGTCATACGTACCGTCTCTATCCATAATTGATAGTAAAAAAATTCAAAATAAAAAATTTGAGATTAATAAAATACAGCTGTCCTCAGTTTTTCGTGAAACTAATTTTTCATATAAGTGAAATGAACGTGGATATTGTACCATCTCCATTTCTACCCAGAATACAAGAAAACACGAGGTGTCGAAATGATAAGCAATAGCGTTGACTTTGAGTTTCCCTGTTCGTTAATACCGACGATTATAAGCCTCCATTAGCCTATAATGGGCACTCACATCTAGTCCGCCTCAAATTCGAGCCCAGCGTCCACAATTAAGCCCCCTTAATTGACCAAATAAAGAGAAACTCCGTATCATCCACCCGATATTCCTACAATTATCACAAACATGCCTACCAACTGCCTCACATCGTTCCTCTCAGAACGCTTAATTTTCCAGCGGTTGGCAACATCGAGGTCGAATCGTAGACGGACATTTTGTAACCACTATAATCAGCCCCGTCCGCTGGCAGGCTCACAAATAAGTGCCATAGAATGCGCTCACCTACCCAAATTAATTTGCAATAAATTCGCAGTAAAGGCCAATATGGCCGAACGAACGGCAGTCAGATAATTAGGATAGAGATTGGGGGGCCAAGGGGAATGTCGACATGGGTGGCCGCATACATTATTGCTAATGTAGGGGCGATGTTCCCGAAGAAATGAAGATTGCAAGATGCAAATTAAAGAATATTATCGGCCTTATGCAGGTGACCATTTGGAAACGAAACAGCGCATTTCAGGCGAAATGCCGCATTCATTGAAAACGCCAAGACAGGTCAATTTTTGTTTGGATTATTACATGTTTCGATGAATTGACTAATATTCAAAAAAGATTTTCTTAGTGAAAAGGCCTGTGAAGATAACAGTGACGGCTCGTGCCCTTTAGGAGTGGGTCGGCCAGACCAAGCATATATATATGTATATATAATTTAGAAGCAATTTTCTTGGGATTAGAGCACTAGATTGATATTAGGATTTCATCTTTCTTTTATTAATACTTTACTACATATGTTTCGGCGTACATTGAGCCTTTTTCAAGTTTACATGTTACAAATACAGTAACAATCATATCTAAAATGTATAACTGTCCAATAATTCATCTTAAAACTCAGTAAAATTAAAATCATATTCATCATGTTGTGAACGCTGTCAATTAGAATTATTCTAAAAATGGAAAACCTGTTATCTACTAAAAAACTAATCAAATCACCGCAATTTGATACTACCTCATTTACACTTGCCATCTGGATCACTCACATTCAACTTGTAACCGAAAACGAACGAAAACTCGTACAACCCTAAGCCCTACACACTTACATCTTACTCCAAACTACTGACCTAGTGAACTGAACTCTGATAATCAAAGTGTACACACGCAATGCAATTCTCATACACCCCTTCCCCAAGGGTATTTTGGCCGACCTAGTTTTTGAAAAATAATTTGCTGTTTTGCTATTTACAGTTACTAAGAATAAATTTTTATGGTCAGAAAATCACAAAATTTATTCCATACAGTACGAATACACTTTTTTCTGAAATTGAAATAATATTCAAGTACTTATGATAATAGTCATTTGAGATTTGAGGGTGAAAATTTCAATTATTAACAGGATACGTGACAAAATTTTAAATACATAATGATTTCTCTTTCTATCTCAAATTTAGGATAAACATATGAAGATGTCGGATATTAAATTACAATTTTTAATTTGATATTTGCAATAAACATCGATAATAATGAACAATTTCACCCGCCTGCCGTTTCACATAGGGACCGCCAAGGGTTCTCGGCCAACCTCGCAAGTGTCACAGTCGAGGTATTGTAGAGTTCCATAATAGGAACTTCGAGCGACGCATGTGTTAGATGAAATCATAAACTGAAAGCTGTGGCTCGGCTGGCTGAGCTGCGGTATTACGTATAAGGACAGATGCGGGAACTTGGAATAAAAATTATTTGAGGTGTTGACCGAAATAATGTGTACTTCGATGTGTTGAGTGGAAATATGAGATATATAGAGGGCAGAGGAAAAGATACTAAGGGAATTTCTCGAGATTTAAATATTGCTATTAATTTTTCAAATAAGTTTCGATTAAAAAAATATTTATTTTCACCTTCTCTTTTTCGGTTGCGTTTGGGTCGGCCCGGCCGACCTGCCTACCCCGACGAGCCGTCACTGGAAGATAATATGAAGGCCTTGCTAGAAAAGTACCACATGACCCAAAGTCACTATTAAAAAAAGTTCGAGGACTGGCAGGGATGGTACAACGTGCAAAAAAATCATTCAGAAATGCATAAACATTTGGTCAATGTGAAACGAAAATTGACCTGTTTGAGGATTTTGTTATTAAATAATTCTCTTCTGAGGAAATGAATTTGTTTTATTACTTTGACGGGCACTGTAAATGCAGGATTTTTCGTGAAGATCTGACAGATATCTTATAAGCTAACGACTATGTAAAAAAATGGGATTTGAAGAAAATTTCAACCTGAAGATGGTCACTTATTAGGCGACAACCATTTTTAATTTTTTTTCAACGATTTCGAATTTACAAAATGTGATACCACCATCCAATAACTCGAAAACTCAACTTTCGACATATTGCGAAAATTAATATCAAATGATGCCATAATACAATGGGTTTTCCGTTCGAAATAAGAAAAAAGTCAGTTTCCGGTATAACAGAAAGCTGTAGTAGTCTAAAAATATTTTAAGTATAAAGATAGTGATTTCAAACCCAAACTTACAATCTTTGAGTTAAAAATTCCGATAAGTTTTCCATAAATGGGCCAGAAATTTTTATTAAAAGGAAGATTTCAAATTTAAAAAATTAGAACTATTTGCATGAACTCTCAACGAAGAGTGAAAACACATATTTATTTCAATTACTTTCAGATGGAGAAACTTCAGAATACAAACCACCAACATCACTTCGAAATAAATGAAAAAATCTCAGAGAATACAGAAAACAAGTAGACGAAATCAAGTGAACACTTTCCATCGTCTGCAATCTCTGTCAACTAATTTTCTCCAATAGTTCCCAGAAGATTTCTAAGTTGGTGTGTTGAAATATCTTAGTCTTCCCCATCCGACGCCATCATCAAAGTTTTAATCAACCATCTCATTAGAACATCCATTCAAGACATGTGGAATTCCTAATTAAGCTGAAACAGTATCACATACAAGTCGCCAAGATATGGAGAAGAAACCAGAAGACTAATTTTAGTTCCCAATGAAGAGTATCCCCAGCTTCATTTCCTTCATGTTGGAAACTTCCTACCTCGCACTCGAGTTGGAATTATAATACCAAGTTCCTAATTGGTGTGACTTCGGGGTCTAATCAAGGATCGTAAAAGTCTGGGAAGATTTTTATAACTTTTCGATTGAAACTCGGGCAGATTGAAGTGAAGAAGATTGGTCCAGTGTCTGAAGGATGAATACTCATTTGATTGGAAGGGGGAACTCAGTAATATCGTTCTAAATGTGAAATTTTTACGATCTTTCGATTGACGTGAAGGTATATTGAATTGTGTTAAATTTACTACAATGTGCAAAATGTTATAGGTGTAGATAGAAGCTACGAATATACTTTAAGTCAGGATAGCCTAATTTGTTGGAATAATTGTTACACTTTGCAAGAATTCATTTAGTTAATAAACTGAATTTCGCCAATCAACATTTGCTCACGTTCTCTGAGATTCGATGCACTGGGTACACAACTTATAACCTAAGATGATCAATTCAAACAGGACATTTTCTTATTGCATCCATCTTGGCAATTTGGTCTTGTAAAACTGAGATACATTACATTCTAACTTGGAAGTTTTAATTTTTTGTTGGGTAGTACTTCACCAATTGAAATCCTCTCTGAAACTTTTCTTGAATAAACAGCGAGGATATTACCAGAATGCAACACAATTTGTAATGAAATATTAAATATAAAATCTTTTATTTATACATTACTTCCTAAAATTTTCGCTATATCGTTGTTGAATGAATTTTAAAATTAAATACAGACATTTTTTTTTCGGGATAGGAATTATTCTATAATAAATGAAAATTACCCTATCATGTTTCACAAGTCTCATCAAAATGAAAGACCAACATACCTAAATATCATGATAGTAGGTACATATAACCAATATATTTCATCTGTAATTGGCTCAAGAACATCACACTTATGTAGTGGCCTAATCGATGAGTATAAAATGACGTTAATAGGAAAAAAAAATTTTGTTTTTCTTATTTATTCTCATCGATAAAGATTTAATCTGGTAATTTTATGCACAGGAAAGGTTTTGTAATTTTCAAATCTATGACAATAAAAATAAAGGAAAGTCAATAATTTGGTTATAACAAATTGTTGATATAATAAACAATGATATTATTAATGAAAACAATTTTTTTCAGTTATAGCATGTCCCATAAATGTCCTTTTGAAATCATTAACCAGACTATATGGGAATAGGTACAAACTTAATAGGTAGGTATATTCGAATAATTTTCTACGACAGTTTTATGATTTAGCCCAGATCAGCACGTGAACAGTATAGCAAAAGTAACGGATTGCAAATTGAAATTCGACATTTATTTCCAAAAACTTTGCAACATCAGTTTTCATATTGAATGGATAAATATTTATTGCTCACTAATTCAATCGTAAAAATTAATTTCTATTACAAATATTTTATACACTACCATGGAGCAAATGCCAATTTTTGTAATATATTGAAGTGAATAAGTGAATAATAAGTGCATAGCTTTTCGTGAAATACAAAAATATTATCACCTAAATAACAAATCTTGAATTTTTTATTCAATTATTTTTTTAACGTTGTTTAACCTCATAATCCTATAATTTTAATTATTATATTATTATTATATATTTTAATTTACTGTTTCAACCCATCACATTTTTTTCTAATTTTAAATGTTGTTTATATTTATTCATGATTAACCTCTATGGGTTTCATAATTAATGGAATTCTTCTTCATTGACCTAATTTTTGATTCAAAATAAATGATAAAAATGTGGTGTGGATAATGGATTTCATTTAGAAAACATTTCGATATTAATTTCTCCCAGAATTCTCAATTTTGATAAATTTTCAATTTGTTCAAAATAATTCGAACTCGAAATTTTATATATTAATATTTATATATTATATTTTTGAATCTCATAATATTCAATTTGAAGTCCAATTATGATAATAACTATTCAAATTTGAATCAATTCTCCACTAAAATACTGTAGACTTGATTTAATTGAGGGGTTAAGAACATAATTAACATTTGGAATCATATTCTTCAAATTCGAATTGATTTCACATTTTCGAAGTGAATGATTATTTTCATTACACTGATTAATTTTAGATTATTTATTTTTGTATGATATAAATTGCTCTCCTTCATCCTCATAATTAAAATCATTCTGAACGACAACAGCTCATTTTCAGGATGAGTCAGCTCTCGAAAAATTATTCAATTCAGGGTAAAACATGAACAGAGTATTCAAAAATTCAAAATGAAGAATATAATATTGTATGTTACTCCCTATGTAGCATCCAATTTAGTCGTATTTCTTTCATAGTGCATTGCAATTTGTAATTTAAATTCATTATTCATGCACATCCGCAATGCGATACGACTGGGAACTAATTAAATTTACGTTGTTTCAATGCCAGACTTGTCTCATGGCGACCGGCTTTACAGAATGGCGGAGTTGCCAGCTTGAAGATGAAACCAAATTTCGCATGATGCCAAATAAGCAATGGTGAAAATGCAATTGGCTTTATATACCTAGTCTGATACCGAGTACATTTGATAAATTAACCATTTTTCAAATTATAAAGATAAAATTAATAAATTGATGAGTTATAAAGAATGGAATCGACCTAAGTAGGAATTCCTAGTAGGGGAAACCTGAAAAAATGTAGGTACGAGAATATAAGGCCCACTTTTCCATCATCACAGATTGAGGCTTCAACAATTATTGAAAATTTTTCGAATCTCTGAATTGAAAATCCACTGAAATAAATCGATGTTTGCAAACACCAAGAGATCACAACGTGAATGAACTCTAATGGGAAAATAAAGAATAACATAAATGATCAATTTAGAATTCTTCAGATTTTTTCACATGAGAATTTTTTCTATTTCGGTACACCAATTAGACATCAAAAGAGTGCATTAATTTACATATAAATATTTTGTAAATTGCTAATATATTCTGGAAAAGATCACGAAGATAAAAGGTAGGAAATAATTCATTGAAGCTTGAATGAATGCGTGTTAAGCATTCTCGAATATAATGATTTGAATAAATGAAAAATAAAGATACACATAAATTACACCGAGAGGTACTGTTGGGATTTAGATTATATTCTTATATATAGAAATTCCTGAATGTGAATATTTCTCAATTTGGTTGAATTTAGACATATTTTAATGAAACCAGAAATTTATAGCTCAATTTTATTGAATTTCCTTATGTTTATACATGATCAGACAAAAATTTTCTTAAGTGTCATACAGAACCGAGAAATATTTGAAAAATGTATTCTAGATATTTGCATATTTGTCAATTCAATGGAATTGATAGAAATCTGAATATTTTGGGACATGGTTGAGTAAAAATTCTTTCGATTCCAATAATAATGACTATAATATGAATTATACGGAATGCAAGAAAATAAGTTTATTCCTGACTTCATCTGGAAGAATAAATTTAATAGACTGAATAACAAGAACTTTTCTGAAAGGTAATTTTTGATATCTTTTCAGATATATTATTACTTCTCAATCAAAATAATGGAGAATAAAATTTTACTTTTCATTGTGATTCTTTCCCGAAATTACTTGGGGGAGCAAGGGATTTTTTTCACTGGGGTTTTTTCCCTAGGCTTTCATGTCATACATCGAATTGTTTCGCACCCCGTCACCAACTCTAGGTATTATTTGTTTTGTAAGCCAAAAGTTCAAAAGAATATATACATATATATTTATAATGTTGGAGATGTACAAATAAATTAAATTAGATGGCACAGTTGAGTGATATTTGATTCTTTAGGGGAATTAATTACACAAATGAATTTCCAACAATTGCAACAATATATTTCATAATTTCCACATGTAATGTATGAAATTTCTAATTATAATGAATGTGTACAAACTTATATTTGAGTATTCTTTATTACATAAAAATCATTGTATGTATCTTCTGAATAAAAAATAATAAAGAAAACTGTCATTTTTATCTAGACCCTGACACTGATTTAATGAAATATGTTGTTTTGTAAAATCACACATAATTTTATTGTATACCTATGTGCACCAGGAGAACTTACATGGTGCTGGGTCAGTGGATATAAATTTGTTTCGTTACAGTTCATCATTTAAAATCTCATTTTGATTATTCCCCTTAGTGTGTGAGCACATTTAGTTAATTATTGATTGACATTTCATTTGTATTAATTCATAATGTATATTTTATAGACATTATTTTCGAAATGACATGTTCGTTCATGGTCAAATAAATTTGTAGCGGCACTCCGTCACTGACAGGGGAGTGTGTAGGGATCACTTGGCGGCACCTCATATAACCCCCGCATAGCCTAATTCACAGCGCTTCGGTGGCCCAGAGGTAAGCGCTCAAGTTTCACACCGACTAGGTACTAGGTGCCGGGTTCAACTCCCGGCGGCTCCCTCAAACTTCTAAACCCCTGCGTCTATGGCATGGCGCACACAAGCCATACTGATGAGTCCAAATGTGTGTGCCAGGGACGAAACGCATAAGTAGGGATATATCCGATCCTACATTGGTGACCCCGACGTGATGGGAACGGATGTCTTTACGAAGTGTCTTGGAAAAGCAGACGGTTGACGCTTGAGGTACACTCGCTCCCTCTCTGCAACTTCCAACGAAACTCTAGACGCCTTTCCCATTCCGTTCAATATTCATGGTCTGCCGCGGTATTGCGGATCTGCTCAGGTGGACATCACCCGTCCGCACCATACCGTGTGGTGTAGCTCAGCTCAGGTGGCCATCACCCGGCTACACCTACTGACCTTGTAACACGCATTGGTTTCGTTCCTTCGTCACTGGTAAGGGAGTGTGTAGCGGCACTCCGTCACTGACAGGGGAGTGTGTAGGGATCACTTGGCGGCACCTCATATAACCCCCGCATAGCCTAATTCACAGCGCTTCGGTGGCCCAGAGGTAAGCGCTCAAGTTTCACACCGACTAGGTACTAGATGCCGGGTTCAACTCCCGGCGGCTCCCTCAAACTTCTAAACCCCTGCGTCTATGGCATGGCGCACACAAGCCATACTGATGAGTCCAAATGTGTGCGCCAGGGACGAAACGCATAAGTAGGGATAATTCTTCTAATTCTTCCGATCCTACAAATTCAATTAAATGATAAAACTTATTCATTTAAAAACATAAAAAATATTTTTTCATCGAAGGAATCTTTATTCACTCCCAATACTGCAGAAGGCATGAAAATTTCAAGAAATGTATCAATATTTCATTCAACCGCACAAATAAGTAGGTACTGAAAAAAAGTTCAAAAAAAAAGAAAGTTGTCAGTCGGTTTAGTGTGGGTATGTAAATTCAACAGAAAAAAAAACTATATAGTGGAGACCCCTAAAAATTTGTCTATTGTCGAAAAAAGATGGTTCTACGTAGGGAGTCAAAATAGGACGTCAGGAAAACAAATTTCAGAAATCGAAAAATCCACATCAACCTAAATCAAGATTTTTCAGAATAAATTATTCTTGGGAAATTACAATTTTTTCCAAGAAATTATTTAGAAAATCTGGAGTGATTTTTGGAATGATGTACTTATTGAATCTTGTGAAGGATACTAGCGCCATCTATCCACATATCCTCAAAGTTTCAGTCTTACGCAGCAAATTATTGCCGGAAACTGCAACGTCATAGGTTCGTCTTGTAGGAAACTAAACGACTGACGGACTTAGCAGTGAATTTTTATGTTGCGTTAATAAAATGCCCATAAATTTCGAACGATTGTTTGCTATTATTACTTTACAGAGAAGCAGAGATGTGCCGAGCATTATAATTATTTATGTTCACTTTCGCTGTTAGCATAGATGACAACATAAAGTCCTTCCGAATTAAGACATAAAACGTAAAAGTGTAATAATGATAATGGCTTGTTGCTAACAGTAAAATGCCACTTTGTTAGCATTATAAACTGCTTAAGTACAGTATTTACGGGCTATGCGGTTAAGAGGACAAATGATATTAATGAGTTCAACCTGTATGAGAGCAATTCTTAATTTGAATTGAGAAAAATAGAATCTGAAGTAGTTAACACCTAGTTAATGACCCGCACTTGATCAATTTATGATCCATATTGTGTAATTTTGCTATTTACTCTTTATGGATTATCACTGAGATATATCAAATTGCCACCGCGAATTCACGAAATTGATAGCAAGATGATACTGCCGGACCAAAAAATAATCAAGAAATAGGTCCAATCAAACCTTATTCCAGAGAAAATTAATGCGTTATAATATTGTTGATTTTTGTTGTGTAAAGATTTCTAAGATTCAGAAAAACAAGTAACACTGTACTACATTGCTTTATTTTTAGATAACCAATACAGTATGAACTTTCACAAATATTTATTTATTAAATTCTGCTTCATCGATAAACGAGGTTGATGGATAGAATGGTGAATTATTCTTAACATCTACTCCAATACCTCACACATATTTTTTCAACTATAGATAATTTCTTTATTTATTCTTGACTTGGTGTACAATATTTTTTTTTCTTATTCTTAATTCAATTGTTGTCTTCTTTAAAAGTTTTTTTCTGAAAATAATTTCTTTACAATCTCCACATTTCATATTTAATTTAGGTATTTTATTGGTAATCGCAGATATTATTTTCGTTTTCTTAATGATGTACCATATACAGTGGCGGATTTACAAATTTGCCGCTAGTAGGCCATTCAATTTTTGCCACCCCTACTGACTTTTGAAGTTCAATACGTTAGTTTAATCCCGTTATTAATACGATTGTGAACTTAATGATATTTCTGTCAGTTACTAGATTATTTTTGGAACCCGCTATGTACTGAAGAGTTTAATGTTGACCTAACAAGTTTATCAACAACAAAACAAAAAAGAAATAAGATCTCTGTAACTTTTAAACGGCTCAATCGATTTTCATCAAACATGTCTAAGAACACTCGCCCGTAAAACACCTGTAATACAAAAAAAACTAAATTGAAATCGGTTCATTCGTTCGGGTGCTATGATGAACCTGAACAATTTGTCACCGCTGTGCACAGAGCCATGCGAAGTGCTATATCCAAGTTTGGATAAATATGCTCCAAATTCTGTTTTCGCAGAAACAAAGATAGACTTTGTAATGATCAAGAATCTGGTTTTATCGAAATTTTTTCAGAAGAAAGGTGGCATTGAAAATGTAAGCATTCCTGAACTAAATCAGATTCTAAATCATTAGGATACATTTTTTCCAACGAAATGGCTATTTTCGTTAGGGTCGATGGTAACAATTCACTCATTTTGGTTAGAAATGAAAACTTCTCGTGAAACTCGTGGTAGGCCTTTTGCCGTGTTTCTCTAACTCAGAAACGAGCCGATCTACGAGGACGAGAAACGTATTAACCCTAAAAGATTCACTTGCAGTCATTATAAATAACTTCTTCAGATGTTTCATCAAATCTTTGTTTTCTTGTCGGTTGTCTTTTTCCAATCTCTATAGTATATTGCTTCGATACGCTCAATTCCATCGCTTTTTCTTCGAAATAATTAAAATTCTCTCGTTCAGCTACAATAAACTTACGGAGTGATTCGTAAAGATCGGCAACGGTGATCAAATCTACAGTGGAGGCCTGAATTTGAAGACTCATTTTGTTTATTCTTTCCAAAAAAACATTCCACACAACTACCATTACCGCCGTTTCCAGTTTCTCCAAATTGGAAAGTATTCCCGCCGCTTCTTGTCGCGTTACAGCCAGCATTGTGTGGAGTTTACAAAAAAAAAAAGTAAATTTCCTGTGGCAGCATGAAAAAGCGACAAGCTTCTGAGCCGCAGTTGCCACTGAATTCAAAGAATGGGCAGAACAAGGCACGTAAAGTGCAAATGGTGCTTGGTTTCGAATTTTTGCCTGCAAGCCATTGTACACGCCAGACATGTTCGCGGCATTATCATATGACTGTCCACGACAGTCCTGTATATTTATGCCCAGTGTTTCGAGTTCCGAAATAATGACTGAAAACATTTAGTCAGCTTTATGTCCTACTGACGCCAAAAACTTGACAAAATCTTTTACACGGTTCGCCTGATTTCAAAACGTATCTAATGACAAGTTTGCAACGGCTTCCACCCCTTTTTCGTACGCCCCTGACTTGAAACGATCTCGCGATACCATGCATTATAGAAGATGTATGTGCTCAATGCTTATTTCTGTGTTCCGGAAGCTAACCTCTATCGGTTACCTTCACGGATTTCTGTTCACGTTCTGTTTCCACGTTCATATTCTGAAGAAATTAAACAGATCAATTTCTAAGTGTAACTTTTCTGAATTAAATATCTGCGAGAAGTACGTCATCTTTCTCGGTAAGTGGATATATTTCCTCCCAGGAATTGGAATTTTGGTGTTTTTCGGTTATTCATGTGAGGGCACGTTTCTGTTTTTACTTTAGCTCGATTAACTTCAGGACGGAACTCCTTCTCGGTTTAATTTGTTGCTCTGATGTGATTTTACAATAATTTAGTTTATATTTGTCTAAAAGAAATCGAGAGGGAGCCCTGTTATATATGTCTTTGTATTTTCTAATGCTCTCTTGTTCACTCTAATATAGCTCCTCCCTGGGGGTTAAATTGCATCCTATGACGAAGCCAAGAACATCACAGTTTGATCTTGAGATGAGTTATACCATAGGCTGTTGAGCTACGTCCTTTCACTGGATTAAGCACTGTTAATTTGAGCTTGTGGCATGGTCACCTTCTTCGACTGAGATGAGAATTGCATCGTATCAAGTAGCTGTCTGAATACGATAGAGAATTCGTGCTGAAACCATCTACATGCACTGATCCCTTGGCATAGAACATCTTCGTGGGAATTCACCTTATATCTGGAAAATTGGAGGATGCGCTTGGAGGCTCGACAACTGTCAAGATAAGTCCCTAATGTGTGTTGTACTTGGGAGATTGGACATTTGACACAATTTTGTAATTTAATATTGTATCTTTTTATTCTACTCATTATATTTGTCAAAAACCGAGGGGAGTTTTGTTGCTGGGATAATCAAGCCCACCCTGAGAAAATTAAGAGTAGAGTCTCATGCTCACCATCACTACTTGACGTGGCAATTAGCACGTTACAAGTTGATCCACGTGTGCTATATCTGGTGTTGAATCGATGATTAGAGAAAAATATTTCGCTCTTCTTATCTCGTCTGAAATCTGTTTTAAGACTTTTTGACCCATCAAGAAAATAAACTCATCGCAAACGGTCTTTGATAAGTAATTGGTATTGCCTAATCCTTGATTCCCAAATCACTCGGGTATCTGCCCCCGCTCCGCACCTCACCATGGCTATTGCCGCCCCACAACCTCCGAATTGAGAAAAATAAATATATAGTCCTACACCAATTTCTTTTAAGAAAATCCATGAAAAATTTCACAGAGATTGGACCACGGAATCACGTAGTTCCATACAAACGTTGACCCCCTTAAGGGTAGAATTTTGATAAATATTTTATGCTAAATGTTCAACCGGGCTTAAGACTACACAATTCAAGGAGATTCATGTAAAAGTGCCCAGTAGTTTTTGCGTGATAATCATTCAAACAAATGGACAGACACACAGACAAGAAATTTAAAAAAAAATCTAATTCTACTCAGTTACTCATCTTAAGCCATCCTAGGGAATTTTTTTTCGAATATCTTTAATGTACAGACTATTTTAGGTTTCCGATTTCATTATAGCCTAGATTGTGTACACGATAATTATGACAAAAAATCTATAAAAAAAAATTTGCCGCCCCTCTAAATCTGCCGCGCTAGGCACCGGCCTACTTGGCCTATTGGTAAATCCGCCACTGACCATATATCTAATACTAGCCATATCAATTACTGAGCACCTATACCTAATGTGACAGAATTTAAAAAAGGATTCGTCATTTTATATTGGTTTCCTTATAAGGATGTTGTATGTAAGTACTGACTAAATATGAAGCTAAGACATCACAAAAAGTATTAAGAAAGTACCAAATATCAGAACAATTTACATATGGGTGAAATTTCATAAATAAAATTTGGCTAAACATATATTGATAAACCGAATATAGCTTCTAAAACAAATTCAATTTCCAAAGTTATAAAAATATATATAAATATATTAATGCTTTTTTTCTGGCATATAGCCACACGGAATATTCCACACCCAGTATGTAGCAGTTCTCATCCATCTGGCAAGAATCTAGATGACCTCCACAACCCCTTTACAATATACCATTTAAATATCGAGCGATCTATGCAGAACAACCCGAATATTCAAAGAACCCCTAGGTATCCATAGAAACACCGTACAAAAAATACATAAGAGATGAATCCGATCGTAAAGTGGACTTCGGCGCGTTGGAGGAATTCATAACAAAGCCTCGTTTAGATACGCTCTCGCTTTTCGCAAAATATCCTTTTACTTTCGACGTGCGGACCATTTAAATCTTATCTGAAGGACTGACATAGCTTTTTTGCATATGTCTGCTTCCCCTCTGGCTATTATACAGGGATATCTCGGACAGGGTCCGACTCTTAAGGACGTTTACTATTGGCATTTAGATTTATTGGTGTAATCTCCCTTTTATGGCGAATACTGAGGCACGTTTTATATTACGTTGGTTGAACTTATGAAAATACTAGAAGAAGAATCTTCAAGAATAGTTTCCTTTTCTTGTAATCGTGCTTGGCTTATTCCGTAACGTACCGATTATTCCGAATTTTGGAATATTAAGTTTTTTTTCTAAAATTCCTAACAACAAAAGAAGTCATAACAAAATAAGATTCAAATATATACTAATAATAATACATAGACTTAACAAAATAACTTTTGAAGAAAATTGGATATGGAAATACGATGTTGAGTATCAAAATTATTCATATCTTTGATACTAGTTCGTTTCACCAAAGTAAGTGGTTATGTTATTTACGATAAAACAAGAAACTGATGGTTTCAACCAGAACATGAAGTGAACTTCACTTAGAGATCAGAAGTGACAATTATCATTAGCTTCATTTTACTCGTTCGATCTATCAAAACTCAATTTTTCGTTTTAATTCCGAATAATTCTCAAAATACAACTTATTACAAACTACAATTAAACAAATTTGAGTTATTCAGCTATCAATGTCATAAAACCATAGGTATCATTTCTAAAAACTTCGCTCCAACAATATCAATATCATTAATAATAATACGGAGAAATATCGAAACCAGCAAATAAATAGAGGATGATTAATTTAAAATATATACAGTGTGTGCGGCACATGGACCGTCAAATTTTTTTGGGGCTTTGGTAGGGTCATTTGCTACTTTTTCAGTCTTGGAACCTGGGTCCTTAGTATTACGGTTACGGAGGTATGATTTTTTTATTAGGTTTTCTAAATTACCCAAAATGTACCCTTCTAAGCCCCATAATTTTTTTACTGTATTAAGTCTACATGAGTGTGTGTTTAAAATAAAACGTATTTATTGTTACAGATAACACCACAAAATTAACACGTGGGCCTTTTATTAAAAAAAAAATTATGAAAGTATGAAAACATCTCCACTCCTATTGAAATTTAAAAAAAAACTTACAGCTATTACAAACTTAGTTTTATTTTAAAATGTTCTTTGGTTTATAACGTTGCTAACCATATGCTATTTACGTAAGTCAGTAAAAAAAATAATACTGCAAATAAGGTTTTAGTCAGAAGAGTAAAGAAAGTCGCACCTAAATAAAAGTACGGATTTCGACACAACACAGCGAGCAAGGAAATTTTACCTGCCCATTTTAGACGCGTGTGAATTATTATTACTATTTCTGTCCTTAGGTTGGATTGGGTTAGTCGCCGCTGACTTGACCCTACCGTCTTTCGAGATTTAACAGTCTCTGCTGTTGGAAGTGTCTGTGCCGCGTTGTTCAGTTTTTTAAATTTGTATTTTTTGTTTTTGTTACTTTTATCGACTTTTTGCTACTGTTGTTTTAATTTTGGTTGTTGATATGCCTAATTTCACCAACGCTGAGTATGCTGATATGGTGATGGCATATGGCAAGGCCGATGGTGTTGCTCGTGCAGCTCAAAGGACTTATCAAGCCAAATTTCCTGATCGAAGATTACCCCACCACGAAACATTCTCGACGATTAAGAGAGACTGGAAACTTAAATTTTCAAGAGCCTCGGGTCAATGTGAGGCAACACCATGTAGCAGTTGACGATCAAATACTTCAAGCCTTTGAAGAAGATCCAACTACAAGCATTCGTGTCGTTGCTCAAAGACTCAACTTAACGATTTGGAAAGTTTGGTCAGTACTTCGGGATAAAAATCAACACGCTTTTCATTACACCCCGGTACAAGGTAAATGAACTTTTTTATTGATAAATTTGTCCTTTTGACTACGAAAAAATTGTCACAGACTAATGAATTTTATTAATTGTTACAGGTCATCATGAAGGCGATCCTGCCAGACGGTTGGAATTCTGTAGATTTTTGCTGCACACAGATGTCGATGACAACTTGTTTCTAAAACGAATTTTGTGGAGAGACGAATCCTGTTTTAACCGAGAAGGAATAAAAAATCTGCACAATTTACATCACTGGGCACCTAAAGATGAGAATCCCCACGTGAAAAGGCAAATGAGTTTTCAACAAAAATTTAGTGTTAACGTTTGGGCTGGTGTGATAGGAAGACATCTCATCGAGCCACACTATTTACCGGCTCGACTAAGCGGGCCTGCTTATTTGCATTTTTTGCAGAATCCTCTGCCGGAGCTACGGGCCGATGTTCCGGCCTTCGATGAAGATGCCGATTGTGTTCCAGCATGACGGTTGCCCGGCACATTTCCTGAGAGTAGTTCGAGATCACCTCGACAACTCTTTTCCAAATTCATGGATAGGCAGAGCCGGCCCCATCCCTTGGCCCGCAAGATCTCCAGACCTAACACCTTTAGATTACCATGTCTGGGGTAGAGCCAGAGAATTGGTTTATTTCACAGAGTTACCTACAAGAGAGGTGTTGATTGAATGCATAAACGCGGCATTTGTGGTAATGAAAGAAGAAATGTTGCTAGCCACTACAACAGTCAAAATCAGAAAAAGGTGTCGGGCGTGCATTCGGAGTAGAGGAGAACAATTCGAATAGAATTTACGTCAAAGAATCGTGTTATTTTACTTTGTAAATAAACAATCATACAAAAACTGTATTCTACTAAAATCTGTCCTTACTTTGCTATCTTATCTAAAACACTATTTGTAGTATTTTTTTATTTATTGACTAACGTAAATAGCATACTTTTAGATCCGCGATAAATCAAAGAACGTTTTAAAATAAAATTAAGTTCGCAATAACTGCAACTTTTTTTTTATTTCTTTCAGAAGTAGAGATATTTCATACTTTCATTTTTTTTTTAATAAAAGGCCCTCGTGTTAATTTTGTGGTGTTATCTGTAACAATAAATACGTTTTTTTTTCAAACACACACTCATGTAGACTTAACACAATAAAAAAAAGTGCATATAAAAGCCCACGCAAAAAAAGTTATGGGGCTTCGAAGGGTCCATGTGCCGAACACCCTGTATAATATATACCGCATAGAAATCTTTACATGAAATTTGATGAATAAGGTCTGATTCCGAGAGTTTTTTTATATTATCTTTCATTCATTAAATATGCTTTCTACCATTAATGGATTGTATTTGGCAATTTTTATGTTGCTGATGTCTTTGAAAATATTTGTTAATTTTGGAGTCAGGTCTGGAAGGAAGGGTGCGCTAACATATTTCTGAGTAGACCAGAATAAGTCAATTCACATCCATTGAAAAAACTTTCATCAGATTTCTGTTTGATTCCAGTTATTCTATGTTTAGAGGAGTTTTCTAAACCCGAATTTTCGGATGCTCAATGGGTAGCAAACTCAGTCCCATCCTTACCCAGATTGTCATGTCAACGCAACTAAAACATTTCATTCCAATACTACCCTTCTTAGTTGCAATCGCTTACCAATATGTAGATGATCTTCTCTTCTCTAGAGACTTTAAGAATTTTCAATAGTTTTGACCCACACATCCAATTTATAGTTGAAGAAGAAACTGATGATGGTGTCCCATTCCTTGACACAAAAGTAGTCAGATCTGTAGATAACCAGATTAAATTGGAATGGTATTAAAAACCAACTTCATCAGGGTGTTATATTAACTACAAATCCAATCATTCATGGAATATAAAACAAATCTTATAAATGGAATGTTCCGAAGAATCAGAAATATTTGCCATCCTGTATTTTTAAATAATGCTGAAAGAATATATTCGAAGATAATGGTTATCCCAAATCATTTGTTAAAAAATGTTTGCATTCTATTATAAACGATCTCAATAATGAAGAGCTTAGTTTAAATACCATTTTATCAAATAATACCGTTCCAACTAAACCCATAGAAGCAAAGAAATATTAGCTTACCCTTCCTTCTAGAGCTGACTCCAAAATTAACAAATATTTTCAAAGACATCAGCAACATAAAAATTGCCGAATACAATCCATTAATGGTAGGAAGCATATTTAATAAAATAAAAGAAAATATAAAAAACTCTCCAAATCAGACCTTATTTATCAAACTTTCTCGATCATTCTTTCGATTTCGAAAAAAATGACTATAATAAAAGACTATTTCTAGAAATGTGTTATATAAATGAAAATAAGAACATCAACAAAAAAAAACAGATATTAAAAATTCCAATATTCTCTATGAATACTTACTTGATTTAGAAGTCACTTAATTGAGTTCATCTATGATATTATATTGTCAAATTTGATATTTCAAGTTCTTATCAATTATTCGAATAATTTTTCTTTATGTAAATAAGTTATTTTGTAACATTGTGCTCAATTTCGTATATTCATTTTTTCCACTATAATATCCTGAAGAAGAACTGCAAAAAAGTTCGAAATATAGATGTTTTACGATTTAGATTATTGATCATTCCCGATATTGCCAAGTACCCAAATAGAATTCATCACTATAATATATAATTTTATAGTAGCTTTGAGAAAATGTGACGTGAATCGAAAACTTTTAACTCTGTTGTGTAGTTCATTGAAAATAAGAAATATTGTTGAAGAAAAATATTCCTGCAAATCCATATTTCAGCCTTCAACCAGATTTTAAACTTCACTCTTCGAAACAGTGATAGTTGATTAAAGAATAAAGAAAATTAAATTTCATGGCGGTCACATCGATATTCACTTGCAGAGAATTTCATGTTTTATTTCGATAATCAAATAATGCTATCAAAGAGTGTAACTTTGTAATTATTATAATGGCTGTCCTACACTGGTTATCAATTAATGATAAAATACTGTTCGATGTTCTGAAGTTATTTATTACCAACAATGGAAATAACTTATATTTCTTGACAGAAAAACATATTTAGAACAATGTCTGAAATGCGATAGGTGAACGGCAATTTAAAGGTGAGGTCGCATTTGGATTCTTTCCTTACTAAATAACATTGTCACAAATTGAAGAGCAGGCAATTTAATTACTTCATCGTGATTTTTACATCTTGCGCATGAACTTCACAATACCTAGACCTAGAGTCCAAAATATAGAATAGAAAGAACACAAGTTAATTGATAAAATACAGAAAAACACAGAATTAAGAATCTGGAGTCATTTTACGCATTCTTGAACAGTGTCATACTGATACAACCGTCACAATGAATGAACAAATTTATACCTCAATTTAAAAATGACCACTCAGATTATTCCTTCAGTTTTGTTAAACGCTAATATTCCCTTCTGTTAAGAACAAACCAGATGAAGGCATATTTTTTTCATCGAAAATTTTATAGAAATGCTATCTTCTATTCAGTAAGCTATCGTTCTTTTATATACCTCATTTATTCAAGTAAGAATTACAAAAAGGCGACGATTCCTCGGAATAGAATCTAGACATAGTGGAAGATTAAATTTTATCAAAGCATGATTTTTTGTGAGACTTGTCAAATTGACAACTTCAATAGAACTGAAGAATCAGGTATACTTATCCATCCAAAATGGAATCTCCATTTTTTCATATCGTCAAAGAATAATTGA
Source organism: Micraspis discolor (assembly GCA_030674115.1). NCBI lineage: Eukaryota > Metazoa > Arthropoda > Insecta > Coleoptera > Coccinellidae > Micraspis > Micraspis discolor. Next base: position 248,660 of record JARTUT010001317.1, on the reverse strand, counting down.
TTTTCAAAACATCCAAAATATTTTAGATTATGTAAAAAAAACTTCAATATTTCATGGAATATAAAATGAGAATTTCATTATTCTGTACGTTCGAACAAATCTCTATAATTCCCATCTGATTAAAAAAAAAATCTAAAAACTCAATATCATTTCTTTGTTCTGTGGGAAGATTGTTCAAATATATCGGCGATCCACCTCCAACGGCGGTCATTAACAACAGATCTGGTTTTTCTACGAACAGTCCCAATGATCAAGAAAGAGAATCGTCCGAAACCAGACGTCTTCAGCATCTAAAGATGGCGGCGAAATACCTTCCTCACTAATTTACAGTGTGTAGCAGACGGGCAATGCAGACGTTTCCAAAAACGCCCACAGCGTCGAAGATGGTACGTCTTTATAAAAATCCTGGAGGTGAACTTCTAAGCACCATGGGGCCATATGGTAAAAATACGTCAAAGCAGCCAAGTTATTAATTGAAACGTTGATTGGGGAGAGATTCAAGATGGGTAGAGCATGCCTGTTGCAGGACCTGAGCAGAAAATTTCATAAGTAGCTAGTATTTCAGTTCTTATGAATTTTAGACACGTAACTTGATCGGAACCTTGGTTTAACATCATTTTGTAGGAAATAAATACTGGATGAAAGAAATGATGAGAAAACTGCTTCATTCATTCATTGAAGAATGATCTTACTTAAAAACTCATCGTTGTTACAAAGATATTCAATTGTTTGCATGTGCTATCTCTTTTATTAAGTAGGGTACAACATTCAGAACACTTTTCTGTCCTCAGAATAACACCCCAATACCATCAAGGGAATTTCTTCAATATGTTGGATATTCTGCAAGCTTCTTAGATTATAGGAACCCTTCAAACACAACTACTCACCAGCACTAGGCCTACAAGATAGAAAGGAGTATTGTTCAAACACTTTGAACAATTTTGCTCCCGTTAATGAGACGATCTGTCCTTCTGATGCAATAATATGTGGTAGCCAATATGGGTTACGTCTTAACTACTACGTGATCATTCATATTTATGCGACTGGAATTGGACTACCATGCTTTACACTCTCTATTTGAACCCACAGACTACCTTTGAAAACTCGCCCCAGAACGACCAAGTCGCAAATCACGGAAGAAGTGATCAAATTTAACGTCTCTGAAATTTTTTCTCTGATTTGAAGGATTGGCATGTAACTGAAAAATGTGCCAAGAAAAGTTTTCTAAAACATCGTTCTGATTCCATGTTTAATTTGCTCTTCCATCAGGTGTGCTTCCAGTTTAGCAATGGTTGATGCAAACAATGAAGGAAACCTTTTGTGAGGTCCATTTCTAGTGCTCCTTGGTTGTTCTCCTGTTTATTGCTGCTCTAATCCACTCCTCAAATAAGTGACATCTGATTACTGTCATAAAAAGAAAAATTTCTTGGTCTTGGTAATAGGAATTGGTACTCACGTTGTAATTGTGAAACTAGGGCCAATGCAGCGTTCAAAGGAAGTTATGTGTGGAATACATTAGTGGTAAATTGCTTCGAAAAGTTTCATAATCTAATTATGCGTTCTTATACATAACTGCTCTCCTTTAGTTTTAGACGCTTACTGGTTGGACTCCAGATCAAGCATGCTCAGTGGAATTTTCAGTCCAGATCCATAACTGACTGTAGTCTGTAGAATTCGGTCTGTTGGGGCGAATCCACTTCAGAATGGAACGCCTTTTGACATTTTCGATATTTGTTTTGGGACATTTCAATTGAAATAAGTATATCTGCCTGAAAAGCAGGAATGTGGAATATCATTCAACCAGTTCCTAGGATATTCTGATTAAAATTAGTTTCAACACTTATGGCGACAAGTCTCAGAGACATGGTAACTACAATAAGTTGGGCATAGAATTGATAAAAGTTTATCAGAGTTAATGCATTAACTTGTGGAAGTGAAAGAAAAGACATACATTTTTTGCTCAAGAATAAAAGATACAGAGAACATTTTAAATTGTTGTTACTCTTTAAAATTCATAACATTAGCACAAATTATAAAATAAAGTTTTTGAGTTGAATAGTTTAAAAATATCGAGATGTATATAGAGGAGTACATCAATAAATAAATCTCTAAAGGCCGACCCTGTTCTGGTTCTCTCCTATGCTGGAGCAACAAACCGAATAAAAATATCTTCAAGGAGAATACTCATAAGATACCATAGTTAATGAAGCCGCTCGACAGATACCAGTTCTGAAAAACCAAACCGCATCCTCACACGTATATAAATTGGGCCTGCATCAGATAAATATGTCAATGTGAACCCCGCCCTATCTCGTTTCGAACCAGAATGCCGTGAACATGGGGATTTGCAGGTTTCGAAAGACCATTGTTGCCACGTTGAACTCCATCCAGTTATAAAGAAAATATTCAATTTGTATCCATAATAGAAAATATTGGGATGAAAATAGAGCCATGAGGATCACCTAAGCTCAATATTAGCTATGAATCCTTCATTAAATCCCATACATTTCAAAGAAATTTTATTCGGATAAGAAGACATCCTCAGGAATCTCAATGGTGACAATTCTTGTTGTTTTTCCAGAGAAAACGCCCTAAACGGTGGACTCGAAGAAAACAGTTATGCAACAATGTAGAATGTAAATCGAAGTAATTGTTGAGTCATTAAAGTTAACACTTTCAATGTATACAACCACTTTAAGTGAATTAATGCCTCATTATAATGGTGGCCAATCAGAACTCATGTACATATCTCGTTATCACAATTATGAGTGAATATACCCGCATTCAAATGGCGTTATTGGGTGAAGTTATAATTTATTAATAAACAGTAGGAATTGAAGCTTTTTATGTAGAATGAAAAAACTTGTTGATGTAATTGAAGTTAAATAGACAATGATTTATTCATCTATAAATACTTGAAATTTTGCCACCTTTGGATAGACATGATGGAAAAATAACAAGATATAAATTGCATAAAAATATTTTCATCATTGAGGTAATTATGTTTCCAAATTACATTTTTTTACATAGCAAGTGTAGCAGTTTGGAATCAATGTTACATAATTTTTTAACCAAATTGAAATTGAAATTTTGATTTCTTAAATTTCGTTATGTTCACAGATTAGTATTACTTCGATAGAACAGGATAAGTAAACACATAATTTCTATTTAGACAACACAGAAAATCATATTTTTTCAATATGAATTAACCAATAGGTACAATAGCGGTAGTGTCCTATGTTGAAGGATTATTATATAAGGAAATCTTCGTTTTTGTACATATTATTTCTTAAGTTCTTAAATATATCAATTTCAATTTTTTAAATAGCCTTTTAAGGTGCTTGATGGCATTTTCTTCAAAACAAGAGGAAAAATATGACTTAATTTCAGCAGCGCACTTATGATTACTTTAGAAATCATTTTTTATAATTATCACTAACATCTCAAAATAGTAAGTTGACTAGTTCTGAGTATAAAATAGAAAATGTTCAGGAAACAATCAGGTTTAGATGAAGGATGAAGTTAAGACGATAATTCCGAACTGTGTGTTCCAAATGTTTAAGAATTGATAATAATTACTGATTTAAGTCTGGCAAAGAATTACTTTCTTCTCACTCGCGAAGAACAGTAATTTTATAGAAATTGCTATAGTCTCAGTGAAAAGAGATTAAATTTCAATCTTTATATGGGATTTTTTCATCAGTTACTTCGTACATGTGATGATCTAAATACGTCTTAAAAATTATCGATTGATAAATGAACGATCACCACTTCGTGAGACGTAGTGTCTTCAGAGCCATGATTAATTTAAAAAAATTTAGAAAGCACTGACGTGAGGTCAGATTGCTTTGGCGCTCTTGTTGAGCTACTTGCGAGTAAATATTCAAACCTTAACAAATCTATAAGCTCTCTGATCGGGTGAACAATAGTCTTTTTCCGTACTATGGGACAATGTGATGCAAATATGAAAGCCTAATGAATAAACAAACCTTTATCTCAATTTGAAAATAACTACTCATAATTTTCACCAAATTTTGTTCTATGCTTCTCCTAAAAACTTACGTCATTGCTTTTCTGAGTTTTGACGCCATCAAATTCTTTCTCTATGATAAAAAATATTTTGATTAATATTACGTCTGTGCTTTTCTGAATTTTGACAACGTCATCGACATCGAATTCTACCTCTATGAATTCTATGAAAATTTTGATTGATATTACGCCAACTGACACTGATATCTAGGTAAGCAAGTTGTCAAACGAATATCGATCTGTGATGGCAAATCTTTCAATGACAAAGCTCGGACTTCATGACATTTCTATTTTTCTCTTGAGTAAATGAAAAAAATGATCATATCTTCAGAAGAGGCAAAGCTACGACAATGAAATTTGAGGATGAGTAAGATATCGGTAACCTCAATATATATACGGATTTTTATTTAAATCTAAATGAAGTCTTAGGAGATGTTGAGTATTGAAAATTTTTTTTTTGGGAATTTTTTGAAAATTTTCTAGCGTGACGATTTCTGCGAAATTTTGCAAGCCGTTTCAGCCTCCCTCAATAACATTCCAAGTATCAACTCGATCGGATGGATATTTTAGTAGTTATTGAGGAAACAAAATTTCAAATGTCCGGACAGACTCAACTTTCGCCACGAATTCTTCATCAGGGAGTCGAACCCAATCGATTGAGACCATTTTCGGCTCGATATGCCAAAATTACAGACATTCGGGCAAAATGATAGGCACTCTGTTCGGGTGAACAAGAGCGCCAAAAATAATGATTTCTGCTCAACTCAAGAAATTCAATCTCTCGTAATAACTTTGATATCAACCGGTCATTAATTTTTTCAAGCATTATTATTCGAATTAATAATTCAATTATTTTAAATTATTAATTTAATTCGTAGTCATTTATATGAGTAGTATATTATCAACTATATGATTATTGGTGAAGAAGAATAACGACCTTGTCAATTTTGATCTGATAGGCTGAGGTCGGTTGTTTGAGAGATTCAATTCAACGGTTTGCCGACAGTTTCGCTTTATTTAAATCTTCAGGGCTCTAGAACAATGGTAATGAGTACAATGAGATCAGATGAGCAAAACTAATATACTTTATTGTGTATGTAACATCTTTAGTTTGTTCTATTATATTTATAAATATTTGTAAAGATAGATTACAAGATCAGAGATAATTTTTCACAGAACAAAAAAAAATTATTTGTAAAATAAGACTCCTTCAATTACCGATCAAGAGAATTATTTTAATTATTCAAGTATCTGTTTTTAAATAAAATGTTGTAAAAAGACAACAAATAGGAAAGAACAATATAAAATCCAGTAACATTATTGTGATTACTTACTCTGTAAAATGATTCTCCGAGTTATATTTTAAAATTAAATGCAAATGAACTGAACATGTATTCTTGACTAGATAAACCACAATAACGCATATTCTATATCAATAATCAAGTTCATCAAAGGTAAGGAAGATAAAACCTTTCATTGAAACTCAGAAGCTGTTGTACACCAGTAGGAAATTCCAGATCAGTCAGGTTACAAAACCATTTATTGTCAATCAAGGGTGTGGAGCATAGTATCGTATGAGTACTTTTCAACTTAGCAAATTTTTGTTTTTGATTTTTCCTAATTGAATTTAGAGTAGAAATTGCTTTGTTCCGCTAAAATTATCATTATTATTATTATTAAAATTTTGATTTAAAGTATTGATCAATCACAAAAAAGTTATTGTTGTCTAACATAATAGAATCAATTGATTTAATTGTGTAGTGGAAAAAAATTTGTATTTTTGCTTATTATATGATTATTGTTCCACCATGTATGTATACAAACAATCTTCATCACTCACCGCTTAGCAGAAAGTTAGTTTTGGCTCCATTTGCCAACTCACACGAATAACAAACTACAAAAGCACTGAACATGTCACAAAAAAATATTTCGATTTAACACAACAGGTTGAACAATTCGAACTAATTGTCATTGGAATTCACCCTACTTTGGAGAGAGAGAGACTCGACTTCCCGGTCGTTTTCTGAACTAATCCCTTGTTATGTGAAGCAGACAAAAGCACCCTGAATTATACATTTTAAAACTTACCTAAGATGGCCGACGGGACAGATGTGAGATAATTTCGAACAAGTTCGGTATATCTTCACTCCATCATGAACAGCATTGCAGAAACCTGAAATTACAGACTTCATGAATCATTATTGTTTTTTGAATTCATTGCACGAAATGTGCAATTCTCAATTCATTTTATATCAATCAGTTCTAAAAATCCTCGCATAATTAACCCATTAGAACAATGGTAGTCTTGAGAGTCAAGCATAAATTTATTATCTAAGAGGAAATATTTGAAATCAGTTCATTTTTCATTCACAGAGGTAAAATAAATTGAGAAGTTGTCATATATAATGTCGGATTGCATTTAAATATTTGTACTTTCTATGGTTTCATGGAAAAACAAAAAAAATTCATCTATTTAGGTCTGAACACTCACTACTTAATAATATAGTTAACGAAGAAATGAACATTTGAAATATTGTATTTGAGTTGAATCCGTTAAATACTCTTACTCTTATATGAATTAGCTATTTCCTTATATTTATTTTTCCATCTGTTGCGTATTTTTAAGATTAGCAAGTAATACAAGGTGTCCAGAAAGGGTATCGTGTATTTGTTTTCGCCCCATATTCGGAACGGGGCATCTAAAGGAGCGGGGTTAGTGGCGCCCGCCATTTTGTGGAGTTTTATTCACGATGAAATAGTACTCCGGCACGAAACTATTTTTTTTATGAACTTACCAACAATTTTGTGCAATAAAAAAATTGCTAGTGTGGTTAATTTTTAAATAAAAACGATTAAAGTTTAATAAGCGTTGTTAATCAATAAAAAAACCTTCAACTCGGTTGAAAAAACTCCATTCAATGCGATTAACCTCTCCGCCGTTCAGCCAATAAAAAGAAAGCCCCAACACGCCTGATGGCCAGCTAATCTTCCAGACTCATCTCATGAATAATTGGATTAAGAACGGCACGGCCTTTTTGAAACTCGTAAAAACGTTCAGGGTCTCATGGAACGAAATGGAAAATATGATATAGCGTCACGTTCATTCTGACCATGGAAGGCTAAATTGGAAAATATGTATCCTTTAAAGATAACGCAGGGGAGTGCCTTTCATACGCCTGCATAACTTTACTAAGTTATTGCAGCTCTTGACACTCCACTTTGTCCGTCGGATACCATTCGATGGAACTCGATATGCTTTCAGCTTTATAACCAATCTTGCTGATTTTTTTCAGAAAAATTGTAAATGTCGAGGTAGAGTGGTAATAATTTATTAGGTGTTATGTTTTTCCACATGAACAAGATATGATTTCGACTTTGGTTGTGCCCGCAGGACAGGGTTGATTGAACTCAATCATGACTAATAGTTTATTGAGAAATTGAACTTTTCACAACTCATTACGTTCTATAAAATGAAAGAGAATGTATAGATACTATACAGTTGTAATAGTAACACCTTAGAAACAATTCAGCAAATTTAATGATCTTTGTTTAGATTTGTGCGTTATTGTTACGTAAAGGGTAACAATGAACATATTTCCAGAAAGATCCTACAGAAAAAAAACCGTATCTTACTCTGCTGACTTCGACACTCAAACAAAAGTTGAGTTTAATCGAAACGTTGAAAAGAAGAGGTTAGATATGTCTGTTGGAAAAGGCAGTATTTTATATAAACTCAAAAAGTTGCGAGAATATAATTTTACTACAATTTTTATAAGAAAACCATAATTAATTTAAGAATTGTATTAATTTCTAGGAATATCAATCATCAAAAAAGAAAAGAAAGATTTAAATTTCTCAGAAATTCTTTGCAAAGCATTATCTTCGAAATGGAAATGATGTTTTCATTCTTCAAAACAACAATTTTATATAATTGATTTTTTATTATACCCATGAATTTCTAAATTACAATTGAATTGTGCAGTTTTTGAATATCAGAATTACATATTCATTCACGTAGGTCTATTTTCATTCAATTAGTATATTTATCATATTAATTCAGTATAATATGTAAAATTGATGGAATCATATCATGAGGTAATAATAATAATATCTTTCTAGGTTTAATTATCAATATTTTGGGGAAGATTGGAATATCAATCATCAAAAAAGAAAAGAAGGATTTAAATTTCTCAGAAATTCTTTGCAAAGCATTATCTTCGAAATGGAAATGATGTTTTCATTCTTCAAAACAACAATTTAATTATTAAATCATGAAATCATGAAGTTGTATAATTGATTTTTTTATTATACCCATGAATTTCTAAATTACAATTGAATTGTGCAGTTTTTGAATATCAGAAATTACATATTCATTCACGTAGGTCTATTTTCATTCAATTAGGTATATTTATCAATAACATATTAATCTCAGTATAATATGTAAAATTGATGGAATCATATCATGAGGTAATAATAATAATATCTTTCTAGGTTTAATTATCAATATTTTGGGGAAGATTGGATAGAAAAATAACTATTCCAATCTGAATCCGTTGTAATATAACATTTCATTACAATCTACTTTTTTCCAAGTTTTGGATCAAAACAGGAATATTATTGAGTTTGATTTTTGATGGAAAAGATGTACTTTTCTTTCATTCTTCTAGATGGAATAGAGGCTATAATCCTGATCTCTGCCTAGTGTCTTGTGACAATACTTGCAAACCGCTTCCTATAAAACGTAAAATTCTAGGAGTTTTTCCTCATAGCCAGCATGACGTATTCTGTTGACTTTAAGAAGTTTGATTCAATATTCTGAACGTTTAAAAAGACCTCGATGGAATTTCAAGAAAGCAAATTTGTTCCAAGAGGTTTCCTAAACGATTATATTCCAGGTTGGTCGAAAGAAACCGATTTGTACAGGAACTATCAAAAATCACCATCCGTTGATAAATGTGAAAGGCATATGAATTCTATCAATACAAACCGAAAAGAGAAATGGGATAGTGTTGTATCAAAAATTAATTTCACACATTTGAGTAGGAGTTCATGGAATATATTGAGAAAATTAGGTGCAGCTAATCATCAAAAATTGATCCGAGATTAATCGTTCGCCGCTTAGTTGATGTATCTGAATCAGTTGATATATCCCAATCTAAAATGAAGAATATGAAGAAAAAATTACACATATTCAGGAGATCAGTTCCTACTTTAGAACATAAGTCACATCCATTTAATATAGATGAAGTGGGGGCTGCAATTACGTCTACCAAATGTCGGAAAGCAGCAGGTTTTGACGGAATTTATCTTGAATTCATCAAACATTAAAGAAAAAAAGACCTTGTCTTGGTTATTATCTTTCTATAACAATATTCTGAATACAGGAAAATTTCCTTCAGAATTCCGTAAGGTTAAAGTAATAGGTATTTTGAATCGAGGAAAAAATCCTTGTGATCCTAGTAGTTATAGAATCATCAGTTTATTGAGTGTTCCTTTCAAGCTATTAGAAAGGTTAATTCTTTTCAGAATTGAATCTTCTTCAGAAAATGCTCTACAAAATTTCCAGGGAGGCTTTAGGAAATATAGAAATTGTTTAGATCGGGTTCTCAGCCTTACAGCTTTCATAGAATCAGGTTTCAATAATAGGTTGAACACAGGACCTGCTTTCATTGATTTATCTTCGGCATATGACACTGTGTGAAAAAATGGATAATTTTCAAACTCTATACCCATCTGAAGTGTGGGAAAATGGTAAGATTATTAGAAAATATGTTATCTGATATATATCCCTCTCGTGATATCTCTTTACCTTTGTCTTATTTTCGAGTGAAACATTTTGATATAGTTTCAAACAAATTGTTCAGACTTTAACCTTCGTGTCTGTTATCAGTTCAGTTCACCTTTTCTGAAATTACATGTGTTTTCAGTGATTGGGATAAAGTTAAACTTTTCTCCATAGTATCAATGAAACTTAAATATATTCTTCTTGATAAATTAACAGTTAGTACGTATAGTTGATAAAAATTTAGCATGAAAAAATGATCAATTTTTCTTGGATATCAAGCTAAGTAAAATTCCTCAAACTTCGATATCAATTAAAGCCACACATAGTAAAATGCGTTTAAATAACATATGTGGGAATCTATAAATAAGTTATTTTTATTTGGCAGCACGATTTGAATAGAATAGAATACAAAACTCAATATTAGGTGACAACACAAGAAATGTTGAGAGGAAAGACCTCAAGGATCCTATCATTCAAAGCAAGACTTCTATAATTGCTAATGTGTCCTTCTAAGCTGAAAGGGATCCAATAATGGATTCTTAGTCAGGGTCGTATAATTCAGGCGATATATTGAGAGTATGGAATATTATTAAGGATATTCAGTTCACATTTGGATTCTTACGATGTGGTTGATGGTTGTGAATATTTCAGATATACCAAAATGACGGCGTGAAGTGTTATTTTTGATTCGTGCTTTAAAAAGTGGGCGAGCAGTGAAAATGTGATTTATTCAGTGAAAAGTCATATATATGTGCTTGGAAAAAATCAATACGATCGACAGTGATACGATTTCCATAAATTATAAATATTGAAATGAATACTATTTTTAATTTTTACAGTTAGTTTATGAACCGGGAAAATATAATAGATTAAAATGAAATCAAGAAATCAACAGGCAAATTTTTGCCAGTGGAATATTCATTTTCATATTTTTAAATTATTGAATACGAATGTATTCAAATTTAAATTTTTTTAAATTTTTCTGAAAGTGTTAATTTATATAAATATATATATTTATGAGGAAATGAAGATGAAAAAAAATCGAGAACGTATTAATGTTGCAATAATTCACAAGGTAGTTGACAGGTTGTTCAACTGGATCACCTCAACCAGTGAAAAAATCTGACTTATGCGATATAGAGAAGGAAATAAATTTTTTCGAATGAATAAAGCTAGAAACAGAATGTGTTGTCCTGAATTCTGTTGCATATTTATAATTCTATAGGGTAACGGCTATAATGTTGTCATAACAATTCAATATTTTATGGAATGTTCATACATATACACCGATTAAAATTGTTTCTAAAAAATCGTGCATTTTATCCAAAAACTACTATGAGCTATATCATCTCAAATTGATTTGCAGGAAAATTGTTCTAAGAATGAATATTTAGTCTCTCTTGCAATTTCGGATACATTTTTTTCTGCTGTCTTTTTTCCACGTTTATATGTAGTGCGAAATTGCGGAAAAATATTTTCAAAGAGGCAAAGTTGAATTTTCGACCAAATATTTTATTTTTAAAGAATTGTCCATAACAAACATCAAAATATGCACTATGAATCAACAGAATTTTTTTAATTAGGTTAAAAACTCATGAAAGTTTAACTCTTCATATTTTTCAATGGAATAATTTTACTCTCATCATATTCTTCTTCATTGATTTGAAAATATTATTAGATGAATACAATTAATTATGTTGAATTTACATGAATATTATACGAAAATTTTGTTTATGAAACTAACGATTTGAAGAGAAAAAAATGTAATAATTTCCTCAATTATTTCGATATCTAAAAAATTTACGGCAGATCATATTCGAGACGTAACTCAGGTTTCCTTAAATGTTAAATTATCTATTTTACCTTATTTGTTTCAATAAACTAATTTTTTTATTGATTTGGATCAGTGGCATAGACTAAATTTTTTTTTGGGGGGGCGGGCGAAGGGCAGAACAAACCTATTATTTATGATGCCAGAAATATACTAACGTTGCGAAACGAATTAATGGAGAAATTTTAAGATAATTTAAGAAGAAATGTTGGTATCCTTGGGAGGGCTTCAGCCCCAAACACCACCCCTGGCCGCACCAAGTGATTTATATAACAATAGCAACAAAAAAACATTTTCTAAGTACGAATTATGAATTAAATCAAAATTTAAATGCGCAAAAAAAAATAATTATTGAAGTACAAAATGAAACTGAAGAAAAAGGCCCATCAGAAAAACTAAGAAAACTCAAATATTGCTCAGGCTTTAATCAGGGAAAAACTAGAAAAGCTGATGAAAGCACATTCCAGAAAATCGACGCGCGCCTACCAGCCGACGCCCGACCCAAACCGTATTGATTTCTGGCTTCCAAGATGGCCGCCGTCTGGCAGCGCATTGGATCCGTTGCTTACGGCCGTCATGGAAGACGTACACGGAACGGAACCCTGCCGCGCTCCCTCCCCCTCAAAACTCATAGCTGGCCCGACAGAGCGCAAAGCTCCATCCATCATGAAAGCGGATTGTGTTCCTTAACTGTCGAGCGCATAAGGGTGAGAATCGAGTGGGGATCGGGATACGTGCTCGGAGGCTGGAATGGATTCCAGGAATAAAATAAATTGCAAGACATGCTACGCTATCTCAGGTCTTGGCTGTTTTTGCCGATGCTATAACCTTCGTGAGCGCCCGGAAGTGTCTGATGGTGCAGAAGGAGTTTGCTGAATTCTAATCTTGCGGAATGGGATTCAACGGGTCGAGAAGAAAATGGGGGTTTTATGGGGATGGAGGAATTGTTCCCTAGGGATGTGGAGTTTCGAGGTTGACCTATTGAAGTATAACGGGTTGAAGATCGAACTTAATTTTCTTCTGGGTAAAAAAACCTCGTGAGGAACATCTAACATCTATTTTGTACTAAGAATACCTATGAAGAAAAGTAATGATTATAAAGAAATTCTTTATAAAATCGTGATATACAGCAGTTGAAGTTCAAATAATCTTCTCTTTATAATAATTGCGGATGAAGCATTGAATAACCGACTCTCAAATGGAACTCTGCCTAAGTTTCTACTTATAATTTATCAATTAATAAATAGTTTGTAGAATTGCATATAAGATTAATTCCACATTTAACTATTTATCATAAATTATTCTGAGATATTCCTTGTTCTTTCCATGTGTTTATTTTCGTGCAAAAAAAATTTCAATAGATTTATGTAAGTAATATTTCTTATTTCCAATGTATCGACAACGGGGAGATATATCTAACAATTTGAGGGTATCAATTGAAAACTAAGACAAAATTACAGTTGATTTTAATATGCGAATAAAAATTATTCTTTTTAATTTTTTGATTATTTTTTACATATTTATTCGAATTTAATATCAGCGGCTTAAATGAACCGAAAAATTTTACTCGAATTGAATAATTTGAAAAAAAAAATTCTCACATTCTGATGCTTAGAATAAAAACTAGGTACATAAAGAGCAATAAAAATTTTGATGGATGAAAATTTAGTAATGGTTCTCAGGTCTTTATATAATTATTTAAATAGTTCATGTTTGCTTGGAATCAATGAAAATACATTTTGAGTTAAGTCTTTAAAACATATTCGAGAATTCACTTACGTTGAGTGAAAAGGCTACCAAAAATATTCCCTCAATGATAAAGATAACAGAAGCGGAAACTAAAATTTTATTCGTAAGTAACTAGTTTCGTTTTTATACAAGATACATTAATTAAAAATTTATACACAGGGTGTCACAAGTTTGTTGCTGAAAAACTGAATCTACTTCCGCTTCCGTTTCAACATGGAACGTGCCAAAATTTAACCACTAACAGCATTTGTTTGTAAGCCAATAGTTCAAAAGAATATATATACTACTATTTTCGGTTCTGAAGTGATCGAGTATTCCATTCGAAATATCCAACTGTTCGAACAGGTATTTGTTAATGAAATGAAACGGCGAAAAGGCTAAGTATGCATTTCAATATTATGTCCGTTAATTTTATTCCCAAAATTTTTAATTTCCGATTCAGAAAATTGTGAAAAATTGAGTGTATCTACTGACTATCTACTAATTTGTCACAGGCAGTTTCAAAAATTGTGTCAAAAATTATGTACATTACATTTTTTTCATTCAAGTTGGATGCAATGAAATTATGAATAGAACTTAGCGTGCTCTAGTTAAAATTATATTTGTTCACAGGCTACGAGTTCGAAATTCTTTTCGATATAGTTACTAAAAATTTTTGTGTTTTAAAATCAAGCCTATGCCTATGAAGATAATAAAACTGATGTAGGTACTTACTTATTCTTCTTCTCATTGTAGATCCCAACCCGATAACATTATTATTATTATTATTATATTATATGATATTATATTATATAATTATCATTCATGTGAGGACAAAATACATAAATGCTCATAATGCACATCCATCAATCGAATTTGTTTTTATAACAGTGAAATGTTGAAACAGAAAACAGATATATTCAGTTCTCAATAATATCCGATAAATTTTTAAAGAAAGCATTTTATTTTTTTCATTCTCTGTAGGAATGAGGGTACTTCCGATTAATGCATACGGTAAAAGAGCGAAAAATTTTCAGATTTCGAATATGAAAAACGCCAAATGCTTAGGCATTTGACTTTGAACTATTCTGTATAATTGAAGTCCTTCTATGGATGGCCTTGAACTCATGATGAACTAATTAATTATTTTTTTATGATACATAAAAATAGCGAACGAATGTAACAAAACAAAAAATAAACTAATTATCAAAATATTATTTTCAAGTGTTTTTTTTTGAGGGTACAGAGTATAAATTGTGTAAAAATTGGTATCTTCGAATTTAAGATATTGGAAAATCAATAAAAAAAATTGTTTCGAATAGAAAATTGAAATTTTAAGGAAATAATCCAGAACACCGCATGAGAAATCCCCCTTCTTGGTATAATCTTTTTTCCACCCTTTTTTCACCCCTCTAATGAACTAATTGGGCTTGATTAAAGTAGCAATAAGTTATGGCAGCCCATTCGAGGGTGTTTAATTGCGAATTCAAACGTTAAATTTTACACCTCTCGCAATACACTAATGATGTGTTAATTGTTCCTTTTTTCGTGCGGGTAACTTCGTATAGTTATAGAGTCTTTTATTATTCAACAGTTATCCATTGGAACTTACTGGTTTTTGTTATTGCCTTCGGTGTAATTGGCGTTTAATGGCTTTGCGCAGAGAAATATAAAGCTTTTTGGGTAAACTCTTCTGTTTTGAGATCAGTCAAATCAATATCGAATTAACCAAATGAGATGGTTTAAATCATTTTTTTTTCTGTGACAAAAGTAGTAGTTATGCTTGGAAATGAAAAGTTATAATTTAATATGTAGTAACTACCATGAAATAGGTAGTTACTAAATACAGCCAAGCATTTTTAGTAAGCTGGAACATTTCAAAACCATTTATCATTCCACATATATTTTCCTAAAATTACCTTCCACAGCATCCACTATCGAATCTGAATTGTTTAAAAACATTATTTTACCTCCAAGAATTGATTCACTCACTCATATTTCATCAGATGATTATATCGAATTAATTTCTTTCAACTTCAAATATCTCCAAAATTGTACAATTTAGGAAAAAAGATGATGAATGATTTTATCTGCAAAGATGACTAGTTCAAGTGATATTTGTTTTTCATGCAAATTAACCAATTTGTATAGTAGTAGTGAGAAATCCACAAGAAATGGAATAAATCTATTGATGCTAAAATATGCATGACTGTCATCAAAAACCTTCTACAAGAGATCATTTAAATTGATATTGTCGTTTGAATATTACAGGTGAAAATGCAATTTTGTTATGAAATTTCAACACCCTTAAACTTTTGAACCGGGCCAAATTTGGAAAAATGGAAGAAAATGTTTCTTTTGGCGTCAAGAAATGGTTAAAATTAACGCAGTCAAAGACTCACCCTATATATCTATTTCCAGTGAGAAATCGATGGAGAATGATTATTTGTACTGAAAATTTTCTCGTCAACAATTTATACCCAATTCCATGAATACTAAACCTAACCTTCAACTTAATGTGTTCTTTCTTTCAAACAAATGGAAACTCTTAAAATATTCCTTGATTTGAAAATTACAAATGAATTACATGAAATATTAGTATGAAATATAAGATGATCATGTAGGGAATTGAAAAAGGCAATCGTATGATGCTTTGAAAAGATATATTCACTCCTTAAACACTTCCAGTACCTTGTGAATTTAATCTTCAAAGAGAAATTAAACCAAATATTATTATCCTGATGTACAATTCCATATTTTTACAGTGAAAAGAATATATATATATTTTTTCCTCTGCTATTTTTTCAATGAAATAAGTGTTATATCACAACCTTCCTCAACTATGGATGATGATTTCCCTTTGAATGGGTTCCATAGCAGACTTCAAACATAAGAAGATCTGAAAAATCATCACTTGGACCGCAAGACCCGATTCGAAGAATCATCCTTGCAGATTGGCGACAAATTTTGTGTATTACAATAGATTTGAATATAGAAGGTATTTCTAAGGACAAGAGTGACTACATTTCTAAAATAACAAAGTATTATGGTGCTGAGATTATTCTCCTTCAAGAGACACATACGGATACTAAAAAAAATCTTCGTTGAAGAGGAACCATAAAAGGTTATGTATTCATTGATTATCTCCTTAGTAAAATTTATGGTTTAGCTTGTTATGTTAAAAAATTCTTGATTCACAATATCGAGTTAATCCAAAGAGGCTAATTTGAGGAAGTTTTCTTTATCTCTTTCAAATTTTGTATTTTTGATATTCAGTTCTTTTTCTGCTTTTGTCTTTTTATTTCCAGATTCGATGTGGGCACCTTGAAGAAGTCTCTGTTTCCATCAATAGAAGATCACTCTTGAAGAAAGAAATCCCAAATATATTTCAGCTTATTTTTGTACTTTCACACTTAGGCGGGGAGCCAGGGTTTTTTTTTACGGGGGTTTTTTCCCTAGGCTTTTATGTGATACGCCGAATTGTATGACACCCCGTCACTAACCCCTGATCTGTATGCTTTATTGTTTGCTAACGAAATATTGTAAGCCAAAAGTTCAAAAGAATATATATATATATGAAAAGAATATAAACAACATGCACTTTGAAATTTCTTCGACTTTTCAATAGTGCTTCATGCAATTTTGAAGAAAATTATTTCAGTAGAAAAACGATTATATTAAATGTTCTGATTTTTTTAATTTATCCTCAATTGTGTTGAAGATAATTGGAAATATTTTGAAGAATATGGTGTTGATTCGATGATTTGATTCAATTATAAGGATATCTAGTAAAAGGAAGAATTATTCCAGTAAAAATGATTTAAAAATCATTTATTTTATCGGTACCATAATTTAATGAAAAAAAAATCCCTGTATCTTTTTGAATATTTACTTTATGAACACAAACTGCAGGCTTATACAAATTCAAATCTGAGAATAGATTTGTTGTACAGAAACACACGTTCAAATAAGACTCTGTAGTCCAGCTTTTTACTATGCAGCATGAGAAATACAAATACACTGTATTAACTCACAAAGTGTGATACGCCGAATTGTAAGACACCCTGTCACTAACCCCTGATCTGTATGCTTTATTGTTTGCTAACTAAATATTGTAAGCCAAAAGTTCAAAAGAATATATATATAACTCACAAAGAAAAAATTTATTTCCGCAACTGCCATTAATCCAGTGAATTTTGATAACAGTATTAACAAAGATTGTTAACATGTTGAAAACATTTTTGTTGAAGTGTTAAGAATATTATTATTATTATATTATTCTTAACACTTCAACAAAAATATTTTTAACAAGTTAACAATCTTTTTTAACAATGCTATCGATACTGAATGGATCAATGGCAGTTGTGAGTTAGTACAGTGTATTTGTATTTCTTATCCTGCATAGAAAAGAGCAGGACTACAAGGTGTCGCATTAGAACGTGTGCTTTGTACAACAAATCTATACATAGATTTAAATTCGTATGAGCCTGCAGTTTGTGTTCATAAAATAAATATTCAAAAAGTTATAGTTTTTCTTTTTTCATTAAATTAGGTACCGATGAAAATACATAATGTATAATTTCTACTAAAATATTTTTTCAACAGTGTTAATAGAACTTGGCCACAACTGGGACATACTGTATTGAAACTTAATACAAAATATGTCTTCATTTAGTCGAGTGATGACATTTCAGCATTGACCTTCGCCGAATCGATGCATCCAGTCTGGCTCCCTTGAATAATAAACGTTATCTCGGTCAGATACTAAATGGGAATTGAACCAATCTTCCAGAAACTCGTCCGGTCCTCAATTTCTTTTACGCTGACTTTTCGGAACTTTTTTTGCTCGTCCACTACTACGTTTTACGGCACTTGGCGAGAAGCAGAACTTGCCGACAAGTCCTATTTCACCGCGCTGCGACTTTTACGGTCCAAGCTTCTATTTTTCCTTTTAGCGAATTTCCCCGAGATGGAATGAATGTTTTTCTTGGACGGGTCCGTCAGAAAATCCATCTCGGCGAGCTAGACGTAAACGTCAATTAGGCGGAGTGAAGCAGGGAGGAGAAAAAAGACACGGTTTCCCCTGGGAATATTGATCTCTGTTTTATGGTAAGGAGACATGCGACAAGAGGGATGGGTCCGTAGATGTAACGGAGAATTATTCGGGGATAGATGGGTTGTTTTGACCTTGGAGAAGACACATTGTGTGCCGTTCGTAGGAGGAATTGTTAGGAGATCAATTCTTCAAGGAATACTACACGAAAAACAACAAACAATATTCACTGTGACAACAAAGTATCCGAAAACTTTCAGTTACCGCGTTAAGTATTATATTAGTATTTGAAGTTTTTTATTTTAATAGGACTGTCCGTAATTACTATGCCAAAAATGAGCGCGATCGGCCAACTAATCTGTTTACGACAGCTACTGAAACCAGTCGATCTCAGTGGTAATCTGCGAATGGTGCAATTGAAAAAACATTGAACAGAGAGTTTGTCTCAAATTTTGTGGTTTGAACGAAATTTCGTTTGTTGACTCATTCCAAATGCTTGAGAAGGTTTATGGACATCTGTTTTATCGAAGACAGAAATGTACGAATGGTAAAAAGCCTTCAAAAACGGTCGGGAGATCGACGAAGATTTTCCTAGGTCAGGACGACCGTTGACTCCTGCAACCCACGATAATGTCGAAAAAATCAAGGAAATTGTGCTTGAAACTCGTAATGCCAGTATAAGAGAGATATTTCGTGCTCTCGACATAAAACGATTATTGATTTTGAAATTTCTAAATATTGTAATCAGACAGATATCTGCCGAAATGAAAAAATTTCAATTTTCAAATATTGTCCTCTTATTAAAAGCTAATTTTTCTGCTTTGAAAACGATATACGAGTACTATGTCTGCCCAAATGTTGGAAGCAACAACAATAAGAGATGCCCCTATAATAATTCTATTTGAGTTCCATCATCTAAAAATCCTCGTTAACAAATACATATTTCAGGACCATCTACTTTCGACAAAGTCTTGGGGCTCCAATAACTTTTCATCGAAAATATACAATATATACAGGGTGAGTGACTTCGACCACTGCGTTAGGTTCTTGAGATCAAAATAAACAGTTTTTTCCTATATTTAGCTGCGTTAAAGAGTTATAAGCATTTTAAGTTTTCACATTGGGCTTATGCTTCTCTGTAGTCCAGTTCAGTTTGAATGAAAATTACCTTCCACAGCATCCACTATTGAATCTGAATTGATTAGAAACCTTATTTTTTTTCTAAGAAATGTTTCATCAAATTATTATATCGATTTAATTCCTTTCAACTTCAAATATCTCAAATAAGGTGCAATTTAGGAAAAAATTCGAGAAATGATTTTATCTGCGAAAGAGACTAATGATTCTAGCATCTACAAGATACGGACCTTTGATTCAAGTGATATTTGTTTTTCATGCAATTTAACCAACCTATAAAGTAGTAGTGAGAAGCCCACAAGAAACGGAGTATATTTATTGATGCCAAAATATGCATGACAGTTATCAAAAACCTTCTACAAGAGATCATTTCAATTGATATTGTCGTTGGAATATTACAGGAGAAAATGCAATTTTTTTATGAAATTTGAAAAAATGTTATAGGAAGAAAATATTTCTTTTGACGTCAATAATTTAGGGTTAAAATTAACGCAGTGTTCAGAGACTCACCTGTATAATCCATTCATCACGGAGCATGTTATTGAACTTAAATGAAATAGCTTCACCAATTCTCATAAAATTTTAAGTGCACATCGGGTTCATCTGCGAATCGGTCAACATCTTTTTTCGATTCGCATGAATATTGAGGATAAACGATGATTTTTTTGTCAAGATTTTTGTTTTAACTCAGAAATGACCCAAAAATTTCATATAACTTAAATTCTCACCGTTCTATCATATAACCAACCCCCATGTTTGGCGCTCTTGTTCACCTGAACAGAGTGCTTATAGAATTGCCAAATGTCTGTACTTTTCGAGTATTTGGGTGAAAGTGGAATCACTTGTTTCGTAAGGACTCGCTGATGATGAATACGTAGTCAATATCGATTCTGTTCGTCCGTAGGCACGATTACGTCTGAAGGAATGACCTATTGAGATGAAATTTTCAGGGTAGGTGGAAGGAATAAATATATCGCAGGAGTTTATCTCTTCTTTCATATATTTACTTGTAATATGGCGACAAGTGATCATCAATAGATTAGTTGAACAGTTTTTGAGAATATTTTGCTTTTTCACTCAATGTTTGGCTGATTTCGGTCGATGGATTACTTGGGTATCTTTTAATTTTTCTGTCAGAAGATCTGTGAAATTATATAATAGGATAAACATATTTGCTGTGAGCTGCCAGAAATATAAAACCAACACAATTTTTCTTCATGAATAATTTATATCTCCCTGTGTGATGAATGCACACCAGTCTGCATTCTGCCATAAATATTCATCGCTCAAGGCAAGAATTCATCGATCCCTTCATGAAAAATTCTCGACATGAGCTTATTGTACACTGCATAATTCATGGCAATCCTCCATTCGAAACCTCCAATGTCGTGCCAAACTACAAGTTTGTATGGGACTTTGGCTGGCTCGACCTATAATTAGAGATTATAATTTCCTTTAATTGGCCGGTCATTACTGAACGTCCACTATCGACTGCACGCCAAAGGTCATTTTCATGGAATACGCAATGGAACAATGCGGACATTGTGTTGTTTGAGCAAAGCGAAGGCGTTTCGGTCAGTTCTCTTACCGAATAGGCGTGCAGGTGCACTAATATGGTGAAAACCCATTTTAATGTATGCTGGCGCATGCACTGTAGAGGTGGTCACGAATTGAAAGAACATTGAATGTACAAGGATTTGTACTTCCTACTGGAACATACCTATATTTCCAAAACAATTATTTTTTATTTATACACGGTTTTGCTGGTCTTGAGTACACATCAGCGTGTGTAAATTCCACAGCGAAACTATTATAGTTTTAGCCGTATTCTTCTAGTAATAATGAGGGTTCTTCTACAATTTGAGCAATATAGGGACAAAATACGGTCCCACATTCCACGATTACAGCAGAAAATCATCAGTTTAGCGACCACTGCATTTTGCGATTTTTCTATATGTGTCTGTCCAATAAGTTGTTGCTACTCGGGATTGCGAGTGCAGTGCTTTATTTTCAAAATTATTCATTGAGATGAGATGAAATCTGTAATCGGTAATATCACTGAGTGCAATCCCGATAAAGTGCATGTCTTTCAATCCTAATTCCATGAATTGCAGGGGTTAAGCACCTTAAATTTGATCTCGTAGGAAACATGCCTTTGTAATCTTCCTACTTCATCTACGGAAGATGATTCTCCCTACTAAGGATCACATGGTTGTTTCACATCTTTGGCGGCGTTTTTGTGATGTACTTTCGTTGGTATACTTGATCTCGTTTACGTACTTGAAGGCATTCTTTTTGGTTGTTGTATGTTAGACGCTTCAGGAGTTCCACCAAAGTTGAGTTATCTTTGTCGCTAATAGATTTTAGAAGTACGGAAATTACTTTTTTCACTAAATATGTCATACGACTCTCATTTCCTGATTTTAAAGAATCGTTTTATTGAGTGGCGATTATGTCCCAATCCCAACAAAAGGGAGGTATCTTGTTTTCATCTGAATAACCATGGAAAATATCAATGATTCAACGATTCTCCTATCGAACATAATTTCTATTCAGAATACTTAGGAGTTAAATTAGAATCATCTCTCAATTACAAGACTGATTTAGATAATCTGAGCCCAAAACTGAAAACTAGGTATAATATTCTTCAGAAATGAGCTGAATAATCTTGGGGTGCTGATGCTTCCATTCTTCGCACAGCATCTCTAGCCCTAGTCTTTTCTGCAGTGGAGTATTGTTGTTCAGTTTGGTTTAATAGTGCAAATACACAAAAAATCGATGGACAAGTGAATACATCCATGAGAATAATTACTGGCACAATAAGATCTACGCCGGTTCATTGGTTACCAATTTCGTCTAACATTGTCCCTCCCCTTATTCGCAGATAATATTTGTTTGTAAGCCAATAGTTCAAAAGAATATATATATTTCCTGATTTTATAATATTCTAAACCTTCGTTCAACCACTTCCTTCCAGATACCTAGGAAGCTCGTTCAATTCTTTGAAGGTCCTGTCCTTGAAGAAAAAAAAAGCTGCCAGAATTGGTCAATAGATAAGGCGTTGTGTTTCATTTTGATAATGTCAAACCACATACATCTTTGATGACCAGGCAAATAATTGACGGAGCTTGGTTGGGAAGTTTCGGTGCACCTGCCTATAGTCCGGAACTTGTACCATCTGACTACCATTTGTTTTCCGTCTCTGCAAAATCTCTTAGTTTTAGTTACTGCGACAGGTCATTTGTCTCACTGGTACGACAACATCCAACAGCGAATATGTAGACTCAAATTTTTGCACCAAACTTGTGATTGCCTGTCTACTAGGGCGCGAATTACCATCGAAAATTGGAGTTAAGACTCTTAAAGTTGCGGTCACCGACTCCGAATTTCAGCAGTAAATTTTTATAACTTGTAAACGTTGTTCGTTCGTGTACTTCACCATGATGAAAATGTTCACTTAACTAAATAAATTTACCTTGATAGTTCGATGATTGGTCTAAGGATGCGTTAACAAATTAAATTCAAAGTTGTCAAGTCCCCAGTGGAAAACTCGACATACGGTCTTCAACCATCAATCAAATTTGCTTAAAGATGCTATCCCTTTGAAGACAAGCTCATCAGAGTTTTTCAATATTGTCCTTTTTTTCAATTTTGCAATATACACCCTTCTTTACGACTCCTGCCACAAAACCGGAGACCCGAGCGAAAAAAAAACAATTTCAACTACATCTATCTTTCGAATAGGCCCAGGAACGTCCAGAGCACATTTTATGACGATCAGATAAACAACTTCGAATTGAAATTTTATCAGTCCACCGCCCAGGCGTCTTGACCGGGCGCGGTAGCGTCGCGGCGGTCGTAAAGGCCTAACAATACCGGAACTGTTGGACGATAAGAACCAGAAGGGGATAAGGATCAAATTTCCCGTTCGCTCCAGAAATGCGGAAAATGAGTTCCGCGTGATCAAAGAAACACAATAGCTTCTAGGAAGGTTTCTCCGTTATTTCGAGATCTTAAGTTGGCAACCCTTCACCCGTCAGTTTATTGAACTCGTCGTGTGGGAGTACGCGACATAGAAGCTGCAATCGCGTGGTTGGCTGTTTTAATATAGTTTGTACTCAAAATTGATTTTGAAGAGAGAAAGGCAGGTCGTTAATTTCAATTGATTCGAGCTTAAAATAATTTGGTTGATGATCATGCATCTGCCTTATGCATGAATGAAGTCGTACCTTTTTTTATGTTATGAAATAACTTATTCAATTGAATATTGGTATAATTAGTGATTGTACAATAGTATTTGATGTGCACGGTTTTTTAATAATAATTTAATATAAAAAAAAGTGTTACTACAGCACTATTTCCAAAAGATATGTGGATGACTGCTTAATAATAAAATCTGTAAATCCAAAGAAAAATTAATGAATTGAATAATTTTTTATCGTAAAATTAAATTCACGCTAGAAACGGAAATAAATAACTTAATAAATTTCTAGACATAACACTTATGAGAGTAAATAACTCAGTTCAAACGAATCTTCACACAATAGATACAAATAATCTGGACGTTATTGGCTGTCGTGTAAGGGAGCTTACTACATGTGTTAATTCACAAGAGGATTCAAACTTTCTTTATGATGAATTAATACATTGTTGATAAATAATCATTGCATTGAAAAAAATTATAAATTCACATGACAGTTACACAGAAAAATTAAAATAATACAAATTACATTCATTTATACCATAGATAAGCGGATTAGGCATAAACAATTGAGGAAACTATATAGTTAGTGAGACAGGAGACATAAAATTTCATCTTCAATCTCAAACGTGATCCTAACCAATATTCGGCAACACCGTCATAAAATAATATCAAACCCAATTGGCAGATCCCAGGTTGTGAGTTCAAAGATTGAAACTGCAATTAAAAGCCCATACAACTATTAAATTGTTTACACTTAACACCTTATAGCCCATAAAAACTGGGTCGTTGAGTAGAAGCAAATTCACTGAGAGAGCATCGAAGGTGCCATTTCTTCTATGGCCGCTATGAGAGATCTATCGTCTAAACTAACCTGGCCATGGTGAGACATTAAAAAATTTTATTGTCCGCGCTTGTAAAGGCGCTAGTTCACACACGTGGTCGAGCGGAAGAACCCATTATGATATTGTTACATCAATAAACGTATCTGCCTTTCATCTGACCGTTTGACACGAGTTTATATGTCAATAAAAATTTAATTTCAAATATGATTGACGAACTCGTTAGCGGCCGCATAAGATTCGATTTGTGTTTGTGTGTTTTGTCTGTACTGCTAACCGTTTAACAAGGAATGAAATTTTAGCACCTGAACCGAATGACTAGGGCCAGACCGGCAAATGACGTATTGATTTATCGATTGGTTTATTTGGCGTTTAGGCGTAATTATGTTTTATGATGGCTCGTATAATTTCTTCAACCCGTTTTTCATTCAAGACGATATCTTTAAAGGAAGGTAGATCGAGTAACTGCATACGCATCAGGAGTTACACAAGGTTCTGTATGAGGCTCACTAATGTTTAATTTTGGTACGTTATATCCATATCTTGATATTATTAAAATGTAGAATAATGGAAGTTGTATTTTCTTTATTTAACTATGCGAGGAATTCACAGATGCTGCTATGAAATAGTTTCTTTTTCATGTTCGAAAAATAGGGCTTGAGTAGATCAAGCGCACCAACAGCGCTCCCAGGGCGCCTTGTTTGGTGACTGGAAAACAGCTAATATATCGAGGATGTTTGAATCAATCAACAGAATATTTTCCATCTGCGAACGTCATCATAAATTTTGTTGTTTTGTGATTAACGATCCATAGGATATTCGAGGAGCCGAGGGGACTTTCTGTGATTCTGTTATTTGTGTGCAATTTTGTTTTTTTTTATGGAGGACATGAATGAAATGAGCTGTGAAGGATTTACGACGCAGATTTTTGAAAGAAAACAAAATAAAAAACAGAATTGATTTGAAGATTTCCGTTCCGGCTTGTCTAATCGGATATACAGAAAATCTTTCGCTCAACACATAAACCACTGGATGAGCGCAGCATGCAATATTAAATTCGGTCGAGAACTCTGTCGAAGGTTCGTCTAGAAAATTCATTATATTCACCTCGTAAAACTCTGTCGAGCTACGAAGGCATTCACTTCTCGTCGTCTAAGGACAAATATTTTCATTTCTTATTGTACCAGACAACAAAGTTGTCTACCAATCTATATTAATGAAATTTCGAGGCACACGGCGTTAGGGGAAGTTTGAGATATGTTCATGAAACAAAGGATCGTGAAATATTTCGGAACAGTTAACAAAACACTTGAACTCCACATCATCTCTCAACAGTTTTCAAAAGAATCAATTTTGGTTCAATACTCGTTAGTCGGGGATGTAATAAAATACTGAATTATTTTTACGTATAGTTTGAATAGACAAAAATTATAATGAAATACTTCATTGAGTAAGAGATCAGCCCATCTTGACTGGCAATAAGAGTTACTGGTCACAGCTATCAAAATTCTATGAAACCATACTTGAACTACGATATTCTGGGATTTATGAAGGAAACTAATTTTCAGATGCTGTTAACTCCTAAATCATTGGACGGATTTTGCGTGATAACGACCTACCCTGGAAATTACAGCTCTCTAGCTCATTCCGTTCGGACGTAATCGTGCTTAAGGACAGACAGAATCGATTTTGACCACAGATTTCTCATCAGCGCGTCCTTAGGAAACGATTGATACTACTTATACCCCAATATTCGAAAAAACAGACATAAAAGCAAATCTATAGCATTCCGTTCGGGTGAACAAGAGCGAGAAAAATGAGAAAATTTCTTTTTTCCCTTGATCCGACCATGACCGGAAAAAATCACTGAGCCAGATTAATCTCATGTTGCCACAATTTTTTCTTTTTTGAATTCATTATCGTTATTAAAAATTTTGCTATTGCATTATATGAAAATTTCACCTCTTCTATGGATCGATGAAAGTTAAGGAGACATACTCTCAGACAAAACAGTATCCGGGAAGTTGAAATTTGAAACGCAAAAATGATAATTTTTCTCAATATTCATTGATTATTTATCAAAATAAGCTCCATTTAAAGCGATACATGTGAGTCAAAGTTTTTTTCAATATATCTGAATGGGCTGGTGTTCAGAAGTATAATTGTTGATAAATCATGCCGTCATCAATCGAAATCACTGCAAATCACTGATGTTTTCTTATAGGGATTATAGCATTTGTAAACTGGGGTTTTCGATAAAACGTAGTCTTTATAAGGCTTTTATAGAATTCGCAAAGAGTGACCACACGAAATTTCGTCCAAAATACAACATTTGAGACTTGGTTCAATATTTGTTTCAAATGCAACAGTTTTAAACCGCTGTCGTAAAATGACTGGAAAGTCCTACGAATAAACATTAACGTCAAATACTTAAAAATACTAAAGGGACAATTTAAATGAGAATTGCAGAATACTGTTTGTCAGAGTATATCCACAAAGTTTCTACTTGGTAGTGAATTTGAAGTACAATTTTTTCCGTTTTTGGCGCTCTTGTTCACCCGAACAGAGTGCCTATCATTTTGCCCGAATGTCTGTAATTTTGGAATATCGAGCCGAAAATGGTCTCAATCGATTGGGTTCGACTCCCTGATGAAGAATTCGTGGAGAAAGTTGAGTCTGTCCGGCCGGCCGGCCGTATCCTCTCTAGCATCCAAAAGGAATCAGCTAGAGTTTTCATATTTTCAGAATAGGTTAATTGTCCAAATAAACAACTAGAATATCCATCCGATCAAGTTGATACTTGGAATGTTATTGGGGGAGGCTGAAACGAAACGGCTTGCAAAATTTCGCAGAAATCGTCACGCTAGAAAATTTTTAAAAAATTCCCAAAAAAAAAATTTTCAATACTCAATATCTCCTAAGACTTCATTTAGATTTAAATAAAATTCCGTATATATATTGAGGTTGCCAATATCTTACTCATCCTCAAATTTCATTGTAGTAGCTTTTCCCCTTCTGAAGATATGATCATTTTTTTCATTTACTCAAGAGCAAAATAGAAATGTCATGAAGTCCGAGCTTTGTCATTGAAAGATTTGCCATCACAGATCGATATTCGTTTGACAACTTGCGGACCTAGATATCAGTGTCAGTTGGCCTTATATCAATCAAAATTTTCATAGAATTCATAGAGGTAGAATTCGATGTCAATGACGTTGTCAAAATTCAGAAAAGCACAGACGTAATATTAATCAAAAAATTTTTCATCATAGAGAAAGAATTTGATGGCGTTGTCAAAACTCAGAAAAGCAATGACGTAAGTTTTTAGGAGAAGCATAGAACTAAATTTGGTGAAAATTATGAGTAGTTATTTTCAAATTGAGATAAAGGTTTGTTTATTCATTAGGCTTTCATATTTACATCACATTGTCCCTTAGTACGGAAAAAGACTATTGTTCACCCGATCAGAGAGCTTATAGATTTGTTAAGGTTTGAATATTTACTCGCAAGTAGGTCAACAAGAGCGCAAATGCAATCTGACCTCACGTCAGTGCTTTCTAAATTTTTTACCACGATAGATAGCATAGCACTAACTTTGTCTATTCGAACTTAAATTTTCTTGAAATTCAAATAGATCTTAGCGTATATAGGTGAGAAAATTGTCTGTTGCTCTTTCATAATTGAACAATAAAGCTACTAACTACGATGCGAACTAAGATCTACCAAATTTCAAAAATGAAGATCCAGAATCAATTTTAAAAATGAATGAATACGTACCTACTATACGAGGGTTGCCTTTTATATTTCGAGATTGGACAACCCTAGAGTTGCAGCCTGCCAACTGACAGCTCTATCGTGAAGATTGATATTTTTGAGGTTATACGTAGTAGGAACGCAATTTGTGTTGTCTACAGTAACTTAAAAGATTCATCTCGCCCAAAAAATGGAATCAGATCGTGAACATTTTCGTGCGATTATTTTTTACAATTTTAGACGTGGATTAACTCAACAACCGTGCATCGATGGACCGAAGTTCAATTTTGGGCGATGAAGCTCCATCAAGGACCAGTATTTATCGAATTTATGGTGAATTCATCCAAGGTCCTAGTTTACCGCAAGACGAATTTCGTGAAGGTCGTGCAAAATCAGTTGTTGTTCCGAAAATCATTGATGCAGTGGGCCGACTGATATTGCAAGATCGCCATGTGACCTATCGGGAGACTAAGACAACCTTTAGCTTTAGTGGTGCCAGCATACATTCGATATTGACCGTCAAAGAAATGTGTTCGCGTTGGATCCCACACAATTTGTCAATCGCCGAAAAAGGCTTGTGTCGGTTAGTCGAAGGAAATGCTCCAAATATACGGTCGCGGTGCCTCGAAGCAAGTCTATGATATCGTGACAGGTGATGAATCGTACATTTATGCGTATGAGCCCGGAAGTAAAACTATTGGTGTTTCATGATGAGCCAAATCCAACTAAAGTTGCTCGCGAATGAAGCACTAGAACAACGCAGAACAGTCAATTCTGAGTGGTGCCCAAACATTTGTTTGCCAGTTGGCTGTAGACGGATCACCCATCACCACGACAATGCTAACTTTCATACATCGGCTCAAACAACCGAAATTCTGAGCACTCAAAACATCGATTTGATGAGTCATCCGCCGTATAGCCCTGACTTGGCACCGAATGACTTCTTTTTATACCCGTACGTAAAAAATTAAATGAGAGGTCAACGACACCTGAAGAAGCGGTTGATGTGTTCAGAATGCTTGTTTTGAACATATCGGAATCAGAGTGGCGAAAGTGCTTCGACAAGTGGTCAAACGCAAGCAAATGAGTAAAGATATTAGTGGAGATTCTGTTTAAAAACAAAAAAGCGATTTTCAATCCTCGTATACTTAATTTTTGCATCACTTATAATTCTTTAATATGCAATATTAAATATTTAATCTCAAATTCTTGTAAATATATCAAACATGTCTGATGAAGAAAGCGATTGATATTCAATTCTATGAAAGAAAACATAACCTTCAACTAAATAAGTTCTTTCATGAACAAATAGAAAAAATAGAGAATAGTAATTGATATTTTGACCAATTTTTCTACAACAAACTATTTTAATCTTTATTAGGCGTCATCGTCATCATCTTTTATTTCCTCCAATATTTTGGCAACGAAATAAACTGATCCTTTTTCAAAAAGGAAAATTACGACAACATATTCATTTTCTTTTTGATCTCGAGTTATTGGTGAAAAATTTCCATCCACTATAATAATATCATCCTCATCATCTAACTCGCCAACAAAGTTCTCCCCACTGGCCACGAAGTCTTCCTCATCACTATCTGAGTCTTCTTCACCTTGCTTATATTTGAACTTGTTCTAGATTCAATCCATGGTTGTGGCATTTTTTATTATTGACCTTGGCCATTTGATATGCCACCCGGCGACAGACTTTTGCTGTCAGCCCATAAAACAATTGGGCCCAATATTCTATATATTCTAATAGCTTTTGCTCTTCTTCTGTAGTAAAACTCTATTTATTTCGTAATTTGGAACTAATCGTACCATTTCGGTCGCGTTCTCTTTCATTCGAGAAGAATATAGTCGGACAGTTGAATATTTGAGCTGGCATTCTTTACTGGCCTTCCTTATGCTCATTCCATCATTTATTAAGAGCCTTGTTCATCGAAGTCACTGTATGCGCACCTATTTTTCTTCCAGGTGCCTTGGGTCGGACCATCTGAAATAAATGAAATTCTAGAAAATTCGAAAAAATTTCAGTGGTCCACAGTTAACCATGGCTAACTGTTGAACAAAGACCATTGATCAACTGTAGACCACCCTGACTCAAGTCACTTTTTGTGGTATATCTTCGAAAATAGTAACAATGCAGCAAATTGAAAACCTTAGAAAAAGAAAGCAGGATTCATATTTCAAGAGCTATGAGTTTTTATTGTTGTAATAATGAGCCAAAAGATAGGTGATCAAAATATACTGACCTATAATTATTTACTTTTGGTGCACGTTTTTATAATTTCCTCTGTCATACAACCGTACTGCAAGCTGGCGAACCAACAACTGGTCAGCTATCAATATGGCCGTATACGCAACGAATGAGTTCAGGTGGAGGGTTTAGACAACGTTGCCTCTACGACTTTTAGGCCTGACTAACTGTATCTGACTGGTTAACTGTTCAACATCTGACCCTACACTATTCCACATAAGCTGCAAATTCTAATTTTATTACGGATGGAAGAGAGAACCACAGAACAACATTCATTGACAATTTACTGAACCGACTCGAACGCAGTCGAACCGAGCGCGTTTCGTTAACGACCAATGAAACGCAATCTTGCCAACACCAAGAACTAAAAGAGTTCTCGAACTGGTAGAGACATCCGATAAGCATCTCTCCTACAAAGTTGCATCAAGCAATCGGAACAACATTCCAAGCCACGAGAATTACTTGTATATACAGGCAGATGGAAAAAATTTCAATTTTTCTGTAGGGCAGAGGCAGATCAGACAGGCACGAACTGAGTTAGCCGTGGTCGTAAATTGGCGTAAGAATATGTCGGCATTTGGTTTTATACACAGACACAGAACACATACGCGGTGCGGGTTGGAGAGTGGATCTTGGAGGCTGTAAATTACAACTAGGTAGTATATTTATGGTTCATGCCACTTCGGTTCTGATATATCCGAGGAATAGTTTGCCGCAGCACGAGCAAAAATGCTACATGTACTGTTATTTATATACCAGCTACCGGCGTTTTTATTGGTTTATCGTAGGTTTGCGGATGTGGCCGTGGTTTTTTTTGTATATGAGAAAAACAGAGGACAAAGACAGGAATATTGAATCTATGAAGTTAGCCGGGCATTTCTTGACTTGTTTCATTGAGATACCTTTGTGTTGTTTTTCCAAATATTAGGTTTTAACAAAACGAATAAATTCTGCATCTTCTCACGCAGAAATAAATTGACGTAAGGTAGACCAGTTTTTTATAATGCAAAATGAGGCAAAAAGTTTTTATTTATTAAGAGTTGGCCAGAACATATTTTCTGGAAATATCCCGAAAATTTTGAAAACTTACAAAAATACATATGAAAGTAAGCACAAAAATTCCTTTTTTAGTTCTTTAAGGCAGGTTTAGAGGAGATAGGGATTTTGCTGCTCGACCGTACTGAAAAGTGATAATGAAACCGTAAGAAAAAGTCCGTGGAATAAAACCGTTAAATAGACGTGCGCAGGAGCGACAGTCGTATACACAAGCGCGTAGTGTATTATACCTTTCTCCTTCATTCTTTTCCTTCTCTCTCTATTACCACTCCACTCCGCCAATGCATAGTATATACTCATGAATTTATGGACAAGCACCTGGGAATACTCACATTATACATACATTTTACTCGTGAGCAGCCACGTTTATTTTCATATAATTTCAAATCATCAAAACAATGATAAATATAGTAACAATGGCAGGTGAACTAACAAGTGACCAGAATGAAATTGACAGTGATATTAGTGGGAATTATTCAGTGCAAAAAAATTAAATAAGTATATGTTTATTTATAAAATTAAAATATTTTACATTAGATAATATTTTGTTCACATACTGAAATCTTTGTAAGGTTTTCTAGGCTAATCTCTCTTGCTGTTTTGAAGGTCATACGGTCGAGAAAAATACACAAAAAAAATGAGAATACGGAAGAAAAATATTAGGTGTACAAATAAGTTTCCGCGGTTTGTCAAAAGATGGCCCCACCAGAATATTATGGAGAAATTGTCAGATGTAAAACGTAATATCCCAAGTTTAGTCATCTGGCAACATCATAACCTTAAAGTACTAGTGATTCCGTATCAGCATCACGTAATTTTTTCGTGCAAAATGTCAAGTTTTATTCCGAATAAGCATCATTTGCGGGAACTTTTGATTTACTTCTTTAATGTGAAAAAAATCTGCAGCTGAGGCGCATCGATTGCTTCTAGAAGCATATGGTGAAGCTGCTTTAAGTGAGAGAAGTTGTCAGGAATGGTTTCAAAAGTTTAAGAACGGTGAGTTTGACGTTAAAGACAAAGAACGCAGTGGAAGGCCGAAAGTGTACGAAGACATGGAATTAGAAGCACTATTGGAGGAAGATTCGTCCCAAACGCTAAAAAGAACTTGCACTTACTCTACAAGTGACTCAACAAGCAATTTCACATCGTTTAAAATCGTTAGGAATGATTCAAAAACAAGGAAATTGGGTTCCATATGAACTAAAGCCGAGAGACGTTGAATGCCGATTATGCATGAGTGAAATGCTGCTTGCCAGGAATAAAAAAAAGAGTTTTTGCATCGTATAGTCTGGTGACAAAAAATGGATTCACTACGATAATCCAAAGAAGAGAAAGTCATGGGTTAAGCCCGGCGAACCATCAACATCGATAGCTAAGCCGAATATTCATGGAAAAAAAAACTCATGCTGTGTATTTGGTGGGATCAGCTTGGTGTCGTGTATTATGAATTGCTGAAACCAAGCGAAACCATTACTGCAGCTCTCTACCGAACACAATTAATGAGATTGAGTCGGGCACTTAAGGAAAAAACGCGCCCATTACTACTCCAGACACGACAAAATTATTCTTTTACACGATATGCTCGTCCACATGTTGCGGCGCCGGTAAAAACATACTTGGAAACACTCAACTGGGAAGTTTTACCCCACCCGCCGTATTCACCAGACTTAGCGCCTTCTGATTATCATCTGTTCCGGTCGATGGCACATGGTCTGTGTGAGCAGCGCTTCACATCATATGAAGACACCAAAAATTGGGTAGATTTGTGGATAGCGTCAAAAGATGAAGAGTTTTTTCGACGGGGTATCCGAATGTTGCCAGAAAGATGGGGAAAAGTAGTGGCAAATGATGGAAAATACTTTGAATAAAACGTAATAAACTTTAACTTTACAATAAATTCCTAATTTTTTATAAAAAACCGCGGAAACTTATTTGTACACCTTATACAATATAAAGCAAAAATATCTAGGAAATTTAATGAAAATATTTGAAAAGTTCATCGAATACTTTTTTTAAAGTTTCAAGTTAAATAAAAACTCTATATTTGATCATTTTCAGTACCGCAAAACTACCAAAAACAAATGCAGAGCATCAAAAGTTCCTCAAGGAACGTCAAATAATGAAGAAAATTTAAAAGGAACGAGAAATATGCAATATAAAAATGCAAAGGCACTACTAATATTTAAACACCAAATATGGACATAATAATAACTTAAAAAATACTGGCGATGTGAATATTAGACGTATAGGGGTTGGAGACATTTGTTCAGCTACCTATATATTAAACGAACAACGGAGTTGAAACTGTCATGGTAATAGTCTACATGTCACCAAATACAAAAATTGAAGATGTGAATCATTTCATCCATCGAGAATATACTGATGAGATTTTTGAAATGCTTGGTGGAAACTTTATTACCTGCCGATAGTTTTAGCCGGAGACTTCAATATCAATTTTGCAGATAAAAAATCAGAACCACTAAGAATTGTAATAATTTAATTAATTAATTAATTTAATTAAAAATTTTAAAAAATTCAAATTACATACATATAAATAAAAAATTCAGAAGAATCGACAACGAGATATGGTATTGCTATTGATGCTGTTTTTTGAGGTATTTGCATTAAATAGAATCACAAACATTTGTATCATATTTTAGTTACCACGAGTTTCAGCAATACAATATAATTAAGAGACTGATCAATAATAATTACTTATAATAATAATAACAAAATTTTTTGTGATCATTTCTATTTCTTTGTAATTTTACGTTGTCAATAAAAAATAAAGAGACTTATTTTGTTATTTGAACTGATAATTTGACGATTTTTTTTATTTTACGCATTAATTATTTTTTTCTGTGCTTAAATAAAAACTAATCAGTAAAATTTAAGAAAAGAATCGAGAAAACCTACATCATATTGAGCACGATTTTTCTTTCGCAAATTGTGTCCACTCTGCATTAGCCGAAGGAACTTTTTTTCTACCTGGCGTCTCACGATTCGGGCCAGTGAATTAGTAGGCTAGATCATGTGACATCACACCTCTTGATTTTTTCCTTTGGGGCTATGTGAAGTCCGAAGTCTACATGGACAAGCCTGCTTTGGTTGAGGTCTTGGAGGCCAATATTACTCGACTCATTGGAGAAATATCACCCCAAAAACTCACACGTGTCATCGAAAATTGGAACTATCGAATGGATTTTGTTAACAGCAGTCGAGGTCAGCATTTTAAAGAAATTATCTTTAAAAAATAATTACAAAGAATGGTTCTTTCATTTGTTAATAAAGATTTTAAAATAAAATTGTTTTTATTAATTTTTTTTATATAAAAAAATGACTCTAAATGAATCATCCTTTACAAGAAAGATAGAGAAAAGATAACAAGGAAAAAATTTACAATACGGAAAAATATTTCAATACTAAACATTCTCAGGGTGGAAGCAAAATTGTCAGCCCTAAGTAGATTGCAATTTCAAATTTTCTTCGTGATGTCGTGTATCAAAAAATCAACTGCAGCAAAGATAGCGTTTCAATTGTCATAATATCCTCGTTATTTATTTTTCGTTGGTAACAGTGACGTGGGAGAGATAAGGCTTCATCGAATAATCGCAACGTTTCTGTTAGCTCGATTATAAGATAACCTTGGTGTGCAATTCACTTCGGAGCTATTTCAAGTTTAAAATTGACGCTTTATTATTTGTTTGAACTCTGTGTTATGAATGGAACCCAATTCATTTAAGTCGAGAGAGAGAAATATAAACATTGAATTCTAGTTCACTCATTTTCTTGTGAATAACCATTGCGAAAATTTGTAGCAAGGTCGTAAGTCTCCCAATGTCAAAAATAGTTTATGTTTGCGCTAGTGTTGGCATTCCTTCACTCGAAGATAAAATTGTTCCTGAGGTTTGGCTCTGTATGATTAATGTTCTAGTGGAATTGCTCATGCGGATATGATAATTTTTCTGCAATGGTGATTTACTTGAACTATATTGATGGCAATTTATGGTTTGCCATACCTTTAAAGAACTGCGATCTCATGGATATTTTAATTCATTAGTGACCTTACTCATTCTATACCTTCAAGAGAGATGAAATATTTTTCCAAAGCCGCAGGAGCCAGCAATATTATTGTGTTCAGCAGTTCAAGCAATTATCATTCGGATCGGATGGATATGCTAGAAATTATGACATAACTGCTGAATTTTTCGACGGATTTGGCCCAATAACAAGCTTGACCGAGATATTTGGAAAAGTTTGAAGACTCTAGCTCTTCTCTTTCGAAAATTGAGTTTACGTGTACGGCCGACCGGCCAAACCCAATTTTGACCACGGATTCTTCTTTCGGAAATCAACTCCATTCGATTGAGAACGTTTTCGTCTCAATATTTAAATAACACACATTTGGGCAAAACGAGAGCAAGCTGTTTCACTATGTGTATATGTATGACCATTAAAAGTTTTTATTTATCTCTTAGACAATTATAAGGAGAAGGTTCAAGAAGAATAAATTTTACAGAAGTGATTATCAAAACAATAAAGTTCAAAACACCTTTTTCTCGAAACCAAAGGTGAAAAGATTTCAATGATATCTTGGCAACATTGCAAAAACATCTTACCGTGAACTCCGGATCCTGACCGTTAATCCTCTCTACAAAAGCGCGAACGGCATGTTGTCATATCGCATCTTGCTATGAAATTGCGAGGAAAATCTTCGTAGAACGAAAAAAACCGAAACGAAAGATCCACTTAGCAATGAAACGAAACCTGAGGGACTTAGGATCGTTAAACATTTTTATAAGCATGATCGGAACAGACCGGTCGCAAGCGCAGAACTCACGGTACATTATTATTCAATCAAGCATCGAATTTTCCGTCTAAACATTACGAAAATGGCGATCGCGAATCAGTCTTCATTATTCAATAATTCATGTTTCTTAATACTACACCTCATTACGTTCGTATTATTAAATCTCCAATAGCCGGACCACCAACGGAGGATCGATCGTGAAATATGAAAATTTGTCGCCATTTTAGTCGATGAAGCTTATTTCTGTGGTGCAGATTGAATTTATGTTATGTCTCTCATTATGATCATAACTAAAGAGTATCTTAATGAAAGGATATAATTTAATTTTCGATTAATTCGTTTTCTGCTTGTGTCTCAGGGATGGCATACTTGGATTGATGATCATCTCAAATTTATAAAGCACAGATATACTGCAGGAAATTCAGTGTGTCGGCGTGAATTTTCGCTGAGATTGAAAGAATATCTCATGAGATATGGAGCTAACTAACTAATCAGAAATTCACAAGAGCCCCCCACTATAACATCCATGACATATCATGTGCAACGTCAACAAAGTTTGCTGCCCTAGGATCATGATCTTAGAATAGAGATTTGCAGAGCAATGTTGGCTAGAAATCGTGAAGATCCGTCATTTTTTAACGAAATATGGGCTGATGAAACTACATTTAATAAAGACGGTTATCTCAATTTACACAACGTTCATGGATGGTACACAGAAAATCCGCATTTAATGCGTGAAGATCGCTCCCAATACTAATTTAAGATCAACATGTGGACTGGAATTTTAAACGGACTATTATTGGACTATTTGAACTACCCGAAAATTTGAAAGGCGACAATTACTTAGATCTTTTTACAAAATGATTTAATACATTTATTAGAAGATGTACCACTCAACATATATCGAAACATGTGGTTTCAACAAGATGATTGCCCAGCGCATTATGCTCGCCCAGTACATGACTAGTTAAAAATGAATATCCTGAAAGCTGGAGTGCAATACATTGTTGAAATGAAATGAAAATTAATCATGTCACAATCGTGAATTATCAAGAAATATGCTGTTCAATTAACAGATTCCCAAGTATTTTGACCAACTATAAAAATTGTTCGCTAGAACAAGATTTCGACCAATTCAAGTTGAGTCTTTCTGGTTCTGAAGGGCATTCTCCTCAGTTGGGCATGGAAATGTTCAATTAATTATTCCATAGACATAAGAGAATTCGTGTTTGATAATTTGGTTCTGTGTCCGAAGGGTGTTATGTGTTCCCCATGCACGTCAAAATTTTATGTTTCCGAAAATATTCAACGGACCGTTATCAAGTTATGTTATATCCTCATCGAGCGATGATTTGTATGAATACTTTTCGAGCAATCATTTATATTGCCAAGTCGAAATGTGAGACCGTCAGAAACTCCCATTGTCATTTTCTTATGTATTTCAACATTTTTTTTGCTGTCCACATTGCATCGAAAATTCCCAGTATCTGATGAACCAAGCCGTTCAACGGTTATACCAATGCTTGGGTTCAATATGCGTTTGCGTCTTTCGGAACGAAGCAATTTTAGTCTTCCTTTGAGTTTGCTATCCCGGATGCGCACTTCTCTAAAACGTTCGCATGTCATGCTAATGCTCACTAGAGAAATTGTATCCAGATATCGAAATATATACGATAGCATCTCTGCGGGAACTATCCTAAAATTATCACTTCCGCTCCGTAAAAACTTTGGCAAATTTGCGCGTGCCATTTATCTCAAATCCAAATAAAGAGTGTTAGAGATACATCCAATACGCACGACTTTTATATTTCATTCACCCAACGATCAGCCAATCACAACAGTGCTAGGTATGCTATACTTCCGGTGCATTGTGAAATCTTATCTGATAGGCAGAACATCAATAGTAAATGACCATCTAAGAATTATATGGGATTTCATTTCGGAATTTGGTAACGTTGCTTGAATTACATTCAAGTAATGAAAAAGAATAATTTCAGAAAGTTATTCTGAATATAATGACATAGCTATTCATTTCAGTAGCAAGTATCATACCATTTTGTAATCTTGAATAAATGGGCCATTTTTTAAATTAATTTGCTGACGGTAGTTCGGTACACATTTTTAAGGATGTAGTGTCAAGGTTAGCTGAAAACATATTTTTTAACCATGTTTCAACGAAAATAATATTTTTTTTTACTTAAAACAATTGCACCTAACAATGGATTTGTGACTTTAATCAATAGCATGGTTATTTAAGATTACGTTTAAAAAAATCACTGCCAAATTGTTTAATTTGTGACTTCAAAACATAAGGATGTACTTAGTGTAGGGTGTCAATTTTCAACATTTCCAAAAATATACCTATTACCACTTATCCTTATTATTATAGAATTCTTTTTTATTTTTGTTAGAATTGGTATAACCTAGCTATCGCCCAGTAATCGCTTGACATTGAGTTTAGAGACACCCTGTATTTGGTTGTTGAAGATTCTGTCCAAAATTATGAATGGATTCCAATTGTAACGATATCCATTAATTTCATGAAACTCATAACAGTCTCTTTAATTGAAATCTAGAAATATCCATTAAAATTTCGCATAGTAAGTAAATTTTAAAGTTTATGGTAGCATAAATTTTACGTGTATCCTCTGAGCAACGTTGGTGCCGGTGATTTATTTAGGATCGGTGCTGTAAAAATCAATGTGTCGTAAATTATAACCTTTTTATACATAATATGGGAATTTTTCCGTATAAAATAGAAACGACAAAAGGTGTTTATCATTGAATTTTGTGTTGATTTTCACTAGTATATTTGCATTTTATTAATGACTTCAGTAACAGCTCAATTATTTGCAGAATTCCATGAGATTACACAGAGCCAAAGCTTGTTCAGTTTAATAAAGCAGATTTGAAAGATAGTTTGTAAATATGTCTTGGAGTAAATGATTTCAAATTCAATATTTTCAATTGAACGAAGGAAAACTTAAATATAGCTCCTACATACAAACAGTAAATACTTGTTTGTTATAACAACTAATATAAATAAGAGCTTTCGACGTACAGCCATAGACTTCTGACATCTAACAGAAATTTTCTTCGTAAAATTTTTTCAAAATATTGTCTGGTTATCATCCAGTGTAAATAAATATATCGGGAATTTCGGACTCCTATATTTTACAATAGTTTAAATTGAAACAATTGCCAACATTTCGAAGCTGATTCGTTTCTTCTTCACAGCTAAAAAAAAATAAATGTAGACAAATACAATGTAAAATTTGTGAAAGGTAAATTACCCAGTCACTATAAAACAATATCATCAGAATATAAAAATTATTTACCATCTAAATCTCTGATTTTCACACTTTTCTTAAATGGACGTAGTAAAACAGACATGGCCAGTATTATTATTTTTTTATTACATTATTATAAATGAGATTTTTTACATCTTCTCTGTGATCGACAGACAGTATTATTCCTTTTTATGTGAATCATTTCACTTACATTTCTTTTATAACCAATATCCTGTATATATAATATTAATTGGATACTAATTTTAAATCTAAAACTCCAAGTCATTTAGAACCTAAAAAATATTAAATAAGATACCTTGCGCAACATGAAAATGATAGTGGAAAAATCTCTAATTTAAATAAAACAGCTTTAACTTTGCATCACTTTAATACTGGACATTAGATTGACTTTGCAGATGTTCGAATTCTTGATAGGGAGGATATTAGTTATAGAAGAATTGTATGTGAAAAGATTCACATAAAAATATAATTATAATACTGTCAATCACAAAGAAGATGTAAAAAGATCTCAGTATCAATATAAAAAAATAATAATACTGGCCATATCTGTTTTACTAAGTCCATTTAAGAAAGTTTGTCAATGTCATTTCTATGTGAGCCTAGAATTAATGAAAGTTTATGTACATGCTGTGAAAAATCAGAGATTTCGATGTTAAATAATTTTTATATTCTGACGATATTGTTTTACAGTGACTAGGTGATTCAATTTTCATTATTTTACCTTATAATTATCTATATTTATTTACTTTTTAGACCTGAGGAAGAAACGAATCGGTTTCGAAACGTTGCCAACTGTTACAATTTAAACTATTGGAAATATAAGTGTCTAAAATTCCCGATATATTTATTTTATAAGTTTTTTCAAAATTATCTCTGAACATACACAAAGTCGATATGTCATAAATTACCTTGGTAGTAAGTTCCAGTCGTCGAAACACATATTATTCAATAAATAATAAAATCAAAATTAATATGAAAAATACAAGTATCCAGGTAATCAAAGTTGAATGGAATGAACTTATTGAAATCTTTTAATTTTTTAATATTATTCAGCATCCAACCTTAAATTAAAACCAAGAAGAAAAAAAGTAATGCAATTTTGGAATAGAAAATCACTTAAAAATTTTTTCGAATTGAGTTGTATTTAAATTGCGAAAATGTGGTAGAAAAAATGTGGATAAACACGGACGATAGGTCAGGAAGTTTAGGGCGCTTTTTAATACTCTGAAATATTACTAATCATATGTAGGAGACAGCTCAAAAAATGTAAAAAAAAATTAGATGACTCAATTATCAGTTCCTGATGTTCGCGACTCTTCATTAATTGCTTTCCACACACATGTGAAATTATTGAAGGTTCTTGACATGAGTAGATGTCATTTCTTCCTTCAAATTGAAATTTATCAAATAATCTAAATGTTTTCTCTTAATTCTACGCATATTGCGGCAATTTGAGATTGTCAAGATGAGTATGAGAATATTTTTGTAAAGAGAAAATTAGGCAAATTGAAATGTGAATACACAATGGAAGTTCTGCAATAACAGTTGTGATTTGATTTAAATAACAGAATATTAACAGGAATAAGTTCTTCAACAATATATTCATGATAATATTAACCTAAAAATATATCAGTGACAAAGTTCCTTCACCAATATCCAATAAATGCTGCTTGTTTTCAGACTTTGACCGCTGCTTTGGCCCGAACAAAGAAATAAAAAAAAAAATAACAACTACCTTGAGACACAACTCCAAGAATCGCAGTCACAACACACTTTCACTAACGCGTCACGCATCGTCAAAGGGTTAAAAGGTTCACTGTCCTCGAACCTACCAGGAGCGCAAAAACATTGTTACGTCCGATGTATTAACAATACAATCGCTCTATGATTCGGAACGAAATGTTATCGTTCTTGTTGTGTGTGTTGGTCCTTCGACCAACCAGGGCAGTTTTAGATATGCAGGGAAAGGCAAGGGGTTGAAGAAACGAGGACCCGGGTAAAGCACCCTTCGTCGA
This sequence comes from Micraspis discolor, assembly GCA_030674115.1. NCBI lineage: Eukaryota > Metazoa > Arthropoda > Insecta > Coleoptera > Coccinellidae > Micraspis > Micraspis discolor. The sequence goes on along the minus strand of JARTUT010001317.1, from coordinate 206,852 downwards.
GCCATTCCGGACCTGAAAATGTAAATCACGCTCCCTTCATCAGGGTCGGCTGTGGGCAGAAATGGGAAACACATGTGTAATCTCTGTTTAACAATAATTTTACATGGAATACCTATGCAAGTAACACCGATTCGAAAGAATGAGACAACAAATTAAAAGACAATACAATAAAAAACTTATTTCTTCATAATGGAAATCAATGAAGTGAAGGATGAAAACGAATGTAGGAAAAAGTAATAAAACTTTTAATTTTTGAAATGAAACTGGATGTAGAAAAGATTTATATATCTATATATCAGTGATAAACGAATAACGATTATTGAAAAGAAAATGAATCTGAAACAAAACAAAAAACAGAAATAACTTTGAGGAGGAGGAAGTCGCAGATGTGGCGAAACGATTGAGTGAATATACAGATCGACAAAGAGTCATATTGATGGAGCTGTCAAAATGAAGTTTCCGTATCCCCTCTAGCATCCAAACGAGATGAGCTGGTGTTTTCATATTTTCAGAATAGGTTAATTGTCCCAATATCTCGGTTGAGTTCGTTATTGGGCCAAATCCGTCGGATGGTTCAGTAGTTATGAGCATCTGAAGTATTCTTTCCTCAATAACTACTAGAATATCCATCCGATCAAGTTGACTCTAGATATATCGTTGAGGGAGGCTGAAACAAAACGGCTCGCAAAATCTCTCAGAAACCGTCGAGCTAGAAATTTTTTAAAAATTCCCAAAAAAAAATTTGTAATACTCATTATCTCATAAGACATTCTTTGGATTTCAATAAAAATTGGTGAATACATTGAGGTGATCGATATCTTACTCATCCTCAAATTTCATTATCGTAGCTTTTTTCCATCTAAAGATATGATTATTTTTTTCATTTACTCAAGAGAAAAGTCCCGGTGATTTTCTCTGAACGATGGCCATTATAGATCGATATTCGATTGACAAAGACCGGGCTCATTAATCAGTGTCAGTTAGCGTAATATTAATCCAAATTTTTCATAACTGGAAATCATAAAGATAGAATTCAATCTCGATGGCTGAAATAATATACGTTGTCAAAATTCAGAAAAGCACTGACGTAAGTTTTTAGGGGAAGGGAATTATAGCTTCAAACAAAACTTGTGGAAAATTATGAATAGTTATTTTTAATTAGAGATCTAGGTTGTTCATTCATTAGGCGTTCATAGTTGCATCACATTGTACCATAGTACGGGAAAAAACAATTGTTCACCTGCTTACAGTGCTTATAGATTTGTTATAGTTTGAATATTTACTCGCAAGTAGCTCAACAAGGGCACCAAAGCAATGTGACCTCAGTGATAGTGCTTTCTAAATTTTTTTTAATGGTATTTTGGTTGCTTTTCCTTAAGAGTTCCAATGGTCAGAGACTCAGCTCTCTGCGTTTGTGAGGTACTAACTTGTGAACATTAATGCCTACATTTTTATCCACGAATCCATTTCATTTTACCAGGAGTAGTTAATAAGTATATGTACTTGATTTGAGGCTCCAGTTTCTTACATGTATGAACCTGACAAAGTATATGTTCAATTAATCTTTTGAGATAGATTTTCGTGAATTAATCAAGTGATTGAAACAACATATTTGAAAAATTTTACATATAAGGACATGACGTGTCAGACATGAGACAATGAATAAAAAACTTAGTATCTCAGATTATCTGAAATTGTAGATGAAGCCGATTCTGGCGAATTTTTTACGATATTGTTTCGAGGGAAGTGAGATGGGCTGTTGAAGTCTTTGTATTAATCGTAGGGGCGCAGATGAAGACACCAATAAACTCGTAAAGTTTGAGTTCGAGATTGGGGGAGAAAAGTCTAAATAGATTGGAGTTATTTTTATTTCACACATTAACTTGAAGGAATCCTCTTGTATTTATAGATGTTTTTCCTGTGACAATTATAAAGTGACATCTTCAGTCTATGATATCGAATAATGTTGTAGTAAATAAATTTGAAAATCTTTGTTGTATAACATTATGATGAATTGTTGTGATATTTATTAATATATCTGCATGCGTTTTGGAAGGAATTTCATGTGCTCAGTCGTCGAAGATTTGCTTCGTTCGTGACGGTGTTGGAAAGATAGCCCGTGATCTCAACATCTTTAGTGAATCCTTTCTTAGATATTGATGAATTAATTGGGCATGCATTCTGTTAGAGATGAATTTTCTTTAAAAACAGTAACGGATGTAGGTAGCTATAGAAATGCTGGATGGTGCGAATTCTGATCCCGCGTATATGGAATGGATCAAATGTGGTGATGAGACATGGGTCTATGAATACGATATACAAACAAGCCAATAATCGTCGGAATGGGTGGAAAAAAATTAGATGAACGGAAAAAACGTCAAGATGATGCTTATTGTATCGTGATTATTATAAATTCTTTCCGCAAGGTCAAACTGTTAATAAGGACTTTTATTCAACTATTCAACATGATTGGACAAAACATGGCACATGTATATCGCTTCAAATGGGTCATATTTGAAGGAGATTCAATGAAAATTGAAGAATTTTCATATGCTCGCGTTTTATTTCCAATTTCCGGATACTTCATTGTCAGAGAATAAACATATACATTGGGGAGGAAATTGTATATTTCAATGATTTGTAGCCATTAGATATGATAGACATACCACACAGTTCACACTTAAAGAGTTAAATCGATCGATTTCAGAACAAATACAAAAAACGTCCCTGGCCTCGATATCATAAAACACCCTTAACTCAGACCAAGGAGGAAGATAGGGTTGAGTCGTAAATAACACGACCGGCAGACATTTGCATAGGCGCAATAAAAGAGACAGAATGTGCAAACAAGAGATCTAGGCAGGCCTGTTTAACTCCAATCAGGATAATTTTTACAACCAGTCGTAAACTGTGCTACCGTTCTGTATGCAGATACGGTTGATCAGAAGCCGACAGAAAAAAAATGTTATTGTTGCCCGAAAGATTTCACTTTTCAGGTAAACATACACTTTGTTGCGGTTACATTTCAAACCGCAGGAAAACCTAAAATTAGTTTTCGGATTTTAGCCAAGAAGGGCACATGTCCGGCGGTTACGTTTAACGGAAGTGTTTGAACATGTGGACTTTGATGTAGGATGTTTGTTTTTGTGAGTATCAGTTATTTGTTTATAATTCAGTCGCTTCCATGTACCTAGTTTGAAGAAAATTCATTATTATTATCTGTAAAATTATTCCTTGGATATTTTTCGTTCTTCGATTCTCGTTATCGGGTTTAACTTTTGTTAGATTAGCCCTGATTTTACCTTGTGTCTTGAAGGTGGTTGTACTCATTTTCAATTCTTCACATTGTTTTTTATAAATCTTTCACATAAGGAACACCACCAAAGTTTGTTGTAAATCTGTGTTGTTTTGGGTTTAAGCTGATTTTCTGTTATTTATTCTATTTTTTTCAATATCTTTTTGGGATGGCTATTGTCCTGTGATGATATTCATTTCCTCCTTTTTATCTTGATGGGTAGAGCATATATTTAGGTTTGCCGACACCCTGTAGAGGCAATTCATTCAGTATTAATGGATTTTTGTGAGTTTTTTCAAACCTAATATCATCTCACCATTTCTATTTATTCTGGAGTCTATTGCTTCATTCTAAAAGGAGTTATGATTTTGCAGCAGAACTGTGTAATTCATAATATTAACACATCATTAATTATTTTTTTATATTTTCAATTGTCAAGTTATATAGCTTTTGTGCTAAAAAGCCCAAGAAAATGTTGAGATAACGTACAGTTCAGCGTATAATACAGCTCAGGAGAGAAACTATATTAAAAGGTCCTTTTTTCTTCATTGTAATGCCAATAAGGGATTTATTTTGAAAACAAAAACATAACAGAAAAATTTCAAAGGCATACAAAACAAATATTCGCGCCTGCCTGTCGATTGTCAGAATGTCTTTTTAAACATTAAAATTATTCCCAGTTTACTTCGTAAGATGAATTTCTTAGTTTCGTTTTGTCTATATAATCTCATAAATAGCAGAAATTGTTTATTGAGTACTTCTCCATAATATATATTTTGTTTTCTCAACTTGAGAACTCTTCGATATAATTTCTACCGCATCATAGTATGTCGTTCTGTCGCGAAAATACATTTTATACCCCTTACTTCGACTCAGCAACAGAAAACTCTCCCAAAATTTCACCCAACCTCCTCAATTCCAAGCTCCACTGTTATATTCGATGTAGACGCTATTCCATACGGTCCAGAAGACACGCTTTTCCAGAAAACAAATTTAAATCCCGGAAATCCCTTCCAGGATACAAGGAAACTGCAAGCAACCAATAAAAATTCCCAATTTTATTGCCTTGGACCCTGGCGGGATTCCAAAAGCAGCGAATTTCGGCATATACGAGAGAAAACCGCTCTAGCATACGTTGAAACGGAATACAGAGTGAGCCTTGGTCGCCACATTAATTTGTGGTCATGTTATTATTTATATATGATTTATTATTCGTTTCAAATTGAGTATAAGTAACTTTCATGACATTTTTTTATTTACCTTTTAGGATTTATTTGAGACCTTTTTGCGTTTTTTGCTTTCCATGATTCATCCAATCAATAATTCAATTCACAACGGCCATCAGGAGAAAAAACAGTGAAACTGCCAATTATCCAAAATTAATCTTTTCTATGCAGTAAATTCAATTTCATGAGAATGCCGACATTAGATAATGAAACCAGTTGAAAATTCTGAAATGTTCCACGAAAATTGAACAGAGATTCGAAAGAAATAGGTTAAACGTTTACCACAAAATTGTTATGTCAAGCTCTCGTGTATAAAGTAAATCACAGTAATTTCCATGTCCCAGCTAAGATCCGAGATAAGTTTATAGATATATTTCTCAACCAGGTACGGAAATAACTATGACAGAAAAGAGTTTGTATGTTAATGAAATTGTAGAAATATGACATCGTGGGTCGTTTGTTCCCTGTGAGAACCGGTTTGTGAAGATCCAGGCTATTCAGAATATAAATGAAAAATTTATCCCTACTCTCGTATCGTATAGAGAGCATTTTAAGGAAACATGGAGTTTGAAGATCTTCAGAGTCCCTAGGGTTTTGATTTGATATTTTCACTCCATCTGCTTCGATTATGCAACTCCCTATTCCAATTACCATAAAGAACAGTGCTGAAGGAAATCCATAAGGCGGCTTTCATAAAGATCGAATAATAGACAGAATACTACGCATCCGTCAAATTAATAAATAACCTAGTAGATTAAAAAACTTTATTGTGTTTATCATAGATAATTAATTATGGAGAAGTAGATGTACTTATGTATTTAAGACACCTTGGTTTAGGATAAATTGAAAAACCTATTCGCCATTTCTTTATTCAATTATAATAAAAGGAAATATATTCTTGATGAAATAGAAATTTTCAGATAATGTATGGGACTAGTTGAGTAATGTAAAAAAAAATTAAACATACATGTTCCCCACTAAAGGCATAATCACCTAAAAATTCTCCAAGTGTTTAGTAATCTTTACGAGGAAGATTACTTTTTACTGCTTTCTCGAATCAAACATCTAAATACCAGTTGATAGATACAGGAGATTCATCCGATATGTTTTGTTTCTTATTTAGATGTTTTTATGGGAAGAGCATTTTTGGAAGCTTGATACCATCACCATCAATTATTCATTTTCCCCGATGTTAATCATACTGTCTGTATTGAAAGAGGAATGTTAAGTAGTATTCATGATATACAGCCTATAAAAAATAAATATAGTTACCGCATAATTTAGAATTTTCATCCAGAAAACTATAGTGTAAACTCTAATGAATATTCACAACTGCTTGTATTGGCAGTTTTTTCATAATCCTGCATATCACTCAAAAAGAGCAGGCAATTCTTTTACAAACCGAATCACTATAATCGCTCAATTCAGAGATACCATGTACAATTTAAAACTCTTACTTTTTTTTTCGATACAATGGGATGGTCTTTGCTACTGACAGCTAAAAATTCATCACCATTTCAAAAACTGAATAGAATCCGATCTGCACCAACCCTTCTATATAATTGAAGATAAATTACATGGGCTTCTAGACAGTCTGACACTGAAGTATTATCAACCAAACAAATTGAGATTTCAAAATCTATGTAGTTAGTTATATCATTTATGAAGAGGAGAAATATTAGTGGTCCTTAACTCGTACCCTGAGATACGCCTTAATACATATCGATGGATTTCATTTACTCAGAATACTCAATACACTTGTTTTCGTTGACATTATCGATCCAAGATAATATCTCAATTATTATAAAAAGATTTCTAGCAATACTTACTATAGGATTTCCCGGAAATTATCAATATATGAGGCTCATATTTATTTATTCAAAAACAAGCCACTGCGCGTCTTTTAGATGAATTTAGACTAGCATTAAAATATTTGTATCATCAAAAATTAAGATGTATTATTTAAATACACTAAAAACCAATTATATAATACATTCGCAGCAATTGTAGTATAATAGGATAAAAAAAATATAACACCTATTCGAATTATCTACAGAAAGCATGACATTCTTCGATAATATATCAAAAAACTAAAAGAAAATAAGTTGGCCTAACAGAAGATCAGTCAATATAATGAATTGGGAATCTTCAGTAACAGCGTATCTTCGAAATAATATAATGAAACCCTTAAATCAGTTCAAATATAAAGAAAAAAGTTAGGAGTTAATTGTTTGTTATAAACATGATATTGTGGATATCAGAAATAAATTTCGCTATAATAAGTATGCCGATATTTGTAGTTTACCAGCAAATACCCAAAGACTGGTAATAATAAAAATAAAATGAAATAATAACAAATTGATACAATCATAGCGTTTTTCATTGTATATTCCTGTTTATAAGTACCGAAATGAATTAAAATTTGTATTGATCAGCAAGCCTGTATGTTTTATTCTTCGGAAAAAACGTATTGTTGGTTACTCCATATTCAATTTATAAACCACTGAATAAAAGAATAACCCCTATAGTGAGTGATCAGCGTGGGACCCAACAACGCCATACATTTTTTATACACGACGGGTATCATAAAGATCGTCTGAGACGAGATAAACATCTTTCATCATCAACCCTGACATGCGCAAACGTCAAAATAGACTTACTTGAGATGTCAGTTCACCCCTATCTCTGTCAACCTATCGCACATTTTCGCACACTTTTATAGCCGGCTTAACAAAACGGTCCACACAAATCATACATTTGATGGTGGATTACAATAGGGGTTCAGAAACAAAACAAACTCGCGAACAGTGCTGCTCGACAGACATTTCGTCCATACGTTGTATAGGTTACTTTATTTAAAGAAGCTCTCGGCGCGTTTGTAAGTCAAACATGGCCACTGACTCGAAAAATAAGAGATAGCAGATGGAGTTTATGTGTTGCGCGACGAGGATGCACTGCAGGTACATCAATCTTGGCAGTGTGCGATCGCGTCTCTCGTCCAATACGAGACGTTCGCGGACAGTTGGTAGAACTGGTTTAAAAGGTTGAACCGGTGTTGGACGAGTTCGTGGAGGTTGGAGTTTATAAATATCACGGATGTGATGGAGGAAATCTGTTTACTTCGGAAATCCGATATATGGCTTGAAGATTTTGGAACGATGTTCCATACGCCACCCTGTGAATTACATTTCATATAGACCACACTTCAACACAGACTAGATTTTTTTTCAAATTGCATTGCTACACTTCTGAAAATTCAATGGCCATAGGTGCACTTTTTGGTCGACACTAATGCCCACTGGCACCGTCGATTCTAGTCTGATTTAGCGCCATCTTTCATTGTAGCTTAGGATTGAGACACAAATTCTCTTGCACCACAGATTAACTGAAGGATATGTTCTTCTGATTTTAAGACGTCATTGTTTATCGCTTACGAAAAACTAAAATTTTAAGCCCGTCATGAACATTCATAAAAGTAACCTCCAAATTTTTGATGTGAATTGGTCAATATTTGGACAAATTGACATTTTTCAAGAGATTTCGGTTGTCGAATTATATCATTCGGAATCTGTAATGTTGAATTTGAAGTGTTTTATTGTTGTAAAATATTTCTCAATATTGACAATATATAATTATTAATAATTTTTAAATCATATTTATTTTAGATTGAAAATTGTTATATAGGGTGTCCCGTAACTCAACGTCATGCTGTTACTCGACGATGTGCTAGATTTTACCAGTGCTAGCAAAAATAAAAAAAAATGAAAGATGATAAAAAATTAAAATAACATAAAAAAATGACCTAAAAATGGATTTGTGATTGTAATTAAAAGCATGGTTATTAAAAAAATTAAAAATAAAACTATTGTACCTAACAATGGATTTGTGACTGTAATCAATCGAGTGGTTACTTAGGATTACGTTTTAAAAAAATCACAGCAAAATTGAAAAATTTGTGACTACAAAAATATACCTATTACCACTTGACCAAGTGACATGGAATTTTTTTAAATTTTTGCTAGAACTGGTATAACCAAGCATATCGCCTAGTAACCGCTTGACGTTGAGTTACGGGACACACCCTGTATTGAAATAATGCCGATAGCCAAAAAATCTGTTCTTAGTTTTTATGGCACATTATTCATGCATGTTCGAGGTTCAATTTTATTAAATACAAATATATGCTATTTGAGTTGCTAATATAAAAAAACAGGTTGATATAATTTTTCTTCGATTTCCTACTAGGAATAAAAAATGAAACATTCTTTAAAAGAGATATGTATATAGCAATAGCATTGTAAAGTTCATTTCATTCCTAAGAATTGGTTGTGAATTAAACTACATCGAGGACTATAATCAAATATTTGGCAACAAGATCTTGAAATAGGGCAATTTTTAGGCATTTTCGAAGTTTGATGGGGATAGCATAGGGTTTAATATGCCATACCCATCAATTCTTCGAATTTTTTGAATAAGGAAAATGGCATATATGGTACTTTTTCGGCAAAGACTTCGTATTTCCTTTACAGGCATGCAGATATTTTCAATATTTATTTAAATAAGTTAGTTCAAAGAGGTTTTCTGTACACCGTATGGGGATTGATTGTACCTAATGAAAGTTGTCGTCGATTGAAAGTCAAACATTACAGTTTTAGTCATGCACAACTTTCAATACCCTTCCTGACTTGAAAACAAATTAAAATGTGAAAAACAATGCGCTTCAGTTACGATCTTAAGTAGGTATAACTAATTAAAAAAACATTTGTTTTGAAAATTTCTGCACGCATGTAAAGAATATACAATAGCTTGGCACAAAAGTACTACATGATCAACATTCTCTATTCAAAGAAATAAGAGGGTTGATGTGGTTCATGCATGAAAATGAAACAAAAATTGACCAGTGTCAGGATTTTTTTGCCAATTATTTTTCATCTAACTGTACTATTTATTCAATGACATTTCTGGGCATTCAGCTCCTCCATCAGGCTAAAACAAAATTGAAAAAACTGGATCATACATCGATGTAGAATTTCAAATATCATTTAAATAAAAAGCTATCATCATTCATCACATGAAATAAATCAAACGACATAGTTTTAATTAATTGAAAGACAAGGACAACACAGTCGAAGTTCACGTCAGGTCGGTTAAAGAAAGTAATAATGGATATAGTTCATTCGAATAAATATTCACAAAGTGAAATGTAATTTTCATTCTCAAAGAACAGTATATGAAAAAATTCAAATTTCATTAATTGTCAAGTTCGACAAAACTATGAGTAGAATTAAACACATATTATTTTCAGGAATCAGAGATACAAATCTAAATAATGCTGTAATGATATGAAATCGAAAAACTATTCAGATATTCAGTACTTTGCGATTTTAATTTTCAACTCAACATGTTTCAAGCTAATTCAGCTCATCTTCAGGGAGTACAAAAAATCACACAAGTGAAGCTGAAAAACAACAAAAACTCATGGAGAAAACGCAAAATTCTCTACAGCAAAATACATGGACAAAGCACAGAAAAATTCAAGTATAAAAACAAAAAACGATACAAATAACAAACTGAATCGAACTAATGAAACTTTACAAAAGTCAAAAAGACTATCAAAAAACAACAGTCAAGTTATGAAGGTCAATTATATAAAATAAAACAAAGTCAACAATATGAAAACGGTTTGAAAAAATATAATGTCATAACTAAAAATAGCGCAGTGTAAAAAACCGCTATGAACAAAAGCTGTATGGAAAAGGTAGAATGTCATAAATAAAACTTACATAAAAATCTTCAGAAACAATTCAACGAAAAATTATCTGAAGTCATGCTAATGGTCTAAAAAAATGTTCTTTCAAATCACTTCAAGGGGAGCAGTGGCCTTTAAACACAAAATATCCCGTTCTTCCAAAGAATGAAAATGTCGTAGATCGATCGAAGAAAAAATTTCCAGAATAGTTATAATAACAAATGAAGATACATAATCATATCATGCGTGCTCCCATTCTATACTACTACCGCCATCCAGCTAAAAGAACAAAAACGAAAGTTATATAAAACAAAGTTATCTATAATGAAATAACCAACAATAACAACACTGCCATCCAACATACAGAAGACGAAAAAGAGCACTCCAAGATGAAGTAATCACAACAAACAAATCGAAAAAGCCTCAAACGAGATCAAACATCATTGACTCAACTGTCTGCTCTATACCAGTCCTGTTCAACAAGTTAACATCGGAACTTCTCGAATATTTACTAATGAACATACCCTCTAATATCATTTGTCTCATGCCAAAGTCACAACGCTGTAAGATTTTCAGATTTACCGATTTATCAAATTGGTGACCCGTGTCTCTCAGATGCACTCCAAATGCCGAGCTATCATTAGAAAATTAGATCTACTCCGCAAATGCTCACTTATTCTAGTGGCGAGAGCTCTACCTGTTCTACCCACATAAACAGAGTTGCAATCATCCGAACCACACTCCAACATATACACACCAGAACAATCAAGCGAATTTATTTTATCTTTGTTTCTCACTAAATGGTATTTCAAAGGTGTTGACGCTTTTGAAAGAAAAAGTCACGTTATCTCTCTTTAGTATATTAATGATGGAGTGGGTAATATTGCCACAGTAGGTAAATGGAATAAAGAGAGTGGTGTTAGTTCTATCTGGCGTATAAGCATGTTCAATGGGAACTATAGGTGACACAAAATCTCTGGCAATGGAAGCATCAGCTGTCAGTTGCTGAATCAACCATTTCTGAAAACCTATTGAAAAATCTGTCTATAACTTTGTTTTATATAACTTTCGTTTTTGTTCTTTTAGCTGGATGGCGGTAGTAGTATAGAATGGGAGCACGCATGATATGATTATGTATCTTCATTTGTTATTATAACTATTCTGGAAATTTTTCTTCGATCGATCTACGACATTTCTCATTCTTTGGAAGAACAGGGATATTTTGTGTTTAAAGGCCACTGCTCCCCAACAGAAGTGATTTGAAAGAACATTTTTAGACCATTAGCATGACTTCAGATAATTTTCGTTGAATTGTTTCTGAAGATTTTTATGTAAGTTTTATTTATGACATTCTACCTTTTCCATACAGCTTTGTTCATAGCGGTTTTACACCCGCTATTTTTAGTTATGACATTATATTTTTTCAAACCGTTTTCATATTGTTGACTTTGTTTATTTTATATAATTGACCTTCATAACTTGACTGTTGTTTTTGATAGTCTTTTGACTTTTGTAAGTTTCATTAGTTCGATTCAGTTTGTTATTTGTATCGTTTTTGTTTTTATACTTGAATTTTCTGTGCTTTGTCCATGTATTTTGCTGTAGAGAATTTTTGCGTTTCTCCATGAGTTTTGTTGTTTTTCAGCTTCACTTGTGTGATTTTTTGTACTCCTGAAGATGAGCTGAATTAGCTCGAAACATGTTGAGTTGAAAATTAAAATCGCAAAGTACTGAATATCTGAATAGTTTTCGATTTCATATCATGGATCTCCCAGATATTAGGACATTCAATTTCTAAACTATACACAGCGAGACTGGCTTTCGTCCTCAATTCACATAGGAGATTATACAGAAGCTCAGTGTTACTTGGTCTTAGAATATGGTTCCTTACTGCATGTATTAGAGAAGATCTTCACCCTAAGTTTGTTACGGATTTGTTTAACGATAGACAATGCAGTTTTGGTGGCCTGACGAGAAGATTCAGGGGATGCTGTCATCAGGAGAGAGCGTAAAGGCTTATTCAAATTATTTCATGTTAAGTTAAAGTTAAAATTGGTTTTTGAATGTTATGGAAGGTAGAATGTCGCCCAGAGATTTTAGTGATTTTATTGAGACTTCAAATAATAGATCAAACGTTTTGAAGAGTTCAGAAGAGCAGAAGTTACTAAGTAAGTTGCTTAAAATCAGGCATACGCGCAAAAAGAGTTTTAAGAATAACCTTGGCCAAAATTTCAGTGATCATAATTTTCATGATAGATTCATCAACCTTTCATCTCATGATTTTCAACAGAAGAAAGAACATACTAAAGAGGGACTAAAGTTCTCATTTTCACCTAGTAAACTATCCATAGTATGGTCTCTTGTTTGTGATGTGGAACTTGCACTTAGGAAAATTAGATACGAAAATTCCACTGTTATTAAAAGTCTAGTTTACCGCTTAATCGAGAAATTTAAGAGAAAAGAACATTATACTCACCCCCTCATTAACGTTATTGGTAATTTAAAGAAAAAGATTAAGGATATTGGCATTTTCTTGACGAAGAAGGCGGATAAGGGTCACTGTCTGGTTGCTATTGATCGTTCCGTTTACGTGGATAAAGTACTCGTTTTCCTGAGGAAAATGGTATCACTGAATTCACAGGATCGTTAAAACAGCGTTATAGTTCGTTCAAGATAGTTTTCGAGAATTTTGCCCCAATTTTGAAAGAAAATTATAAAATTCTATTGCCAATGAATTACCACGTCCCGAGACTTTATGGTTTGCCTAAGTTGCATAAAACTGGTGTTCCTATCAGGCCAGTCGTCTCGTATATTGGGAGTATTTCTCATAAATTGGCTAAGTTTCTCTCAGACTTCTTAGTGAAGAATGTTGATTATTTGTCTCCTATTCAGTCAAAAATAGTAAGGAATTGGTCGATAGGATCAGTAGAATTTCACTCGACGAGAATTGCAGGTTGATTTCGTTTGATGTTCAGAATTTGTTCACTAATATCCCAGTTTGCAGACGCTTGACATACTAAAGGATTTGCTTCTATCTTCGTCACTTAATGATGAAATATGTGAGTCACTGTTTTCACTTATTAACTTATGTGTTGAACAGAACTATTTTTCTTTCGAGAATAAAATATATATACAAAATGAAGGCCTTCCAATGGAAAACCCCCCACCCTCTCTCACCACTTTTGGCCGAAATTTTTATGAAGTTTTTGGAGTCAACTTTATTGTTTTTGGATCAAATGATAATTTATATTTGAGTAAAATAAAATTTTACGCAAGATATGTTGACGATATAATCTTGGTTTGGACTGGTGATGATGACGGATTGTGTTCTTTTTTAACGTGGCTCAATTGCCTGCATGACAGGATAAAGTTCACTATTGAGGTTGAGGATGATTCAGTATTGAATTTTTTTAGATCTGAAATTGACAAGATCAGGTGACAGGTTGGAATTTGATATTTTCTTATAATACCACAAGAGCTCCAAAATTATCAGGTATTTCCCGATAGGTTCGTTGCAAACAAATGAAGGAGTCAAGTTTTTCAGGTTGAAAAATCACGAGCGCTAAGCGCGAGTGATTTTTCCTGAAAAACTTGACGATTTTATTTGTTTGCAGGGAACCTATCGGGAAATACCAGATAATTTTGAAGCTCGTGTGGTATTCGAGGATTATTTTTCTGTCCCAAATGTCGGCCAATAGAATTGCACCATGAGACGAAATGTACAGTTAACAAATAAGAATTTCATAATGAATAAAACAACATTTAATTAAGAATCAGGGTAGTGCAATTAAAAATACAATTGTTGTAAACATTGTCAGAGTCAGAGTTATCGGTAATGGTCCCAGAAGAGGTAGATGGCATGAGGTTTATGCTGTTGATGGCATTTTCTGCAGTAGGCTCACTCCTTCGCAGTTTCTTGACAATTAATTCGTGGTGTTCCTGGTCGAGTTGGAGATACGGCTTGATGGAGATACTGATGGCATGTCCAGTTATTTTGATTATCTGCTGCTCTCCCAGGCCCGATTTCGCTAGATTGGAGACGGCTGTTGCACGACTGGAGTGATTGGTGATTTTTTTGTTACCAAGGTCAAGCCCAGCTTTTTGTACTGACTCCTTAACCCACTTTGAAATCGTGTTTTGGCCTACTAGGGAATCCTTGTACCACCTAGCGCCTGGAACTTTATTCCAGAATGGATTTTGGGTCAGGAATAGTCTGTCGCTCTTGATATTGACATCTCTCTTCTCTCTCAATTTCTGGAACAGTCTCACTGGGCACTTGTCAGGGATTTCCCGATTCTCCACCAGCCACTTGCTGTCTGATAATTTTTTATCACCACCTTGTGTGGTCTTGCTGAAAATTGGATTGTATTCAATTCTCCCAGTTGTTTCCCCGTCATTTCGCTGTTCTGCCTTGAAGTGATGTATTGACGCCATGCTGCCCTCACCACCTCTCCAAGCCAATTCCACTGATATTATCATGAATAATTTTTTCTGGAGGCCATCAGGAGTTTCCTCGTCCTAGTGGTCATTGCATCCCAATCTTTTTCCTCCAACGCTGCTGCACTTGCCCTCCGTTTTTCCGGAATAGATTGTAAAGCCTTACGCTTGGCATCACGAGCTCCTCGAGCGGTCTTGAATGCAGCATCCGAAAATGGGTTGATTTTGATGTCGAAATCGTTCAAATACTTTTCTTGAAGTAATTTGGCAGTCTGATTCCACATTGTTTTTATTGTACCTTCCTTATAGTCTTCTCCATCCATTTTCTTCATATTGTAAGCGTAATCATTCATAATGTTTGCCAATTGCGCTTCACTCGTTTCAGCACTCAATGTGTATTCCCTCTCAGTACAAAAAGTAGTAAATTGGTTCCAAACTGTTTTTTTTGCCTTCTCCGTATTAATGGGAACATTTCCTTTGACTTTTTTATCGATGGTGGACAGAGAACAAACTCCAAATCGACTCATTTTCATGCAAAACCTCCAATTTTCACAATTGAATTCAACCTGTCAGTTTGACGTGTGCTTAATTTGACTGGATCATGTTTTGTTTTGTATATAGCAACTATCAGAGAAAATTTTCAAAAAATTATCAGTATAATACCATGTAGGTTGTACCACGTGACGTCGAATGGTGCAATTCTATTAGTCGATATTTGGGTCGGAAAAATAATCAGGATTATTTCCAGAAACTACATCGATCGAGACGGTTTAATATTTGTGAAAATAATCCTGAGAATGCCATTTTACTATGTTAACTTTTATTTGATGATTTCGATGTATGCCAATGAACTAAAACTATAAAGTGAGTGTACATTCTCTGCTGATTTTATTATTTGCCTTGGTCGACCTAACCGGAATTTGGTTTGTGATGTTCTTATTGTTTATTATTCATAATTAAATAATTTGATTGATTCCATATTTTATTGTATAATGATGGCTTTTTATTCCTACTTAATTTTTATTTTTATACCAATGTATGATCCTGAATATCTTATATTATTTTGTTTTTTGTTTTGGCCCGATGAAGAATTCATATGCTAAGAAACGTTGCCTTTGAATAAATTAGATATAACTGTCCTGATGACTAATATTTCTTACCATCGATTTAAATCTACGGTACGATAATTCGATTTGAAAAATAGTAAAAATTGGCAAAGGAATACAAATCTTCATAGAGAACATACAGCGATAATTGACATAGGTACAAAATTTGCAAAGGCTGCAGAATCACTCTGGGACTTTAATGAAAATTTCCATTAGGAAGCCGAACATGTATGAGCCTTATTCTTCAGGGGATATTAAACCGCATCAGCAGCCGGAAAGGACTATTCCTCCCCTCACAACGTTCGTGATAAGACCCAGGACATTTTGCTCTGATGAGTTTCACGTAATAATGACTAAAACGTTCAAAGATCAACCCCCTGGTGGTCGTTTCCTCGGAAAGCAATCAACTCATTGCGTGATGTCATAAAGTTGGAACCCCATCACGGGAAGATGCTGGAATGCTGCACGGACTGGATACTACCCTTTTTTTGAAATTAATCCACTTAATGATCCAAAATCAAGGTTGATTTATCCGTTTATTTTCCTAATTTCACTCAAAATAAAGAGTAAATTGATTGTTAAAGTCCATCAACCATCCATTAATGTACTTCTTTATATCAGCATTTCAATAGACATCATACAACGTTCTCAAGAACAGTATAAGAAAAAATTCAAATTTCATCAATTGTCAAGTTCGACAAAACTATGAGTAGAATTAAACACATATTATTTTCAGGAATCAGAGATACAAATCTAAATAATGCTGTAATGCTTATGAATCAGAAGAAAATGAAGGGCCCTTTTTTTGTGGTATTCTCATTTTAGAATTCCTTGATATAATTTCCATTTTTTTTCTAATTAACAATAAATCTCTATATATATAATAACCCGTTACAGTCAAAACTCCACATGACTTAAAACACCCCTACAGCATCTTCTGAATAATTTGCTCATTTTTGAGAGATAATAGGTCTAGGGTAGAAATAAAACCAATTCTTCAAACAAGGCCTAATAGTTTCGACTTCTATCTGAAAAAGTTCTTAATGATTAGGAATCCCTTATAAATTCAAAATGAACTTTGTTTTTTCTTGATTGCTAGCAGTTTTGGATTTCACCCACATATTAATTTAACAGATACTTAGCCTTAACATGGTTCCTAGCTCATTTATGTGTGTGTTTTTTTCGTCTTGTTAGTTTTGAGTAATAGTCAATATAGTATTTCATAATTATTCAATATATTCATTCTAAATTAATTCGTGTTGGTCAAATCAATTATTCTATAAGTTTCATATTCTCATTATATGAGCTTTATTTGATGAAATATAGATAACTAAAACTATAAACTGTTTAAACAAATGTCAGAAGAAATTCAAAAGATTGTTTAAAAATCTAAATTTTGTTATTTATGTGTTATTTGATAAAAAATATCTTTTAAATTGTAATTCATTTACAAAGAAAATTTTAAAATATAATTTGTAAATTTATAGTGCCCTGAGGAAGACTTCAGATAGAAACTAGTAAGCGTTGTTTGAAGAATTGGTTTTATTTCTACCCTAGACCTATTACCTGTCAAAAATAAGCAAATATTTAAGCACATAGGTTTAAAATCATCATCATTATATGTAGAGGAAACTTCTGAATAATAAAAATACTTTGAAGAAAGGAACTGCTTCCCAAGAAAATAAGACTATATTTCAAAAGCGACTTAACGCTTGAATATCTTCAATATTCTTATCTCAAGATTAATAAAGGCTTTTGATTAAGATTGTCGATCGAAACATTCACATAATATTGCAATGGATATGTCAGATTGATCAATGGAATGCTGAATTAACGGCATAGAATGGCTCAATCAATGAGTGGATCATCGGATAAACGTTTATGAAACCTACCAAAACTCAGGAAATTAGATAAAATTTTTATTAATGTGTGGTTCGAAGACTTCTTCAAATTAGGCCGAACAACGGGCCTCCAAACTTCCGGAAAATCTATATTGATAGATCATGCATGATTTTTTTTCCGATGAATCTCATTCACAGCATGTTGGACCAATTTCGATTTATCGTTGCCTAGGACTTGAGAAAAACTTCTGATATTCTTTTTTTCTCACTTTCAAAGGAAGAATAAAAAAGAGTTAATCATCACGACTAATAAATTAATCATTAAATAGATCTTTAAGAGAAGAGATCGAGGAAGTGTCGCATTTACAGTGAAAAGTGCCTGTGAAATGTTCGTATCTTTCCTATATATGTATTTTCGAAAATTGAGAAGTTATAGCTTGTTTCCCAAAGTGGTGGATGAAATCCATAATTTGAGGATATGCTAATAAATTCAGGATATGTGAAGATATCGCAGAACCGTTTCTACTGGTAGAGTTTTCACGTAAGGAGAACACAGGGCTTTTTCATCTTGACAAGTCTTCAGTACCGGATACAGCGAATAGCAAGCACGTTCAAAAACGGAGTGTTTCCCTGAATATATACTACACATCGTGGAAAAATATACCAGCATTTGCGTTCGTGAAAATGCATTCCATCTCATAAAATTCTACTAGTCACGTGACAATCCTGATACAAGGGTTTCTTTCTAGATCCCCTTGGAGCCTCTGGGGTGCCAAGAGTTTCCCGCCATTTCTCATGAATTTTTGATCATAATTTTATGACGTCAACAAACAAGACCCCTACAGGGCAGAGGGACAAATTTATTTCATTATGGAGTTCTTTTATTTATGACCAGGTCAAACGGTAGCTCCTAGTTCTTGTTTGGGTCTATTTTGATTCCCTTATCTGCGAATGGGTTTTACTGCCAGAAATTTATGACTGAATCCAGTTTGTCCACCGAAGTATGTGATAAGTAACTGACGCTCTGCTAACAATATAGGCACTCTGAAGATATAGGTGAGTTATTTGAAGGAGTCATAACAATCCACGAAACGTCTAGCAGTTGAGATATTTTATGAGTACTGTCGGGGGGTGAAAAGGGACGAACCATGACAAATATCGAGTTCCGAGATGTTAGATAATACTTAGATCATTTAAGACCATCAAAGCTCATACTGTAAATACTCAAATTAAAATTTTTTAACTAAGAGCCAATTTATTAAATACTCATTGACTTATTTTGAATATTTCAAAATTATTGCAGAAATTCTAAAGAAATGGCCAGACCCGAAACCCCGATATAAATAAGACCAATTTAAATTTTTGTCAACCATTATTTATTTCCTTATAATCAAATGAAATGCCAAATTAGATGATTAATATATAGGATGTGTCTTTCACTAATATACACATTCATTTCAATCAGTCTTGTAAGACCAAAGAAAAAATTTTTTTCAAAACCATTTTCTGAAATTCAATTCCTATTGGAAATTTAAATAGCTTATGACCTTCAGACAAAATCGAAATGGGTGAAATGGTATAGGAATGAGATAAAAAATGTAAAGACGTGAACTTAAAAGCTAATGCGAGCTTGTTTTTTTCTGACTTTGTAACAGTGCATATAAAAAAATAAAATAATTTCATAATAGCATTCACCTCCAGAAGTTTGTCGCATACGTTTAGGAACACCTGGTATTCGGTCCTTTGAGAAATATAAAGTGTAACTCAGGTTTGGTCGATGTCTATACAGGGTGAGTTTCTGACCACTGCGTTAATTTTAACCATAGATTCTTGACGTCAAAAGAAACATTTCCTTCCTATAACATTTTTCCAAATTTGGCCCCGTTCAAAAGATAAAGGGTGTTGAAATTTCATAAAAAAAATTACATCTCCACCTGTAATATTTGAACGACAATATCAATTGAAATGATCTCTTGTAGAGTAGAAGGTTTCTGATACCAGTCTTGCATATTTTAGCATCAATAGATTTATTCCATTTCTGGTGAGTTTTTCACTACTACTGTACAGATTGGTTAAATTGCATGAAAAACAAATCTTGTATCTTGTATTTCCAAGAATTATAGAATAGAATAGAAAGTCTTTTCTGCAGGTGAAATCATCTTTTCTCCTAAATTACACCATTTTTGAAATATTGAAGTTCAAAGAGATTAAATGGATATAATCATCTGATGAAAAATGAGTGACTGAATCATTTATTAGAGGGAAAATAATGTTATCAGACAATTTAGATTCAATAGTGGATGCTGTTGAAGGAAACTTTCATTCGAACTAAACTGGACTACAGAGGGGTATTTGCCCAATGTGAAAACTTAAAATGCTTACAACTTTTTAACGCAGCTGAATATGGAAAAATGGTATGGCAAAAAAGTTTATTTTGATCTCAATAACCTATGGTTAAAATTTACACAGTGGTCGAAGACTCATCCTGTATATTAACTTAGTCTTTTTTGTTTAGAATTTTATTTCATACTGTTACGGCTCATGTTCAGGAATTCGACATTTTTTTCTGTTATACATTTTCATTATTTTGGCGTCTCTAAGTTAACTCTTTATTTTGTGAAATTTATTTTTTGTGGTTGAATAGACGGAAATAAGAGTAGAACTAAACTTCTTTCTTTCATTTTGCATGCATGCCTAATTTTTCAAACCAATTGTTTATTTCTTGTGACAGCCAGAATAGGAATGACGAAAGCCAGTGTCATTTACTCGGAAAAATCTGGGACTTCTTGATTTACGACTGGAATTACGGGACCAAGAATAGTACAAACAAACAGAGACTGTCGCGAGTTGAGCGCCATTTTACGGTTGAACCTTTTAATACATTAATAACCCCGGTTTTATTGTCGGCATTAAATAAATCGTGGGGCTGCTCCGAGATTTTGTATCATTGTCCCGTGTTTGAATAATAGGATTGGCGCCTTAAGCTTGGATCGAAATTGTCGTCCCTTAGATGGCCTAGATTTCCTGATATAACGTCTCAATCTTTGAGACTTCATTCATTGTTGTATGAATTTGAGGAGATGTAAGTCTATCGTACTTACGTTTTATTTGTCGGGAAAGACCAATTTTCAGTGATTTCGTCGCCTTTAACTCTTCAAAACCCGCTACTTCCCTCAAAATCCACCGGCCCATCCACCACTTCTAAATTTTGATTTGGTCAAAATTTATTTATCATTAATTTTTTATCATTTTTTGCTCTCAATTGCATTTAGTATCATTGAGAATCGTACTAAAGTATTTAATAATATTATATTAAAGTCCATGAAGGCATAATTGCCTCGAAATTAATTAAACGAAAAATACGTTTCCACCAAAAAACGATTATTTAAAAAATATGCCCGACCCGCCATATCGTCTGAAAAAACCTGATAAAGACCGGTATCTTATACCCGTAAAAGCCGTCGTTATTCTTAATTAAATTCCTGAAATAACAAACCGCACACGATGAAATCCGCTTAATTAGAGACATCCAGGGCCGGTAGGTATTCTCTTGAATCCGGGCAGACGCGAGTAAAATGGCTTCTGGTAATCGGAGCCAATGGGGCTACCCTGAGTAAAACAGCGATATAAATTAAGACACGAAGAAAGCATTAACGTCTACGAAGTAAGGGTTACAATACCTTGTTGGTTTTTCCCATAATAACAACAATGAATTATACACGGTGATTTTAAATTGAATTACCTCATATCAAATTCAATAATTATGTTAAAATTGGAGGGCACTTATAAGATAACGACTCCTTTGGGATTGTTTAATATTTAGAAAAAATAATCAAAACTCTCAATGAATGGATCTTCGAATACTCAGAATAAATTAAAAATGAAACATACTAGATTTATCACATTGAAAACACACCGCAACCAAACAAATCAAATTAGTTACATAGAAAAATATAGAATTACGTCATTTAAATATAATCAATCATTGAAGGAAGATAACAAAATTTATTACAGATCCTCAGGAAAAACCAATCAACGTGTTATTCGAATAGAAGTAACATTAAATAGCAGCCTGAAAGGCATAATTTAAAGTGAAATACTCAAATGGCCACTTGCACCGTCAAATAAAAGTCTGACTTAGCGCCATCTTGAATTGTGAGGATTAAGACACAAATTATCTTGCACCACTGATTAAGTGAACGAATAAGTTGTTTCTATTTGAAGACTTTATCGATCATGGCTCACGAAAGACTTAAGCTAATGGAAAATATATATCTTGTAAATAGGTTGAATGAAATCGACGACATAGATAAATGAAGATGATTTTTATACAGGGTGAGTGTTAGACCATTGTGTTAATTTTAACATAGATTCTTGAGGTAAAAAAAAAAACAATTTTTTCCATACCGTTTCTCCATATTCGGCTGCTTTAAAAAGTTATAAGCATTTCAAGTTGGGCAAATACCCCTCTGTAGTCCAGTTTAGTTTGTATGAATATTACCATCCACAGCATCCACTATTGGATCTGAATTGTTCAAAAACATTATTTTTCCTGTAAGAAAGGACTCATTCACCCATGTTTCATTAGATGACTTTATTTCTTTCAACTTCAAATATCTCAAAAATTGTGCAATTTAGGAAAAAAAATGAGAAATAATTTTCTCTGCAGAAAAGACTAATGATTCTAGGAAGTACAATATACGGACCTTTAGTTCAAGTGATATTTGTTTTTCATAATGCAGTTTTTGTATGAAATTTCAACATCCTATATCTTTTGAACGAGGTCAAATTTGGAAAAATGGTCAAAGAAAAGTGGTCAAAGCGATCATGTGTTATAATCTAATTCTCAATATTTTAATTATAACTAATTGTATAATTTTGAATTTAAATTTATCGTTGATTCAAAATTGTTACACTGAAATAATACTGATACTGAAAAAATTGTTTTCGAGTTTTGAGGAAGATTATTCATGCATATTCAAGCTTCAATCTCATTATATACAGATCTGTTGTGTCTGAAGTGCTCAGAATCTATTATAACGAAGTCTGAATCTCTTTAAGATCTTTTTTCAAATTAAGTATGAGCCATTTAATTTTACATACATTACATATTTTTTTTTCTGACTAATGCTTGATTGTCATAGTTTCATTCTCTCCAAAAAATGTTATTTTACTACTACGTTTTTCTTCAATCAATTTTAATGATAATCAAAAATCATCTCATATATATGCTAATAAAGAATTGATGTATAATTGGTAAATAGAGATTGTTGGTCTTTCAATAGTTATACCATTTATTGCAAATGATCAGCTTTCGCAGTATTTCAACTGCTTCTTCAGAACATCTAAAAAAAGTACATACGTTAAGAATCTGTAAGTAACATAAATTAAAGTTAAGGTTTGTTACAAAGACATGACTGCAAAATGGAATGAATAACTTACACAATGTTGGGTTTCTTTGAATTGAGAGTTTAAAATAGTTTAACTGACATCCAACAAACTTCAGAACGTGATGAGGAGAGGATTTCTCTCTTTCACAAGTTTTGAAATTAAATTAACATAGTCATAATTATGACATTCATCATAACAATGTATGAATCATAGATTTTTTTTTAGAAATTTTGTGAGGAATTTCGAATTTTTCTGAATATTTCAATTTTAAAATCTAACTATGTCGAGTGATCATGACTCAGTTATTTCTGAATTTTTGAAGAATGGCAAATTTAATTTAATTTAATTTCTCAAGACCCAAAAACAATTAACAGAAGATCAGACATCAACAACCTGAGCAATATCTATTATATTTAATTAAAACAGATCTTGACCTGTTAAATTTGGCATTCTTCAAAAATTCAGAAATAACTGAGTCATAAACACTCGACATAATTAGATTTTAAAATTGAAATATTCAGAAAAATTCGGAAATCCTCACAAAATTTCTAAAAAAAAAAATCTATGATTCATACATTGTTATGATGAATGTCGACTATGTCAATTTAATTTCAAAACTTGTGAAAGAGAAGAAAATCCTCTCCTCATCACGTTCTGAAGTTTGTTGGATGTCAATTAAACTATTTTAAACTCTCAATTCAAAAGAAACCCAATATTGTGTAAGTTATTCATTCCATTTTGCAGTCATGTCTTTGGGATAATAAAGCCTTAACTTTAATTTATATAACTTACAGATTCTTTGAGTTAATTTAATTTAAATATTGTATATATAAAATCTGCATTATATTTAATATAAAACATCATTTGAAGAATTACTTCAACCGTACCTGTTAAATTTGGCATTCTTCAAAAATTCAGAAATAACTGAGTCATAAACACTCGACATAATTAGATTTTAAAATTGAAATATTCAGAAAAATTCGGAAATCCTCACAAAATTTCTAAAAAAAAAAAATCTATGATTCATACATTGTTATGATGAATGTCATAATTATGACTATGTCAATTTAATTTCAAAACTTGTGAAAGAGAGAAATCCTCTCCTCATCACGTTCTGAAGTTTGTTGGATGTCAATTAAACTATTTTAAACTCTCAATTCAAATAAACCCAATATTGTGTAAGTTATTCATTCCATTTTGCAGTCATGTCTTTGTAATAAGCCTTAACTTTAATTTATATAACTTACAGATTCTTTACGTATATACTTTTTCCAGATGTTCTGAAAAAGCAGATGAAATACTGCGAAAACTAAGCATTTGCAATAAATGGTATAACTATTGAAAGACCAACAATCTCTGTTTACCAATTATACATCAAAACGTCAGAAGTTTCACACTTTTCTATTAATGAAGTTACAGCTGGGGAAAATTTAATCGAAATGGTTTATTACGTGAGCTTTGAGGAAAAAGGAATTTCAGCTTCGAAGAAAACTGAAGAAAAAGTATGAGTTGTTATGTTTAATTTGAGATACAGGCTTGTTTATTCATCGTGTCGGTTCCGGAATACGGAAATAGACCTAAATCCACCTATATCGCTCGAATACCCTCGTTTATAACTAATCATGCATCCCACATTTCCCCTTGTTTTTCCATAAAATTCAATAAATTAACAGAAACAAGGACTTGTTCTTTTATCAATGACATTCCAGCGTTGAAAGAAAGTAGTAGGGCACGTATTTTATGCCGCTGCGCGACCAATAAACCAATCTAAATGCGTCTTAAAAAGCGCTCTATATTCCTCGATCCTCCTACGCTTTTGAACACTTTTACGACTTTCCATTCATTGTGATAAGGCGAATCATTGTTGGAAATACTGGAGGTTCACTTGACATCCTAATCGTATTGAACAATCGACAACCATTTTTCTTATCGCTCTTATCTGTCATACTAGTTTATCGGAGTAGAAAGAATGGTCGATCCAATTTCCTGGTATGTGTAATTCGAATACAATGTATGAAGCGCTGAGATTGCCAATTAAAAAGGTTAACTTTCATGAACAATTTTGAAAACTTATTGATGACGTATTTCAGTTCATAGACGACGGATTTTTTTTTTGTATGACACCCCGTCACCTACCCCTGATCTATATGCTTTATTGTTCGCTTACTAAATATTGTCAGCCAAAAGTTCAAAAGAATATATATATAGTTCAGCAGTTATGACAATTTGAAATTTGAATTCTGCAATAACTGCTACAATATCTATCCGATCGATTTGTAACTTGGTTTATGTATGAACGAGGTTGAAACAAATAGATTTGCAAGTGTTCTTTCACATTCTTTGTTGCAATATAACAGAATTTTCTCAAACTACCACTTTTAGAGATATCACCCCCAAAAGGTGAGAACCAAAATTGAGTTTTTTCTTGAGTATGATCCATTGACAAATAGATCTGCAAACAAACCAGTACATACCACCGTGGAGACATATCGCAATCAAACCTTTTATGATAGTAAATATGATATTATGAAAAAAGGCGAATTGTCCAATTTTAATAACCATACATGGGTCCAAAATAGGATAATAGTAAACAGAAAAAATAACAACAAAAGCTGGGGATAATGAAGTTATCAAATCATTTATACAAACTTCAGTAAATTAATAGCCTTCACCCTCTAGTTGTTATGATAGGGATTCAGATATTCAAGTTGACTGAAAGCACGTAATCTCTTGTGCAGATGGGTTTCTCAAACTTGGCGTAAGAGGGAATATGGTGTGGGTAAGCTACGAACTTATCCTTTATGGCTGTCCCTAAATTAAGTTAGTTATGTTTATGGGGGATGTAGGAGATACGTCTGCTGATATACTACTGTTGTTTCCTCAAGTTATTCGACCAGCAGTCTTGAAAAGGGATGATATCTGCGAACTAATAATTTTTTATGACATCCCATGTTGTTTCTTCGTCTCAGAAAATGCGAAATTTTTCTGTGTAGCCCCGCCCTCCTCGTTACGAGTAGGAATCGATGTTTTTATTTATGTACAGGATGATTATAATGCGCTTATTAAAAAAAATAGCATGAATAATAACAGATCATATGGATCTAACGTGTTTTCCATGAGCAACCGCTGTGAAATTAGAGTTTCTCACATAACCAGTAGCTGCTTTGCATTAAATTCTCATAAAAAGAGAGATATTCTTCGTCAAGACATAAACGTGAGATCATACTCCATGAAAGATGCGATAAACTTAAGTGACTGTTGCTGGCTTATTTCGCGTGAAACTGGATGAGCTGCATCGATAGCATCGTACAAGAATGGCGGTATGTGAACTTAAATTGTGTAGAGTTCAAGAGATTGAATCCACTGTACTGGGCATGATTATAAGTAATGGGCGCTAATTAGCCCTTTATTAACAGAAGCACAGAGGTATTATTATTTAAATTAGAATTTATATTCAAGCCATAGAGAGGGTGCGTAATCAATCATGAAAATGATGTAACTTTAAACATAGTACCGAATATATTTGGGCATTGAAGTATCGAGAATTGTTGTACATTACAAAAAAAATTAAATTAAATGTTCGAAATGACAACTATTGTTCTGGATGCAATTATCAAATGATAATCATGATCAAAACATATTTGAAATAACTAATAAAAACAATTTTTTCTCTTAAAAATTTCTGCATTAAGTACCATATGATCCACTTTACCTATTCAAAGTTTAAGTTTCATTAGAACATATAAAAACGCGAGACAGTTGTTCTCCAATAACGTCAAGTTTTTTTTTATCTAGGAAACATACCATCTACTCCAAATAATGAGATTTTAAATAAAAAGTGACGCAGTTCAACCCAAATTCGTTATAATGCAATGTGTCATCTACTATGATTGATAACATTGATTATATATACAGTGATGGCCAAATGTGTGGAACCAAGTGTATACCTTTGGAATTATTATATATATCAAAATGAAATTTGAAAGATAGATACTGCAGAAGATTGCCTATTTGTTCATATATTCCTCAACAATATTGAACTTGAGTAATGTCAATTTTAAAATTTGCAATGAAACATCCTGTATATTATTTTTGTTTCTGATGAAACATTTTATTATGAGTATAAAAATATCGCTTCAATATTTTTTATTTCAATACCTACCAAGAAATGTAACTAAAGAAAACAAAAATTTAATGGTATCTTGTAGTTCATGAACTTCTTTATAGTGACAATATTTGTCAGAATAAGTTATTAGTGTTTGAATTTGAACGTAAAAGATCATATTGTTTTTATTTGATCGTAAAATGGCCGAATTGAGTTACAAGAAAATAGAAAATTTAATGATGATTGGGTATGGGGAGAGGAAAGACATTGGGTTCAAGAGGCTCATACACAACACCCTCAAAAATTGAACGTTTGGGCTGGCATTTATAACAAAAGAATCGTGGGAATCTTCTTCGTAAGAGAAATTTTAAACGAAGATTGTTATATACAGCTGTTAAAGACACAAGTGATTCCGGCATTGGAGATAAATAGACAATAACCAAATAATATCTGGTTCAGCAAGATGAAGCACCACCCCATCAAGCTCAAATGATTCAAGATTATTAAGAAGGG
Organism: Micraspis discolor; assembly: GCA_030674115.1. Classification (NCBI taxonomy): domain Eukaryota; kingdom Metazoa; phylum Arthropoda; class Insecta; order Coleoptera; family Coccinellidae; genus Micraspis; species Micraspis discolor. Next base: position 179,189 of record JARTUT010001317.1, on the reverse strand, counting down.
ACATTTCATAATAGATGGTTTGGAAGAAGGACTACTTATGAATGGACTACTTTCTGTGGGGTTATTTGAAGTCGATGGTTTATGTTGACAGACCAAATATTTGCTGCAGGAATAACTCTTGAGAAACAGAGAATTGCACCAGAAGTAATAGGTAATGTTACTAAAGAATTTGAAAACCGACTTATTATTATATTATTTCTTATTATTGTCAAGGAGTAAACGGTGCGCAGTTTGAACATCTAATACATTAAGTTCAGTTTGGTTAAGTTTAAATGTTTTGAAAATCACTTAGTTTTAGTTAATAAATATGATTAGTTAATTCTTTAATGGATATTAGATTTAATCTCTCGGTAGGTATTGAAATAAAAATATCCAACCCGATATTTTTGTACTCGCAATAAAATGTTTCATCATTCATAATATACAGGGTGTTAAACTGCAAACTTTAAAATTGAAATTATTTCCAGTGAAACCGAAAGTTCAAAACAGTTCAATTTTATGGAAGCAAATAGGGAATCTACTGCAGTATTTATCTCCCAAATTTTATTTTTATATCTTCAGTAATTCTAGAGATATTTACTTTGATCCATACATTTGTCCATCACTATATTTATTCATCCTTCTTTCATGATATTGGCTTAATTATTAGATATTATTTATTTCATGCGTTTGATTTTTATTCCACAAGAGTTCATCGAAGCCAAATATTTTTGCCAACGTTTTCCAGACAGTTTATCATCAGTTGTATGTTTTACATCTTAAAAAAAAAGAGTGTGATGCCTTGTGCGAAGGGTCCCAACCTTGAAGCAACACTGGGAAGTTCCAATTCGTAGCGGAACAGAGTTTTGAAGTGGTTAGAACTCCCACTTTCAACGAACAATATTTCCTGGGCAACCACTAAATCAAAATTCCTGTTTCAACCCTGTGAAAACAGAACTTCATTAACAAAGAGAAATGTTAATTAGAATTCAGTCATTCACTAATGCCCCCTTCCAGACTGTGTTGCGGTGCGTAACTTGTATCAGGAGTTTAAATTTAATTTCCGCCGGAGGAGTAGTGTTATTTTAATGGAAACAGTAATTAAACGATGCACCCTTACGGATTAAGTTTATTGAGCAATTATGAGGGAAAGGCAGGAGGGTTGGAGTTTGCCGTCGAGTCCATAAATGATATCCATGTGCCGAAACTACGGTATACTGCAGTAATTAAGCTCTGGAGGATGTTGACTCTGTTGAATTTTGCAGAGTAACGTTTCGTAGGTTTATTCATGGCTTATTCACCAATATTCAGAATGCCAAAGATCTTATTTTTTTTTGTATTTCAGCATTTTATATTGCTATCAAATTGAAATTTCCTATACGCTATAAAGCGGTCATTAAGGTAACCTTATTGAAAATTCTAGTTAAGTCGAGTTGTTTTTTTATCTTCTATTTATCGAAATGAAAAAAATTACGTATATCTGTAAATATTTTTTTATTCAATGTTTTACTATGTATTTCTCGAAATACCGTTAGAGATATTGTCATAACTGTCCGAAAACTCACAAAAAACTTACCAGGTTCTTCGTTTGTGCTATTCAATCATAGAATAGCTACCCTGTTTTCAAAAGGGATAGTAAATTGGTAAAGGCACACAAAATTTTACTCTCGACATGAAAACGTTAAATTTTTTTTAATATCAACAGGACATTCATAGAATTTCAATTTGATAGCAATATTCGATTAAGAAATATTAAAAAATATATTTTTGATATCCCATATCTCGGAAACGAATTGTTTCGGATTCAAGTTTTTGCCTTTTTCTTCCCAAGCTCGCAGTTCTACACGTTATTTCTGATTGCTCTGTACACTATTTTTCTGGATTAGTCACTGCGATTTTCCAAGAAGCCCCCAATAATCCGATTTCGTGGGAAAATTAAAAACTTTACGATCGACAAGGACATATATGTATATGTTAACCTTATCTCACGATAAACTGACAAGATTCTTCCCCCTATCTACCGAATTTTAATCCGGGTCATAAATTCGAGCAGAAAACCTCTGAAAAAAAACTAAAGAGATCACTTTCCAATCTTCTGGCATCCATCTTCGTCCCTGTTCCCATTTTATCGGGATATCTTCCAGACGTTTACTGCCGGTGTCGTTTCTCATTCTGTAATGCACGTACTTTAAAACTTGCTTGCCTTTCGTATTAAGGGATTTTATTGGATAAGTTTAATTTTATTGCTGTACACAATACGAAATTTAAGGTATTTTGTTACAAAAGCCATTTGTCCCTCTTTCCGTTTCGCTGATTTGGTTCGTACGTGGATTTAATCGAGTCAATTTGGAAGAAGAATACATATTCAATTTTTTTTATATGTTGCAGGATGCAGCTGTTAGTTATTAGTGTCATTATAAAAATAAACTATTAGTATAGTCAATACATGAGATACGATAGAAAAACTATAATAATTGCCTGATTAGCCAGTAAAATATTCTAAAATCCAGGTTCAATAATAAGCTCCATAATATTTCAATTCATAATCAATAATAGAAGTAAATTAAACAAGTGCAATCAGTAAAAATATAGTATTTTTATTTATCTGCTGTTGGGACACCTCGAAAACTGTTATAGTGTGTAAAAATTTTTGTTTAGTTAGTTCAACTCGGTTTTCAGCAATATACGCTTCAAGGATAAATGTAATCTCATTTTCTAAATCGAAAAAACTGTTATATGAACAACAGAAGTGAAACAGAGAAATTCTTTAAAGCAATGAAACTCAATAAATACATAGAAGCTTGAGGATATATAAATCAGTTGAATCATGAGAGTTACAGCAACGGTACACGGTTAGCGATAAAAAAATTACTAAACAATGTGATAGAAGCAATAAACTAATGAAGTTTTCCAGTGCGGCTTGCTTTTGCTATGACTATAAACAAGATCATTTGACGGTATAATTTGTGATAATAATGATTCCATTGAGTGCATCATCTGACAAATCAATTCTGTTTTCATTATTATACTTGAACAAATTTTGAGATATTCAACATGCATCAACTATTTTCATTTTAGTAAACTGAAAGTTTAAATTTAAAGAAAATAAATCCAATTTTAACAAGGCGAAAATAGAGAAGCATAAATTATGATGGTATTCCCAAACAATTGAAAATAATGTACCTAATAACAAATAAATGACTGCCTGATAAAAGCAAAGAAATATAGATAAATAAAATATCAAAATATATAAATAAGTAAAATAAATAACGCCAGAGTTATAATCTAACGGTGAAGTTATGATCTAAGTACGTAGATGCATTGATCGAAACGTTATATCTAGTAATAAACATTTTTATTCTTCAATAATTTTTTTATTGATGCGATTGTTTATATGACAAAGGGTATAAATGTATTCAGAAAATGAGGAAAATGATCTTAACTTCAATCTTTCACTTTGTCATAGTGTTGGTTTGTTATACGAAAGTTTATAATTTGTACTACGGTTGGTCGAACAGTAACTAAGAGTTTTTAATTGCATTTCTAATATTTCTATGACTTGTTAGAGTATCAGGGTAAATGGTTCCCGCAGTTCTGAGCTATCGGAACGAGCTGTTGGGATAATAATTTTTAAATACTGAGTATTTCTCCGTAATTTTAAGTTGTTGAGGTGGATCTACTTTCGCGCAGCTAATTAAGTTATGAGAGGTTATCAGTAATTTACAGGAATATATTCTTATTTGTGGAAAATTTGTTCGTGCTATACAGGGTGAGTCTTTGACTAGTGCGTTAATTTGAACCATAGATTCGTGACGTCAAAAGAAACATTTTCTTCCTATAACATTTTTCCAAATTTTACCCCGTCCAAAAGATATAGGGTGTTGAAATTTCATAAAAAAAAACTGCATTTTTCCCTGCGAACAATATCAATTAAAATGATGTCTTGTAAAGGTTTGGAAAACAGTCATGCATACTTTGGCATAAATAGATTTATTCCATTTCTTGTGGGTTTCTCACTACTACTGTACAGATTGGTTAAATTGCATGAAAAACAAATATCACTTGAACTAAAGGTACGTATCTTGTACTTCCTGGAATCATTAGTCTGTTTTGCAGATAAAATCATTCCCAATCTTTTTTCCCAAATTGCACCATTTTTGAGAAATTTGAAGATAAAAGGAATTAAATCGATATAATCATCTGATGAAACAGTGGATGCTGTGGAAAGTAATTTTCATTCAAACTAAACTGGACTACAGAAGGGTATTTGCCCCAAGTGAAGACTTAAAATGCTTATAACTTTTTAACGCAGCTGAATATGGACAAACGTGGTCAAAGACTCACCCTGTATACCAGTTTTGTCAGTGTTATAGTAGGTATATTGAAAAAAATCGTTGTTTCACGAATAAACGTATTATGATTCAAAATTTATATAACTGAAAACTGTTCGTTCAGTGTTCTGGAATCAGGTCATATGAGTTCTCCGCAACGTCAGGTGTTCCACAGGGTTCCATTTTGGGTCCTCTGTTGTTCATGTTGTTTATGAACGATCTGAGTTTACACCTGCTCTGTCTGTTGCTTTTGTATGTAGATGATTGCAAATTGTTTCGTCGAATTGAGTCTATCCAGGATTGCTGGGATCTTCAGGGTGAAATCGATAATCTGAATGATTGGTGCCGGAGAAATCGACTATCATTAAATATAAAAAAGTGCAATGTGATGACCTTCTGTCGCAGTAAGTCCGTTGTCATCTTTCAATACAACATTGAGGGAGGTGTTTTGGGCAGGGTGACTGAATACAGAGATCTGGGTGTCTTATTCGATCAGAGATTGACTTTTGTACCCCATGTGAGGGCAACTGTTTCCGATGGCCTCAGGGCTCTCGGGTTTATAATTAGGAATTCCGGAGATTTGTTGGAGACTCGATCCCTTTTCCTTCTTTTTACGGCGCTCGTGAGGTCAAAGCTTGAATATGGATGTGTTATAGGGTTCATATTAATAGTTTGGAGAAAATACAGAGGCGATTTCTGAAGTACGTGTGTTTCAAAATAGATGACTTTTATCCTTGTCGTGGAATACAAAATGGGTACTTATTGAACAGGTTTAATGTTAACTCTTTAGAGGAGCGTAGGACTTATTTGGGAATAGTTTTTCTAAATAAACTTATGAGTTCCAAAATTGATTGCCCCTACTTACTAGGCTCTGTGAACTTGCACGTCCCTAGACTACCTGTTAGTAATATATCCACGTTCTATCTTCCATTTCCTCGTACTTACGTGCTTCGGTTTTCGCCAATGTTTAGAATATGTCATGATTTTTGCAATTTTCAAGATGTATTGGATGTTTTCAACTGTACTAAATTGGAAATAAGAAGGGCTGTGTTGGGGTCGTGATTTTTTAGTTAATTTGGGTTTGCATTTGTATGTATATATATTTTATGAGTTTGTATTTTGTTGATTTTTGTTTATTCCCAATCTGTAATTGGTCTAGACTGTAGATTGGTGTAATTTAATAAATAAATAAATAAAAATAATTAACTGGAGATAATATATTCTTCCAGAGGTGATGAAATAATACAATCAACTTTCAGCGTAACTACTTAACTGTGGATGGCCCCCGATTGATATTTAGTGAGTTACAGAATAAATGTGAAAATGCATTTATACCTTTCTGATATTGACTGAGTACCTTTCAAGGGTACGCCAAGATATTATCGGTAATTCTTTCGTTATATTCGTTTTAGAGCTAATATAAAGAATTGAGGAAGCACCGATGTCCAATGGTTGAGAAAAATGGCCCCCAGATTTTATTGGAAATCGTAGAACATACTCTGCATATTCCCACACGGCTCGTAGTATAAAAATACACAGTTTTGAGCAAAGGCAAGCAACCGGTACTACAAAAGTATTATCCGATGATAATCACCAAACAGGGCAGGCAACCGTCCTCTAGCCCACTGGGTGGTCGCATGGCCTGCCAACTCCCCATTTTCACGACCGTGTTCACCTTTTTGACGTCTCTTTTACAGTTTTTTCGCACGATCCACCAAACAAAAGATAACAAATTTTAAAGGCGGCCTTTTGAGAATATCGTATATCATCCGATTCAATCTCGCTTGACAGTTTTAGAAAAACAGGACCGCCATTTTTAGCCCAACCCTTGATTGAAAGATATCTGGTTCACATGTCAAGTGGGACATAAAGCAGGTTGTACCGACCGTTATGGTATCTTGAGGAATATTGATACTGTTGATAAGCATGAAGACTAAATCTCTTCACACTTATCTATAGCATCCCTCATTATGAATATAAAACGCAAAATACTTATGAAGAACCGAAAATCCGAATGGTAAAAAAAGTCTCATCTGGATGAAACATGGTTTTCTTCAAAGTGGAAATGGATTTTTTCAAGGTAGTTAATGATTTACGTAATTGATGGCACTAATTATAAAACATTCATTCTTTGCTGCTGCATTATATTAATTATGATTTCCTCTGGAATATCATGTGTATTTATGTTTTTTTTTTCAGTTTTTCAAAATTCTTATTTAGTGCTTCTTATTTGCTAATCTACTGCAAAATAATTTTTCCACAAAATTCGAAAAATTCTATGCTATCAGATAAACTGAGCACGGAATAATATTGATCAATAATTCTCTTTGGAATATTTCGTATTTAGGTTTCCTTTTCATTTTTTCTATATTTGCATTTTCTGATTATCACATCATCATCCGCTGTAAACTAAAACTTCCCCAAAATGGGGGAATGTGTTACTTTTGTAACCAAACTGCGAACGTAAAAGGAATACCTAAATTGGGAAAACTGTTTTTTTTTATACAGGGTGAGTTTTGGACCACTGCGGTAATTTTAAGCATAGATTCTTGACGTCAAAAGAAACATATTCTTCCTATAACATTTTTCCAAATTTCCCGTTAAAGATATATGTTGAAATTTTATGAAAATATTGCATTTTCACCTGTAATATTCAAACGACAATATCAATTGAAATGATCTCTTGTAGAAGGTTTTTGATAACAGTCATGCATATTCTGTCATCAATAGATTCATTCTATTTCTTGTGGGTTTCTCACTACTACTGTACAGATAGGTTGAATAAAAACAAATATCACTTGAACTAAGGGTCCGTACTTCCTAGAATCATTATTATTTTTTGCAGATAAAATCTTTCATCATCTTTTTTCCTGAATTGCCCATTTTTGAGATATTCGAAGTTGAAAGGAATTAAATCGATATAATCATCTGATGAATTATCTTAGAGGGAAAATAATGTTTTTAAACTATTCAGATTCAATAGGGGATGCTGTGGAAGGTAATTTTCATTCAAACTAATATGGACTACAGAGGGGTATTTGCCCAATGTGAAAACTTAAAATGCTTATAACCCTTTAAAGAAACTAAGTATGGAAAAAAAGTGTTTCTTTCGATCTCGAACCTATGGTTAAAATTAACGAAGTGGTCAAAGACTCACCCTGTATATTTGTGCAACCAATTGGAAAAAGCATTAGTTTAAATAACGAGCGTATTTGTGTGAAAAGAGAGGAGCAAACTGGGCAAAAGAATGCGAGTTACGAAAATCGTGTTTCCCAACGTGTTTCACACAATATCTTTTGCAATTTTGAATGGGAGGTGACCATTTGAATTAAAACTAAAAGTATCCTTCCTATCCCTAGAAGCGTCAAAGGAAATCAGAGATATTTGATTTTCCCATCGTTTCCATGGTAGTATCGTGTCATACAAGGTGTCTAGAAAGGGTATCGGGTATTTTTTCGCGCCATATTCGGAACGGAGCGTCTAAAAGAAGCGGGGAGGGGTTTTTAGCGATTTTGTGGAGTTCCAGTCAGGATGAAACAGTACTCGGGGACAAATCGCGCATTTTGTGTACTAGCGTATTATGATCATGTTGATTCAATAGTGACTGCTCAAAGTCTCTATCGTGCGGAATATCGTACACGCCACGCACCAAGTGACGATAGCATAAGGAAATGGATCAGGATGTTCAGGAATACAGGTGCGTCAGTTAAAATTCGAAACTCTAGTCGTTCTAGTTCAGTTCGCGATAAAAAAACAATTGAAGAAGTTGGGGTCTCGGTTAGTAAAAATCCGTCTTGTCGGTACTGGGCAGTGGAGAATCCCAAACGAAAGTATGAACGACCCCTGCATAGTTGTTAACGAATTATTCCCTAATAAAGTCAGATCGCAAAGAGGTAACATCAACTGGCCTCCCAGAAGCTCCGACCTTAGTCCGCTTGACTATTTTGCATGGGGATACCTTAAAAGTAAGGTTTATCTAAATAATCCGATTAATCTAACACAATTGAAGCAAAACATCAGGTCAGAAATATCTGTGTCAACGTGTTATCGCCAATCTTCGTTACCGTGAGGAAGAGTGTCAGCAACGCAACGGTCATAATTTGGATAACATCATCAAATATTTTTTTGTTTTTATTGAACTGACAAATACCAGATACCTTTTCAAGTATTTTCAAGCACAAAGAGGAATTAATAATTCGACCTTGTGGAGCTTATATTCGATGTTAAGAACAGAATTGGTATGTGGCCTTTTAAATTCAGAAGGTTACCAGCCTAAAAAGTGAAAAGTTCATAGTGAAGAAAACAGTGCCCATTATCTGAAAGAATCTTTCGAGCGGCAACATTTAATGATGGAGTTACTGAAGCTTGCCGAAAAGGTGTATTAACTATTCTTAGCATAGAAAATGTAGTGTTTTAGGAGTAATTTGTTAAAAAAACCAGTCGCAACACAAAGACGAAAGTTTGTCAATTTGCTTTAATCGCTGAAGCTACTGACGGTAAAAATTGAATCGAAATGGTTGAAAAATACGTTAATCTAAGGCCAAATGTTTAGCATGACAGATTTTCCGAAAATTAACGCCCTGTTTTTAACACGTTCAGCGCCAAGGGGCCACCCGCCAAAAATGGCATACTTTTACTATGGGGCCAACATTTTTTTGCTTTATTTGATTAATTTATAGTACGGATGTTATATAAACGTCATTTATTGTATCCTAATTATTTAATTTGTGGTTTAAATCACTTTGATTATGGGCGGTCCCGCGACCGCCCTGGCCGCCTGGGAAAGAAATATATTGCAGGACCGCATTAGTTACCAGTGAAGGTCAGGTCATCCCGATGTAATGATTCCTAATTCCTCTCAAAATAATTTTTAGCTATAATTCACATTCTACAACAAGGAAGATCTGAGAAATGTCTAATAAGAGTTCAAGTCAAAGTCTTTGACCGAAAGTTTCGATAGATTCTCAAAGTTAGATAGAAAAAGAAAAGTTCTACGCGGTACCGATTGTATTTCGACCGAGGCAGGGACTAGAAATTATTGAAAAAACATTTAAAAGTACAAGAATATACACCAAAAAAAATTTAGAAAGCACTGACATGAGGTCAGATTGCTTTGGCGCGCTTGTTGAGCTACTTGCGAGTAAATATTCAAACCTTAACAAATCTATAAGCTCTCTGATCGGGTGAACAATAGTCTTTTTTCATACTATGGGACAATGTGATGCAAATATGAAAGCCTAATGAATAAACAAACCTTAATCTCAATTTGAAAATAACTACTCATAATTTTCACCAAATTTTGTTCTATGCTTCTCCTAAAAACTTACGTCATTGCTTTTCTGAGTTTTGACAAAGCCATCAAATTCTTTCTCTATGATAAAAAATTTTTTGATTAATATTACGTCTGTGCTTTTCTGAATTTTGACAACGTCATCGACATCGAATTCTACCTCTATGAATTCTATGAAAATTTTGATTGATATTACGCCAACTGACACTGATATCTAGGTCCGCAAGTTGTCAAACGAATATCGATCTGTGATGGCAAATCTTTCAATGACAAAGCTCGGACTTCATGACATTTCTATTTTTCTCTTGAGTAAATGAAAAAAATGATCATATCTTCAGAAGGGGAAAGCTACGACAATGAAATTTGAGGATGAGTAAGATATCGGTAACCTCAATAAATATACGGATTTTTATTTAAATCTAAATGAAGTCTTAGGAGATATTGAGTATTGAAATTTTTTTTTTGGGAATTTTTAAAAAATTTTCTAGCGCGACGATTTCTGCGAAATTTTACAAGCCGTTTCTTTTTAGCCTCCCTCAATAACATTCCAAGTGTCAACCTGATCGGATGGATATTCTAGTAGTTATTGAGGAAACAAAATTTCAGATGCTCATAACTACTGAACCATCCGACGGATTTGGCCCAATAACGAACTTGACCGAGATATTTGGACAATTAACCTATTCTGAAAATATGAAAACTCTAGCTGATTCCTTTTGGATGCTAGAGAGGATACGGCCGGCCGGACAGACTCAACTTTCGTCACGAATTCTTCATCAGGGAGTCGAACCCAATCGATTGAGACCATTTTCGGCTCGATATTCCAAAATTACAGACATTCGGGCAAAATGATAGGCACTCTGTTCGGGTGAACAAGAGCGCCAAAAAAAGTTCTACGCGGTACTGTTTTTTTGTATTTTGACCGAGGCAAATTATTGAAAAAACATTTAAAAGTACAAGAATATACACCAAAATACGTGAAATCTAATTTTGTATACCTACTACTCACAGTTGTCGGCAGTCATTACTACACTGCGGATTCTTGAGCTGATTTGCTGAGAATCAAACAGCTTGGAGATGGAAGACTAATACGGTTGCTGAAGGTCACGTGGAGAATTCCATAATTATTAACCAAAAAATTGCGACAAACATTCTTGGAGAAAATTACATGGACAATATCAATATCAAACAACTACGTTATCCGCTGGGGCCAATATCAAATTGTTCGAATTGTGTAATTTATATTAATGAATAATTTTCCCTTCACGTGTTGAAGTTACCTAAATAATAAATCTTTGATAAATTAACAAGTAGTACATCAATTTTAATGACTTATAAGTAAAAGAGTACAGAGTTCTCGTAGTTAAGACGTACAGTGAATCTGTATTCTTCAGAATCAAAGGCGAAATTTCTTTTTTATGAGCAGTTGCGAAATATCTTACTTTTCTTAACTAAATTCAAAACGTTCTTATATGACAAAATTAGGAACAATTTTTAATAGGTATTGAAATCTAGATAATAGTGAAGACGTCAATTCTTCTTATCATAGATCAGTATATATGCTCTAAAAAGCGATAGTTACGGCATTCAACCCGAACATTAACTCTTGGAATGGTTGTTCAATCAACGCAGTCATAAAGTCTGAAACGAAGTGTCTACTTGAGTGGATCGTCGCACATTTCGAAACAATAAACCTCTATTAAAATATTAGTTATATTTATAATGATATAATCGTAAAACCGACGCATGTTACCTTAGCTGCCGCACTGATTCAGAAAGAGCTTGTTACGGTTTGCTTCTGATCTCTAACGATCTGAGCAAATTGACGTATTTCATGTCGAATTATATATTATACCAGTGCTTACACCGAGATGAATTGTGGTTCTGCAGAAGTAATGATCTCGGGTAATGGAAGAATAGGCTGAATTTACTCTGAACGAACACAACACCTTAAGACTGACCACAAATGATTTTATTAAATATCATCGGTTTTATTTGTCACTCAAAATGTGGAGAATATGAATTTATTCTACAACTGAAGGTGTTCTCAATGATAATTATTTTTATTATGCATGCATATGTTATCCACTTGCAATGTTTTCCTTCAATACAGATGTTTTTTCCCAGCAGGAATAAAAATAGATGAGATTATCAGATTTTGAATGTATTCGCTCCATACGGGTGTCATTGGAGCAACGCTTTTCAGCAACGGATTTATATTTACGATTGCGTGTCATTTGTAATCGGTTGAATGAAATGACCTGATTTTTTTCGGGAAGTATTATATCTTTTGTACTTCATTAGTGGGTTGAACCACCTACATAAAAAAGACCCCCCAACAACACCCCACAAAACCTCCAACATCAAAAAATTATTTATTTTGCGTTATAATTATGTCAGTTTATTCAATATAGTCTACTGAATCCAGCACATATACTGAAATAATTTGTGACCCCTCGCTTACCACCGCATAGCCCCCTCGAATTCAAAAATTCGACGGACAGTGAAACTGCGCATTGCTGGCGATTTTTCGATGAAAATAGTATATTTGTGAAACGTCGAATATAACCTATAGGATGAAATAATTTGTGACCCCCCATAATCCCCCTAAAGCACGATAGAAAAAATCCCCCAAAGCTGACGATGGCAAAAACTAGATGGAAACGGCCGTTGCTGGATATTTTTTTTGCAAAATGAGTCTACCTTAACTTATTCAATAAGTCCCATATAATGAAATAATTTGTGACCCCGCGCTTCAATCAGAATTGCCCCCCTGTAGAATAAAAAAATTCCAAATTCCGTAGCACGAGGAACTGTGCGCTGCTGGCGATTTTTTGATGGAAATGGCAATATTTGCCACATACATTGGTGAAAATTTCATTTTTATACGTGCATCGTTCAAGAGTACCTTGAAGAGGTTGAAGTCTCTCTAAAGGAATGGCCAGCAAGAAGTCCAGATCTCAATCCTATTGAGCACGTTTGGGACAACCTCAATAGAAGGCTGAGAAGTTCAGAAAATCATCTAGCTACTCTCAATGACTTAGGAATCCAACTCAGAGAAATCTAGAAAGGATTAGATCAAAACATTTTAAGATCACTCATTTTCAGTATGAAACGTTGTTGCAGAGCTGTAATTAACGCAAGGGGTGGAAATACCAAGTATTAAATCACTTATCAGCATTACAGTATTTTGAAAAGTGATTATTTCTCTTCTTTCACTAAGATTCGGTGAAATCCTGAATTTTTCTGCCATTTAATGCGCATTGTTTCGTTCAAAACCTTCCCGAGAGAACATAAAAAATAAGTTATAAAGTCAATGTAGAGTTAACTCTCATTAAAATTGAGATTTTCAAAATATGCGTTAATTTTTTTGCGCAGTGTATATTGAATAATGAGTGGAAAGAGCATAATATTCCAAAACATCTTCGATAGTTTTATTTAAACTTTGAACGCAAAATATATCCAATTTACTACATTTTGTTGATAATATACTTTCAGTTGAACAGGATATACCTCCAACTCTTTAAATTTATTTAGCTCATCTTGTATATCTAAACACTTCTTAACTTTCATTCAATGTCTTTCAAATATATCAAGTAATTCTTCATTGAATTAACTTTTTTTGCAAAGGAGAAGGATAGCAACCAACCCCTAACCCTTTTTCCACTCGTGAAAAATGCAAGGGGCGGAACGGCCCGTCCTTTGCGAAAGCCGTAAATTCCATGAAAAACCTATGAATTTCTAAGGAAAGCCCCCGGAAAACGAGGGTCGCAGTCTACTGCGACGTACATTTTCTTACCGCCTTATTATTCATGAACCTTATAAACAAGTTTTCATGTCATTTCCTCGTAGTCCCTGGGGAAATAAACGGGACTTCTGACAAAGCGGTCTGAAATTTATATTCCTCGTCTTCTTGGCTAATTCAATGCAGACATTGAATAAAAGTTAATTACAAAGTCGAACCGAAAGGCGAGAGGACGCTCTTCAGATATGCAACGTTGCCGTATCTAATTTGAATATATACCAAAACTAAAATGCCTCACATTGACCCGAGGCTCTTGAAAATTTGAGTTTCCAGTCTCTCTTAAGAGTCGATAAGTCGTCGAGAATGTTTCTGTGTGGGGTAATCTTCGATCAGGAAATTTGGGGCTTCGAAGGGTACATTTTGGGTAATTTAGAAAAACCTAATAAAAAAATCATACCTCCGTAACCGTAATACTAAGGACCCAGGTTCCAAGACTGAATAGGTAGCAAATGACCCTACCAACGCCCCAAAAACATTTGACGGTCCATGCCGAGCACCCTGTATAATATTCCTGTACTCTTGTGAACTCAGGTTGTCCTTAGAGTTATCTTAGGATCCACAGCTACGGCAGGCATCTTCGTGTTGAGGGAAATGTGGTTTATTGTTATAATATTTTTCTTGATATTTATTATCTAATAGATTGAATAATTTCATAATTATATTTATTTCCGATTAAAAATCGTTACATCCTTGATGAGTTGAGTATGCAGGTGAGCTAGGGCTTTCATATTCACACAATAGGTTGATTATCCAAATATTTCGGTTAACCCTCAACCACTGACTTCAAATTACATTCATTCTGTAACTGTGACGAACGTCGTACAGATACTAAAATTACACTAGTTTTCATCTTACCACATTTTATTTACTATTTTTAGCAATCTCACTATGTTTTTATTTAAAACTGTAGTATTAAAAAATTTAGCAATTCTCACGGATTCGTATACGATGGTTTCTAATTTCCTGGATGACCCAGGAAGGTAATTGTCAATTCATGGTATAGGTATTTGCATTAATCCATTTGCATCCCTTGTCATCAGGGTATTTTCTGTACCGTATCACGAGACATTACAGAAGGGGAATTACTTCTTTAGTCGAAGTAGAACGGTGAATTCTCTTTGAGAACAAAATTTTTTCACATGCTTGTAATAACTAGAATTGAATATCGTTTATGAGTATACAGTACGAGTGCGTTAAAGCTTCTATGTTCGCTTAATCGATTTCAATTCATTCAAATAGTTGCTATCCGGAATTAAAACCGAAATAAGCATGATTACTGAATTATTATAATGAAATCAATAAATTATTCTTCTTCTGAACATAACTTGGTTTTGCCTTATGGTATGGCATATAATTGATGATACCGAAAAAAAATCGATCTGCAAATAAAAACGAATAATCACAAATATAATCCCCAATCCATTCAATAATTTCACATGTAATCCTATAAATTATGGTATGAGTATTTCATCCTTTAGTCCTGTCTCTCTATCTTCAGATAACCATAAGAGGATTGACCGCTCAATCACCGTCGACCAATAACGAGCCTACCAGCCAGGTAGATTATAACTTTTTGTTGGTCCTTCCATTCCCCTTTCGTATATATCGGTCAGAAAGTCCAATTAAGGAAAGCATAATTAAGTACTATCTGGACGTACGTCGTATAAAGTTTTGGAAACGCCATTAGCCCGTTTTTTAATCCGGGAGGTTACTTCGCGATGTTTTTTTTCGTCCGGTCTATCTGGTCGTAAAACTGACAATTCTTTCAATTCTTTATTAGCCTTAATAAAAAATTCCCTACCGTTTTTCGGTTGTGTTCCACTTTAAGATTTTTTTTTACGGCTTCGGATCGCGATACAGTCCGGATTGAATTAAATTTTTGGATGACTGCTTAATTTCAGGTCGATATATACCGGGTGTTTCATAGCCTTTATGGACACCTGTCTTATTATGTATATTATTATTATTATTATGTAACGATTCTATAAGTAACATGTGTTACTTGTGGCAGTTCTCATTAATTTTCAATCTGGTTTCATTTTTCTTCATTATTCTTTTAATCTTGGTATGTTTCACTTTTGATAAAATTTTTTTGTTACCGAATCTGTGGAATATGCAAAATGCATACTTTATTTTTAATAGAAGTTGAGAAATCATAATACATATGTATGACATAACAAGAGCATTTTTAAATCATCACAATATACAGAGTGTCCCGTAACACAACGTCAAGCGGTTACTGGGCGATATGCTAGGTTATACCAGTCCTAGTAAAAATTAAAAAAAAAATAAAACAATTGTTCCTAACGGTGGATTCGTGACTGTAATCAATAGCATGGTAATTTAAAAAAATAAAAAATAAAAATAAAACAATTGAACCTAACGATGGATTTTCGACTGTAATCAATAGCATGGTTTTTTAGGATAACGTTAAATAAAAATCATCGCAAAATTGGAAAATTTGTCACTTTTGCTAGAACTTGTATAACCTAGCATATCGCCTAGTAACCGCTTATGTGACACCCATGTATAAAACGAAAAAGAAAATTTGAGAAAATACTGTGTACCTCTACGAAAGTTTTTCATGTTACTAAGCAACTAAAAAAATGGACATATTACCGTTTTTTTTTGTTTTATTATTTTTCAACGTTCAAAGTTAAGTTATTCCACTCTTTCATGATATTTTATGATTTCTAAAGAGTATGCGTGCGATTATGTTATAACAACGACGTGCAGGAAAGAACTACAACATTTTACATTATAAATTTTTTAAATAACATTTGAGAAAATTAATGATTCATAGAAATATAATTTCTTATGTAATTCAGAGAAATGAGGTGTCTGAAAATAAGAATTATACTCCTTCATTATCGCACACAACGATTAATTACAGTGTAGTACAAACTTTTCTTACTTATATATAACCAATATAGTATTTTATAATTAAAAAAAGATAATACTGAAATCATAAAAGGAATAAAAGGAAAATGCTGAAATTTATTGAAATAATTTCTGGCAGAACTATAAAAAAACAATTGGGGGGTCTTTCATATGAATATTTATTTAACAATTCTATCCCCCCGAGTCACAGCCATTTGAAATCAGGTTAGAAAATTTGTTTTCATTCAATATATCAACTTAGGAAGAATTTAGAGTAATCAAATTGCACAGATAAATGATGTTAGAGTTTGTAGGATGACAGTTCTTGAGTGTTTTTGTGACCTCTAAATGTAATCATAAGGGACTGAAGAAGAAACCAATCCCCATAATATTCTGGCATCAGAATATCTCAATGCACCTATATTTTCCTATTTAAAAAATTACTAGAGACAGACTCAATCAGCAACTCCTTAGGTCATAACATTCTATCATAAAATTGTCAGTTTGATAAAAAACAGCTGATACTCTTTTTCTCACAAATTCACAGAAGTTATTATTCATTTAATGGAAAAAACTCAAGTGAGGTCATATGACATGACGTTTTATTATTCTGATCTTCTTTATGTTTTTCTTTAATCTCTAAAGAACTTAACATATTTAATGTATAAAATAAAATGAATATTTATACTTGAAGAAAAAAAATGCTTTTTCAGGAGTTCTTAAAATTTTATCAAGCAGGCAGCATGTGTTCCGTGAATTGCCCTTCCTCAGTGGTAATTAAAGAATCTATAAATTAATTATTGAATGAATATTAATCAATTTATTAATTAATTAGTTAATTCATTTATTAATATTAATTTATTTATTTATTTAGGGAAAAGTGTATCGAACTAGAAGTTATTAGTTAATTTATTGATTAATATTAATTTATTCATTTATTTATTTAGCTAACTTTAAAGGAAAAATTGTATCGAACGAGAAGTTACAAAAAAGAATCCCGTTGAACTGCTATATAGGTTTCAGGATTTTTTCAGCAGAAAAAGAACTTGATTTCAGAAATTTAACTTGGAATTAATTTCTTGAGAAAATAATTTCTGCTTGAATACTTGTTATAGATTATCAGGAATTTCAAAATCTAAGGATATAATAAAAAATTCGAACAAAGTCCAACAAATTCAACTGAACAACACCGTTTCTATCATTTCAGGCGTCCCAAAAATAAGTGTAGTCGAGTATATTTCTGTTTATACAGCCTCTCACGGTTTTCTCCGGTGTCATAGCGACGGCACTGAAAAACATCCCCCAGCTCCACAATATTTTCCGTTGACGCCATGCTGGTCTCAGATGTACGCAGGCATCCCTATGGGGGCACATCTATTTTTGAACAAAGCCGTTCTGCGCTTCATGCCAGAGGATTAATGGGACAGGATTTAATTACCGCGCTAGGGCCTTAATGACGACACACACTCGAGGCACGTCCCTGTTCCCATGGCAGAAGAGGAATGAAGGGAGAGCTTTCGCTAATCCACGGGATGTGGAAACCTACAAACTCAAAGCCAGACAGTGGGATGATGGTAAAGGTGAACGCACACTTATCCGAGGCAAACGCAATAAATGGATTTGAAATGAACTCCGATGATGTAATCAAATTTGGCGCTGTGTGAAGTGCTTTCAAGACATATAGGTTTTTGTAATGTTCGAGAATTGAGGAAAAAGTGACAACATGGCACGAAAAGTAGGTACTGGCGCGCTCCGAACCTTTAATGAATAATTTTTTTTTAATTAATTTACTACAAAAATTAGATATATAAAAAATCAGACGCCTACAGAGTAACTCTGTGAAATTAACCATGCCAAAAAATTTTTAAGGCAATTCACATAGTTATCAGTTAATAAAATAAGAAATTTAATAAATAGTATAATCAATAAATAAGTTATTTTTTATAACTAATATATATCATTTTAGACCGAAGACCTAGGTCCTTAGCACTTCGAAACTTTGTTTCAATAAAGTTCTCTACTAACACTCAATTATTTAATGAATTTTCAGTATAACATGAAGATCAACACCTCAAGTGCTACAATTACTGAACTATCATTCAAAACATTTTTTTTCTTCTGGGACCTTTTCCTCTGAAGTTTTAGAATCGATATTTGTTGGAGAACTCCGAAAATAGTTCATTTTTAGTAGGTTATCAAAAATTTGCTCAGTAAAAAAAAATACTTCGAAAAATAAATAAAATATTTCGATAACAGAGAAAAAATTATCGTTTTTTTTTTATTTTTCTGACGGTAACCTAAGATCACATATAAATAGATAGACAGTTATGGCATTTGTAACCTTCATTTTCGTGCAACGCAAAAATGGAAAAATTAGAATTGAAATTTTTGGTCTACTGATTTCATTGATCTATACAGTGTACTACTTAATTTTTTTATCATGTTTAAGAAGTTCGAACACATAAAATTTATTCAATCAAGATCTAGAGTGGAGGTAGTTTTTGCCTACCTTTTTACCACTTTATTGTGTGTATTTTGATGTGGAAAAATTATGATTATTATTCCAAAAATTAGGCAAATTGATCCTGTTATTGAATATTTTTTGTTATGTCAATATTTCTTCAAATTTGGTATTTGTGAAAATAAAACCTTGTGTTTTCCTCACTCAATTATTTATAACTGTGGCATGGGACCTCATTTTAATATTCAAAGATCATCCTTATCTGAATTGTAATTGATTTGTAGAACAGAATTTTTTCGATTCTTTCGATGTGTGTACACTTCAAAAGAAAATTCTAAATAATCCCATATGGAAATTCTTCCATGGGACTTCTTGTACAGTAATTTTTTTTCAGTTTCAAGAAAAACCAGTTTGAGAAACAGACTAAATTAAACTTCTTCCTTGCATACTTTCACATAAAATAATTAATCGGTATCATTACGTGAGTGAAACTTTTGGAAAATAAGCTTAATTAGTGGACATCGAACACTCGAATATAATTGAATAGAATAACGTTTAAACCTGAGCACAGTTTCTTCCCTCCCGATAAAATTTTCAGATTCAATTTCATTTTTAATTAGTGTGCTACTCGAATGAAGAAAAGCAGTATTGCAGTATCTCCTTGCCATAAAACACCATAATTACTAATTGGCTTTTTGGTTCATTACTTCTCGTAATAAACAAGGCAATGATGCATTCTCCTTTCAAGCAGTTATTTCAGAAAAATCATGGCTGATTGCATCGACAATTAGGAAAAAATAAGACGTGTAAGTGGAGCAAATGTAAAGGAGAATAAGCTGACACAATTTTCATATAATGAACAAATCCTATTTTAGGTACCTATATCAATTTTTTGTGCCCTTTAAAATATCGTTTTATTTATAAATTTGTTTTTAAGGTGTCATATATTTTTGATTCACTTTACAACAATTAAACAGCTGAAATTCGAAGGTGCTTGATAAACTGCGAAATGTTCCGTCGACATAGACGGAAGTGCTGAAACCAATGTAGATGGAATTAATTTAGGATCTTTGGGGGTTTTCAAGATTACCAGTTTGGACCTCTGTCTTCCAAATGATCTTTCTGAGAGTTAAATATCTTTCCTATTTACTCCTTTTTTATTGCTACAGATAATTGTGTACTTATTCCTAACAAGCAAAGGGTAAAATAAACTTATAATAGTCGTTTCCAAAGTGAAGAACATAAATAAAACCGTTGGCATCCACCCAACTTCATGAAATCTAAACGAATTTTAAATTGATATTTATTTCTACCAAACTTTCAAATTCAAAATCAATGTGGATTCTGATTGTGATATTAATAAATAGATATAATAATACTTTAAATATGAACGTGAGTTATAATCCATAACTTACTAGTGAGTTATGGATTTTAACACACTCGTGTGATATTTGGGTATATAGCATCAATTATGGCATAAAAGATAAAACACGTTTAGAAGGACAGAACTTCCAAAGCCAGTAAAATACCTACAAGAGTTACTTATATCTGTAGGCGAACTTTGAACTTTACTTTTATTTCAAAAGTCAAAAGTTAAATGGTGATCTCAAAGCTTTTATTTGAATTAAGTTAACGTCAAATGAGATTGCCCCAAATATTTATTGCTCATCAAAACATACCAAGATCATAGCTTTCAACCCTCCCTAAATTACAATACTCTTCCGAATATAGCTTTTATTACCGCCCCCATTTTATTAACCCTTGCCCAAGTCCGAAATTTATAATCTACGCGATTTTGATTCGTTTTAACGATAGTTTATCTCCGATATCCATGGAAATTGGAAGGGTTAAATGAGTTTGAGCCACGTGTCGAAGCCATGCGGGATCGGATATGAGCATCCCAGTTTTATTTCCGCCATCAGGGGCTGTTGTGTATCAATCTCGGCTATAGGGGTTGTGGCCAGTGACCCTCAACAAGATATATTAGAGAGTCATATATGGACAATATTTTTAACTCTTTCAAACGAATAAAACTAATTTGACAATAAAAAGACGCATAGGATCACACAGAGTGATCCATCTTAGTCAACTCACCCTGTATATTTCATAACTTTTAGTACGAGTAAATAATATAGAGGGTGTCTCAAGTTCGAGTGCCTATTAGACGTTTCTCGATAAGTAGACATATTTGAAATCTGAAAATTGAGATTATGATATTGGTTGAAGTTCTCTAGCTCTAGCTAAAATATTTTCGAAGCCCAAGAACTTCCAGTTATACAGGGAGTGAAAATAAATTCGACGAAAAAATTTTTTTACAAGTTTTCCATTCCTGGTATGATCGAGTATTCAATAGTATTTGACCGTTACTTGTTTTCTGGAAATTGTCGATTGAATAATTCCCAAACAAATATATTTAAAATATTCAGCAAGAATAATGAAATATATAACCTTTTTTTGAGGTAAATAAATGGCAAGATCGACTAAAATCGTTTAGATGTAACGAGAATCTTCAAAGGTTGTTTTTCATTTTCATTGATATTTCCTTGTGGTTATGTCATTGATAATGACAAGATGGAAACCGCTTCAAAGACAGACAGACAGCAGCAATATATGACATTGACCCATCAAATTGAGGAGTAATTGAAAATTACCAGGGGTTCTTTGTGCACGGAAATTTGAAACCCATTTTGGTCAAATTTATATAAATCGTACCTACATAGTGAAATTGTATCAGATTCTTCTCAGTGATATTTTATAACTTCTTAGGGTTCGAAAAGCTCATAAAATCAACAAAATATAAATATTGAGATTCAATCAATGAATGGTCATCTATAGGTGCCTACTATAAACGAAAGTTGGAATATGGGATATATTGACTTGTCAATGATTTACCCATCTGAAAAAAACAACCTTGCACATTAACATTACTTATTTTATTCCCCTTCGAGGAAAGTAATTTTTCTTCCAAGTCATTCCTAATTAACTCAATCAGATTGATAATCATAACTATCACTTCGTTAGTTAAATATATCTGAATGAATCGTTTATTATTCGAATGAAGATATTATTTTCTAAATCACCAAACCGTTACAAGAGTCAGCTAGTGTCCCTCGTTAAAGAAAGCTAAGCTATTAAAAATCATAACATGCATTAGCTTTTGAATATTCATTCGAAAGATTTATGAAATTGTTGTAAATCTGTCATTGACTCTATTGACGGTTAGGAACGTTTATGTTAGTTTTTAATTTAGTAATACATCGTTTTGAAATGTCTACAATGTAAGCGATTGTTTATTACTTCAATCGCGATGAACAGTTGAATAGCGGTTTTTGTTCTACATATAAATTTTTTGTTAACGTTCATCGGGTCCAACTTTAATTCACTCCACATCTTTCGAAGAGAAGGCTAATTAGTTATGAATAAGAATAAACCTTGAAAATTTGAAAAATATACAAGCACCGGTGTTCTCCAAATTTCCAAGTAGATTTAACTTAAAATGGATTTGAATTCAAAATATCCCATCAGATTATTAATTGGTTACCCAAACATTTCATCAGAACTAATTCAGTAAATTCATCCACATACATATTTAGTTTATACCTGGAGTTAGGGAACCCCAAAACTCCCCTCATGATATGTTTTAAATAAATAATATATAATATTTGCAATACGTGAAAGAAACGTATTTAATTAAAAAAACTATCGCAATAAATAAATTAACAGGATTAATCTTGGTTATGGCGAAAGATTATAATTATAATTAAAAAACCATTTTATGAGTAATTTTGAATATTTTTTGATTGATACATTTCTACAAAATTGGAATACTATTTTCAGGAAACATACATAATATTGAAAAAAAATATTATTATTTCAAAATATTGAAAAAATTTGAAATTACAAAAAATTATAACGGTGGTTACACAGGATTGAAAGTAATAAACAATTGTTTCCAGTGTTTTAACCAACTCATAACAATTTTTAAACTGTGGATCTGTTATTGAATTCATAATCCTACATTTTAATTTAGTATAATATATATACTGTTCTTTTATACAATCATTTGATATGAAGGGATAATAATAAATGTTGAATAAACTAAAAAACACAATGATTATTGTTATGAAATTACTGAGTGTTATTTTCACAGAAAGTGAACATTCGTGCAGTTAATTTTAGAATATTCAAGAATAGAAAAAGCTCGTTTCTTGTTTCTACCCTGAATACTTAGCCATGGACAAGGTCGTACGTTGTGCATTTTATCTTCCCCAGTTTTTTTTTGCTTCCTTAGCATACAATGAATATGTATTTCTTACCGTTTAACATACAAGACATCAACCTTGAGGTCTGGCAGGTTTACGAACCCGTTCCATCCATCGAAAGTGAGAATATATTGCACAAAAAATTTGAATAAGGACAGATGACGCCGAAAGGGTTTTTAAGATTGAAGGTCTCGTGGAGGACGGAAGGTATTTATATGATACCATAAAATTCTATTATTGGCACCCAAACAAAATCTTTCTGAATGTCGGAGAGTCAATTTTATAGGAACTGCAATATTTTGTATACGCAAAAACGTGAATACTACTTTCAATTTTAATTCATGTAATTTGGTGATTCTCGGTAAAATATTCTTGGTAATTTATGCAACTATTAAGGGATTATCAGGTGAAAATCAAGGGAATTTAATTTTCATGAATATCTCAAGACTACATCAGATTTTGTCCTATTTAAAATGAGGAAAAATTTCCCAAAGAAATGTCCCACCTCCTAGGCCATTCAATAATTTGGTTATTAATAATTCAAGATATGTAAGTATGTGTCGAATCCTTAATATTATCTGTCAGATATTTTATTTTATGATTGTTTACAGGGTTAGATTTTTGAATTAAATGAACCTATAGTTACAGAATGCGACTATTATCATTCAAAATCAATATCTACCAAAAACTGATCTAATTTGTACTGTTTCATGAATATCTCAGTGAAAAGCAAAACAATTAATTTCATTTATTAATAGGAACTCCTTCCCTTAAAAAAAGCAAATAAGACGTTGGATGTTCCACCGAATTCTATCGTTTCATCCATATCAAAAATATTTTATTTTATATTTTCCACAACTCTTTTGATTTTAATGTCATCCGAATATATGAAAAATTTTTTATCGAGTTCACTTATTCAAATTATTTTGTCTTTATTCTTGATTCGAATCCACCTAGAAAAACGATCAACAAAATCATTATAAATATTGTATATTGTATTGCAAAAATTGGAAGACATCGATTTTTCAGTTGTGTGCATCACCATCAGAGGAAAATCTACTCATTATTCGTTATTTTCCTTATATTTACCGGTAATAATAATATTCAACAGAATTCATAAAATACGACTTTGGTTTGTGCAGTCACAAAGTCCGAAATTACCCCCTCTATTGTCGCTTTGCTCGATTGTAAATGTCGAAAATGCAAAACAAGAAGATACCTACATATGGACAATAAAATGTATTCTCCAAGGGTGCATATACGAGTTCATAGATTGTTTTAGGAAAAACAAAATGAAAAGTTATATTCCCTTCCATTAAGGATATACAATTTCTCCCAAAAACCAATGAAAATTTCTGAGTCCACAAATCAGAATCAATTCGTTCAGATAAATTATCTTCATTCCAGAACAAAAATAAATATTTCAATTCAAGAATGCCATCTGCACAAAACCTAAATGAACTGAATAGTGCCCTGAGAAAGAAACCTTTTCAGTTGAAAAGGGAATCTGTATTTTATGCGACTGCGCCCCCTACCAGCATTCTTGACAACTACCCTTCCGATTTGGGGTGTCCGCCGAGGGCGACATCTGCTCTGATCTGCGTGAAACTCTCATTAGAAGAAAACTGCCAATTGAATTTCACGCTTACATTAGCAATGTATGCTTCAAGTTTAATTAATACTTGACCAAGTAAGAACTCGAGGCTTTCTTCAGATTTCATTGTCGTTCGTGACGGATTTTTGAGAAAATTTTGGAAATATCTTCGAAAGTTCACAACTGAAAAGGGGACTCAAAAAATGTAAATTATGCTCAGATCGTCATTTATTCATTATGCTGTCGAAGAGATTTCGAATCTACCTGCAATTACAGGAAGTTTTAAGTGGCGCTTACCAGGATCTCATTCTTCCAGGGAATTTACAGCTGGATGCCAATGACATTCAGAAATATACGACACTCATTAAATGCTTCATGGCCTTCCACCCAATGCACCTCCATCTAACGGTAAACGGAATAACACCGCGATCTAGCGGTGGGGGATGCGTCTGCCGATGCTATTCGCCGGATAGCAGTGACGTCACGCGAACCATTACAAAATTGGCGGGACTTATCGACGGTCCCTCCTACTACTGTGGATTTCCATTATAGGATTGTAGTGGGAGAGACGGTCGGAACCTACTAGGTCTAAGTAAGTAAATGAGGTTTCCAATCAAACTCTAATTATTATAAATGAATCTACTATCAGGAAACTCAAGGTAATGCTTTTACGATCACCACGAGCACAATGGGTTCTTGAGAAGAACAATATGAGGAAACAACATAGGTCAACCACAGTGAAGGATAAATTCAAGTGGGTAATTTTATTAAATGTGAATCTTATTAACGCCAGCGTCAACAATATTATTTTTCCACTTTTTTTGCAATATATATATATATTCTTTCTATCATGAAGCTAGATGAAAATTCTCTTTATTTTTATGATTCGAGTAGGTATTTTAATGAGAATCATCATGAATTAATTTCTTTTCTTATTATTCAATTTTCCTATACTTATTTTGTTTTATTTGATTCTGATCACTCGGTATTCGGCATATCGTACCTACCGAGAAGGTCAGTGCAGATTTTTTAGTCGATTCACACCGTGTTCAACCTGATAATTCTCTCTCTTGTGAACTCTTGTGATTCTACTCAAATAGTTCAACAAAATCCTAGTATGCCCGCCTAACTAACGCAATAACAGTCCGCTACACCTAATCTGGAAACGGATGGTTGCTATTTACGAGAAGCCCTCAGAAAGTACCAGGTAATTGGGAAAACACCGATTTTTAACACGTTTTTATTAGCTTTTGTTTGCTTGTTTGTATGTAACTCTGTGCAGTTGGCTGCAGAATGCGTCGGTACACACAGAAACATAGACAAGAAGGACATTGCAGAGAACAATTCAAATGTCAGCTATAATTATATAGTTGAAGAAAACTTGAAGAAATGATTTAATGTATTACCATAATAAAGGGTTGCCTTCAAGCAAATATTAAGACGGATGGGTATAAAGCGATTTTTAACACGCTTTTTATTATTTGCTTCACTCGTATGTTTGCTTGCTTGTATATAACTCTCTGAAGTTGGCTGCAGAATGCGTCGGTACAGAAACATGGACAAAAAGGACATTGCAGAGAACAATTTAAATGTCATCTATAATTATATAGTTGAAGAATAAAGGGATGAATTCCTGCAAATATAAAGAAATATGAAATAAGCACGATAAACTATAAGAGGCAGATCTACAATCTTCTGTTCTAAATTTGAAAAACTAACTAAAATATTAAAAATAAATAATAGTTTTAAAAAGCTAAAAAAACACGCTTTTGTTGAGAAACCAACTAAAGGGTGAGTTGAAAATAAATTTCAAAGTTTGAATTAAGAATAATGTAAATGAGAAATAAATGTGCAGCGTGATGAGCATTTTGAGTCATTATAAAATTGATAATCCTTCTACTGATATCTGTCAATAAAATATTCGTGTTTATTGACATTATGCACCTCACGCTTTTTACAATAATATACATTTATTTCTCATTTAAGTTATTCCTAATTCAAACTTTTTAAAATTTATTTTCAACTTTTTAGTTGGATTCTTAACAAAGGCGTGTTCTTTTTCGTTTTTTAAAAATATTATTTTTTGCTAAGCAATGATATCAAGTTTCATATTTTCAGTTTTGGATCGACAAATACCAGTTATTGATTTTGAAAATAACATGATTCATCAAAAACTGATAAATTTAATGACTGATCAGCCACATTTCAAAATAACAAACACTCCTTGACGACTTCGAAACGGATAATTTGCATGATGACGCATGTCATAGGAAACAGCCATCTAGTTACATTTTTAGATTGACACTTCCCTTAAAATTATGGCAAGTGTATACACAATTATTTTAGGCATCTAGATATGCATATACTTCAGTTCGCTGCCCGTCGAACGGGCAAAATTTTGTCTAAATTGCTTCAGATTGCCATGTTGCGCACCGTATAGAATGGGGGAAAGCGGCGCTTGCGCCGCGTGTTTGCCGCACAGCTTAAATGTAGCACCGAACAGTTCAATATATTCCTTAAAATTGTTCATAAGTAAAAATATATCAAGAACTATCATTAAATTACTTCTTCTCCCAAGAAAGTTCTCGCTGCTCCATGTGAGTAATAATATTTCAACTACAGAAATAAAGGGTGATTCATTCAGAGGTACTCTTTGTGGTGGGGATTTGGTTGCAGATCGCGTATGCGTCGTGTAAACTTTAGTACTATTCTTGTTCAGAAGTGTCTAACATTTCCTAATGGAACGACTTAGCTCGGCACAGCGTCTACAAATGGTTCATATTTATTACGAAAATGGGCGAAAAGCGACTAACGGTTCACATAACCTGCCTACCGAACGCACAATTCTCTCTACCATCACTAAGTTTGAGACTCAATATTAGACCAAATAGACAACATCCATCTCGTAGTGAAGAGATTATAGCGGCGGTAGGGGAGAGTATACGTGATGACCCTGAAGTGTGTATTCGTCGCCGTTCTCAACAGCTTGGCCTTTCGTATTCAACGACTTGACGGATTTTACGTGAGGATCTTTCTTTGAAAGCTCACAAAATTCAATTAGTTCAAGAACTGAAGCCATCCGACCTACCAAATCGTTTAAATTTTAGTCGTTGAACTCTTTACAAGCCTACAGAGGATCCACTCTTTTCGACAAAAGTTTTGTTCACTTTCGGCTTAATGGCTTCGTGAACGAACAAAATGCCTGAATCTGGGGTGATGAACAACCCGAAGAGTCTCAAGCATTGCTGTTAAATACAGAAAAAACAACTCTTTGGTGTGGTTTATGGGCCGGTGGAATATTCGGTCCATATTTCTTCAAAATATCGCACCATGATAACAGAGTATTTGTTGCCCGAAATTAAAGCCCGTGGTCACGAAGGAATGTGGTGTCAACAAGATAGTGCCACTGCCATACAGCCCGTGAAACCATGGCTTTACTGCGAAAGCATTTCGGCGAGCAGATCATTTCATGCTTCGGATCAGTGAATTGGTCGGCTAGATCATGTGACATCACACCTCTTGATTTTTTCCTTTGGGGCTATGTGAAGTCCAAAATCTACATGGACAAGTCGGCTACGAGGCCCCTTAGACTTCCGGTGCCTACTCCTCTTCGATCTTGAGCATCATCAAACCACGCTTGACAGTATCTCATAACAGTGTTTGTATTTCTGTTCGTACGATTTCTCGAAATGACAACCGCTTCTCCAGTACACCAATAATTCGACTTGTTTCGAATTCACTTAGCTGGCTATTAATTCAGCTTACACGTGTTCCAGGCAACTAAACATTGACTTTGGATCTCCTTGGACAGCTGATTTTTTGAGTTTAAAAAAAATCTTCTGTAAGATTTGAGTAACAAAAATGCTTGCGTTGAAAAACTTTCGCTATTTTTTTTCCAAATCTAACACGTTCACTCTTTGCTATACCTATTATCTATCTACTCCTTTTGTGAGTTAAAGTTTTTTCGTCAGTTACTATAAAATATAATTCATTGAGGCAACTGAAGTCCATTTTGTGGACAATGTTTTAACTTTTTACATTTAAGGCGCCAAAACAAATTTGGATGTAAACTTTGTATGATCGACCAATGCAAAGATAAAGGATGAAAGTGGAAGAATTTTTCGAAAACTAATAGAAACAAGGTGGAAAGAAAACAACTACAAAGTACAGGTACAGTTGAGAATACCAATTTGGTTCAAATGCTTTAACGAACTGAAAAACTACAAATAATGAGTGTAATGAAAAATACATAAATATAGTGAAAACATAATAAAATGATATAAAGTTCAACAACTCAATAAGTACTAATTGGCGTAACACTAATACCAAACACATTTAACCACCATAAACATAAATACCTTCCTGGGCAAATACACCAACCGATATCTCACTCTGTTTTAAACTACTCACTAACAAACGCAGCAAACAAAATTACGGCCTAAGATAAAGACGTCGTAGGTCAGTTTTTAGTGGTCTCACTTTCACAGTATGTAAATAGTTGATGGCCGGTATGATTAGCTCGAATAAACCGACAAACAAATAAAAAGACGGAATGGCATCTATAAAAAAGCCTAGATATGTATTTGTGCCACTGCCCAAGACCAGTGTAAGACTCTGAGGTGGCACTGCTCGAGATCAATAGGTAAGTAACAATTTCAGACTCGTTATTGTTATGTCCGTCGTAAATTAATGATATTGCCGGTTTATTGCGTGTTAATAATTTATGGATGAGGAATGTTCTCCGTGAGGAATCGAGGGAAATTGCTAAACTGTAAAATGAGTGTCTGAAGTAATAAATAGAATTTTTTGGTGTTTGAATCACTTAAGGGATGCATTTAAAATAGTTTCATGAAATATCATTTGCGCTGCGCATGAATTGAAGTAACAATCCTAGAGGAAGAACAGGAATTGTGATATATTGATGATGAACAAGGAACAAGTTGTTATACATTTATTCAAAGGCAACTTTACTGAGCATTTAGCTAGCATCTTTATCAGGCTCAAAACAAAAACAAATTTTAAAAAATGCCCTAGATAATACAATTAGGATAAAAATTAGATAAAACGCCATTGTTATATAATAATAAATATGGAATATAAATTAAATGACACAATTATGAAAAATCTACAAAGCAAGATAAAACAAATATAATTCACGCCATGTCGGTCAAAGAAAACAATAAGATCGTAAAAAGAAGTGGACTTACTTTATAAATAACTGTTATAGATCATTCAAATACATCGAAATCCTTAAAAGAAGTTCACGAAATGAAATGGCATTCTCAGGACAGCTTTGAAACGACAGCAAACAAGACGTAGCAGTAAAAACACAAGCATGGGGCAATATAGACTATATTAGAACGTACTCTAAAAACTAGATTCAAAACTGTACACGATAACTACCGCACAATAGAATGATCTACATTCGCCGAACTCAAACAGCCAATCAATATAGGTGCATGTATTCACAAAATCTTTCATTCTCTATAAAAACTCTTTGTTTGAATGTTTGTTTAAACCGATATTTTCTTTGTGAAAAATTTTAACATGATTGAAACCAAAGGAGTATTAATTAGTTTTTGCATGTTGTGATAATGCTGTTGCTTCACTACAATTTTTGCAATCTCTCTCATGTTGCTTCAACTTCGACTCTATATCTTGTTGCTTAGCCTATATAACTGCCTCAACAATTTTATTTATATCATTTATGCTTGTGTTTATACTTATACATCTAGTTGTTTTAAAGCAATCCTCAGAATACCATTTCATTTTGTGAACTCTTATTCGGTGATAAAGATCTAAGGGGTGATTCATTTAGAGGTACTCTTAGTAGTATACTTGTTCAGTAGTGTCTGTCATTTCATAATACAAATTCAGCACTATTACGAAAATGGGCGTTCTCCGATTAATGTGTATCGGTCACTTAGAGCGACTTACGGTTCCACATAATCAGCCTACCGAACGCACAATTCGCTTTACCATCACTAAGTTTGAGACTAAAATTTCGTTATTGGATAATACTCGACCAAATAGACAACATCCAGCTCGTAGTGAAGAGAATAGAGCGGCGGTGGGGACGACTGTACGTGATTACCCTGAAGTGTCAATTCGTCGCCGTTCTCAACAGCCTTTTCGTCAACGACTTGGCGGATTTTACGTCAGGATCTTTCTTTGAAAGCATATAAAATTCATTTAGTTCAAGAACTGAAGCCTACCAACCGACCGAATCGTTTGAGTTTTGGTCTTTGGGTTCTTGACAAGATCGCAGAGGGTCCACTCTTTTTGAAAAAAGTTTTGTTCATTGATGAGGCCCATTTTTAGCTTAATGGGTTCGTGAACAAACAAAATGCCTGAATCTGGGATGATGTGAACAACCCGAAGAGTCTCTAAAATTGCCATTAAATCCAGAAAAACAACTGTTTGGTTAGTTTATGGGCTGGTGGAATAATCGGTTTATATTTCTTCAAAACAGAGGACGTCTGGAATGCTACTGTGAATGGTGACCATTATCGCACCATGATAACAGACTATTTGTGGCCTGAAATTAAAGCCGTAGTATCGACGAAATGTGGTTTCAAGAAGATGGTGCCACTTGCCATACATCCCGTGATACCATGGCTTTACTGAGAGAACATTTCGGCGAGCAGATCATTTCACGCTTCGGACCAGTGAATTGGCCGGCTAGATCATGTGACATCACACCTCTTGAATTATTCATTTGGGGTTATGTGAAATCCAAAGTCTACATGGGCCAGCCGGCTGTGATTGCGGTATTGGAGGCCAATATTACTCGAGTCATTGGAGAAATATTCTCCGAAATACTCACACGCGTCATCGAAAATTAAAACTATCGAATGGATCTTGCTAACTGTAGTCGAGGTCAACATTTGAAAGAAATTATCTTTAAAAAATGATTGTGAAGAATGGTTCTTTTATTTGTTAGTAAACAGTATAAAATTAAATTGTTTTTATTAATTTTTTTTTTAGTTTAAAAAAAATACCTCTAAATGAATCACCCTTCATAACCTTTATTTATCTTGCTTTTTCTGATGATCTCATTGTTTTCTTTGACCAACCTGCAAGAATTTGGTATCTGTTGTCTTACTTTGTCGATTATTTATAATTGTGTCATATAATTCATATTCCATATTTTTTATTGTATAGTAATGGCATTTCTTTCAATTTTTACCTTAATTGTTATAGCAATTATATGATCGAGTACGTTTTTTATAAATTCGCTTTGTTTTTTGCCTGATGAAGGAGCTACATGCTCAGAAACCTTGTCATTGAATGAGTTGCTTGGCAACTGTTCCTTGTGACTGATATTCCTCAATATCGATTGAAATTTTAGGATATATAATAATATACAGATATGGAGAAAATATACAAAACACCGATAGACACATTGAACCCGGGCTAGAAATGAAGGGACCTAACTAACCCCAAATTGAAAGAATTGTTTTTCATTCTACGGCGCCAGAAACAAAAATAGGTATATTTCATATACTTTAAAATAAAATGAGTTAAAATAAGAAGTTTGAGCGATCGAATGACGAAACAAATTATTGTTTATTTATAAAAATATCTACAGCATTGAACTTTCATTGAATTTGTTGCCATGGTCTCAGCAGCTCCAAATCTTTTACAATGCATAGTTTCTAAATGGCGAATGCGCTGAAACAAGTAACAGGGTGGTTTGAAACTAACTATTTCGACCTGACGTGTTTTGAACACTTTTTGTCTTAGCTTTGGAAGGTCTGGGAACACAACTTCAATGAAAATCAACTTCGATGAACCGATTCGGCCAAAATCACATTTTCAACTCATATTTCTTATCCCATTGTGATTTGAAATTTTTCCTGTATCACGTCGAATTATTTTTGTCATATTCAGACATACATTGAAGGTTTCAAAATTATGAGTTTGACAAAAATTATTCTACAAATATACCACTGGCACCTTCCAGCTGAAGTGACAGTCGATAAGGAGTCAGTCATTTTCACTGTTTTCCTTCCTATTCAACAAACTATATTCTGAAAAAAATTTCGATTGGCAACATGATATGACGCGTATGCACAAGGGCATCCTTGTGAACAAATTTTTCATCAAAAGCAGAGACCTTTGGGCCAGTATAACGGATACAGGGCTAGTCCACTTAATATTTTCTATATTCAAATAACTCATTTGGTGAAAAAATACAGGGTAATTCGGGGTGAAACCAGTTAATGAATAACTTTTTTTGAATTGCAAATATGAGAAAATTTATTTAGAATATGTATGTGCATCTCTTCATTGCCACCGACAAATCCATGAATTAACCAGCTTGTCAATTATAGAGTTAATTGAGTGCAAATGAAACTGCAGCATTGGCTGTAAAGTCGTCAGGTTCATTGTTCCATTTGATACAGCGATTTGGAATTTCATTATAGAATTCAATTTAAATTAATGACTAGTCTAGGTACATATTCAACAGCCACTGCAAAAGATTTCCATTATAAAGAAGATACCAGTCAGTTGATAAATGATATAAAAATATGAAACAAGAATCAATAGATGAAAAAAAAATAGAAAAGTTTTACTGAACAATGATATAATGACATAAAAAGGCAATACTTATGAATATGATCATATATAATCATCGAAGTTGGATATTTGTCAAATATTTTAAGTTTAAATGAACAAGGGAATGATGAAAACAATTCATTGAGTTATTTATCACATCACAGTCTGCCAATACTTATAACGAAGGAAAAAATTAAAATAATCTACAGGATTTTGTTTAAGGATATTTAAACTAATCGTACATGGATGCATTCACATTTCCCCATGTCACAAACAAATGTCCTATTAATATATCCCGTATCAAATAACTCGATTTTTAAAACTGTTACTCCAGGTATTTTTTATTCCGATTATGCTGTTCAAAAAGTTTTTAAAAATATGGCAACCTAACTTTCTGAATCGTAGAGGAAAATAAAAAATTGAGGAAATCCTCATATCCATAAAGAAGGAATAAAACGGCTTGGTTGCACTAATGCAATAAAAAACAATTTACATTTTAATGGAAAAATTAAATGGTAAATAAAGTTTACGATTTTATTTTATGCCAATTAATTCCATAATTGTATCAGTGGCTCTAAAAACTAACTTTTTATGGAGCCGGTATTTCTTCTCGTAAGTTTGGAGGCGTGGCTCATTAAAAAATGAGAGATCTAAACTTACCAAATGGATATTGGCTAACATCGAGTACAAAAATTAGTAGTACTAAATAAAAATAAAAATTTAGAAAATTAATGACGTATTATCAGGAGCTTTTGCTCTCTTGTTCTAAAGTCTTTTTCCCGACTCTAAAATTTCCTCGATAACAAGTAACAAGTTAGTGGATTTCTGATGAATATCTTATGAAATATCAGGAATAAAAAAAAATTATTTTTAATTAAAATATCTTTTCCAATTAGCAAACTGATCGGATGGATAATCGACCTTTCGACGGATTTGGCCCAATAATGAACTAGAGCGAGATATTGCAACAATCACACACTTAGTTATAATATTATGTGTTTAATATTCTTATACATTCGTAAGAGGACCATATCAATTATGAATCAAGTGCGCAGAAGCTTATAACATTATGTCAATCTTCTTTTATGTAATTGCTTTTTTGATCAAGTAATGATCTACTTTCACCATTCTCAATTATAGAACCACTCTATTCGAAAACAAATTCAAATAGTCCATTGGATTCACTAAAAAAATTCTAATGATTCTTTTTTATACCACGGAAGCCATTTTAATGACCCAACATAACCTCAACACCGTGACATTTTTCATTAATCTGCAGTTGTAAAGCTAGGTAATTTCTTCTTTCCACCAGCAAAGCTGTATTGTTGAAACGTGCCAACTGCAGTAGCGGATGGCGCTTCTATACAATGTGATAATTTAATGCCCCATTTACAATGTTGTAATGTTTCAAGTTTACGGTCGAGGTTAGTTCCAAGCCACCCTCGTAAACTTGCGAATTATGAATTGTGTTAATTTTAATCATGTGATATTATCGACAGTAAAGAAAAGGGGTGAAAAGCGGCATAATCAAAGGTAAACGGTTTTTAGATTTGGAATAAGAAGCTGAATTATGACTGGCGGAATTAACATCTTGATTTCCACCGCATTCAGCATCTTTTGGAATGTAATATCCGTTAAGGGTAAAGGGGGACTTGACAACTTTGAATCTAAATAAAACACAAACCATTTGAGATATTTCAAAAACTTTATGATTGGCTTGAAGTACAAACATAACATTTATGGATGGAACTCGACTTCGTTCATATGGCCACCAAGGGCCGGTTGCAGCGGTCAATTCTCTGGATCCAATTTTCGATGACTCGGCCACACATTTCAGCCGAAACGTCCGCTATTTCGCGTTCAATGTTGTCTCTGAGCTCTTGCAATTTCGTCGGCTTGTTGGTATAGACCAGGGACTTGACGTAGCCCCAAATAAAATAGTCCAGAGGCGTCAAATCGCACGAACGATGCGGCCAATCGACGGGGCCATTTCTCGAAATTACACGCTCACCAAATATCCACTTCAATAAACCGATTGTTACGTGTGCTTTGTAGCTAGTGGCACAGTTCTGTTGGCTAAGTCCAAACCTTGCAATTGAGGCCAAAAAAATTCTTTATCATGACGCGGAAGCAATCACCATTGACTGTAACGTGACGATTGTTGGCATCAACGAAAAACTACGGTCCATTGATGCCGCCGGCGTAAAGACCGCACCAAACCGGGAATTTTTGGGGATGCAATTGAGTCTCGTGAATCACGTGTGGATTGGTGTCTGTCCAATAACGTATATTTTGCTTATTGTCAAAGCCATTGAGCCAAAAATGAGCTTCACCGCTGAAGATGACTGATGATGAAGATGACGTCTCTTCAAATGGTCCAACGGCTTCGATTCTTGAGTCAGCTTGATCTTGTACGGATGTAAACCAAGATCCTTATGCAAAATTCGCCATAGAGTGGTCTGACAAATGCCCAATTCTTGAGAACGCCGTGGAATTGACTGATTTGGGTCATCGGCTACGAAGGCCTGAACGGTAGCGGTCCTTGGTCTCACTGGCACGACAACATCCAACAGCGAATATGTAGACTCAAATTTTTGCACCAAACTTATGATTGCCTGTCTACTAGGGCGCGAATTACAACGGAATATTGGAGTTAAGGCTCTTAAAGTTGCGGTCACCGACTCCGAATTTCGGTAGTAAATTTTTATAACTTGCAAACGTTGTTCGTTCGTGTACTTCATCATGATGAAAATGTTCACTTTACTGAATGAATTGACGTTGACAGTCTGATTGGTCTAAGGGTGCGTTCACAAATTAAATTCAAAGTTGTCAAGATGTCAAGTCCCCATTGGAAAACCCGATATATGCAATTTTATTTTTATTTGTCTCCATTTTGAACTAACTTTTGAAGAAATTTGGTAAGTAAAATTTCTCTGGAATGACGTTAAAACGTTCAATTGATCACAGGCATTGATTGAGTGGCATTATTGAAAATGATGAAGATCCATCAAGTTAACTGACAAAGTTTACAATAACTTTTGAAAAATATGATGAACATATCAGTCAAGTACTGTAATGATATAATTCATGACGTGAACTCAGGGATAATTAATTTGATAATAATGCATTAGATAACAATTAAAATAGATCGTAGAGTAGCTAAGAGAAATCGTACAGAGAATATATTGTTCAATAAAGAGTATGAAGTGACGTCTACAATAAACAGTTTCCTTGCTGTTTAAAAATAAGAAGTAAATATCATAAATGTTTGATGACGAGATATTGTTGATGATGGAGCTCGTATTGAATGATTATTTGGGCTATTACCATCATCTATTGTGGATGTAATGTTTTCCGACGTTTCGATAGACATCTTCTATCTTTATCAAGGAGGAAAAGTAAAAAACCTTTCGAAAATTATCAATCTTCAAAAAGTCAATATGACAGAAGTCATGAAAGAAAAATGAACAATGTTATATACTGGATCGAACTATCGGCGTCCAAACTTCTGGCAGATCTATAGATGGAGCACTTATGGAATCTGGTGTTATTTTCATAAATGCTGCTTCTTTGATTTTTCTTCTTGCAAGTTTTTCTTCTTTGGATATTATTGATGCTTCATCCCACTTTATACGATCTACATCTACAGCATGTTGGACTAACCTGGATTTGTCGCTGTCTAGTACTCGTAGAAGCTTCTGATGTTCTTTTATTCGTACATTCAGAGGGCGTTTAGTTTCTCCGATGTAAGATCTTCCGCACTCGCAAGGTAATTCATAAATGCAGTTCTTTGTCCTTTGTGTCTCATTATTAGGCTTAACTTTTGTAAGTTTAGCTCTGATAGTGTCTTGAGTTTTGAATGCAGTCGTTATGTTGTATCTATTTCCAATTCTTCTCATTTTCTCCGACAAACCTTTTACATATGGAATTACGGTTTTAATGGTCTGATTTATATCTGTTGGTTCAGGTTGACTTTCTCTTTTCGTTTAGCTTTTTCTAATATCTTTTTGGGGTAGCCATTGCTTCTAAGAGTTTTCGAGATGTTATTTATTTCTTCATTTTGGTCTTCTTCAGTGCAACAAATATTTATTGCTCTATCAAATAAACATTTTGCTACTCCCAATTTAGTGTTTAGTTGGTGGTTTGACTCAAAATGTAGATATTGTCCTGTGTTCGTTGGCTTTTTATACACAGTGGTTCTTGGGATTCCATTTTGTTTATGTAGGTACGAGTACATCTAAGAATGGAAGTTGTCTGTCCTTCTCGATTTCAATTGTGAATTTAATTGATTCCTCTTGATTGTTTAGATATTGAAGGAATCCATCTATAGTGTCTCTTCCATGTTGCCAAATAATGAAAGTATCATCTACATATCTTTTCCACAGTTTGGGTTTAAGTACATATTTTTCTAATGCCTTCTGTTCGAAAATTTCCATATATAAATCAGCTAAAATTGGTGATAGTGGTGAACCCATGGCCATTCCGAATAAAAAAAATATCCGAAATAAAAGATGTCTTCGAATTGGAAATATGTTGTTTCAATACAAAGAGAAAGCATTTCCATAGTTGCATTGACGCTTAGTGTAGTTCTTTCACTAAGGGTTTGATCTTCTTCAAGCTTTTTCCTAACTATGATAAGTGTTTTATCTGTCTGAATATTAGTGAATAAACTGGTGATGTCGAAGCTGACCATAACGTCTTCTTCCATGATTTCTTGATGTTTCATTATTTCTATGAAATGTTTCGTGTTTCTTATCATCGATGTTGAATTACTTTTTAATGGCGATATAATTTTCAGCAGAAATTTAGCCAATTGGTGGCATGCTGAATTTCTTGAACTCACAATTGGTCTTAGAGGAATATTTGCTTTGTGTATTTTTGGTAGACCATATAAATGTGGTGGTTTACTGAAGTGAGGTGTAAGTCTTGATCTAACGAATTGATCTGGAAATTCATTTCTATATTTATAAAGGATTTTGTAAATCTTGTTTTCAACTGTGGTGGTAGGGTCCTTTTTTAGTCTTTTATATTTTCCTGCTTCTAATAATTCATTGATTTTTTGATTATAAGAGCCAACATCTAGAATTACATTATTAATTATTCTAGATGTTGGCTCTTATAATCAAAAATCAATGAATTCCATAATGTAAAAGGTTTGTCGGAGAAAATGAGAAGAATTGGAAATAGATACAACATAACGACTGCATTCAAAACTCAAGACACTATCAGAGCTAAACTTACAAAAGTTAAGCCTTACATCCACAATAGATGATGGTAATAGCCCAAATAATCATTCAATACCATAAATGTTTCGATTTTGTTACTAACTGCAGGATTTGAAGATCGACAATTAAGTTTTGATTTTGTTTATCGACTCTGGATTAGATGAAAATAAAGGTTTGGTACTTTTCACCTATTGTACACCAAGCTTTCGCGTTTATATTAACACACTACTAGTGCAAGCAATATATTTAATACATTATTTATAGAATGTTGATGTTTTCAAAAAAACCAACATCTGTCATGTACATCTAAATACTTTTGCAGTCAAAAATTTTCGAAAATTATCTTAAGGAAACAGTACACGTATCAAAACAATTATCATTAAAATAGAAAAAAACTAACCAACAAAATGACAATCTTATAAATGACTTACTTGGTTGAAAGATGGTAAGATAATTTCCATTTTGAGAGTAATTGTTTTAATATGTATAATTGTTGAAGATTGTTGGTAAAAAACTTTAGTGTCGAATATTTTTCAATAATGAATCGTTAATCTTTGCCAAAGATCGGCGTAAAATATAGAGTATGAAATCTTTATTTTCATCCAATTCGAAGTCGATAAAGCCTATAAGGTCGAAAATAAGTATATCCGGACCTAGGACGGATATTTTCTCAAAATCTTTCATGAGCTATCTACGAGTAAAAAGGAATAAGCGCAAAGCACAATATGCCGGTTTTCTTGATATTTCGGTTGCTTCATTATGTACTGGTCAAGGTCCTATCAAAAACACACGAAAAGGAATCCCAAGAGGTAGCAATACGTACCAGAGGTATTGCCGATTTATTTTCAGGAGCTTTTCGTAATTAGAAATATTCAAATAATTTTTTACACGCATGGAGGAAACGGAAAAGGAATAAAAATATTTCTTAAGCTAAGTAGAAAGTTGACTTATGACCTATCAAAGTTTCTTTCACATATTTAAAACATAATGAACACAAAAACAAAAAAAAGATAGCTCAAACTCCGAAATAACATGACGAACACCAATAAACGACACCAATAATGAGGAATTTGATCACGAAGATTGTGATATGGTGATTTTCAATCATAAATTGAAAATAAATAGAAATATTCCACTAGATTTGTTAACGTATTGATGAGGATCTTTTATTTTCAGATACTGGTGCAAAAAAATCTTCGATATGTTAATGGTATATATCTTTTTGCTACTGAAGCTATTCGTTCTATTTTCTTCTGAACTTTTTTTGTTATTCACTCAATTTCATAGACCAAATAGAAGGATCCTAGCATAGAAAGCAGGAACTCTTTAGTTCTCCATGACAAACTCTATATCCTTTCCCAGCCTTGTCCAAACCTAGCTTCAATGCGTCGCCATTCTTCGTTCAATCGAATGGTGGCTTCAGTTAAACGGTTACAATCCAGTCATTGAAATATATGAAATGAGAGTCCATTCATACTGAAATTGCCTCTATTCTTCAAAAGAAGTAGATGATTAATGCTTCATCAACAATACATGGTAATTCCGACTAGTACGCTAGTTGCATCTCTTTGGTAACATGGAATAACTTTAGTAGTTTTTGTAAATATTTACATTTGATCAGTGATGTGACCAATTGTTTTACTTTAATGACTCATTGAAAACACATGTTATGTTTGTTTTTTATTTTATTTGATCTTTCTTTCGAAATTTGAAAGTTGTGTAGAAGCGACGGTGAAGAGTTGAAAGAATTTTTTCGTTCTGATCATTCAGATGCTCTTTTCACAGAAATCAATAGAATTTTACTACTTGGATTTCAGCTAAATCGGTTATCTTGAGAAGAAACCTTTTAGCAACTTATCCTGTTGGTTTCATCCTCTCCCTACTCGATAATGGTAAGCACACTGTTAAAACCGCTAAGACGATAAAACGTCAAAAATTTCCTAGGTATCCGTACCGAAGGCAAAACTGAAAACACCTGTACTTACGTGTCGACTCTGAATCAGCAGTTGAGCTCTATATTGTGACAACAGCCGCAAAAATGGGATCCATAAAAAGTTTAATAAAATTTTTATTCTCACTATTACCGTTGAACTATTATCACACACTCGACACTTGTTATTCTAGTTTCGGATTCATGGCAACGCTTTTAGAAGAGTGGTTACGCCCGCTCTTAGAACTTTACAAGTCAACTTCTATGCGCCTGCGTCCGTCTGGCCGGAGACATTACGAATCTATGCTGTGTATCCGCCGCCTAGATGTTTCACGGAGCAAATACTGTGTGAGCTCCGGGAGACATGCGCCCAGTATTTTCTTGTTCACTCTCATCTTGGATATACGGTATCGTTCCCTCTCTTTTCGATTTCGATCGTCTTTCGGCCATTATCGCTGAATATTTATGGGGTTCCAACTTGACATTTAGGCTGATAAATGAATGGAGTGGAGAGGGTATTTTTGGATTCATTAGTTACCTCTAATTTATTGATCGCAGTCTGTGACACCTGTTTAAAAAGGTATTGTCGTTATAATCACTTTTTTACTAACTGGAAAAGGACACTTGAAACTTGAGTGTTGTTTTAAAATTGGCTGTTAATTCTGCTCCCATAACCTGCTCGTGGTCATTCGTTTAATGGAGCAATGAAACATATTTCATAGATCGTATTCTGTGGTGCAGCTCAAAGTATATGATTTTCAGGAAAAAATTTTAGTGGAAGTGAATAAGTTTTCCAATAATTTATCGATTGGTTATATCTACATACCACATATTTTTATTTTGATCGTTTAGAAATAAAAAAAAATTAGGGCTTAACGCAAAAATCATAATTGTCCTTTATATTGTTGGTAATGGGTGTTTTAACAAGAACTTTGTTGTTTAACGTTCTAACCTTCCTGATAATAAGTATGTCTTATAATCGTGCAAATAGCTCTAATGGTACTGATACTGTAAAATTTTTCGGCGCTTTCTTTTCCAGCTTTTATAAAAGGGATTGTGTGGTACCTCCGAATATCAAGTATCCTCAAACAGTGAACCTATCCAGTTTCGAATTTTCAAGTGTCGAAATTTATGAAATAATTGAGTGACTAAAGCCTGGCCTGTCGGTCGGAACTGACGGTGTACCTGAAAAAATTTATTTGCACTCTTTCCACTCCAATCAGCAATCTGTTCAATGTCTCATTGAAGCAGGGTAGATTTCCCGAATTTTGGAAAAGCAGCTTCATCATACCGATCTTTAAATCAGGAACGAAATCTGTGGTATCTAACTACAGGGGGATTTCCATTCTATCGGTTTTGCCCAAGATGTTGGACATGTTTGGTGTGTAGTTACATGACCTGGCACTGTGATCCCCTTTTGTCTGATGAACAGCAGGGATTCAGGCGTGGGAGGTCTACCTTATCCAATCTTTTAGTGTACCTCGAGGATATAGTTGCCTGCTTGGAGGAAGGTCGCCAGGTCGACGGTGTGTACACCAATTTTTCCAAGGCGTTTGACACAGTGAACCAGAAAATTATGCTGGCCAAGCTGGGAGCATTTGGAATATCTGGTTCTTTACTGAGTTGGTTAAGAAGTTTTTTATGTGGCCGAACGCAAATTGTCCGATATAAGAATTATTTCTTTAGGTTCATCGAGGTTACTTCGGGTGTTCCCCAGGGTAGCCATTTGGTACCTATACTTTTCAATTTGTTTATCAATGATGTTAAGGACTGCCTCAAGGACTCTTTTTGATTTTTGCGGATGACTTGAAACCAGTGAATTCTGTGGGTGGTTGCCTCTATCTTCAGGAACAGATTGATAGCTTTCACGAGTGGTCAACTTCTAACTATCTTAGTGTTAACATCAATAAGTGTAGCCTAATATCATTCCACAAGCGCATTACACCTGTCCAACACAGGCATACATGTGTTCGTGACCTTGGCATTTTACTTGATTGTAATTTGAATTTTATGGAACATGTTCAAAGTGTATGTGCGAGGGCTTATCTTTCTTCGAAATTTTTAATCACTTTTTGGCAAAATGTTAAGGCTATTTCGGCAACCACATCACAGATTTTGAGTTTTTAGGTTGCAATCGACGATTGGTTCCGTATACACTCTGTCCTTAAAATAGCCTCACAAGAAGTAATCCAGGGCTGTTAAATCACACGATCTGGCTGGCCATTTAACAGCTGAATTTCGAGAAATTATGCGATCACCTAATTTGGTTTGCAATAAATTGATCGCCTCATTGGCTGTAAGACATAAGACACCGTCTTGTTAAAACTACATGTCAGTAATATCCATGTCATCAATGGTGAGTTGTTAGCATTTTGCGATAGCGTGATCCATTGACCGTTACCGCATTTCTAGCCTCATCTTACCAAAAAAACGGCCCAATCACGCCTCCAGACCTCATAGCGCACAATACAGTGTCACGTTGAGCATGTAAAGGCTTCTCAATAATCACTCTAGGATTTTCAGAAGCACAAATGCGGCAATTTTGTTCGTTGACAAGTAAAAATGGGCTTCGTCTGAAAACAGGGGTAGTTCCAGAATGAATTGAGCGAATCTACAGCGATGTGAATTGTTGGTCGGCTTCAATTCCAGCACTAGTTGGATCTTGTAATGTTTCAAAGTCAAATTCGTATGCAAAATTTGCCATGTGGTGGTTTGGGATATCCCCAGTTGTTGATAAATTGGCAAATGGGATCTTCTTCAACACTGTGGCTCACGGGTACGATGTTTTCAGGTGAACAGCGCTGTCGAACACGCGTTGGTGTTAGCCCGTCGACTAAAATTTAGCGACCAAATTCTCAATATCGTTCTCAGAAGGTCGATTATGTTATCCGAAAATATCACGAATTTTACGGAATGCAATTTTAACAGAACCACCATTTTTATAGTGGGTTTAAATTATGTTCACACAATTTTCGAGCGAAATTGAATTTATTGTAACAATTGCCAAACCATCTAGTTCTTGTTGAAAGACCCTTTAGATAGATATTCCTATATTTTATTGTACTACTGTAATTTTCACATGCGTGACCTATTGTTTTTTGTGAAAAATTAAACGCTCCCAAGATAGTGAATCGCTACCGTCCTATAAAATAGTATTATGTAAATGGAGAGTCAGATAAATTTCAAGATACACTAGACATGCGCAAACATTTCAGTTACAGATTGGGAGTGCATGAAAGAGACGAGACAAAACTGGAACTGTAAAATTTTTCATAATGTATCAGCACAAAGTCTTTGTGTGAAGAAAACAGTTGGTGAAGATTGTAAATCAATATAGTACAGTTAGAAAAAAGTAGAGTAGAACCTTGGAGTTAAATCAACATCAAAGAAAGGAAGCAATAAAAACAATATCTACTACAGGCAAAGCTAGGAGCTCAGCTAGACATTCCAATAATTCACAGTGAGGTTAGAATATGAAAAAAGAAAATTAATAAGGCAATATTCCAAAAGAAAAATAAGGTAAAAAGTTTGAAAGATAAATAAGAGAAACGACAACAATAAAAATTGTTTGGACATATGACTAGGATGACCTGAAAGAGTGTATGAGTGGACACTTCATATAGCGGAAAAAACAGAGATAGACAGTGGGATGGAGAAGAGATTTGGATATAAATGGATGATTGCCAAGACAGATGAGATTTAAGATAGATTAGAAAAGAAGGTGCTATCTGTAACGAGCTCATTTGTTCGTTATCGAATTTATTCTATTTGGTTATTTCATACTGTATAATAATTATAATAATTTTTCAATTATTGTATATTTTTTGAATGTACAATAAGCAGTTTAAAATAAAAATACATGGAAATGTCAGGATTTTAAATTTGTTAATTAGTGGACGGCAGAAATCTTTGTGTTTGAAAAACCTTTTGCAAATTTCTCATCAATTTGAAGTTGGCCTATCAACATAAATACCACAGAATTAACACAATCAGGTGGCTGGTCTCAAGATACTGTAATCGGAATG
This sequence comes from Micraspis discolor, assembly GCA_030674115.1. Classification (NCBI taxonomy): domain Eukaryota; kingdom Metazoa; phylum Arthropoda; class Insecta; order Coleoptera; family Coccinellidae; genus Micraspis; species Micraspis discolor. The sequence continues at coordinate 134,845 of JARTUT010001317.1, read as the reverse complement.
GTGAAATAGTACAGAATCATTAGACGCAGTTGTGCTGTTTTGGAACTTGAGAATGTCAGTTTTGGTCAAATTTATAATCAAGTTGGTCTAAGATACCACTCGAATCTTGAAATAGATTGGATTACAGATGTTTTGGACAGAATTATCTTTTGTTATGATGACTCCAGACTTCCAGCTTTTTACAGATTCACAATTATTCATGCTTCAAAGACTTCCAGCTTTTCCAATTTAAATTCATGCTTCAAAGTATCAAACGCTCTAGAAAGATCAAAGAATATCCCCGCCACGTGAGCACCATAGAAGATTACACGAACTCCAGAAACTCACAGCAAGCGGTCTGGGTTGATCTTCCACATCTATAGCCATGCTGACAACTTGAGAGAATTGAGAATTATTCCAGGTAATTGTATATTCTTCCGTAGATTACCTTTTCGCATATCTTAGACAATTGGCTGAGGATGGAAATAGGGCGGTAATTAGCAATATCATGAATATCATCCCATTTGTGAATTGGTTTAATCCTTGCTACTTTAATGATAAATGGAAAGATGCCTGTCGAAACAGATTCATTGATGAGAATGCTATATGTTCAAATATCAAAGAAGACAGGAGGTTCAAAATTTTCGGAGAAATCATATATATATAGAAACAATGAAATATCAAAAACGCATAATATATTCACAAAACTTTTAGATGAAATGTCTTCTTAGTTTTCATATTAAATAAGTAAATACTTAAATCTGAGAATAATGAGGACGTGTATCTATAGTAAGTATATGAAATGGATGCATATGATGGGAAAAAGAGAGAAAGAAGTCTACCTCAAGAAGAAAAAATAGATACTATTCATGAGTACAGAAACTCAAGACCCTACAATAAAGATAAACAGATGATTCCTACAAAACAACCACACCATTAAAAATTCCTGGAATGACGATAAACAAAGAATTAATTACTCACAGCATCAAACACAAAACAAAATATTTACAACTCCAGTGACAAAACTTAGACAAAACTAAGTATAATATATGGATATAATGAAGTTATAATTAAACAAATAACCGAAAATGTAATGAAACCAGAGGCGTTGTTACCTTAGAAATATGGGGATAAACACAGAACGAGCGAAATAGGCATTAACAGACTGAAAAATTCGGGCACAACTAGTGATAGACGACTAAAATTCAGCGAACATAAATACATAAAAACAAAACCTTGAAGGCGGAAAGCCTGATGGAAAATCCATAATCAAAAATTCGAAGGAAATGAGCTAAAGATTGCATACTTTTAGGAAAGGTTAATTATCAATATATCTCGGCTATTTGTGTGTTTGGCAGAAATCCATCGTATGTTTCGGCTGTGATGAGCATCTGGGATGTAGATTCCTTAATTACTGGATAAATTAATATATGATCACATTGAAACTTGCAGAACGTTTGAATAATGCTGAATCGAAGGAGATTTTAAAATATCTTGAAAAATTTTTAGGAAAACAACTCTGACTGGTACAGAACCATTTGTTTGCCAGTTGTCTTCCAAGAAATCAGGGAAGCCAACAGCCGAAAACGGTTCACCCTTCACCACGACAATGCGAGCTTTTTAACATCGGCTCGAAGAAATGCATTTTTTGAGCACTCAAATATCGATTAGATGAGTCATCCGCCGTATAGTCCTGACTTGGCACCGAATGACTTCTTTTAATTCCCGGATGTAAAAAATAAAATAGGATGTAAACGTTTTCGACTCCTGTAGAAGCGGTTGATGCGTTCAAAATGCATGTTTTGGAGATACCTCAATCAAAGCGGCATAAGTGCTTCGACAATTGGTTAAAAACGCATGCAAAAATATTAGGTAAATGATTGTAGAGCTTCGCTCCTAAGTAAGAAGGTATTGATTCGTACTTTGTTGTATGATGTCGAGAAATGCATAAATCATTTCCATCCCTGGTTTCATAATTGTGAAAATATGAACATTTTTTCAATTATTGTATATTTTTTTGAATGTACAATAAGCAGTTTAAAATAAAAATACATGGAAATGTCAGGATTTTAAATTTGTTAAATAGTGGACGGCAGAAATCTAAGAGTTTGAGATGAAAAATAAGCCTTAAAATCTTTTTTTGACAGATGAAGGCACGGCCTACCCCAACCGATAACCCCCACAGAACTACACTATTATTCAGGTGGCTGTATACCATACTGTAATATATACCCAATAAGGCATCTACGGGGAGAGCACTTTTGAGTCGTCATATGGCATAAAAGGATTTGTTCAACCTTTTGCAAATTTCATCAATTTGGTTGTTATCAACATAAATACCAAGGAATTTAACACAATCGGTGGTCTCAAGATACCCCTCGGAATGGTGAAATAGTACAGAATCATTAGACGCAGTTGTGCTGTTTTGGAACTTGAGAATGTGAGTTTTGGTCAAATTTATAATCAAGTTGTTACGATGACACCAATCTTTGAAAGATCGGATTACAGATTCACACATTATCTTTAGCTCCTCCAGACTTCCAACTTTTCCAATTTAAATTCATGCTTCAAAGTATCAAACGCTCTAGAAAGATCAAAGAATATCCCCGCCACGTGAGCACCATAGAAGATTACACGAACTCCAGAAACTCACAGCAAGCGGTCTGGGTTGATCTTCCACATCTATAGCCATGCTGACAACTTGAGAGAATTGAGAATTATTCCAGGTAATTGTATATTCTTCCGTAGATTACCTTTTCGCATATCTTAGACAATTGGCTGAGGATGGAAATAGGGCGGTAATTAGCAATATCATGAATATCATCCCATTTGTGAATTGGTTTAATCCTTGCTACTTTAATGATAAATGGAAAGATGCCTGTCGAAACAGATTCATTGATGAGGAATGCTATATGTTCAAATATCAAAGAAGATAGGAGGTTCAAAATTTTCGGAGAAATCATATATATATAGAAACAATGAAATATCAAAAACGCATAATATATTCACAAAACTTTTAGATGAAATGTCTTCTTAGTTTTTCATATTAAATAAGTAAATACTTAAATCTGAGAATAATGAGGACGTGTATCTATAGTAAGTATATGAAATGGATGCATATGATGGGAAAAAGGGAAAGAAGTCTACCTCAAGAAGAAAAAATAGATACTATTCATGAGTACAGAAACTCAAGACCCCTACAATAAAGATAAACAGATGAGTATTACAAAACAACCACACCATTAAAAAATCCCCGGAATGACGATAAACAAAGAATTAATTACTCACAGCATCAAACACAAAACAAAATATTAACAACTCAGTGACAAAACTAAGAGGGAAACTAAGTATAACATATGGATATAATGAAGTTATAATTAAACAAATAACCGAAAATGTAATGAAACCAGCGGCGTTGTTACCTCAGAAATATGGAGATAAACACAGAACGAGCGAAATAGGCACTAACAGACTGAAAAATTTGGGCACAACTAGTGATAGACGACTAAAATTCAGCGAACATAAATACATAAAAACAAAACCTTGAAGGCGGAAAGCCTGATGGAAAATCCATAATCAAAAATTCGAAGGAAATGAGCTAAAGATTGCATACTTTTAGGAAAGGTTAATTGTCAATATATCTCGGCTATTTGTGTGTTTGGCAGAAATCCATCGTATGTTTCGGCTGTAATGAGCATCTGGGATGTAGATTCCTCAATGACTGGATAAATTAATATATGATCATATTGAAACTTGCAGAACGTTTGAATAATGCTGAATCGAAGGAGATTTTAAAACATCTTGAAAAATTTTTAGGAAAACAACTCTGACTGGTACAGAACCATTTGTTTGACAGTTGTCTTCCAAGAAATCAGGGAAGCCAACAGCCGAAAACGGTTCACCCTTCACCACGACAATGCGAGCTTTTTAATATCGGCTCAAAGAAATGCATTTTTGAGCACTCAAATATCGATTAGATGAGTCATATAGTCCTGACTTGGCACCGAATGACTTCTTTTAATTCCCGGATGTAAAAAATAAAATAGGATGTAAACGTTTTTCGACTCCTGTAGAAGCGGTTGATGCGTTCAAAATGCATGTTTTGGAGATACCTCAATCAGAGCGGCATAAGTGCTTCGACAATTGGTTAAAACGCATGCAAAAGTGTATGGGAGATATTTTGAAAAACAATAAAATGATTTTCGATGATTAATATTCGTTTTTGTCCTCTAATCCAGAAATATAAAAGGCAACCCCCGCAAAATTGCTGTGATACATTATATCTGGGGAATCTATGGTTAAAACTTATTAACGAAGTCAAAGTCCACCCTGTATATGCATAATGAGTAACATTTTATGACGCCAACCTGAATAAACCCCTCCACCTTTAAATTTCAACCCCGGAGAAGCCAACCAACAGCGCCCCATGTCCTGTTGCCATTAACGGGGAAAGGGGGTTCCGCCTGACATTTATATTGAAATATGTTGCAGCGAAAGGCATCAGGCAATCGGATATTTTTGTGCCTGTCATTTATATTTTTTTCGATTTATGGTTCCCAGACGGGCACCTGTTTTAAATATCAACGAATGCGGGGGTTCGATGATTCTGACAGCTCAATTTTGACCTACAGGGACAGAGTTTTAATGGCCATCTGTAATTTTTATGGAGGACGTAAACGTTTTCTAGTATTTGCGGTTACTATTGATATTAAACCGACCATCTGAGTGTTTCTTGATAGAGTTCGATTCGACAAAGCTAAAATTGAGTTAGGTATACGAGATGAAAGACATTGGAATCTTCCATGAGAGTGTGTACATGACTAAAACTGTAAAGGTCATTTTCACAACCATCTTCGAACTAAATGAGCCATGATAAAGTATACTTACCGAAAACTCCTACGAACTAAGTAAAAACAATTCTTGAAAATTTCCTTATGACACTTTGCCCATTCAAAAAATCGAGAGATTTGATGGAGATGACAGTGGGTGCAGCAACAAGAATATTTCCAAAATGCATACCAATTTGGTAGAAGTGAAGCCAGAATTAACCTGTCACATTTTCAATGTCAAATATTTTTCTTCAGAGAAAATGAATTTGTTCCATAATTTTGACACTCAATGTATATTGTCACTTTCTTTCCAGTGAGAGAAGTTTAGTGAATTTAAGAATTACCTCAAAAATAGAGAATTATTTTAGGAATGTTGGTATTTTTAGAAATTATCGACTGAAAAATCAAAAACTCTGGAATTGTGTTTATAATATTTAAATGAATTGATTGGAAAATTATGAAACTCATTCAACTGATTCAGGGCGAGCAAAAAAGTACTTATCAACTATTTCATTCACTTCTTCTAAAGAGCTAATGCTGTTTTATTCAACTTAAAAGGATTATTTTAGTGGTTTTGACAGGATTCAAAACTATGAAACGCTTTTAGTTAAAAAAAACGTTAATGTAGGAGGAGATTAGCCGTGGAATTAGTATTATGTGAGAGTTATTTGGGTTCTTGGCTAATGGGGCTATTTATAATCAAACAACCATTGGTACATACACCTATATTTCGGAACTATATTGGTTCCTTCATCAGGATGATGAGTCAGTTGCTGTAGAGAAAAGAGGCAAACTGAATGGAAAACATTCCTCAGAAAATAGCTACGAGGCTACAATATCAAAATCAATTTTGATATTGATTGTCAAAGTTTAAGAAAACATGTAATCCTCCTGCTTCGAATCAAAAATTAAAATTATCGAAGTGATCATAATCTACTGTGTAGGAAGATACTTCTTTAATATTAGAAAATAAAATTTGTTGATATTCAAATTGAAATGCTTCTTTCAATTTGTTATACTTGATGTTTTCAGAAAATACACTGCAGAATACAATAATGTCTGTCATGCCTAATATACAGTGATGGGCAAATGTGTGGAACCAAGTAAATATCTCTGGAATTTTTGTAGATATCAAAATTAAATTCGGAAGATAGATACTGCAGTAAACTGCCTATTTGTTTTCATATTTTTTAACAATTTTGAATTAATGTCACTTTAAAAATTTGCAATGGAACACTCTGTATATTATTTTAGTTTCTGATGAACAATTTTAATAGTACAAAAATATTTTTTATTTCAATACTTACCGAGATAGTAACAGAAAAGTAACTAAAGAATGGAAAAATTTAATGGAATCTAGCAGTACATGAAATGCAATGTAGAAGTGACAGTAGTTGTCAAAATAAGTTATTAGTGTTCGAATTTGAACGTGAAAGATTACCTATATTGTTTCACTTTGACCGTAAAATGGTCGAATCAAGCGACAGAGAAAGAATAGAAATATAAATTCTTCAAATTCATATTGGTGATCCAAAATTGTATTTTCAAATAATCAAATGATGGTAGCAGGATCAAAAAACGAGAAAATGATACTATGTCAATATTGGTTCCACCTCCGTGTGTCGACGGATGTCTCTCGAAATTACTATATTGTTTAATTTTCATTACGGTCTGATCATTTCTTTCCATGCAAAATACATATTTGAGATTTGGAAACTATATTATTTATACAGGGTGTTCGGCACATGGACCGTCAAATTTTTTTGGGGCGTTGGTAGGGTCATTTGCTACCTTTTCAGTCTTGGAACCTGGGTCCTTAGTATTACGGTTACGGAGGTATGATTTTTTTATTAGGTTTTTCTAAATTACCCAAAATGTACCCTTCGAAGCCCCATAACTTTTTTTGCTTCTGCTTTTACATGCATTTTTTTTATTGTATTAAGTCTACGTGTGTGTGTGTGTTTAAAAAAAACGTATTTATTGTTACAGATAACACCACAAAATTAACACGTGGGCCATTTATTAAAAAAAAAATTATGAAAGTATGAAAACATCTCCACTCCTATTGAAATTTAAAAAAAAGTTACAGCTATTACAAACTTAGTTTTATTTTAAAATGTTTTTTGGTTTATAACGTTGCTAACCATATGCTATTTACGTAAGTCAATGAAAAAACTTATACTGCAAATAAGGTTTTAGTCAGAAAAGTGAAGAAAGTCGCATCTAAATAAAAGTACGGATTTCAACACAACACAGAAAGCAAGGAAATTTTACCTGCCCGTTTTAGACGCGTGTGAATTATTATTACTATTTCTGTCCTTAGGTTGGATTGGGTTAGTCGCCGCTGACTTGACCCTACCGTCATTCGAGATTCAACTGTTTCTGCTGTTGGAAGTGTCTTTGCCGCGTTGTTCAGTTTTTTAAATTTGTATTTTTTTGTTTTCGTTACTTTTATCGACTTTTTGCTATTGTTGTTTTAATTTTGGTAGTTGATATGCCTAATTTCACCAACGCTGAGTATGCTGATATGGTGATGGCATATGGCAAGGCCGATGGTTTTGCTCTTGCAGCTCAAAGGATTTATCAATGGTGAAATTAGGCATATCAACAACCAAAATTAAAACAACAGTAGCAAAAAGTCGATAAAAGTAACAAAAACAAAATTATACAATGGAATTAGCCGTCGTTCAGTAGGTAGAAATCGAGAAATTCGCCAGGTTCAAGAACCTTCCGAAGAAGATTTTGACAGACGTTTACAACTTTGTGAAACGACGATGGATATTTGCAACATTGATAATAATTTTATGAGAAATGTCGTGTTTTCAGAGGAAGCCACTTTTTGTTGAATTGTTAATCGACATAACTGCCGCTACTGGTCACATACTAATCCTCATTGGGTTTAAGAGGTTCATACACAGCACCACACAAAATTTAACGTATGTTCATACGGCATAACAGCATTCATAACAACAGAATCGTGGGACCCTTCTTTCTACAAGAAACTTTAAACGGGGATAGGTAATTACAGCTGTTAATATCTGGTTGTAAAGATAGGACATTTCATCACATTATAAGAAGGGATACATATGAATGATCTGCACGAAGTCCCGACATTAATTAATCTACTGGACTATTTTCTGTGGGGTTATTTAAAGTCGAAGATTCATGTTGATAGACCAAATATTTTGCAAGAATTAGCTGCAAGAATAACTCACGAGCTACAGAGAATTCCACCAGAAGAATTAGCTAATGTTACTAGAGAATTACAAGCCGACTTGCTTATTGTCAAGAAGTAAACGGTGCCAAGTTTGAACATCTAATACATTAAGTTGAGTTCAGTTAAGTTTGAATGTTTTCAAAATGACTTAATTTGGGTCAATAATAATGATTAGTTATTCCTTTAATTGGTATTAAATTTTTACTTTCTTCAGATACTTCTCTGTTAATATCTCGGTAGGTATTGAAATAAAAAATATGGAACCCGATATTTTTGTACTCGTAAAGAAATGTTCCATGAGGAACTAAAATAATGTACAGGGTGTTACATAACATCAATTTCGAAATTGAAATTACTTCTGGTAAAACCGGAAGTTCATCATTGTTAAAAATACAAAAACAAATTGGAAATCTTTTGCAGTATCAATCTTTCAAATTGATAAATGATAATTCCAGAGATATTTACTTGGGTCACACATATGCCCATCACTGTATACATTGCATGTATATAACCACATTATATATGATTATATAAACTTACTTTTCTCCTTGATAAAGATAGAAGATGTCTATCGAAACGTCGGAAATCATTACATCCACAATAGATGATGGTAATAGCCCAAACAATCATTCAACACGAGCTCCATCATCAACAATATCTCGTCATCAACTAATTATTTTTATTGTAATTTATTTTACATGTGAGCTTTTGGAATACGTCCTGAGAAAAAATAAAAGTATTGTAATATATATGTATTTCACCATACAATCTTCCAGTCTATTGACGAATTTTCTTGTCGAAGTTAATTATGCTGTTACGCTTTCTATATAAATTTCCGAATCAAAATAAATCTGTGAATTTATTTTTGATATTTCAATGGGTTCGAAATATTTTCTTATTTTTTTCCGATATCGCCCTGCATGAATAGATATTTCTTAACCAACAAAGAGAATATTGCGAAAGAAGAAATCTGCACAACTGGTTATAATCCAGTAAAGATTTGAAACAAAATAAATATAAAAAGTGACGTGTATGAATGAAGCTCCTGCGTATTATACTGCTGGTCATAAAACTGTTAGTGTAATCATTACACGTTAGATATGGAGAGATTTATGTTTATGGCTAATAATGATTATGGTTTGTTTACGTTACATTTATTCACTTGAAATTCTTTCGCATATATCTTAATGATTTAATTTTATGTTACCCTGATTGATTTTCAGTTACGACTCCACTGTCAATGAGAGTGTCGTAAGTAATTAAAATCATGAGAAGACTGAGGTTTCCTATATATGTGAACTTTTACAGCAAATTATGTTCATTTAGTTACCTGAGTGCCTCTTAAATTTTGGTAGCTGGTTTCTGATGGTAGATGTTAATACTTTCCAGTGCAAAAGTGAAATATCTTTCATTATATTGGACTATTAAAGAACTGGTAAATATTACCGATCAATGATATGAAATAGACACTTAATATTAGCTTGTTGAGCAAATAGGAATCAAACATGTACAGAAACATAGACATCCGTCTAAAAATTTTTTGAGGCAAATCACAGATCATTTCCACCACGTGTTACATTCAGTGGCGGCTTGTCCTATGAGGCAGGTGAGGCAGTGCCTCATCAAAAAAATTCTGAACCGTATATTTCTTCATTCCCTTTCATCATCACTTTTTTCCTCAATATTTTCCCAATCTCACGTTCCTTGTATATTCATAACAAATCAAATCCTCTTTGAATAAACGGTTGGAGGCATGCCTAACGCAGGCTTCTTTGACTGAATTAGCGTGTCATACTTCGATGACCTACGAGAACGTAATGGAAAGCCGTTCTAGGATTAATCCGGCTTTGAAGGCAGCTTCTCGAGGAATTAGAGGCTGGCCTCAGGTTTTTATTCGAGTTAATCGGGAAGCGGGAAATAGAGAAATAGGGTTAGTTCACTTTGTCGTTATTTAGAGGTATCGCGTTTGCTGTGTATCGCGTATGATTATAATCTTTTTCAGGTGAATTTTTTCTGAAATATAAATCTTTTTTATCGAAAGTGACTAAGCAGATCGCGAAATGAATTCAGCGGGACCTAGTGATAATAAATCTTTTGAAATTCCTAAGGAACATATTCGGTGTACTTGTGATATTGTTAATTTTTCAATAAATAAGCAACATTTTCGACTCATTCGTATGATGATAAATTATATTTAATTAAGGTAGTTAAGCGACCTGTTCCAAATTTGAGTAAATCTCTATTGTCTATTGGTGGGGTCGGTTAATCAAATCGGGGATTCCAAAATACGTGGTATTACAAGTACGACTGGCTTACTGGAAGTATTACTTTGAAAAAAATATTTTGTTGGCCGTGGATTTTATTCTCAGCAACTAATGAAAATTCCGACAGAGTTTGGTCGAAAAGTGGTTTTAGTGATTTGAAAAATTTATCTCGGGGTCTATCGCTACACAATAAAAGTGCTCACCATATTTCATTTAATTGCAAGCTTACCGTTATGAGAAAGCAAAAACAAAATATCGCCACAGCAATAGACAATGCGCGTCAAATAGAAATTGAAAATTTCAATGCTAGATTCAAAGAAAATCGACAAATTCTAAGAAGTTTAATAGATATTACGATGCACCTCTGTATGCAAGAGTTACCTTTTAGGGGGAACGATGAATCGAATGAATCTTTAAATCGCGGAAATTTCAAAGAATTGGTAGTTCTTGTTAGTAAATTTAACACGAATTTAAAAACCTTTTCAGAAAATGACACCAACAGTAAATCGGTAATTTCTGGTACATCTAGAACCATTCAAAATGAATTAATTGATTCGGTTGCTTTTGTTGTGAATAAACAAATCGAGGACGAAATATATATTACATTATTAAATTTCTTTTCATATGTGCCACACCATACTATATTGTCACGAGCCGGCACTGGTTACATTCAATGCCGAGACTGAAATATTATTTCGATCTTATCTTTTTTAACGACAGGTGGAGTCCAGAATATGTTGTTAAAAAAGTCGAATTCCCAACTCACTGTACTGAATAATTTGTTTTTGAAATGAACCAAAATATTATTATATGTACAGGGTCTTTCACGAGGAACCTCACCCATATTTATACGGGAAACTACTGAACGTATTTTCATGAAATTCAGCACTTATAAGTATTTCACGATGCTGATGAAATCTAAAATATTTTCAAGGCATGAGCACCTCCAGTTTTTCCGGAAATGACGTCAACTTTCGTTTTTCATATTACAACACCATTTTTTTATTGCAGAAATAGATTCCTTAGAAAATTTCAAGATATTTTGATGTAACATTTTTCAGTTTTGGTTGGAAAATTCTCTCTGAGCGGGAAAATTCGAAAAAAAATCGAGAGACTTAACGTCTCTCTTCGAAAACATCCACGAAAATGAATATGTAAAAATGGCTCAATTTCATACTTTCCCCGAATAAGTGCTACTGAAATCTGTTACGGAACAATTGATGCCAAAACTCGTGCAGTTCGTGTTTTGACGAACAAACTCAATTCGGAAGAATGGAAGATTCAACCTAATCCATGTCTATGCAAATGAGTTTTAAAACCAGCAAGCGTGACTTGGAGCGCGTTTCAATTTTATTTATGTGCCCGCACGATGTTCAATTATTTTCATATCATAAATGCGATAAGAACGATGGGAAAAGTGCCATTTTACGACTCCGGGTGGCATGAAGTTTTCTGAAGCAATATCATATCAACACTTTCAGCACACTCGGTATTTCTGAAGGAATGTATAACTCATTCATACCAATTCTTCATGAAATGAATTGAAAGAATCTTAACTGATATAATGAAAAAAATGTGATTGTGGTGTTGCCTTCTATAAATCATTAGAGATAATCGATGAGATATTCTCCTAAAAAGTGTAGTGGTTTTCAATCATTCGATAGTTCCAACTTTCGATAACTCATTTGAGTATTTCTGGTGATATTTCTTTAATGACTCGTGTAATATTGGCCTCCAATACCGCAAGCGTAGCTGGCTTGTCCATGTAGATTTTGGACTTCACATAGCCCCAAAGGAAAAAATCAAGAGGTGTGATGTCACTTGATCTAGATGGCCAATTCACTGGCCTGAAGCATGAAATGATCTGCTCGCCCAAATGCTCTAGCAGTAAAGCCATGGTTTCACGGGCTGCATGGCAAGTGGCACCATCTTCTCAGAACCACATTTCGTCGAGACCACAGGCTTCAATTTCGGGCAACAAATAGTCTGTTATCATCGTACGATAACGGTCATCATTCACAGTAGTATTCTGGCCGTCCTTTGTTTTGAAAAAATATGGACCGGTTATCCACCGGCCCATAAACCACACCCAAAAGTTTTTTTTGGAATTAACGTCTATTCTAGAGACTCTTATTTATTCATTTATTTACTAATTAATTAAAGGTACATGACATCTGTATGTAAAATAAAACACAAAATAATAGAATTTAAGTAGTATAACACGAAAAAGAGAAGATGTAGAGGTAAAGCAAGTATAAGTACAAATATATGTGTAATATGAAAGAGAAAAACAGTATAAAGCACAAATAAAAATTAATCTTAAATATCACAGTCTTATCAGGTACTTCAATTCTCTCCTCAACCTTGAAATAGATACATGAAATATCAACTCCTAATGAGTCGACGACATTAGCGTTTCGCATTAATCTCGAAACCGTGGAATGAAGAAACAATTATTGGTTCTTGATTGGGCGAGTCGAAATAAATCAAACCTTCGGATGGAACATATATGTTGAATTGTGACAACAAGTCTGAGGAGTACAAAAGACCCTGAAAGAGCCCGGTAAGTCAAACGGCTTCAGTTCTGGAACTAATTGAATTTTGTAAGCTTTCCAAGAAAGATTCTTACATAAAATCAGCCGAGTCGTTGAATACGAAAGGCCAAGCTATTGAGAACGTCGACGAATCGAAACTTCAGGGTCATCACGTACACTCTCTATATTCTCCTCGCTACGAGCTGGATGTTGTCTATTTGGTCGAGTATTATCCAATAACGAATATTGAGTTCCAAACTTAGTGATGATAGAGCAAGTTGTGCGCTCCGTAGGTCGATTATGTGGAGCGTAAGTTGCTCTGAGTGCTCGATACACATTAATCGGAGAACGCCAATTTTTGTAATGAAATGTCAGATACTACACACACGAATACCACTTCAGTTTATACGGAGCATACACGATCTGCAACTAAATCCCCACCACAAAGGGTCCCTTTAAATGAATCACTCTTTATCAAAATAGAGATGAAGCACAATTGTTTTTAAGACACGAAATTCCTTGTAAAATTAGCGTATTTAGTTGATATTTTTCAAAAACTCAATTGTTTCAATTGAATCAATACAAGGGGCACAAATTCATTCGTTCACGCAAAAATAGATTTTTGCTTTTATGGAAAAATACTTCTTGTCAACATTTAGATTTACTCCGATCTATCGGTGTCGGCACTATAGAAAGTTTCTGACGTTCATTTATTCGTACTTCGATACCACTGATGATTGCAAATTTTATTCAATGTGATCAGTGCTGACAGTGTGGATAATTAAGGACAATTCAAGAATTTGTTGCAATTACCTAGAAAAAGATGTCCATCGAAACCTTGGCAGGAACGAGATTAATAACACATCGAGGAAATAGCACAATTATCATAAGACTCGTGTCTTATCATAGAAAACTTCCCTTCATCAAACAGATACGACAGGATGTGTAAGAGATCAAAAGGCATCACCAAGGAAACCAAATTTCAGAAGCCAATAAAGCCGAACTATTTGGCGGATTTGGCGCAATATTAGCCGAAATATTCTATAAATGAATCTATTCGGTAAATATGAAATCTCTGCATATATTCTTAAACAACAAATGGAAGTAATGGAATTTTTAATCTCCATACTACTTCTTATCTTATGATTTTCTGCATCACTGGATACGTTGAACCCACGTTTTTTTCGGACCATCAAGTAATTCGACCCGTTGGAGGTTCAGAGTAAACACTTTCAACATAAACGGAGCAAATATTTTCTAATTTTCAGCTACTGTAAACATCAAACAAATATCCGAACGGATCGTAAATCAAAAACAGATGCATTAATATCATGGCATTCAGTGATTCGTAAACGTGGTTTATGAAGCGGATGCTGTTATGCTATAGTTGCTCCGATGTTTTCAGACGGAAAATTACCTACTCTTCGCTGTGTAAACATGGATCGGAAATGACGCCTCTATTTTTATTGAATCTTCCACAAGTTCTAGGTTCTTGTTGTTTCATGTTGATCTTTTGGGTTATCTTTATAATTCGGAGTTACTTGACAGTCTGGCAGCGTTTAATTCTTCACACAGGAATATTGACCGTTACGTTTTTGAAAGCACCCTGAATTCGAAGTTTCATATCGCCTTCGTTATTTACATAAAAATATTTAGTAAGATTCATTCATTCCATATGGGGATAATATTTTGCAGAAAAAGAACCTGCGGAAAGCCCAACTACAATTTGCTGTATTATTCTGTTAAAAAAAACGGAAATATTCCATGAATATTATGAGAGCCTTAAATCAGTATAAATTTGCTTGGTTACATCTTGAGTATCACTATTTGGTTCATGAAACTCTTCTATTCTGTAATGTATTTCTGACAACGTTCTGTTAACTTAACCATAAAACTTCTATGAAACCTTTTTTGTTAATACTCTACAAACGCTTATGGGACTATAATACAACTGCTACACGTGTTTTTGGTATGTATCACTATATACATTTATTTATACGTCTCAGGAATGCTTCGTGCGTTGCTCTTCTTATTTCATTGGGAGGAAGAGATCTGCAAAAGTGTTCAAAAATCAAATTGAGTTTCAAAACTATGAATCTAAAAATCTAAACAAACCTGAACGCATTTCTGACTCGTTCTATGCAGTCCTCTTTATCAGTCAGGGGAGTTGAGTAGACAATATTTTTTAACCTACCCCAAACAAAATAGTCTAAGGGAGTTAAATCGGGAGAACGTGGTGGCCAAAGATGTGGACCATTGTTCGCCAACCATCGGTCTTCAAATAGCCTGTATAGGATATTTGACACATTGAGTGAATTGTGTGGAGGCGCGCCATCTTGTTGATACCATAAGTCATTATGGTTCTGTACTAGCGGCTCAATTATTTGAGTCAATATGTCAGAATATCTATCTCCTAAGGAAGAACATTCTTTAAATAATGCAAACATGTGTAGTGTTCTATCTTACCAGTTATAGTCCCATCATAAATGTGAACAACGAGAATTGCATTATTTTTGATAGCGCAAAAAACATTGAAACTCCGGGTCTCTTGAAAGTTCCATTGTCTGAAGTGGTGGTTGTTCTCTTCATCCCAATAATGACTGTTATGCCTATTGAAAGAACGATTCTTTGTGAATTTAGATTCATCTGTCCAAATTATACAGTCCAAAAAGTTTTCATTCTCTTGAAATCGAATCATCATAGCTTCGCAAAACTCTGTTCTCCTGACGAAATCAGTTTCCTTCAAATGCTGTACCCTATTGAATTTATATGGGTGCATTTTATGTTTTTAAACAATTTGAGTCTATTATTAAGGAAATAGTTTGTTTAGTTATAATAATAATAATAATAATGAGATATAAAAGAAGGATAATGGGTAAAACCGCAGGAGTGCAGAAAATATGAAATTTGGATGAAAGGTACTTGCCGACACGTGTTTCTGCTTATTGGCTTCTTCAGGGCAAGGCAACCAAGAAACTAGGATAGGGATGGAAAAGAATAAATATGGAAAGAAACGACAACAGGTGACCACAACAGGAGCGAGCATCCAATTTGTGGCTTCAACCCTAGATACCTCCGGTTTTGGAGGCTAAACCGAGCATCGCCACGATGGAAGCATAAGCAACCTGTGTGATGCGACCAAAACCCAAGGATACAATTAAAGAAACGACAACAGGTGACCACAACAACAACAGGTGGTCACCTGTTGTCGTTTCTTTCCATATTTATTCTTTTCCATCCCTATCCTGGTTTCTTGGTTACCTTGCCCTGAAGAAGCCAATAAGCAGAAACACGTGTGGGCAAGTACCTTTCATCCAAATTTCATATTTTTTGCACTCCTGCGGTTTTACCCATTATCCTTCTCTTATATCTAATTTCACCGCATTATATCCTTTTCTGTAATTTAATTGTATCCTTGGGTTTTGGTCGCATCACACAGGTTGCTTATGCTTCCATCATGGCGATGCTCGGTTTAGCCTCCAAAACCGGAGGTATCTAGGGTTGAAGCCACAAATTGGATGCTCGCTCCTATTGTGGTCACCTGTTGTCGTTTCTTTCCATATTTATTCTTTTCCATCCCTATCCTAGTTTCTTGGTTGCCTTGCCCTGAAGAAGCCATTAAGCAGAAACACGTGTCGGCAAGTACCTTTCATCCAAATTTCATATTTTCTGCACTCCTGCGGTTTTACCCATTATCCTTCTTTTATATCTAATTTCACCGCATTATATCCTTTTCTGTAATAATAATGAGTTCATTTCGTGAATAAACTATTTCCATCACTGGGGTATATGGGTACTCCTGCGTGACAATCAAGAGATGAATAATGCTATAATGCCAATATGGAAAACTAGAAGCATGATCATTGATAGAATCGACCTACGTGGGTGTCATCAAAACAAATGTTAGAAGGGGTTGGTGACGGGGTGCCATACAATTCGGTGTATGACATGAAAGCCAAGGCTCCTCCCATATGTGTTGTTTTGTGTGCGAAAAGAAGCTTAAATATATTTGAGGGACTTTTTTCTTCAAGAGTGGCCTTCTGTTAATAAACACAGAGGCTTCTTCAAATTGCCCACATCGAATCTGTCTAGTCTATGTCTAGTTCTCGAGATATTTGTATCTGCTTGAATTATAATAAGACCGTTATTTTAGCCCCCCATGGGGTGCAAGTCAGAAATAATTACTGAAATATTTTTTTTCAATATGAAGATAATTCCGCAGGAGTATGATAGCATTCTCACGTTTGGTTGATTTTTTTAATTTTCAATAATCTGGCTGAGTACCTACTGACCCCCCTGAGGGGTGCAAGTAAATGTCAGTTGATCTTTCTGGACGTCATTGCCAAATTTGACCTCAATCCTATGTCTAGTTTCCTAGATATGAATTTCTCACAGAAAACTCGGTTGGAACTCGGCTAGCCCCCTTAGGGGGTGCAAGTAGAAGCGAGTCATATAGTTATTTTGTGTATGTAGAGAGATGAATAAATACTAAATTTGATGACGATTCTATGTCTAGTTCTCGAGATATTCGTATCTGCTTGAATAATCATTAAGCCGTTATTTTAGCCCTCCTTGAGGTTGCAAGTCAGAGATAACTGCTGAAATATTTTTTTGTTAAAATTTAGATAATTTTGCAGGAGTATAATTTTTAATAATCTGGCTGAGTACCTACTGACCCCCCTGGGGGTTGCAAGTAAATGTGGCATAAAAAGTAATTGTCTGTTTATCTTCTTGGACGCTATTGCCAAATTTGACATCAATCCTATGTCTTATTTGCTAGTAAGAATTTTTTTATTGAAAACTCGTCCGTCATTCGGCATATTCGACCCGGGGGTGCTGTGGAACGAGTGCTGCTGATGGATTCATCATGGGACATCGTCGTAGAGAACGTACCATATCCAGATTCCAATGTGATAATAGAGAAATCTCAAATTATATCGTCGAATCAAAATTATTTGCATTGCTATCCGGCCAATATTCCAGTGGCGTACGAAAAATTCTGTACAAAACTCGGCTATCTTGCTCGGCTGTTTTCAAATCAGTTCATAGGTATATCACTGAAGTTGAAAAATAAAGGAGCTAGAATTAATCCTTGTGGAAGACCATTCTTCAATGTTTCAAAATTGGTACCCTTATTGTCCACAGAAACACGTAACCTTATATTAGATTTCATATTTTATAAAACTCTTACGATTTTTCCACACGGATTTTTTTGTTTCAAAATTCCTATTACTTTAACCTTACGCAATTCGGAAGGAAAGTTTCTCGAATTCAGAATATTGTTATAGAAAGACAATAACCAAGACAAGGCGTTTTTCCTGAATGTTTGATAAATTCGAGATAAATTCCGACAAATACTGCTGCTTTCCGAGATTTGGTCGACTTAATTCCAGCCCTCAATTCATCTACGAGTAAATAGAATGGATGCGACACATTTTTTGAAGTAGGAGTTGATCTCCTGAATATGTGTTATTTTTTCTTTATTTTTATATATTTAGATAAAGGATATATTAACTTTTTCAGATATATCCACTTAGCGGCGAGTGATTAATCTTGGATCAATTTCTGATGATGATGAGGCAAGGGGAGAAGCTTCATCTAATTTTCTCAATATATCCCATGAACTTCTACGAGAATGTGTGAAATTTATTTTTGTTATGACACTTTCCCATTTCTCTTTTCGACTTGTATTGATAGAATTCATAAGCCTTTCACATTCATCAACGGATGGTGATTTTTAATAGTCCTTAAACAAATTATCGGTTTCTTTTGACCAACCTGGAATATAATCGTTCCGGAAACCTCTTAGAACGAACTTTTTTGCTGGGGCTTTCACAACACCTATGAATCTATGATAGTTATCATGAGTGGGTTTAATCCACCAAATATTACTGTTTACTTCCTTGGCGAATTCAATCCAATTTGCTTCCTTGAAATTCCAACGAGGTCTGTTTGAACATTCAGCATATTGAAAGAAACTTCTTAAATCAACCGAATAGGCCTATGTTGGCTATGAGGAAAAACTCCTAAAATTTTACGTTTCATAGGAAGCGGTTTGCTAGTTTTGTCACAAGACACTAGGCAGAGATCATGATTTATAGCCTTTATTCCATCTACAGGAATGAAAAGAAGTTACATCTTTTCCATTAAAACTCGAATTTAAATTATTGTCTTCCATCCAGTCAGCTGAAGCTAATCCACTTCTATCATTATTACTATAACCACTCGTTATGTGGTGAGAATTGAAATCTCCGCAATAAATTGAAAGAGGAGGAAGATTTATATCCAAATTTTTTGGCCAACTAGTATTCGGAGGTTTATAAATATTAACGGTAGAAATGTAACAAAATTTGAAAGAGATAAAGACAACAACCCTAAACTCGCCCTTTCGGATTAACTGGATATTGTGAACTAAGTCTTTTTCAACATAACCAGCTAAACCGTAAATTTTACTGAGGAGATAATCAATGAATACATAACCATTTATAGTTCCTCTTTCAGGAAGATTTTTTTCATTGTCCGCATGTGTCTTTTGCAGGAGAATAATCTCTGCACCATAGTCCTCTACTAATTTAGAAACATATTAACTCTGGTCGTTATAAATACCCTCTATATTCAAATTCAATACACAAAATTTGTCGCCAATCTGCAAGGAGGATTCTACGAATCGGGTATTGCGGTCCAAGTAACGATTTTGCAAATCATCTTATGTTTGAAATCTGCTATGGAACCCATTCAAGGGAAAATCATCATCCATTGTTGGAGAAGGTTGAGATAAAATATTTTTTTCATTTAAAAAATAACGTAGGAGAATTATCGACTGACATCAATTATGAGTAATGTCATATTATGTCATACCTTGTTACATACACATACAATTTTGAATATTATTCAGTTGTTGGAACAAGAGCATATGCAGTGAATTTGGATCATTTATGAATTGGAAATTTATTCTGTATTGTTGTTTTTTTGCTGAAGTTACTATTTTATTCATTGCTGATTTTATATTGTTGCTGAATTATATTTGGGATATGGGATTGTGGTATTCTTTCACACTGTTTAATTGACTTGGTACTTCATGATAAATTAATGTATATACGGGGGTCAGCCGGTTTTTATTGTCACCTCATCAGCCCTTTAGACTCTGACTTTCGTAATTTGGTCTGAGTTGAATCTAGTGAATTTAATGTGATTTATAAATTACGTGGCGCCCATTTATTTTTTTTATCATTAATTAATTATTGAAATTAACTTTATTATTTAATTTTTTTTTTCGAACCACCCCACGCCGCTGAGTTGTCAGCACACTTAAATCACTTTTGTGGCTTTCAAAACCGAACGTTACAACCTATATGATATGTGATATGATGTGATCCAGAAATAATGCCAAATCCAATTAAGCTGAAGATTACCAGTTAATTCAGCAGAGCAGTACTGATGACTAAAAAAAAAACAGAAAATGATAGGATTGTCAGCAATATTAAATTAATTTTATTCGTTTTCAACCGTTAGGAATTGGCACTCAGAATCAAGTAACATTTATTTATGTTTGGGGTCGTTTCGTAATGTGAATAATTGATATATTAGGGACAAGACGAATATTGGCTGGAATTATTTTTATTTTGAATACATTTATTTTTGGAATCATTGTGGAAGCTTTGAAATATGCCTCCATATCTTCCCTGCTTCAACTTCAGGTTATCCTTCCATTGATATCGTATTGAAGGCTATTTCGCTAGCTTCGATGACGAAACTTTTAAATATTTGGCGACAGTAAATATAACACTTCCAGCGTCAAGAAGACAATATATTCTACGACAAAAGAATATCCCGAACTTCCATCTAATGTTTGTTTAGTTTCGCTTTTTCTGTTGATTTTCTCGATTCTGTTTGTGTTGGAACCTCGCGTTAATGTAAACAACTACGAACGTTTCAAATATAGATGCTCATAGCAAGCTTTTATTCTGTTTCCTCGTATGTAAAGAGCAGTTGGGTCTTCCACTAAACATACAAATTGGTAACTCAATATAAGGAACGAAAATAATCCGTTTTATAATGTGGTTGGCCACGTATAGACCAGGGTCAAAGCCTACAAAAATGGTAAAAAATGAAAAAAATTACAGTAGGATGAAACCCATTAGAAAATTTTCGAATTTGAGGTTTTTTCAATTTTTTGCATTTTCTGAGAATATTTCCTATAGTAATGTATATTTTTCTTTATACCATCAGAAAGTAGATATTTCAACGAACAAAAAGCCTCCAAACTTTTTGAAAAAAGCTGATATTTTGACGTCAGAATTTTCGATTGAAAATTAGGGTGCTTTTTTGATATTAAATCAAAATGAAGCGAAAAAATAAATATTTTTAATCAAATAAATTACAGTGTATTTTGGACATAATTGAGGTAAGTATTCGTCAAATTTCGTAGAAAAAAATTTTTTTGAAAAAGATATAAATAAAAAACCAAAAACTTGGTTTTTTGAATTTTTCACCTAAATTTTGAGGTTATGTGAAAAATCTGCAAATACAAAAGTTGTAGATCTTTTTATTATCTACAACTTTGCCATTTAACTTTCTTCCATAGGACTTGTAGTTTTGCCGGAAATCAGGATAAACCGTTTTTTACCCTTAAAAACTCACCCCCTCCCACTTCCCGAACTTGGATCGACCGTAATTTATTTTTCTGTAGAAATAGGTAAATGATTGAGCAGTTTATTTCATGCTTAGGACGTGGAGCTCTATCAATTTGCGATCACAAAAACTGGAGGCAGTATTTGTCTCTAGATACTATAACAAGAGCTACTCCAAACGAAGAATAATCATCCAAGTAACAGAAAAATCAATACAATATAAAATAAATACAGGGTGGCCATTGGAAAACGAAACAGACGAGATTACAGAAGAAATGAATTTTTTGGATAGAAATACTCGGACAGGTCAATTTCTGTTTCGAGGGGGACAACTTAAGATGAAGGATACGGACGCATAGCGCTTCAACCCTTGCTACTACAACCCTCACCCCCAAATTTTGTATGGGGAAGATGGGGTGAGTGATACCTCATTTGAAAGGTATTCTTATACTGATTTCAGCACAGTAATTGTTTTTTCATTTTATGCATTAGTTCTCGAAATATTCTCAACTAATTATTTGAAAATGAAGTGGTGTTTTCATGGCACTTCTAGTGTTTTTTTGTGAAAAATCGACATTTTGAGCTTCTAAACAACCATGACTGTGGCTTGCTTCCTCCAATCCACTGACATCTTTAATCAAGATGTCGAACAAACAAAGGGTGTTGAATGATTGTTTGGGCTATTACCATCATCTATTGTGGATGTAATGTTTTCCGACGTTTCGATAGACATCTTCTATTTTTATCAAGGAGGAAAAGTAAAAACCTTTTGAAAATTATCAATTTTCAAGCCCAAACAATCATTCAACACGAGCTCCATCATCAACAATATCTCGTCATCAACAAACAAAGCGTATTGCGAAGGAGCTCAATCTTGCTGAAACTCAATCTAAATTAGCTTCGATATAATTTGCAGTATTTCCAATAACATGCGGTAACACTTGATCGATAGAAATCTTCAAAAAGTCCAAATACGTATATATCTCTAATCAGATAACCAGGTAAGAAAATCAAATCATTAATGATGCCACAGCAATATTCCAGTCCCAATTCGTGAAACGGTTTCCGATTTAATTATGAAGTGTTTTCTCAGTTGGCTTCAATATGTTTTCATTTTGTTGAATTCATATCTTTTTCAAAAAAAAAAAAAATGCTGCAAAATGTGCGCCATCGTTTCGAACAAAACTTATTTAATTGTATGGAAGCTAATGGTGAACAATTTGAAAGTTTAATTAATTGATGTGAGTTTTTGATAAATTATTTACTTTACTTTGAAAAGTCTTATTTCTTAGATCAATACTTCAAATCGTTCTTATACCGTACAGTTGGAGAATGATTTCAGTGAATAAAACAGCTAGTCGAACATCTGAACCTAGTAGCATTAACACGTACGGTATGACTTCATTTGCCCGGTGGTAGATGTTCTGCAATTTCAAATACAAAGACGGAAATTTTGGTGTTTCGGAAGCTCGAAATGTCAATTATTGTCAAAAAATTAATTTAAGTGATAAAATTAACTAACGCATGAATATTTCGAGAACTAATGCATAAAATGAAAAATTACTGTGCTGAAATCAGTATAAAAATAACTTTGAATTGAGGTATCACTCCCCCCATCTTCCCTATTCATATGATAAATTGGGGGGGGGGGTGTAGCAGCAAGGGTTGAAGCGCTATGTGTCCGTAACATACATCTTAAGTTGTCCGCCTCGAAACAAAAATCGACCTCTCCGAGCATTTCTATCGAAAAAACTTATTTCGTCTGTAATCTCATCTGTTTCGTTTTCAAAATGTATAGCAGACCCTAACCTTTCAGATAAGACGATCAGCTAAATGAAAATTTCCTGAAACATTCATTTGACCGAATTAATTTCCCAAGGGTTTAGAGAGAATTGGGTATGTAGTATTCATTCTGGATACCAAATTGAATTCTATTCAATATATTGATAATGTTATTTTATCTCCCAACAAAATGAAATTGAATTCACCCCTCGCCATGGTGAATTGTTCGGGACAAAGAGAGCTTGCTCATCTTATACAGGGCGACTCTTTGACCACTGGGTTAATTTTAACCATAGATTCTTAACGTCAAAAGAAACATTTTCTTCCTGTAACATTTTTCCAGATTTGGCACCATTCAGAAGATAAAGGGTGTTGGAATGTCATAAAAAATTGCATTTTCACCTGTAATATTCAAACGACAATATCAATTGAAATGATCTCTTGTAGAAGGTTTTTGATAACACTCATGCATATTTTGGCACCAATAGATTTATTCCATTTCTTGTGGGTCTCTCACTACTTCTGTACAGATTGGTTAAATTGCATGAAAAACTAATATCACTTGAACTAAAGGTCCGTATCTTGTACTTCCTAGAATAATTAGTCTATTTTGCAGATAAAATCGTTCATCACCATTTTTGAGATATTCGAGGTTGAAGGGAATTAAATCGATATAATCATCTGATGAAACATGAGTGAGTGAATGATTTCTTAGAGGGATAATAATGTTTTTAAACAATTCAGATTCAATAGTGGATGGTGTGGAAGGTAATTTTCATTCAAACTAAACTGGACTACAGAGGGGTATTTGCCCAATGTGAAAACTTAACATGCTTATAACTTTTTAACGCATCTGAATATGGAAAAACTGTATGGGATAAAAAAATTTCTTTTGATCTCAAGAACCTATGGTTAAAATAAACGCAGTGGTCAAACACTAAACCTGTATAATCCTTTGTTTTAAGTGAAATGAATTTTGCCTCTACGATCTGGAGCTCTCACTACGGATGTTACATAAAACTATTGGAAAGCATACAACATAAATTTCTCAAGCACTTCTCATAGGGGAATAATTTCGTAATAATAGATCATGATTACACTGAAGCTCAATCAGGGTTTTATGGTAGGAAACCCCCAGAAAAATTAATGACATCAGTTTACTATAAAAAGATCTGACAGCATCTTTTGGGTCCCCTGCAGTTACTGCAGTTGGTATCTATCAAAATGCGTGAGAGAAGATTATGATCGAGCCAAATTTCTTTTCGTCGTTTGAATGTCACGCCGAACTTGGCGGTGTGTAGATTTTTGACTACATTCAACATTGAGTTTGGTGACACTGACCCCTTTTGTATCTTTACCAGCTCAAGGAATCCTTAGGCGTGGGTTATTTCATGGATGCTATTATTTGGCATACAAAAAAAACCATTAATTAATAGTTGAATAACGATTATAGTAAAAGGTGGTTCATTTAGAGGTACTTTTTGTGGTGGGGATTTTGTTGCAGATCACGCATGGGTCGTGTAAACTAAAGTGGAATTCTAGTCAAGTAGTGCCTGACATTTTTTAATGGAACAACTTAGCCCAACACAGCGTCTACAAATTGCTCAGCTTTATTACCGAGATGGGCGTACTCCGATTAATGCGAATTGGGCACTTAGAGCGACTTACGGTGCACATAATAGGCCTACCGCTCGCACAATTCGCTCTACCATCACCAAGTTTGAGACTCGATATTCGTTATTGGATAATACTCAACCAAATTGACAGCATCCAGCTCGTAGTGAAGAGAATATCGCGCTGGAGGAGAGTGCACATAATGACCCTGAAGTGTCGATTCATCGCCATTCTCAACAGCTTGGCCTTTCGTATTCAACGACTTGACGGATTTTACGTAAGGATCTTTCTTTGAAAGCTTACAAAATTTAATTAGTTCAAGAACTGAGGCCGACCACTACCGAATAGTTTAAGTTTTGGTCGTTGGGCTCTTGACAAGATTACAGAGGATCCACTCTTTTCGTCAAAAATGTTGTTCCATTTTTAGCCTAATGGTTCGTGAACAAACAAAATGCCCGAATCTGGGGGTGATGAACAACAACTGTTTGGCGTGGTTTATGGGCCGGTGGAATAATGGGCTCATTTTTCTTCAAGATAGAGGACGGCCTAAATGCTATTGTGAATGGTGACCGTTATCGCACCATGAGAAAAGACTACTAGTAGCCCGAAATTGAAGTCCTTGGTCTCGACGAATTGTGGTAACAACAAGATAGTGCCACTTGCCATACATCTCGTGAAACCATGGCTTTACTGCGAGAGCATTTCGGCGAGTAGATCATTTCACGCTTCGGACCAGTAAATTGGCTGGCTGGATCATGTGACTTCACACCTCTTGATTTTTTCCTTTGGGGCTATGTAAAATCCAAAGTCTTCATGGACAATCCGGCAACGATTGAGGTATTGGATGCCATACTATTCGAGTCATCTGAGAAATAACACCTGAAATATTCACACGCGTTATCGAAAATTGGAACTATCGATTGGATCTTGTTAACCGTAGTCAAGGTCAGCATTTGAAAGAAATTATCTTTGAAAAATAATTGTTAAAAATAGTTCTTTTATTTGTTGATAAACGTTATAAAATAAAATTGTTTTTATTAAATTTTCTTTATTTGAAAAAAAAGTACATCTAAATGAATCACCCTTTAGTAACGTGTATTTGAATTGTATAATTATTTTTATGTTGATTTGTGAGTACTGTTTTTGGGTGTTAAAACCCGTTTGTATTCCTATACATAATAAATAAAAAAAATTGAAAATGAAAAAATTATATATTTGCATCATTTCACAAATGATTTCTACATAATTACCTAATTGTTCTAGAATGGTTTCGTGTCATGATAGAGATTATTGTAGTAATTTATTACTTTACGTAATATGCATATTTGATAAAAATGACTTACTTCTATTCGTATATCATTATCAAATGATAATTACATACTGACTGGGTAACTGTTATCAATGAATTTAAATTGAATCTCTTTTGGTTCAATTACACCAATATTCTTCCTTCAGTTTCTATACATCGAAAGTAAAGGTTCTCCTATTGTTTTGTGTACATTTTAGTATTTTTTGAAAACTCTTGTGGTACAAAATTTCTGAATCTTTTTGAATATTGTAAAATTGTTCGTAATTGGGCTGCATAGACTTTTTTTACTGCTGAAGGTGTTCAGACGATTACTAACCAAGAAAATGAATTTTGATTACAGCAATCAACAACATAATACATGACATGAACACACATGCACTTTTAGAACAACTACAAATTTTACTTCATCAAACTGAGAGTAAACCATATAGAATGGAATTTTTATGATTAATATAAGCGTGCTTTCTTTCGAAATTCAAAAGAAAAAACTGTCCACAAACAAGATTTAGAGATCTACAATATCGAAGACAAGTATCTTTGCTTTATATTTTTGAGCAGTATGAGCTTTCATACACGGTGTCAGTAAATAAATGTGAAGAACTTTGGGACATGATTCCGTAATGAAAATTAAAATTTTTCGAAATCGCCTACCTTTCATAGTTGACGAGTTTGCGGTTTCAAATTATTTTTACCGGTTCTGAGAATCGCATAGTAATGTAATAACACATATTCGATTAACGGCATAGTTGGCTTTTTCAGGGATTTTCAATCCTCTAACTCCATTATTACGAGTAGTTAATAGCCACTCCTATTGATTTTTATGTTAAATCTGTTTTTGCGATCATTCTACTCAATACTTGCTCAAATTTGAAAATATATATTTTGGTAAATGTAATCGATAGTATTACAGGAATAAAATGATTGAAATAAGTGTCCATCTGAATTATATTCAAGTTTGCAGAATAATTGTCGATTGAGTTCAATGCCTCTAATTTCGTGTTGGTGTATTCTTTGAAATAAGCTATGAGGATGCAATTTTTCATCAGGGTATCGCTCTGCTTATAAGCGCCAGGCATTTAGTGAATTCCCGTCGGCCAAAACATAACAGAAACGCATATCAGCCATATTCGAATTTCAATGAACTACCAAACTCAAAAGTTATTGACTTTTCCAGAAACAAAAATCTAAACACAATTCAATACTTCAAATAATGAAACTGACAAAAAAGTATCACAGAAAATGTATTCCATCTATGTACGAAATCAGAGACTATATATTCAACTCATTTGATTTCAATTGATTTGAATTTGATTCAGATGAGCACTCATTCCAAGTTTTTATTGAATCAGGGAGAAACATCAGCATTTTCTAATACACTATTTTTTTCTCTGGATTGAGCAATTCGAAAATCTCGTCATTACAAAAATAGATAAAACAGACAAAGTAATGGGATGGCGATTTTCAACCCTTAATTATAAAAGGGGTTAATAATATCTGGAAAAAAAAACAACTATGCAGTATCTATCGAATTTATACTGTCTGACATATGATATACTGTAAAGCTGTAGATCAAAAGAAAAAATTAATGAATCAAGGAGATAAACCTGAAGTTTGAGACGAATTTCGGTTTGAAATTACAAAATAACAGACATTTGAAAAAAAAAGGATATCCTGTGATGAATAGGCCCTGAAATATGGACATTGATAAACATTGGATATTGACCATACGTTAAATTTATTTTAAAAAGTTTCATTCAGCATAATAGTCCAATCGTAAAACAGAAGGGTAATTCAATTCCAAGAAAAATTCCACTTAATCATACAACTATGTGAACTCAATCTCTGAAAATCAAATTCCCAAAAAAATTAAATCATTGTATCCACTTTCGTTTTGTTCTTTCAGATTCCAACAACAGCATCTTTCCGTCGAAAACCAGTTCCTCGTCATTTCACGAGGACCGGTATTCCGCCCTCGGAGCTCAGATACGTTCCAGCATCCGGCCTGCTCGTATATCACGTCTCCCGTGACAGCCGGGACGAACGCCGACCAATGGTGGCGCAGCCCCCGTATCGACCCGACCGGGTATCGTCAGGGCAACCGGTAATCCAAGACCGCACGCTGCGACGGAACACGATGGCTTTTCTCTGTTTCGGGCGTACGGGGGGAGAGGGGAACCGTCGCTATTTTCGGAATGGATAAGTTTGGAATTCCATCGGCGTCCTGATGGGTTTTCGGACGATGGCGCGGGGTTATATTGGACCCTGATGGGGGATAAAATGTGAAGGATGGACGCTGAGGTAATGTGTCTGGTGGTAATTAGTTGATAAGGGGTTGATTCGAGGTGGTGGAAGAATTGATGAGGGCTTAAGTGGAATCTAACGTAATCCAGATAGATGTGGATGTATTTTGTGAATATGCATCCGAATTACCGATCGAATTATTATATTACAATGTAATTTTCACTTAGAGGTATACTTAACTCCAAGGGATTGAAGTAGCACAATTCTCAATTCTGTTTTTGTTTTAAGATATGATGAATATTTTTATTATGAGTCAATCACATTCTTGGATATTCCTCAATTATTATATACTGGCATCAAAGATATTTTATGCCAAGAAAATTCGAAAAAATATCTTTCAAACAGTTTTATGTGATCGAATAATGAAATAATTTTTTAGAGATCACATCATTTAGATAGCTCCTTATGATATAGATAAATTTCTGTTAGTTTGATTTTGAGTATGTTTTATATTCTTGGAGGGGGGGGAGCGAATTAGTATCGTCAATAATTTTTCTTTAGATTCCTATATCCTATGTATATTAGGCGGTTTTTATTAGTTTTCTAGTTACAACTTTGCGTATGATATTGATTTCTGACAGTGATGTTTTAAAAATTATTTTCTTTTCTCGTTTAAGGTATTTTCCTTTCTTTTTTGTGCCATGGTCGTTTTGGGTTGTGTTTTAATATAGAAATAACTTAGTTTTCAGTAATATCGCAATGTTTTTCAAAAAACTGTCTGAAAATTGATATTGAAAATTCAGTTTTTGGTAGGATTCACCCAAACACTCAACTCCAATTAAAAATACAAAAAAAAATTTACATAGCTTCTGGCTAAGTTCAAGAACTCCCCATACTTCTAAAATAGCAAAATCATAAGAAATAGAATAGCCAATATTTGTTGAAATCGGCATTGGAAGGTGAGTACGCTAAAAATCATTAAAAACAATAAAAACGTGTTTCTATGAATTCGTCTTCTATTTATCATTATTTTGTTTAGTTGAGCTCAAAACTGTAATTTTGAAATGAATTCAATTGAAATTTCTGTAAAATAACTGTTGTACGTGAATTTTAGAATATTTTCGGTTTCAATATTTTAAACACGCATTACCTTTGGTGGGGGTCATAAATGGAAAATTAATTAGATTTTTCGAATTGCCGACTAGGTTAGATGGAAATTTTTTTTTCACATAATGATCTTATTGGATTGTTAGAAGATGTAAATCTCCAGACCAAACAATCATGTTTCGTGTCACTATGAGGCTCGAGTAACACATATATACCTAATTATGGATCGGGCGTGCAGGTTTGACTCAAGTAGCTACAGACAATTAAAACATAACTTTTCAAGTTTAAGATTTTGTATTCAGGTTGGAAGAACGAGTTTTGTAATTTACTGAGATAAAAGTAATTTTTCAGTAATTTGTGTTTGGAATTCTAGAGTATTTTCCGGTACTCTGGATTATAGTGAATCTAATACAACCACGACGATGGATTAAAAAACCTATATCTCAAATTGAAAATAACCACTCATAGTTTTGTTGGAAGGTGAAATGCCCTTCTCCTGAAAACCCACTTTAGTGCTTTTGTGAATTTTGATAACATACATTGTGAATAAACCGTAAATAATCCTAGTTGATTAATTTTCCCCCAACTGAAACTCAATTGATAAGTCCGACCGATATCATTTGAAGGCATCGAGGATGACGGACTTTGTGACATTTATCTTTTCCGTTATTACTAAAATTCGTATATTCAGACGAATAATTTCGGGCTTTTTATATAAATTTAAGGCGAATGGGGCATGTCAGGAGATTCAAAATTTTCTGTATTTTCGTTTTTAATGACTTTATTAATTTAACCACCCTGTTAATCGACTTTAGTTCGCTCTTGACAGAATATACGTGTAAGGTTTTGTCATTTCGAGAAAAAGCTCTATAAAGCTACCGCTTTATGTTGAAAATTTATAAAAGAAATAATATTCATGAGATGCGATTCATAAAGAGAATATGGTTGTTATTAATATTATAATATAATATTCACTTTATTTAGCACTTATGGGCGCAAGTAAGGAAGCGCGCGATCGTTATTAGCAGATGCCCCCAAAAAGCAGCCGTTCATGTCATTTTGTGTCTAGCTTTCATCGAGTGAAGACGTGTTTAAAAAATGCCCAAAAAACTTTCCGTCGCCCAACAGAAACGCCACCAGCGGCGATTTCAAAACAGCCTTCTGAAAAAGAAGCAAAAAAGAAGACCAGAGGCAATTGGAGCAACTGCAGAAAGAAAACGTGGAACGCGCGAAAAATGAATGAAGGACCAGTTGATGCAAATTCTCTTAAGCTAACTTTTTGGGAAGCAAACGCAATGGCACTGTTATACTGGCTTATATTGTTTTGGAAATTCTTCGATTCCTCATCTGTTCCTGTGTAAAGTTCTCTGAGAAAAACTGGTACTTCTTTCAATGGCATCTACTCGCTCATTACATCTTTGACTTTCTGGCAGCACTGGCTGAATCCATCTCGCCCTTTTTTCACCCCAAAAAATGCAGAGCATTGCAAAATTGACAAGATTCGCTCATTTCGCCGACAGAAAATTTCGTCTTCAACCGGAGCCCTTTTCGCTACAAATACCGATCGCATTGCGTAATTATTGTTATGAACGTGGCGTCGGTTTCTTTCAGTTCGGGTTGTCCGGGTAGCGTTTCGAGATCCCACTGGTCGGCCTGGTGGTCGTGTCTCCATTGTAAATTAAAATTTTACACTGGACCTAACTCAAAATTGAAATATCGGACGTGACCCGTTTTCAATTTTTACCCAAAAATGGAGAATAACCATCCAAATTCGGGTTTTAATATCTTTTTCCATTATAATTTTCTAAATTAACTTACTCAGTAGGTTTGGAAATTAAAATAAGCATAAAATCAAACTTAAAATCAAGCTCCTCAAAACACGTATTTTCTCTTTGAAAGTCAAAGCTGTAATTGCAGAAGCATGGGCAATTTTGATTTGTTGAGCGGTTGCGCCATCTACAGCGAAAACCTGGTAGTACTCTTGAATCTTTTTTAACTCGCCCTAACAGTTCAACTTTCACTTAAGGCAATTTTATTCAAATAACAAAATTTGAAATTTTTGCAAATTCACAAATTATTTTATTCACAAAAATTCACTTCACCCTTTTGAATTGAAAGCCTATATAAAACAACTGAAATATAGTGTTTTTGCTCTTCTAGCAATGTTGCCATGATTTATAAGTCACATGTTATAATTTAAATACAAATGAAGTTAATAAAATTTATAAATGATGTTGATACAAATGAGTTATATGACGGTAATGGTGACTTGGAGTGCAAGAAGAAGAAATTAAAGCCCATATCAGTAAAAATTTGTTGAGCGGTGGCGCCATCTACAGCGAAAACATGCCAAACACCCTTAATTTTCAAGTTTTTTAGAGAAATTATAGATTTTTGGCACTTGTTATTATTTTGCTGCATGGAATGTTCGAGAATACAAGTGCGACAGTTGAAATTCAAAACTCTAATCGTCCTCGTTCAGTTCGCGATGAAGAAAGAAACAATTGAAGAAGTTTAGGAGTCGGTTCGTCAAAATCCGTGTTTATCCATCCGAAAGCGAAGCCAAGCGTTGGACATCAAAAAATCGTCTTTACATTCGATTTTAAAGAAAGACTTACATCCAAAAGCCTTTAAAATTGAATGGTTCAAGAATTGAAGGATGTGGACTATGCTAATCGACTGAATTTTGCGAACGAAATGCTGCAGCAATTTAACAACTTCGACAACATACTGTTTAGCGACGAAGCTCACCTGAATCGTCATGTTAATAAGCAGAATTGTCGGTACTGGGCAGTGGAGAATTCGAAAAGAAAGCATAAACGACACCGGAATAGCCCAAAGGTTGTGGTTTGGGCCGCTATGTCTGCTAAAGGCATAATAGGTCTTTATTTTCATGAAGATCAACTAGACCGAGCAATTAATGTTAATAGGGACGGTTATTGCGATATGTTGCGAAATTTTATGGTCCCAGAGTTGCAGGAGTTTGCAGGTTTCAACTCAAGAACGTCGTTCAGCAAGATAGAGCTACTTGTCATACTTGAAATAGTTCAATGGAAGTTGTTAACGAATTATTCCCTAATAAAGTCGTTTCGCGAAGGGGTAACATCAACTGGCCTCCCAGAAGCCCTGGCCTTAGACGGCTTGACTATTTTGCATATGGATAGCTCAATAGTAAGGTTAATCAAAATAATCCGACAAATCAAACCCAGTTGAGGGAAAACATCAGGTCAGAAATGGCAGCAATATCAATAGCTATGTGTCAACATGTTATCGCCAATCTTCGTTCCGGTTTAGATGAGTGCCAGCAACGCAACGGTCATCATTTGGATAACATCATCTTTTCCAAATCATATGTTGATAATAAACAATAATAGTATATTATATACCGCGGGACTGAAGTAGTACATTTAATCCTGAAGGTAAAGTTTATGGCCCGACCGCAGGGAGGGCCATAATTTACCTGAAGGATTAAATATACTTCAGTCGCAAGGTATATACGATACTTTTCGTACTTCCGGTATGATTTTATTAATTATTTCAATAATTTCAATCAGTTTTTTTCTCTCTTCAACTCATTTAATAAACTGTCTTTAAAATAAGTTACCATAGTAACATTGCGTTGTGACAATTATAATTTAGAAACATTGTCATTACTAATGTCATTGTAAAAACATTGTTATTCATAATTATTGGTATCATGAGTGAAGAAGGTGTATCTGATATTGATGAAAGAGCAGCCGAAGTAGGTGAAGAATTGTTACCACCGAAATCTAGAAAACTATACGAGCAGCAGTACGATGTTTTTAAAAAGTGGTGCCGCTTAAAAAATGTGAGACAACCTACTAAAAATGCGCTGTTAGTCTACTTCAATGATAAATCAAAAGCGGTTTGTGCCTTAACTCTCTGGGCACATTACTCAATGCTGAAATCGGTTATTAACATTAGAGAAGATATTGATATAAGTAAATTTCCAAAATTATTAGCTTTTTTGAAGAGAAGAAATGAGGGATTTAAGCCAAAGAAGTCAAGAATTCTCACGTCTGAGCAGGTAGATCAGTTCTTACGGAAGGCTCTGGATGATAAATATTTAATGCTTAAGGTAAATTTGGAAATGTGTTTATATTCAGAAATTTTAAGAAATCAATTTTTTTGTAGGTTGCACTTATTTTGGGCGTTGCAGGAGCTTGTCGTGGAAAAAGAGTTGGTTGATTTAGAAATCGACAATGTGAGAGATTTGGGCGATTCCTTCCTAATCGCGATTAGAAACACCAAAAATAAAATTGACCGAAATTTTGTGATCAAAAATTCAGAAAACAGTGCCATCAGTTTTGTGGCGATATTTCGAAAATATGTGGTATTGCGAAAGACAGGGACACCTCATTCAAAATTTTTTGTTCAATACATCAACAAAGAATGTACTACGCGAGTAGTAGGA
This sequence comes from Micraspis discolor, assembly GCA_030674115.1. NCBI lineage: Eukaryota > Metazoa > Arthropoda > Insecta > Coleoptera > Coccinellidae > Micraspis > Micraspis discolor. The sequence continues at coordinate 100,904 of JARTUT010001317.1, read as the reverse complement.
AAAAACATGTTTGGTACATTTCCACGGCAAATAGCAGCTTTCTTGAAATTAGAAAATGCGACGTCTTATACGGGACATTGTTTTAGACGCACATCTGCGTCTTTGTTAGCTGATTCGGGAGCAACAATAGACGTGCTCAAGAGACATGGAGGATGGAAATCCCCCAACGTGGCCGAGGGATATATTGAATCGTCTATTAAAAATAAACAAAAAATTTCAGATAAAATATTTGGTCAACTCGCCGATTCGTCCACTATAGTTATGCCACAGTCCTCATTCTCGCTTCCTGTTTCCGCAGGATCTTCGAAACAAACACCAGTTCAATATTATAAGGACCTATCTGTTACTCGTCAGTTACCTGCTGCATTAACCCAGGAAAAACTGGTCAATATGACGAACTGTCACAATATTAATTTGAATATTAACGTTAATTACCATTCTAATTAATTGTATTTTTCAATAAAATATCCTTTAAATTCGTTTGTTTGTGATTTAATCGTTCCGGGAGTTTCGTCAATATTTAATCCCGGAAGGATTAAATGTGACACTTTAGTACCTGTCACAAGGGAGTGAAGTTGTCACTTTAGGCCCGGAAGTACGAAAACTTTTTTTTGTTCACAAATATTCTTTGTTTTATTGAACTTACAATTACGCGATACCCTTTCTAGACACCTTGTATATCACTTTCAGAATGAATCTTGAGACGTAATGAAATGAATAAACATACAACAATAAATAGAAAAGTACATTAGTGATTTGTTTTTTATAAATCAACTGAATTATTGGCTTATTTGCAATGATTTCTTCATAATTTATTAGGTTCTTTGAGACGAGTCTTGAAACCATTAATCGATATGCGCTTAACTGGACCTTTATTGCTCGTTTATCTCTACCACTTCAATTTTTCAATAATCCAAGGCATAACAAACCCTTGACGAGACATTAACATTAAAACTTCCATTTCTTTTTCCGAAAGATAGTGTGAAATGCAGCTTGATCGTTACAACAAACCTTCCATTAAGATAACACATACCATCTTGTATGTTCTGGCAATAAAAATCCTATCCCGATTGGCCGCACAAGGACTTGTTCATTCCAATAGGTCGAGTTTCCTTTTAGCAAACAAACACACAACAATTTTTTTGTTCCATCGTTTACATACGGGCCACACGTGTTTACGAGAAGTTCCAGACAAATTTCTAATCCGTGGAAAATATTTACTGACGTGGTAACTGTAAACTGTCGAAGACGAACTGCCAAACAACACAGAAATGAATTCAATTCACTCTTCATCACTCAACACTGATTAAAAAAGAACTAGTAACGAAATCGAGACAATTTTTAAACTGGTGTTTCCATGTAGCGCAACCACGATTGTATAGATTCTCGGAGCTACTAAGGTATAATATCTCTTTCGTGAAAGACTAGATTGAATGGAATTTAGCATGATGGTGCTAATTACTACGGCAAGCATTTGGGTTCTTTCGGCGATGTGTTTGGTACACAAACTGTCGTGTCTTTTACGATGATTTTTTTTAGTCGCCTACCCTGTTTCCGTTTGGTTTTGGCGGTTGTAAGATGACTTAACTTCTTTCTTGTTTGCTCAAATGACGTTATACGGTTTGGAATAAGTGGAATTTAGCATCTATCTCGAATACATTTTGAGCGAAATTCTACATTTAGCATAAGTTTTGTTCAGAAGTGAATACACAATGATGATGTGTTGATGTTGATGTCAGTTAAGTACTAGTTCTACTAACTTACTTGAGTTATGGGAGGAGTAACAATACATATTTGATGTTCTGTTAATTTGGAAAATATGAAATGTAAAATTCGTATATCTCTATTTACCGAGCTACAAGAGCTTCAAGATTTAGGCAAATTAATTTTTTTGAACATAACTTTCGTAATAATATAATAATAATGTTTAATGTTTTCCAATAAAAACATGTTTAAAGCAGTCGCTTCAGTACCATTATGATCTTCTCCAAATTCGCTTCATAATTGATTTAAATTATAGTGTAAAAATTTTATTTCCATACTTTACTTCAAAACAACAAAATTCAAATCAACTAGTGAACAATGATATATACAGGATGAGTTTTTGACCACTGAGTTAATTTTAACCATAGATTCTTGAGATCAAAAGAAACATTTTCTTCCTATAACATTTTTCCAAATTTAGCCCCGTTCAAACGATTGTTGTAATTGCTTTTTCATCTGTATTATTCAAACGACACTATCAATTGAAATGACCTCTTGTAGAAGGTTTTTTTTTATAACAGTCATGCATATTTTGGCATCAATAGATTTATTCCATTTCATGTGGGTTTCTCACTACTACTGTACAGAATGGTTAAATTACATGAAAAACAAATATCACTTGAACTAAAGGTCAGTATCTTGTACTTCCTAGAATCATTAGTCTTTCTTGCAAATAAAATCATTCATCGTCCTTTTTCCTGAATTGCATCTGATGAGGCATGAGTGAATAAATCATTTCTTAGGGGGAAAATAATGTTTTTAAACAATTCAGATTCAAGAGTGGATGCTGTGGAAGGTAATTTTCATTCAAACTAAGGCCGAATTTTGGCGGTACAATCTTTCGAAAGATTCCGTGTCTTTCAAAAGATCCGTATTTAAGCGTTACAACGGTGACGTCACACGCAAAATCTTTCTAAAGATCTTTCACACTTTTGAAAGAACATTTTTGGGTAGTTGGAATGTTTTGTAAATATGTCAAATGTCAATTATGGCGGATAATTTGAATTTTGCTTATGATTGTAATTTGTAATATTGCATTGAAAAAGCTAAGCGCACGTTTATATTTATTGTTGAAGTAATGGCGAAATAAATAAGAAAGTGATTATCTATAATATAAAAATGAATCGCAAAATGTGTTGGTAAGTGCATAACTCAACAACGCCTGGACCAATTTGGCCAAATCTTTTTTTAAAATGTTCGTTGAAGTTCAAGGATGGTTTTTACGGCGAGAAAAATTAGAATTATTGATGGAAAAACCCTAAAAATAGCCCTTTTCTTTTTCCCATACACATGATTTGTAACTAAAAAAGTTTTGCAGCAATGTAAATTGATTGTTTGGGATGAATGCACGATGGCACAAAAAAAATCTTTGGAGGCTATAGACAGAACCTTAAAAGATCTACGGAGCAATAATAACCGATTTGATGGTGCAATGATTTTATTAGCAGGAGATTTTCGTCAAACATTGCCAGTGATTCCACGATCAACGCCAGCTGATGAACTCAATGCATGTCTAAAGTCCTCCAATTTGTGGAAACATGTCAAAGTTTTTCATTTAAGCAAGAATATGCGTGTCGAGTTGCAAAATGACCAATCTGGAAACATATTCTCTAAACAACTCATTGACATTGGTAATGGCAAATTTCCTATAGACATGTTGACTGGCTGCATTAACTTTCCTCAAAGTTTTTGTCAGTTAACTCGATGAAAAGATGAACTTATTCAGAAGGTGTTTCTCAAAATTACAGAAACCATGATTGGTTGAGCGAACGAGCTATACTGGCTGCAAAAAACATAGATGTAAATGAATTAAATTTCAAAATTCAAGAACAAATTACAGGCGAATTGAGAATATATAAATCAGTTGATTCGGCTACTAATCAAGATGATGTAGTCAACTATCCACCGGAATTTTTAAACTCGCTGGATTTGCCAGGATTCCAACCTCACAATCTTCAATTAAAGGTTGGATCGGTGGTTATAATGTTGCGAAATATCAACCAACCGCGTCTTTGCAACGGTACACGGTTAGCGATAAAAAAATTACTAAACAATGCGATAGAAGCAACTATACTCAAAGGAAAGTATAAAGGAGAAGATGATCTCATACCGCGCTTCCCAATGATTCCGATTGATGTGCCATTTGAGTTTAAACGACTACAGTTTCCAGTGCGGCTTGCTTTTGCTATGACTTTAAACAAGTCCCAGGGGCAATCATTAAGTGTTTGTGGTATTAATCTAGAAAACCCATGTTTCTCACATGGTCAATTGTATGTTGCCTGTTCCCGTGTTGGAAAACCATCAGATTTGTTTATTTATGCGTCAGGTAATCAAACAAAAAACATCGTATACCACAAAGCACTACAATGATAATAATAATAATTATGATTCCCATGATTAACAATAAAGCGATTACTTACTTTTAAATCCTTATATATGTTTTATTTAATTATTTTTTATTCACAACGCCCTATCACCAGGGTGACGGTTCTGTTCAGGAGAATTTTTTAAAATACGTAGGTACAAAAACTGCCTCATTACAAATCTTTTTGACAGGACGAAGTCTGTCGGGTCAGCTAGTTTACAATAAATATGTGATGCAAGAAATGGGGTTTGCCATGCTTTGCAAGATATCTGCCTTTTTCGTTTTAGTCAATAACAGAAATAACTGCATCCTCCATTTTAATGAGGATTAATTCTTGAACATTAAAAATGTAAATTAAATTCTCTATACAATTTCTAACAATCGCAATATACTCTTAAAGCACTAATAACGAACTAGTCATATCAGAGATAAGTACTGCAATGGGTATTGAAAAACTAACCTAAAATCTACAACACAGATTTTTCAATTTCGCGGCTTCTATGACGTCACCAGTTCGAAAGATACCGTTTTAGCGAGTATTGAACCCATGACGTCACAGCAAAAATCTTTTGAAAGATCTTTCGAAAGAATGCACTGCCAAAATTAGGCCTAAACTGGACTACAGAGGGGTATTTGCCCAATGTGAAAACTTAAAATGCTTATAACTTTTTAACGCAGCTGAATATGGAGAAACTGTATAAGAAAAAAGTGTTTTTTTCTGATCGAATCAATATTGAGCTATATCGCCTTAGTTACACACTCACATTTCCCTAGAGGGAATCATATTACATTTCTTTATTTAGTAACAAAATGGAAACTGCAATTGTTGAAATTCCACTAAAGGTATTTTCACCAGATACAAAGGAAGAAGAAATATCTTGTTCATAATTATTCGTCATTATTATTATCATTATTTGGAGGGCGGTGTGAGCGATAATATTTCTGCGACTGGGGATCTAATGAATTAATCATACATCAAGAATAAAAAGAACCAGAGCAACATACCAAATCTTGGAAATATTCTAACAAAATATTTTCACTTACACCGTCCACCAAATTTTTTCTTTTCCACGCCTGAAAGTATTCGTACTCATTACTGTAGACAGCTTGAGATTTGGCCGGAACCAAAGATTCACGGGCCTTTGCCGCTTGTGTTTTGAAGTAGTTCGACATTTTTTCAATAATTTTATTTTCGACAAGTCGTCAAAATGAAACCAGTCAACCAAGATTCTCAGAATCTATTCATATTTCCCTAGTTTTAATAATAGCAATTTTTTTGGATCTCAATAACCTATGATTGAAATAAAAGCAGTGATCAAGGAAGCACCCTGTATATATAGTTTTGGACTTTTGGCTCACCAAACAAATGTTAGCTGGGTTTGGTGAAGGGGTGGCTTACGTTTCGGTGTATGACATGAAAGCCTAGGGAAAAAACCCTGGCTCCCCTCATAAGTATTGTTGTGTGTACAAAATAAGCTTTAATATAATTGACGGCCCTCATTCTTCAAAATTGATCTTCTATTAATAAATACTGAGGCTTCTTCAAGTTGCACATATCGAATCTGAAAATAAAAAGACAAAAGCAGAAGAAAGAACTGAATACAAAAAATACGTATCAAATTTGTTATATATGGGACAATTATTGATGAGATGAGGTATTATTTCTTCTGCATATCCACATTCACAACTTGCGCTTGGAACTAAGTTCCATCTGAATAAATAAATACCTGATACCCTTTCTGGACACCTTGTATTACACAATATTTATCCCTTTGCTTATAATACCTTGATAATCCCCAGTTCACGTCTACCGACTTATTTTAACAACCAAATTGAACACAATTTCGTTATTGAGATTTCGAATTGAAGAGTTGTCAATTTTGAAATATTCAGTGAATGTTTCACTCTGCAAATTCTATGAATTTTTCATTTCTCCAGACAAACTCAACGATAGATAGATATTTTCTAAATATCCTAGAATATCAGCAATAATTTTCATCAATTCTTGGACATAAACAAATGTTTCTATAAGGTTTTATGTTACAAGTGTTTAATATGAAAAATATAAAAATATTTCTACGGATGAAAAACTACGGAATTACCTACGTAAATGAAGGAAAATCAGAAAAGCTGAAGCTGTAAAAATTAATTGAGAGCAGAACTCAACTAAACAAGAAATTGAATATAAGTGCTTCTTCGGATTTATACGAGTTCATCCACATTCCGATCTTAAATATCTTCAATACTGATGACCTATTAATAAAATAATAAATCTATTTTGTAACTAAAGGGTCTTTGACCACTGCGTTTATTTTAACCATAGATTCTTGAGATCACACCTCTTTCCCATACCGTTTTTCCATATTCAGCTGCTTTAAAAAGTTATAAGCATTTTAAGCTTTTACATTGTGCTAATACCCCTCTGTAGTCCAGTTTAGTTTGAATGAAAATTACCTTCCACAGCATCCACTTTTGAATCTGAATTGTTCAAAAACATTATTTTTCCTCTAAGAAATGAAAATTTCATATTTTTGGCGTGAAGGGAAAAGAAATAGCTGAAAATTCAAGACGAAAAACAGTTTTTTATGAATATTTCAGAAAATATCCACTTTAGGGCAAGGGTGTGATGTATACACTTACATTATTTTTTAACGTAGATTCAATATCTGCCATAAAAAATTTAGAAAGCACTGATGTGAGGTCAGATTGCTTTGGCGCTCTTGTTGAGCTACTTGCGAGTAAATATTCAAACCTTAACAAATCTGTAAGCTCTCTGATCGGGTGAACAATAGTCTTTTTCCGTACTATGGCACAATGTGATGCAAATATGAAAGCCTAATGAATAAACAAAACTTTATATCTCAATTTGAAAATAACTACTCATAATTTTCACCAAATTTTGTTCTATGCTTCTCCTAAAAACTTACGTCATTGCTTTTCTGAGTTTTGACGGCATCAAATTCTTTCTCTATGATAAAAAATTTTTTTATTAATATTACCTCTGTGCTTTTCTGAATTTTGACAACGTCATCGACATCGAATTCTACCTCTATGAATTCTATGAAAATTTTGACTGATATTACGCCAACTGACACTGATATCTAGGTCCGCAAGATGTCAAACGAATATCGAGCTGTGATGGCAAATCTTTCAATGACAAAGCTCGGACTTCATGACATTTCTATTTTTCTCTTGAGTAAATGAAAAAAATGATCATATCTTCAGAAGGGAGAAAGCTACGACAATGAAATTTGAGGATGAGTTGGATATCGGTAACCTCAATATATATACGGATTTTTATTTAAATCTAAATGAAGTCTTAGGAGATATTGAGAATTGAAAATTTTTTTTTTGGGAATTTTTTAAAAATTTTCTAGGTTGACGATTTCTGCGAAATTTTGCAAGCCGTTTCGTTTCAGCCTCCCTCAATAACATTTCAAGTATCAACTCGATCGGATGGATATTCTAGTCGTTATTGAGGAAACAAAATTTCAGATGCTCATAACTACTGAACCATCCGACGGATTTGGCCCAATAACTAACTTGACCGAGATATTTGGACAATTAACCGATTCTGAAAATATGAAAACTCTAGCTGATTCCTTTTGGATGCTAGAGAGGATACGGCCGGCTGGCCGGCCGGACAGACTCAACTTTCGCCACGAATTCTTCATCAGGGAGTCGAACCCAATCGATTGAGACCATTTTTGGCTCGATATTCCAAAATTACAGACATTCGGGCCAAATGATAGGCACTCTGTTCGGGTGAACAAGAGCGCAAAAATGAGGTTCTAATTTGAAAAAATTGATTTTTCACGATTTTGTCATCCCTGACTTTGAAAGTGATTTTTTCACCCCCTGTATCATGAATCGCGATTTCGATTTTCAAATTGTATACATCAATCTTACATCTTGAAAAATTCCAAAAATGAAAATTTTCCATCCAAAAACCTCGAAGTTATTCTTGTTTTAGCTGAGCTCTATTTTCGATTTTCTTTTCGAATTTTTCCGTTCAGAGAGAATTTTCCAACCAAAACTGAAAAATGTTTACATCAAAATAACTTGAAATTTTCTAAGGAATCTATTTCTGCAATAAAAAAATGGTGTTCTAATTTGAAAACGGAAGTTGACGTCATTTCCGGAAAAACCGGAATTGCTCATGCCTTGAAAATATTTTAGATTTCATCAGCATCGTGAAATACTTATAAGTGCTGAATTTCATGAAAATAAGTGTAGTAGTTTCCCGTATACATATGGGTGAGGTTCCTCGTGAAAGATCCTGTATTCAATATTTGGTAATAAAATATTTTAATAAACTCAATTTATTACAATCCTTGACGGTTAACTAAGTAGATGAAATGCAAGTTATAATTAATACAATATTATATAGAATAATATTGATGACTATCAATTCCAATTTCAATATTGAAAGGAGCATGTATAATCATCAAACTTTTTTCGTTATTCCCGAGGCAATAATTGGAGTACACAGCTAGCCCTTCAGGCAATATTACGAAACGATGAAAAGGAAATATTGAGTAACATTCATTCTATAATATCCTAGTTACTGTTCTTATTTATGAAGCTTCGAAAGTAGGTCTCAATTACATTCGCGTTAAAAAAATTGATCAATAAATTTTTTGTTTTGTTATCACTTCGAGAATTCTAGGAGACCTTTGTGAGATTTGAGACAAGTCTTTAGAATGGACCGCCTTGCCTCCATGAGAAAAATTGAAGCAAATTCTCGAATCAAAGAATAAAAGAACCTCCCCACATTAAGAAACATATGTAAGACGTTTGAATTACTATGTTTCACTTCAGATATCTCTAAATAATTGTTCATTTTCGAATGAGCTATATAATTTATTTCAAAGAAATTCGTTAGAAAAGCAGCCATTTTTTCATCTCGATTATTTCAATTTACTGCGGGATCTATAGAAAATTTTCAAGTAGTAGGTGAAGGTGCCATATTAGATTTTATGAGTCATAATATCTTATATTTTCGTGCCAGATATGATTCAGATTCCATCCGATATACGGCCTGCAGCCTTCATCGATGTAAAATTTTCAATTCTTCCTTTTGTGAAAATTTTTAAGATCGTACCGTCGCATGTATACCGTAATTTTATTAGTTATCAATTTTATTGAATCGTAAACCAGAGAAATTTGAGCGATAAAATCGATCGTATAAGATGAGCAAGGACTATCAGAAAATTTACGATATATTTCTGGGATTAGTTGGACAAAAGCGGGGTTATTCTGGAGACAATAGCCAGACTGAAGTTTTTTCCAGTTTGATATCAGGAAACGGCGGCGGGCGTGTCTTGATTTGAAAGACTTCAATGAAAATTTGGAAATATCACCAAGCAGAAATTAATGCAAAACGAAAGAAGAATACTAAAATGGAGTAAAACTTTTTAACTACTCTTTATTATTAGAAGGCAGACCGAGAACTTTCAACTATCATTAGTTAGGTAATTAATATCATAAAGATCAGGATTGAGTATGAGCTCAAGTGCGTCATTCTTTCAAAAACAGTTCATCCAACGAGAAATCTAGATTTTTTGAATTCTATGTACTGCGCAAAGATCTCTAAGATTTTTCATATTTTCTAGGTACTGATGTTGCGATGAATCAATCAACTTTAGATAATCGATGATATTGGCAGAATGTGCCTGAATAATCATGGCCAATTGTTAACCAGTCACCTCATTTATTTACTACCTATATCCCGAATGCTTCTATAAATGGTCCCCACAACCAGTTTCCAACAGATAATCGTCCGTAACCTTCTCAGAAACGGTTGATCTTGTTTTCACATCCTCGACTTTTTACGATCCGACATGGTTTGTTGAGGCTCTTTCGGGGAATCAAAGTGGCCACTCGTCTTTTTGAAGTCTGCGATGGAGATATATTGACGTTCTTGATTCTTGTAATTGATGAGAGTGACTAATTTATTTCATTTTGCTGGAAATATGCAGATAACGCTCAATCTCAGAATTTATTTTTATTGATCTCATATAATTCCAACCAGAAAATACTCAAATACAATAAAATTGAAATATCGAAATCAGAAAGAAACAATTACAAAAGGCTCATATACGAGATGATGAATAAGATATTACAAAAAAGCAAAGATGAATACGATCTAATTATTCGATTAGCACTCAGATATGACTATTTGTCGGAAATAACAGAAACAAGATATTTTTTTGAATGTCCGAAGGTTATCAATGAGAAAATAAACACATATTAATAAAAATGAAACAAATTGACCAAATTTGAAAGGTCAATTAAATATTAATTATTATTAAACGATCAAAAAAGGCTCATATACGAAATGATGAATATGAGCAAATAAAGTATTACTGAAGAAAGAAGATTGATACGACCTAATTACTCGAAACATCCACATATGACATTTGTTGCAAATATCAGTAACAAGATATTGTTATGACGGTCCGATAGATGAATATAAGAAAATAAACACATATGAATATAAATGAAACAAAGTGAAAAAATCTGAAATGTCAATTGAATAATGAAGATTTTCATATTATAATAAATTTGATAAGAGTTTAGAGATCTACAAAGTCACAAATATAATAAAACTGAAATATCGACATAAGAAATAAACAATTACAAAAGGTTTATATAAAAAATGATTAATATATTATAAGCAAATTATGTATTGCGAAGAATAAACAATGAGAAGATCTAATTACATGGTTAGCATTCACGACTATTTGTGGAAACAACAGAAACAAGATAATTTTATGACGGTCCGATTGATGAATATAAGAAAATAAACTCAGAAGAATATGAATAAAACAAATTGGCAACATCTCAGATATGAATTAAAAATAAAAGACTTATATTATTATATTAACATAAATTTGATAAGAGTTAAGAAATCTACAAACTCACAAATATAATAGATTTGAAATATCGAGATAAGAAAGAAACAACCACAAAATGATCATATAAGAAATGATTAATACAAGCAAATAAGGTATTACAAAAAAAAAACATAGATACGATCTATTTACTCAATCAGCATTCATATATGTCTATTTGATGGAAATGACAAAACAAGATATTTTTATGATGGTCCTACAGATGAATATAAGGAAATGAACACAGAAAAATATAAATGGAACAAAATGACAATATCTGAAACATGAATTAAATATGGAAACTTATATTATTATTGTAAATTTGATAAGAGTTAAGAAATCTACAAACTCACAAATATAAAAAAACTGAAATATCGACATAAGAAAGAAACATTTACAAAAGGTTCATATACAAAATGATTAATTATAATCAAATAATGTTTTATGAAAAATAAAGAATGATATGATCTAATTACACGATTATCATTCACATATGACGACTATTCAAGGAAATAACAGAAACGAGATATTTTTATGACGGTCCGATAGATGAATATAAGAAAATAAACTCAGAAGAAATAAAACAAATTGACAAAATCTCAGATATGAATTAAAAATAAAAGACATAAAAACTCACAAATATAATAAAATTGAAACATCCAAATAAGAAAGAAACGATCAAAAAAGGCTCATATACGAAATGATGAATATAAGGAAATAAAGTATTACTGAAGAAAGAAGATTGATACGACCTAATAACTCGATTAACATTCACATATGACTATTTGTTGCAAATATCAGTAACAAGATATTGTTATGACGGTCCGTTTGATGAATATAAGAAAATAAACACAGATGAATATAAATGAAACAAAGTGACAAAATCTGAAATGCCAATTAAATATTGAAGACCTTTATTATTATAAAAAATTTGATAAGAGTTACTCACAAACTCACAAATATAATAAAATTGAAATATCGACATAAGAAAGAAACATGCTTAAAATGTTCATATACGAAATGATTAATACAAGTAAATAAGGTATTACCAATAAGAGGAAGATGGATGCGATCTACTTACTAGATCAGCAGTCACATATGACTATTTGTTGTAAATGACAGAAACAAGATTTTTTTATGACGGTCCGATAAATGAATAAAACAAAATAAATACAGAATAATATAATAGAAACAAATCGGCAAAACCTAAAATATGAAATAAATATAGATTAAATCAAGATTTTTTGCCATTAAGAGAATGATGACAGTTTTAGTTAATAATTATGATTAGTTATTTCTTAAATAGATATTAGATTTCTACTTTCTTTAGATACGTTTATATTGATATCTCGGTAGGTATTGAAATAAAAAATATCAAACCTGATAATAAAATGTTTCATCAGAAACTAAAATAATAAACAGGGTGTTCCATTGCAAATTTTTAAATTGGCAATACTTCTGGTAAAACCGGAAATTCAAAATTGTTAAAAATATGAAAACAAATAAGTAATCAACTGCAATATCCATCTTCCAAACATTTTGATATCTCTAAAACTTCTAGAGATATTTAATTGGTTCCACAGATTTGCCCATCACCGTATAAAGAAAAAGTGTCTATGGTGATAGTCTTTCATTATTTTCACTAAATATTTAAGATAAGTGTATATCGACTAATTTAAGTGAAGAATGTTAAAGTAACACTCTCGAGTCTGTGCCTGGCTGTCGAGCATTTATTCAGGTTTTCTTCAGGTCTTTGAATCTGAGGTTATACAAAAAATGTTCATGTTTTATTATGTGTAACCTTATATTCAAAGTCCCGAATAAGAGCTGAATAAATGCTCGAAAGCTAAGCACAAAATAAAAGTATTTTATTCAACATCCCTTACTATGATTAGTCTCTCTTCCATATCACTAACAGAGAATCGCAGAGCCAACTGTAATTAGGTGGTTGAAGAATTTATGGTGCCGGACCTACCAATATACCTAGTAACCAAATATTATAAAAAGACAAACTGTCTATCTAAAGGCAAAAGCATGAATATTCAAATGAGTGACGGACCATAAACCGAAAAAAAAATCAGGCCATATTTTTCTCCCATTCTCTACAAAATCGTTCAGAGTTTACATTAAAGAATCCAATCCGTTCCACAGAACAGAAGGCGGAAACGGTTTTACAAAAACAAGCAGAAAAACTGCGACCAGTCTGGCAGAAAGCGAAAGTTCTCGGCTTAGGGATAAATTGCACGCCCTATAAAATTTTGTGTGTCTATATATTCAAACCGAGGAACAGAAGTTGTAAAAATAAATCGTTCCAGGGCGACCGCATTAAATAAAGGGTTTTGTTGGCCGTCAAAGGGTTTGTTCCTACTGTTCGGAGGCTGAGGAATTGTATCTTTATTTTTTTTTTATTTCGACTGCCTGTTGTTGCAGGCTTCAACGACGTTCGGATGTAAACATCGGCAAAATTGTACTGTTTCGACTCTTTTCCTAGAACATAGCTTGCAAAGTGAATTCGGAGAATAATGAGTTATTGGGAAAGGCATGAATAAAACCACATTACGTGGTGAGAATTGAACATCCCAGCAATGAAGGATGAGGAAGATTTATATCCAAATTTCTTGGCCAAATAGAGGTAGATAGATTATAATTTTAAATTGGTTTCAATTTGTATAACTTTTTCAATTATCGTACAAGTACGTGTTGGGGTCCCAGATTAAAGAAGTACTCAAAAGCTCTTGAATTCAGTGCATTTATGTTATAATTGTTATAGTTTTTTGAATTGGTAATCAATTCGTTTAATGTTGCTTGTTTCTGACTGTAGATCATTTTCTGTTATAAAAAGGATGTCAAAGCAATATATCGATTATTTCAAATTAAATATTTTGAGACAAAGCATTTGTTTACCGGCGTACAGCATGGCATTCACCGGGAGAGATCAGTTGTAACCGCCTTGAAGCATGAGATAGATGAAGTGATACAAGCATTTGAGGATCGTCAACCCTGCCAGATGACATGCTGTGACCTCACGAGGGCCTTTGATTTTGTCGAACCCGATATTCTGCTTAGAAAGGTATATTGGTAAGGAGTGGGAGGGGTAACCTTGGACTTGATTGAGATCTCTTTGTGTAATAGAAACCAGAAAAAAGTGATCCAGAGATGAGGAAATGAAGGGAGACCACTTGTTTTAATATTTTTCATTAATGTTCTGGATGTTCTGTTGTATGCAGAGGATGGCTCGTTCTTAATGCGATCTGATGCACGAGCAGTCCTAAATGAAGAGGTGAACAACAATTTATGTACAACGAATAGCTGGTATTTGGCTAACCGTTTCATCTTGAATTGCGAAAATACTCAAACCATCAGTTTTTCAACATCTGCTAAAACAGCCACCTTTATATTCTTTGGGGGTGTGCTCAACTCAAGGTTGAGTTGGCGGAGGCATGTCGATTACATGAGGAGCAGACTTAATGGAGCAATATCTGCCATCAGGAAGATGAAAAGAACATCCACTCATCTGTCAGCTAAGATTGCTTACATTTTCTGCTTCACTCAGCGCATGCCAGGATGGTTTTCTTGATTCAAAAAAGGACAGTTGGAGCGTTGATCGGGATAAAGTCGAGGAGAGCAGAGGAGGCTACTTTAAATCTGATGGAATATTGACATTAGCTGCAGTGTACATTTTCACCTTTTGAAGCATGTTCACAGGCACATCACCCAGTTTCCGACTGAATCAAGTGGGTACGGCACCGGTTTGAAAGGGAGCTTTCCATCCCCTTGAACCGATTAGTAGGGAATATGATCTACATCGATGTCTGTGGACTAAGACTCTACAATAAGCTACCAGGTTATATGCGAGTGCTGCCAGAGAGATCCTTTTATCTATTGGCGAAGAGGTTTCTGCTAGGGCAATCTTTTTATACACTCAAGGAATATCTTGCCATGCACATAAACTTGAACATGTGAACACGTGAATGATACTGTTTTGTTGTGTGCTCTATGTTATTCTAATTCACTGTTTCAATTTTTATTCAGTGTAGTTGATTTTGATGAATTCTATAATATTCATTGTATGAATCAAATTCTGAATTAGTGTATCACATAATACTGAAAATACACTATACTATACTACACTATAGATTTTTTTTATGTTGAAGTTGAGTTTATATTTGTTTTTAATGTTGATTATATTATAAAATATTTTTTCTTTCACCAAATTTCATCAAACGGTATTACTGCATCATTGAGATATCGAAATAATATAAGTAGTTGAGTGTTTTCTCAACTAATTATGTATTACTTTGATTTCAAAACCATCCATTAGCAGATGAAGGATGATTCTGTGGACAATGCTGAAATTTGAAAATATAATTATGAATCCAATTCGAAATAGATTTGAAGAACGTATCATATAACCAATATCGTTAAGTTTCAATTGATAGAAACAGATTATTTTTGAGCGGTTCATTATTAATTCACAAACGGAAGCAGATACTATTGACGTAACGAAAGATATAATTGAATAATTTTTGAGATAATACTTACTCATGAAGAATATCACATCAACAGTCTTCGTGATATTCGTTTTTTTTTTTCATTTTTAAAACTATCCTTTTGAGCCAAAGCGCAATCTTTTTCCATACATCAGCACCTTCAATAAATCAGTGTCTTTTCGGAAGAGCAAATTGCCATTTCAAGTCATCAAAGATGGCGTATTCGAACGACTGGTTTTGCCTTCGTTCACGTTACTCAAGATGATCGCAGACTGTCTCGTAAATTCCATTCGACAATCCCCATTACCTTGAGGCAACCCAAGTCTCGGGACCATGGCCATGGTACACGGAGGTGATTTTAGATTAATCCTTCTCAAGTCTCTAGATATTAGCCCGAGTTTAATTGGAAAGCAGGGGGCATTGGCAATAAACAGGTATGTTTAATGGGACATACATCATTCGTTGAGAGGCACAGCGAGGTTTCTTGCATTATTTATTATTGGTTCTACTTAGTTGCTACACAATGTTGAAGTTAAAGACCTAGCACGCATGTTGTTTCAGTATTTTTTCAATGCATGGTGTGAAGATGGTCATAAACAACAAAATAACGCAACCCTCATGGATAGAATAAAAATGAAATGGCATAGAATACAATGTCTAGAATTGTTTCCACCATTGGTATTGATTTTCTGCGTACCAATGTTTGGATACATATCTTAGAATATCTTTGAATCATCTTTAAGGATAAAATTAACTATTTGAAATTTCAAACTTTTCTATAAATGTCATGATTGGTACAACTCTTAAATTCTTTAGTAGAAATGAAGGTGGGTCATACAAATCTTTATAATTTTGAATTTTATGAACAAATCGAATTTATTCGAAGCGTTCCATTTAAACCAACCTGGTAATTTATGCCGAATATATTTTCAGTGCTTTAGATGATGGAGTTCAGGTGGACTCGGTTTATTCGGATTTCAGTAAGGCGTTCGATAAGGTTGACCATGATGTTTTGTTGGAGAAGTTGGCTGCAATTGGTGTTCATGGAGATCTTTTGAGGTGGTTGTCTTCCTATGTTCGTGGCCGTAGTCAGCTTGCCAGTGCGAACGGTTACCTGTCTTCGCCATTCGTGGTTACCTCGGGAGTTCCCCAGGGTTCGCATCTTGGTCCCCTGCTGTTTTTGATTTTCATCAATGACATTGGTGACTGTTTCCAACACTGTCTAGTTCTCCTATATGCCGTTGACTTGAAAATCTTCAGGAGGATAAATTCTGTTGAAGATTGTCTTAAGATTCAGGAAGATCTCGAGAGGTTCTCGGTTTACTGCTCTAAAAATTATTTAAAAATTAACTACAAAAAGTGTGTTTCTATTTCTTTCACCAGGAAATCTAAAAGGAGCGATTATCAATATCAATTGGATCAGAATATCGTCGATAGAGTGGAGCAAATTAAAGATCTTGGTGTAGTCTTCGACTCTAAACTTCATTTCCATGCCCACTTCGATTTTGTCATGTCAGCTTCAAATAAGATGTTGGGTTTTCTGTGTAGATTGTGCAGAGATTTCCAAGTTGAGGCAGCAATAAGCAATGTATAATTCGTTCGTCTTGAGTAAGCTTAGTTATGGCAGTGTTGTATGGTCCCCTTACTATAGTGTGCATAAGTTGCGGTTTGAGAGACTTCAGAATAAGTTTATCCGGTTCCTTCTTTAGGATCTGGAGAATATATTACATTGGGAATAGGTGCGATCCGCAATCGTTATGGTATACAGCTTTTGGAGTAGCGGAGGATAGTTTCCGATCTGGTTTGTCTGTACAAGGTGTTGAGGAACTATTACGATTCCCCAGAGATGACATCATTTGTGCATTATCATGTGCCATCAAGACAAACCAGAAATAGGCAACTGCTTCATGGTGGGGCTTTCAGAACTAACATTGGTAGAAATTCTCCTATGACCAGAATGTGTGAGTTCTTTAATAAGTATGTCGGAAATTTGGATATTTTTGTTTTATCCTTGCCTTCCTTCAAGAATAATTGTAGGAGGATTTTTTGTCCTTGATCCTGGTTTTCTCTTTCGTGGTTTATTTTTGGCTTCTTGTAGGTGCAACTGAGAGGGAATTTTTTTCTGTGTTTTGTTGTCCTCCTTTTTTTATTATAGCGAAAATATATGTGCATAATAATTTTTCTCGTAAAAATGTGAAATTTTTCTGAGTAACGGCTCACTTTTGTAAACACTTCTAATATTTTTGTTAGTCTTAAGAGGATGCTTTTTTGGGTGTAACCTGTTTGTATTCCATTTTCATAAATAAATAAATGAATCATCTTCTGATAGGAATATTAAACCTCTAAATCAGCCTATAATGGAGTTGATTAAGGAAACTAAGTTCTTTCTGAAAATTAACCCGGAATTATTAGTGTCGAGAGCCGATAAAGGTAATAGAACTGTTATATTGTATAAGACTGATTATATTAGAAAAATGGAAAACTTGGTGAAGGATGGAAATACTTACCAATTATTAAAATCAGATCCTACACTTTCACTTCAAAGAGAAGCCAATAAAATAATTTTGCCCTTACACAAAAATGAATATATTTCTGAAAATCAAAAGATAAACTTAACTAAGTATAACTGTATTCCTCCTAAACTCTACGGATTACCTAAAATCCAAGAAGTAGGCTTTCCACTACGTCCTATAAGCTTTCTTTCAGCGATTCACCTGGATATAATATTTCGAAATTTGTGTCTGACATTCTGAGTAACCTTAGTCCGAATTTTAACTTTTGCGTAAAGAACTCAATGGAGTTCATAGGTAGAATTAAAGATACTGTTGTACCAGAAAATTATATTATGGTTTCTTTAGACGCTGAGAGCCTTTTCACGAATGTAAAAAAACAGTTAATTTCGAATCTTGTTCAGTAAAATTGGCATGAATTGGAAGAATATACTGATTTGGGGTTTAAAACTATGGTTGAGCTGATAGAATTTTGTTTTAAAAGTAGTTATGTGAGTTTTGGGGAACAGTACTGCAGTTCATTATAAGGCAATTTTTCATATTATTCTTAAAAACAATGAAAAACTGCCTTCGCAGTAGTACCAATTATGTGCCAAATTTCATTATTCTAAATTTTTCCTAAGTGGATATTGAATTATTACATTTTTTTGCCTAAATCACGAGGTCTGTAGCTTGAATGGAGAAGAGTGCTAAACTTAATATTCTATATATGGTCCCGCCTAATATTTGCTTGAGAATCACCCTTTGAAATCGTTCGCATCAATTCAGAAACCACCTGTATTTACCGTGAATAAACTCAGTGTTGGATATCAAAGAGAGCAACAGAATAATGACCATTAATTCAAATTCAAAAGTTCTTGAAATTTATTCTTATTTCTTTTTATTTGACATTCTACATACTTAATGTTCAGTTGATAACGGTTCAATTGGGTTAATTTCTAATTCCCACTCATTATCGCAGAATAATTCATGAACCACGACAAAAATTGAATTGTAAATTAGGTCCGACAAGAAACCGTCGAATCTTCTATGTTGTCCCCCATAGTGAAGTCCTTCCCACACGCCAACAAATACGAGAACCAGTTTCGGCTTTTACAGGGATCTACTGCAGCCCCAGTCCAGCTGTCACATATATCAAGGGACCCCCTCTAGAAAGAAATATATCAAGGTTCAGATTAAGTTCCAATCCGCCCAAAAGTTTCTTTTTTCTTTGTGCTATCCGGCTAGTCGCCTTCCTTTTCAACAGCCATGCTTCTTTTCTGAACGGATACCATGATGGTGTGTCTCTTCGAAGGTCGTAAATTAGGAGATTTAATGGTTTCCTCGGATGACATGGTATTTTTCGATTCCGTTGATTGTTAGCGATTTAATTGGGGAAAGCTGGATTTTTTTCGTTGAAATGGATCTTGAGGAGTCATTTGTTGTGTCAACATTTTGTTTTGAGGGCTAATTGGGAATTAAACTGCTTTATGGGATGAAATCTCGATTTTTTGTTTGACTTACTAACTTTACAGTTTCATTTAGGCTTATTGGAAACCCAGACCTTCTTTACCTGTGAACCCATTTTGATAGATTTATAAAGAAAGCTTATATGAATAACATTCATACATAAAAAATTACGATTCAAAAATTCAGAAAAATACTTGTTCTAGAGTCATCTCTCGTGCTCTGTAACAATGTGATACAAATACCTACAACCCCAACAAAAATGAATAAACTTATGTCCCAAATTAAAAATAACCACTCATAGTTCACCTTAAGTGATTTCCCTAGCTCAAATTTCCTTCTCCTAAAAACTCACGTCAGGGCTTCTCTGAATTTTGACAACGGACGTTATTTCAGCATAATAATTTTCTCCAGCTGAAAGTCCGACCGATGTGAATTGATTAAATATCTATGAGAGCGTCGAGCATTGAAATTTAACATTTCTCTTTTCTTTTGAGCAAGTGAAAATATTATGATATCTTCTGGTTCAAGGAAGCTATAATAATTAAATTTGAGGATATGTAAGACATCAATAACCTATTTATATAAATTCATGGAAGATCTGTATACTGATTATGAGGTTAACGTAATATTTTTGATCTAGAAATCAATCACTAAAAATATACAGGGTGAGTCTTTGACCACTGCGTTAATTTCAACCGTAGATTCTAGGATGTACAAGATACGGACCTTTAGTTCGACTGATATTTGTTTTCCATGCAATTCAACCAATCTGTACAGTAGTAGTAAGAAACCCACAAGAAATGATTTAAATCTAATGATGCCAAAATATGCATGACTCTCATCAAAAACCATCTACAAGAGATCATTTCAATTGATATTGTCGTTTGAATATTATATATTAGGTCTAAATGCAATTTTTTTTTATGAAATTTCAACACCCTATATCTTTTGAATGGGGCCAAATTTGGGAAAATGTTATAGAAAGAAAAATTTTTTTTTGACGTTTGACGTCAAGATTC
This sequence comes from Micraspis discolor, assembly GCA_030674115.1. Lineage (NCBI taxonomy): Eukaryota > Metazoa > Arthropoda > Insecta > Coleoptera > Coccinellidae > Micraspis > Micraspis discolor. The sequence goes on along the minus strand of JARTUT010001317.1, from coordinate 80,411 downwards.
TATGGTTAAAATTAACGCAGTGGTCAAAGACACACCTTGTATATATATAAAATATATAATGAGAAATGTTAATTATCGTTAAAATTTTTCCTTAAAATATAGGATGACTTATGGCATTTAGGAATAACGATCACAAACTTCAATATAAAGTTTTTCGATGTATCACTTATAATTCGGAGAAGTACAAAATAAATATCTATATCCATATATTCATATATGGAGATATGAGATATAGAGATCTGAGGATTATTTGAATAATTTCAGAAGAAATTTCTGTTTTTTCTTTAAGCTTGCAAATTTCCATAAAATTCGACTCCTCTGCCTCAACGTTATTCAAACGATAATCAAAATGAAAAATCAGATGGATACTATAAGAATTATTGATGAATCCAAATTCCCATGCACATAGTTGCTCAACTATTCGACGGATTCAATGCAATTAACGAACCCGACCGAGATGTTCGGACAATCATCCTATTCTCAAAATATAAATTGGAATCGAAACTGTTATTCAATCAAATTGACACTATATGGTACAGAATCTGTCATTTTCTGGATAATAAATTCTCTGAAGCCGTTCAATTTTCCAAGGGAAGCATTTTTCATCCACTCATTACATATTGCATGAAATACTTGCACTTCCGCCATTTTGTAGCTCGAACAAATAATGTATTGAAATTTAATGAGTTCAGAATAATAATTTTATTATTTAGTTTGTTGATGACAACAACGAATGTACCTTATATTTGATTCAACGTTTGGAGGACGCCTATTTGAGTTAAGGATTACAAATCGCTAGATTTACAAACAAGTTAATTTCAACTTTCTTCCATCAAGCTTAAAATTAATCAAATCAAGAAAATCACAGCTGAAAATTTTTTTCGAAACATTGGCAACATCCACTTGGATTTAGTCAATGGCATTCATATTACTTACCTTCTTTTTATGTGTAATGATGAATCTTTCAATTCCCTGACTATTTTTGTCCAGTTGCACTTAACAATTATGCAAATAGGGGCTCATTATGTTAAACTATACAATTCTTACTAAGTAAATGGTAATCATATATTCTGCCTCTCGATTCTGCTAGCATATTATATTATCACCAGTACCAGCATTCTCAAATTACCTCGAAATTAATATACCAATATTTAGTGCTTAATTGGTGCATATAGATGCTTTTGGAACCGATGAAAAAAATCAACCCTTTTCAAAATATCGGAGAATATTTTCCTTAGTGCTGACTTCACGCTTAGCACGTATTGCATCGGCAGCAAGAATTTTTTTTAGTTTTACTATAATCGAATGCTGTTTTTTCCGAGCGCAAATTTAGTGAATAGTTGGATGCACAAATTATGAGGCAACGTCAAATTTTTAGTGCCTGATTAGTGCAAATAAAACTTTTATTCCACCATTATCGTTTTTGAGATGAACGCAATAATTTGATTCAATACTACGTCGCCATCTATCCGCAATTAATCCAATCATTCTCTCTAGTAGATTGGCGGCCACCTAAAGCGTACCACGCGTCCCTAACGAATTATGCTGCAATGTTGCCAAGCTTGATCTACAAGGATGGAATTAATTAGAGGGTGCAAAACCATTTTCGGTATCTCCATATATTGATCAAACGAAATAATGTATAATTTCTTCTTACGAATATTGAACTGTTTCTGAAAATATAAAAATTACAGGATTTTACGTTGAGTCTTGAGGGTGAGATTCAACTACAACATTATATGTTATTATTTTACTATCTAAACAGCAACAGCATAACTATTTTGATTAAAAGTAATGACTTTTCAACAGGAGAAACCCAAATTGATAAAAATATACATATAATGTACATGGTGGTTCAATTAGTATCTCTAAATAGATGGAAATAATTCATTTATAAAATTAATATTTTTATAGGGCTGAACGAACATCAAAACGACAGAAAACGCACTTTAAGCAATACAATAAGAAAGTTCCTCACAAAACATCCTGTATCATTATTAAAAAAAATATTTCAGTTATTATAAAAATGTAGAAAAGCTCTGACGAGAAGTCGGCAGTTCCAAAGTCATTTCCTGTACTCTGCAACAGTGCGTTATAAAAACAACCTACACAACAATTAAAAACGAATAAATAAATATATACATATATATCAATCGGCAACGTCTTAAAATGTAATAATTTCATTTCCTGAAGCTATTCTTATCTTGCTTTTTTTCGTTCCATATAGGCAAATTTTGCCTCAATCCTTGTTCGCTGTTGCATCAGGTCTTAGTTCAATCCCCTAACGAAAAAATATCGATGGGAATGAGGTTCGGCAAAAGCGCTGGCTATTCGATCGATTTTCCACGCCCGATCCATCTTTCGAGATATGTGGAAAGTGGAAAGAAAAATAAAGCAAGAATAGTCAAGTAGCTACAAACAGTTGAAACCTAATTTTTTAAGACGTTGTCGATTGTATATTCAGGTTGATAGAAAGAGATTGAAGATTTACTGTGATAAAAGTTCATTTTTCAGTAATTGATACTTTTATTTGTCATCAAAATACAGGTAATTTCTCAATTAGCCATTGAATTATATTTCTGCTTACATTTAAATATCAGTAGTGAGACCGAAATTTTTCAAAATAACACAGCTATGTATTTATTTTCAAGAAATTCAATTGAATTTGATTTGAGATCACATTTTTAGTTTGATTCATCATAAGAGTGATGAAATATAGATGAATTCATCGAGCTTCAAACGTGTTTCAATGTTTTTTAATCTAGTTACAATTTGGATTTGAGGGGTGTGTTTCTTTACTGACTTTCATGTTATCTACATGGTAAAACAATGTCCGTCAAAGTGGCTGATTTCATTTCAGCCGAACTAGAGTTGAATATTGTTAATGAGTATTTACTACAGCTTAGTTTACAGCCACATATCGTATAACATCATGCTGTGGAGGAACTCCACTGATGTTAGTAGAGTATTTATAATCCAGAAGAGAATTTTGCGAATGATCTTCAATATCCCTTCGAGTTCCTCTTGTCGTCCAACTTTTATAAAAAGAAGAATTCTAACAGTGGCATGTATATATATCTTTAAGTGCCTGGTGTATTTCAAGGAAAATGAGGAAAACTACACAAATCTTTCTAGCTTTCATAGTTATAATACAAGACATGATGACTTACTCTTTATCCCCGAATATACTACAACTAAATTCGAATATTCACCAAAATATCAGTGTATCAAACTATTCAACCATCCACCCAAACATATTAAATCTTTGGAGCTCAAAGAATTCATATAGATAATTAAGCTAAGTTAGTTGAGGAATGTTATTATTCTGATGCCGATTTTTATCGATAATAATATCTTTTCAAGTCGAATAATTTTTTTTCTGTTGTATTTTTTCATTCTGACCTATCCTATATATGTACTTATGTCTTAGTGGATCAATAAATACTTATTATTATTATTATTATTATCCGTCTTCGGAGGCCAATTACAACAGGAATGATGTACTATTTTTCCTTATAGTATTGATAGTTAGGATCATGTACAGATCTTTAACTTTTCCAGCTACATGAATCGAGAGAAAATTTTGAACTGTTCTGTTAACCTCAAAATTGAAGAAGTCGCTTGATTTTTTCTGCTTTCGATATACAGAAATCATCAAAACTGTAGAAATATCGTAAAAGCGATTGGTTCGGCAACGCTGGTTAAGAATTCCATCGGACAGATTCGGCGACGTACTCTTGAATCAAATTATTGCGCTTATCTCAAAAATCATAGTGGTGGATTAAGAGTTTTATAAAGCACCAATTTGCACTAATCAGGCACTAAATATTCGACGTTGTTTCATAATTGGTGCTTCCAACCTTTCGCTAACTTCACGCTTATTCTCTGATATTTTGGAAACAGTTTATGTTTTTAATTGGTTCCAACAGCACCAATAGGCACCAATCAAGCACTAATTATTCGACGTAGTTTCAGAATTAGTGCTTCCAACTTTTCGCTAACTTCACGAACCCGCAACAACGTACTCTATTGATTTATTTGGCGCTCCCCTTCCAATTCATTCTCTATGCATCACCACTTTATGGCACAATCTTTTCTTAATCTGATTTTCTCAGCTTGAATATCAAACATTTTCCATTCATATTAGGAGATAATTCCTTTAGCACAGTCGGTATGTAGTCGTAAAACGTTAAAATTCTGAACTCAATATTTTATCACGTCATTAACTCAACTAAATACTTTCATGACATCGCGTAAATCTAGCACTAGCACTCACGAGTGTGCTGTGTATTATATTTTCCCCAGTTTCTTTTCATGCGAATGGTTCTCTTCAGGAGACCGGGAGTTATTTATGACATCTTATTTTGTATTGTTTATTTGTGCAAAATGTAGTCTACCTACTAACCTATATACGTGTGGTGGTGGGGGAAATGGGTTCAAGTCTGTGAGAGTGAAAATAGAATCTACATCTATATCTAATGTTCGAATTCCTTGACTGTTCATGCTGTGTCTATTGTCATCTGTATGAAATAAAATAACGATTCTATTTGAAAGAGCCTATTGATGCGAAAATTCACACTTGGGTTACACATAAAATTTCAAAGTTTCCCAAAGAACTTTTGGAAAGTTGGAAAGTCCTCCCTAAATCACTGTTTCCGATAAATAATAAAAATGGTAATGCAAATACAATAATGAACGCTGATTAAATGAAATTGACCAAAAATATTTGTCATGAAGATTATTTAATCACTCTGAAAAGTTCAGTTAAGTGCCCCACTAGGACTACTCCTAATAAAACTGTCTTCATTGATATTTAATATTTGCTCTACATTTTCATTTCATGCTCGAATTTATGGAGCATCTCTCCAGAATGTAAAGAAAGTTAAAGAGATTTTATTGTCAAGTCTTTTTGTTTCCTACGTGATGACGTTACAATTGCTGTATCTTTGTAAGTTTCCAAACAAACTCAGGAATGCATGTAATCTGCCATTTTTTCAACAAATTTTTTTGCTGTGCTGAGTGAGAAATAAGCCAATATGGTCACAGCTCAATTATTTTTTGGGCTTCATGAATACAAACAACCATAAGCGCTGAAGTCGGTTGGCAAAGTTATGGCCTCAGTTTTTTCGAAAAGTATTTTGTACATCGATTGCTTTGAGAAGGAAAAAAATCAACAATTAAAGTTTAATGCAATATTTATTGGTACATTTGGGTGAAATACAGTTCGAATTTTTTCCGCACCATAATTTTTGAAAATTGAGTCCCCAGTGACTTTTATTTGTACGCAGACCTAGAAATGCTCGCAGAAAAAAGACATGGCTCGAATGAAGAGGCGTATTTTGAGAGTTCAGATAAAATCATTGATATATGTTCAAGAGCCAGAACCTACTGAAGAAAAGTGTGCCGATGAATAAAATCGGATTTTGCCAAAAAACCGAGCTTTTTTATGTTGGTACGTTACAGCCGATTCGTTATCAAGCATCCGCTAACCCACTTTGAGATTTTATAAATGTAACTTCAAATAAATTCTTTATTATCTTCAAACATTGTGTGTATGTTTATATGAGACAAAGTTATGAAGTAATATTGGTTGTACATGACCTCGAATACAAAATGGCCCTCAAATCGCATTATTTGTGCAAATATCAGGGTTAATTCTGCTGAAGAGGTGGAAGGGGATGAATGGCAAAACTAATTTGTTCGATAATTAAGTTTGGACACGTTCTCTGTGAAACATTAAAGTTTGTGTGCTTTAGCGAAGCAATAAGATCAAATATCTGCCAAAGTTGTCTTAAGGGTAGGAGGGAGTCGTTCATACTCCATTTCCTTCTCGAAAGTTGTATGGCTGAGAATGCAGGGATGGCTCCAGGCTAAAACTGTTCATTGTCATGCTACGAAACACTCAATTGAGTTCAGTTAACCTTTATTAAAAAGTTACCGATATTTATGAGTGGTTTATGGGAATCTTGATTTGATTCAACATAAATTTTCTAGTTTTTGAGTGAACTCTTGGTAATGTATCCCTCAACTTGGTTGCCAAATTTGATCTATCGAAGAGCTTCATTGCGTTTCCACTATATAACGACATTTCCTTAAACTTGACAGTCTCAATAGTTTTCTGTGGTCGCATTTGTGAAAAAAATAAATAAATAATTCTGTTATGTGTGAAATTTTTATTATATATATTACGTATATATAACGTCCATGTTTGTCATTACTAATCATATTCTCAACCAAACTAATTCATTCGGGCAATAGAATAAAACAGAAGAAAGGTAAAAATAACAGCAGAAATATCAATAAAATTTGGTCATCCCTTATTTGGGAACAGATAAAGATTTTCCTTATTATATCTAAGAATCCCTTGAATAATTTTAATGCGCAAGCGTATACGACAAAATGAGGAATACGTGATAATGGGGCTAGCAAAACGTACTCGTATATAAGTCTCTATTGATTTAATGTTGTTTTATGTAAACCATCTCGAAAAACACCCTAGTTTTTTTTTTTAATTTAGGGTCCAAAAATATTGTTCGTCTTGATTGAAGGTGTGATTATTTTTGGCTTTGTGCATACAATTTTCTTTTATTTATAATGCATGTTATTTGTTCGTTTTGATTGTTAGATACCTATAAGGTTATATTCTAGTGGCTTGAAAAAGGCACAACCCAATACATCGCCAAATATATTTAATATTAATCAACCTAGTTATAAAGTGTTAGAACTTCTATTCAACAAATTTAATCAAATACATACCACACAAGAGAAGAATATAGAAAAAAGTTGAATACAGGCACAGCTTCCATGGAACGTGCATAGAAATCCGCGAGGATTCTCAACCAAGATACTATCAACTGATGAATCACCCACCAAAAAATTTGCCAACAAACTTCAGACATTCCTCCAAAAAATGTAGAACTTTCAAATTATACTTTGACTCACATTAATAAATAACGGAGTTAAAGACTTTTCAAAGCATTTTCGTGAAAAACAAGTCGACCCACACGATTTAAAACTTATATTAAATATAAACAAAATCAATTTTGTAATAGAAGTTATGCTTTAGAAATTTCAGAATTGTTAGTTTTCAATTGGTTTTTCAGTTACTTCTAGTTTTATCTGGTGATGGAGGTTTTCGTAACTATATTTTGGTAATTTAAAAAAAATTGTAATATCACAAACGCACTTACTATTGTAATGCAAGAGCATTAATCCCATGAGATACTCCGGTCAGTTTTATGGAAATTTATTTTTTCTTAAAGGCTAATGTAAAAGTTTAGCTTCTTAAAATGCTAAATAGTGAACATAGCGTCCCTTCATAAGACGATCTTTCCATGTCCATATTCGAATTAATATAAATGCCTTCACAAAGAAGAAGAATATGGAACTTTGAAAGATGTTTCTCTTTATAAATTAGAATTCATATAAAGCTTTTTGTTAAATCTGGACTATTATTTTGAGTTTGACGAAAAAAATTACATTTTGACGACAAAAATTATCAAATTAGGTATATAAAAAGGTGAAACATTGTAAGAACCTATTATTTTTCAAAAGTTCATCTGAAAAAATCATCTTTGTTAATTCTCTGTTTCAGGATGACCTGGAATACGGACCTCAGCCAGTTATTGGATCCAGCCAGAGCTCGGGTAGATCCCAAACCCCTCTTTATGGATATTAGCTGCTGAGCAAACCAAATAAAAGGAAAATTCAATTAAAACAGTGGAGCTTCGCAGAGCTGTAATGCATCAGTTTGAATGCTAGACATAAAATCTTTCGAGAATACTGGATGGGGATTTGTTTTATTATCTTTCTACTCAGTAAATTCTATACCTACGTCGAGGAACAATTCAATTTATATTACTGTGGATTTTTCACAATAAGAAAATTCTGAAACAAATAAAAGTAATCCTGAAAATTCACGCAAAGGCCTGATGGATTAGGAAAACTCAATATGAATTGATATTTTTATTTTTCGATGTCGTTTTCTTATGAATATACGAGGGTTGCCTTTTATATTTCGAACAAAAACGAATATTTATAATCGAAAGTCGCTTCATTGTTTTTCAAAATATTACCCATTTTTTTGCATGCCTTTAAACAAATTGTCAAAGCCCTTTTGCCACCCTGATTGAGGTATCTCCTAATCTATCCTAGTCTATCGAAACGTCGGAAATCATTACATCCACAATAGATGATGGTAATAGCCCGAACAATCATTCAAAACGTTAAGTAAGTAATTATACATCTTGTATTGATACTTCAACCCTCTGGCGTGAAGGCTAAGTGGTAGAGGGGGTGGGAAATGTTTTTTTCTCAAAGCTTCCGATAAAAAATTCCGAATGGGTTGAAGTTTTAGAGAATGGTTAAGTTGATGACTATACATCTTGTATTAAAATTTTAACCCTCTGGGTGAAGACAAGCGGGGGAGAGGGTGAGTAAGGTTTGTTTCTCATAACTCGGGACAAAAAATTCCGAATGGGTTGAAATTTCAGGTAATGGTTAAGCATCTATCTTCTGTTGAAATTTCATATATAATATTCAAGAAGTTTCCTATGTTTTTAAGTGAAAATTGGTTCCCAACAGAGAAATTATTTCGATGAAAAGCAGTAATGGAATATTTGCAAAAACCTATTCGTAAACATTTCTTGAATTAGCTTCAACACTACTGAGGATAGATTATTTAATTCAGAATATTTGGGATGATTAATTAACCTTGGAGCTATTTGAATCCCTTCTAAATATCCAAAAGAATTCCATCATGAATCTTAAGTATTCATTCCAATGTAGCGACATATATCTGTACATAAGATCAAGGTAATAATTAATAAAATTTCTCATTTTTTTGCCTCTGTTCAAGGCTATCAGATATTTTATAGATACGTTCCATGTGAGTTATTTATATTCATCAAATTAGTTTCTATTTATTTTGGAAAAATCTCATCAAGGTGAAGGTTATGTTTTCCATCATAGAATAAAGTATGTGGGTTTACACTGGGAATTGAAATTGATTTTCAAGAATTCGAGATGAAATACCCAGTGGTCCAAATTGAATAGTTATTACTGATCAAATAACAAAACAAAAAGAATCTACATTAATATTTAGGATTCGATCTGAAATATTTTTTTTGAAATTCAGTAGATCGCATCTTATTTAGTAGTTACTATTCTATTATGAAATCTTCGAACCCTCAATAGATTCAAGTTCAAAGTGTGAAACGGAAATTGAGAAATTTTTAAGCTAAATTCTTTTTTTTTGAAAAAATGTTTCGAATACACATAGTGAGTGATATGCTATCGAATTCAAAATGAGAGAGACATTTACATTTCATTCACCATTAAAAATAAACTTCTTAATTTTCATTGATCCATAGACAAGGTAAAATTTTACATATCATTCATTCTAAATTCTCAATGATGATGCTGATTTCGTAAAACATCTTTTGGTCTCAATAATCTATGGTAAAAATTAATCTAAAAGTCAGAGACTTTCCCTGTGTAACAGTATCACCTTCAAGTACTTTTTCGAATTTTTTTTTATTTGAAGTATTGAAAATTGATTTCAAATTGAAGTTATAAAAATTTCAATTCAATTATTTTAGTGTTTTTCTGCCAATCGTTCTACTAAATTGCTCTGATTCTATGTAATAGTAGGAGAGAGAAAATACATTGCTCTTTCACTCCTTCATTCCATACGATATCGCCCCAATCAGAGTGGTTATTCCTATTTTTTCATTCGTTCGCATTTATTGCGATATGAATCCTGCCCGCTTCCATCAACTTTGATTGATTCCCATCCCAAAAACTACTCCATCCATTTCATTGCATATATAGCCATTGGATATGCCATAAAATGTGTCATAAAAGAGCCGAAACGTCTTAATTAAATTAAATTTTATTCCTTCCCTTTGTATACCACCATTTATTTAATTCTATTTATTCCATTTCGCTACTGAAATTTACGATCGGGATAACTATTGTAAACTGAGCATCAAAAATGGCGTCGTTAACTAGAATAATTATCAGATAACAGGTAGGGTGACTTTCAAACTTTTTGAATCAATTGTATAGTCTGAATGCGAACTCATTTATTTTGATGATAATTTGATAGAAATTTGTTTTTATAATAAATCGGAAGGGGAACACCAAATCTATTTTTGTTATTTTCTATCCCGTTTGATGTTAGTCTAATCATGAGCTACGAGGATGGATTAAAAAGTACTGTTATAGTACGCCTATGACGTATCAAATTTAACCGAAAATTCGTTTTGAATTAAAGAAAAATTGGGCGCCAGCTGAAATTCATGGAAAATGCAATTCAATTATTCAATGAAAATTCTGGAAATTACAAAAAAGCGAAATATATTCATATATCTATATTAAAATGATGATAATCTATGTTCTAACCTCCTTATGTAAATTCATGATCTTTGGTAAATAATAAAGTTGATTCAATTTAATAACAAAAATGGTTGTACTTAATTCAGAAAATGTTCAAATTTGAGCTCATTTATCAAAAATTGCAATTTCAACCTTATAGTAATAGTTCCCGGGCCTTCTCACAGTATAGATACCAACCAGTAGTCGCACTCCATGGATTTTCTTACACCAAGTCTGACTCGCGCATCTCGCAGGGATTCTAACCTCATATTTTGGTCCTTGTTCATTGTTTTCATCAATAATTCTAAGATGTCTGGAATAATGTCATTATTATTATTTTAGACATCTTAAATAATTCCTTTGTATAATCAATTCGTTTAATATTTAGAAAAATATAAATTTTTTGAGATCTATTTAAAATTCAAAGAAGAAATTGAAGAAAAAAATACAACCTAACCTATAATTCAGTGGAATTTCTTTGAGTAAAAATCTACCATGAACCAGCAAAGCTCATTTATTTAATCATAAATTTTCATTCCAGTAAGTAATCTGTTTCAATTTTGTGTTATTCTCAAATTAATTACAAAATGATTAAAAATTGTAGCGTATACAACTGCAAAAACAATAGTTTCAATAATCCCAAACTTTTTTTTTCTCAATACCATTAGACACCGACAGGTGAGTGATACATATAGTATTGTAGAAAATGTTGTTTATTAAGAGCTCCGTTATTCGAGTAGTGCTTCATTCAATTAGTTGAGATTAGTTGAGATATCAGGAACCAATGGAATTTCAGGGGGTTTACGCCTACTGTCCTCATTTCTTTACGATTAGTTGAGATATCAGGAACCAATGGAATATCAGGAGGTTTATGCCTCCTGATATAAATTCAAAAGACAAAAAGGTGGAAGGGAGATATTTGGCAACCTCTGCAATTTCTTGATTATTAAACCGTTAATAACTGTTTGTTATAATATATTTTTCCTCTTATTTATTCTCTCACGAATATTTACACTGATATTTGCAAAAAAATTAGGAAAATTAGGGACAAAATATGGGAAATTCCAAAAAATTGACTTTTCCGCAAATCGCCAGGAAATTTTGACATTCCTGTCAAAATTTCTTGAAGAAAAAGTCAGGACTTCCTTAATGTAAGGAAATGTCATTTCCTTACTGTAAGGAAATGATATTTCCGTACAGTTGTTAGTGTTCTACATAAATGATAGAAAACACATTGCTTAGGAGGAATTAATTTATATTTTGAAAACATCAAGTAATTGCTGAATACAACATTTTTAAGATCAATTTGTTATATTTACAGTAATTTGACAGTTAGTACAATTATTGAACATTGGAGGAACACTCTATGAGAAACATTTTGGACAACATGCAGGGTGTTTTGTACTGTGAAGATTTTATTTGCCACCTCAACCTTATTTTTAAGCGATTCTTCGATATATCCTTCATCAACGTTTGATGACTTCCATCCGCCATGCCTCTTTAAACTAGTTATGTCGGCACCAGAGTCAACCAATATTGTTGCAGAAGACCGACGAAAGCAGTGACCAGTATATTCTGTCGGATTTACCAAGTTCAAATAAGTAGCAACTATTTTGGGCATTTTTCTAAATTGATAAATTCCTACCACTTGTCTACAACCGTTTCCGCTTTGATATTTAAAGAAAAATCGGTCACTGTTCATATTTTCTGGTCTTAACGAAACATACTTTCGATAAACATTCAAGTAGATCTGATTAATTTACAAAATGATCTTGGTTTGTTGGTTTTCGAATCAGGTATGTTGATTAAAAGCTTAGATTCTAAGTCTTCTATATCGTGTTCAGTCATTCGGACTAACTCATGCATTCTACAGGCCCCAGAAATACTAAATATTACAGCCACCTAAAAAATAAATGAAGCTATAATCTAAATAGAAATTAAAAACTTGTAAATTACCTTAATCATTAAATTTTCTTTATCTGGAGCTTCCTGGAAAAATTTTTCAATTTCTTTATTCGTTAAAATCTTAGATTTCTTTGCCCTATAACCTTGAGCTTGCCGTTTCAATAAAGAACGAAGTTTCTACATTGTGTTTAATAATTGGCCCATAATGTTGAAGATTTCATCTTTGAACAAAGGTCTAGGAAGTATGCCATTACAACATTTTCTGAGAAAGAACTCGTATTTTTACTCATGCGATGATCCATAAAACGTCTGTATGCATTTTCGTACTTTTCTCTTGATTTCTTTGGCAATAATTCTAATGAAGCAGTATTCACTGCCTCAACCAGCTCTGGAGGAGTCTCAGGAATGGAAATTTCATCATCACTTATCATTTTACTTTCGAGAACACCAGCAATTATATTTATAAGCGTCAAGTTTGACAATTCAACCTCAATACGTTTCCATAGTAACCCAAGTAATTTTATTAGCAATTTCAAAGCGCCATTTATATATATATATATATAATATCTGTCGAATTTTAAACGATTTGCGGAAAAATAGTATGTTTACCTCGTAGGAAACGCTACATTCCTGGAATATGTGTTGCTAAGTCTCGGCTTGCGCCTCGACTTAGCAATCTTCACAGTCGTCCAGGAATGTTAAGTTTTTCCTATCCGGTAAACAATGTACTATTTCCGTCCATATATGGGTACTTTTCAATCAATCCTCGTAGATACAGAAAAATACTCAATGTCAAAACTATCATAATATGACTTGGTCATCCATATCTAACGCAAAGAATACCTTATTTCAATCTATCAGCTATAAAACCATTTTCATATTCTTATCAAGCTGTTTACCCATTGCAAATCGAAAATTGCCCATTGATTGACCCGGGGTATTTTTTCCAACCTATAATGAATTCATTATTAAAACTGGATCAAAAGAGTACTTACAATCCATTTTACGACGTATTTCTATACTTCATTTAATGGTTGAAAATTGAAATGAGCATTGTTCGAGTCCGCTTTTATCAAAACATACTACTGATATGATTTATCGTCAATTATTCTTGACTTTTTTGAATTGAATGAGTTCGCCAATGCCAAGAATTTGAGGCCGGCAGGGCTAATCAATATGAGGTCTTGCAAGGAGATAATTAATCCTACATATACATCGAAGGAGCAATAACTTCATAGTGGCTAATAAACTCTAACACTAATAGGTGTGTATATAGTGAAAAGACATTAAAAGGATGCTAAAGAAATAGAACTACTGTTGTTCCTCCAGGGCAATTGGATATCAATGGCCTATTTGCGAAAGAAAATTGGTTCTGGTTTAATCCAGTAACGGAACTAAGGGTTACTCTTCTATACCGTCAAATATTGCAAATAATGTACCGAAGTTACATATTAAATAAATTATGTAAAAATCATATCCAATTCGTTGTCTAGTTAGGGGATTTTAGAAACCAGATAGGCCAGAATGAAATGCATGGTGAATCTCTGGGCTGAATTTTTGGGAGAATTAAGTTGGCGCAACCTTATACAAGGTCTCCAGAAAGGGTATCGGGCATTTGTAAGTTCAATCGCCATAACTATAATACCCTCTTATGCAAAATGCGCAATGTGTCCCCGAGTACTGTTCCATCTTGACTGAAACTCCACAAAATGACGGACGCCACTAACCTCTTCCGCTCCTTTAGATGCCCCGTTCCGAATATGGCGCGAAAGGAAATACCCTATACCCTTTATGGACACCTTGTATGTTCATCAGATTTCAAACTTTCACAAAAAATCTAAAAACGTTTTTATAACTTCTTCAAATTAAAATATTTTTGTAATATTGTGCATCAATGTGACCTATGGAACACTCGAAAATATTTGAAGAATATCTTTTATTGGTATTTGAGAAATAAACGTGTGTCCTTTCAAAAGGGCAGTAGACAATGGACTTATTTGAAATGTAACCTAACCCATTTGCATTCCTCTAATATTATATATTTGGAAAACAATTATCATGTTTACCGATATGAAATAAGAGTTTCAAGTGCAATTGAAACACTAATTATTGATATGAAAGTTAAAAACATTTCAATCAAAGTATTGGCCATCACTTTCTAGTACAAAACTCGACATTTTTAACACGATGAAAAAATATGACGTTGTCGTTTAATGACTTGATGTATGGTAAATATGTTTCACAGATGTCATTGAGAAAAAAATAGAGGCTTGTTCACAACAAATGTTCCCTATCGAGACATTTGTATCTTGACGCTCACTTCATACCGGTATACCAGGTATGAGATACTTATCTTCATAGCATCATTATATGAAGGTGCATATTCTCTACACATTTTTATAGAAAGATGACGGTACATTATTACTTATAATGGGATCGTGCGCTGATCTACGAGATGTATAAAGTGAGCGCCATCTGTTAAAGAGAGTTAAACTAACTGCCAGTCGCTTTCAAACAGAAGCCTACAAATGTCATTATAAAAGGACGGTGAGCATATCTGGGTTGATATCGGTGTTATCAAGTTATATCTTATTCAGCCACTTTTCCAGTTGAATTAATGTGTATATCAGATTCTAGTCATCGTAGAAATTTTTATTTGTAGATTTCCATTAAAACTAATCGGAGGATCTCAAATAAGATCTTTATCGAAGTTTCAATCACTGTGTATTTTTCTTATTACAAATTCCTGTATGATTTATAGAAAAAATTATGTAAAAATGTAGAACTACTCTGATGTGCGGTCAGGAGGTTTGGCGTGCACATTCTTAAGTCTTTTCCCAGACTCTGAGGGTCCCAACGAATGACCCAATCTATATCTTGAATTAAAAATATCCACTGAAAGTTTTCCTTCAGTGTTCGAAGCTCAAATTCCGGTTCTCTTATAATAAAGCAAAAAAAAAATTTATATAATATTTTATATACAATTAGTGATACGAATATAGAGTAATATACCTAGGTTTCCTCATAATTCCAGGAGTTTAATTGGCGTGTAGATGATAATTGGCAAAGCATCATGAAGAGTATCTTCGTAATATAAATTTTAATGAAAATATTGAAAATGAAATTATCACTTGTGTGAAGAGCGAACTTAATTTCTTGTTTTCTAACTAGAGATAATCTCCAAAATGAGGAAGAGTGATTAACGTTGAATTGAAGTCCCAAACGTACATCACCACTGAAACAGAAACATTATATTTACTCCAAAAGCCACATAACAATTAAAGCCAACCATAAGAAGCAGTTCAAACCCAAATGGTCATCAAAAAGCCATCAAACAATTCTACTTGTACCTTGGAAGTTACATATTGTTCGGCACAATAAAAATAAATTTTCCACAAGGTATTAGAGCACTCATAACCTAGTTTTTATGTAGTTGTAACATCATAAAGAAACACATAAATTGTGGAACATAAATGAATATTTAAGTGTGATGGTCATTCGAGAATGTGTTAAAATCGGCGTTAAAATTCCAGTAATTTTAATGATGAATTAAAGACCGTAATGAATTATTCGGAGTAATTTATATGTCTTGTTCACTTACCGTAACATACTGTAATAATTCATTTTGTGAAATTTATTGTTCCGGCTGCAATTCCTTCTTGTTGATGTTTGATGTTGATGATACACTTCGATGTCTCCCATGTGGTAATTTGCGATTTTCATAGTGACTTAGATACTTGTAGACAATTTTATGCTGCTCCTCTTGGTATTGTTGTGTAATCATATAACCCTATTACTGCTTGTAGTGAAATGCATCTTTGGTCTACCCTATGAAATGTACCTTTGCTCTAAGAAACACTGAAGCCTTTGTAAAGCAGATATATCCCGACAAAAATTTTTGCAAAACCCTCATTTGAAATTCGTTTCCCCAATTCTTATATATTTATATGTGTATTCACACTTTAACGATAAATGTGTTAAGTTTATAAATACCTTAGTCTGAAGAGCCCAATCGAACTGTGTTTTCCAGTCATCTAGTAATCTAGTGTATCAACCTTCACAGTCGTCAGGAATGCTGCTTTTCCTATCCGTTAAACAAATGTACTATTTCCGTCCATATATGGGTAATTTTCAATCAATCCTCGTAGATACAGAAAAATACTCAATGTCAAAACTATCATAATATGACTTGGTCATCCATATCTAACGCAAAGAATACCTTATTTCAATCTATCAGCTATAAAACGATTTTCATATTCTTATCAAGCTGTTTACCCATTGCAAATCGAAAATTGCCCATTGATTGACCCCGGGTATTTTTTCCAACCTATAATGAATTCATTATTAAAACTGGATCAAAAGAGTACTTACAAATCCATTTTACGACGTATTTCTATACTTCATTTAATGGTTGAAAATTGAAATAGGCATTGTTCGAGTCACTTTTATCAAAACATACTACTGATATGATTTATCGTCAATTATTCTTGACTTTTTGAATTGAATAGGTTCGCCAATGCCAAGAATTTGAGGCCAAAGCAGGGCTAATCAATATGAGGTCTTGCAAGGAGATAATTAATCCTACATATACATCGAAGGAGCAATAATAGCTCATAGTGGCTAATAAACTCTAACACTAATAGGTGTGTATATAGTGAAAAAGACATTAAAAAGGATGCTAAAGAAATAGAACTACTGTTGTTCCTCCAGGGCAATTGGATATCAATGGCCTATTTGCGAAAGAAAATTGGTTCTGGTTTAATCCAGTAACGGAACTAAGGGTTACTCTTCTCTATACAAATCAAATATTGCAAATAATGTACCGAAGTTACATATTAAATAAATTATGTAGAAAATCATATCCAATTCGTTGTCTAGTTAGGGATTTTAGAAACCAGATAGGCCAGAATGAAATACATGGGTGAATCTCTGGGCTAAATTTTTGGGAGAATTAAGTTGGCGCAACATATACAAGGTCTCCAGAAAGGGTATCGGGCATTTGTAAGTTCAATCGCCATAACTATAATACCCTCTTATGCAAAATGCGCAATGTGTCCCATATATTTGGAAAACAATTATCAGGTTTACTGATATGAAATAAGAGTTTCAAGTGCAATTAAAACACTAATTATTGATATGAAAGTAAAAAACATTTCAATCAAAGTATTGGCCATCACTTTCTAGTACAAAACTCGACATTTTTAACACGATGAAAAAATATGACGTTGTCGTTTAATGACTTGATGTATGGTAAATATGTTTCACAGATGTCATTGAGAAAAAAATAGAGGCTTGTTCACAACAAATGTTCCCTATCGAGACATTTGTATCTTGACGCTCACTTCATACCGGTATACCAGATATGAGATACTTATCTTCATAGCATCATTATATCAAGGTGCATATTCTCTACACATTTTTATAGAAAGATGACGGTACATTATTACTTATAATGGGATCGTGCGCTGATCTACGAGATGTATAAAGTGAGCGCCATCTGTTAAAGAGAGTTAAACTAACTGCCAGTCGCTTTCAAACAGAAGCCTACAAATGTCATTATAAAAGGACGGTGAGCATATCTGGGTTGATATCGGTGTTATCAACTTGTATCTTATTCAGCCACTTTTCCAGTTGAATTAATGTGTATATCAGATTCTAGTCATCGTAGAAATTTTTATTTGTAGATTTCCATTAAAACTAATCGGAGGATCTCAAATAAGATCTTTATCGAAGTTTCAATCACTGTGTATTTTTCTTATTACAAATTCCTGTATGATTTATAGAAAAAATTATGTAAAAATGTAGAACTACTCTGATGTGCGGTCAGGAGGTTTGGCGTGCACATTCTTAAGTCTTTTCCAAGACTCTGAGGGTCCCAACGAATGACCCAATCTATATCTTGAATTAAAAATATCCACTGAAAGTTTTCCTTCACTGTTCGAAGCTCAAATTCCGGTTCTCTTATAATAAAGCAAAAAAAAAATTTATATAATATTTTATATACAATTAGTGATACGAATATAGAGTAATATACCTAGGTTTCCTCATAATTCCAGGAGTTTAATTGGTGTGTAGATGATAATTGGCAAAGCATCATAAAGAGTATCTTCGTAATATAAATTTTAATGAAAATATTGAAAATGAAATTATCACTTGTGTGAAGAGCGAACTTAATTTCCTGTTTTCTAACTAGAGATAATCTCCAAAATGAGGAAGAGTGATTAACGTTGAATTGAAGTCGCAAACGTACATCACCACTGAAACAGAAACATTATATTTACTCCAAAAGCCACATAACAATTAAAGCCAACCATAAGAAGCAGTTCAAACCCAAATGGTCATCAAAAAGCCATCAAACAATTCTACTTGTACCTTGGAAGTTACATATTGTTCGGCACAATAAAAATAAATTTTCCACAAGGTATTAGAGCACTCATAACCTAGTTTTTATGTAGTTGTAACATCATAAAGAAACACATAAATTGTGGAACATAAATGAATATTTAAGTGTGATGGTCATTCGAGAATGTGTTAAAATCGGCGTTAAAATTCAAGTAATTTTAATGATGAATTAAAGACCGTAATGAATTATTCGGAGTAATTTATATGTCTTGTTCACTTACCGTAACATACTGTAATAATTCATTTTGTGAAATTTATTGTTCCGGCTGCAATTCCTTCTTGTTGATGTTTGATGTTGATGATACACTTCGATGTCTCCCATGTGGTAATTTGCGAGTTTCATTAGTTTCATAGTGACTTAGATACTTGTAAATAATTTTATGCTGCTCCTCTTAGTATTTTTATGTAATCATGTAGTGAAATGTATCTTTGGTCTACCCTATGAAATGTACCTTTGCTCTAAGAAACACTGAAGTCTGTGTAAAGCAGATATATCTCGACAAAAATTTTTTCAAAACCCTCATTTCAAATTCGTTTCCCCAATTTTTACATATTTATATGTAAATTCACACTTTAACGATTAATGTGTTAAGTTTATAAATATCTTAGTCTGAAGAGCCCAATCGAACTGTGTTTTCCAGTCATTTAGTGTATCAACGATACTGCTAGTAATTTTTTTTTGACATATTAATCATATACTTCATAAATAATTTATTCGATCTTTTCAAATATAACTTGTTCAAGTTTTTGGCGCTCTTGTTCACCCGAACAGAGTGCCTATCATTCTGTCCGAATGTCTGTAATTTTGGAATATCGAGCCGAAAATGGTCTCAATCGATTGGTTTCGACTCCGTGATGAAGAATTCGTGGCGAAAGTTGAGTCTGCCCGGCCGGCCGTATCCTCTCTAGCATCCAAAGGGAATCAGCTAAAGTTTTCATATTTTCAGAATAGTTTAATTGTCCAAATATCTCGGTCAAGTTCGTTATCGGGCTAAATCCGTCGGATGGTTCAGTAATTATGAGCATCTGAAATTTTGTTTCCTCAATAACTACTAGAATATCCATCCGATCAAATTGAAACTTGAAATATTGTTGAGGGAGGCTGCATCAAAACAGCTCGCAAAATTTCGTAGAAATCGTCGCGCTTGAAAATTTTTAAAAAATTCCCAAAAAAAAATTTTTAATCCTCACTATCTCATATGATATTTTTCGGATTTCAATAAAAATTCTAGAATATATTGAGGTGATCGATATCTTACTTATCCTCAAATTTCATTGTCGTAGCTCTTTTCCATCTGAAGATATTATTGATCATTTATTTAATTTACTCAAGAGAAAAGAGAAATGACATACGTCCCGATGATTTTCTTTGAACGATGGCCATCACAGATCGATATTCGATTGACAAATGCCGGGCTCATTAATCAGTGTCAGTTGGCGTAATATTAATCAAAATTTTTCATAACGGGAAATCATAGAGATAGAATTCAATCTCGGTGGCTAAATAATATACGTTGTCAAAATTCAGAAAAGCACTGACATAAGTTTTAAGGAAAAGGGAATTATAGCATCAAACAAAACTTGGAGAAAATTATGAGTAATTATTTTTAATTTGAGATATAGGTTTATTCATTCATTAGGCGTTCATATTTGCATCACATTGTCCCAGAGTACGGGAAAAGACTATTGTTCACGTGATCAGAGTGCTTATAGATTTGTTATGGTTTGAATATTTATTCGCAAGTAGCTCAACAAGAGCGCTAAAGCAATCTGACCTCACGTCAGTGCTTTCTAATTTTTTAAATCTATCCTTTGAAATATGAGAAAGATTTTCAGTTTGAGTTTACATCACTTTTTCACAGTCAAACGATTCTGGAATAATATTTATTTATTTCTTACCAAAATACACACAGTTATAATAATGTTATAGGAGCTCACACAGGTAAACAAATTACCTATTCGTGAGCTCGTTGGAGAAGTCTAATACTTTTGCTGACGGTTACGTGTATAATTCTATGACAAATAAACAAAAGATTCCAATAAACATTCTTCAAGGAAATTACATGGACAATATCCAAATTAATGCTACACAAAAGATCTTCGTTATCCGGTGGAGTCAATATCACAAATGGTGTGATTAGTTCTCAAAATTGTATTTTCTGAACGATTGCATGGTAGTATCAGGATTTAAAACGGCAAAATGATACTATGTCAGTTCGCCAACGTTTCAGCAATATATTTTTCCATCCTCAGGGCTCTACAAAAGAATATGGAATATACAATATAAATTCCTAAACAAATCATGTAAAATCTATAGAATAAGTAGAAATAAGAGATTAGGACAATATTGCAATAAAAAATATTGCTGAAACAGTACAAGACATGTAACATTTAAACCTATATACATGAATTAATATTTATAAGTAATTTTCCCATGCACGTATTGAAATTACCTAGATAATAAATTTTTTTATCTTCTTGATTTGTAGTACAGCAATTTCAATGACTTATAGATAAAGAAGTACATTGTTCAAGTAGTTTAGTTTTGCAATGATTTTATATTCTTCAGAATCAATGGCGAAATTTACATTTCATCAACAGTCGTGATGAGTTTTGAAAAGTGTCATTTTATCAGTCAAAATTAGAAAAAATAATTTGAAGTCTCTTGAAATAAAGGGCATCCATGAAGAATTTAAAAGAAAAAAACATATTTATTGCTTTTTGGCGCTCTTGTTCACCCGAACAGAGTGCCTATCATTTTGCCCCGAATGTCTGTAATTTTGGAATATCGAGCCAAAATGGTCTCAATCGATTGGGTTCGACTCCCTGATGAAGAATTCGTGGCGAAAGTTGAGTCTGTCCGGCCGGCCGTCCGGCCGTCCGGCCGGCTGTATCCTCTCTAGCATCCAAAAGGAATCAGCTAGAGTTTTCAAATTTTCAGAATAGGTTAATTGTCTAAATATCTCGGTCAAGTTCGTTATTGGGCCAAATCCGTCGGATGGTTCAGTAGTTATGAGCATCTGAAATTTTATTTCCTCAATAACTACTAGAATATCCATCCGATCAAGTTGATACTTGGAATGTTATTGAGAGAGGCTGAAACGAAATGGCTTGCAAAATTTCGCAGAAATCGTCACGCTAGAAAATTTTAAAAAATTCCCAAAAAAAATTTTCAATACTTAATATCTCCTAAGACTTCATTTAGATTTAAATAAAAATCCGTATATATATTGAGAGTTACCGATATCTTACTCATCCCCAAATTTCATTGTCGTAGCTTTTCCACTTCTGAAGATATGATCATTTTTTCATTTACTCAGGAGAAAAATTGAAATGTCATGAAGTCCGAGATTTTTCATTGAAAGATTTGCCATCACAGATCGATATTCGTTTGACAACTTGCGGACCTAGATATCAGTGTCAGTTGGCGTAATATCAATCAAAATTTTCATAGAATTCATAGAGGTAGAATTCGATGTCGATGACGTTGTCAAAATTCAGAAAAGCACAGACGTAATATTAATCAAAAATTTTTATCATAGAAAAGAATTTGATGGCGTTGTCAAAACTCAGAAAAGCAATGACGTAAGTTTTAGGAGAAGCATAGAACAAAATTTGGTGAAAATTATGAGTAGTTATTTTCAAATTGAGATAAAGGTTTGTTTATTCATTAGGCTTTCATATTTACATCACATTGTCCCATAGTACGGAAAAAGACTATTGTTCACCCCCGATCAGAGAGCTTATAGATTTGTTAAGGTTTGAATATTCACTCACAAGTAGGTCAACAAGGCGCCAAAGCAATCTGACCTCACGTCAGTGCTTTCTAAATTTTTATATTCTTGCATTAATTTTTCTGTAGTTTTTTTTTATTGTTGTAGTTTTTAAATTTTCGATCAATGTGAAATATCATTTTGTTGTCATGGAACTGTGTTTTATTGAAAAATAATTGTAACAATCACAGATGTTTTTAGGAGAAGTGTATTTGCATTTTTATGATTTTTATACTATCAATTAATTCATACTCCACGAGTGCGACATTTTGAATCTATATCATGAAAGACCAAAAGAGTTGAAAGAATCCTCGAAATCAAATCAAAACACAACACTCATTAAATCCAAATCATTCACGTGATTTCTCGGAACTGTCGATAGGAATCTATAAAAATTCCATAAAAACGTCAGCTATCCCGAACGTATCTCACATATATGTGCTCGGAGTGTATCTAGTTATTTATGCTTCACTATGAAAAATATACTTCGTGGAGACTTCAAGATGGACGGTTAAAAGAGATTATGCAAATGAGTGAGTGTATTTGTGAGCGAGGTGATCGCGATGTGACATGACAATACATAAAACTATCACCTAAAGTTATGGCCTGTCGAAAACTTTTTTAATTGTATGAACGTAGGTGTTTAGACTAAAGCGCTCATAGACGTTAGGAGTTCCAGGAATATAGTAGCTTTGTCAACCAGGGGCAAAATAGAATTAAAATATTGGATATCTTGTAAATGGTTACCCATATGTTACACTAACGAATAATGAGGCACATTAAAGAAAACTCAACATTATTGTCATGTGACTATTCAAAATTTTATACACAATGATGAATAATTTCGAAAAAAATAATATTGAGGAAGTTTTAAGAAAGGAACCACAGAGAAATATAGTGAAAGAGATTTTTTTTAAACAAGAAAATCAAGAAAGTGAAGTATTCATTCAGGTATCATATACTTAAATGAAAAATATTAGAAGAAATATCCATGAAAATAATAACTCACAGGCCAACTTTTAGTTTCGGTAGTTTATCAATGAATAACAGAGGTAAATAAAAAAGAATGGAGTGAATAAGTTGACTTGTAACACGGTGGTGCTTAATATATATACAGGATAGAAAAGAGGACATTTAAACAGACAATCAAAGATCATTTGAAGTATTTGAGAATAGGTACTTCACTTCGTTTATAGGAATGCCACCATGATGAAAAAAATCCGAGGTTTGGCACACTAATGTTGATTATTGGATTGTTGATAAATTCAAAGTATTTACGGTACATTATAATTTGTTTATGCTGATAACATTGCTATTGCTTACCAATTTTCGGATTTTCATACTCTGGAAAACATATTGTCATCTGATTTGGAAATTTTGAAGAATTATTTTATTGAGTGGCGATTATATCCAAATCCCAACAAAACAGAGTTTCCATCTGAATAATCATGAAAATATAAGATTTTGCTGTATAAAAGATTGAGTGGAACTCTTATAAAATATTCAATAAAAATCTCCTTTCTAATCCTTTGGAAAAGAATTTGAACAGTTTTCAATTGTTTGAGGATAGGTCATGATCGTACCAATAGCATGCTATTCAGATGGAATTCAGTTCCAAGCGCAAGTTGTGAATGTGGATATGTAAAAGAAACAATACCTCATCCCATCAATAATTATCCCAATATATTAAAAACAATAAGGAATATTTATGTGGTAATCGATAGTTCGATACAGGTAACCACCGAAGGAGATCAAAAAACTTTCAGTTGGCGAGGGGTTTAGAAATGCGATATTTCGAGGTAGAAAGAGGCAGGCGATCTTGCGAGCGAAGCGAGCACCGTAAAGTTCTTAAGAAGACCTTTCGTTAGGTGCATTTCGCATGCCTTTACGGCCACGCTAACATTTTCAAAAAAATTTATCCGAAACACCAATTTGCTGGTTTTTCGCGAAAGATGGTTCGGTAAAATTGAAAAAGGCTTTTTTCACTGACACGATCAGGAAAGCCGTTTTCATATGTGTCTTCCCCGAGAATCGGACCTTTGGATAGGGCTATTCATATTTTCCAATCGCAAGCAGAAATATTTTAGATTAATCTCTGATAATAGCTTACTTCGGCTCAAACACAAATTTCCAGATCATCAGTCACGTCTGACGTTCACAGAACTTTGTCAGATCATTCCAATTACAATATTAACCCATATCTGGTATAATATTTTGAAATTTCTTCAATTCATAGGATTAGTAAGAGCCCTGCTGAGGTATAACAGTCCACGATATGTATTTATGAAATTCAAAAATTTACCCAGCATAGAACCAGTTTTGCAATCCCAAGCCAATTCATTTCACCCCTGTCGATTCCTACTCTGAAATGACATTGTCGTTGACGTTCTAATCTTATGTAGATTCTTATGTCATATGCTAGACGTAAATCACCCACTTAGTTTATGCGTGAAAGAATGGAACGAAATTCGAAGTAATCGGCGAGGCACTCGGTTCATGGTTACACCTTTAAACCTTTATCGAATTACTTTTATTTCACCTTTGTAAAATTCACCAAGCGCGAATCGATGGAGTTGAAACGATATTCTTTTGGTTTTTTGGCGCTCTTGTTCACCCGAACAGAGTGCCTATCATTTTGCCCGAATGTCTGTAATTTTGGAATATCGAGCCGAAAATGGTCTCAATCGATTGGGTTCGACTCTGATGAAGAATTCGTGGCGAAAGTTGAGTCTGTCCGGCCGGCCGTCCGGCCGTCCGGCCAGCCGTATCCTCTCTAGCATCCAAAAAGAATCAGCTAGAGTTTTCAAATTTTCAGAATAGGTTAATTGTCTAAATATCTCGGTCAAGTTCGTTATTGGGCCAAATCCGTCGGATGGTTCAGTAGTTATGAGCATCTGAAATTTTATTTCCTCAATAACTACTAGAATATCCATCCGATCAAGTTGATACTTGGAATGTTATTGAGAGGAGGCTGAAGCAAATGGCTTGCAAAATTTCGCAGAAATCGTCACGCTAGAAAATTTTAAAAATTCCCAAAAAATTTTCAATACTTAATATCTCCTAAGACTTCATTTAGATTTAAATAAAAATCCGTATATATATTGAGGTTACCGATATCTTACTCATCCCCAAATTTCATTGTCGTAGCTTTTCCACTTCTGAAGATATGATCATTTTTTCATTTACTCAGGAGAAAAATTGAAATGTCATGAAGTCCGAGATTTTTCATTGAAAGATTTGCCATCGCAGATCGATATTCGTTTGACAACTTGCGGACCTAGATATCAGTGTCAGTTGGCGTAATATCAATCAAAATTTTCATAGAATTCATAGAGGTAGAATTCGATGTCGATGACGTTGTCAAAATTCAGAAAAGCACAGACGTAATATTAATCAAAAATTTTTATCATAGAGAAAAGAATTTGATGGCGTTGTCAAAACTCAGAAAAGCAATGACGTAAGTTTTTAGGAGAAGCATAGAACAAAATTTGGTGAAAATTATGAGTAGTTATTTTCAAATTGAGATAAAGGTTTGTTTTTTGTGGAAAAAGCCACCCACTGCGAATCAATTATATACAGGCTGTCTCATATGCGTTGCCTATTTCTAACAGCTACCTTCGATCGAGTTATTTCGGCTGTTTCTGCTTACGGCTTCTTAATTCGATAAAATATTTTTGATCCATATACAGGATGTCACATATGAGTTGCGCATTCCTAGCGCTGACTTTCACCAGAATTTTCCTTAAGTTTCCGTGTTTTTCCGCGTACGGGAGCTAATTTCAATAAAATGTCATTCAATTCACAATGAATTTGCGATCGATTGGTATACAGTGCAATTTACAAGTTCTTTCGAGTTTTTTTGCGCGATTTTGTGTTTCTTCAGCTCATTTCATGTTTTCTCGCGTTCTTTCGTGTTTTTCCGAGTTCTTTCGTTTTATTTCTTGTTTCTACGAGTTCTTTCGTGTTTCTTCGGGTTCTTCCGTGTTTCATCGAGTTTCTTTGCTTTCAACGGGTTTCTTTGCTGTGTTTCGTGTTTCTGTGCGCTTCATTGATCTATGGTCTATATTGATAAATGAGCTTATGGAATTACTGCCTTATGGATCTACTGGCCTATGGATCTACGGGCCTATGGATCTATTGGCTTACTAGTCCCAGATATAAATTTCAAGATTATTTTAGGGCTATTCATGTTGTTTTCGATTCTTTTTTGAAACGGGTTATGGAATTCAAACAAATTTGGTACGTATATTTCGTATTCAGTTATTTTTTCTGCTTTTGTCTTTTTATTTTCACTTTAGATGTGGGCAACTTGAAGAAGACTCATATTCATTAATAGAAGACCACTCTTGAAGAAAGAAGTGACCACAAATATATGGAATTAATCTATTGACAAAGAATGCCTAAATATGCCATAAATTTAATTCTGATGCCTATATAGTCATAAAGTGTTATCAAATACTTCTGTGTTATAAGAGAGATCCTCTCAATTGATATTGTCGTTTGAATATTACAGGTGAAAATACCATTTCTTGATGAAATTTCAACACCCTATATCTTTTGAACGGGACCAAATTTTAAAAAAATGTTATAAAAAGAAAATGTTTCTTTCGACGTCAAGAATCTATGGTAAAAGTTAACGTATATGTAATATGTTAATGTCCAGAAATATTTATATATATCTTTTCATCAAGATTTGATTCTCAATTTATTTTATTTTCAAGGTACTTATTCTTATGCAGTACCTATATTTTTTCAGCATTTTGATCACACTAGGGTGAGATAACTGATTAATATTGCATGTTGGGTTATTAATCGATTTTCTTTATAGAGAATTAATAAGGAACTCTGCCGTCAGCTTCATCTCCCAGAAATTTACATTTTACAGCCAGGATTTACCCAAGCTGAATATGAATACAAAATCCAACGTCCATCCAACCCATTCGCTTCGTCTCAACTTGATTACCTGATAAACGCCTTATTCATTTTTTTTTCGGACCACAGAAAACCTCTGCTGCGTTTTATGGCCTCCTCGAAGCGGTCGAACCGACCGGCTTGTTCCGAACCCGAGTAGGCGATTGGACAAGGACAACGAAATCCCATTTTATAAAAAACATAAATGTCAGGGCCGGTCAGAATATCAGATAACATAATAATATATCACCACAGAATGCATGTTCTTCGGGAAGAAAAATGAGATACTTAATACCATGACTAATTTATGTTTAGGATTCGATGGGATATCGGTGGGGTGGGTGAATCTATGGAAATGGTAATTGGTTAGTAGAAAAGAACGATGTGGAAGAATCTCGTTCTCCATGAAGTATTTATGATTTAAATATTTAATGTGTGGGGAATCATGGTGGTCATTGAACCGTTAGCGAAATTGACAGGAGGTATTTTAATAATCTACACTCGCTAGAGATTGGACATATGTGAATGAAACTAACCTAACCTTTGAAGAAATAGGTAGATTGAAAGGACTATCAAATTCATGACTCCTTACGTTCTCTTTGAAATATTTTTGCATATTTGATGGATCACCTATTAAAATGTCAATGAAGAGTGGGCTGCCTAAGATTGGGAAATATGCAATAAATTTGCACCTTGCACATGTCTTCACACCAAAGGACCCTTATCCTGGAATCAGCGATGCAGAAGTTGAATTATTGATAAGATGAGGTACTATTCCTTTTGCATATCTATATTCACAACTTGAGCTTGGCACTGAGTTCCATCTGAATAGCATCATGCTATTGGTACGACTATGACCTGTTTTTATTGAACATCTCATAAGAGTTCCACTCAATCTTCCATAATTTGTAATCGCTAATTGAAAAAAGTATTATACCAGAATTGTTTACGTGACTCCAATCTGGGAATTATATTTTGTGGAATGAAAGAAATAATCCAAAATGAATTAGAAATGAATTATATTTGCTCCAAGAATTCAGAGCTGCACTCTGTCTGTGAATTACGGAGGCGCAATGTTAGACAAAACTGGTAACCAATGAACCGGTGTAGATCTTATGGTGCCAGTAATTATTCTCATGAATGTATTCAATTGTCAGTCGATTTTTTGTGTATATGCACTATTAAACCAAACAGAGCAACAATATTCAGCTGCAGAAAAGACTGAGGCTAAAGATGCTGTGCGAAGAGTGGAAACATCAGCACCCCAAGATGATCCAGCTAATTTCTGAAGAATATAATTAGGCTCAGATCATCTAAATGAGCCTTGTAATTGAGAGATGAATCTTATTCAACTTATAAGTATTTATGGAGCGTTCCAGTATTACGTAACGCAATTTGGGGGAGAGGGGCTCTCGTATAACGTTACGATGCGTTACAGCAGATTTGGAAATTTTGAAGAATTATTTTATCGAGTGGCGATTATGTCCAAATCCCAACAAAACAGAGGTATCTTGTTTCCATCCGAATAATCATGAAAAATATAGAAAATTAGCTGTATAAAAGATTGAGTGGAAATGAATGAAATATTCAATAAAAATCTCATTTCTTATCCTTTAGAAATGAATTTGAACAGTTTTCAATTGTTTTAACCCCAGCTAACATTTGTTTCGTAAGCCAAAAGTTCAAAGAATATATTTATATTTATTATGATTCCTTGTTATTCGCTTATATTTGATGAACTATGAAATATAGTCTTCC
Organism: Micraspis discolor; assembly: GCA_030674115.1. Taxonomy (NCBI): domain Eukaryota; kingdom Metazoa; phylum Arthropoda; class Insecta; order Coleoptera; family Coccinellidae; genus Micraspis; species Micraspis discolor. The sequence continues at coordinate 51,285 of JARTUT010001317.1, read as the reverse complement.
TCAGATTTTTCGAACCTTTATATATACAGGGTGAGTATTTGGCCACTGTGTTAAAGTATTACGTAACGCAATTTGGGGGGGAGAGGGGCTCTCGTATAACGTTACGATGCGTTACAGGCTGGGAGGGGGTCTTTCCAACACGTATTACGTAACATCGTTTCTTCCTCTGAGTAAAAATTGGGGAATTAAAACAACCTAATTGCAAACCATTTTTGTTTACGATTTACGGGGAATCCCTCGATTGTATTAGTCTGGTCGTCATTTTTAATTTGTTCTCGCAAGTTGGAAAACTTTTTCGTTCATATTTCACGGGGAATCCCTAGACTGTATTGTACATCATTTAATATTGTTTCCGTTGTCAGTATTCGTTAGTGTTTATGCAGAAGTACATTGCTGTAGTCGGTGTTATTAAAGTGAGTTTATAGTGTTCATCCTGCAATGTCCTCAAAAGAGGGAGAATCGTATCATCAGCTGTTCTTGACCTATGAAAGGTCTCATACTGACTTGCCAGCGCAACTGTGTCAAAAAAATGCCAATGAAATTTGGAAAACGGCTAAAGAAAACCTTAAAAATAAGGAAAAGTTCAAACAACATATAAATGATGTTATACGAAAGATGAAGGTGAAGGACACGAAGAAGAAAGCAACAATGCTCAGTTATTTTACACAGGTAAGTTTACTGCTATAATATTAACTTTAATATTATAGATGACATAAGTATTATAATATGTAATTTAAACCTTGATTTTTCATAAAATAGTATAGTTGTATATTATGTTCTTTTTTATTGCATGTGTCGATATGAAACATCATCTGAGGATGCTGATTGGCTCGACGAAGACGAAGTTGATGCAAGTGGATTAGCAATTCCAGAGCCGTATTCGTCTGCACTCTAGGTGTTAGTGATGAAAGAATCTGAGTGGCTAGCAAATCCGTGGACAGATGAGCAGTAATTTCAAACGAATTGTTTTTATGAGCCTACTTAAATGCTTGGTTAATAGTTGATTATTTTTTAATTTTGTTAAGAGTACAATTTGATTTCAAGTAAAATGTTCAATTTCAGTTGGGTTTTTGTTTACAATTGCATTGCCAAAGATTAAAATAAATAGGTTATTTTATTTTTACAGTTTATAAATAAAAAAAAGCTGAAATACTTAGGAGAATAAAGGAGAACAAAAATTGTATGTAAAGCCAAAAATTCATGAAAAATGAACAAAATACGCAGGTGTGGCGGATTAAAAATCTCTACTTTTATCTAGTATTATTTCCGCAAATGCAGATGAAACTGTACCAGGGATAAAATCTATAACATAACTTTTTGCAACTTTAGGGTAAAAATTGAGTGTTACTCAAGAGAGGAAGGGGTTGGGGTCAAAAATCAAAAATTGCGTTACGTAATATTTGAACGCTCCCTTAGGATAGAAGCTATGTTCGATTGAAGAATCATTGAAATTTACAGCAAATTTCCTATATTTCTCATAATTATTCAGATGAAAACAAGATACCTTTGTTTTCTTGGGAATGGGACATAATCGATACTCGATTAAATAATTCTTTAAAATTTCCAAATCAGATGACAGTTTGTTTTCCAGAGTATAGAAATCCGAATGCTGGTACGCAATAATAATGTCATCAGCATAAGCAGATTTCTGAGATGATGTCGTGGGTAAATCACTGAGATATAAATTCGAAAGTATAGGAGCTAGAACTGATCTATGTGGAACACCGGTTTTCAATGTTTTGAAATTTCTACTCTTATTTTCAACGAAAACATGAAACCTTTTCTCAGCTAACATATTTTCTAAAAATCTTACCTTTTTTCCACACAGTGTCATATACCGAAGATAAATCAATGAAAGCAGCTCCTGTTTTCAACCTATTATTGAAGCCTGATTCCATGAAAGTTGTAAGTCAGAGAACCTAATCTGAATAATTTCTATTTTTCCTGAACCCTCCTTGGAAATTTTGTAGATCAAGATTCAACTCTAAAAAGAATTAACCCTTCTGATATCTTGAAGGGAACACTCAATAAACTGATTAGTCGAGAACTATTAGGATTACAAGGGTATTTTCCTCGTTTCAAAATACCTCTTACTTCAATCTCACGGAATTCAGAACGAAAGTTTCCTGAATTCAGAATATTGTTATAACAAGAAAATAACTAAGATAAGGCATTTTTTCCTAAGTGTTTTAATGAATTCAGGATAAATTCCATTCAACTCACGGAGGTTGAAAGAACCTGTATAATATGCATTGTGACAACCAACTAAACAATACTCAATAAATGAATTTCATAGTAGATGGTACGTCTGAATCCTCACAGTTTATTCACAATATTACGGAGTGATTATTGCAAATAGAATCAACTCCATAAATCTCTATAAAGTCACAAACACAAAAATTTACACACCAACTAATCGTGGAGAAAAGAGACAACAAGTCCTTTTATCCTACCAACATATCTACATGATTTCACCACTGAGGTAGTCACATGTTCAGGGCTAATCACTAACTTAAGTTGCTCTGAATAGCCACCGAAAATCGTGGTTATCTTCAAGGTCAGTTGCTAAGCGCAAAATCGGTATTCACTATTCAAGAAAGTGGTTATGAAAGTTGCTATGCATAACAACTTCTATCCGTAGTAGTTTACTGGCAACTGTTTTATAGGTGTTGCGATGGACAACTACTCTTGTTGGCTACTGTTTGTTTATTGTTTTTTTTTATTCATTCATGTGAACAACTAAAAGTTTTAATCGAATAAGACTGGCATTTTTAGTGCAACTGAACTTTTGAATGAATCAGGAATTATAAAGGTATTAATATAAAGTATTTTAGGGTGAATGCGCCACTGCTGCAAAGGCTTAAAGCTGACTTCATATTATTCAACTCTTTTTGTGAGTTGCATTCACAGTTCTCCAACATTTTCTGATTCAGCAGGCTATAGTTTTCCTTTCATAAATGTGTTATCGCGTCTCTGAGTAACAAAGATTGTTCGTTCTTTTTTATTTACAACTGATGTACCCAGTACCAGGTTATTATTAAACTTTGGATCACTCTGTATGACATGTTGGTCTCCACCATGAATGATTTTCCTGTAGGAATCAGTACAGTTGTGAGAGAAAATAGGTCACAACGGAAGTACTAAAACCGGAACCCCATCCTCTGCTTCCGAAGGGTACACTTAAATAAATGCGTCGACACAACTGACGCTCAGGATGTGACTATAACCACTTTAGCTTGGATTGCTTCTTTTCTGATTGAGTCATATAATTCTCGGACTTTGGATCTTTTATTCCTCTTGATAATGTCTTCTATATGGGCAATGGAGAACATAAAAAGTTGTATGGGAGTTGAGGGCAGAGGGAGTATATGTTTTCGCAGACATTTCCACAATTTTCTGATTGGTGGAATAGCCAAACTGATGTCTCAAAATAAGGGGAAGACTCTGTTTCCTTTCGTGGTTAATTTAAAAAAATTCTTTCAACAGGCAAAATACTACTTCGTGTATGATTTTTTCAAGTTGGTTGTTCAGTGGAAGTATAAACATGTAAAGAATGCAATAAAGAGCTTTTTTGCGATTTTCAGAATCCAGATATCTGGAACAGTGATAACAAATATTTCAATGTACAAAAACTGTAGGCTTACAGTTTATTCTATCCAGTTTCGTTTGAACACTAGGCCTTCTTTCCGAAAGCAATGCTTACATATCTTAAAAGAAGACCTAAAAGACACAATGAGAAATTGTATACAGGGTGTTCGAGAAAATGTTGGAGGTCACTCGGATTCAGATAGAACATTAAAAAAGAAGATGACAAGTTCCCATGAATTTTTTCCTAGCGGCCTCTCAAAGTACGCCACTGGTAATCAATTTTTCTTGAATATGTTTCAAACAACTTAAGATAATTTAATGAAAATATAGTACGATAACCATTACTAAGGATCTCTTAAAATATTGCCCTTAAAACATAATTGGCTTTTTTTGTTTATCAGGGGCGGAATAGGTTGTACTTTTTATTGCTTACATTTTTAACACCCTGTATGAAAAGGAGTTGAAAAATATTTATTTGAATACTTCGAACATTGAGTTGAAGAAAAGGTATTCCTGTTAATTGTCGATATAATTAACCGTTTTCGAGAAAAAAAATGGAGGAATTAATGTTTTATTTTCATTTAAATTTTTTTTTATCAGTATTAAAAAATGCACTGCTTTTAGAAACGTTACTGTAGTACCAATGAAATAAATAAATATCTTGCATAGACTTTTTAAATTTTGTTGACACGTTGATAATTTATTGAAGTTTGAATATCTTGGTAAATTTAATTTCATAATGGGATACACATTTAGTCCGCTTCTGATAAACTAAACAAGCTAATTATGATTTAAGGGTGGTATTTTGAGAGGTTCTTATTAGTGTTTATGATATTAAATTTTCATTGAATTATATTAAGTAGTTCAAAATTTATTCAAGAAAAATTGATTACCAGTGGCGTCCTCTTGGAGGCCGAACCTCCCTAGGAAGGGCCGCTAGGAAAAAAATTCATGGGAACTTGTCATCTTATTTTTTAATATTCTATCTGAATCAGAGAGAGCGCTCAAGAACTTTCATCGGGAAAACAAATTTTGAAAATGCGAATAAAAGAGTAAAAAAAAAAAATAAATGAACGAAACTTTCTTTAGTGCTGGACATTTCCAAGAAATGAGGATTATTAGCCAAAATGATAATTTCATCAATATTCACTATATTAGGCTAAAGATTAGCTTTTCAATATGAATACTATCTTCTCGACAAATCTTTCGGAATCGTGAATTTTGACAGACTTCCAACTATATGACACACTATATGAATCGAATATGAATGTGAAACTTCATCTTCTCTGAAATCTGATCCATTTTATTGCAACCTTATTCATTGAACCTCATCAGAAATATTAATGTTTATCTGAAATGGTAGTCACTTCCGTTTAGAAATAAAAAATCTTTTCATTTGTATTCATGAACTCATCTTTATGAAGAAACTATGGAATTCTTTCAGATAAAAATGGAGCACGTCATCCCTTCCAAGGAATGATAACATGGGGTCCATATCCGTTGCTGGAAACTGCCGTGGGGGTCGAATGAAAATATGGAAGTCGTAAAAAGTGAAATTGCAAATGCCGAATTCACTTTGCTCAGCAGGAATAACTTCGTGAAGGGACGGTGGACATTCAGTAGAATCATAAAAAACATTGTTTCTTCTTTTTTATAGTTAGGTCACTTCGGAACGCTCGATAAACTTTTTCTCCAAGGAATGAGAGAGACTAAATGCATCAATTGAAAACAATAAAGGTTTGAAAACGTCAATCGCTTCAACAAATATTGAATTATCATAAAATATTTCAATATCCCCTTATTGATATTAGGTAATGAAAATTTTGAGATGAAAACCTTACTTTTTATGTAGATCTTTCGATTAACTCAGAATTGTGATCCCTCAAAAATGGTAATTATTATAAGAAAATAAATATACATAGATATTTACAAAACAATAGCTCGCTGTTCTACTAGTTGATGAAATAAGAAAGAACGCGTAAACAGTTAGAAAAGAATTTCGAAAAGCCATAATAAAAATTATAGATGATTTGAATGGATATATAGATATATTGTCATTGAAAATCGAAATCAAGTTGGCATCGATCTAGACACATTCCAAGTCGTAGAAATCCAGTTTATTGTACAGAAAATCATTAGCTGCAGCTAAACTTAACTGAAAATTATTCACGACATTCCTCGTTCATCAAAAAAAAATTCTTCTGAGACTGTTCTCGATTTAATTCCAGATTTTGTACGAGATGAATCTCTAAGTTACTGTAAACAACACAATTAGCGTTCCTATATCAAAACTTTGTGACTACGTATAACCCCAAAAATGTCAAGCTTCACGAGAGAGCTATAGCTCTCTGCCAACTGATAGCTATCAGTTGGCAGATTGCAATACTAGGATTCTCCAATCCCGAAATATACACTGTAAACAATAAAATTCTGCGTTCAAACTCCTCAGGAGTTTGAGAATTTTTTTTTCAATCAAACCATTTTAATTTGAATTAATCTAAAATTGATTACGCCAAATGAACTATTTTTCTTGATTAAAACAACCTAGTTGATTATAGAGAGCAGATAAAACATTCGCCTGAAACTTTTTACATTTCAGCGAAATGAAAGAAACAACTGATTCAACATAAACATACAATTACAAGAAATTGTTTATGCACTTGTCTCAATATCCATAATTGATTGATACAAATACATTATTCAAAATAGGTTTTAACGAAACCATTCGTTCGTTTCATTTTTATTTGTTCAATAGAACGAAGGTACGGTCGTCGTAAATTCTGTCAGTTAATGCAACGACTACAGTTTCTTGAGACAAGAATCTCGCGAGATTATATTATTCGCCTCATTTACTTGAAGAAAACTATAAATATTGGAATAAAATTGAACATATAATTGTTGCAATATGAAGTGACATTTGTAAAAAAAATATTGCGTAATTGATTTAATAAAACGAATTAATTGTAGCAATTTTTTTATATTGGCTGCAATTAAATCAAAACTCTATCTCTTTTATATTGAATATATCCCATTTAAATGCAATTATTTGTGCATTTTACTCACAATATTGTTGTATCCGGTGATAAAGATGACATGGAATACATGATGCGCAAGCTAATTAAAGAATACGAAAAGTGGGGCTTAAATGTCAACTTAGAGAAAACCAAATATCTTTGTGTTGGTGGAGTACCGGGTGATCTGGTATTGGATGATGACAGAGATGAGATGATAACCCACTGCCTGGACTATAGCTTTGTAGCGGCACTATGTCAGCGGCAGGGGAGTGTATAGGGATCTCTTGGCGGCACTCTATATAGCCACGCATAGCTTAGTTCACAGCGCTTCGGTGGCCTAGAGGTTTGCGCTCAAGTTTCACACTGATTAGGTACTAGATGCCGGGTTCAACTCCCGGCGGCTCCCTTAAAACTTCTAACCCTTGCGTCTATGGCATGGCGCACACAAGCCATACTGATGAGTCCAAATGTGTGCGCCAGGGACGAAACGCATAAGTAGGGATAAATTCCGTCGATTCTACATTGGTGTCCCCGACGTGATCGGAACGGTTGTCTTTACGACGTGTCTTGGAAAAGCAGACGGTTGACGCTTGAGGTATACTCGCTCCCTCTCTGCAACTACCAACGAAACTCTAGACGCCTTTCCCATTCCGTACAATATTCATGGTCTGCCGCGGTATTGCGGTATTTATTAATATAAAAGAGAAATTATTGTTCTGTGAAGAAAAATAATGATTACATACAAATGTTTTTTTTGTTTTATCAAATTATTCCTTTGCTAGTGTCAAGAACCCTTCAATTTAGCTCAAATCAATCAGTTTCTTAACTTTCACTTGACATAAGAGATATTATCATTTTTATCGACTGAATTCTCGACCCATTCAACTACAAATCGAGTTTCAGTGAAATGTAATATTTATTTACATGAAACCAAAATTTTTATTCTACGAAAAGTATCAATAGTTACATACTAATTAATATTACCGTTGGATTAAATTTTTTTACCACCTGAGTCAAAAACTCTGAGCTTGGTTGAAACTAATCAGTTTCTTAACTCAAGAAACTTTTATTTAGGGTAAACGCCATTCTCAACCGTAGAGGGCGGTAGGGTCAAGTACTTTATGCATTTGGCTGTATTCAAACGTACGGAGTACTTGAGACAAATTAATATGGTTTGAGATGAGGAACTATTTTTTACAGTGTAAAAGACGTAATTAAACGGAGTATTGCCCTGTAGTAATGAATATTTAGATGGGTTCTCGGCAATTTTCGCTCTAAAAGGAAAGGTTTCTTTAACCAATTTTTCAACTTTGTCTTTATTTCGGACGTATTTACGTCCTTAATTAGGGATAATTTTGAGCTCCTTTGAAAGGGGTTGCATATAAATGCCACAGAAACACCGAATGGGAATGTGCAAATGTTTTTCAAAATGACAATAAATAAGGGATGTTGATAAAATCGAGATTTAGTATAGAATCAGGACAAGGGATAATTGGGGGAAATTTTTCATTTCAGAGCGAGGAAAAAAAATATTTTATTTACGTTTGGAGCTTAGTTACATCAGATTTTTTGTTCATACTGTTAGGGTTGATTTTTATGTATTGTGGCACATTTCAAAAAAGGTTCATATTTGATAAGAAGATGTTCTATCAATGATTTTGAAATCTTCAAAATTGAAACAGTGTCCTAGTCTTGAAGAATGAAGTGCCAAAGAACACCTTTTGGGATGAATTCTCACGCAGGGATATCCTCTTTTTTTAATGGTTTGACGGGTTTGACCAATATGCGGCAATAGTGCTATTTCTGAAGAAAATTCAGCTCTAATAGAACGAGCCGTGCGGCGACGCGCTGCATGACCAATTGGTTCACCAAAATCTCTTGCTGGCATGATGATTTTCGAGCACAATTTTCTCGATTTTTCAATTGGTTAAAGAGGTTAACGGTTGTCCTGAACTAGGCAGATCCTCAACAAATTTGAAAAATATGGAATCAGAGTTACTGCCTCAAGATTAGTACCTACTTATTGGAAGAACACGAAGGGTAGTAGAGATTAACAAAGAAGGAGAAACAATTAGATCTGAATCATTATATCTACGACAAGGAGTCCCACAAGACTTCATCTTGGGACCACTCCTATACATAATATATATCAATAATATAGTGCAAGTTCCTGGGAATGAAACGGCAATGTTTGCTGATGATATATCACTGATATATGAGGCTGAAAGTAAAGACATATGTGCAGGCAAAACATAGAAAAGGAATTAGAAACCATAAATAAATGGCTGACAGAAAATGATTTGTTATTGAATGTCACAAAAACTAAAATAATGATATTAAGAGAACTGGATGGTCAGATATTCACAGCTAAAGCACAGAACACCGAAATCGAAGCAGTCAATCAGAGATCATTTCTAGGAATAATAATAGATCAGAACTTGAAGTGGAAACCACCCAAAGTCTTTGTCAGCGTTCCATGCCTACATATTAGATTAGACCGTATATTCAAATTGCAAAAGAGAAGTTTGAGAATTGTATTCCAGATGAAACCTACCGAAAGTTGCAGGTCTTCTATTGATGAAGCCAGAGACTTCTTCATGTTGCCCACATCGAATCTGGAAATAAAAAGACAAAAGCAGAAAAAAGAATTGAATAACATAAATACCTATCATATTCGTTTGAAATTAATAACCCATTCCAAGAAGGAATCAGAAACATCATGAATAGCCCTAAAACCATCTTGAAATTTATATATGGGACAACTATTGATGAGATGAGGTATTGTTTCTTCTGCTTCTCTACTTCACAACTTGCGCTTGGAACTGAGTTCCATTTGAAAAGCATGCTATTGGTACTACCATGACCTGTTCTCAAACGATTAAAATTTTTCTTGGAAGATCTAAACCAGAAATTTTTTCAGAAAGATCAGAAACGAGATAATTATTGAACATTTCGTAAGAGTTTCACTCAGTCTTCCAAAATTCTTTATTGCTTATGTTGATATTGAAGAACGTATTATGCCATAATGGTTTACGTGACTTCAATCTGGGAACTCTATTTTGTGGAATATATGAAATAATTAGGAATAAATTGGGAAAAGAATGATATTTGTTCCAAGAATTCAGATCTGCAGTCTGTCTGCGAATACGGGGAGGAACAATGTTAGACAAAACTGGTAACCAATGAACCGGTGTAAATCTTATGGTGCCAGTAATTATTCTCATGAATGTATTCAATTGTGCATCAATTTTTGTGTATGTGCACTATTAAACCAAAGAGAGCAACAATACTCAGCTGCAGAAAATTAATTGTAAAGGTAACAATAAGTATGAAATGGTTTTGGAGAATTTCCTTTATAAAAAATGTGATTATCCTCTAGAAGATTATTTCCTCGAAGAGGATTTTGTAGGGTTATAGGGGAAAGTTGTAATTTAATGTAGTTTTGTTCTTTAATATTTTCGGTTTTATTGGGGGTTATAGGGGAAAATTGTAATTTGGTTTAGTTTAATTGTTTATTACAAGTTCTAGTATTATTTTTGACACGATCTACACCTTTTGTACTGGTATTTGTAAAAAATGGATCAAATAAAGTGTATCTATTTATCAACGATCTCCCGAACGTTTTTAAATTCTTCGTATCATTCATAGACATAGGGTTTCGATGAAACAGAGTCTCTATAAGCCTTTACCAGTCTTCATATGTAAACAGCCCACGAAATTTCATTCAAATACAAAATTTGAGACGAAATCTTCTTAGGATAGTTTTTTCCACTTTTACCACTGATGTTTGCTTCTTGATTAGCCTGAAGGTTAGGAATCAACCAATTACAAATCGATATTCAGTTTATCTTATTTCTCTACATAGACACTCTAATTGAAACAGTGAATTTGCAAGACCAGATGCAAGAGCAGAATATTGCATTTCACTCCATCGAGATAATGCACTTAATTAAACCGGAATAAGCGAGTTTCAAGATAATCTCCATTCTAGCGGAAAGCGTTTTTACTGTTAAATGTTTACGAAGTTTTAGCGGGAATGTGGAAAATACATAAAATTAGAATGAGAATGCACATCCAGGAGCTGACGGCCATATTTACAGCCCCTTTTATGCTCCAGTTATGAGCTCGTCATGTCATATAATGTTTCATGAATATGTGAGTGCTTCGGTCGTACACGTTTTTCCACTTTTTCACTGAGGTAATTCCACCATGGTCTCGTCTGTTTATTACCCGGTGAACGTTTCGCATAATCTGCATTCGGGCTGGTGTCTACTTCAAATAATCCTGTCGTTGTTGCTTGCTGCTGCATTATTAAAAGAGGAAACGTAAAACGAGATTCATTCTCGAAGCGTTTTCAATCCAGTCATGTTTTATACCGAAGCAAAATGGTTATTTTTCTTCATTGTTTAGACTTGAAATAGTGACGGCTCACAGTATTGGCGAAAATATGCCCAGAAATGGTTAGTTGTTTCTCATCTATGTAAAGGTATTTTGGATACGTTGGATACGATAAGAAGGGGCCCCATTTCAAAAAATGTACCAATTCAATATCAAACTCACACTACGCCTCGAAACCTCGGACCTCAATGAGATGAGGCCAAATTGTCAAGAGGCGATCGAGAAGAACGCGACAGATCGAGAGAAGTAAATGAAGGAGTACTTCCTGAACTACTGAGTATTTCATGATTCATACATAAATTAAGGAATGGAAAGTGAATGAAGAGTTTAAAATATCACCCATATCACTCCCAAGTGGTCCAGCAGTTGGAGCCTGTCGATGAGATCGCACGTCTTCAATTTTCCAGGTGGATAAGAAGTCATAGAAGAAATGTCCAAAGAATATTATTTACAAATGAAGCTCAATTCACTCGCACTGCAATAAAGAATGCTCGAAAAAATCACCTTTGGCACCAACAGAATCATTTCACGTACAAAGACAATCACAGAGATGTTTCAGTTTTAATGTGTGGGGCGCAGTTTATGATAACACTGGTCAACAGTGGTTTTGATGCCGAAGAGTTTGGAGGTGATTTCATATGAATTTGATGCCCTGAATTCAAATATGCTATTAGTTTTTGCCTGTCAGCTCGAATTTTTAAGATATCAACATTTTTGTGAATTATACATTACACTATTCTGAAAAAAAACCATGGTTTAAAGAAACAAATTAATAAAGGAATTTTTATTATATTACACAGATATAACAGATATTATTCATTATATACTATAGAAAACAGAAAAAGTCATGATTTAAACCAATTACTCACTGAACATTTCGGAAACTTCGTTTGCGTGACATTCTTTAATGTATTTTAGAACAATCTTGTTTTAAAGACCTTCTTCCTTGATAGCGATCCTCCATACATTTGATATCTTGGTGAAATCTTTCACGTCGCTCCTCACTAATGTCGCCTAAATTATCAGGAAAACGGTCTAAGTGGCTGTGTAAATAATACACCTTAATGCTCATGTTACACCCAAGTGATCTGAAATTATTCAGCATCTCATTGACTAATTCAACATAGTTTTCAGCTTTGTGTTTACCCAGAAAATTTTGGACAACTGAATTCCAGGCATTTTGTTCAATCTCAATCATTAAATTTATGAAGTCAGGGTCTTAAATCAGCTGTCCTATTTGTGTGCCATCAAATATTCCTACTTCAATTTTTTCCTTACTCAGCTGAGGTATTTTTTACCCTATATTATGCAAAGCATTATCCATCCTTATCAAGAGCCTTTACAAACTGCTTCATTAGACCCAGCTTGATATGCAGGGGTGGAAACATGATTTTCTCTCGCGGAACTAAAGGATCATTGATGATATTCTTTCACCCAACATCCATGTTTTCTCTTCTAGGCCACTCTTTTCTAACCTAGTGTTGCGTTTTGTCTCTGCTATCCCAGAGGCACAAGAACCAAGGATACTTGGTGTGGCTACTTTGCTGTCCTAGGAGAAAGTTTGCCATTTTTAAGTTTACACAAATCACCCATTGGTGTTCATGATACTTCATTTTTTCCAGAACCAAAGCTATGTTATTGCTCTTTCATTTTCGTTGAGTGAGCAATTTGTATTGACCCATATTTGTTCCCATTCTGTAGAAAAACACATTTCAAACTTCGTTTGAGCTGTCAATAAATAGGCGAAAATCATCCGGAAACCCCATTTTTACCAGGAGTTTTCTAATAGCATGGCAAAATATAAGATTTTGTTCTTCAGAGAAAAAAGGTAGCAGATCTTTCTGCCCTGTGCGATAAAATGTAATTTTCGTTCCTGGTTCAAGTAAATTTTTTTCCTTCAACCTGGAAGCTAGTAATTCAGTAGCTTTTTTCGACAGGTTGAGATCTCTAGTGAGGTCACTTAACTCATCTTGGTTGAAACATTGGCGAATTGATGACATCGTTTTAAAATCACTGTCACCTTCAGTAGTGTCAGAATTCTGCTCAGAGAGACATGTGTCCTCACAGAGTTCTGGTAGCTGCTGAAAAGTTGGAATTGGCACTTCTTCTGAGTGAGGGATAGGGCGTCTTGAAGAGACTAAATCTGCATAAGTCCACTTGTTACGGTTATTTCGATTGATTCCAGTAATATTTACTAGGCAGAAATAACAGTCATCCAAGTGATTTTTTGGTTCTCTCCAAACCATTGGTACTCCGAATTTCAAACTTTTATTTTTATTTATTATTATTATTATTTATTCTCTAAAAATCTAGAGCTGATACAGAAAAACTACTATCAAATTTTTTCTGCCCAAAATCGAGGTTTCTTTAAACCAATTTTTGAACTTTGCCTATATTTAGGACGTCTTTACATCCTTCATCAGGACTCTACAAAAATTATTACATTATATAGCTCAGTATTTTCACAATAAATAATTAACTACTTACTGTTTTCAAGGTTTATAAAATGGAACTTGAAATTAAATGTAATCAACCAACTAAAAAATAGAATTATAAACATTACAGACTCAAATTACCGCCAAAACTCACTCTCCCAGCTTGAACGTATTATAATCAATAATGGATACTCACAGTCAATGGTAAAAAAGATCCTATGGAGCACCACTTCCATTACACCAAACCCACTCTCTCCTACCAAACTTGTTACACAAGGAATTTCACCGTTAAACTCTTCTACGCCACTAATAAAATATAGATCTCTACCCTATCTTTCCTCTCTAACCACTAAACTTCCACATATATTCTCCGAAATAAAAATTTAAAATTAACAAAATACAACCTTATTACAGTTAGAGATCTCTTTACCAAAATTAAAGATAAAATTCCTCCATCCCTAATCTCAGACTGAATTTAAAGCATACCCTGTTTGGACTGTAATGGAATATTCATTGGTCAAATCTGCCAAACCATAAAAAGAGAATAACTCCCACAAAAGTGAAAATCCATCCTGAAAGGTGTTCCATAGCCCTTCATTCTTCAAGATTAGAACATCTTTTTAATTTTGAAAATTTCAAAATTCTTGATATAACATCTTATTATCAAAAAAGAACCTTCTTGGAAATGTGTCACATCAAAAATAATCCGAATAGTATCAATAAAAAATCTGATGTTGCTTAACTCAGCTCCATATATAATCATCTTCTATCTCTAGATCAAAGTTGTGACTCCTCTTGATCTTTTCCTAACTTTCAAATTAATAATTTTAACTACGATCCCTTATCTTGATTCTATACTATTTTTCGATTTTATTTACATCCCTAATCTATTGTCACTTTCCTACCCTATGTTTCTTAGACATTTATAAAAAACTCCTTTCAAAAAAACACTCAACATCATTCTTGGATACATTCCAAATTCGGACAATTTTATAAACCTTGAAAACTGTAAGTAGTTGATTCTTTATTGTAAAAATACTAAGCTGTATAATGTAATAATTTTTGTAGAGTCCTTCTGAAGGACGTAGATACGTCCGAAATAATGACAAAGTTTTAAAGTTGGTTCAAAGAATCCTTGATTTTGGGCAAAAAAAAATTTGCCAAGAACCCATTTATATACACATATTCATACGGCAATACTCCTTTTAGTCATTAGAAAACAAATATATCTATATATATATTTTGTTGTTTTTATTTGAAATTATTATTATGAATTTATTGTAAGTAGTGAAAGAATGTGAAAATTCCGTAAATTATATTAGTTTTTGTTATTTATTAGCCCATCCTAATCAATAAACAATAAATGACAAACATTCTATATCCACTATTTTTTTCTAAGGTAAGGTGAGTTTGAAGTGAATATTTTTATTTTATATTGATTGCAACAGGGAAGAAACATTCATCCTTGATTTGTTTCCATGATAATTAAAATTCTAATTAAGTAGATATCTTGTGTAAAGGTTCAATATCTACTCTATTCACAAATGGCCGAAAGAATTGTCGGATAGGTTTAATATTGAAAACATTTTTGAGATGAATATCCGTAGTTGTTTTTGTGATTTTAATACTGGATTTATTTTCTTTGAATACAATTTAGAGTAATTCATTTTCATTGAAATTGTAGAATTGCTATTTACGAGTATATTTGCGATAATCGATTGACCATGCTCTGGCATATTTCAACCCAAAACTGAAAAACATTTTTATCAGGTCAATAAATGACACAACCTTCATAGCATTATCTGGTTAAATGATAAATTTTTATTTTTATAATCTGTATATCCACTTATAATTTTTTATTTATTGTAATTTAAGGCATCGACTGTTTCGGTCATTAGCCTTGTGAAGATTTCAACATTATACATAAAATAAGTTATTTTAAAATATATGATTAATTGTAAATAAATTATTGAAGTATATAAATAAAATAATTTTAGTCTGTGTTCAAATAGATAGTTCATAATTATGTGTAAATAAATGTGTACAAATATAATTTTATCTGTATAAACAGAAGATTACATGTGTAAATAAATTTTATAATATAAAAAAACATACACAATTGAAATAAGGACAATGCCTATCAAATGATAAAAAAACATATGTTTTTCATAATTTGTTGCATATACGAATGCTCCTCAAAAAATTTATGGTGTTCAGAATACTTTCCTCTCTTCCTTCTTAATAAATGTAGAGGTCAGTAAGTGCGGTGTGACCAATACGTAGACGGTTTATTCTTATCATGTCTAGGCAATCATTTTTAAAAATCTTCAGCTTATCATTGTGAGTATTCCATGTTCTTTGCCATTCGGAGGAAATGCACTGTTTTACTGAATTCATTAAATCAGTGATCTTTGCAGTTTCCTCATCTTTTTCATCTACGGTAGCAGCGCTTCTGGCTGCTCTATCAGCTGCCTCGTTACCTCCGACATGGCTTGGTATCCAGATAAATTCCACTTCGTAATTTCTTCTATATAGTTCTGTTAACAACGATTGTATCTTCTGTGTAAAGGGGTCGTTTGTATAGATATCTTTAATGGAGTGAGTCTGTTGCTATTATGGATTTTTCTTTCTGGTACCATAAGCAGAAAGTAGTGCCTGCCAGATGGCATATTGTTCAGCAGAAAACTGAAGAATCTTGAGGAAGAGAACCAATAGTGAGTGTCCTCTCCTTTTATCAGCCCAGCTCCTAGCCTTTGATTTTGAAGCCATCTGTGTACAGTGTGTAAGCAGGACTTACTTTGTCCAAAATTCTGAGGAATTCCTGCTGGTAGACTTCTTGTGGTGAATTCTTTTTTTACAGAGCAAGCAATTGGGTGTTTATTTTCATCTCAGTTATTACCCAAGGTGGTATTTCGTTGAATATAAATATAAATAACTTATAAATATCAATGAATAGGTATACCTATGACACATTTATTACAAATAATGCCACCTATTGTATCATAATATTGGTAAAATGATATTGAAACTAATAACTGAACGATTTCTTATTCAAAAGATGGTTGTTCCATCCCTTCTTTGTCAAACTTCGTACTCATCATTTATTACTGCGATAGATTTCCTTTCAGAATCGTAAAATGGAACAGAGGGTCGCCTTAGCCTTTACCTGGGACTGGTCAGAGTTCATCGACTCTGTCATGATATTTGATAATTTGATATTGGAGACTGGTGACATCTGTGTTAAAACGTTGAAAGGAACTCTCAATGTATCCAGAATAGGAATATACCAAAACGGACAGTTTTCTGTTTTGGGAGATCAAGGGTCTGGTCGATGAATAATGAAATTTAAAAGATCATTTTCCTGAAATAAGTAACTAGTGAACATGTCTTATTGAAAAGGATGAACGTCAATGTTGATTGAATAACATGAATATAAACAAGCGTACCGCAAAACTCTTAGATTACTCAAGATTTGAGTAAAGAACTTAATTTCAGCTTTTTCTCAACTGCGACTATATAGATTTCGCACATTTTAAAAGGAGGCAACTCACATCGAAAACTCGGCAAGGAATTCTTAGAGCCTCCACTGATTAAACTTTCAAGGGGTTCTTATTCAAAAGTCGTTCAGTGTTTCCATCTTTTGAAACGTTTTCATGAAGTATAACTTTCAATTTCTTTGTTTCATAGTAATGTATCTATTGATTTTTTATATAAATGTATGTCAATATGCATCAGAGCCATCTATAAGGGAAGGACTGAGGTACGATTGAATCTCACTTCAAACAGATTTCTATGCAAAATTTCATCAACTTCTTTCCAATTTTAATTGAAAGAAATTGTTGTTATTAGGTCAGATCCCATCATTCATTTCAATGTCATAATTATTTCGAGAGCTTTCGAAAACTTACTTTTGCTATAGTAAAATATAACTCCATAATTCGGTCGATTTGTCGTTTCATGGCTAAGTTACTTCTAAGGATCATGTACTCCTGGTAGCATGCATCGAGCTCCCCCACTGTTGACTTCAGCAGTCCTTTTTGGCGCGCTCAATCTAGTTTAAAAACTAGGAGAACCATTTTTCCAGAATCCCTAATAATATATGTAATACCCTTATTTTCATCTTAGGAGGTAAATAAAATAATATTCTTCATTTTATAATTTACTGATAACAATTTGGGTAATTTTTCATATTGTCAGAACTTTAAAACTACTATCAATTTCTAGACTTGAATCGACATTATGATAAATCCATCATTAACAGCTTTTTGCCATATAGACAACAGTGCGTATTAATCTGACAGGAAAATAACTAACCTTACGCAACTTTAAAATACCACTGGTCAACAAAAGGTGCTGACTTATTTTGATTTACCTACCTACCCTCATTTTATAAATATATTTATTTTGATTCAATCAGATCTAGTTTTCGGGTTACAGCTATTGCCCCCAAAACCAAAAATTAACTGATTTTGTTTTACTTTCGCATTTAGAGAATTTGTTTATTTGAAGAGTAGTTTGTTCTGTTTTTAAAGTGAAGTGATTCTTAATTAATATCAAGAAAGTGGAGAAGCAATCTTGACAAGTTCTGTTACATTTGTGATGACATTACTTTTAAAACTTAGCGAAGGCATTTGCCACCATTAGTAACTAAGTGATAAGTGATTGCCAGCATGGTTTTAGAGAGGGAAGGTCAACTGAAACAGCTGCATTTTCGTTTACTATGTCTATAAAAACCTTGACAAGGGTTGTTGCGGGTCTCTTTTTCGATTTTTCACGTTCTTCCGTGGAATTTCATTGAGAGCAAGTTATACAACATTGGATTTCGTGGTGTCTTCCTCCAGTGGATTTTGAGTTACGTCACCGATCGCTGGATGTCAGTTAGGGTGAATGCGTCTTGGTCAAAAAAGTGTAGTGTTGACATGGGGGTTCCGCAGGGCTCGGTGCTTGAACTGATGCTTTTTCTGCTATTTATAAATGATTTACCTGAGCACATGAACTCGGAATTAATGATTATATTTGTTGATGATAAGTCAGTGGCCGTCTCAGCTCGGAGCCTTGGGTAGCTGTCTCAGCGCTGTGATGCGTTAATGCTTAAATTTGTAAATTGGTGTCACTCGAATGCGCTCATACTCAATGCACAAAAAACTGAGTGCATTTATTTCAGTGTGAGAAACGTTAGTAATGTTCGACTGGTTATTCGATGCTTGAATCAGAAGATTGTCTCAAAAAATACGGTAAGGTCCCTGGGAATCCATCTTGATAGTTCCTTAAGGTGAAATTTTCATGTGGATGCAGTCTGTAAGAAACTGTGTAGTTCTTACTATGCGATTAGTAGGATAAAAAATTCCTTACCATTGCAGGCGGTGTACAATAGCTTGGTATTCAGTCATATGAATTATATTATTCCGTTGTGGGGTAACTGTTGAATCTAGGAGGGCGTTCATTATTCAAAAAAATTTAGAAAGCACTGACGTGAGGTCAGATTGCTTTGGCGCTCTTGTTGAGCTACTTGCGAGTAAATATTCAAACCTTAACAAATCTATAAGCTCTCTGGTCGGGTGAACAATAATCTTTTTCCGTACTATGGGACAATGTGATGCAAATATGAAAGCCTAATGAATAAACAAAAATTTATCTCAATTTGAAAATAACTAATCATAATTTTCACCAAATTTTGTTCTATGCTTCTCCTAAAAACCTACGTCATTACTTTTCTGAGTTATGACAACGCTATCAAATTCTTTCTCTATGATAAAAAATTTTTTGATTAATATTACGTCTGTGCTTCTCTGAATTTTGACAACGTCATCGACATCGAATTCTACCTCTATGAATTCTATGAAAATTTTGATTGATATTACGCCAACTGACACTGATATCTAGGTCCGCAAGTTGTCAAACGAATATCGATATGTGATGGCAAATCTTTCAATGACAAAGCTCGGACTTCATGACATTTCTATTTTTCTCTTGAGTAAATGAAAAAATGATCATATCATCAGAAGGGGAAAGCTGCAATAATGAAATTTGAGGATGAGTAAGATATCGGTAACCTCAATATATATACGGATTTTTATTTAAATCTAAATGAAGTCTTAGGAGATATTGAGTATTGAAAATTTTTTTTTGGGAATTTTTAAAAATTTTCTAGCGTGACGATTTCTGCGAAATTTTGCAAGACGTTTCGTTTCAGCCTCCCTCAATAACATTCCAAGTATCAACTTGATCGGATGGATATTCTAGTAGTTATTGAGGAAACAAAATTTCAGATGCTCATAACAACTGAACCATCCGACGGATTTGGCCCAATAACGAACTTGACCGAGATATTTGGACAATTAACCTATTCTGAAAATATGAAAACTCTAGCTGATTCCTTCTGGATGCTAGAGAGGATACGGTCGGCCGGCCGGCCGGACAGACTCAACTTTCGCCACGAATTCTTCATCAGGAGTCGAACCCAATAGATTGAGACCATTTTCGGCTCGATATTCCAAAATTACAGACATTCGGGCAAAATGATAGGCACTCTGTTCGGGTGAACAAGAGCGCCAAAAAGAATATTACGATCAATTTTCCAGCTGAAGCCACGTGACTCTTGTAAGCCTACCTTTTATCAAAATGAGATCTTGACGCTTCCTTCTTTATATATTTACAGGAGTTTGATCTATATCAAGGAGCACGAACATTTGATGGTTACGTTATCTAGTTTCCATGATTATTTCAATAGAAATAAATCTACCCTGTATATTCCATACCACGTAACATCAAAATATGAGAATTCTCTGGTATACTAGGCTATAATTTTGTATAAGCATTTGCCGAGGTCTATTAAGGTTCTCAATAAGGTTAAATTCAAAAATACCATTAAATTTTGATTGCATAAGAAGTATTATAGTATTAAAGAGTTTCTAGACGACAAGGATGTGTTGTAGATTGGCTTACAAAAAATTTATTTCTCTACTTTATTTGACTTCTCCTATGCATTATAAATGTCTTGAAGGATCAATAAATATTATTATTATTATAATTAAGTTATATGAACAATATTTTGGTTTTGCCATCGGACAACAAGACAAAGCGTGGGTTCCAATCCTCTGTTGTGTTACATGTGTGGGTCTTCTCACTGGATGGGCGAAAAGATCTCGATTTATGTCTCTTGCAATCCCTATGATTTTGGACGGAGCCAACGAACCACTCATCTGATTGTTATTTATGTCTTACTGATACAAAAGAAATTACAATTAAAACAAAAAAAAAAATCAAGTGTTCTGAACTACCATCAGCTAAAAGACCGATCTCTCAAAATGAAAATTTACCGGTACCAGAACCGCCTCAAACTAGCTTTCGGCTCTTATGCCAGAAGTCGAAAAAGAGAGATTGGATTCTGACTTTGAAGAAGCTTGATCATCCACATCTAATGAGCCACATCTTTTATCACAAGATCTCAACGACTTAGTAAGTGACTGAAATTTGTCCAAACAACAGGCAGAACTTTTGGGCTCTCGATTAAAGGGATGGAACTTATTACAACCTAAAGCAAAAGAGTGCTACTTTCGCAATCGAGATGAAGTGCTGAAAGATTTTTTTCACAAGATGATCAGCTTGAATTTTGTAATAATGTCCACGGTGTAATGACTGTCTTGGGTATAGAATATAAAGCAGAAGAGTGGCGATTATTTATTGATGGGCCAAATGTAAGAATAAAAGCTGTTCATTTACATATCGGCAATCAACTTCCCTCTATTCCATTAGGTAAGGCTTCTAACATGAAATAGTTTTATGAAACGATTAAGTTTATCTTGGAAAAAATTCAGTATAGCGAACACAACTGGAAATTTTGTCGGGATTTGAAGGTAATTGCTCTAATTTTAGGATTACAACTTGGGTATACAAATACTATTGTTTTATTTGTGAGTGGGATAGCAGAGACCGAAAAACTCATTATATTAAGCAAGACTGGCCCTAAGGACAAACTCTGACTCCAGGACAAAAAATATCGAAAATCCTCCATTGGTGCAGCCTGAAAATTTATTTTTACTGGTGTCCGACCGAAACTGGTTTTTCTGCCGAAACCGAATCTTCGGCCAGGGCTTCACTTTCCGCCGAAACCGAAAACGAAACCTAAACTTACGTGTCTAAGTATAAAATTTCTTAAAATACAGCATTTTGGAGCATTTTAGGTAACTATTATTTTGCATTAATTAGGGCATGAAATGGCAACATAGTATATTGAATTTGTTGTAATCATTTATTTAACATAATATAAAAAAATATCTATTAATAACATTTTTATTATTTTGACAAATTAAGTTTTCATAGCAGCAAACGTTTAATCATTTCACAATAATCAAATCAATAATTCAAATTTATGAGTTAAAATAATAAAAATGTTATTAATAGATATTTTTTAGTTACCACATTATTAATTTGTTACTGTTTCTTTAAATACTATGTATCGGTATATTTTTTTTAATAAATTGAGACAACATCACATACTTTGTCCTGGCCCTAAATTAAGGTTTTCCCTTGTGTTATGGATGACCAGAAACAATTTTGAGATCTTTCTCTTTAATACTTTGGATTGTATTTTTACTTAAAAGAATTATCAGTCTCATTTAGGTATCTTATATAAAAATAATAATGACTAAAATTACTATTACACTCACTTCCAGTCTCAACAAATATGAATCTGAAAACACATATTTAGAATTAACAATGATACTCAGATCACAATTAGTAGGACAGTCATACTTACATTTAGAAGAATTAAGTAACGCACTATTAAACTACAGTAAACGTTTAATTTAAAAACAGTTATAAAATCAAATGAAAACGCGATCGTGCGGAAACTTTCGAAATAAGTTTCGGCCTATTCTGGCCGAAACCGAAACTTGATTTTCGGCCGAAACTCGGCTGAACCCGAATCCGAATTTTCGGTCGGACACTAATTTTTACCACCTTCACATATAAAGCTTGGGCTTATAAAGAATTTCGTAAAAGCCTTGGACAGAAGTGGTGACGACGGCTTTTAATATTTAAAAGAAAATTTTCTTAAGCTGAGTGAAGCAAATATTAAAGAGGGCATATTTGTTGGCCCCCAAATCAAGCAATTGATGAAAGATGAACATTCAAAGAAAAGCTTAGCAATATAGAAAAATTAGCTTGGGAATCTTTCATGAGAATAACTTCTAATTTCCTAGGAAATCATCGATCAAGTGACTATAAATGTGTTATCGCGGAGATTCTATCAATTTATAAGGCTTTGGGTTGTAACATGCCATGGAAACTATTCTGCATTCACATTTAGACTTCTTTCATGAAAATTTGGGCGCCGTCAGCGATGAACACGGTGAAAGATTCCATCAAAATATTTCTACCATAGAAAAACGAGGGGCAAATTTAGCCCACGACGAGAATCGTAAAGTAAATTCATATTAATGTTGCAATAAATCGAAATAACTTCTTTTTGTTTATAAAAATTCACAATTTCTGAAATGTTTTAAATTGGTATTACAAAAAAACTATTCGTATTTGAAGCATTTTAATTTTCTTTCTAGTATCCTTGTCCTAAACATAACAAGACAAAAGTCTTCATGTTACATAAAAAAAAATTTTTATTGACTAGTGTAATCACAGAGAAATGTGTCAAATTTCTTTTGCATCCTGGGTGAAAAAATTGAGTTGAACAGAGGATATCTATACAGGGTGTCTACTATAAAAGGTGCCAAACTTCAGTAGGTGATAGTACAAGTCATTTGCAACAAAAAATGTTCTATTACACTTTTTCGAAAAGTTGATAGTTATCGAGTTATTCAACACTTCTTGGTTTTTCGGAATTTTTTGCTTTCCTCTTTAAAAACAAGAATATCTCTGTTATTCTTACAGCTACATCAAATCTGACCATATCATCGTATAGGGCAGTAAAGGTGCTATATAGGCTATATAGGTAGTTACTAATGTTAAAAAAATGTTTTATACCGGGTGTTGTAAAAGGGTGAATGTAAAATTGAAAAGAATGCAAACTTAGTGGTATTTTCTTGTTAGCTGTACCATTTGAAATTGGTGAATAAGTAGTTGGTTTTTTTCTAGGAAAAACTAGTACATGTAATATGTACATGTAATAATAGACTTATCAAATTTTCACTTAACTTTTGTTTTCCCAACAATATTACGGTTTCAAGTCAGGAAAACATAAAAATCAGAAACGCAAATTTTATGATAATCCATTTCAAAACTTTGAGGTTCAAAACAGTTATAAATATTATTAATAATAACATAAAAATCAAAGGTTTGAGGAGGAGGCGGGTTGGAGGGTGTGTTGGTGCGTATCTGGCGGCCCCACAGGACCCACAGGGCCGTCGGAAATGAATACCACGAATGAAAATGAACAATATGGCAGAATTTAATCTTGAGCTAAGCAAACTTGACATTTTCATGGGTTCGAAGATATGCAAATTAACTTAAATTTGACAAAATTTGTTATTGAGTAAACTTCAGAAAAAGATCATTTACTTTAACGAATTAATTCGACTTATACACAAAAAAAAGAATATGACTGTTTTCTGAAGTATTGAATATCCAACAACAACAACCTAGCAGAAAGGCATTTGTAGAAGTTTTTAGGTGCTCTGGTGAAACTGGATCGAGGTTTACGAAATGGAGAAGGTGGTCGAAATACTCAGCACTGGAGGCAAGCAACAGCAATACTTCGCCCTATTAGAGAAGATCCCACTCGGAGTGTTGGTGCCACATTAGGGCTTCACCATTCCACAGTACAGAGTTTTGAAACAAAATAATTTACACCCGTATCTTTTAAATAAAGTCCAGAATTTGTTACCTGTATATGGTGAGGTTAGATTAGAATTCTATAGGGGATACCTAAATAAGTTGGAAGAGTGGGGATGTGATCAAATATTATGGACAGATGAGGCAACATTCACTAAAAGTCAAATTCATAAGTCGAAAGAATATATATATACACTAAAAGTGGAATAATAAATTCACGAAATTCCCATATATGGGAAACGGAAAATCCACATGCGACTGTTATATCTCATTATCAGCATGAATTAAGAGTCAATGTTTGGTTGGGATTCATGAGAGAGCGGCTATTCGGGCCGGTAATACTTCCCGATCGCCTTAAATTCAATGAATTCACAAATTTACTGAATAATAAGGTAGTTGACATTCTTGAAGATATTTCCATAGCTGATAGATATGAACTTTATTGTTAACTGGACGGATGCCCTGCCCATAATAGTCGAATTTTGAGGGACTGGATGAATCAATGCTTTGGGTAGAAATGGATTGGAAGATATGGTCCCTTGAGATGGCCACCTAGAAGCCCCGATCTTAATAGTTCATTCAGTTTCATTCAAAGTTTATTTAATGTTTTTATGTTACTATTAATAATATTTATGACTGTTTCGAACTTACAATGCTTTGAAATGAATTGTTATAAAATTTGCCTTTCTGAATTTTATGTTTTTCTGACTTAAAACAGTGATAAGGTTGGAAAAACAAAAAGTTAACTGAAAAGTTGATATACCGTTTAAAAGTCTATTACATGTACTAGTTTTTCCTAGAAAAAAAACCACTACTTATTAACCAATTTTCAATGGTACAGCTTACAAGAAAATACCACTAAGTTTGCACTCTTTTCAATTTTTACATTTACCCTTTTACAACACCCGGTATAAAACATTTCTTTAACATTAGTAACTACCTATTTTATAGCACCTTTACTGTCCTTTGCGATGATATGGTCAGATTTGATGTAGCTGTAAGAATAACAGAGATATTCTTGTTTTTAAAGAGGAAAGCCAAAAATTTCGAAAAACCAAGAAGTGTTAAATAACTCGATAACTATCAACTTTTCGAAAAAGTGTTTAGGACATTTTTTGTTGCTATCACCTACTGAAGTTTGGCACCTATTATAGTAGACACCTTGTATATAAAAATTAATTCCGAGAAGTTGAACAAAACTGTTGCAAGAAACTTTCCTCTTTTGAATGAGCAACAAAAATATGCTTACGAGATGCTAATGATGGTAGTGAACAATGGAATTGGATGATTTCTTTTCTTTAGAATTTCTTTTGGATTTGTCCAAATAATTGATTGACGGTTGCGTCTAGTGTTCTGTAAAGTCGGATTTTTACTTGGAATCGTGTCGAATTATTTCCTCACCCGTTCTCTTTCAAGTTATCCATTCCAAGAAACGCACAATGTGTGATAAATCCTCAAAAACCTTATCTGGAAGCTGCACAATCAAATCTTCTCGTTTTACGGCAGCTATGACCTCAACTCTTTTTCATTCCTCCGAAATGCAGTCATTGTTATATAACCCGTAACTGTTGTTTCGATTTTATGTGTGTTTTATTATGGTCGGACGTGCCTTATAACAGCATTTCCTGTATGTTGAGTTAACTGGGATCCTTCCGAAAGAGTTAATTCATAATTTCAGTTTGGTACTACAGTGCGAGAGATGATGAGATCGTCTGAAATTTTTTTCATTAGTTTTGTGGAATGTACGGCTGAACCTCTGGTTGGTCAGTTCGGGCGGATAATGAGGTTTATTTCCATAACATATGCTTTGGAGAAGAATGCTATAAATCAGAAGATTTGTTATGAATCATGTGTGAAGTGTTCCGATTGTTGAGCGTGGATAAAAAAAAGCCGCCTCCCCTGTTTATTTTATATCGAATGTGATCCAAGTTCTAATTACATGTGGAAATCTCATATGTATAGCTCGAGAAGTGCTTTAATTGAAATATTTATCTTGACTAATGAGACAATAGATCTTCCTTCTTATGCTGATTCAACTAAATGAAAGTTTAATCCATAACAGATTTATTGTCATGGACAGGCTGATTCATTGCTGAAAGGGTTAAAGCTATGGGTAGATAGATTGAGGTGAGCAACGTCAACTTTATATCAAGGTTCATTCTTATGCATTCAAAATATAGATTGTTTATCTGATTCTGTCAATTTATTTTATTACGAGGGTTGCCTTTCATTATATTTTCTACGTACGAGAATGACAAGAATTCATTCAGTGCCCAGTCAGGACTATATGGCGGATGACTCATCACACCGAAGTTTTGAGTGTTCAAAAATGTAGTTGTTTGAGCCGATGTGTGAGAGCTTGCATTGTCGTGACGAAGGGTGATCCGTCTTCGGTGGTTGGTTTTCCTTGGAAGACAACTGGCAAACAAATGTTTGTTTACCACTCAGAATTGACTATTCTGCGTTATTCTAATGGTACGATTGCGATATGATCCGTTTTTCAGAAAACACAGGCGACCATTTGCTTGAGGATGCTTCGTGCGCGAGCACATTTTATTGGATTTGGCCTATCTTGAAACACCCTTACAGTCGACTGCTGTTTATTTTCGCATTCATACGCGTAAATCTACGATTTATCACCTGTCACGATATCATAGACGTGCTTCGAGGGACCGCGATCGTACTTTTGGAGCATTTATTTCGACCAATCGACACTAGCCATTTTGTGAGCTATTGACAAACTGCGTGGGATGAAACGAATTTTTTTTTACGGTCAAATTTTCCTGCAATATTGAATGTATGCTTGTCCCAGAAATGCCTACAGTTGTCTCAATCTCACGATAGGTTACATGACGATCTTGTAATATCAGTTTCGCAGAGCATCAATGATTTTCTGATCAACAACTGATTTTGTATGACCTTCGCGAAATTCGTCTTTGAGTGAACTACGACCTCGGTTGAATTTACCATACCATCGATAAACACTGGTCCTTGATCGTCAAAAATCAAATGAAGTTCATCGATGCACTGTTGTTGAGTTAATCAATCTCGACAGTTGTAAAAATTAATCGCACGATTTAATTAAATTTTTTGGGCGAGATGAATGGTTTAAGTTACTGTAAACAACACAAAGAGCGCTTGTATGTCAAAACGCATGTAGTCAACGTATAACC
Organism: Micraspis discolor; assembly: GCA_030674115.1. NCBI lineage: Eukaryota > Metazoa > Arthropoda > Insecta > Coleoptera > Coccinellidae > Micraspis > Micraspis discolor. The sequence goes on along the minus strand of JARTUT010001317.1, from coordinate 23,889 downwards.
TCAAAAATGTCAGGCTTTACGATAGAGCTGTCAAATGGCAGATTGCAACACTAGGGTTGTCCAACCCCGAAATATAAAAAGCAACCCTCGTACTGATAGTTTCATACCAACAAACGAATTACAGTTCACAATCAGTAATAGATCTAGATTGAACATTTTACTACGTATGATCAAGTACTACCAGTAAAATCGCACTAATATTGTATATTTGTTGTTGGGACACATTGAAAACTGTTTATTATGTCAAATGAAAATTTTTATTCAGTTTGCTCAGCTCAGTTTTTAGCATAATATGCTTAATTATAAGTCGAATCGAAGGAATTAGAAAACTTTAATATCAATAATAAACACATAGAACCAGATGACAGAGAGGCAGTGTGAATAAGAAAAGTTACATCAAACTTGACGGTATAATTTGTGATCATTGTGCATTAACAACATCATAATATGATATATATCAATTATTTTTCTCTTTTTCAGTGCAGTGGAGGCTCGTGACAATATAGTATGGTGAGGCACATATGAAAAAAAATTTAATAATGTAATATATATATACAGGGTTTACGTGGCGAACAAAGTTTATATAGTGAACTCTACTTCGTCAGTTGCATAATAAATATATTGAGAAAATTTTCTTCACTAATGCTTGGAATTTTTGATGAATCCTCAAATTATTTATATTTATATTTATATTACTTTATTTTATTCAGCAAAAAAAACCATTAATTTAATTGTCCCAATATATTATGAGCTTATTTTTCGATATACTAAATTACTCAAAAATATGAAAACCATTATTATGCAGCTGTACAGCAAGAACCAACGTTGAGGTGTAAAGCATTCCTGCCACGTGTGGGATGGGAATGAAGGAAATCGGATCAGATCAAGTTGGAAATTTTCAAAATAACGAAATAAACTCTAAATAAATAAAATAAACTCTGAAAAAAATTAACACTGAATTAAAAAATTAAAAAGGCAGTGTAAAATAGGATTTATTCTGAAAGTTATAAATGAAAATTATACTATATTGAGTTCTCAATATTAAAATTTTATGTAAATCAATGGAATTCTACGATTTTTCTGATCAGCGAAATGATCTATAACCTTGTCAATAAAAATATTTTCGTCCTGTGATTTTATGAATCCCTTTTCGATCGAAATTTCAGCCATATTACTCAGCCGCGCCTGTCCAGTTGTATTCCTAATATAATTTTTAATCTTTTTCAACGCCCAGAACTAACATCATAAAATCCCATGAAGCGCTCAATAAGTTGGTCATCTATTACATAACGAAAAATGACTGATAACTGGGAATCGTAATATCTATTAAACTTCTTAGAATTTTTCGATTTTCTTTGACTTTAGCATTGAAATTTTCAATTTCTATTTGACGCGCATTGTCTATTGCTGTGGCGATATTTTGTTTTTGCTTTCTCATAACGGTAAGCTTGCAATTAGATGAAATATGCTGAGAACTTTTATTGTGTAGCGATAGACACCTAGATAAATTTTTCAAATCACTAAAACCACTTTTCGACCAAACTCTGTCGGAATTTCCATTAGTTGCTGAGAATAAAATGCACGGCCAACAAAATATTTTTTTCAAAGTAATACTTCCAGTAAGCCAGTCGTACATGTCATACCGCGTATGCGGTATGACATCCCCGATTTGATGTACCGACCCCACCACTAGACACTAGAGATTTCCTCAAATGTGGAACAGGTCGCTTAACTTCCTTAATTAAATATAATTTATCATCATACGAATGAGTCGAAAAATGTTGCTTATTTATTAAAAAATTAACAATATCACAGGTACACTGAACATGTTCCTTAGGAATTTCAAGAGATTTACTATTACTAGGTCCCGCTGAATCCATTTCGCGATCTGGTAGTCACTTTCGATAAAAAAGATTTATATTTCAGAAAAAATCACCTAAAAAGATTATAATCATACGCATACGCAAACGATACCTCTAAATAACGACAAAGTGAACTAACCCTATTTCTCTATTTCCTTCCCGATTAACTCGAATAAAAACCTGAGGCCAGCCTCTTATTCCTGGAGAAGCCGCCTTCAAAGCTGTTGATATGTTCTCACCGCTTCGACGCAGATAACCCGTTGGACATCGCAGAAAAGAAACGGTCTCAGATCGGCTAAGATCGCGCAGAGGCCAGCCTCGGATTAATCCTAGAACGGCTTTCCATTACGTTCTCGTAGTATGACACGCTAATTCAGTCAAAGAAGCCTGCGTTAGGCATGCCTCCAACCGTTTATTCAAAGAGGATTTGATTTGTTATGAATATACAAGGAACGTGATATTGGGAAAAATATTGAGGAAAAAAGTGATGATGAAAGGGAATGAAGAAATATTCGGTTCAGAATTTTTTTGATGAGGCACTCACCTGCCTCATAGGACAAGCCGCCACTGTTTCAGTGTCGTTATGAGTTCATTACAGTAATAAAAGCAGTGCTGTAATGAACTCATTACAGCATTGTTTTTAGTTATATTTTTCGTTTTGTGGTTGACAACACTGACATCCTATCCTTTCGAATGTCAACACGCGTCCATTGCATGTCAATTGCCAATATTAAACCATGTAGAGATTTGAGCGCACTATTCAAATTCTATAATCTGTCACACCAACTGCGAAAATAAAATACAAAAGGCACTAGGAGGTATAATCTGAACTTTTCATTGAATTCCAATAAATTTCACACAATTCTTGACTGAAATAGAGAAAATCTCGTCTATTACTCGTTGCAGAAGGCAATTCCAACACTCATGCGTACAAAAACTCGCTCCTTCGTCGCTCGTTTTCGAATTTCACATTCGTGTTGGAATAGGTGCCCATTTTGCAACTTGTTTTATAATATACTATTATTTCTCAGAATCTGTGGTTCGATTGTCTGGCTTCATAGTCACCTCATGTCAACCGAATATGATCATAGATTACTTGATTTTGGACTGACTATTCTTCCAGCAGCTCAAATCAATTCGACATCTCTGTCAAGATGATCTTTGTGTTACTTCTGAACATGTTTTACTATTATACAACTGAATTAAAACTTTTAAATCGAATGAAATGAATACAATTTCAATAACGAGAAAGTTGAATAGCATGAATTATCATGGAAACCTTAAACAATGAAAAAAATATTTATGAACAATTAGCTCAAAAATTGAAAAAAAAATCAAATAACAAAACAATTATTAGCAGAGTAGTTGCGTTAGCAGAACATCATAGTTATAATATCTAATCTTCAGTTTTATTGTTTTTTTTTTGCTGAAGTATATAAGTATATAATAGAGGAAATTAATACATTCAAAAACTAATGGAAATAACCTCAATAAAAATGACTCATTCGTTAAAGTGGTTCGCCATCAGACAACAAATGTTTATAGGGTTTCTTGAAATTTTTACTAAGATAAAGCAGTTTGAATTGCACTTCTATGACTTGTTCGGACATCTTGTTCGCCTCAGTTTTGAGCGTTGGATCCCACACCATTTGTCAATCACTCAAAAAAAGCTCGTATCGATTGTTCGAAAGAAATGCTTCAAAAATACGATCACGGTGCTTCGAAGCACGTCTATGACATCGTGACAGGGGATGAATCGTGGATTTACTCGTATGAGTTCGAAAGCAAACAGCAGTCCACTGCATAGGTGTTTCAAGATGAGCCAAATCCAACAAAAATTGCTCGAGCATGATCCACTTCCAAACGAATAGTCACCTGTTTTCTAGGAAAAACTGGACATGTCGCTTAAACAAATGCATTTTTCAGCACATCGATTTGATGAGTGATCCACCGTATAGTCCTGACTTAGCACTGGTTAATTTTTCGACACCTGAAGAAGCGGTTAACGCATTCAGAATGCATATTTTGGAGATATCTCAATCAGAGTGGCAAAAGTGCTTCGACAATTGGTTCAAATGCATGCAAAAGTTTATAGATCTCAATTGGAAATAGCGATTTTCGATGATTAATATTTGTCTCCAATTCTGAAATATAAAAGGCATCCTTCGTATACCATTTTGCATAATGAAAGTCAATTGTGAAATTAGGAAATAGTAAACATTCCACCAAGGCCTAGAATTTTTGATCGATATGCACCTGCCTTCATCTCAGCTATATTTCTACCTAATTCTTTGTTTATACTCTTGTTTTTATAAAATTTTAGGAAGTTTCGAACAAATTGTCTATTTATTTTCTACATATTCTTATATGACATTGTCATTGTGATCATTAAATAAACTCTCACATATTTTTATTGGAATACGTTTATGAAAATGAATACCTATCAATCGCAAATTCTCAAGTACTGTTCTGTGTCGAAGCTGCCATCTACCATCGTTAAGGGTGGCTCTTCATTGGTATTAGTTTTATGCATCCATTGCGAAAGGGGCGGAGACCAGGAACCGCGCAGGATCCAGTAGAATATTGTTGAAACCATCCCTTGAGTGTATTGATTATTTGCAGGGCCGTTTTAGGAGAATTCTGTTGAAAGTGAGCTGATTATCAAGGAATTTATATAAGGGCCTATTTTTGTATGACTGAATCTGCTAAACAATGAACTGCGTTTGAAAGAAATCTCAGTTTTATGCGTGCTCCTCACGAGAAATATTCTGTGATCTAGATAATATAGGATAATAATTCAATAATTTACAGAAAATTATTTTTAACATGATCGGTAATTCAATAAAGATAATACTCGATATTCAGACAATCACATTTTAAATCTATTTCATATTCTTTTGAATTTTTGTGAACAATTTCTTGTTAGCAAACAATGTAACATGTAGTGTTAGTAGGCGTTAGTGACGGGGTGCCATACAATTCGGCGTATGACAAAACCCTTGAAAAAAAAAACCAGTGAAAAAAATATGGCTCTGCGCATGAGTGTTGTAATGATTACAAAATAAGCATAAATATGAATAGTGAAGCATTTCTTTCTTCAAGAGTGATCTTCCATTAATTAACATACTACAAGTCGCCCGCAACGAATCTGAAAATTGAAAGACAAAGGCAGAAAAAGAAACTGAATAAAAAAATAACGTTTCAAATCCTATTTTGTGGGATGCTTAAAATAATTGAAAATACAATAAAATTATGAAAAGAACATGCTGCGCCTTTAATGAAAAATATTCTTCATTGCGAGGATATTTCGAAATTATATTCAACACTTTTGAACAAGACTTAGTCGTTTATAAAGATATTGAAATTGTTGTACTAGTCTTTGCTTTCTTCTCATCAAATTAAAAATTCTCATGTGGAACACTTGGCTACATCCTCAATGATGTATTTCTTTGTTATTTCAATTTTGCAATATATTTATTTCACTCAATTTTTCATAATTCTTCATCGCTAATGTTCATATTGATGAACGTATTAAACCACAATCGTTTACGTGACCTCAGTTTGGGAATTCAATTTTGTGAAATGTAGAAAATAATTGGAAATAAATTAGGAATAGAAAGATATTTGCTCCAAGAATTCAGAGATTCAGTCTGTCTACGAATATGGAGACAATGTTAGATAAAACTGGTAATCAATGAACCGGTGTAGATCTTATGGTGCCAGTAATTATTCTCATGCAGGTATATAATTGTGCATCGATTTTTTGTGTATGTGCATTATTAAGCCAAACAGAGCAATAATACTCAGCTGCAGAAAAGACTAGGGCTTAGAGATGCTGTGCGAAGAGTGAAAGCATCAGCACTCCAAGATGATCCAGCTAAATTCTGAAGAACATTATTCCTAATTTTCAGTTTTATGCTCAGATCATTTAAATGAGCCTTGTAATTGAGAGATGAATCTAATTTAACTCCTAAGTATTTTAGATAGAAATTATATTCTATAGGAAAATCATTGGAAGTTACAGCTAATTTCCTATATTTTTCATGATTATTCAGATGGAAACAAGATACCTCTGTTTTGTTGGGATTTGGACATAATCGCCACTCAATAAAATAATTCTTTAAAACTTCCAAATCAGATGACGGCATGTCTTCCAGAGTATGGAAATCCGAATGTTGGTTAGCAATAGCAATGTCGTCAGCATAAACAAATTTCTGAGGTGATGTCGTGGGTAAATCACTTAGATCTGAATTGAAAAGTAAAGAAGCTAAAACTGATCCTTGAGGAAGACCGTTTTTCAATGTTTTGGAATTGCTACTCTAATTGTCAATAAAAACACGAAATCTTCTATCAGATAACATATTTTCTAATAATCGTACCATTTTCCCACACTTCAGATGGGAATAGAGTTTGAAAATTAATCCATCTTTCCACACAGTGTCATATGCCGAAGATAAATTAATAAAAGCAGCTCCTGTTTTCAACCTATCATTGAAACCTGATTCTATGAAAGATGTAAGGCTGAGAACTTGATCTGAACAATTTCTATTTTTCCTAAAGCCTCCCTGGAAATTTTGTAGAGCATTTTCTATAGAAGATTCAATTCTAAAAAGAATTAGCCTTTCTAATATCTTTAAAGGAACACTCACTATGGGTCGATAACTACTAGGATCACAAGAATTTTTTCCTCGTCTCAAAATACCTATTACTTTAGCCTTACGAAATTCGGAAGGAAAGTTTCCTGAATTCAGAATATTGTTATAGAAAGTCAATAACCAAAACAAGGCTTTTTGCTGAATGTTTGATGAATTCTGGATAAATTCCGTCAAAACCTGATGCCTTTCGAGATTTGGAAGATTTGATTGCAGCCCTCAATTCATCTATATTGAATGGATGTGACACATGTTCTAAAGTAGGAGCTGATCTCTTGAATATGTGTAAATTTTTCTTCATATTCCTCATTTTAGATTGGGATATATTGACTGATTCAGATACATTAACTAAGCGGCAAGCTATTAAACTTGGATCAACATTTGATGATGATGAGGTAAGGGGAGGAATTTCACCTAATTTTCTCAATATATCCCATGAACTCCTACTCGAATGTGTAAAATTCATTTTTGATACAACACTATCCCATTTCTCTTTTCGGCTTGGTAGAATTAAGCCTTTCACATTTATCAACGGATGGTGATATGTGATAGTCCTTGTACAAATTATCGGTTTCTTTCGATATGGAATATAATCTTTCCGGAAACCTCTTGGAACGAACTTTTTTGCTGCGGCTTTCACAACACCTAAGAATCTGTGATAGTTATCGTGAGTGGGTTTAATCCACCTAATATCACTGTCTACCTTCTTAGCAAATTCAATCCAATTCGCTTTCTTGAAATTCCAACGAGGTCTTAAACATTCTGAATATTGAATTGAACTTCTTGAAGTCAACAGAATAGGCCTATGTAGGCTATGATGAAAAACATCTAGAATTTTACGTTCTACAGGAAGCGGTTGGCAAGTATTGTCACAAGACACTAGGCAGAGATCAGGATTGTAGCCTCTATTCCATCGAGGAAGAAGAGGACTTTTCCATCAAAAATTAAACAGAAATTATTATCATCCATCCAGTCAGCTGAAGCTATTCCACTTCTATCATTATTATTATAACCCCACATTACGTGGTGAGAATTAAAATCACCGCAATAAATTGAAGGATGAGGAAGATTCATTTCCAAATTTCTTGGCCAAATAGTATTTGGAGGTTTATAAATATTAAGGATAGAAATAATACAAAATTTGAAAGAGATAATAAAACACCCTCAAAGTCGCCTTTTTGGATTGACTCGATATTTTGAATCAAGGATTTTTTAACATAACAAGCTAAACCGTAAATTTTACTAAGGAGATAATCAATGAATGCATAACCTTTTATGGTTCCTCTTTCACGAAGATTTTTTTCAGTATCCGCATGTGTCTCTTGAAGGAGAATAATCTCAGCACTATAGTCCTTAGCTAATTAAGAAATATAATCACTCTTGTCCTTAGAAATACCCTCTATATTCTATATATAGGCGTTAAGGACGTGGTGGCATACAATTCGGCGTATGACAAAGGTCTTGAAAAAAAACCTGGCTCTGCGCATGAGTGTTGCAATGATTACAAAATGAGCATAAATAATGAATGGTGAAGGATCTTCCATTAATTAACCTAGACACTTCTACAATTCGCCCAAATCGAATCTGAAAATAAAAAGACAAAAGTAGAAAGAAGAACTGAATAAAAAAATAACGTTTCAGATCCTATTTTGTGGGATGCATAAAATAATTGAAAATACAGAAAAAATTATGAGAAGAACATGCTGCGCTTTCGATAAAAAATATTCTTCATTTCGAGGATAATTCCTAATTATATTCAACACTTTTTTGAATAAGACATAGTTGGTTATAAATATATTGAAATTGTTGTACTAATTTTTGCTTTCTTCTCATCAAATTGAAAATCCTCATGGTGAACACTTGGTTACATCCTCAATTATGTATTTCTTTGTTATTTCAATTTTGCAATAAAAATGTATATACTCGTAAGTCCGCCCAATGATTCAGGAGATTTGAGCATCTGAAATTTGATTTCCTCCATAACTGGAAGTGCCATCAGATCATGTTGCAACTTGGAATTTCGTAGAAATCGACTGGCTAGAAAACATGTTAATACTTCATATCTATATTTATTATGACACTTGTCATAATAAATGTCAGTCGATAATTTTTCCTCTGCTATTTTTTAAATAAAATAAGTATTATATCTCTAACTTCCCCAACTATGGATGATGATTTCCCTTTGAATGGGTTCCATAGCAGACTTCAAACATCAGAAGAGGAACGCAAGACCCGATTCGAAGAATCCTTGCAGATTGGCGACAAATTTTGTGTATTGGATCTGAATATAGAGGGTATTTCTAAGGACAAGAGTGATTACATTTCTAAATTAGCAAAGGGCTATGGTGCTGAGATTATTCTTCTTCAAGAGATACATGCGGATACTGAAGAAAAACCTTCGTCAAAGAGGAACCATAAAAGGTTATGTATTCATTGATTATCTTCTTAGTAAAATTTACGGTTTAGCTTGTTATGTTAAAAAATCATTGATTCACAATATATATATCTCATGAGAAATCTGACGTAATTTTATAAAATTTGTGCATGTAGGTATAGACGTTCTTGATTTCTTAAATATTCACAAATTTCATCGTCGTTGCTTTCTTCCACCAAATATATCACTTTATTTTTCATTTACTTAATTACAAAAGTTAAAGTCAATTTTAAATAATTACGTTTGTGTTTACGTTCCTTGTCGACTATTGGCTCATTGAAACATTGTGGCGGTCGTCGAAAACGGAAGAACAGGAAATTTCTTATTTCCTGGCAGCCTCCATTCCCTCTAAGCTTATATAAAAATTTCCAGTTTATTCGTTCGAAAATATGAATTTCTTTCAAAATTTGACAACAAAGATGTCAAAAAGTCCGTGGGAAATTTCAATGCTCGATGCTTTCACAGATACGTAATCGATTGACATCGCGCGGACTCATTAAATGAGTTTGAATTGGTAGAAAATTAATCGAAATGGTTCATTTAAGGTGAAATGATGTATGTTGTCAATTTGTGTTCTAAGAATGCTCAATGTGATTTGTATCTCAATATTGAGGTATATATATATTCTTTTGAACTTTTATACAGATGGCTGAGAGTTATGAATAAATAGATTCCTCATGTCATGGGGTTTCCGAAATACCCCATGTATGCTCAGCGATTATTCACGGTTTTCGACTTATATAAAATTATTTTTAAGAAATTTCAGAACTTTTGTCGTCAATCAAGTAAAACAATCCTAAAAAATTATTTAAAATTATTTTTACTTTTTTCTTTTGCAATGTAATCTCCACAAGTTGTACTTTGATACATAAAATATACTGCTCTATTACTTCGATTCAAGTTTAGGAAAAATTGGTCTCAAGAGAATAAAATACGTCAAGTGAATTAAGTCCAAAACTTTCAAACATGAATAAAAAATGTAAATGGTTAAATTTTTATTACTGAATACACCTATAATATGCGTTCAACTCTTAGCAACCAGGATCAATTGAAAGAACCAGTACTTAATGAGCTATTTTTGCTAAAATTCGCCATGAAATTCACCAAGGTGAAAATTCTTAAAAACTTTTTTTTGTCTTTTTATGATTATTAAGGCTAAATTCACTGATTAACAAATAAAGATATTCATTGGGCTGATCATTCATGACTTAAGTATTTAAATATAAGCAAAATGTACCCTCACCTCGTTCATGGTTTATTTTGTCGTTGAATTCGGTATTCACTTGATCATTGTTGAAAATTTTACGAAAAAAGACGGTTTGAATACTGAATATTCATTCGAGTAAGAACAAATGATATGCCCAATTCACTTGTGAATTTTATTGGATATTTCACACAATATCACATTGCACAAGTTCCCAGAAGAGCCTTGGTGTTTTCAAACAATCACAGAGGAAATTCAATGTTGCTATGACACCATGGTGTTTCCACTATCAACCAATAAAAATATCATGACAACGCAAAATTTCTTTTGTTTATATTGTGAATGAAGGAAGCTGGAGTCAGTAGCAAACGATGTTCTTCAAATTTATTTGGTTAAATTACACCAGAAGTCTACATTTTGAATCGTTTTCGTGTAGTCTCAGAAAACTAAATCAAAAAATACACTAAACACAAAACCGCAGAACATAGCAAAGTGTGAAACAATGTTTGGAGACAATTCACCTCACTTATTTATTTATTTATTTATTATCCATATGGATCACATACAGGTAATCAAACACCTAAAAAATGTGTTCACAGATTGAAAAAAAACAAAATTCATCTACAGAAGTGTAAATTAAAATTAAAAGACAGATTCCTTATTTCCAACTAGAACTAAACAATTTCGACAACAGTATATGGTCAGTGCAGGTGCATGACATTGACAAAAAGAACAATCTTAATTAGATGTACAAGGTGGTAGCTGATTAGTAAGTCCTGAGGAAGTGATTTTTCATGATTCTCTTCAAGGAACTAGGACTATGAAAAAATAAATCAATCCTATCCTAGAATTCATTGCAATGATCAAGCATTCTATAGATAGAGGAGTTGAGTGCACTACTCGTGCGCTTGGTTGGTAGATAAAATGTATCAAACTGTATGTATCAAAATCATTTTGTGATGAAAACAATTACATACTTAATCAAGACACTCCTTGATTTCATGAAAGACAACAGGCAAACATGGTTGTGTACCACCCAGAATTGACTATTCTGCGTTGTTCTAGTGGTACGATTGCGGCATGTCCAGGTTTTCCGAAAACAATGAGAACCATTTGATTGGAAGTGCTCCGCTCGAGAGCAACTTTTGTTGGATATGGCTCATCTTGAAACACGCATACAGTCGACGGCTGTTTACTTTCAGACTCATACGTACCGAATGTTTGTTATGATGCATGGTTAATTAAAATTCAATCAATATTGAAACTGGAAGCTAGGCTCACAAACAAGAAAGATTAGAATAGAGTGCATTTTCTGACCATAATCATTTCATACTGAATTGAATAATTTCAAACTCTCGAAATTATCCTTACAATATTTTTCACATTTTTTTTTTTAAGAAAGGCACAAATAACTGTTGACATTTTCAAACAGAATCAAAACAACAAGGAACCACAGAACACTATTTTATTGGGAACTACCCACCACAGAAACGTTATAATAACATTTTAATGTGATAATAATTCACTCTAGTTATTCTGAGAAAAATTATAACTGAAGATCAATAATGGTTACAGATATCTTTCATTTAAAGAATCTTTGCAATTATTAATATTTTCTCTCCCGATGTTTGGTAATGAATTAATATTTTATGGTAAGGTATTAAAATTGGACATAATCTATGAATAACCATTATTCAATATTTATGTTTTTGTTTATACGAGTATAATTAAAACAAATACTCTGATTATAATAACCAAAAATTTACGTATGTTCAGTTATTAATTATAGTCTAAACAGAAAAGATTCATATTATTAATGAAACCATTTTTTCAGGAATTTGGACCTTCAATGTTTTTCGTTAAATTTATTTAAATCATCACCGACGTTTCGGATCAACTTGATCCTTCTTCAAGGCTAAAAACAACAAAATATTTACATCGCAGATTTACTCCGAAAAGCAAGACTAAGTACCCACCTCAATTTACTACAATTTAACAAACATTTTTGGAAGATAAATCATTTTAAAAAACCAACTTAAAAAGTATAAGAAATTTTCTTTACGAAATACGTTTTACAAGAAGTTAGGTTATAATATAACTGTATGTCAAAATTTAACCTTTTTTGGTCTTTTTCTTTCTTGAAGTTTTATGATCAGGATGGGTATCAGACACTGCCTATCAGAGCGCCATCTACATTACGTTAAACCACTTACAGCAAACAATGGAAAAGTCCTCAAAATAATTCACAACCTACAATTACTCATCAACTACACAAAAAATCCTACTATATCCAACATATATAAATTACAAAAACAGGGTTTCTTTTTCTCACTAAAATTAACACGTCACAACAGAGATTCTTACCATCTGAAAATGTACACTATTACAAACTAGCCAACTATTCTCTTACAGTTGATATCAGTTTTCAAAAATATAACTTGCCTATGTTTAGGAAAATTGTCAAATTTTATTAATTTTCAACCATTACTCTCAGTTATATCATTATTAATTATAAAGTTATCATAGATTTTACTCAGATTTTGAGTATCTTCTCTGAAGTTCACAGTATTATGGGTTCTAATATAAATCATTTCACTTATTAACCTTCTGCTATAATGTTGTTCTATGTCTAATATCATCACATTGCTAAAGTTAAATTTATGTCCTTCTGTATGAGTATGTATCGTCAGTGCTGTTTTATGTGTATTGTCTAGTCTTTTTGAGTCGTTGGTGTGTTGTCTAATCCGTTCTTGAAGTAATTGTTTCGTCTGTGCTATGTAGCATTTATGTATTGTCTAGTCTTTTTGAGTCGTTAGTGTGTTGTCTAATCCGTTCTTGAAGTAATTGTTTCGTCTGTCCTATGTAGCATTTATCACAATTGTAACATTCTATTTTATATACTAACTCTGATTGTTTCAAAGGAGGTGTCTTGTCTTTCAACTTGGTAAAAAATAGTTTTCTATTATCTACTTTGTTATAAAAGGCAGCTGTGTAATTGTGTTCTTTGAAGATCTTATTGATTTTGTATGATAAACTAGGGTAGAATACCAATTTTGAAAACCTTTCTAATGTTGTTTGTGTTAACTTTGTCATTTGATATGATTGATCTGTGTTATCTTGAGTGACAATTCTTGATGTGGTGTTTAATTGTCTTGTTTTTTTGTTGTAAAAATTGATGCATGTTTTCACATAATGTATTGGATAGTTATTACTTGTCAGTATTCTTTCGACATTTTTTAAATTATCAACTTTATATTCTTCATCACTCAACGAAATAGCTCTATTAATTAGGTTCATCGCAATGTTCTTCTTTTGTGTGGCACTATGATTAGATAAGAAGTTAATACATCTCCTGAATTGAATGGCTTTAGTGTGCCAGTTCGTTTTGAGTTTGTTTTTATCTCTAATCACAACTATGTCTAAGAATGAAATGCTGGAATTAGTTTCTTTTTCTAAAGTAAATACAATTTTTTGGTGAAATGAGTTGAACACATTTAAAGTTGTTTCGATTTTGTTCTTGGGAACTTCTTATCTAATCATAGTGCCACACAAAAGAAAAACATTGCGATGAACCTAATTAATAGAGCTATTTCGTTGAGTGATGAAGAATATAAAGTTGATAATTTAAAAAAGGTCGAAAGAATACTGACAAGTAATAACTATCCAATACATTATGTGAAAACATGCATCAATTTTACAACAAAAAAAATTTAGAAAGCACTGACGTGAGGTCAGATTGCTTTGGCGCTCTTGTTGACCTACTTGCGAGTAAATATTCAAACCTTAACAAATCTATAAGCTCTCTGATCGGGTGAACAATAGTCTTTTTCCGTACTATGGGACAATGTGATGTATATATGAAAGCCTAATGAATAAACAAACCTTTATCTCAATTTCAAAATAACTACTCATACTAATTTTGTTCTATGCTTCTCCTAAAACTTACGTCATTGTTTTTCTGAGTTTTGACAACTCCATCAAATTCTTTCTCTATGATAAAAATTTTTTGATTAATATTACGTCTGTGCTTTTCTGAATTTTGACAATGTCATCGACATCGAATTCTACCTCTATGAATTCTATGAAAATTTTGATTGATATTACGCCAACTGACACTGACATCTAGGTCCGCAAGTTGTCAAACGAATATCGATCTGTGATGGCAAATCTTTCAATGACAAAACTCGGACTTCATGACATTTCTATTTTTCTCTTGAGTAAATGAAAAAATGATCATATCTTCAGAAGGGGAAAGCTACGACAATGAAATTTTAGGATGAGTAAGATATCGGAAACCTCAATATATATACGGATTTTTATTTAAATCTAAATGAAGTCTTAGGAGATATTGAGTACTGAAAATTTTTTTTTGGGGAATTTTTAAAAATTTTCTAGCCCGACGATTTCTGCGAGCCGTTTCGTTTCAGCCTCCTCAATAACATTACAAGTATTAACTTGATCGGATGGATATTCTAGTAGTTATTGAGGAAACAAAATTTCAGATGCTCATAACTACTGAACCATCCGACGGATTTGGCCCAATAACGAACTTGACCGAGATATTTGGACAATTAACCTATTCTAAAAATATGAAAACTCTAGCTGATTCCTTTTGGGTGCTAGAGAGGATACGGCCGGCCGGCCGGACGGCCGGCCGGACAGACTCAACTTTCGCCACGAATTCTTCATCAGGGAGTCGAACCCAATCGATTGAGACCATTTTCGGCTCGATATTCCAAAATTACAGACATTCGGGCAAAATGATAGGCACTCTGTTCGGGTGAACAAGAGCGCCAAAAACAAGACAATTAAACACCACATCAAGAATTGTCACTCAAGATAATCATAGATGATTTTTTCTGGCTTTGGGTGAAAAAAAAGCAATGTGACAACCTCATGCCTTGGAAGTTTTCATAGAAATGATGGTTTTCATGATTTAGAAATCTTAAGAAGAAAATTACAAATGTATGATGATAATATCCAATACTTCTCGGAATTTCTCACTAGAAAGGGATGGTTTATAATCTTGAAGTAGAACAACAAAAATCTATGTTTATGGTGTTGATTTTTTTTACCAGAAAATTAGTATTTTGTATCTTCCTTCCGAATACGGACCTCATCGGATGAAACATGAGTGAGTGAATCATTTTTTAGAAGGAAAATAATGTTTTTAAACAATTCAGATTCAATAGTGGATGCTGTGGAAGGTATTTTTCATTCAAACTAAACTGAACTACAGAGGGGTATTTGCCCAATGTGAAAACTTAAAATGCTTATAACTTTTTAACGCAGCTGAATATGGAAAAACGGTACGGGAAAAAAGTGTTTTTTTTATCTTAAGAACCTTTGGTTAAAATAAACGCAGTAGTCAAAGACTCACCCTGTAGATCTACAAGTAAAAAAGGTTTTAGATCATTTTCTATCACTTCCATTTACACAAAACCATACGATGTTGTAGCATTTTGAAATCAGAAAAAATGAAGCTTTTAGAAAATGGTACAGAAATATAGTGTTCCCTAAAAAAAGAAACTTTACTTTGAGTCACAGCTTCGTAATTAAAAATGGTGCAAAAAAAAGCACCTCACTGGATTTTACGTAAAAATGTGCCTGCATAATGTTTCAATTTCAGAGCTCTACCGTCAGTATTAGCGAGTTAATAGTTTTTTTTTCGATATCCCATCAAGTTTCGCTTAGGTAGTCAAGAATGAATACTTTTAGTTACTTTTTAGTTACTAAGAAAAAGAGAACGAGAATAGGGTATCAGATTTTGTCGATCTCCTCTGGTTTAAAAGTTGTAGTACTGAAACATCGAAATATGCCCACCCCGTACAAATTCCAAATTCACCATGAGAAGTAAACCGCAATGTCGGTGCCATTTGCAATATGCCAGATCCTTTTTTACGTTCCTACATTTTTACGAGCGTCAGAGTCCACGTCTTTGCGTCATAAATTACGTCCGGGCGGTAACCCAGGCGCAGAAAATACCGGAATATTTTTCGAGCAGTCGCAAAAGTGCACAATAAATCAGGTCGTTAGAAAACACCACAAGGGCGTTCACGAAAAAGAAGTGTAATAAAAGGTAACGTCACACTGAAGACCTATAACACAAAGTATTCGTTAAGAGTTTTTACCCTTTCACTGTGGATCAGGCATGGTTGTTGCAGTTGGTGGTCGTTAAAATTTTTATTGTCAAACTACTTATCATACGGCTTTTGTCGATACAAACATAAATTAATGGTTTACGACTAGTCTTCTTGCTTGGTTAGGAGGCTGCATACAGCTCATAAGGTTCTGAGGGCGATGAAGGCACCGTTTTTCCGTTTCTTGAGTTATCTATGGGAAAGCAAAAGGTGGGAATATGAAGGTCATATTGGGAATGCTGAAAGAGTGAAGCGGAGTTCAAAAGATTTGAAATCAATTGCGAGTTCAGCTGGTAGAGAACAAAATGTTGTGTCGTAATGTTTATGATTGGTCTGTTCAACGACGAAGTTGAGATGGGAGAACGGCAGTTGCCTTGAACTATAAGGAGAGGATAATTCCGATAATGGATCTTGTGTATAATTACCCTGGCCAACAAAATTTTGTACACCGATACAATTAAATACAAGAAAGGTGCTGATTAATTTTGAATTACCTACCTACCCCCATTTTATAACCATATTTATTTCGATTCCATCAGATCTAGTTTTCGTGTTACAGCTATTGCCCATAAAATCAAAAATTAACTGTTTTTGTTTTACTTTCGCATTAAGAGAATTTGTTTATTTGAAGAGGGCAGTGGTTTGTTCTGTTTTTAAAGTGGAGTGATTCTTAAATAATGTCAAAATAGTGTGAAAATAATCCTGACAATTTCTGTTACATTTGTGGTGACATTATTTTTAAAACTCAGCGAAGGAATTTGAAACCATTAGTAAATAAGTTATATGAACAGTATTTTGGTTTTGCCATCGGAGAACAAGACAAATCGTGAGATCCACGCGTCTGTTGTGTTACATGTGTAGGTCTTCTCACTGGATGGGCGAAAAGATCTCGATCTATGCCTTTTGCAATCCTTATGACTTGGACGGAACCAACGAACCACTCATCTGATTGTTATTTTTGTCTTAGTGATATAAAAGGTATTACAATTGAAACAAAAAGTGAAATCAAGCAAGTATCCTGGGCTACCATCTGCTAAAAAACTGATCTCTCATAGAGCGAGTTTACCGGTACCAGAACCGCCTCAAACTAGCGATCTGTCCCTTACGGCAGAAGTCGAAAAAGAATATTGGATTCTGACTTTGAAGAAGTTTCCTCATCCACATCTGATGGGCCACATCTTTTATCACAAGGAGATCTCAACGACATGCTACGTGACTCGAATTGGTCCAAACAACATGCAGAACTTTTTGGCTCTGGATTAAAGGGATGGAATTTATTACAACCTTAAACAAAAGTTTGCTACTTTCGCAATCGAGATGAAGAGCTAAAAGGTTTTTTTTTCACAAGATGATCAGTTTGATTTTGTAATAATGTCTAAGGTGTAATGACTGTCTTGGGTATAGAAAATAAAGCAGAAGAGTGGCGTTCATTCATTGATGGGTCAGAAGTAAGTCTAAAGGCTGTTCTTTTACATATCGGCAGAAAACTTTCCTCTATCCCATTAGGTGAGGCTTCGAACATGAAAGAGTCTTATGAAACGATTAAGATTATTTTGAAAAAATTTCAGTATAACGAACACAACTGGGAATTTTGTGAGGATTTGAAGGTTACTGCTTTAATTTGAGGATTTAAACTTGAGTATACAAAATACTGTTGTTTTATTTGTGAGTGGGATAACAGAGACCGAAAAAATCATTACATTATGCAAGACTGGCCCAAAAGACAAACTCTTAGTCCAGGACAAAAAAATATCAAAAAACCTCCATTGGTGCAGTCTGAAAATATATTTTTACCACCTTTATACATACAGCTTGGGCTTATGAAGAATTTCGTAAAAGCTATGGACAGGAGTGGTGACGGCATTTTATATTTAAAAGAAAAAGCAAAAATTAAAGAGGGCATATTTGTTGGTCTCTAAAGCAAGCCATTTATGAAAGAAGATACATTTAAAGAAAAAATTAGTACCTAATTTATAAAAATTAGCTTGGGAATCTTTCATGAGAGTAACTTCTAAGTGGGTAGTAATATGTCATTGAAAATATATTTTATGCATTCACATTTAGACTGCTTTCATGAAAATTTGGGCGCCGTCAGCGATGAACACGGTGAAAGATTCCATCAAGACATTTCTACCATAGAAAAACGATGTCAGGGCAAATGGAGCCAACGTATGTTAGCGGATTAATGTTGGACATTAAAACGAGACGTTCATAAAGCAAAATACAGACGGAAATCATGAATCATATTAATGTAGAAAAAAATCGGAATAACTCTTTGATTTTCTTGCTGGTATCCCTATTCTTATCCTGAACATAACTAGATAAAAGTTTTCATGTATTTATAACAGAAGATCGAACACTAAGCGAAACAATTACATCTCGCGATAAGGCGGGAATGAAATTGCAGCTTATAAGTATTCAAGGAATTAATCAAATGAAAACTTATTTTTGATCTTTTAGTATTTCAACATGATTCACAGAATAAACCGTCCATCTGCTGGGAAACAAAATTGCAATAATACAGATAAATAGGATGGAAATAAATCTCAGAGTTGTTCTTGTTCATATAAAACAATTATTCAATTTAATATTTCAATCATTCCGTTTTAAATGCGGAAAATATTCATATCAACTCTCGTTTAATAGAGATAAAACGTGCAAGCCGGCAAAACTTAGCGAGTAGATTTTTCAGCGATAATATGTTGACATTTCTTACTTTCATAGGCAGCTTGGTGAATGAAAACATAAAGAGAACAATTAGCGTTTAGTTAATCTATGATGAATACTTTTTTGTAAACTAGCGTAATAAGAGTCAAAAAGTAGATAGAAGAATTTCAAAATTGAGTCAACCTGTTAGACTTAAAAATATCTCGTCGAAAGAAATATATATATATATTTTTGAACTTTTGGCTTACAATATTCAGTTAGCAAACAATAAAGCATATAGATCAGGGGTTAGTGACGGGGTGTCATACAAGTTGGCGTATGACATAAAAGCCTAGGGAAAAAACCCCAGTAAAAAAACCCTGGCTCCCCGCCTAAGTGTGAAAGTACAAAAATAAGCAGAAACATATTTTGAGGACTTCTTTCTTCAAGAGTGGTCTTCTATTGATGGAGACAGAGACATCTTCAAGTTGCCCACATCGAATCTGGAAATAAAAAGACAAAAGCAGATAATTGAACTGAAAAACAATAATACAAAATTTGAAAGAGATAAAGAAAACACCCTCAAATTCGCCTTTTTGGATTAACTCGATATTGTGAATCAAGGATATTTTAACATAACAAGCTAAACCGTAAATTTTACTAAGGAGATAATCAATGAATACATAACCTTTTATGGTTCCTCTTTCACGAAGATTTTTTTAGTATCCGCATGCGTCTCTTGAAGGAGAATAATCTCAGCACCATAGTCCTTTGCTAGTTAAGAAATATAATCACTCTTGTCCTTAGAAATACCTTCTATATTCAAATCTGATACACAAAATTTGTCGCCAATCTGCATTCTTCGAATCGGGTCTTGCGGTCCAAGTGATGATTTTTCAGATCTTCTGATGTTTGAAGTCTGCTATGGAACCCATTCAAAGGAAATCATCATCCATAGTTGGGGAAGGTTGTGATATAACACTTATTTCATTGAAAAAATAGCAAAGGAAAAATTATCGACTGACATTTATTATGGCTTATGTCATGTCGAAAGAAATACATAGTCTGATTGACAGACTAGCGCTTTTCGATACAAGATAAAATAGGACTTCTGAATGGATCATTTCACGGAATTTCTTCAGAAGAGTAACTAACATCATATACCAGGTGAAGCGGTATGAAATGAGCGCTTTTTTTTTGTGAAAATAAAACACTATTAATGGGAAAGTATAAAACATTTCATTCAAAGTATTGGCCATTGTTTTCTACACATTTTGAGCACCTTCCTGGCAATTTGGGTATACCACGCCAATAAAATTGTCCGTCTTTTAAAGCAAGCCAACCAGACAAGCAATTTTCGATCTCTTCGTAGGAATCAAAGTACTGCTCAGCCAAGGCGTGTCTCATTGATGAAAACAAATGGTAGTCGAAAGGAGCCTAGTCTGGTGGTGGGGTAGCAGCTCCCAGCCAAGTGTTATGATGATATCATGAACGGGTTCTGCCTTGTGTGTAGATGCATAGTCATGGAGCAAAATTACCTTGCCGTGTCTTCTGGCCCAGTCTGGTCGATTCTCGATCAATGAATGGTTCAAATTGATCAATTGTTGTCGGTAGCGATCAGTATTAACAGTTCCACCAAGTTTTAGGAGTTCGTGGTACATCACAAAAATGTCTGTTGAAACGTTGGTAAGAAGAAAAATGAATAAAAAAAAGGTATGTGTATCGTTTACTCGCGATTGTAGTAAAACTTCTTTGGCATTGTACGAGATTGCAATTAAGTTAAAAATTATATATGAAATTTGGGTCATATATTTTTTATATAAAATGAGTGTTTGTATAGCCATAAATGTTGTTTATTGTTGATAAGTGTTGTATAAGAAGCATAAATTTTTAATGTGAAAGTCGATTTTATTATTTAGGATTTTATACAAAAACATAACTGATCCTACAGTTCTTCTTATACTTAAACTTGAATAATTTAGTCGCTGATAGAGATAATTATTAAAAAATCCTCTAGGAGGATAGAGTTCGTCAATCTGGAATATCAAATACTTGAGGGATTTTCTCTGAATTTTCTCAACTCTTTTTTTATGATAGTTATATAAAGGATTTTATTATGCTTCCAATTTAGACCAAACGAAAGAATTATATGAAACCTTCAAGGGTTGTATTTTCCTGAATTCTCTATAGTTTCTCATAATGAACCCATACGACCTATAGGCTCCTTTAATTATTTGTGACATAGATTCAATGTAGGAAAGTTTATTGTCAAATAAAACACGCAAATCCTTAACAACATCGCATTTACTAAGAAGCGTATTACCGCATCTGAATTCATAAATAATTTTATTATTTTTACTAGTGTAAGAAATAATCAATCCTACATTTATCTGTGTTGAGTCCAAGTCGAAATAAATTACACCAATTTTGTATGATAGTTATCTGATCTTCTAGGTTTATACAATCTTGGGTACTCAAAATGGGCGAGAAAATTTTGAGGTCGTCAGCAAAGCATAGTCGTTGACAACATATAATATCAAGAAGGTCATTTATGAATAAAATACACAGTAATGGTCCAAGATTGTAACCCTACGGAATTCCAGAAGTTGAAAAATAGTTTGAGCTAATAGAACCATTGTATGCTACAAAATCAGATCGTTTTATCAGATATGAATTCATTACCTCAACTGCATCATGAGTAAAGCCAAAATGCAACATCTTATGTTGAAAAACATCATGCTGAATTTTGTCGAAGGCTTTTGCGAAGTCCTTTTATATAACATCCACTCGTCCATTCTTGTCAAGTACTTCCGAGATTAATTGGGTGATAATGACAAAATTAGTCACCGTTGATCTGTTACGGACAAATCCATGTTGGAAAGGCAAAATGTAGGAACTAAGGGATGAGTATATTCTATCAAAGAAAACAATTTCGAGAACCTTTGAAAAATTATTCAAAACAGAAATGGGTCTGTAGTTCTCTACACGAGATCTTTCACCAGATTTGTAAATGGGACATACCTTTGCTTTCTTCCACAAATCAGGATAGATTTAGGATAAAATAGATGAATTGAAAATGAACTTCAAAGGTTTCAAAATGGATTCAGCACAATTTCTTGTGAGAAATATAGGGAAGCCATCAATTCCACACCTAATTTTATTTTTTAGCTTGCCTATAGCATTAGAAATTTCCGACTCATCAACATTTATAAAAGAAAGTTTGGAAAAATTATTCATTGAACAATTAGGATGAGTGAATGACTCAGAAGTTGAATAAACTTTCTGAAAAAAATTTGCAAAAGCATTAACTATCAGCAGAGGTTCGTTTAAACTCACTCTGTCAAAGAACATTTCTCTAATAATTATAGAAGTTTTATTCCTAGAGTGTACAAATGATCAAAATTTTCTACCACCTTCATTAATTAATTAATTCAATTTATAGTGATCAAGTATTCTTGAAAAGATATTTTGATCAATTGTTTGACCAGCCCTCTTAGTTTCTAAAATTCAACAAGATCTGAATTATTCTTGAATTTTCTAAATTTGTTCCTGAACTTTGCTTTTAATTTGATATTTCTTATTATTTCTGAATCAAACCAAGATGGGCATCTATGACAAAAATTTTTATATAGGGGAACATTCTTATCAAGTATTGAGTAAATGTTATCATAAAACTTTTCCAATTCTAAGTTAACAGCTAAATGCTCATTCAAGAAGCTCCAATCAATTACTGATATATCGGCGTATAACATTGAGACGTTAGCTTTCTTGAAATTATAAACTCTACTTGTAGGATTTGGGATAAATATTTTTCTTACAGTGAATAGCAAAGGCACGTTAATAATCATAGCAGGATGATGACCATCCTCGGGTACAAGTGGCATGCTATCATGATGAACATCGCACATTAATTGAAAAGCTATCAAATATAGAGTTTAGCCTAGCATATTTAGGATTCATTATATTGATATAAACCGAGGTTATTGAAAGAAGATACTAAGGGATGAAGTCCTGTCGTCGTCGGTAATATCGTTTAGTATGAAACCTGGAGCATTGAAATCACCTAACATTATAACATTATGTCTACCATTTAAAGCAATCAATCCTACCAAGACATTCTAGAAAATAATCATAATCATCCGAGGACATTTTGGTAGGAATATAAATAACTAACAAGTAAACTAATTTGTAATCTAATTGTAGTTTCACAGCCAATGTATCAACTATTGGGAACAAGTTATCAATTGAGGAAGTAGTAAGCACTTCAGATCTGATACATCTTTTAACTGATAACAATACACCTCCACCGGTAATTTTATTAACTACATATATTGAATTTACGGTTCTTGCTACAGGGTGTTTCAAAAAAAGGTGACCCCCTCTCTAGGATAGATGGAAAACTGAAAAATAATTGGAGTTTGCTCAGTAAAAAATTTTCGTAATTTGCTGCCCCATGGGAGTTAAACATACCTTGTCGCGTTAGAGTGGCCTCGTCCCTAAAAAAATACTTAAAAAAAAATTTGGATTGAGGGCTATCCTTTCTTGTAATATTTGACAAAAATCCATTCTAACCGGTAGATCGTCTGGCAAGAGCTCTTGGACTTGTCTGTAATGATAAGGATGTATCTGCTGTTTTTTAAGTATCCTCCAAGTACTTGAAGAAGACGTATTTTGTTTGTCTTGCCACATCCCTTACGCTGTGATAACATCGGTTATCACTTCATAATTTTTAAATCAAAATACTCCGAAAACGGTACAAACTATCGAGTTTTACCATGAGTACCTTTTTTGTGTGAAATTGAATGAAGTTTAAGTACGCTTGAAATTTAGCTCAATGAATCTGATATTAAAAAAATTATGTTCAATTCTACTTGGTACGAACCGTGTTACTAGAGCCCTCTACGAGAGTCAGACATAAAAACAAATTCATTGGATGTATCAGCTTTCAAAA